>OY756949.1:1306666-2608333 GCA_963580275.1 Crataegus laevigata
TCGTTGTTAAAGATGTGATTTAGGTGTAAAGTTAGTGTGCGTAGTACGCATTCGTCCAGACAACTAACCTCCCCACATTCCTACCTAATCACGTGTTTAATTGAATCGGTCACATGTACTAAGAAACATGATTCAATTAACTCATATTCGAGGACCATATCAATAAGATTATCCATAAGTAAAACATACACCAAACTTGAATCCAAGAACATGGAAAAATGTTCACAAAGTAAATAGTTTACTAAGGGGATTCGGCCAATAAGGCCATCCATGTCAAAATTATGCTCTTCCAACGGAGTTTGGTGGAGCAAAATTAATCTCACATATTGACTACGAGAATGGTACGCCTTAACAACATTGGTAGGGGCACGAACAGGTGCATAACCAATGATCTATTCCATCGAGACGAAAGTAGATTCTGCAGGGTTAAGGTTCGGGAATACTATCCCTTATTCTTGAAGTTTTAGGTCTTAGGTGCCAAGGATCATGCTTCGGGCATGATGCCACACCTTGGCAGGCCCTGATTTTACCATATGTTGTAAAAACAAACTCAAAATTGGATTGTGAGAAGGTATGCCATTCGGTGTATCTCTGCCAAAGCAGTGCATCACCATTTGGTAGTCTTTGACCTAACTGGGTCGAGCCATTTGGTAGACTCCAGCCGAACTGAGTCTATACCATTCGGTAGACTCCAGCCGAACTGGGTCTATACCTTTCTCTCATGTTTGTGGTAGTAATCAGATCCGAGAATTTGGTAGACTTCCACTTTCTACACTGCTGTTTCAAGAGCAAGTTAGAAACAAGGAATGACGAGAAAAGTATTCTCTAGTCAAAATTCAATCGGATTTATAAACTTCAGAATTGTACTCATTCATGGACGTAATCATGGTATGCTTCGGGCAATATCTTTCATGATTAAACAGTCTGTAGAAGCGAGCCAAAGAGCCATGGAATCCTCCGTCAGAGGTATTTCCATTTGTAATGCTTCGGGCATAAGTCTTCGAATGAAGATCATGGCGGAGGCTTATTCAGCTCTTCCATGCCATTGTTGGCTTCAATGGTTGCTCAACTTCTTGATAGTCAAGTATAGATTCACGTCTTGTACCCCACATAAAGTGGTTTCTATTAGAAACGTCCAAATCAGGAAAATCAAACTTGTGACGGTTCGACAATCCACTGAATTTGGAGGGAACAAGATTGTGATTGGTGCTATGGGAAGGAATCATCCATAAGCATCAAAGTTAGAACATTCGAGTTCTAAGACATGGTGTCATGAAAAATGTCGGGTTTTCATGGGTGTATTGTTTTATGAAAAACTTCGGGTTTCAAAGGCACTAAATTCGAAACTACAGGTTCGATTTAGTTTATGAACGTTTAGTTCATAAAAGAGAGGTTCTTGCAAGAACATAGAATGCAATATACAACTAAGTGTAGTGGATTTTGAGGTTCTTCGGGAACTCAAGTGTGAGTGCTTCGGGACTACGAAAGTGAGTCAACGGTTCAAAGAAGAGAAATAAATTATTGAATCGTTAATGTCCAAAAGTGATCTTCAGGTCAATAATTTTGGATTCATTATCAGATTAATGGACTGCTGGTCACTTTTAATTAATTCAATAGATCGGGACCATTCAGGGTCGATTGTAGAAGCAAAATAATATTAACATACGGGTTAAAATTATTTTAGAATGCTAAAATATTAGCATGTGGGTTGAAAAATATGCCCCAAAATTTTTTGGGCTTGGTGTCATGGGTAAGGGCACGGGTTGGCTGCATGAGAGCAGTCCACGGGGACTGCAGGCCACAAACCGAGAGGGACACGTATGTAGGCCCAGCAAAAAAAAAACTGGCCTGGGTTGGGTCTGAGAAGCCCAGCCGCAACTGGGTTTCAATGTTTTGGGTCACAAGGGGGGGTCACGGAGACGGCCCAGCAAAAGCTGGCCGTGTGTTTGGCTCGGGACAGCCCAGCCGCAAGGCTGGCTGGTTGCATGCGGGATCAAAAGCCCAGCCACGTGGGCTGGTTGCATGCGGGCCGCGAGAACAAGGGTGCAGGCCGTGACACGGGAGGCCCAGCAAGCCAAGCTTGCGGGCAGCGGACCAAGGGGAATGGGGCTGCAGGCCCATCAAGGACAGGCCAGGGCGAAGCCTGGTGTCCGGAATTGCAAGGGATGGTGCGGTGTCGCACCAAATCCGGTCCCCTTTTTGTTCTGTTTTTTTTTTCAGAAACCCTTAGGGTTTAGGAAACCCTAATTTGCTTCTAATTTATTTTCAATTCTTTGACTCACAAATTCCACATAGCGATTTTATAATTGCGTAATGCATGAAACAAATATATGAACATATACAATATATATATCGGAAGGTAAATATAAATGTAGGGGGTTCATGCATCATGGGGATTGTTTTCATGCTTCAAGGTCGTTTCAAATATCTTACTTTATTTTAAGCGTACCTGATTAGCAGAAAACTTACAAAAGCCTTTGAATTTGTAGAAGATCCTCCTCAGAAAGCCAAAATTGCGTCTCCAATGCGGGGTATCATGTTCAACAAAGAAAAATTAAATTGAATCAATATCATGTAGATTAATTCAAAATAATAATAAATTAATCTCAAAAAGAATAATTAAAACGTAATACTCCCCTGATTGAAGAATAAACTCTCTTTAGCGTAGCGTCAAGAGCGTGCTGATAACGTGTTGTAGGCCTATTTGATTGAGCGATCTAGGGTTAGAGAGGGAGAGGGAGGCCGGCCACTTTAGAGAGAAGATGAGAGAGATGTGTAATTGTGAGGTGTATTTTATTCACCACATTGTGCCTCTATTTATAGTAGTAGAAAGGGCAAACCTTTTCCCATAAGGATTACAATACTTAATAAGTAATCTACTCCTAATAGAAATATAAGATACATTCCTAATCTACTATGATTTACACAATTACATTCATATTCTAAATAGGACTGCAACACTATATTTATTATTAAGTGAGATATTCCTTAGTGTACTTGGATAATTATGTATACGGTTGATGGGGCTCATTCAGAATGTCTTTGATACGGTTGGTTTAGACAGATACATTCTTCAACTAAATTTATAATGTATTTCTGATCTTGTTCTTGCAATGATTGGTACATTGATCAACTCAAATTGTCGGGCGTGGAAAATATAAAAAATACAGCACGCCTTGCTACTCAACAATATACACCATGCGTATATGTATTTTATATAAATTGTTGACATGCGATATTCCTTCATTAGTTCTATATAATTTTTTATGTTTTGTTCCAAGAATATTATTAGTGAAAATTTCCTCACATATATATACTCGTTCTTGTGGTCAACATTTGTTTATTTTTATTGTTTGCCAATCATATTTTCTTGTTTGAGTTTGTAGTATTCGAATGGACTAAAAAATTATTTTGGATGGAGTTGCTTACAAAAGAGCTAAAAATGTTTTTTGACAACGGTTAATGATTATGGTTATGATATTTACGTTTGACAAAAAAAAACTTTAAAGTGCTAATGAATCATAAAATTTAACATTAACGTATTTTTTAGAAAACATTTTCAAGGCACTCATAATATAAGTGCTTAATTAATTTATACATAAAAAGTCATATATGAGTTCAAATTTTCAACACTCATTTTGTGTGTGGCTTCTCTGTGACTTTTATCACTGATTGACATGCATTAAGTTTATGATAGCAAAGTTCAAGAGAGTTAAGTTTATAAACACTTGTCAATCAACAATAAAGACTAAGCCACACACAAAATAAGTGCAGAAGGTTTGAACTCGTCTCAAATGAGCCCTAACTTATAACAAATTAAGGTGTACGTCGGTCAACCAAACGATTTTAGACCGTGGATTATCTATACAAATTAAATTTAAGCTCTTGATCCATGAACCTGCAAAAAGAATGTTTAGCAGCCTTGCGTGCTGCTTGCTTGCGAGTCAAATCATTCATATATTCGTGGGAGTAGAATTTTCTTTTCTTTTATATCTATTTATTTCATTTTCTCCTCTCCTCTTACATACTGTTTTTGTAAAAAAAATTAATATAAAATGTTAACGTGCTTATACCGTAACTGTTTAAATAAGAGAGACGAAAATGAGAGAGAGATTAAGAGGGGAGGGAATCCTCCTCCATATTCATGAACCTATAGTACGCATCAGAGGCCACATTTTGCTTTACCAGCAGGAGACAAAACCAAACCATTGCCGCCGTTGGAGGGACCAAAAATATATAAATTCAATTACACATTTTTCTGGTGAGAGATAGAGGTCCAAAATACCCTAAAACGTTTCCAGCTTATATACATTTCAACATTGCTTAGTAACCATGACCATAGATATCCAACCTTCTCACAGCTCAGCTTCAACATTTTCACTATATATATTATACATATTTTTTAAATTTAAAAAATAATTTTCATGACTATAAAAATAAAAGTCAACATTAATTCTTATTGTTTTTTCCATAAAATAAAAATAAAAATTCATCTTGTGACTTTGCCTTAGCGTCCAGTCTTTGGGAGGCAAGAAGAAACCCAAAGGCATTTTAGCCTCTTTCTTGCCCCATTGTGCGATTCACCAGCGTTAAGAATCGAACCCAAGACGTGCCGTGTAAAATATGAATCTGGTATTCAACTCCAACCACTAGGCCATCTTTTGGTGGTTCATTAATTCTTATTGTTTAGTTTTCCTCTCCTGTTTGATTCCACTTTGTTTTCGCTTTGAACATTGTTGCTTAATTAAGAAGAGGGATTAGAAGGTTTGCTAAATTAATTAATAGAACCATAGTTAGGAAGGTCGGCACTCTGTTGATTATCAGATAAGGGAAACAGATTCCAAACGTCTTATCCTTTGCTGCTTCTAAAATGATCGCGACGTGTTCATATGATATTTCTCAGAGTGGCTGTTTCTAAGAGGCCTTTTATATAACGAATGTGAACTCAAATACTTGGAAACAAGGACCAAGTGCCAACTTATTGTGAAGAAACATTTTTCTTTTGAGGGAAAGAAAGGATGAGAGTCAAACTTTCACAATTCAATTGTATAATCAAGTAATAATGTAATTTAAATACATGACACTTTTGAATACTACTAACATTGGTATGGGGAATGCATCGTGTTCAGCGGAGGATCTAAAATTCGAACATTAGAAATTGATTGCGCCAAGCGGGAAAAGAATTCAGTTTATTTATTGAGACATTTCGTCGAATACTTAGTGGACATATTGTCGTCAGCTGAACTATGTTTGTGCACATTTCAACAAATATCTATATATGCCGAAGCAATTTGATGAGTGTATTTGAGAACATTTGTTAAGTGTTCTCAACGCAACCTGCCAATATATGCCTAACAGGCATTACATCAAACACTTGATGGGCACAAATTGAACTCATACCAAACATTCGAAGGATTCTCAAAAAACCTTCACATGTATGTTCGCATCCGCCTTTGAGCGTCAGTTTTATATCTCATTAGAGTTTAATTCATTATCTACATTAGATCTTCTTCAATTTAATCATATTCAAAATATATACAAGTCTTGCTCAAAATTTGGCACAGTAACATTTGCTTGAAGTACAAAACAACCAAACATATACAAGGCATTGACGAAAATTCGACTTTACAAGTGATTTTTATAATAGCATCTTCAATGTACTTAATTCTTCATGCTAATTCTGTTTGTTTTCAATTAGTGTGCTTACATGGTGTGCCAATAGACTAACTTTTTCAGTAGAAACGATATTTTACATTAATCTACACTAAGCATGAACGGGAGAATTTGAACTCAGGACCACAGTACAACATAGACCGCATCGTTTTAAGTTTGAGGAGGGTAGAGTTCCCATAGCGCCACCGTTGTATCTTCTGATGCAGATGCCATTAGCTTACAATCAGCGGAATAAGAAACCGCATTACACTGCAAAAATAAGCAAATACGTATAATCAGGCCCTCGGTAGTAAGTATAGCATCAAAGCAAGAAAGCGTTGCTGTTTGAAAATAGGATCATACCGTTTCATGGTGATACTTCAATATCGCCAAAGCATTTCCCTTACGATAGTCATACACCCTCACTCTGCCATCAAGAGGTGAAACAAAAAAAAAGGCAAAAAGACTTAAGAATGCAGATCGGCGATGAAAAGGTTCTAAAAGACACTAGGCGCTAGTCAAGCGGCAGGCTGGGGTCTAGCGCCTAGGCAGCTAGGCGGGGTCTAGGCAGGGGCCTAAGCAGATTCAAGTAAATCTATTATATTTTGTGTAAATAAATGTCTGTTTATACTTAAAATATATATAATTTCATCATAAACTACAAAATACAATGACATATATTTTGAAGTATTGGAACATAATGGAAACATGGGGAACAAGCATATAGTGTGCTTATTTAAGTATTCAACAAGTCTTTTACAATTTATTGAAAAAATTAAATGCAAATTGAAAGTTAAATATTTTCTGCCTAAGTGAGTGGCACTCGCAACCTAGGCAGGTGCCTAGGCGGGTGCCTAGGCGTTCTAGGCGGCCGCCTCAGCTGGTCTGGGCGCCATTTTCTTAATTTTCAAATGCCTAGGCATTAATCGGAGCGGTGACCGGCCGCATAGCACCTAGGCGGTGTTAGGCGGTGATTTTTAGAACAGTTATATACTTCAAATCTCAAAATGAAAGCTATGTTCCAAACCTGTGGTCCCAGCCAGCTGTTGCAAAAATTTTACCGTCAGGTCGAATGGAAGTGCTTGAAATTTTACCGTCAGGTCGTTCCAAAACAATTTCTTTCTCAATCACGCACGTACCCTAGGTTGGACAGCACAACATTTGGGCAAAAGAGATACAAAATATCACTTAAATTTCACTTAGAGTAGTACTACAAACTTACAAACATGACTATTACCATTGAAGGATCCAAACCATACAGCACAACTTTCTCATCAGCGGCTCCTGAGATACCACCACTGCATGACCCATCAACGCATAGACTTAGAACTGCAGATAAGGTACATGAACAACATGGCTTATTTCAAAAGGAAAAATGAGAACGGGTAATAAAAACGCATGGGGGTTCTTCAGATTCTAGGTCTCTCACCTGGCTCAGAATGAAACTTGACAGTGGTCATTGGAACCCCCGGATTTCTAATATCCCACCAAAGCATGGAACCATCCTCATAACTGTACAATGTAGAACAAAGAAACAAAATCAGAATACACACATCAAAATGATGAAAAATAACAAATTTTGACCTCATGCTTCAATTCTGGAAACCAAATGCAGAATAATCCTTCTTCAGTGATTATAACATGTATGAATATGGGTGCATGCTCACATCTTGATCCAGTACCCCCGAAGTTAGAAAGTGTAGGATGTCATGTATGATGCACACGTGTCATTCTCACATGGCGAGTCAACAACTCACAAACCAGGTTATCAAATTCTTCTGACCCCAAAATATTTGCTCAATTTAGTGAATGAACCACATACACCCTGAAGAGATCTAGGATAACTACAGAGGACTAGTCAAGAAACTCATGATAAATGACTTCTGACCAACGCTTCATAAGAACACTGGTTTGAAAGAAAACGATGAAAAACAAATTTGAGTGTTCATACAGTCTGACAACAGACAATCAGAACAAACAAAAGAGATTCAACTACGAGTAGCTGAATATTAGGAAGTCAAACATCATTAAAACCACAGACACACATGGATGATCTACATTTTCATCAAAATTTTGATTAGGTACTCGGTTTCATAAAACATAGATAATGAGAAGTGAAAAAGAATATACCCAACCAAGACATTTAGGAAACCCTGTGATTCAGATGGTGCGAATGCTTGAACTGCCATGCACATTCCTGCCAAGAAACGATGCTTATTTACAGAAACTAGATGAAAACGACAAGAAAGAATGGACAGAAAAGTGATGGCCCAAAAACGTTGGCTATAAACTGAAACACAATCAAATCCAGAAACTAGTAAGCCAAAAGTCGAAGAATTAGAAATGGACAAGTCTCCTTGGAAGAAATACCCGAGGAGCCACCAGAGCAGCTTTGAGGCAACCGTGCAAACCTTTCTGCAGTATTAAGATCCCAAATTTCAACCTTTGCAAATCAACCACATGAAGGTAGTGAGTAATTGAGACTTAAAAAATGAATATCAAACTAGACATAAACAAGGTTAGATATAGACCTCAGAGGTCTGCTCCCCTGCTACAGCGACATATTTAGATCCTTCATATTGAGTATTTTCTGTTTTCAAAAACCGTCTATCAACATTCTTGTTTCTGAACTACCACTATGCAATAAAGAGCAAAATAAATTTTAAATACACAAGAGAACAGTAATACTAATAGATATATCCAAAGTCTAAGCCTTCATCGCCTAAGAGAAAATAACTAAAGTGCATTGACAACATTCCTGACCAGAATATCAGTTCCAAATTTCAACAAACCTTCAAAGGCGCTGGGCTGCTCAGGCAGATTCCCTTCACCGTTGTCTCTACTGTCGTCCAGAGTATCTTCATCGGTAGTTCCCTTCACCCTTCTCTCCTCTCCATCACGAAACTTAACCCTGTCCATCCGTGTAGAACAATATTGAGGCCTCTTCACCAAGGAAAGTTTACAAAAGTGGTAAGAATTTGTCTTGATTATAACAGATGGAACCCTGCCAAGGCGATGTCGAGGTTCAAAAGTAATGAGGCACATGCCATGATCAAAAATAACAAATGAAGCAGTGTACAACGGAAACCGAATAACTACAGGCTACATTCATGAGAACTAGCTGAGAACCTGGACAGACCTCCATCTTTAATATCCCAACACTTAAACGTTCCATCCCTGCCCTGGCTACACAAACATTTTCAAATTTCAATTCTAGCACTACAATATATATATGTATGTACCCTGAAAAAATGAAAAGAAAACCACCTGATAACTCTTTTGGCAGTACAAGCAACAGAAGCAATACCATGTGCTGCATTATGCACCCTGAAAATTGCAAATAAAATTTGTCTTTTTCATTCCAAAAACAAAAAAGATATCAACATTCTGATCATAAAAAATGGAAAATTGGTATTTGAATTACCCTGCTGAGGATACAGTCCGATGCTGGATAGTATCCCAAATCCGCAACTCGCCGTCTGATGAACTAGAACGAAAAAAAAAAAGGAGTTTGATCAAAGTTTATAATCTTTGAGGAAAATTAACAAAAGGGTAGGTTGCATAAGTGTTCAATCGTACCCGGTGAACAGGAGAGGTTGGTAAGGATGAAAAGAGAGGTCCATGACGGAGGCGCGGTGGCCTCTCAGCACCGCCACTGGGTCCGGCGGACGTCTCTGCTGGCTGCTCATCGGAATTGCTTTCCCAAGTCAGCAACTTGGCGCAGTAGCCACGTCGCTCGGCGGAGAAGCTGACTGCTGAGGAGTGAGGAGTGAAAACGTAGCACAGTGGGTGTCTCTCCTCTGCAGCCGAACCAGTAAAAATGGACCGTTTAAAGAGCCCATGAACTGAATTCTGGCCCAATAAAAAATAAAAGACTGGTTATGAACATTTTTTAAAGTACAACAATAGATCATTTCTCGATTGATGCGTGTTATTTTACGCAAGAGTTATGCTAATCTTCCTTATGTCATCCTAATTTTATCGGATGTCCCCAATGTGACATTATTTATAAAAATAATAATAATTCCATGTATTTTTACCTCAATTTTTTTAATTTGCCATTTCAATACAAACTAGTTTATAGATTAAATAATGAGGATTGAAATGAAAAAAAAAACACTTGAAATTATGGAATTAATTAATTAGAAGCTTCGCCAAATTTTACAGTGCACCTATATTTAGCAAAGTAAGTGAACGTATTCGTAGAGAGTAATTGTTGTTATATATCTATAACCGTTTTAAGTCTTTACAACAAGTGATACGATCAAACAAATCAACTATTAAGAACCCATATGAGTTCGTTTCAAGTCGGTATTTACCAACCTATTGTCGTGTCATTTAATATTGGATGATTACGACTTAAGAAATTTAGAAAATCAATAGTTTGGGTGATATTGACATCGTCAATTATATTTTAATGGGTATTTAGATTGCTATGTAATCAACTTCAAGTCAAGATCATGTTCCAAAATGTGCATTGAGTCATTGACTTGTGAAGCTATCGAATCATTTTTTTCCAACATGTCAAGGTATAATACGATCTTCAAAAAGGCGGTTTCTTGGATAGTAACATGATTAGTTGGCTTCTTCGAAGTCGGATTTAACTTGTCTGCTGAAAAATTCAACAGTCTTTTTTGTTGATGGCCAATCACAGCTGGACAAGTTGCAGATTTAGGATACTATCCAGTTCATTAGTCGGCGAGTTTGAGATATTTAAATTGGCCTAATAATCCAACATGCTCTCACGTCACAAAAATATCTCACAACGTTGAACATATAGCACTCTCGTATAATTAACTGATGTTAATGTTTTGAACTATCAAAATGCTTGTATAATGTGCCTTTTTCCCATTCCAAAAATGACAATTTACTAAACATAAGGGCCATTTTAATATTTTTCAAAAACTTTGAAAATTTACGTACTTTTTTTTTTTGTTCGGTGCAATTTTTCTAAAATCATAATTAAGTGGTGCCAAAGGCATTCTCGTATAATTAATTTGATATCGAATTCGTCATTCATGAGATTCGAACTCTTCCCACTTTTAAGTGAAAAAGAATACCATCAAACCGTAGTACTGAATGTCAACATTTTCTGTAATTGTGTACTTTTTACTTTTACTCCCACGCAGTCTCCATAAATCGTGTGGGGCCAAAAATCCCTCCTCAATACGTTCCCCTATTAATTATCCTTTTCTTTTTATTTCACCCCGTTTAATTTCTCCCGCGGCGCACTTGATTTTATACCGCCGAACTTCCCAATATTTTCCAACGCGACGCTAACGTGCGCACTTCACTCCCTTTGACGAATCCATTAACGCCATCGCGGTGGAGCTCCGCCACACACAGGTCTGGCCTCCGCCCACCCCTCTCTTTTCCTCTCATTAGGGCTTAGTAACTGGTTAAAAAACCCTAGGTAGATTTTATATTTTATAATTCCTTTTCTTTTTTCCTCTGTATTTTTTCAATGGTAGAGGGAGGCCATTGGCAGAAGGTATAGAGGAGCTTAATCCTTGGCAGAAGCTTATCGAGGATTTGAGTTTTTCAAAATTTTGAATTGTTAAAGTTTGTGATTGTCTGGGATTTGATAGGTGTTGGGATTTCCAGGCGTGGCTTCAATTTTTGATAATTGTGGCTGAATTGCTTTAAGGCGAGGTGCATGTGAATCATGAGCTTTAATTTTTTGACAATAGAGAAGTGGAAGGTGATGATTGGTTTCCCTGATTTGGGCACTGAAGCTGGATTAGGGTTACGAAAGACTCTGTTTTTGTAAAAAGATACGGTTGACAAAATGGATGGGGAGGACAAGAAGTCCGGCTTTAAGAAAAGATCGAAATTTCTCGAGGCGAATATGGTTGATTCTGATGATGATGAGCCAATTGGGTCACTGTTGAAGTTAAAGAGGCAGAGAAACCCTAAGAAGGTTAAGCCGCTGTCAGAGGGTGGCGGCGAAAGGGGCAAGAAGGTTGAGGACGAAGAAGAGTATTTGGGGGGGCTGGATGATACCTTGGCAAGTTTGAGGAAGAAGTTGAAGGGTCCTAAGAAAGATTCTGGGACTGGAACTATGAGGGGAAGGAGTTTTGATTTGGATGGTGTACAGTGTTTGGATCGGTCCTCTAATGGGCATGTGGATGACGGGGGATTAGATGCAAAATCGGTGTCAAGAGTTTTACAGAAAGGCCCTGTCATGGGTGATGATGGATCTGATGTGACTATCCATATAGGGGTAGAAAACAAGCTTAAGGGAAACGTAAGGGGAAAGAGACCCAAGATTTCTAGGTCTCTAAGATTGGGGAAAGGTTCTAATAGCTCTTTGGATCATCATCCGGGAGATTCATCACCAGCATTTTCCCGGAAGTCACAATCTGGTTTGGTAATGAATCCTCGTGCCTCTTCAAGTCCAAAAGAGAAGAGTGGTTCTAAGGTTTTGAAGGAAGGGTTGAAACCTAGTGTGGATGGTGTTGCACGAAACACGCCTTTATCTGATTCAAATTCATTGGATTCAGCCTCTGATCATTGTAAGGCAGATGAAAGTCAAAGTTTTGATTACAGATTATGTCAAGCCTCTAACCTCCACAGGGAGAATCAAGAGACATTCAATGATAAAAAGCATAAAAGGCCTTACAAATTCGTTGCAGAAGATCGAGCTCCTGTCTACTCACATTCAGGATTTGATTCCAAATTGATTAACAATGAACCCATAGTGGATCCTTCTGGTTCAAATTTTCAAGAGGGACCATGCAGCTCAGATGAAGTTAATGATGGAGACAGCAAACATTTGACACAGCAAATGCGAACTTTTGAGGATGGATTGAAGCACTGCTCTATAGGAGGTTCCATTCAGTCCAAGGATGTTTTGGGTAGATCCACCTCAGCTGCAGACTTTGAAACCTCTTCTCCAGCTGGGAAAGGAATTATGTGGCCTCATTGTAATGATGATCTTCTGGATAAGTCATGTGAATATACGTCGGAGGGTAAACATTTGGTGTCCTCGTTACATCTACAACAGAACTCCTTGACATGCCATGTGAAAGTTGAGGATGAGCTTGATTCTGACAGATGTCCAAACTTTTCCCAGCATACTCGACATCAGTTGTCGAACTTTGCCTCAAACACTGTGGGAATGGAAGACACTCACAGTAATTGTAATGGTCTAACTACTTACACTAAGAATCCTGGCCTTGCTTCTGGTCCTTTACAGGAGAAAAATGATGTTCCAATTCACGATCATCTTATCACTTGTGAAGAGGCTGATGAAAATGAGAGTTGCCCAGAAGACACAGTATCTCTACCAGATGTTGAAAACAAAAGCACTAAGCTATCAGCTATCCAGCGTGTGGGGCGCAATGTTAGAAAGCGTAGGCATGGAGACATGGCTTATGAGGGGGATGCTGATTGGGAGGTATTGATAAATGATCAAGGTTCTGATGGTGACAATTCATTTAGAACGAGAGTGAAGTTTGATTCCTCTTCAAGTATCGGTACAGAGTCTGAAAGTGGTGAGGCTGCAGCAGTGTCTGCTGGTCTTAAAGCTCATGCAGTCGGTCCTGTTGAGAAGATCAAATTCAAGGAGATTTTGAAGCGCAGAGGTGGGGTTCAGGACTATTTGGAATGCAGGTTAGTTATTAATCTGAAACCTGCACGTAAATTAATAGGGGTTTCTTGTACGAATTGCATCTTTCAGCATTTTGTACTTTATACTAATTGTAGCTGTTACTTTATCCTTTTTACTCGACAATTCTTTCTAATTATTCAAATGTTTTGGTTTTCTGTTGCATCCTACTAATGCTAAGTTCTGTTTAACCTTAACGGGTTGAGTTTTCTTTTTAAATTTTGATGCCGCTTTACTTAAGTTGACATTAATAAAGTTGATGGTATATTTATGTTTGTGTTATTGGCATTTGGTTTAGATTTTTTTTTTCTTCTTTAAGTGGTTTCGTCCAATATGTGATGGTATTGCAATACAGGAATCAGATCCTTGCTCTGTGGAATAAAGATGTTAGTCGAATTTTGCCTCTTACTGATTGTGGGGTAACAGATACTTCTTGTGTGGATGATTCACCTCGGGCTTCCCTAATTAAGGATATTTATGCATTCCTTGATCTCAGTGTAAGTTTATAAAGCATTTAGGGATTTTTATATGTGCCCGTCCAATATTGATCAGTCTTCTTCCTCTTTTCCTAGTATCTTTTCATTCTTGCATTTCCTTAGGAAGGTTGCAGTATTAGCTTGTCTCATTTTTTCCAATGTATCAAAACTTGGACAGGGCTATATAAATATTGGAATTGCTCGTGAGAAGGATAAAGCAGAACCTGGTTCCAAGCACGACTATAAAATTTTGAGAGAAAAAAATTTTGAGGAAATTTCTGGGGTTTCAGTTGCTGATTCAGAGGATGGAGTTTCCTTTATCATAGGCCAGGTTAAGAGTTCTAAAACTAAAATTGATGCGGAGAGTGTTGTCATAGTTAAAAGCGACAACTCGACACAGGGAGTCTCAAGAGACAATGGGCTTGTTACTACAGTGGCATTGGAATTATCCAATGCAACAAACCATGCTGAGTGCAAGGCAGATCACCTGGAAGACACAAGTGTTGATGCAAGGTTACAAAGTAAATTGGACAATATGGATGTTTCAAGTAGTGATCCAATTGGTGAGACATTGGGTGATGGAGGCGTCCCTCTTGTAACTCCAGAGTTAAAGAATGTATCACATAGTACTCAGTGTGCATCACAAGATCATGCAGTGAGAAATAATAATCTGCAATGCGGTCTGGAAGTCAAAAAGAAAATCATTGTCATAGGTGCTGGTCCTGCTGGATTAACTGCTGCACGCCACTTGCAACGTCAGGGCTTTTCAGTCACTATATTGGAAGCTAGGAGTAGGATAGGGGGCCGTGTTTATACAGACAGGTCATCTCTATCAGTTCCTGTGGATCTTGGTGCTAGCATTATAACTGGTGTAGAGGCTGATTGGGCAACTGAAAGACGACCAGACCCCTCCTCTTTGGTTTGTGCTCAGCTGGGCCTTGAGTTGACTGTCTTAAACAGTGATTGCCCTCTTTATGACATTGCAACAGGTGAAAAGGTTCCTGCAGATCTGGATGAAGCATTGGAAGCAGAGTTCAACAGCCTTCTTGATGACATGGTATTGCTTGTTGCACAGGAGAGAGAACAGACAAGAATGTCCCTCGAGGAAGGTTTGGAATATGCCCTCAGGAGGCGTCGTATGGCAAAAACAGGGACTAGTATTGAAGAGAAAGAACTGCATGGTTTAATGGATGGTTTCATTGATGCCAAAAAAAGTATTGATAGAGCTGAAGAAAGTTGTCAAAAGCAAGGGCTTTTGAGCCCTCTTGAGAGGAGGGTCATGGACTGGCATTTTGCCAATTTGGAATATGGTTGTGCTACTCTGCTGAAGGAGGTATCTCTCCCCAACTGGAACCAGGATGATGTTTATGGTGGCTTTGGAGGAGCTCACTGCATGATTAAAGGGGGTTACAGCACTGTTGTTGAGTCTCTTGGAGAAGGACTTCAAATTCACTTGAATCATGTAGTAACTGATGTTTCATATGGCACCAAGGATGCTGGATTGAATACTAACCAGTGTAACAAAGTCAAGGTTTCCACATCTAATGGCAACGATTTTTCAGGAGATGCAGTCTTGGTTACGGTGCCTCTTGGTTGCTTAAAAGCAGAAACCATCAAATTTTCCCCACCGTTACCCCACTGGAAACATTCTTCCATCCTGCGGCTTGGGTTTGGAGTTCTTAATAAAGTAGTTTTGGAATTTCCGGATGTCTTTTGGGATGACTCTGTGGATTACTTTGGAGCAACTGCTGTGGAAACAGACCTGAGGGGCCAGTGCTTTATGTTCTGGAATGTCAAGAAAACCGTTGGGGCTCCTGTTCTTATAGCTTTAGTGGTTGGTAAGGCAGCTATAGATGGGCAAAAGATGAGCGCTTCTGAACATGTTAACCATGCTTTAGCGGTACTTCGTAAATTGTTTGGAGAGGCTTCAGTACCTGATCCTGTCGCATCAGTTGTGACAGATTGGGGTAGGGATCCTTTCAGCTACGGTGCCTACTCATTTGTTGCTGTTGGAGCTTCGGGGGAAGATTATGATATACTAGGGAGACCTGTTGAGAACTGCCTATTTTTTGCTGGTGAAGCTACCTGCAAGGAGCATCCTGACACTGTTGGTGGTGCGATGATGAGTGGCCTTCGGGAGGCAGTGCGTATAATTGACATACTGACTACTGGAAATGATTACACGGCAGAAGCAGAGGCAATTGCGGGTATTCAGAGACAATCAGATTCTGAAAGGGATGAAGTTAGAGACATGACAAGGAGACTCGATGCAGTTGAACTTTCAAATGTCCTTTACGAGAACAAGGAGGCCCTACTCCAGGACATGTTCTTTAATGCAAAGACCACTAAAGGAAGGTTGCATCTGGCCAAAGAGTTATTAAGTCTTCCCGTTGAAACCTTGAAGTCCTTTGCTGGCACCAAAGAAGGGCTGACTATTCTCAACTCGTGGATACTGGTAATTCTGCATTACATTTATCTATCATTCAATCAATATGAATTCACAATATGTTCACACACACACACACATATATATATTTTTTTTGTTATAGCATCCAATGTTTGCTTTCTTAGATTTATTTTTTATTTTTTTTCTGACGGTATAAATTTCCTTGCTACAACAGGACTCGATGGGGAAGGCTGGGACTCAACTGTTGCGGCATTGTGTTCGGCTCCTTGTGCTTGTTTCAACAGACCTACTGGCTGTGCGCTTGTCTGGTATTGTCTTC
This sequence comes from Crataegus laevigata, assembly GCA_963580275.1. NCBI lineage: Eukaryota > Viridiplantae > Streptophyta > Magnoliopsida > Rosales > Rosaceae > Crataegus > Crataegus laevigata. The sequence goes on from OY756949.1 coordinate 1,323,130, forward strand.
TTATTTCTAGATCTTTCTCTACTGGCATTCCTATGTGCATTAATGTGTATAATTAGAATGTGTTTCTTTAAAATTAGTTGATCTCTCTGTTTTCTGGTTCAGGCATTGGGAAGACTGTAAGAGAAAAAGTTTGTGTACATACGAGCCGTGATATACGTGCCATAGCAAGTCAGCTGGTTAATGTGTGGCTTGAAGTTTTTCGCAAGGAAAAAGCTTCCAATGGTGCATTGAAGTTGTCAAGGCAAGCAACTGCTGCAGATGCATGGAAGAGAAAAACAATTAGAGATCCATCTTCTAGTAAGCCACCTCCACACACATTTCATTGTGGTTTGGAGCACAAAGGAAGCTTACAGGATTCACCATCCACTGGAAGCCATTTGCCTTTGAATGCAAATGGTAAGAAAGTGAATGGCAATTCCATTAAGGGTGAAACAGCAAATTCCTCAAAATTGGAGATCAATTCATCAAGGTTTCGTGGTTCAACAGGCAGGCCACATTCTGAGCTAAAGGAGATTGACGTTGCTGTGACAGAAGCAGAACGAGCTGCCATTGCTGCTGCTGAAGCAGCCCGTGCAGCAGCACTTGCAGCTGCTGAGGTTTGTTTCTCTCGTTACTCAACTCAATTTAGTGTGAATAGTAATGCCTCTCCCCTTCCTATTTGTGCCATTTTGTTCTACAAGAATTTAGTTATTGTTGTTCATTGTAGGCATATGCATCTTCAGAAGCCAAGAGCAGTACACTGCTTCAGCTTCCCAAGATTCCCTCATTTCATAAGTTTGCTCGACGGGACCAGTACCCTCAAATGGATGAGTATGATTTTAGGAGGAAGTGGTCTCGTGGTGTTTTGGGTAGACAAGATTGTGTATCAGAAATAGACTCCAGGAACTGCAAAGTTAGGGACTGGTCTGTTGATTTCTCTGCTGCTTGCGTCAATATTGATAGTTCAAGAATGTCAGTCGATAACCTCTCCCAGCGGAGCAATCCAAATGAGACTGCTAGTCAAACGAATTTCAGAGAGCACTCAGGAGAGAGTGCTGCTGTCGACAGCAGTATTTATACAAGAGCATGGGTTGATACAGCTGGTAGTGCTGGGATAAAGGATTATCATGCCATTGAGATGTGGCAATCTCAAGCAGCTGCAGCAGACCCTGATTTTTTCCATTCAGCACCGTATATAAATGACGAGGAAGATTCAAATACGACTTCGAGAAAACACAGCTGGAAGAATGAAGGACCTGTAAATGAGAGCTCTGTTTCCCAAGTTACCATGAACAAGGAGTCGTTAAAAAGTCATCATCGAGGAGCAGATAATATTAAGCAGGCTGTTGTCGATTATGTGGCTTCATTGCTTATGCCCCTTTATAAAGCTAAAAAAATAGATAGAGAGGGATACAAGTCAATCATGAAGAAAAGTGCTACCAAGGTTAGTAATTTTTCATTTATCCTTCCTGTCATACTAAACAGAAAATATACCATGCTTTCCAGTAAAAAAAATGTTTCGATTTTGTTGAACTCAGTTTTGCAACTATTCTCATTCCTTGGGGAATTCAATTTTCAGGTCATGGAGCTGGCCACAGACTCAGAAAAAGCCATGGCTGTTTATGAGTTTCTTGATTTCAAGCGCAGGAACAAGGTATTCTTCCATTTTTTATTTGTTATAAAATGTCATATATGTCTTTCCATGCTTTGAGTTTTTTTAAGCTGTCAAAGTGATTTCCTGGCTGAGATTTGAACTATTTTCCAACAAAGATTGGCTTCCTTCACCTGAATGAGCAAAAATAAAATATTGTTGGCAACTTGGAATTTGTGTACATGCTTTCCTGAACTTTTTGTTACTGTACATCAATTTCGCCAGGGAATGAACAGAAGTTTTTTCATTAAGTACAGGATAGCATGTACAAAAGTTTCGCCTGGGAATGAACAGAAGTTTTTTTATTAATATATGATGGAGTGACATTAGTTTCTTCTTACCAAGTTTCTCCTCAATGCTTTAAAAACTGCAGATCCGTGCATTTGTGGATACATTGATTGAGAGGCACATGGCAGCGAAGCCCACAATGAAATCTTGATGGTCCCTTGGGTTGATTGGCCTGTGTTTGTGCATGGACTTCTGTACAGTACATGCAGAATTCTGTTGTTCCTGGATGAATTTACAGCGTAAGCTTGGAAGTGGTGGCTCACAGATAGAATCAAATCGGATCTTCTTAATGAAACTGCCAACAAGCACTTCAGTGATTTAGAAGGAGCAATGGAAGAAGGGGCATGTTTGTTGCCTGTTGAACTAGGCATCGTGAAATGCAATTATGTTTGGTCAGTGCAACAGCGACAACCATTTTGGATGCAAATGGAAGTATAATGAATTCTCTCAAAGCAGGTTGCTTTGTCCATTTCAATTACATGCATCAACTTGGTATGGAGATGATAGCAGATTGCACGAAGAAGTTGGCTAGTCATATCCTATTTTTCATTCAGGGATCCTCAACGAGGAGAAACTAATTCCTGACTTTTTTTTCTTTTATTATTTCCTATGTGTACATAGTAGGATTGTGTTAGTCAACAAGAATACAGAACATTTTTCCATGGTGGCCAAAGTACTTTTAATCTGATATTGTTACTCTTATGGTTATACAGAAACCACTAACTTCATATTTGCTCTCCATTAAATTGAACGGAGTTGCATATTTCTCTATTGGCAGGTTCCAAGGGATGAAATATCAGCTTTCTGAACTTTTTTCCTCTTTGATTATGCCTTGTGTGGGGAGGCCTTTTCATGTATGATGTGCTCTAATAATTTCAACTTCTTGTTCCAGCTTCCAAATTAGTGATTCATGTCAAAGCATACATGTAATAGCGGTATTACATTGAAATCCAGAAAATAAGCGCAGGTATATTTTGTAATAGATGCTCTGTTATACATCTAAAACTATGCATACAGAAGTTGTATTCAGTTTTAGCTTCAATTATGGTTGGATTGCGTGATGAAATGCCAGGTTTTATCCATCATATTGAAATTCGCCTTTGCTTTCACTTCTAGTGCTTTTAGTCTGATTACACCTCTATTTGATTGTTGCTAGGCCGGGAAAGATATCTTTGGCTGTTCAGAAGAAGCGAGAGGTATGCACTCTAGCCTCTATATCTCCACATTTGTTGATGCTAATATGTTCTGAAGATTGATCAACCCTTGCCTGATTGATGTTCAATCATCCGAACTGTTGGCAGATTCCATGACATGAGATGCATTAGGCTAATAGATGTGTTTGTTTTAACATATTACGTGTTCTTTTGCCCGACATTTGGATTGAGTTTCACTTAGTTGCGATTCCTCGTATCTTATAGGGCAGTACCGCCTCCATACGTAGTGTTTTATACAGCTTTGACAATTGGCATGAACTTTTTCTTGAATGACATCGACCCTACTTTATTCCAAAGTTGGTAATGGTATCCATTCCAAATGATGCCGAACATTTGAAATTTTGTTGTTCTATACGCACTGACCGTGTCCAATGATTTCGGGATGAATTCTTTGTTGCTGTCTTTTTAATTGCTTATGTGATATTTTAATACTGTTAGGCAAACATGCAACCGTAGAACATTTGGCAAGCTAAAGAAATGGCCAAAATTCCAGTGTTCTTGGTACTAGCTGTAATGTTGCAGGGAATTTTCTCCCTCCAGAGGAAGTTTAACGGACCGTTTGCATGCAAGTAATCAGTTTATTGTGCTGGTTCCACCCTTGTGAAAGGACAAATGATTTATGCACCGTTTTCCTTTCTCTGCACGTTTTTCTTTTTGGCCTTTTAGCCAAAATAATCTCTGAATTTGGCATAATTCTTCACTTTGATTTCTGAGATTTAAAATCACCGGAAGTGGCTTCTGAGACTGTTCAGATCATTTTTGTCATTATGTGAAAAATCATTGTCAAATGGAAGAAACTATCATTTCAAGTGTAGGGGTTGATTTGACAAAAGTACCCTTAGTTTAATAGATTTTTCTCAAAATGATCAAAATAATTGATAATAGATAATCTTAAAGACGACTTCTATTGATTTTAAATCTCCGGTGCTAAAAGGAGGAGTTACGCAATTTTAGAGACCGTTTTGACTAAAAAACTCCTATTTTTCTTCTAATAATTGGATTAAACAAATCAGAGAGAGTCAAGGATCATAACTAGAGAGGTTTTGCAAAAGCAGAAGATGAAAAGGGTGTGCGTAAATTAAAATAAATTTATAAGACGGTATTCTATTTTTGAGCAAATTAAAATAAATTTTGTTTGATTAATTGTTAAATTAGTCACCGACTGAATTTAAAGTTACGTTATTACGTAAAAGGCGATACTTTATTTTAAAGGAAAACTAATGAAAATGGCTTAAAAATTTTGAGTTTTAACGATAAGGACAAAATAAAAGATAAAGTAAATAGTATCAGGATTGACTTTTTAGTGTAAAAATGTGGTTTTTCATTAAAGTGAACCGGGAGCTTTTCGTTAAAGTTCCTTTATTTTAAATGACTCTAATTACGAGAGAAACAGAGGGCCCAAAGTATTGAACACGCACGTCTCGTGACTCGTCTAAATCCCGGGGTGTAAACGTAATAACATACTCATAGTGTTTGAGGCTGAGATCGAAAGTTGAAACACACACGCTTAAAGGCATTCAAGGAGAGGAGAAGGAAACCAACTCCATCAGAAGCCAGATCCGATCGAAGAATATCTGTCTGTTAATCGAGCAGAATGTCTTCTTCTTCAACCTTCAGCGGCGATGAAACGGCACCGTTCTTCGGGTTCCTCGGCGCCGCCGCGGCCCTCGTCTTCTCCTGTACGTTCCGATTCGGTCCAGATCTATTCACCTAGGGTTTGGTCGGTGCGGATGTAGGGATTTTGATCGGGTGTTGTGTGTTGTGCAGGCATGGGAGCTGCGTACGGGACGGCGAAGAGCGGAGTAGGAGTGGCGTCGATGGGTGTGATGAGGCCGGAGCTGGTGATGAAGTCGATCGTGCCGGTGGTTATGGCGGGAGTGTTGGGTATTTACGGACTTATCATCGCCGTCATCATCAGTACCGGTATCAACCCCAAGGCCAAATCCTATTACCTTTTCGATGGCTATGCTCATCTTTCCTCTGGTCTAGCTTGTGGCCTTGCTGGTCTCTCCGCCGGTATGGCTATCGGCATTGTCGGTGATGCCGGTGTTAGGTAATATCTCTCGTTTGCTTTCGGCGTTTTCGCATTTTCAGTCTCGATTTTACACTGCTTCAATTTGATTTAAGATTTTTTTTTACTCATTTTGCGATTTTAATCTGAAACTGATTGTATAAATTGCAATACAACATCGATTGGATTGTTTAAGAATCAAGTTTTCTTGGTGTAATTATTGTTCTAACTAGATACTGAGAGTTTGAACATCGATTTGATTGTTTACGAACCGAGTTTTCTGCGGTGTGTTGTGACATGTGTGGTGATTTATTATGTACATCGATATTTTTATACTAAGGGGAGGGCGTTCGGCTAAGCCACACAATGGGTAACTTAATTTGGTACCGAATTTGCTTTTCACGAGATTTGAACTTAAGAGCTCTCACTTCCAAGTAAAAAGAAATACCACCAGACCTTAGTATTGAGTAGCTCATACCCGATACTTCTAAAGAATACTGTGCTGACTTTCCAATGGAAGGCGGCCATCAAAGGAATATCGCAGCTAAGAATCAGTTAGAGCTCTTTTAAATGTTTTTGTATGGAACCTATAATCGTCGGTGTTTTTATCTTCCCTAATGGTCTAAAAATATTGTGCTCTTCATTCTAGTTGTAGGACAGTGTGTGGTTACTTGTATTTGGTGTCGCGTCGCCGTTCGATTGAGAGTTTTCTCTGATTTCATTTTTTGTGTCGTGCAGGGCCAATGCACAACAGCCAAAGCTTTTCGTTGGGATGATCCTCATTCTCATTTTTGCCGAGGCACTTGCTCTGTACGGTCTGATTGTTGGTATCATTCTCTCTTCCCGATCGGGACAGTCAAGAGCTGACTAGAAGGTGTGGTGGGTGGCGTTTGCGGTCGCTGCTATTTATCGAGAACTACTTGACTGTTTTGGTTAAACTTGTAAGTTTTGTTTCGGTGGTGCAGTGCGGATTCTTGTATGGTGTGATTGATGTGTTCTACGAGGTCGATTTGTTCAAGATTTATATAGCCTGTATCATTGTGTTTAGTACATTCGTTCTTTTTTACTTGTGGATGTGTTGGCCGTTAGTTATGTGTTGCAATGCCGAGTTACCGGAACGGTCCGTTTGGTATATTGAGTTTGGTTTATGAAGGTGAAATAATTTGAGGAATCCAACACAAGTGTTTTGGTTGACCTTGGGGAGGGAATCCTTCAATCACATCAGTTCATCGTACATCATGCAGTCAGTTTTTGTCAAGTATTATTTATATTTAATTTTAAATAAAAAAATTTATAATGATTTCTGATCGCACAATGTACGATGAATGGATGTGATTTGAGAATTCTCAGGATCCTCACAAAGAGGATTCGGTGAGGATCCTGCTAGGACCTTATTAGGTTTCATTTGGATGTCGTTTGGTCTCTAGGATTGAATTGAATAATTTATTATATTCAAAGAATACTGAAAGTAAAGGTAAGTAATTTTCATTTTAGGGTGATTAGAACGGCTTTTCAATCAAAATGGTTTTTGATATGGATATAATTACTCACTTGATTTGACAATGAAAATCGATAGAAGTGTCCCTATAGTTTGGACGCCATAAATTATTTTATCATTGCGTAAAAAAAGTGCAATATTCTTGTTAAGTAGAGGGGTTGGTTTGACAAAAATATTTTTAAAAAGGTGATCGTATGGTCTCTCACATGATAATTTAACGAAAATATTAAAAGATATTTTATAAATGGATCAAAATAATTTGCCTGAATAAATTCAGAGATTATTTCTATCGATTTTCATTATCAAATGAAAGTGACAGTTATGCCAATTATGGGCACTACTTTAAATAAAAAGCGGATTAGAAATTATTAGACATATGGAAACATTTCTTTAACAATCCTACTATGTTAGTGAGTAATTTAAGGGGTGTGTTATCCACACACCTCAAATTACTTCTCACACACTTCTTGTTAATTTTTGTCTGTTGATTTTCTTCAATTCATCTGACTCGATGGCCAAAAATTAAAAGGGTGTGTGAGAAGTAAAATCCACACTCCTAATTTAACTTCTGTTCTATGGTAAAGTCTAAACAAGGCCTTGGTTTCTCAAAATTGGATTGAATTGGATAATTCATTATGCTTATGATTTTACTCATTATAAAATATTACACTTTGTAGTACCCGCAAAATGTAAAGGATTAGAACAAATAAGTATCTTTCATATCTAATTATTTTCATGGATAAATTTTCACCTTTGCTTTCATGTACTCCTTGAATTATACATTTGGCTTTGAATGGTTATTTGGCCATGAATATGATTCAATCCTAATCATTGAACGACCATGTTTAATAAAAGACTTTAAATAAAGTCGTTCCGATGTTTTTTTTTCTTTTAGTAAGAATAATCTTTTCACTTAAAATTAAGTTTTGATTTCAAATGGTTTCTGAAATTGATTTGTCACATCAATTTGTCTCAAAAAGGTTCATATGAGTGCCGCACCTTAATGTGATCATTTTGTTATATTTCGACTAATGTGCTCAAAGCCGACCCTGAGGGTAGCAAGAGTAGGCGCCGGCCTAGGGCCCCCACTTCGGAAGGGCCCCCAATTTTTAGATGAAACTAGGTAGGTTTGCACGGATATAGGTAGGAGCTATGCGGGCTCATATGTAAATGTCAAAATTTAGAAATTTTTTGTTGGAGGGTCGGCCTCGCGCGAGGAAGAAGACAACCATATTCCCAACATCATTTTAATTGCACAATTTTAATTAAGATGGTACCACCATCTTTTTTTAATTTTTTTATAGCTGCACACCTTTTCCCTTTTAAATAGTCACCACCATCTTATTTTTACTTTGTTGCTTCTCTCTTAAATATACCTTTATGTTTATTTTTATGAGGTTTTATTAATCTATTTTAAGATCACACCACATGTATCTTTATTATGTACCTAAAAGGTTAAAACTCTCACCTTTTTGAAAAATGACATTATTTAATGTTCAAATTAATTAGTTTATATAATATATAATAAATTATTCAAATCCGCCTCGTCCCCTAAGTTTGTATAAAAAAATTATTATTCTCTTTACTCCAGTATTTTTTCTAGTTGTAAAATGTCGTTTCTATACAAAAGGTCTGAAATCAAAAAACTCTAGGGCACCACTTTGAAGACGCACCTGAGGCTCTGGCTCTACAATAAAAACAAGAAACCGTGTCTGAACTTGGAAAGCTTGAATGGTTGTTTGGGGAGGAAGTTGCTTGTTGCTTAAGTTCCGGTTTCGCGCGGGCCCCACAAGGCCGAAATTTACGTAATCGCCAACGTATTTACTCGAATCACCGTCAAAGCTGACGACTGATGGGGAATTTAACACGTGCCCCCAGTAGTCGCCTTCAAAGGAGTGGAAGCTCTTCTGCCTCCTCCCATCCCGCTTCCCTCGGAGCCAAAAAAGCGCGGAACATTGGCAAAGAATCGGCGTATATATAAAATAATGATCGGTTATTAATCGCAGCCAAAAATCAAAGCTTCCATTTTGTGTTGAAAGCGTATGAACCTGCGTGGAATTTCGTCGAGAATGGCCGACGAAATCAGCAGGCCCGGCGACCCGGGAACTTCCCCCGCCACCGTTGCTGCAGCCTACGAATCCGTTGCTGTTGCTGCTGCGGCTAATCCCAAATCCAGATCCTTGTGGCCCTCTGTCCTCCGTTGGATCCCCACCTCCACCGATAAGATCATCGCCGCCGAGAAGCGCCTCCTTTCTCTTGTCAAGTAATCCACCTCTCTCTTTCTCTTCAGTTCGTTTGATTGCAGAGTTGTGTGAATTTGTTGAGAAAGTACTGAAATGGAAACTAGGGATTTTGTTAGTTTGTGCCGCCATGGAAGTTCTAATTTTTTGGATTTTTTTTTTCTGAATTTCAATCGTAATTAGAACCTTAATTTGGGGTTGAAGTTGGCTAATTTCTCAAATTTCTTGTCAATTTTGTGTGAGCAAACCCGAGCTTTTCAATTTATTCAATTTACTGAACGGTGGAAAAGGTTGAATTCTGGCAAAATTATGGGAATTGCTTGAATTTTGCAGGACTCCTTATGTTCAAGAACGGGTGAATATTGGCTCTGGACCGCCGGGCTCCAAAGTCAGGTGGTTTCGATCCGAAAGCAATGAAGAAAGGCAAATCAATACAGTTACATTTGACAGCAAAGAGAATTCTCCTACGATTGTTATGATTCACGGATACGGTGCTTCTCAAGGTTTCTTTTTTAGAAATTTCGATGCCCTTGCCAGTCGATTCAGGGTCATTGCCATTGATCAAATAGGGTGAGCAGATTCTTAACCCCAAGTTATTAACTTTGACATGCTTTAAGTTATCCCTTGGCGTGCAACCGACATTAACTACTTCGAAGATAATAAGATATCCTTTTGTTTCTAGTTGTAATGTTAAAACTTTTACGTATATGCTACTGCGGTGAGGGTGAGGGAACATAAAGTTTACAATTCTAAGTAGTCTAATTGATGTTTAAGTAATTTTTTTTGTACCAGATGCTTCGTCTTGCCTTTTATTTTGGTGTTTTCCAAAGTAGCTCTACTGCGAACTCTGGTTTCTTTTCCATCTGGTGTCGAAAACTTTAGAAATACACACAACTTCCATTTCATGTTTGATGCCAGTCATTTTTAACCTTTTGTACTTCCATGTTAGATGGTGCTTTTTGGGGTGTATTTCTATGAGACATTTTGTGCTCAAATCCTTGGTTTAATCTTATTTACAGTTGGGGCGGATCAAGCAGGCCTGATTTTACATGCAAAAGCACTGAAGGTAATTTTCTTTGTTCCGCACATTTTAACTTTGACGGTGGTAAAAAGTTTGTTTCACTATTAATCTGTAAGTATGGGCAATGTAATTTTTCCAGAGTAATTAACTTGCTACTGGTAATGCAGAAACTGAGGCATGGTTCATTGATTCCTTTGAGGAATGGCGAAAAGCCAAAAACCTCAGCAACTTTATATTACTTGGGCATTCATTTGGTGGGTATGTTGCATCGAAGTACGCTCTGAAGGTATTTGATATCCCATATGTTTAGTTGAATCTAGGAATAAGGGTGGCAGTTTCTGTATTCATGATCGTTCTTTATTTATATGATAGCATCCAGAGCACGTTAAGCATTTGATTTTAGTGGGATCTGCTGGGTTTTCATCGGAGACGGATACATCCTACGAGAGGCTTAACCAATTCAAAGCAACGTGGAAAGGAGCAATTTTTAACCATTTGTGGGAGTCTAATTTTACTCCTCAGAAGTTAGTCAGGTAGATACAATTTGCAAAATCATATCGTGCATGGTACATTTATCCATTTCAATCATTTATTTAGGTTTCTGGTCTGGTAGTTGTACACTTTACAGATGCAGGTTGCAACTATTACACGTGTGCTATGAACCTCTAAAACTAATTCATTGGAAATATTATCCTTTTGCATTCATTTGAAACAACTTCAGCTTCCCACCTCCACCCATACTGATTTCCCATGCTTTCCCTTCTCTCTCACCCTTTTCCCGAGAGGAATGGCCCAGAAGAAGCACGGAGGCATGCCCACGTATTTCTTTTGTTTTCTAAATCATTTTTCAAGTCGTGTGTTGCTTTTGTTCAAATTGTCAGTTTGGACACAAAGTACATTTTTCTCATTCATACCACGCACATTTTGAGCCATTTGGGCACACGTTGAAATCCATTCCTTCCAAAGATTAGTGGTGGATTAGAGATGAAAGAGAGAAACAGGTGGTTCATATTATGCTTTCCTTAGATCTTATGTTTGTACATGTTTACCTTATTTTTGCAGAGGGCTAGGGCCTTTGGGTCCAAATCTTGTTCGAAGTTACACAACCGCAAGGTTTGGTTCTTATTCAACAGGGACCACACTAAATGAAGAGGAATCCCGACTTCTAACGGGTAATTTATGATCAATTTGTTTATGCACAGAACACACATATCCTACCTTTTAAGATCTTGATGGTTTCCTTTCTTCAATTGCAGATTATGTGTACCATACTTTAGCAGCCAAAGCTAGCGGGGAGCTGTGCTTAAAGTATATATTTTCTTTCGGTGCGTTTGCTAGGAGTCCCCTTATACACAGGTCTGATGCTACTAATCTCTTTATTCAATATCACAGAAGAGTTGGAAGTTCGTTGTAATAAACTTGCTTTGAGCAAATCATTTACATGTAGTCCTCCTCTTTTATGTACAGTGCATCAGAGTGGAAAGTGCCGACTACTTTTATTTATGGTTATCAAGACTGGATGAACTACCAAGGGGCTCAAGAAGCTGGCAAAAAGATGAAGGTCCCGTGCGAGATCATTAGGATTCCAGATGTACGTTTCTCTCCCTTCTATTTATCCATGAAGTTATTGTCATTAGTTGAATTTGATCTCGATGAATAAAGTTCTTCCTGATAAAAATTTGCAGGCTGGGCACTTTGTATTCATAGACCAACCCGATCGTTTCCATTCAGCTGTTTTTTATGCTTGCCGTAGATTTCTTTCGCCGGACCCTGCCGTTGAATCCTTTCCTGAAGGTTTGACACCTGCCTGAACACTGAAAAGTGTATTTAGTCGTCGTTTCCTTTTTCATTTTTTCTGTACAGTCTTACTAGTCATTACTTTCACGGATGAATCTTCAAATTCCTGTAATTGTATCGTTGATACTCTCTGTATGCGTAAAATTCCTACTTCTAGTGTACGGTCTGTACATTTATAAAGGAAAAACGAAGGCAGATGTATCTTTACCACCATTTTTTAAACCTGTAGTCTGCTGCTCTTGGCGCAAAACCGAGTGTAGTGGCATTCTAAGATTTATGCAGCGGACCCCATTTTGTTGGAGAAGGTTTTGTTATTATTGTTGTGGTTGTTGTTGTTGCTCTGCTGCTCTCATTACAGCGGACATATATTTAAGTGAGTTCTCATAACCACCTGTGGACGTGTTCTAACCAATTTAAGAGCGAAAAATGATTTTTCGCAATGCCCTGTTTGTTTTTATCTTATTTCTTAGTTGATTTATTCAATCATGTGATTAGAAGGAGAAACAAAAGGAGGAGTGGGTCGCGAGAGAGCAGAGCGTACCGCCCTACCATAGTCGTGAGTTTGTTTATAGTTGCGACTGTTGTCATAGTCAACAAGGTTGAAACTTCCAGAAAAAAAAAACTTCGAATTGGGAGGACGATTCTCCCGGCAAACTGACCGTGCTCCAAACAAATAGAAGTGAACAAGTAGATTACACTAGGGCGCTTGAGAGAACCACGTTGAAGGAATTCGACAAAATGGAGAAGGGGTGCTCTCTTATCTTTTGATTAAAACAACACATATCAGGAAGTAGCGATTGTTTATTAAAAATCTGTTAAGTTAGTACAAAGAGGGAACGTGAATTATTACTCTTAAAAACTACCATGTTTAACACAAAAAGCAGTGTTTGATTGAGTTAGGACGCTGTCACAGCGAGCTTTCGGTTGAGTGTATGTCTGAAATGATCTGTTTAAGAAAGTAACGCTTTCGACCTTTTCTCCCGCACATCTTCCCCGCCATTTTTCCAACAGTCGCCATGGACAACATCATTGACCTTTCGAGGGGGACCGCTCCAATTATTACCCTCTTTTTATTTCTCCACCTTCTTTCATTTCTTTATTTATTTTTCAACTAAAAAATTTAAATAAATAAACAAATAAGTAAAAGAGAATTTTAGCAAATTTTTTTTAGTTTGGTCCACTTTAATGAAAAACTACATTTTAATATTAAAAAATTAATCATGTACTATTTATTTTATTATTTATTTTGTTCTTATTATTAAAACTTCAAATTTTAAAACTTTTTTTATTACTTTTGGGAGATTATATTTACACACTCCAAATTACTTCTCTCACATTCTTTTAATTTTTTAATATTTTTTTATCAAGGGTTAGTATTATGTGAAAAATATTAAAAAATTTAAAAGATGTGGAAGAAGTAATTTGGGATGCGTAGCTTTTTCCCCTTTTTTGTCAAAATTGTCGTCCACAAGTACGAAAGACTTCACCCCAAAAGATCCGATCTTTGACTCCAATAGACAGCCAAGTACGTGCCTTTTACACGTGGCATCTTTCCATTTGACTGGTTATGAACCTACCATACATCTGCCCACACAGTAAAACACCACCACTGCCACTTCAGTCCTCAGTGATCAGCAGCTCGCTCGGAAGTTAGAAACATTGAATCTCTCCCTCTCTCGCTCCGCCGTCTCTTTCCTCGGAGCAGATCATCTTCTCCTTCTCATCTGCAACAATGGCGACCGCTCGATCCACCTCCTCCCTCCACCACCACAAACCCAGCCGCATAACTGATCTATAAACCCAGCACATTCTGCGTTCCAGTCCTCCCTCTGACCTCTCTCATGGCGACGCCCACCTTCCTCTTCCTCATAACAATTGCTATTCCAACTATTTATTTCCCCGCCACCTTAACGGCCGCTCAAAGGCCGAGTCCAGAAACGGCACTCTCTGAGATCCAAGCGTTAACGGCGTTTAAGCGTAACCTCCACGACCCTCTTAGCGCTCTCGACGGCTGGGACACTTCCACTCCGTCGGCCCCGTGTGACTGGCGCGGCGTCGTCTGTTACAACAACCGAGTGCGGGAGCTCCGCCTGCCTCGTCTCCACCTTGGCGGCAGAATTACTGACCACCTCGCCAGCCTCCGCGACCTCCGCAAGCTCAGCCTCTACAGCAACAACTTCAACGGCGCCATACCTGCTTCTCTCACCCAATGCGCTCTCTTGCGGGCTATTTACCTGCACGGCAACTCCCTCACCGGAACTCTTCCGCCAGCGATTTTCAACCTCACCAACCTTCAAATCCTCAATGTCGCTCATAATTTCCTCTCTGGAAAAATCTCAGGCGACACTCCGGTGAGCCTCCGTTACCTCGACCTTTCGTCGAACACATTCTCTGGTGAGATTCCGACGAACTTCTCCGCCGATTCAAGCCTCCAGCTTATCAATCTCTCGTTCAATCGGTTCTCCGGCGTGGTCCCGGCGACTATCGGAGGTCTCAAGAATCTTGAGTATCTGTGGTTGGACTCGAACCAGCTGCACGGTACTCTGCCTTCGGCGATTTCCAACTGCTCCTCACTCGTACATTTGAGCGCCGACGACAATGCGCTGAGAGGTCTGATTCCGACGACGATAGGAGCGATGCCAAAGCTTCAGGTGGTGTCGCTGCCGCGGAACGAGCTGTCAGGGGCGGTCCCCACGTCGTTGTTGTGCAGTACTGCAAACGACTCGTCGTTGAGGATTGTGGAGCTCGGATTCAATGCGCTCACGAGCATTGCTGAGCCGCCAGACATCTCACAATGTTCGAGTGCATTGGGGGTTTTGGGCTTAAAATCCAATCAGATAAGTGGCTCCTTCCCATCTTGGTTGACAAACGCGACGACAATTATGAGAGTTCTAGATCTTTCTGGAAACTTGTTTTCTGGTCAACTGCCGGCGGAGATTGGCAATCTTTTCCGGTTAGAGGAGTTTCGGGTGGCCAATAACTCTCTTAGTGGCGAAATTCCCGGTGAGATCGTGAAATGTAGCTTGTTGCAGGTCCTTGATGTTGAAGGAAATAGGTTTGCAGGTCAAGTTCCACTTTTTTTAGCAGGAGTGAGGAGCTTGAAGGTGTTGTCTTTGGGTGGGAATTTATTCTCCGGTCCCATTCCGGCGAGTTTAGGAGCGCTTTTGCAGCTCGAATCTTTGGATTTGAGCAACAATAATCTGACCGGGAAAGTTCCTGATGAGCTAATGATGCAGCTAAGCAACTTGACCAGTTTGAATCTGAGTAATAACAAGTTTTCTGGTGAAATTATTCATGTTGGAGAGTTGAAGAGCTTGCAGGTTTTGAATTTGAGCAATTGTGGGTTTTCGGGGAGTGTTCCTGCGAGCATTGGCGGTTTGATGAAGCTTGAAACGCTTGATTTGAGTAAACAGAAGCTTTCGGGGGAGTTGCCGGTACAGATTTTCGGGTTGCCAAATTTACAAGTTGTTGCTGTGCAGGAAAATCACTTATCAGGAGATGTCCCTCAAGGTTTTAGTAGTTTGATTGGTTTGAACTATCTTAACCTATCTTACAATGCTTTTACTGGTGATATTCCTACAACTTATGGATTTCTCAACTCATTAGTTGTTCTATCATTGTCTGGAAATCGCATTTCGGGTACAATCCCGCAAGAGCTTGGAGATAGTTTGAATCTTCGAGTGCTCGAGCTTCGTTCTAATCAGTTAGGTGGCAAAATTCCAGGCGATATCTCTCGCCTATCCAATTTGAAAGAGCTCAATCTAGGTCATAATAAGTTGACAGGTGAAATCCCAAAGGAGATTTCCAATTGCTCTTCTTTGACTTCTCTGTTGTTAGGTGGGAATCGGCTTTCAGGTCAAATACCACACTCATTGCCTAAGTTATTGAACCTCACAGTGTTGGATCTTTCCTCTAACAATTTGAGTGGCACCATCCCGGAAGATCTTTCGCTCGTCGTCCCTCACTTGAAATACCTTAACTTATCAAACAACAACCTTGCTGGAGAGATTCCGAAGCCACTGGGTTCTCAGTTCAACGATCCTTCTGTGTTTGCAAGGAATGGAGATTTATGTGGGAAACCATTGGATAGAGAATGTGCAGATGTGAGAAGGAGAAAAAGAAACAGGTTGACTTTATTGATTGCGGTGGCCGTGGGAGGAGCTTTACTTCTGGCGTTGTGTTGTTGTGGCTATATTTACAGCCTACTGCGATGGCGGACAAAACTTAGAGAAACGGTAATCGGGGGGCAGAAGAAGCGAACTAGCCCTCGAACAAGCTCAGGGGATAAAAGCAGCCGGGGAAGTGGCGATGGGGGGCCAAAACTTGTGATGTTCAATAGCAAGATCACGTATGCAGAGGCATTGGAAGCAACGAGACAATTCGAAGAGGAAAATGTGTTAAGCAGGGGAAGATATGGACTGGTATTCAAGGCCACATTTCAAGATGGAATGGTGCTCGCAATTCGACGCCTTCCCGATGGTTTTCTTGATGAAGGCAGCTTCCGCAAAGAAGCTGAAGATCTTGGCAAGGTGAAGCATCGAAACCTGACAGTTTTACGAGGCTATTATGCCGGTCCTCCTGACGTGAGGCTCCTTGTGTACGACTACATGCCCAATGGAAACTTAAGCGCTCTTCTACAAGAGGCCTCTCACCAAGACGGGCATGTACTAAATTGGCCAATGAGGCACCTCATAGCACTCGGCATTGCTCGCGGATTAGCTTACCTGCACTCTGCCTCCATGGTACACGGCGATGTGAAGCCGCAGAACGTTCTTTTTGA
This sequence comes from Crataegus laevigata, assembly GCA_963580275.1. Lineage (NCBI taxonomy): Eukaryota > Viridiplantae > Streptophyta > Magnoliopsida > Rosales > Rosaceae > Crataegus > Crataegus laevigata. The sequence goes on from OY756949.1 coordinate 1,339,609, forward strand.
TGCTGATTTCGAAGCCCATTTATCCGAATTTGGTCTAGACCGGGTAACCATAGCCACACCAGCAAAAGCTTCCTCGTCTTCAACCACGATTGGCTCCTTAGGCTACGTGTCCCCCGAAGCTGCATTAACAGGGCAAGCAACGAAAGAAGCCGATGTGTATAGTTTTGGGATTGTATTGATGGAGATACTGACCGGGAGGAATCCGGTGACGTTTACTCAGGACGAAGACATTGTCAAGTGGGTGAAGAAGCAACTTCAGAATGGTCAAGTTTCCGAGCTGCTCGAGCCCGGGCTGCTCGAACTAGACCCGGAATCGTCAGACTGGGAAGAGTTCTTGCTGGGAGTGAAAGTGGGGCTTCTTTGCACGGCTCCTGATCCGCTTGATCGACCATCCATTGCCGACATTGTGTTCATGCTTGAAGGTTGCAGAGTCGGACCCGACGTCCCGTCCTCAGCTGATCCGACCTCTCTGCCTTCGCCAGCCTAATTTTCAATATCAGCTTTTATCTTCATTGCAGCAGTTTTAGGTTTTTGATCAATTCATTTTCTACTATTGGTTTTATTCCTGGTTTTTTCCTACTTTTGCTCAGTTAACTTTGACCTTTCAGCGTGCCGGAAACACGTTTGGTACACCAAATGTCATAACTGCGTCAATTTTTTTATTGAGCTTAGATCCAGACAGATAGATTTCAATTTTTAAATGAATAGACTTAAAATGAAATATTTTTACTCGCGATTCTATTTATCACAGTTAAAAAATTTTAAATTTATAAATTTAAAATCTAAATTTATTGGATTCCAAACGGGAATAAAAAATTTATTTGAAATATAAGAATGATTTACGTAGCATAGATAATACTATTATCGTGACGTTATGTGATGTTAGTAATACAAGGTATACTTTGCAAGACGTGTATTATTGGCATGGAATGATATTGGCAGGGAAGGAGACTCAGTCACCGGAGCGATGTATCATCCGGTGTAAGTTGCTCCCCTATGTTCCCGCCAAAGAACTAATACTCAATTGGGGTGGAGCACGTGGCGACAACTGTAGAGACAGGAAACTAGCCGTTAAGATTGAACGTTCGCCGGCACGTGGTCCCCTAATCAGATTCTTTGGGCCATCTTAGAGAAATTTTTAGTTTTAACGAAAATACAAGTGGTACACTATATATTTTAATAAGAGTGGTAAGAAATTTTAGTTTTTAAGTTATTAACTTTTAAGCACACATATTCTATTATTTGTATAATGACACGTAGTGTACTATTCCGTATACGATCACTGAAAAATCTCTCATTTGCTTGCACATCGGATTTTAATAGGAAATTACTGACCAGCACGTGGTCTTTTTTCTTTAAGTTGGCACCAGCACGTGGTCCCTGAACCAAGTGGGTTTATTTTTATATAAAACTAGATTTTAGTCCGTTTGCCAAAAAAAAAAACTATATTTTAGTCTTTAAAAATGATTACCTTTAGATAAATACCGTAAATAAGATTAAAAACTAATTTTAGTCATTTGACTCATGTCTAAATAATCATTTATATTCCACGTCATAATTATTTTTTAATGTAATTTTACTATGTTTTGTCTTCCTATATTACCCCTAAAATATTGCTATCAAATGGTTCACAATTGAATGATTTTTTTTTAATTCAAAACGAGCATCGGGCATTTAAAGATGCAACATCAAAGGAATTAGAGATTAGGCTTCTTAGAAGAAAAAAAAGATTAGGCTTTTGCAATTGAAAACGAGATTAAGTAAACCATTCATGTATTGGCTGATTTCTTCACACACATCTTCTAATTACGATTTTCCCCTTTTTCTCATCATTTGTAGTAGGTCTCTCTCTATTTTCTTTCTGTTGGGTTTGAATGGTATATGGCTTGTGTATCTATGTGGATTCCAACGATTTGCAATGAAGAGAATGGGTTCAGTAACTATTTTTGTAGCAGTGCGCTTGTGATATTTTTTTTTTTTTTTTTTTTTGTTGTTATTTTGTGTTGGTTGATTTTATTATCGGGTTTTGATCATTTTGTCAGTGTATGAATTGTTGAGTTTGGAGTTGGGTTTGATCTATTGCATCTATTGTCGATTAGGTACAATAAGTTAGACACATTTTATTAGGTACTATAATGTAGATGCATTCGATTAGGTATTATAATGTAGATGCATTCGATTAGGTACTATGATTTAGGTGCTTTCGACTAGGTACTATGATTTAGGTGCTTTCAACTAGGTACTATGATTAGATGTTTTCAATTAAGTACTATAATTTAGGTGTGTTTAGTTAGGTACTAATATATAGATACATACACTTTTTTGGTGTATTATACATGTGATACCTTAACTTTTTCATCTTGTAATTTAGGCATGATGATATGAAAAATCTTTTCAGGCACAATCATGGAAGAAATCAAGCATAAATTAATCAAAGTCAAAATTAGTTCCTAATAATTTGGAACATACCAAGAAGGTCGAATAATTCATTATAGGGGCACAATGGGTGCAAAAATAGCCATTAAAGAGTTTACAAATAACAAAATATGAGTTATAATAATCATGATGACATGGAGGACTAAGATCAGATATCTAATCCTAAACTAGGTTTTAATGAAAAATTAATCTAATACAATGATTAAAATTCATTTACCCCTTATTTCTACTAGCCAAGTAGCTGCCTGCCAGGTTTATCCGGCGTGACCATGAAATGAAAGCGCAGATAGGGCCGGAACGCTCACACTTCTAAATCATTCGCACAACATTTGACTCGGGAAAATGATGTCCACACACTTTTTTCTACTCCGCAATCTCCGCTTTTTTCTAGTCTTTAAATTGAAACTGAATGAATTAAGAGAGCATCAGGGAGAGAGAAAAAAAAATACGCGGAAATCATTTTCCTTAGAAATAACGTCTTTTACACCACCAGTCGCTGGAGGATCGCACGAGAAATCAGAACGGACGAGAAACGCAACACCATCAATAGAATTAACATCTTGTACACCACAAGCAGTGAGAATTCAAGTGCGCGCTGTTGCAAGGAAATGAAGAGGGGTATGAGGAAGGATATAGGCAGCAACATCAACTTGGCTCCTGGAAGTTGCAGCGGCGAGAGCTGATCAGAGGTCCATGTCCAGGCAGCCCCTTTTTACAAACCACTTGAAAACTTGCTTACGGCCCATCATGGCAGCCATGATCAATGCTATCAATCCTGGAAAACATGCACGAAGACGTCAATGCCCTATCAACATGGAACGTCCAGACATGCCGTTGTCCGCACCCCTCTCCACCAACATACCCAACAACCGGTCGCCCATGCCCCGGGATCAGGACCAAAAGAACAGCAGGGAAAGGACCATTGCCAAGTCGTCCGACGTGAGCTCGTTACCAGCAAGATCTATGAACGTTTTAAACGCCGATAACTTTAGTTCGATCTCCGCAGACGACCTGTTGAAATGCAACAGCTGCAGTGGCACTGGAATCTGGAAAAACGAAACCAAAGAAGTAAGGGATTGGTGGTGTAAGAATTTGGGCCTTTGGCATAAGCCCATGTGAAATTAAAAGCCCAAAAGCAAAAATAATGAAAAACGGAGTTCCGTTGCCGGGACTTGAACCCGGGTCTTTCGGGTGAGAGCCGAATATCCTGACCAACTAGACTACAACGGATTATTGAAGGTAGTTGCAACAATATGTTATAAATACAAATGTGCTAAATCCACTGTCGCCAGATCAAGGGCTCGTTTGTAAGTGCTTTTAAAATGACTGAAAGCGCTTTTAGTTAAATTTTTCTAAAACCAGTCCTTAGTAAAAATTCAAGTGGATTTTGAAAAAACACTTTAGTGCTTCTTCCAACGCTTTCAGTCATTTTAAAAGCATTCTTAAATGAGCTCTAAATTTTTAAAACTTAAGTGTATCTTTCTTACATTGTATGCATATATTCCTATAGATAAAAATTAGGGCTGATTTACTTTACCTCCATGTTTTGTCAATACAAACATTGCACATGTTACTTTACCTCCATGTTTTGTCAATACAAACATTGCACATGTTTTGCTTGATTTAGTAAGCAGTGACTTTGTATTATGTATTGGGAATCATGATATTTTATGTGTAGATGAGCAGAGAAACTTTAGGTATGGTCATGCAATCTCACAACCAAATGAGTACAACTCTATTTTGGCACCTTTGGACTCTCAATGTGTACAATTTTCAAAGGGAAGTTTTAACAAAACATTCTCGATATTGTTCACTTTTAATGAAAAATTACATTTTTACCTTTCCTGGTACTATTCACTTACACATTTATTTGTCATTTTTCATTAAAACTAAAGTTTTTAAGGACTTTTCTTTAGTTTTTTTTTCTTTCAAAAACATGGTTCAAATTGGTTAAGCTCTCGTATCCAAGTTTTTTCTTGAAATTAATAAGGGTAAGCAAGAAAAATGATAAGGAGACTCTGGAAAATAGAATTCTTTATAGACTCTCTGTCAACTTATATTTTTTGCACAATATCTTATAATAATGGCACGGAAATTGACATTAAACTATAAGGTAGCGGAGAGTCCTACTTTGAAATAATCTCCTTAACATTTTTCAGGTAAACAAATATTAATTCAAATTTCTTCAATGGTTTATCTGTTTGTATAAACAACGGCAGATATAGAAACAAGAGTATACAACAAACGATGCATGAAAGTTTCTCTCGTAGTGGAGGGTCTTATTGGTAGCCTCCGTATGGCCCGAGCGAGTTATGAAATGCATGCAATGACAATGGAAGTGAGAACGATATGTCATGCAATTGAATACAATGAATAGTTTGTTTGTTTACTGATAGTCAGTTCGTTTTCATGACCCGATTAAATGTGTTGTCAACTCTCCCGATTAAATATGTTGTCGACTCTCATTTGATATTTGTTAGCGTGCATGCCCATCCTCAAAAAAAGTTAGATCTTTTTCGAACCTTACACTTCAGAGTTAGCAGACCAAATAATTCTAATCGTTCAAACGATAGAAGGAAATTTTCAGTGTTTGTTCATATCGAAGGCTCCTTGGACCGGTCAGGGACCACGTGATGGTCAACACTTTATGAATTAAAATACCTGTAATGCCCAAAAAAATGACTGTCACACGAGTTGATACATTACGTGTCTCCATATAAATAGTGAGGCGTGTTAAAAAATTAATAACTCAAAAAATTAAATTTTTTAATTATTTATATAAAAAAACGTGGTGTACTATCGGTGTTTCCGTTATAACTAAAAATTTATCCTGATTAATTAAGGGTAGGGGTCCGACACTACCGCGGGTCCTGACGCCCCTGCAACTTTTCTCCGATACAGACGCCTATGCCCTGGCGGGAGACGTCGTATCTTAACGGCTACTTTTCTCTGTCTTCAGGGTTCGACACGTGGGCTATCCCCATTGAGTGTGACTTATTTGGCGGGAATTAGAATACCTAAACATAGGGCTGGAATTAGAATACCTAAACTTATTTGGGATTCGGTATTGCATCTCCATTTTTCGGTATTCCCATACCGAACCGAAAAAAAAATAATTATATATTTATATATTATTTTTTAATTATAAGAAAATTATATCAACCGTTGATTATTTTGGATTTAATCTATGCCGTGACTAACCACTAATCGCTTCAATATTGTGTTCACTTAACAAACACGTGCAAACAGTGGGTGTGGGGTTTTTTTGTATAACTTTTGATTTGTTTTGTAAGATAACCGATGATGTTATTACTTTATAGAAATTTAACTATATGTTGCTGTTGAGGGCATATAGTTGGTTTTTTTTTTTGGGGTCTGATATAGCTATATAATATAATGAATTTAACAAGTTTCTGTAGCTTTGGAAAGTGCAACACAAACGATATTTATGCTGAAAATATTTAATTGAAATAAGAATAATAGTTGCATTGTTTCATATGAAAATGCACATATCTCGCCCTATGCCAATAACGTCTCTTCTTAGTATAAATTTTAGGAAGATTATATTCCCGTAAAGACTCCATTGGGCTGGGCGGACAGATTTTGGGCATGGCCCAATATTGGTTTTTTGTCCAAAAAGTCCAAAAGCCCAAAACCATTTCGGGATTCCCGATTTGTCCCGAAATCCCGAAATTATTTCGGGATTCCCGAAAATTGGGATTCCCGAAAATTTGGTTTGGGATCGGTATTGAAATTGGGATTCCCGAAAATTTTGGTTTGGGAATCGGGACAAGGGTTTCGGTATGGGATCCCATACCGAACCACCCCTACCTAAACAAAAGCATTAAAAGCCTTTACCTACACCAAACCACTATGAATGATGATATTCTGGTTAGTATTTTCAAGTGGTTAGGAAGAATTAATGTTTATTTAGCATGAATGACATTCTTTTAAGAAAAAGAAAATAGAGACGTTAAAGTGACAATATATTAAATGAATCATGCGATGCAAAATCAAGGTTTTAAAATACGCTAGGCTAATCGAGCAGTAGCCGGGAGCTTAACGCCTACACGGGAACTCAAGCAGACTTAAATAAATTTATTATATATCTTCTAAATAAGTATTGTTTATACTTAAAATAATTGAGATGCATTAATTGTAAAATAGAATGACATATGGATCATAAAGTTTTTTTTAACACACTATATTATCTACACTAACGGTGAGAGGAACAAGCCAGTGAAGAGAAATATCACTATGGGCTAGCAATAATATGGTTTAAATTCACATTTTGTGAGAATTAAACTTAAGATTTCTCACTTACCAGTGAAGAGAAATATCACTAGACCGTAGTATTAAGTGGCTATAGATTATAAAGTATTAGAGCATAATGAAAATAAGAGGAACAAGCACATAATGTATGTTCATCTAGTATTTTCCAAGTCTCTTATAATTTATTGAAAGAAAAAAATACAAAATAAAAATTATATATTTTCTGTCTAAATAAAGTCGCGATCTAGGCGAATGCCTAGACAGGCTAGGCGGGCGCCTAGGCGACCAGAGCAACTGCCTAAGCACGTCTAAGCGGTTTTTTTAATTTTCAAACGCCTAAGGATTAATTAAATCAGTGGCCAACTGCTTAGCGTCTAGGCTGCGCCAGACAAATTTTTTTAGAATAGTGCACAAAATTAAACACGTAACACCACATAATAGTTATAAGGGGTGTGATATCCACACACCCCATTTTACTTCTCACACACCCTTCTAATTTTCGACCGTCGGATCGGATGAATTGAAGAAGGTCAACGGACAGAAATTAACAAGGGATGTGTGAGAAGTAATTTGGGATGTGTGGATATCACACCCCTAGTTATAAACACCGTCACCTTAACATCTATGATTCAGCAGAACTTAGTTTAAGGCTAGCCCTATGGAGTGGTCCTTCGGCGACGTCAGGTCCACGTTATGAAATTGAGCAAAAGCATGAATAAATGGAATAAAAGGCCAGCAAATAGTAGGAAATGAATTGATCAGAAGCTAATGCGCCTTTTATTATTATTATTTTTTTCTTTTCCTGAATATTCTAAACCCTAATAAGTACATACAATTGCAAGAATGAAGACGATGATGATTGAGGATAATGATTTTTTTAAATAAAAAAATAAATTAAAAATTAGACCGGCGAAGGCAGAGAGGTTGGATCAGCTGAGGACGGGATATCCTGTCCGACCCTGCAACCTTCAAGCATGAACACAATGTCGACAATCAATGGCCGATCAAGCGGATCAGGAGCCGTACAGAGAAGCCCCACCTTCACTCCGAGCAGGAACTCTTCCCACTCCGACGATTCGGGGTCAATGTCGAGCATCCCGGGTTCGAGCAGCTCGGTAACTTGACCCCTCTGCAGCTCCTTCTTCACCCACTTCACAATGTCTTCTTCTTGCGTAAACATCACCGGCTTCCTCCCTGTCAGTATCTCCAACAGAACAATCCCGAAACTATACACGTCGGCTTCCTTCGTCGCTTGCCCCGACAATGCCGCTTCAGGGGACACGTAGCCTAAGGACCCGATCGGCGTGGTAGACGACGATGCTTCTGCCGGTGTGGCTATGGTTAGCCGGTCTAGTCCAAATTCGGACAAATGGGCTTCGAAATCAGCGTCGAAAAGCACGTTCTGCGGCTTCACATCGCCGTGTACAATTGAGACAGAGTGCAGGAATGCTAATCCGCGGGCAATGCCGAGCGCAATGAGGTGCCGCATTGGCCAATTAAGTACGTGCCCGTCTTGGTGAGAAGCCTCTTGGAGAAGAGTCCCTAGGTTTCCATTTGGCATGTAATCGTACACGAGGAGCCTCACGTCCGAAGGACCTGCGTAATAGCCTCGGAGGACTGTTAGGTTTCGATGTTTCACCTTGCCGAGAGCTTCAGCTTCTTTGCAAAAACCGCCTTCATCGAGGGTTCCATCGGGAAGGCGTTGGATTGAGAGCACCATTCCATCTTGGAATGTAGCCTTGAATACAAGTCCATATCTTCCCCTGCTCAACACATTTTCCTCATCGAATTGTCTTGTTGCCTCCAATGCCTCTGCATACGTGATCTTGCTAGTGAACATCACAAGTTTTGGCCCTCCATTTTCTCCACTTCCCCGGCTTCTGTCTCCTGAGCTTGCTCGAGGGCTTGTCCGCTTCTTCTGGGGACCGGTTACCATTTCCCTAAGCTTTTTTCGCCATCGCAAGAGGCTGTAAATGTAGCCACAACAACACAATGCCAGAAGCAAAGCTCCTCCCACGGCCACCCCAATTAAAAAAATCAACCTATTCCTTTTTCTCCTTCTCACATCTGCACATTCTCTACCCAATGGCTTCCCACATAAATCTCTATTCATTTCAAACACAGAAGAATCATTGAACTGAGAACCCAGCGTCCTTGGAATCTCTCCAGCAAGGTTGTTGTTTGACAAATTCAGGTATTTCAAGTGAGGGATCAGGAGCGAAAGATTTTCGGGGATTGCTCCACTCAGCTTGTTAGAGGAAAGATCTAACACTGCGAGGTTTAATAACTTAGGCAACGAGTCTGGTATATGACCTGAAAGTTGATTCCCATCTAACAACAGAGAAGTCAAAGAAGAGCAATTGGAAATCTCCTCTGGGATTTCACCAGTCAATTTATTATGACCTGCATTGAGCTCTTTCAAACTGGATAGGCGAGAGATACCGCCTGGAATTTTGCCACCCAACTGATTAGAACGTAGCTCGAGCACTCCAAGATTCAAACTATCTCCAAGCTCTTGTGGGATTGTACCCGAAATGCGATTTCCAGACAGTGATAAAACAACTAATGAGTTGAGAAACCCATAAGTTGTAGGAATATCACCAGTAAAAGCATTGTAAGATAGGTTAAGATAGACCAAACTAATCAAACTACTAAAACCTTGAGGGACATCTCCTGATATGTGATTTTCCTGCACAGCGACCACTTGTAAGTTTGGCAACCCGAAAATCTGAACCGGGAACTCCCCCGAAAGCTTCTGTTTACTCAAATCAAGCGTTTCAAGATTCATCAAACCCCCAATGCTCGAAGGAATACTCCCCGAAAACCCACAATTGCTCAAATTCAAAACCTGCAAGCTCTTCAACTCTCCAACGTTAATAAATTCACCAGAAAACTTGTTATTACTCAGATTCAAACTAGTCAAGTTGCTTAGCTGCATCATTAGCTCATCAGGAACTTTCCCAGTCAGATTATTGTTGCTCAAATTCAACGATTCGAGCTGCGAAAGCCCTCCTAAACTTGCCGGAATGTCACCGGAGAACAAATTCCTAGCCAAAGACAACACCTTCAAGCTACTCATTCCTCCCAAAAACAAAGGAACTTGACCCGAAAACCTGTTTCCTTCAACATCAAGGACCTGCAACAAGCTACATTTCACAATCTCACCAGGAATTTCACCGGACAGCGAATTATTCGCCACCCGAAACTCCTCCAACCGGAGAAGATTGCCAATCTCCGGCGGCAATTGACCGGAAAACAAGTTTCCAGAAAGATTTAGAACTCTCATAATTGTTGTCACGTTTGTCAACCAAGATGGGAAGGGGCCACTTATCTGATTGGATTTTAAGTCCAAAACCCCCAATGCACTCGAACATTGTGAGATATCTGGCGGCTCAGCCATGCTCGTGAGCGCATTGAATCCGAGCTCCACAATCCTCAACGACGAGTCGTTGTTAGCAGTATTGCACAACAACGACGTGGGGACCGACCCTGACAGTTCGTTCCGGGACAGCGACACCACCTGAAGCTTCGGCATCGCTCCGATCGTCGTCGGAACCAGACCTCTCAGAACGTTGTCGTCCGCGCTCAAATGCACGAGTGAGGAGCAGTTAGAAATCGCCGACGGCAGAGTGCCGTACAGATGGTTCGAGTCCAGCCACAGATATTCAAGATTCTTGAGACCGCCGATGGTCACCGGAACCACGCCGGAGAACCGATTGAACGAGAGATTGATGAGCTGGAGGCTAGAGTCGGGGGAGAAGTTCATCGGAATCTCCCCGTAGAATGTGTTCGACGAAAGGTCGAGGTACCGAAGGCTCACCGGAATGTTGGCGGAGATTGTTCCGGAGAGGGAATTTTGAGCGACGTTGAGGATTTGGAGGTTGGTGAGGTTGAGAATCGCCGGCGGGAGAGCCCCGGAGAGCGAGTTGCCATGCAAGTAAAGAGCGCGTAACAAAGCGCACTGGGAGAGAGAGGAAGGTATGGAGCCGTTGAGGTTGTTGCTGTGAAGGCTGAGCTTTCGGAGTTCGCGGAGGTCGGCGAGCTGGTCAGTAATTCGGCCGCCGAGGTGGAGACGAGGCAGGCGGAGCTCCCGAACTCGGTTATCGTAACAGCCGACGCCACGCCAGTCACACGGGGCTGACGGCGTGGACGCATCCCAGCTGTCGAGCGCGCCAAGCGGGTCGTGGAGGTTGCGCTTAAACGCCGTTAACGCTTGAATCTCGGAGAGTGATGTTTGCCTTTGAGCGGCCGTTAAGGCGGCGGCGAAGCAAATAGGAACCGCAAATGCTACGACGAAGAGGAAGGAGAAATTAGCCGTTGCCATGGGTACTGCTGGGTACACGGTGAGGTCAGAGAGAGTACTGTAATGCAGAACGTGCTGGGTATATAATTTTATTTTTGGCAGCAGTTGGATAAGTGCTGGGTTTGTAGTGGGGTGGGAGGAGCGTGAAGAAATGGAAAGGAAAGAACGAAGGAGTTTTTAGTTACGACGGGAATACAGATGTTATAATACGTGTTTTTTGCAACTGGTAAAATTTTTTTAATTTTTAAATTATTAATCTTTTAACACATGTAATCTACAATTTATATAAGAACATTGTACCATCTTGTGTGTGTTGTGGATTGGAAGAAAACAAATATAAGAAAAATAAAAGTGTACGAGAAAAAAATGATCCTCCTTGTAGATTTTTACTTTTGGTTTTATCCCGATTCCCCAAAAGGTATAATCTAAAAAAAACCTTTTTTTAATATTTGACCCATTAACCTTTTTGATTTGTGAAAATGACCCGGAAAGTCTCTGTCCATGATGTTCTTGCATACGGCCGTCCGTGGACTGCAAGACCGGGTAGTAGTAACCAAATACGAGAGGACTGGGTAGTCCACAAACAGGCATTACATGTTACTCGTTTACTCGTATTATAACACGTAATTTTTTCTTGTTATTAAATGAGGTTTCTTAGTGTAATTTATTCCTGTTATGCATTTGTTTGAGACAATTTAAGAAAATTAAGTATTTTGAGACAATCTAAAACGGTAATAACTGCGTTTGAGAACTAAAAACACTCTTGTGTCATTGAAAAATATATCTTAAAGTGGGGCATATCAACCGTATCATCTTTTTATATTATAACATGTATGTAGAACACCACTTTTTTTTTTTTACCCGGATGCATATAAAAATTTACATAGTATAGCACAAACTATGCAAACCCAAACGTGAATATCAAGAGCTATAGGTGCGTCTTTATGAAAAATGCAACTTGATTACCACCACGGGGTTTAAAATACAAAGATGCACTACCATCAACACCTTACTAACAACAGAATTGCCAAATAAAAAATACAGCACACTAACTAGACAGTGGGCCTTGATAAAAAAACCTCTCCAAAATTTGAATCTTTCTTTCATACAACATAGTTAAAATAAAGAAAAACTAATGAAAATGATTTTAAAACTTTGAGTTTTAACGATAAGGACAAAATAAAGGATAAAGTGAATAGTATCAGGACTGACTTTTTAGTATAAAAATGTGATTTTTCGTTAAAATAAACAGTATCGAAATTTTTTTATTAAATTTTCCTTAAAATAAAGCATCACTTGTATTTTAAGAACAATAAGAAAAAACCTGATGATGTTTTAGTTGGGTCTATATCCACAACAGTTTTTGGGCTTTAGAGTAGGGGGAGAAGCGTTTCAAATGAGCCTTTAACTGAAGCCCATATGAAAATAAAAAACCCAACAAAGACAAAAACAAATTCCGTTGCCGGGACTTGAACCCGGGTCTTTCGGGTGAGAGCCGAATATCCTGACCAACTAGACTACAACGGATTTGACATTGTGTCAACAAACAATGATATATGAGATTGTTTTTTCTGTTGCTCATTAGTTTATTTGGTATTGGAAAAATACACTTATTTTTTAGCAGAATTTTACGATGACATATGAATTTGCAATTGCTATTTGTACTTATCTTCATGAATGGTTGAAAGCTAATACTCACAAGATTGATAAACCAAATATGATTGAATTTTTGCTCCATTGTGAAGTTCCTCCTTTAGATTAGCTTAAGCTTAATGTTGACGGTTGTAAGAACAAAAGTAATAGTTCTATTGGAACAGTTGGTGTTTTAAGATATTCTTATGGTAAATGGAGCTATGGGTTTTGCGCTAATTTGGGCACATGTGAGATTCTCAGTTACAAAGTCTTTACTTGAACTTCCAATGACATAGAGATTACAAATTGATAAATTACTAGTGGAATCAGAATCTGCAATCACAATTCATTTGGTGTTGCAAGCTCCTAGCAATAATTATTCTTTAGGTTCCCTTGTTTTTGGCCTGCCAAAAATTGCTTTCAAGATTTTTGTATTACAAATTTCGGCATGTCTCCAGATAATTTTTTTATTTATTTTGATACTCCTTCTTGTTCAACTAGTTTTATTCGTGAATATCCAATTGGGTGTTATGGTCCAAATTTATTATTAAGTAGTTTTTTTTTTGGGTCAAATTGAGTAGGTTTGTTTGGCTGTGGCTTTTAGCCACGTTTTTTCAACAACAAAAAAATGGAAATAAAATCTCCCATAGGAGAAAGCTTGAGAGGGTTTAAGCAGACGCATCACACTGACACACTCGTACCCGAAAGTAGGGCATGTTGGCCGTCACGTGAGTGTGACGTAGCCAAGTGTGCTGTGCGGAAGCAAAGATCGATAACGAAGTACGAATAAGTTCAAACCGAATTCTAGCAACCTAAATAGGAATGTGTGCTAGAGGTATTACAATACTTATACATATCCAGAGCGTACTAAGTCAGTGCAGTCAAGCATGAATAAAAGATGTTTAATTACACCCTCGGTACCATACATATGATAAATCTGTCAGAAAAAGGCCGGAAGATCCTCGAAGTGCCAAACTCGGAATTCTTGCTATCTAGAACCTGTAGGGGCGAAAAATAAAGGGAGTGGGTCAGCAAAAACAATTCTTTTCAAAATCAATCATTTCTCAAAAGTCTAGCCCCTCTCCGTAAAACCTGTATAGTTCCCAGAAAATAATACGTACATATATATCTCAATCTTTCTCAGCATAAAACGTTTTCAAAGTATCTCAAATATATGCCGTGCAATGCATTTCAAGGCCATCTGAATCTCATAAACAATGCCATACTATGCATTATCATAATCATATCGCTATTATATATCATCTCAGCCCTCGGCTGTAATATAGCTCATAACATCTCTCTATCTCATCATATATATATACACTGCACATACATCAATATCATCATCATTATCAGCGCTGTATCAATAATAAATGCTCTAGTGCTACAATCACGTGAAGACTGTGCGAATGAATGCGGGTCACCTACATGTCGTACCCACTCAAAAATGGTCTATACGACAAGACTGTGCACCTAACTTGGATCCAAGGCGAGCATGCGGTGCTGGAGGTGAACGACACGTGAAAGACTGTGCCCCTATCTCTGGGCGTGAGCACTAACAATATGTGCAGGTCTATGAGCTAACATATCATATCATATCTCATCGTTTCACATCACATCTCATCACTGTTCGTTCTCAACTATGCATGTACCTACCTGGTACTTACCTGGCGTCTTCGGCACCAACATATGCATGAAATGTATAATCAAATACTCATGCATCAAAATCAAGTCATATGCATATCTTAAAAACGTACTTTGCATTTAAAATGTGATTCTGGGAAAATCATTATGTATATATAGGTTATACGGAAAATAATATTGCCCACTCACTGATAAATCGCTGGATCGTAACCCCCGCGTCGGGCCTGGCTACGGTCGTCCTCAGAATACGTTTCACCTATATGAGAAATTACTAAAAATACGTTATTTAAGCACATACGCGCAAATACGGAAATAACTTCTCATACGTAGCTCAATTTTGGCATACGAATATACCAACGCGACCTACTCGACGTCACGAGCGTCGCTATATTTTTTAATTAATTTTTGGGCTTGGCACGCGCCCCCACGCGCCAGGAAAGCCACGGGGCTATGCGCGGCGCGTGACGTGCACGCGTCATCCCTGTCCTCCCTCGCCGGACTGGTTTTTCCGGTGACCGGAAAACTTCCGTGTGTGATTTCTCACTCGTTTCTCAACCATTCTTCATGAAATTTTCACCAAAATGCTCTAAATTGAGAGTAGAACAAGTCTATACCTTCAAAAACTTTGAAAACCAAAGAGAATCTTGTCGGAAAATCTCTAAGTTTCGGCCTCTCCTTGTTCTCGACGATCCCGTCGTCAAAGCTTATCAAACGAACGTCACCGAGCCTCTAGATGACCCAACAAACACTCCTGTGATCACAGATTCTCCTAAAACGCAACGTATAAAAAGTTGATGAATAGTGCCAAATATAAACCTTGAGTTTTGGACGTGAAATCGTCGTAGTTCTTACCTGAAATTGGTATGGTTGAGTTCGTATGGACTTCACAAGTCTGAATATGTAATTGGTTTCATTGATCTACAAGGTTTTGGTATGGGTTGTGTGTGAGCCGTGTGTAATATGGTAGAGAGAGAGAGAGAGAGAGAGTCGAGAGGTAGAGAGAGAGAAGTGTCGGTGGTGAAGTGGACCAAGACCACCAATCACAACAATTATTTTCCTAACTTTTCATTGGCCCCCAATAACTAGGATAATTATATAATTGGCCCAAAATTATTAAACTCATGCATAAACGTTCGCCCGAACTCAAGGGCATAATAGTCATTTCATAACGTCGAAATAAAATCCCGGGACGGGTTGTTACAACACTCTCCAAATGGAGACCTTGAAACACTTCGGCGTCGGCTTCTCCACTCCCCGCCTCCTCCCTCTCCGCCAGTACGTTCTACATCACGGCAACGATGTGATCTTGTTGCTGAGACAATTTGAAAGGTACAAAAGCTTCGAAAGCTACCGGCCTTAGGATGAATTCGAAAAGCGAGGATAATTTGATCCTTAGGCTCCCGAATTATAGCTTTAGAGAGGATTTGTTTTCCACTATCTTGATCAACTACTTTAATTCTCATATATTGTCATAATCGTGTATTTTATCTTTATACAGATTCACTCCACATTTAACTTCAAAGATCCGAACTGTCTATTTTTTAAGTATCGATTTATAAATTATCATTGCAATAATTCGATTCAATCCGTAACCATTTGCTCATTTAATTATCATGATGAAATTTCAATGTTTTTTAAATTATAGTGTTTGTCAATTTTTTTTTACTTAATTAGATGTCTTAAATATTTCCAATATAGCTAATATTCAAGAATGACCTATGAGGTGCAACTTGAAAAAATAGACTGTTCAGATCATTGAAATTTGATGTGGTGTGACTGTGTGCCTCATAACTAATCTCCATTTGTGAAAAAAAAAAGAATCTCTTTCCCTAAAGGCTATGTATAATTATATATGTCAAAGAGATCTTAATTCTAGTTATGCATGTAAAATAATAAACAAAATGAGTTAGTGTTGATACACAAACATAATAGAAAAACGTTACGATTAATTTTCGTTTTTGTTCATTGATACACATCGATACTCATATGCATTAATGCCAAATCAAAAAGTTAAATGAAACCTATTAAATTTGAGTAATGTTGGACACATCACACATATACAAAGTGAAACGGTCCAAACACAAAAAAAAAAGTAATGCTATTTTTACTACAATTTTATATCGTATTTATTTATCATTTTAAATAGCGGATGAGTTAAACAAGTTACATGACTTAATTTCAATTCTTTTATTAAATAAAATATTTAAATAATCTTAAATAGAAGAAGAGTCGTGACGGAGTTACGTTGCCGCCACTTTTATATCCGATTTATTATCTCTGTGATCGAGCTAATACAAATGGCCACATGTACGCACAGTGATCAACATTAGAACTTAGCCAGCTGGACAACATGCTTATGTAAAGCTGGCGTACCTTAATCGTCGTGCCAACCAATACCAATACATAAAATACTTAAAAAAAAAAAAATTAACAGGCCCACTAGGCCCAACCATGGCCCACTCACCCATCGTCATCAATCATCTTCACAGAAATGAGAACCAGATAACAAAAAATTCAAAAAAAAAAAAAAACTTAAACAAGAGAGAGAAAGAAAGAGAAAACAACAGTCGTCTTCTCTCTCTCTCTCCTTTTCTGGCTCAGATAAAACAGTCGGTACACCCAAATGAGAGATTAAACCTCATTAATCACATAATTATTAGTCTAATCACGGATTAAACCCCCGGAACCAGATTAATTAATTTAGGTGCGTACCCCCGCCGCACTGTATATTTTTGGTCCCCCGCAGTGACTCCACCATTTATGGCCAATTAAAACTTGGAAAACCCTCGAGAAAAATTAAATTCCGAAATTAAAGCGGAGTTTTAATGACGACGAGAGGGAGCAGATCGGAGAAGGTGAAGCGGATTTTCCACCAGTTCGATGACAACCACGACGGCGGCCTCAACCGCGACGAGATGGCGGCGCTCGTCGTCGCCGTAAACCCTAGGGTCAAATTTTCCAACGAGCAGATCAATGCCATTTTGGACGAGGTGTTCCGGACCTACGGCGACTTCATCGACGGTGAGAAGGGGCTGACGTACGAGGGGCTTTTGCGGACGTACGACGACGGAGCCGGCGATGTGGACCGTGACTTCGACGCGCTCGGGTTGGAGCTTACGCTGGACGAGACGAAGGCGTCCATGGCGTCCGAGGCGTCGTCGTCGTCGATTGTCGACGAGCGGGTGGTGGAGTCGCAGAAGAAGCAGAGGACGGCGGCGTGGGCGGTGTCGCCCAACCACGGGATCGTGTTCGACGACACGTGGAAGATTGTGGACGATTTGGAGATTCTGGTGAAGCGGTTGAAGGTGAAGCAGAGCAAAGACGGGAAATTGAAGGCGGACAACTTCGACGCCTTCTCCGACGCCGGTTGGTCGAGGGAATTGGGGCCGTCGTCGGAGATTTCTGAGAAAAGGATATTTTGGGAGGAGAACGGGCATGATTATGCTCTGTTCGTCAAAGAATTGGGGGTGCTGAGGAGCCGGGCCGACGGAGCGAGGTCACGTGAGCAGGCCTTCGACGGGCACATGGCGATTGGGAGGGTGCTGTACGAGCACCAGCTGTTTAAGGAGGCGTTGGTGAGCTTCAAGAGGGCCTGTGAGTTGCAGCCGGTGGATGTGCGGCCGCATTTCCGAGCTGGGAATTGCTTGTATGTTCTTGGCAGGTATAAGGAAGCCAAAGAAGAGTTTTTGCTGGCGATGGAGGCGGCGGAGGCCGGCGGCAACCAGTGGGCTTATCTGCTTCCACAGATTTATGTGAATCTCGGGATTGCGCTTGAAGGTGAAGGTATGGTTATGAGTGCTTGTGAGTATTATAGGGAAGCTGCAATTCTATGTCCAACACATTTTAGAGCTTTGAAACTTTTGGGTAGTGCTCTTTTCGGGGTTGGGGAATATAGGGCGGCTGTCAAGGCCTTGGATGAGGCCATTTTTTTGAAACCCGATTACGCCGATGCGCATTGTGATTTGGCTTCGGCTTTGCATGCCATGGGGGAGGATGAGAGGGCAATTGCCACATTTCAGAAAGCTATTGATTTGAAGCCTGGTCATGTGGATGCTCTGTATAATTTGGGTGGGCTGTATATGGATTCGGGTAGGTTTCCGAGAGCTTCTGAGATGTATACTAGGGTTTTAGCTGTGTGGCCGAACCATTGGCGGGCACAGCTTAACAAGGCCGTGTCTTTGTTGGGAGCTCGGGAAACTGAGGAAGCGAAGAAGGCTCTGAAGGAAGCATTGAAAATGACCAACAGGGTTGAATTGCACGATGCCATTGCGCATTTGAAGCAGCTGCAGAAGAAGAAGGTGAAGGCAACCAATGGAGAGGGTTCTTTTGTCACTGTGGAACCCTCGAAATTCAAGACAGTTGGGGAGAAGACTACTTTGAGGCAAGAGTTGGCCAATGCACTTGAGATTAGGGCCTTTCAGAGGATTACCAGGTTGAGTCGATGTGATGTGGAGTTGCTTAAGAAGGAAATGAATGATGGTGAAGCACCTGTTTCGTATTCAGGTACTGGTGTTCCTCAGAGATCCATACGCAAGCCTAATTTAGAAGTAATCCTCCGCAGGTTGCTTGATTTTCTAAAGCCAGAGACTTTCCAAGGAGCTGTTAAAGCCATAAACGAGAGGATACTCTCTGTCATGGATGATACAGGCTCAGGAAGAGTGGATTTGGGAATGTTTTTTGCTGTTTTAGCCCCTATTTGCAGTGGCTCGCCAGAAAAGCGCAAACGAGTTGCATTTGATGCGCTCTTGTGGCGTCCTGTGAACGAGGGTGGTGGTTCTCAGATAAGAAAAGCTGATGCCACTAACTATATCAAACAGTTGAGAGCCATATATGTCCCTTCCCACGGGGTTAGCGAGATGCTGGAACTCCATGGAGAAACGGATCTTTCCACAATGTCTTTCACAGAGTTTCTTGTCATGTTTGACGACCCAGATTGGGGTTTCGGTATCATGTCCACGCTGTTGAAGCTTGAAACCGGGGACAGAAACCGCCACGGTAACCATGTTTGCTCGGTCTGCCGCTACCCGATCATTGGGTCCCGATTTAAGGAGGTAAAATCTCATTTCAGTTTGTGTAATCAATGTTATAGCGAGGGAAAGGTGCCTTCTACCTCGAAGCAGGAAGAGTACAAATTCAGAGAATACGGAAGCGAGGCTGAAGCCATGAAACACAAGTGCAAGTGCTTTCCATTGCAATCCCACAAGGCCCCATAGCTAGACCTTTTTTTCTGTTTAAAGGCTTAGAGTACTTGGATCTAACGGAAGACATGACAGAATTGAGCACAATGACGTTCTAGAATTCATATAGCCAACCCTACTTAGCAAGAAAAAGCTTTGCTGTTGTTGTATTTTGTATATTTCCTTCGTCCTAATGTAGTTGTTCAGTGTGAAATACGTAGATCACGAATGTGTTCGGTGGGCGTTATGCCGTTGTATAATAAATTTGTTTCTTCCACCGGTGTTTTGGATGCCTGTCTGCCGTATCATAACCTGTATAACGCGCTTCGGTTTCTTGTTTTCATTCTTTCTTTTTGTCGGAGGCTCCTTGCTCTGCTTGATCCCGATTTGTTTTTGTAGTTTGATGAGTTTCTGTTTCTGGAGTTACAATATTTCGTTCGATGATGTTTTTACTCTGCTTCGTGGATAAATCTCGGAGGAAAAAGTAAATTAGATGCAAAGTTTTAAAAGACGCTAAGCGCTAGTCAAGCAACGAGCTAGAACCTAGCAGCTAGGCGGACTAGGAGAACTTAAGTTTATTACATATTGTATAAGTATCTATTTATACTTAAAAAAACCATACGTAATTATATTGAGATATATAAATTGCAAAATAAAAATGATATATAAATTATAAAGTTATTTAACATATTGAAAACACGAGGAATAAGTATATAATGAGTATTTAAGTCTCTTACATTTTATTGAAAAAATTGAATTTCTGTCTTAAGTGAAATTCAAGAAGCAGGCTAGAAGGACGGTGACCAGCCACCTAGCACCTGTGCGAGGTCTTTTAGAACAGTGAATATATGTGGGAGGAAAAGTGATTAGGGTTTACATTCTGTTAGCATGCAAGAAGCGTGGTTGAGACATTCATCTGGTGTGAGAAAGAAAGGAAACAATTTTTTCTCAAACAATACTGCTTGATTTATATCAGCATTTTTTGGCTGACGGTTGCCAAATGCAGCTTCAAGCTCGAAATTCGAAAACCCTAACCTGCATTTGCAGCTAGCCAAGAAGAACCATCATGGAAGCAGTAGCAGTGACCTCAGCGTCGTCCCCGAAGCACATGATATCCATGATGATCAAGTCTGTTATGATGATTACTCCTGCAAGGGCAACGACATCGCCGCCAGCATCACTGATATCACCAGCCGCGGCCCCAGCCTTGTTCCCAACGTTTCTTCCTTCCGACCAACTGAAAAATCAGGCGCGGCAGGGAGGAGGAGGAGGAGATGAATGCCGATATGAGGCACAAGTGTCCGAAATAACTCGAGGATTACGGCATTTGGAGTCCCACACCTTATTTTGGTAGAGGTGATGTGGCTCCAATTCCCCATTGAGAAATATTGATTCCTTAAAATTTCTACTTTAGCAAAGCAACAATATACACTGAATTGAAGGGGGGCAAAAAAAATGACAAATCAAAGAAATGCATTAGAAAACTATGGGAAGAATAAAGTTTATCATCCATGCTTTGTAACGGATCTTTCATCTCTTCCTACATTACATATGCATATAAAGAACTCGAGGCATGTCTTATGACCGGCCAAAACCATCAGAAACCAAGCTTTCCAAACATAAATTATACTCGACCCCAACGTCACTTGAATTCTATACTAATCAAAATCAAGGCAATGAGGATGAAACATACAGTGCTTCGTTTAACATGGTTGGTCGTAGATTATCTGTATGTGTCTTCTTGGTGTTGTGAAATGTGGAAGCTCATGGGATACCGCCTTCTTGACAATTATCCTGTGCTCTCTTAAGTCTAACCTAGAAGAACATAATTAAACGAATCAATTAATATAAACTGTACTTCCATAAACAGAAGGATTTAACGAAAAAAAAAACGAAGCAATTTTAATTACCTAGAGAAATAACTTAATGATTGGCACAATCACATTAGATGAATAGAAGAAGGGCCCGAAATAGCAACTACTCTCTGGGCATGCTGTGCTTCACCCTTGTAGAGTTCCTTTATTTCTTTTTTAGTGCGGCGTGCTTCACGCCTTTCCTCCTTAACAGCAGCCTGCATGCAAAAATCTCCAAGTCATAATCAAAGAACCAACAGCACTTAACAACAAAACAACATAAACAAAATACAATGCACAATTGCACAAATTATCGGGTGACAAAAAGAGGAGCTTTGGAATACGTGGATGCAAGTTTTATGCTTCCAGCTTTTGCCCACAAATTGTAACATTCTGGAGTTTATAAAAGTACGGTAAGCTGGATGTAATGGCATGCTCAAGATAAGCAAATATGGATAGCAGAATAGCGAATGGATACCTTTCGCTCTTTCTTCTCCTCCTTTGACTCCTGACCATGCTGCTTCCTTTTCAGCGGCTGATTTTTCAAGGCACCCGTGTCTTTCACCTTCTCAGAAGTAGCTTTTTTACCATGAGGCAGGAAGTCCACGGGCAACTTCTGTTTTCCTCGAAGAGTTATCACACGATCGGTGGACCCCAAGGCTCCAGAAACCGTTTCAGAAAGCTTCTTCCTTCTAGTTGCTCCTGGAGCTTCAATTTTTCCAGGGTGGTTATCAAGATTTGAATATGTAGTAACAATGGTCTCACAGTCCCACACTTCTGATTCATCGCTAGACTCTTCTACAATGACCACGTCTCCATCTTGATCTTCGTTCTCATATTTCTCAGCATATTCCGCACAGCGCCGAATAAGGTCATTAGCAGAGTCCACTAGCTCTTTCGTTTTTACTGTCTCGTTATCCCGCAACAAATCTGCAGGAGCCTTGTAATTTCCATCCAGCTCTATGTCATCCATCACATGCTCATTAAGGGTGACATGTTTGAGCTTTTCTGCAAGCGACACATCTTCTTCAGGTATATAACCGTAATCATCATCATCGTCATTGTCATAACTGCCATACTCCTGACCTACAAGCTGGTTTTTTATATTTTATTTTATAAACAACAAAAATGTGAGCTAATAGAGATACAAACGAAAAAGGGTGGCAACAAATATGATATCGCGAGACTCAAACTACAGAGTTTAAATAACATAACTAAACCTGCCAAAAAACTAACTCACCAATTCAAATTGCTCATCCAAAAGGCGATGAACTCGTGGCTTTTCAACCACAGAGTGATCCTTTGCTTCAGCCACGCTATTTGTTTGTGTTTCATTTGCTTCATTGCTCACATTTTCATTCTCAGATTGCTCGATAAAACTTGATGTATTATCTATAACCCCATCCTCCTCCTCCTCCTCTTCGGGTTGGTTAGCCCGAACCACGAAATCTTCCTCCAAGTCCTCAACATCAGAACCGAACCGCGAAACATCACTATCATCAAGCAATTTAGACACTTCTGGATCAACCACTTTCTGAACCCTTACATTAACCGTCTTAGAAGCCACACTGTAAATAACCTTCTCGTTCGGAGCCTCAGTTTCCGAAATGCGCAACCTTGAAGCATCATATGCCTAAACATCCATAACACACTGTGTTTTAAGTACAAAAAAGAAATTCCTTTACCTAACTTTTGACAGCTCAAAAATGCAACAGACAGAAACTATCCAATCTACTTTTTCTTTTTCCTCAATTTTCTCAGAAGCCAAACAGAATTTAAGCAACCGAAAGCTAAGTTAGCTAACCAACCTTTTCATCGCGCGGGAGCTCACCCAGCTTAGCCTTTGAATTCTGATAAAACGCAGAACCGCCGCCAGTATTCCTGATCTCCCTCATATGCAGCAAGTAATTGTAACCGTCGTCTGGAAACCCTAGCTCCAGAATCTCCTTCCTTACGTTGTCAGGCAAAGGCTGAGCTGCCGATGACGCCGCCGAGCTCCCGTAACCACGGCCATAGTCCCCGCCGCCGCCATCCTCAGGCGCATCGGCGTATATCGAATTAGGATCATCGTTGTATCCGTCGGCATCGGAGCCGTGGTCAGGGTTATCCGGGAACAAGCTGTCGACGGAGTAGCTGCTGTTGTCGACTCGTACAAAGACTCGGTCGTTGCCGGGTGAGTCATCGTAGTTGGGATCGGACGAGTCGCGGGCGACTAATTGGAAGGTCGCCGATTTTTTCTTGTCGATGAATTTCTTCTTCCCCATTTTTCGCCGAACTGGAAATTGTTGAGAGAGAGAGAGAGAGGAGACGGTGATGAAGTAGTGAGATAAAACCCTATCAATATCTTCTGCATTAAACCCTTAACGTCTTGGGTCGACCCAAATGGCCCAAAACTCCAAACCATTATCTATTTGGGTCTGGTGTTTAGACCGGCTCAAAGATTTGTATTAAATTTAAGGATCGACTCAAATGACCCAAAATTCCAAACCATTATCTATTTGGGTCTGGTGTTTAGACCGGCCCAAAATTTAAACGGGTTTTAATCAATTTCGCTCGTTTCTACAAAATTCATCAAAAGCCATAAAATTATCCGATGTTATGGAACATTGGATGATACGGAAATAAATAATTGAGCTTGAAGAGTAAATATTTAAAAGTTACGAAAAATAACACTCATTGAAGCCGAACTCTTTAAAGATGTTATGATTAACGAAATTCTATTCTAACTATGTTCTGATCCCGCTTGTATTTTGATTGATTATTTAAGCTTTCAAGCTTAAAATTTCAACATAAATTACTTTTACGACTCACTAAACAGTAAATTCGTTTTTATGTGATCTATAATATTTTCTTTATCGTGCACACAAAAGATCTTGTGAAAACTATAAAATCTCATTTCCACCTAAACCCAACCCCAGGAGGAAAATAGATTTATCAAATATTTGCGAATTTTCTGATCATGTCGTTTCTTCTTAGCATATTGAAACATGATGGCAAATAAGTATATTGCTGTATGTTCATATGATGTATAAATTTAACACTGTGAAGTGTGACCTCTACGCTTGCTAGCTAGTAGTGTTACAGACCAAGCTTGTCCAAATTCCAGGCTTAAAGGCCAAGCAAAACCGAATAAGTATTGTACTGATCACATTGCAGGTGGACCTGAAAATCATACAATTCTGGTGACAGTGTGATCCACTGCATGCTATTATATATATATATATATATATATATATATATATATATATATATATATATATATTTATATTGCAAATTAACCCAAAAACGATGGATTCGAAGATGGAAATGATAATTTGTTAGATCCCACATCGCCTAGGGGAGTAATCATTATATGTATATTTTCATCTCTACCTAGCAAGAGGCTTTTTGGGAGCTCACTAGCTTTGGAGTTCGTCGGAACTCCGAAGTTAAGCGAGTTCGCGCGAGAGCAATCCTAGGATGGGTGACTCACTGGAAAGGTCTCGTGTGAGTTCTCAAAAACAAAACCGTGAGGGTGTGGTCGGGGCCCAAAGTGGACAATATCGTGCTATGGCAGAGTCGAGCCTGGGCCGCGCCTAGGGGAGTGATCCTTATATGTATATTCTCATCTCTACTTAGCACGAGGCTTTTTGGAAGCTCACTGGCTTTGGAGTTCATCGGAACTCCGAAGTTAAGCGAGTTTGCGCGAGAGCAATCTCAGGATGGGTGACCCACTGAGAAGTTCTCTTGTGAGTTCTCTTGTGAGTTCCCAAAAACAAAACCGTGAGAGCGTGGTTGGGGCCCAAAGCAGACAATATCGACATAACCCAATCCTGAATCTCTTGTACACCCACTCATATAATTTTCCTAAGAGCCTCACTTTACCCCAATAATTCTTTCACCAGAAACCTTTCACTCTTCCTTGGATGCTTCTCTGATGCATGCCTTCTCCCTCGGCAAGCATACCTAATACAAGCATTTCCTTGCATTAAACAAAGACCAAGCCATCACATTTCAAACAAAATGCTCCCAAAGTCAAAAAGTAAACACACAAAGTCATGTTCATCCACTCTTCTAAGTAAACACACAAAGTCACAAATGGCTGCTGCCATTTCCTTGTAGCAATTAAATAAATGTCACACTTCATCAACCACCGAAAGCACACATGTCACTTCATTGTTGCCAGCTCAAAATATGAGCCAATCACAACAAACACAACTTGCCGATTCTCATTACTATACAGCAAGCTTATAAATGCACAACAATTCGATCAACCACCTTAAGTTCAACCATACATGAACCAAGATTCAATTTTTTCCAAACTTTCGTTATGAAACTAACTAAACATTACAAGTGCCACATTATTATGCGGTTCTATCATGTTTTAATTTTTATCTCATAACCACATCATCTTTAGGACAATCAATCTTGCAGTTGAATATATAAACCTTCGATATGGTGATATTGGAAACACTAGTTGGTGGGTTGATTGGTAGAAATGGTTCCAACAATGCAAGGACGAGAAATGAGCGTTGAACAACGATCAAAATATGTTGTATTTTATCACAAAAGATCTTTGTGCAATTAAAAGTACATATTATCACAAAAAGATGAGCAACGGTCAATACAATTAAAAGTACAATTCAAGGCCGACCATGACTTAAAGAAATGCTTTTTGGGTCAATGGATGGGAAAGACCCATTTTATAATTGTTTGTAAATTTTTTTGGAAGTAGATGGAAAGGACCCAATTACATATTTCCCCTGCTCACAGACATTTGCATTGCACCTAGCAAACACCAGTTTTTTTGTTTGAACATCGATCCACATCAATGGCTCTTGTGAGAACATCTCCAGGAACCTCATCTGATTCCAACACTTTTTGGGGTTATCGGTACGACGTGTTCTTGAGCTTCAGAGGCGAAGAAACTCGCAAGACTTTTACCGACCACCTCTACACAGCCTTGAACAACGCAGGATTTCTTACGTTCCGAGACGACGATGAACTTGAGAGAGGAGAAGATATAAAGCCAGGACTGCAGAAAGCGATCCATCAGTCACGAACTTCTGTTGTCGTGTTTTCGAAAGATTACGCGTCATCCAGGTGGTGTCTTGATGAGCTTGTGTTGATCCTTGAACGCAAGAGGACCACCTCGGACCATGTAGTTTTACCAGTCTTTTATGATGTCGATCCGTCCCACGTGAGGAAGCAAACAGGAAGTGTTGGAAAAGCATTTGCTAGAAACCAGAAAAATCAGTCGCCAGAAAAGGTGGAGGGATGGAGGAAGGCACTTGCAGAGATTGCAGACCTAGCAGGCATGGTCTTACAAAATCAAGCTGATGGGTAACTTTCATTATCTCTATTTCTCTTCTCTTTCTTGGGTCAATTTCAGTAGTGAATAATAATCTCAATTTAGGTCAACTTAAAGAAATCACACTCAACTCAAGGATTAGTCATTTTCCATGTTAATCTTCTGGTTTCCAGTTGCTTAAATTTATTTGAAAGCTGGTGTGGAAAAAAGTTAAGATGTAATATGTGATGTATTTATCTATAGTTTGTGTAAATTATGCGTTGTATTCCTTTCTCTTTTCTTTTTTTTTTTCAATTTAATTTTGTCAGCAGTCTTCTTTTTTTCTTATTTAAACAAGGGCAATCAACATATGTTTTAATTATCTAATTTCCCCAACTAATTTTTCATTTTGTTTGCAAATTCTTAGGTATGAGTCAAAGTTTATCAAAAAAATTGTTAAAGTGATAGGAGACAAGTTAAGTCGCACACCATTGAGTGTTGAACCAAAATTGATTGGAATTCAATCTCAAGCCGAACGCATCAATTTGTGGTTACAAGATGGATCAAGTGATGTTGGTATATTTGTTGTGTATGGCATGTCTGGAATAGGGAAGACAACCATTGCAAAACATGTTTACAATTCGAACTTTAGAAGCTTTCAAGGAAGTAGTTTCATTGAAAATATCAAAGAAACAGCAGATCCACCAAATGGCTTAGTTCAAATACAAATGCAACTTCTTTGTGATATTTTGAACGACAGAGAAA
The DNA here is from genome assembly GCA_963580275.1 of Crataegus laevigata. Lineage (NCBI taxonomy): Eukaryota > Viridiplantae > Streptophyta > Magnoliopsida > Rosales > Rosaceae > Crataegus > Crataegus laevigata. Next base: position 1,366,960 of record OY756949.1, read on the forward strand.
TGAAAATACACAGTGTTAGTGAAGGAATAATTAAGGTTGAAAGGGCCATAAGCTCTAGAAGAGTTCTACTTGTTCTTGATGATGTTGACCACATGGACCAATTAGATGCAATCCTAAGGATGAAAAATCAGTTTTATTCGGGAAGTAAGATACTAATAACAACCAGGCGTGAAAGGTTGCTAAAGGCAGATCAAGTTACAGAGGTGCACAAAGTTCAAACTTTGGATTACAATGAATCATTAAAGCTTTTCTGTTGGCATGCTTTTGGCCAGGACCATCCCATAGAAGAATACATGGAGCACTCAAAACAGCTAGTGCAACATAGCAGCGGACTTCCATTAGCTTTAAAAGTTTTGGGTTCTTCTTTATCAGGGGAAAGTATAGGTGTATGGGAAAATGCATTGGAGAAGCTAAAAGTTATTCCTGATGGTGAAATCATGAATAAACTAAGAATAAGCTATGAAAGTTTAAAAGATGACCATGACCGAAAATTATTCCTCCACATTGCTTGTTTCCTAATAGGAAGGAACAAAAGCTACATTGTCAGAATACTTGATGGATGTGATTTCTATACAATCATTGGCATTCAAAATCTCATTGATATATGCTTGGTGACACTTGATGAATACGGCAAGGTGGAAATGCATGACATGATTCGTGCTATGGGAAAAGAAATTGTTCGCCAAGAATCAGAAGAGCCTGAGATACGTAGTAGATTATGGCGCCATAAGGATTCTTTCCAAGTATTGAGGAAAAAGAATGTAAGAAACATGCCTTTTATGTCTATATATGTATTTCTTCTTGTGAAAATTATGCATATTAATGTCTTTTTTTTTTTTTACTTTAGGGTACAAAAAAAATCCAAGGTCTTTTCCTGGATATGCGTAACCATCCTGCAAACAGTCCAATGAACACAAATGAGATAGTCTTGGAAACCAATGCATTTGCAAGGATGCGCAATTTACAACTACTCCATCTTAGTCATGTATGATTGGATGGATGTTATGCAGATTTTCCTACAGGATTAAGATGGTTGTGTTGGCTTGAATTTCCTTTGGATTCTATACCAATTGATTTTCCTTTGGGCAACGTAATTGTTCTTGAAATGCAATACAGTAGCTTGAGACAAGTATGCAAAGGAACAAAAGTATGTTACTCTTTGCATTTCAATTCATTTTCCTTATTTTGTTAGTTTTTTATTTGTTGACTGACTCCACGTGTTAAAATGAACTACTATGTTTTCTTTAATTCAATGACTAATTTCTTATATTAGATACTTATTTCATTGTTCTTTTTTCCCCCTCTGTTTCCACAGTTTCTTCCATCGTTGAAGATCCTTGACGTCAGCCATTCTCATGGCCTTAGTGAAACCATTGACTTCTCACTTTCCCCCAATCTAGAGGAACTGATTCTTGTAGATTGCACAAGCCTGAAGAGTGTTCATGAATCCATTGGAAACCTGGAGAGACTCGTGTACTTGAATATGAAGGATTGCAAGAATCTTAGGAAGCTTCCGAAGAACATGTGCATGCTTAAATCACTTGAAACACTCATTTTATCTGGTTGCTCAAATCTTGATGAGTTTCCAGTGGAGATGATGAAGAAGATGGAGTTTCTTAAAGTTCTTGAGACAGATGGAATTCCAATAGGTAAATTGTGGCCAGAAAGAAGTTCAACTATGTTGAGTTATTTTCCATCCTCTTTGGTAGAGTTAAGTCTGAAGGGGTGCAATCTTTCAGATGATGTCTTTCCTCCGAATTTAAGTAATCTATCCTACTTGCGAAGACTACATTTAGATGAGAATCCAATTTGCAATATGCCAGTTTTCATCAAAGGTTTGAGGAGGATCGATGAACTCTCTTTCGAGGATTGTGATAGGCTCGAATCGCTTGTGGGGTTGCCGAAAGTACACCAAGGGCTAAGTATAGCCGGATGCAAATCATTAAAAAAAATAACTTTTCGTTCCCCTGAGCAATCGAATCTAATATGTGTTAGTGTGGGTGACAACTGGAATCTTGTTGAGTGGGAATGCTTTTACAAAATAGAGCCTATTGATAGAGTTGACGTGGAAATGATCAAACTTTTGGGCTTGTGCAACTTGGAATCCATGCTAGCTGTTCGAATGCATCATCCAGTCACAAACAGGGTTCCTAAAAAGGTCCCCGTCCAGGTGCGCCTATCTTTCTCTCTCTCATAAGTCTTAAATATATAATGGGAAAGAAATGACTGAGTAATGTTGTGATGACTCTGGCAAATACATAGGGACTGTATGAATATGGTATATTCAACACGTTTTTTGTTGGGAATGAGGTTCCAGGCCGGTTCAGCTATAAAAGTACCAAGTCCTCGATATCTTTTATTGTCCCTTTACTACTTGCTAGTCACAGAATTCAAGGCTTGAAGATCTTTGCTACCTATGCAAAGGAAAATTCAAATAATTATTCTACTGGACCTATTATTGCTCCAATAATGATCAAGGTGAGAAACAAGAGCAAGGGTCTGAAGTGGATCTATTGCCCATTATCCTATGGTGTCCCAGGTGATGGAGAAGATATGATATGGTTGAGCCATTGGAAGATGGAGAATAAAACAATATTACAATGTGGAGATGAAGTGGTGGTTTCGGTAATAACCGTACCACGTGACTTGTTTTGGGTAAAGGAGTTTGGTGTCGAGCTTGTGCAAGAGCACCAAGACAAGATGAGTACCCAACACAACACCAAATCAGATCCTAATTATCCATTTGTTATCGGTGGAGATTTGCTGACGTGGAAGCGCAGACCGGGAGTATACGTCCTTGGCAGGTGTACAAGTGAAGATATTGATATCCTCATCATGGACTCTGATGAAGAAGACACAAGTATGTTGTGTTGTTGTATTGCATTGAATTATACTCCATCCAAACACTTCCAGGTGTGTCCGTGTTCATTTCAAAAACGTTCCCAATAAATTTTACGTTATTTGTATGTTTTTCAGACAAAGAAGGGCAAGAGGATGAACCTGATTACACAATTGCAAAGACGAGGGCTGCTAGCAATAACTGCAGCCTGAGAGGCTGGAAGGTGCGCCTGACAACTGTCGGCTTCTTTTTCGCGCTTGGTCTAGTAGGTTGGTCCTCCATCTCCCAAAAAAAGAAGCGGCACTCGTCCACAAGCCCACCATGAGTCTGTAATTTGACTTGATATAGATATATCTTTGCATTCCTTGCTTTCAAGATGTTTTCTACCTTCAAAACTTCAGGTTCAGAGCTAAGCACTCTTAACCGCTTGAGATATAAAAGCCCCTTGCAACTAGATACCGAAGTTCAAATGTGTTCAACGCCATCAAATATAGCATAAAATACATCCAGCATTAGCGATACTAGTAGAGTAGTAGTAAATAAGTAAGGGGAAACTTGATATAAGTCTAATTTTTTGAGCCAATAGTAGGAATAGTCCAGTTTATTAAAATAAGTCCAATTTGTTATATTTAATTATCAATAGTTATCTGTTCAATGATAAGATTTATTATAAAAATCAAATTTATTCCCAATTATCTCTTTACTTATTTCTTTTTATTTATCTTTTTGTTATTTCTTGTTCTTCCTCCTGCTTTAAACCCCATTTATAGATTTTATTTTTAATTTTTTAATCAACCTATATAACAGGTTAATTATATTTATCTACCTATATGACATTTTTTTTATAATCAACTTATCACAGATTAATGTGTCTTGCTTGTAGGTATGTTATGTTTTTTCTACCTTTTAATTAAGTTTCATATCTCACGTATAGGTATAGTATACATTCATATATTTGTTACTTGAGTTAGGGTAGAATGTTTTGCAGATAAATTTATGTTAGTATATTAGTTTTTTTGTTATAAGATATTAAATATATTTTTTGGAGTTGGAAAATGCATAATATTAGAAGATTTTAATTGATTTTTAATATTTTAAAAAAATATAAAATGAGTATAAAAGAAATAAAAATATTTAATTAGATAATTAGACTCATTCCTAAAAACACTCTATATTTTTGGACCTGGATCTAAAAGCCCCAGTAAGTAAAACAAAAAAATGCTTCTACACATGGTATGGGAAGGACTTTGACATGGTAAGGAGGGGGGCGGGGATTATTTCGGCACCGAGGAAAATAAAAACATCCTATCTGCTTATAAATGACAAAGTTACAAATCTTAATTGTCTTTTACAACAAAATAATTCTTAAAGACTCGGCTCCCCATTGAAATTGTGTAAATTGCTTAAATATCAATACAACATATATTAGATAAAATAATATATATCAAATAAATTAACAACAGAAAATTTCTTAGCCTGAGATCCAAGGACTTTACAGCCGGTTCAGCCTTGCATCGCTACTACACTACAGAAGCTGGTTTCTGCTTCTTCAACCTGAACAAATTATTGAGGTCAGGATGTATAGGAGGAACGGCCATAGTCTCTGGAGCCATGAAATTTACTATCTTCTCATGAACATTGTACCTGCAAAAGCATAATGCAATAAGCATTCAACAATCTGACCTAGTTTGCACAACAGATGCTCCAAGATATTCCAAAACAAAGTCACAGCAGTTTCACATAAGGAATCGAAGAATCTGTTGATACCTTATCTTGCAACTCTTAGAGGCTCTTCTGTCAACAATCTTCCTCTTCTAAGCATGCAACTTTCTAAAGAATAAAAGGCTTGTCTCTGTGAATAATCAAGCTCCAAGCCCACTGTTGAAAATCATGTTCATCCACTCTACACATCCAAAGCAGCAAACTAACTAGGATACAATCATTAACAATTTCAAAAGCTTTAAATGCAATCTGAATGCATGTCTTTTGAACTACAAGAAATCTTATAGATTGGGTAGACCGTATAGTATATCACATTCAAATGCAATTATTCCTCAGGAACCTGCACATCCATAAATCATGTAAAATTTTCATTCTTTTCAATTTAGATGTAAGAGTTAAAATCTTACAATGCCAAATACACAACTGCTGATTTCCTCATCTAACATGCCTAACCATTTTGCTTGGATCTATCATATAAGAAGCAACTTGTTCACTAATATTCTGCAATTGGAAAAAGAAAAATGAATTCTTGGTGAATATTTGGCAAAGCATGGTTACAAGTTCAATTATAGAGCCAGGCCTGATTAAAAGCATGCAGTTTGCTTTTAATAGTAGCAACACCTGTGGTCACCTATGTCTTCCTCTGCCATTTGTCTATCGATTTGTTTCTGAAAGTGCCTATTCTACAAGATAGAGCATGACAGGTCTTAGTTAGACCAAGTAATCGGCATGGAAATGCTTTCTGAAGCAAGAATCTGAGCTCAAGAGCTTTGTGCCAGAGAGACTTCAGAAAAATGAAAGAAAAAAAAAACATAGAATATGGGTAAGAATAAACATTGATCAGACAATAATTCACTGTATAAATCATTTTTTCAACTTTAAAGTGTGGCTTAAAAAGAAGCTTTAAACAAGTAACAATAATTTCATATTGAAAAATAAAACCTATTTCATGGATATTACGAGGGCCATTATTTTGAAAAACACACCTTTTGGTTCTCCACTGCTTGACTTTTAAGAAGATCTTCATCTCTGTGATGATTCAGATTCTTTAAAATATCTCTGGGACGGAATAAACAAAACCAATCTAGGCCAAAAATTGACTTATTCGATTTGATTATGTTCACTGATTTTTCTGTTCACACGTTTACCCCTACTCTCCATGTAGCTTTGGGGGTGTTAGAGCATAGTGCTTTTCTCTCTACACACACGTTTCAATTTTATTCTTCGTAAAGTAAGAGACTGTTTGATAATCATTTTGTTTTTAGTTTAAAAAACTAAATGGAGTTTTCAAAATTTGGCCTAGAATTTTCGTTTTTGGTTTTCAATTTTAATTTTTTTTAAACAACTGAAAACTAAAAATAGTTACAAGAAGAAATTTTCAGTTTTTAATTTTCAAAAAAAGTAAAAACTGAAAACTCTAAACTATAGACTAAAAATTAAAAAGTGAAATCGAAATGGGCTCTCAACAAAATTGAAAAAAAAACAGGGCTGAATTAGTGAATTCAAAGCAAGGTTTATTAACGCTGTGAGGCCCAATGAATCCGCATACAAATTTTTTTTGGATCCGAATAAATATTTTTTGTTATTTTTTTGTTTAAAAAAATAATATTATCTATGTAAACTTAATTTCACAATAGACTAGTAATAATGCGGTTTAAATTCACTTTTGACAAAAATCAATGACCTCTTACAAGTAAAAAAGAATGCCACGTAGTACTAGGCCTGGGCAAAAAATACCGAGAACCGAACCGAACCGAACTCGTGCCAAACCCAGTCGGTTCGGTTCTTTTTTTCAGTTCATTCGGTATCAGTACAAAATTGGTTCGGTTTGGTATTTAGTCGGTTCGGTTTCGGTTCAATTTCAGTTCTATGTTCAGTACCGAATCGTACCAAATCAATTTTGGGCAAAAAACTAATTTGGGCTTTTTTTTTTATAAAAACTGAAAAATAAGTCTTGTTCCTTACCGGATCAAAAATTGAACCGAACCGAACCTATAAGTTCGATATTAAGTTAATACAACTATTCACACCGAATCGAACCGTACCAAAATTTTACTATAGGTTTGGTTTCGATATCACTCTGGTACCAAACCGTACCCAGGCCTACGCAGTACTTCTTAGTAGCTCGTATTTTATTTTATATTTTGAGGAAAAGGAAAGAAAGCAATGAATAGCTGTACATAAACTAAACACAAAAAAGAATGAAATGAGAAGTGGCGGACTAACGTTTAATTCAAGATAAAGAAAGAAAGGTAATCGCACCACGACGGCGGCGACGTGGTGGTTATATAAGCCTTGAAACACAACTTTGAAAAGTCGAGAATACCTACGGCTGAGCTTCGACCAACCGTTGATGGAGGCAATCGGGAAGCTCAGAGATCAGGTCGCCAAGCAACAGCAGGTACTCTCTCTCTTGTTTGATTCCGAATTTGTATTTCTGTATGGATTTTGATACGAACATAATCTCCGTTGATTGCGAGATACTGAGATTGCTTAATGAAATAATATTTATATAATTGTTGGAATTGAATTGGATCGATTCGAATAGAATTTCACTATTTCTGAGCTGTTTGGGGCTCTGTTGGAGTGTAATGTTTCTGAATTTCTGAAATTTTGAGCTAGGCGTTGCTCATTACTTATCGGTTTTCGGATTTAATTGGATCTTAATTTTTACATTTTCGGAAAACTTGAAGCGAAAATGGCGTATAATTCAACGTTCTATGCTTCATTAAGAGTTAGTCGAAGCTTATGGGGGATCGGATAATGTTGCCTCGGATGAAAATGAATTTCAACAGCATCAGAAACGCTTATTTTTGTCTGTGCTTTAAACGAGCATCACGTTAGTTGTGTTACCTATCGTTTTTTGCTTCTTCTTTAACAGCATTACCAAAAGGAAATTGTCCGCGGAGTGGAAGGTTACATTGTGGCCGGTTCAAAGCACGTTGAAATAGGTATGTTGCTTGAAATGCGTTGTCTTTTCTTGGGAGTTTGGATATGAAATCATGTTGGTTTTATCAGTTGGTATACATAATACCTTTTCAACAGGTACCAAGCTATCAGAAGATAGCAGGAAATATGGTTCTGAAAAGACTTGCACCAGTGGTAACACACTGTCGAGAGCTGCACTGAGTTTGGAAGAGCTCGGGCCCAAATGGAAAAAGAGTGCAGAGTTCTACTTAAAGCCCTTGGCACACAGGTTCAAGTCAAATTATTACTAACAATGGCTCATTAAGTAAAAATCAAATATTGCCAGGGCCGGTTTCATACAAATGGAATTTCAACTGACTAATTTTCGTGTGCATTTGATCATTTCGAAAGAAATTTACAGCAAAAATTGTTTCCATTTTCACGTGTGATTCAAGAACCAGACTACTTTTTGTGTTATTATTCATCATATGACAAACTGATTCACCATTTCTTTCTATAGGTTTGCATAAAAACTCTTTCTGTGCTTATCAATTTGCCTGTGTAGGTTGCAGAGCCTTTAAGAGCAATGATAGTGGGAGCGCCCTTGGAGGATGCTCGACCTCTTGCTCAAAGATATGTTAGAATGCGGCAAGAAGCTGAAGCTCAGGTATATGCAGTTTCTTCTGTTTCCTACCAATTTTATACTGCAGTGATTTTATATGTTACATGATCTTACATTTTCTTGGTTAACTTTTTTTGTTTTCTTTTAAAAGTGTTTGTTCATTTTGAGACAATCATGCATTGGTATTCATAGAGAACGCAAAATCTTAAGATGTTTAATGTAAACTTGAAGCTTTGTTGTAATTTGGTTTTTGGTTTTTTTATTACTCCTTCAGATTTGTCTATATATACTAACTTGCACCGGGATAGGCTATAGATGTTTCCAGACGCCAGACCAAAGCACGGGATTCTGCAGGTAATGCTGATATTACCATGAAACTAGAAGCTGCTGAAGCCAAGCTTCAGGAGCTGCAGTCTAGCGTTGCAATATTGGGAAAAGAAGCTAGTGCAGCTATGGCTGCTGTTGAAGGTCAACAACAAAGATTGATTCTTCAGCGGCTTCTTGCGATGGTAAAGGATTGCCTTCCCCTTTTTATTTAAGTATTAAGACCTTGGCCTGTTCTAGTTACAAGACTGAAAAGGAAATTAATTTTGTAAATTTGTCATTTTTCGCCCCCATTCAAATTTGAAGCAGAGCGCAACTGTCATCAGAACGTTCTTCAGATACTTGATCAGCTTGAAGACGAGGTATGAAATATCCTAAAGTCTTCCTTTCAGCATGACAATTTCTTTTCCCAATTCATTTGGCTGTATATTATTCTAGTGTCTTGCTACTAAAAGCAGAGATCGTTGACACTATTTGTTTGGACAGATTTTGTCAGAAAAGCAGTGAATTGAAGCATCGCATTGTCCACCTACAGAGGACACTATCTCCACCACCATCGTATGAGGATCTTAGCCGTGGCCTTGCTTCTGAAACCTATGATGAATTGAGAGAGTTGAGGGACTCTTTCTTAGGAGAGGTATCTTTATGCTAATGTTGTTGTATCCAAGTTTTAGTCTGTTCGACTCTTTAGTTTCTAGTAACTGTTTCATTTCGCCTACGCAGGTTATGTACACCTTCCACGCTGTAACTGATGTGGAGTTAAGTTTGTCATTCGGGGATTACGTTGTCGTCTGGAAGGTTCTGCCGTCTTTCCTGCTTGCATGCTTTCATCTTATATTCATGTTCGGATTTATTTCTTTCGTATTGAGGTTAAATTTTCATGTTCAGAGACGTCCACTTAGGTATGTTCGTCAATGCATATGCATTAGCACACCACCGAGTGCATTAGAATATGGATTTCAGTTTTGGGTGCTGCATGCATTAAGTAGTTTGTGTGGTTTTGGTTATTGCTGCCGCTGAGCGTGAGTGGTTTTCTGTAGTTGCTGAGAGTTATATTGTGAGCAGAATTCATACAGCAGCTTTCATATACGGCACATGTAGTCGGCAGCACTGCATTTAGAAAGAGAAAGTTATATTTTCTTCACTGTTTATTCAAAACTTATATGTTGCATGTTCTGGCTTTTAAAGTGAGTCGGCATCATAGTTTTTATTTGAGAAAAATCAGTTTTGTGTCCATGTGTTTTCAAAGAAAATATTTTAGTTTTTAATCACCGATTTTTCATTGTGTTTCAATTAGAAATCAATTATGAGAATGTGCCTTGTGATTTTCGTAATTGGTTGATTTCAAAAAATCATTACATTTCATACATTATGCATGATCGCGTTAGTATCTTGCAAAGTTTGAGGAGACAATGATTGACGGTCGCGTTAGTATCGTGCCACTTTCACTTGAAGGCTGAAGATAGATCGAGTAGCAAAACGGAGTGAAAAAATTGCCTACTAGTATGTGGATCTAGTTGATGAGCTTTGTAAGTTTTTCTGTACTTATTTCTCTTATTGTTTGTCCTGGCTTAAGAGTTTAAGGATTTTCTCAGTGGTGAGTTTTACCTTCTTAAATCCTATCATTTGTACACATGTTATTTGTCTTTTTAATTGGAAATGTGTAGGATAATCTTTCATTTATTTTCTTGTAGTGAACTCTATCTTAGACATTCATCAACATATAGAGTTTACGACAGAGGACTTTGCTACTATATTATTCAGCGCATTGATTAATTTGTAAAGCGCTCATTTATCCTAATTATAAAATATAATCTGTATAAGAAATTAAAAAAATGGAAGTGCCTTTCAACAGTTTCGATGTCATGTATGGCCATATCCTTTATTTCCACCGTTCTTATCAACCGGATGGGGAGAGATTGTCTTTATCTCACAAACCCATAACGTGGCAATCGTCCATTAGAAAGGTAACGTACGTTTTGAAAATTGTGGCAAATATTGAGTGAGTAATAACGCCTCTAAAAATAAAGTTTAGTTATTTGAAAGAATCTCTCATAAAAATTAAAATAAAGTAATGAATAATCAACAAAAGTATCAGCATACCAAGTTGGACCTTTTTTTAACGTTGAAATGAATATGAAAGGAGATCACGTTGATATTATTCATCCACATTGGACTAGTAATAATATGGTTCAAATTTGCATTTGGCGAAAATCAAACCTAAGACTTCTTACTTACAAGTGAAGAGAAATATTATTAAATCGTAACATTATCCATCCACTTTTAAATAATGAATAATCAAGAAAAACATTGCACGGGGGCCCTCCTCGTCACTTACCACTAGTGGCCATCACTTCCCTGAGCAAAAGAGATCTTTCCAATTGCTTGACCAAAACAAGCATTGACTTGGCCAGGTCCACATCTCAACCCAAAGATAATGACGTCAAGGGCGAGGGGAAAATGAGAAGGAAACTCTGGAGGGTAGAGGGAAGGAAAAGGAGAAAGGGGAAGGGAAAAGTAGAAAGGGAATGAGGAAAATGAGAGGAAATGAGGGGAAAATAAGAAGGAAACTCTGGAGGGTAGAGGGAAGGAAAAGGACAAGGAAAAAAAAAAGGAGAAAAGCAGAAAAGGAAAAAAAGGAGAAAAGCAGAAGGGAAAAGTAGAAAGGGAAGGAGGAAAATGAGAGGAAATTTCGGAGAATAGAGAAAAGAAGAAAAGCGGAAAAGAAGGGAAAAGGGAAAGGAAGATTAGGAGGGTAGAGGAAAAGAGGGAAATGCATAAAAATAAAAAATAAAAAATGAAAGTCACCTTCATCATTATGTCTATTAACGGAAAGGAGCAAAATGCTCCCAACTTTCCTTGTTTCTTACATTGTAAATTATATTTCGTATAATGAGAAACCAGTATTCCTACCCTGAGGATATAGACACAACTTGCCAAATCTCGTTACTATACAACAAGCTTATAACTGCACAACAATTCAATCAATCATCTTAAGTTCAACCATACATATACCAAGATTCAAGTTTTTCCAAACTTTCGTTATGAAACTAAGTGAACATTCCAAGTGCCACATTATTATGCGGTTCTATCAAGTTTTAATTTTTGTCTCATAACCACATCATCTTTAGGACAATCAATCTTGCAGTTGAATATATAAACCTTCAATATGGTGACATTGGAAACACTAGTTGGTGGGTTGATTGGTAGAAATGGTTCCAATAATTCAAGGACGAGAAATGAGTATAGAGCAACGATCAAAATGTGTTGTATTTTATAACAAAAGATCTTTGTGCAATTAAAAGTGCATTTTATCACTAAAAGATAAGCAACAATTAATATAATTGTTATTTATAAAATCACACATAAAACAAGAAGTAAACTTTTCTTTTTCTTTTCATCTCTGCCACTAGTGGCCGACCATGACTTAAAGAAATGCTTTTTGGGTCAATGGATGGGAACGACCCATTTTATAATTGTTTGTAAATTTTTCTGGAAGTAGATGGAAATGACCCAATTACATATTTCCCCTGCTCACAGACATTTGCATTACACCTAGCAAACATCGATCCACATCAATGGCTCTTGTGAGAACATCTCCAGGAACCTCCTCTGATTCCAACACTTTTCGGAGTTATCGCTACGACGTGTTCTTGAGCTTCAGAGGCGAAGAAACTCGCAAGACTTTTACTGACCACCTCTACACAGCCTTGAACAACGCAGGATTTCTTACGTTCCGAGACGACGATGAACTTGAGAGAGGAGAAGATATAAAGCCAGGACTGCAGAAAGCGATCCAGCAGTCACGAACTTCTGTTGTTGTGTTTTCGAAAGATTACGCGTCATCCAGGTGGTGTCTTGATGAGCTTGTGCTGATCCTTGAACACAAGAGGACCACCTCGGACCATGTAGTTTTACCAGTCTTCTACGATGTCGATCCGTCCCACGTGAGGAAGCAGACAGGAAGTGTTGGAAAAGCATTTGCTAGAAGCCAAAAAAATCAGTCGCCGAAAAAGGTGGAGGGATGGAGGAAGGCACTTGCAGAGATTGCAGACCTAGCAGGCATGGTCTTACAAAATCAAGCTGATGGGTAACTTTCATTATCTCCATTTCACTTCTCTTTCTTGGGTCAATTTGATGTATGATCCGTAGTGACCTAGATTTTTATATATTTATTAATTCAATCTCAGTAGTGAATAATAATCTCAATTTAGGTCAACTTAAAGAAATCACACTCAACTCAACTTAAGGATTAGTCATTTTCCATGTTAATCTACTGGTTTCCAGTTGCTTAAATTTTTTTGAAAGCTGGGGTGGAAAAAAGTTAAGATGTCATCTGTGATGTATTTGTCTATAGTTCGTATAAATTATGCGCTGTATTCCTTTTTTTTTGTCAATTTAATTTTGTCAGCAGTCCTCTTTTTTTCTTATTTAAACAAAGGAAATCAACATATGTTTTAATTATCTAATTTCCCCAATTCATTTTTCATTTTGTTTGCAAATTCTTAGGTACGAGTCAAAGTTTATCAAAAACATTGTTAAAGTGATAGAAGACTAGTTAAGTCGCACACCATTGAGTGTTGAACCAAAATTGATTGGAATTCGACCTCAAGCCGAACGCATCAATTTGTGGTTACAAGATGGATCAAGTAATGTTGGTATATTTGTTGTGTATGGCATGTCTGGGATAGGGAAGACAACCATTGCAAAACATGTTTACAATTCAAACTTTGATAGCTTTCAAGGAAGTAGTTTCATTGAAAATATCAAAGAAACAGCAGATCGACCAAATGGCTTAGTTCAAATACAAATGCAATTTCTTTGTGATATTTTGAATGGCAGAGAAGTGAATATACACAGTGTTAGTGAGGGAATAATTAAGATTGAAAGGGCCATAAGCTCTAGAAGAGTTCTACTTGTTCTTGATGATGTTGACCAAATGGACCAATTAGATGCAATCCTAAGGATGAAAGATCAGTTTTATCCAGGAAGTAAGATACTAATAACAACTAGGCGTGAAAGTTTGCTGAAGGTAGATCAAGTTACAGAGGTGCACAAAGTTCAAACTTTGGATTACAATGAATCATTAAAGCTTTTCAGTTGGCATGCTTTTGGCCAGGACCATCCCATAGAAGAATACATGGAGCACTCAAAACAGCTAGTGCAACATAGCGGCGGACTTCCATTAGCTCTAAAAGTTTTTGGTTCTTCTTTATCAAGGGAAAGTATAGGTGTATGGGAAAGTGCATTGGAGAAGCTAAAAGTTATTCCTGATGGTGAAATCATGAATAAACTAAGAATAAGCTATGAAAGTTTAAAAGATGACCATGACCGGAAATTATTCCTCCACATTGCTTGTTTCCTAATAGGAAGGAACAAAAGCTACATTGTTACAATATTGGATGGATGTGATTTCTATACAATCATTGGCATTCAAAATCTCATTGATAGATGCTTGGTGACACTTGATGAACACGGCAAGGTGGAAATGCATGACATGATTCGTGCTATGGGAAGAGAAATTGTTCGCCAAGAATCAGAAGAGCCTGAGAAACGTAGTAGATTATGGCGCCATGAGGATTCTTTCCAAGTATTGAGGAAAAAGAATGTAAGAAACATGCCTTTTATGTCTATATATGTATTCCTTCTTGTGAAAATTATGCATATTAATGTCTCCTCTTTTTTTCCTTTAGGGTACAAAAAAAATCCAAGGTCTTTTCCTGGATATGCGTAACCATCTTGCAAACAGTCCAATAAATACAAATGAGATAGTCTTGGAAACCAATGCATTTGCAAGGATGCGCAATTTACAACTACTCCATCTTAGTCATGTACGACTGGATGGATGTTATGCAGATTTCCCTACAGGATTAAGATGGTTGTGCTGGCTTGAATTTCCTTTGGATTCTATACCAATTGATTTTCCTTTGGAGAATGTAATTGTTCTTGAAATGCAATACAGTAGCTTGAGACAAGTATGCAAAGGAACAAAAGTATGTTACTCTATGCATTTCAATTCATTTTCCTTATTTTGTTAGTTTTTTATTTGTTGACTAACTCCATGTGTTAAAATGAACTACTATGTTTTCTTTAATTCAATGACTAATTTCTTATATTAGATACTTAATTCATTGTTCTTTTTTTTCCCCTCTGTTTGCACAGTTTCTTCCATTGTTGAAGATCATTGATGTCAGCCATTCTCATGGCCTTAGTGAAATCATTGACTTCTCATTTTTCCCCAGTCTAGAGGAACTGATTCTTGTAGATTGCACAAGCTTGAAGAATGTTCATGAATCCATTGGAAACCTGAAGAGACTTGTGTACTTGAATATGAAGGATTGTAAGAATCTTAGGAAGCTTCCGAATAATATGTGCATGCTTAAATCACTTGAAACACTCATTTTATCTGGTTGCTCAAATCTTGATGAGTTTCCAATGGAGATGATGAAGATGGAGTCTCTGAAAGTTCTTGAGACAGATGGAATTCCAATAGGTGAATTGTGGCTAGAAAGAAGTTCAACTATCTTGAGTTCTTTTCCATGCTCTTTAGTAGAGTTAAGTTTGAAGGGGTGCAACCTTTCTGATGATGTCTTTCCTAAGGATTTAAGTAATCTATCCTACTTGCGAAGACTACATTTAGATGAGAATCCAATTTGCAGTCTGCCAGTTTTCATCAAAGGTTTGGGGAGGATCGATGAACTCTCTTTCAGGGATTGTGATAGGCTCGAAACGCTTGTGGGGTTGCCAAAAGTACACCAATCGGTAAGTATAGTCCAATGCATATCATTAAAAAAAATAACTTTTCATTCCCCTTATGCTTGGCCTAGGGAAATAAGTATTGGTGGCTGCTGTAATATTGTTGAGATGGGACACAGATACAAAATAGAGCCTATTGATAGAGTTGATATGGAAATGATCGAACTTTTGGGCTTGTGCAACTTGGAATCCAAGCCAGCTGTTCGAATGCGTTATCCAAGTGTACACACACACGGGAATCAAAAAGAGGTCCCCGTCCAGGTGCGTCTCTCTTTCTCTCTCTCATAAGTCTTAAATATATAATGGGAAAGAAATGACTGAGTAATGTTGTGATGACTGTGGCAAATACATAGGGACTGTATCAATATGGTATATTCAGCACGTTTTTTGTTGGGAATGAGGTTCCAGGCCGGTTCAGCTATAAAAGTACCAAGTCCTCAGTATCTTTTATTGTCTCTTCACTACTTGCTAGTCACAGAATTCGAGGCTTGAACATCTTTGCTACCTATGCAAAGGAAAATTCAAATAATTATTATACTGGATCTAAAATTTGTCCAATAATGATCAAAGTGAGAAACAAGAGTAAGGGTTTGAAGTGGATCTATGGCCCAGAATCCTATGGTATCCCAGGTGACGGAGAAGATATTATATGGTTGAGCCATTGGAAGATGGAGAATAAAACAATATTACAATGTGGAGATCAAGTGGTGGTTTCGGTAATAACCGGACCAAGTAACTTGTTTTGGGTAAAGGAGTTTGGTGTCGAGCTTGTGCAAGAGCACCAAGACAAGATGAGTACCCAACACAACACCAAATCAGATCTTAATTATCCATTTGTTATCGGTGGAGATTTGAAGACGTGGAAGGGCAGACCGGGAATATACTTCCTTGGCAATGGGACAACAGAAGATACTGACGACATTGATATCCTCACCATGGATTCTGATGAAGAAGACACAAGTATGTTACGTTGTTGTATTGCATTGAATTATACTTCATCCAAACACTTCTTGTTGTGTCCGTATTCATTTCAAAAACGTTTCTAATAAATTTTATGTTATTTGTATGTTTTTCAGACAAAGAAGGGCAAGAGGATGAACCTGATTGCACAATTGCAAAGACGAGGGCTGCTAGCAATAACTGCAGCCTGAGAGGCTGGAAGGTGCGCCTCACAGCTGTCGGCTTCTTTTTCACGCTTGCTCTAGTAGGTTGGTCCTCCATCTCCCAAAAAAAGAAGCGACACTCGTCCACAAGCCCACCATGAGTTTGTAATTTGAGTTGATGTAGATATATCTTTGAATTCCTTGCTCTCAAGATGTTTTCTACCTTCAAAACTTCAGGTTCAGAGCTAAGCACTCTTAACCGCTTGAGATATAAAAGCCCCTTGCAACTAGATACCGAAGTTCAAATGTGTTCAACACCATCAAATATAGCATAACATGCATCCAGCATTAGCGATACTAGAAGAGTAGTAGTAATTAAGTAAAACAAAAAAAATACTTCTACGCATGGCTAGGGAAGGACTTCGACATGGTAAGGAGGGGGGGCGGGGATTATTTCGGCACCGGGGAAAACAAAAGCATCCTATCTGCTTATAGATGACAAATTTACAAATCTTGATTGTCGTTTACAACAAAATCATTCTTAAACACATCAGATATTAGATAAATATCAATACAACAGATATTAGATAGAATAATATCCAATTTCTTAGCCTGAGATTCAAAGACTTTACAGCTGGTTCAGCCTTGCATCGCTACTATGCTAGATTGAAATGAAAAAAACAAGGACATGCTTTGTGTATTGATTTGTTTATGAAGCAAATAAACCTATTTCATGGAAATAAAACCTATGGTTACCTTTGTCTTCCTCTGCCATTTGTCTATCGATTTGTTTTTGAAAGTGGCTATTCTACAAGATACAGCATGACATGTCTTAGTTAGACCAAGTAACCGGCATGGAAATGCTTTCTGAAGTAAGAATCTGAACTCAAGAGCTTTGTGCCAAAGAGACTTCAGAAAAAAGAAAAAAAAAACATAGAATATGGGTAAGAATAAACATTGATCAGACAATAATTCACTGTATAAATCATTTTTTCAACTTTAAAGTGTGGCTTAAAAAGAAGCTTTAAACAAGTAACAATAATTTCATATTGAAAAATAAAACCCATTTCATGGATATTACAAGAGCCATTATTTTGAAAAACACACCTTTTGGTTCTCCACTGCTTGACTTTTAAGAAGATCTTCGTCCTTGTGGCGATTCAGATTCTTTAAAATATCTCTGCGACATAATAAACAAAACCAATCTAGGCCAAAACTAAAAACTCTAAACTATAGACTAAAAATTAAAAACTATAGACTAAAAATTAAAAAGTGAAATCGAAATGGGCTCTCAACAAAATTGAAAAAAGATTGGGCTGAATTAGTGAATTAAAAGCAGGGCTTATTAACCCTATGAGGCCCAATGGATCAGCATATATATTTTTTGTGAATCCGCATAAATATTTTTCGTTATTTTTTTTGTTAAAAAAACAATATTATCTATTAGACTTAATCTTTTAATAGACTAGTAATAATGTGGTTCAAATTCTCCTTTGACAATAATTGAACTTAAAACCTCTCACTCACAAATATAAAAAAATGTCACTAGATTGTGACACTAAGTGACTCGTTATTTTATTTTATTTTATATTTTTAGGAAAAAGAAAGAAAGCAATGAACAGCTACATAAACTAAATACAAAAAAGAATGAAATCAGAAGTGGGGGGGCTAACGTTTAATTCAAGATAAAGAAAGAAAGGTAATAGCACCACGACGGCGGCGACGTGGCGGTCATTTAACGGAAAATAACAGACAAATCAGCCTCCCGATCTAGTCTTGAAGCACAACTCTGAAAAATCGAGACTACCTACGGCTGAGCTCCGACCAACCGTTGATGGAGGCAATCAGGAAGCTCAGAGATCAGGTCACCAAGCAACAGCAGGTACTCTCTCTCTTGTTTGATTCCGAATTTTTATTTCTGTATGGATTTTGAATTAGATCGATTCGAGTAGAATTTCACTATTTATGAGCTGTTAATGTTGCTGAATTTCTGAAATTTTGAGCTAGGTGTTGCTAATTACTTATCGATTTTCGGATTTAATTGGATGCTTAATTTTTACATTTTCGGAAAACTTCAAGCGAAAATGGCATATAATTCAACGTTCTATGCTTCATTAATGCATAAGAGTTAGTCGAAGCTTTATCGAGTTTGCTTTTGATTAATTTGTGAACACCGTCAGGCTGTGTTCAAACAATTTTCTGGTGGCATGTATGGGGGATCGGATAATGTTGCCTCGGATGAAAATGAATTTCAACAGCATCAGAAACTCGAGAAGCTGTACATATCAACTCGTGCTGCCAAGGTTGCTACGCTTATTTTTGTCTGTGCTTTAACCGAGCATCACGTTAGTTGTGTTACCTATCGTTTTTTGCTTCTTCTTTAACAGCATTACCAAAAGGAAATTGTCCGCGGAGTGGAAGGTTACATTGTGGCCGGTTCAAAGCACGTTGAAATAGGTATGTTGCTTGAAATGTGTTGTCTTTTCTTGGGAGTTTGGATATGAAATCATGTTGGTTTTATCAGTTGGTATACATAATACTTTTTCAATAGGTACCAAGCTATCAGAAGATAGCAGGAAATATGGTTCTGAAAAGACTTGCACCAGTGGTAACACACTGTCGAGAGCTGCACTGAGTTTTGGAAGAGCTCGGGCCCAAATGGAAAAAGAGTGCGGAGTTCTACTTAAAGCCCTTGGCACACAGGTTTAAGTCAAATTATTACTAACAATGTCTCATTAAGTAAAAATCAAATATTGCCAGGGCCGGTTTCATACATATGGAATTTCAACTGACTAATTTTAGTGTGCATTTGATCATTTCGAAATATATTTACAATAAAAATTGTTTCCATTTTGACGTATGGTTCAAGAACTGGACTACTTTTTGTGTTATTATGCATCATATGACAAACTGGTTCACCATTTCTTTCTATAGGTTTGCATAGTAACTCTTTCTGTGCTTATCAATTTGCTTGTGTAGGTTGCAGAGCCTTTAAGAGCAATGATAGTGGGAGCGCCCTTGGAGGATGCTCGACATCTTGCTCAACGATATGCTAGAATGCGGCAAGAAGCTGAAGCTCAGGTATATGCAGTTTCTTCTGTTTCCTACCAATTTTATACTGCAGTGATTTTATATGTACATGGTGATTGTGGGTTTTCTCGGTTAACTTTTTTTGTTTTCATTTAAAAGTGCTTGTTCATTTTGAGATATTCATGCATTGATAAGTATTCACAAAGAACGCAAAATCTTAAGATGTTTAATTTAAACTAGTTGAGATTGCTTCATTACTTGAAGCTTTGTTGTAATTTGTAATTTGTAATTTGGTTTTTATTACTCCTTCAGATTTGTCTATATATACTAACTTGCACCGGGATAGGCTATAGATGTTTCCAGACGCCAGGCCAAAGTACGGGATTCTGCAGGTAATGCTGATATTATCATGAAACTAGAAGCTGCTGAAGCCAAGCTTCAGGAGCTGCAGTCTAGCGTTGCAATATTGGGAAAAGAAGCTAGTGCAGCTATGGCTGCTGTTGAAGGTCAACAACAAAGATTGACTCTTCAGCGGCTTCTTGCGATGGTAAAGGATTGCCTCCCCTTTTTATTTAAGTATTAAGACCTTGGCCTGTTCTAGTTACAAGACTGAAGAGGAAATTAATTTTGTAAATTTGTCATTTTTCGTCCCCATTCAAGGTTGAAGCAGAGCGCAACTATCATCAGAACGTTCTTCAGATACTTGATCAGCTTGAAGGCGAGGTATGAAATATCCTAAAGTCTTCCTTTCAGCAAGACAATTTCCTTTCCCAATTCATGTGGCTGTAAATTATTCTAGTGTCTTGCTACTTTAAGCAGAGATCATTGACACTATTTGTTGGGACAGATTTTGTCAGAAAAGCAGCGAATTGAAGCATCGCCTAGTCCGCCTACAGAGGACACTATGCCTCCGCCACCATCGTATGAGGATCTCAGCCGTAGCTTTGCTTCTGAAACCTATGATGAATTGACAGAATTGAGGGACTATTTCTTAGGAGAGGTATCTTTATGCTAATGTTGTTGTATCCAAGTTTTAGTCTGTTCAACTTTTTAGCCTCTACTAAATGTTTCTTTTCGCCTACGGCAGGTTATGTACACCTTCCACGCTGTAACTGATGTGGAGTTAAGTTTGTCATTCGGGGATTACGTCGTTGTCCGGAAGGTTCTGTCCTCTTTCCAGCTTGCATGCTTTCATCTTATATTCGTGTTCGGATTTTGCTCTTTCGTATTGAGGTTAAGTTTTCTTGCCCTTGAGCAGGTATCAAACAATGGCTGGGCTGAGGGTGAATGCAAGGGAAAAGCCGGTTGGTTCCCCTTTAATTACGT
This sequence comes from Crataegus laevigata, assembly GCA_963580275.1. NCBI lineage: Eukaryota > Viridiplantae > Streptophyta > Magnoliopsida > Rosales > Rosaceae > Crataegus > Crataegus laevigata. The sequence continues at coordinate 1,387,589 of OY756949.1, forward strand.
TGAAAAGCGGGAGCGTGCGCTTGCTAGCAAGGTGGCTGCAGTCTTTTAAATCTTTTGGTTGCCTGTTTAATTTGCTTGTGTTCGTGTTTCTGCTCTGGGATTACAACTTCTTTTATATTGGGATTCAGCCGTCTTTGATGATCTCTAGTTGGCTTAGCGTCATCTTCAAGAAAGATGCGATGCATACACATGGAAGGGCTAATACCTTTTATATCCGCTATGGTCCAACCCAATGTCTCCAAATCAAGGAGGGCTTTTTTAAACGTGTGATTACAACATTTCAAGAGATAGTAAGTGTAGCATTACTCTTTATCAATTAAAAAGTGACCCACCCGTTTAAAAATGTAAACACCCATCCAATAAGAATTTGCCAGAATAAGCATGTGAAGCAAATAGGGCCATGGTTGTGTAAATTGATCGGGAATTTGTACGCGATTTAAACACGCAAAATTTTTTCACGAAAGCTAACGCTAAGGATTCTATCTATTTAAACTATATTTTGTAAATCATATGATGTAGTTGTTAATGATTTGATTATCACATAAGTGTTGATTAACGTGCTTATTTTTTATTAATGACACCTTACACGATTTGTAAATTGATTTAAAAAGTTTGTCTATATAGCATTATTTTTTTCAAGTGCAGCTATAGTAGCAGGGTTAGCATTACTCTTTTTTATTATCGCCAAATATAAATTTGAATCACATTACTAGCTCATTGTGAAGTTTAGCCCACTCTTTTACTTCTTTAGTATAAATAATATCGTTTATTTAAAATTTAAAAAAAAAGTTTTGAAGATTTACTAGCTTAGCTTGACATGAAATCCAAATATCCAAACCAAAAGGATTTTTATATATTCTTGGGGATCTCTTAGACAATTAACTGGACCCATAACAAAATGACACCATTCAGTTGACACTCTTTAAGGGTTTATCTCCTCATTTGGCATTCAGTCGACACTCGCTACTCTCCTCGTTTGGGCATTCACACTTCACATCGATGTTTATCGCACTTCACATCGATGTTAACCACACTTCACATCAATGTTAACCACACTTCAAAAAAAAAAAAAATTAAACAAAAAGAAAGCCTTGTGTTTAATGTTTATCCACTAAGATTTTTATATCTGGACTACCAGTCAAAGTGTGGATCTTTCATACATGATTGGACTTTGAGGTTTTTCCATGTGAACAAATCACAATTTTCGACTAGATATGTCGTATACAAATAACAATTTTCGACTATTTATGTAATATAAAACTTGTATGCATTCAGTTTTAGAACTACGTGTGTATACATTTTTATTTTCGAGATTTTAACGAATTTAACTTTGTATGTATACAGGGGCAGAGGCACAGAGAGCCAAATGGGGGGAATGTGCTCAACTTATATGCATTTTATTTCACTCTCGCCAACAAACGCAACACACTTCGTTGTATACTCTTCTAATTCCGCCTGTATACGTATCAAACTGTAATTAATAGGTAAGAATAATCGACTCGTGGCGTATTATGTAGCCGAGCAATGTTGATGCGTAATATAATCAACAAACTAAGTGCGTTTGCATTGACGTTTGGCCATATGATATGAGGTTTTAATTATACCAAGACAAAACCAAACGAGCTTTCGAGTTTTGATAAATGAAAGCGACGCTGCACTTGCCCATACGACTTGAAACCTTGTGCCTCAAGACAAAACATGACCATCTTTCTATAATGAAGATCTTCTCCTGAATTCAAGGTCTAAACTCTAAAATATCCATAATATCCCGATATTTTTATTGAAATTTTCGTGTTTTTGGACTACCGATATTTCCGATGTCATCGATATTTCCATCGAAATTTTCGTGTTTTTTTAAATTTCTATATTTAAAAAAAAAACACCAAGGAGATTCAAACCCCTCCCATTTTACTCCTTCAACACCTTGACCACCATATCACTTGTGTTTTTGTGAAAAATATGCTAAAATATTTACATATTTTCTACACTCACAATGTTTGCCAGCTCGCTATATAATCAACTTAAATCAGTTAAATCCATCATGCAATGCATTTCCTTCCAATTTTTTATATTAAACTAATAGATAATTGACTAAATAAACATTCTGCAAAGTTTCAATAAAAATTTTCAAGTTTTTCTTACAATTTATGTGGTTTTAATTCAATTTTTATCGATATCGATAATATCCCGATATTTCCATCGAAATTTCCGTGTTTTTGGACTACTGATATTTCTGATATCATCGATATTTTAGACCTTGCTCCTGATCATATTTGTGAGGTTTTAAGAGATCTGTTAATCGTATCCGTCTATCGTAAATCGTGCAGTTACTTTTCATCAGGTACTATTTATATTCAATGTTAAATAAAAAAATTAAAATAATTTCTGATCGCACGACGTATGATGAATAGACACGATTAAAAAATCTCTTCAATTCTCATAAATAAAATCAGGAAAGGATCATCATTCATCTTTCCATGCCTTCCTGTACTTTTTATTTATTTATTTGTTTTTTGCTTTTTTTGTCAATTGCCTCTCTGTACTTGCCTTTCCACATCCGACTGTCAACTTCTTGATCATTAACCATCTACTTAAAATCTCTCTACCTTCCTCTGGCAGCTGGGAGGCTTTTCCTATTCTCATTAGGATTAATCATTTGAGAGGGGCTTTTCAGAATTGTTGCTGGTCTTGGGTCCCAAGATCTGCAAATTGTGCAGCGGATGTTCTGGCATCGGCTTGTCTAACGGAGATGTGCAATGTGGTTTGGGTCGACAGACCTCCATCTTCGTTAGTTCATGTCCTCTGTAACGATGGCCTCCCTTGCCCTCATTAGGAGTTTTGGTGGTGTGTGGGGTGACACTCTTACTAGGTGATAGTGTCTGCTTGTAGCCCTACGCTCTGCCTTTTATTGTTCTCCCGTGTGGTTGCCTTGTGGTTGGCTTCTTTCTCTGTTTGGCCTCTGTGCCCTGGCTTTGCCTTGTCTTCAAAAAAAAAAAAAAAAAAAAAAAAAAAATCTCTCTACCTTCCATTCCAACGTCACCCTCTTGATCAGTAACTTTTTTTATTTGATCGTCATAACTTTACATGCCGTTAAAAATTCCTTCATGTTATAACATGTTGCCTTCAATTCCTTTAGCATGCATGGTGGTATAAATTCATTCTGCGTGATGTTACATCAGCTTAGTTAAGTTCCTCTAGCATGTGTGGTTTTATAAATTCATTCCGCACTATGTTAAACCACCTTAGCTAAAAAATTTATTTTTTCAGCATGATTGATACACATCGTGCCATATACCAATTACATTGAAAAATTTCTCCTTAGCTAAGTCCCTCTCGCTTGCATGATTGTATAGATTCACTCCCCGCGTGATGTTACACCACTCTAGCTAGGTCAATCACAAACTATGTCACTCGTCCAAATTATAACACCGACATGATCTATAACATGACGTGACAGTATAACCGTTCCACATTTAAAATCTTTATCGAAAAAGTACTACATTCATATTGACCAAACCTTTCCTACTATTTCCCGAAAATCTACTCACTTTTCCAATTCCATACACATTTTAGAAACTGAAGGGCAAATAAAAAAGGAAACGACACTGTTTATTTTAACAAAAAAAAATTTACATTTTTACACTAAAAAATTAATTCTAATACTATTCATTTTATTCTTTATTTTATCCGAACAGTAAAACTCTAATTTTCCTAATGAAAAATCACAGAAAGTTGCAGTTGATATTTACGTTGATGCTTGCATTCCGAAATAAGTACAGAGTGGAAAAAGAGAGGAGAGGAAGCTGAAGCACCCCAACAGAGTTTGTTGAAAGCCTTCAAAAATCCCCTCATACAAAAAGTGGGAAGAAGAGACCGAAGTAAAACCACAAGAAAAAAAAAAACAAACAAACGAAATCCCTGCGTTAAAATTTATTGGATCTTGTGAGTTTTATTTCTAAATGGGTGATTTCCGCACACCATTTTTCTCCTTCTGCACTCCTTCGAGAATTAAGCAACAAACACATAAGGCGTAGAAGGAGAAAATGGTGTGCGGAAATCGCTTCCCACTCTAATTTGTTGTATCAAAAAGGTCTGAACCTCTTGGAGCCAACAGACGGAAGACTGATCTGAGGAACTGTGAAGCCATCGTCCATCCAGAGTCTGTTGCCGGCTTTCATGTTCGTACCCTCCTTGGTCTCTTTGAACCCGACGAACCCACCGCCCACCTGTGAATACTGATGCGGAGGAGCTTGCGGTGCCTGGGGGACCCACATGCCCATATTTTCCGATGCGAAAGAGTTCAGATTGCTTTCCGGATAGGCACCTGAAAACGGCAGCATCGTATCGTTGTCGGCCTGCCATCACCAATCAAAAAAATGCAAAACGTCAGATCCAGCAGGCTAATTAACTAAATGATGACGGATCGATTCTCATAGCTCATCCTCTCTTATTGTCGTTAGGATGAAATAAATCAAACGAGAATCGAGAGACTAAAATAAACAGGAGTGTGCAGAAATCATTTCTGGACGAAAATTTCAAAATATTATAGGGAAGAAGGGGATGGATCAATGCAAACCTTAGAGAAACCAAAGGGGGCGGAAGAAAAATCAAGAAAGTCCTCAACGTGCCAGCCCGGAAGCGTCTCCATCAAGTACTCCGATATGCTACTAGTCGCACCCACCAAATTTCCACCGCCTTTGTTGATTGCAGCGGTTGAAGTTGAATTCTTGGCAGCAACTGGAGGTGGGTTTGGATTTGAAATTGCAGGGCAGGCGGCGGAAACAGATTCCTTGGTCAAAGGTTGATGCTTTTTGAGATCGGTAGCGGCGGTTTCAGAACTAGCAGTTGCTACAGTTGGCGGCGGTGGAGATTCGTAAAGGGCGGAGGTGGCGGAGAGCTTAATACCTGTTAGAAGAAATCGGTTGTGCTTCTGGGTGTGCTCGTTGGCGTTGTGAATTGGAAGGTCGCACTCTTTGCAGAGAATCGCTCTGTCCTGCTGACAAAACAAGAAGGCTCTTCTCTCCTGTAGATCAAGATTAAGAAACCCAAATCGGAAAATCGAGCGATCATCCGCAACAACTAGTTAGCAAGTTGATATCTTTCCCGGATGGAGAATTAAAGGGAAGGAGGGAAGATATATATTGTAAGTTTGTAACAATCGAGCGCTAACCCAGTCAATACCTGACAGATATCACAGACGGGGAACTCCTTAGAGGAGGGGTGGATGAGAGAGAAGCGGTGGTGCTTGGAAGCGAGCTTATTGGCATGGTGGACACGGTGGTCGCAGGCGTCGCAGAGAGCGGCCTCGTCGGCGGTGCAGAACACCGAGGCGTCGTCCTTGTTACACACATCACACTGGATCTTCATCGGTTTGAAGTTCCAAAACAGGAAGAGAAGCTAAACCTAAGGGAAATAGGTAAAAGAGGGGAAGATGGGAGGCAGTGGGAGTGGAGGTTCTTTGAAGAAAAAACGGGATAATTAAAGAGAACAAATAATAGGAGGGTACAAAGTACTGGAGAGTAATAAAATAATATCTGGGAAATCTTGGGGAGCCATTTATGGCTCTCTCTCTCTCTCTCTCTCTCTCTCTCTAACTTCAACAGAGCGAGAACAAATTACAGTAACCCAGTTTGGCTATGAAGTGAGAGTGGGATAAAAGTTCCATATGTTTTGGGGTTCGTTTGTTTACTATTTTTAGTTGTGGATAAGCTTTGGTTCCCGTTTTATTGTTTTTGATTTCCGGTTTTGGTAATCGGTTCCTCTTTAGGCGAGAGTTGCATTTTTGCTTATCATCCTCGAGTGGTGGTAATCCTCGCTTGAGAATATTCTCTTTTAAGTAGGTGGCAAGAGAGGAAGTGAGGAAGTCGGGGTGGGGTTACCCGCATAGGACGGTTTTCTAGCATACCAAAATTGACTTCAGTGCAACACAAACACTCATGTGACTAAAGTGATCATATAGATGCGTGAGAAAGTGAAAATATGTTGCAATTTGTGATAGTTTGAGATACTGTTAAATTGTTATTTTTGTTTTATGTCAGTCTTTTTATATGTAAGAGACTTTTTTTTATAAGATGAATGAATCACTTGATCACGTTACCGTAACCAAATTTTCTTCTTCCAGTGAAGTGTATCTTTCTTCCTTTGTTTTTTTTTTCTCAAATTGTTCTTAATTAATCGGTAAATAATCAGTTCATCGTGAATTTCAAGTAGCGTAAACCATTTTTTAGTTTTTGTTTATTCTTTCGATTTTACCTTTTAACCCCATTTTATGGGACCACCTTATCTTACGTACCCATGCTGGCTCGACAACTGATACCATGTGATCTCCAAATCTTGGAGGAGGAGGGCTTTGTTTATCGGAACAAGACCTCGGGCCTGCTAACGTTGCTAGCTACTACTTCCTCGCCACCCCACTCCACCACACACAGAAAGTAAACTGGAAAATTCGTTTCAGATATGGTGGTGGCGGTGACAAGACAAGAGAAGATATCATGTGATCTTACTTCTTCTTGTTATATGTTTTGGTTATTGGAAAAGGAATAAGGGAACTTTCATAGTTCATGCTCATATATAATTGATTGCGAAAGTGCTTTCCCTTTGAGGCTGGCATGCATGGAATATAAATAATAAATATATAGGCCCTTTGTGTGTGAGATTTTTTTTTTTTAAATGGGGGATTAAGTGTAGGGCTTACTTTACATTAAATTTCAACAATTCAAATTGTTTATTTTATAAGTCTTAATTCATAGATCATTCTTGCAAAAATTCAATTTAATCCAAAACCATTTGTCTATTTAATTATCAAGATAAAATTTCATTGTTTCTTATATAACAAAGTATTCGTTAATTTCTTTGAACCCAATTAGATGTCTTAAACATTTTCGATTTGGCTAATATTTTGAAAGGATTGTCTATGAGGTGCAACTTGAAAAATAGACAATTTGGATCGTTAAAGTTCGATGTAATGTGAACTCACTTCTAATCCTTATAAAAATGGGGATCAATTCCCTTAAAGATTTCATATATATAGAGTCTTGTAGAAGGCTTGTGTTTAACTGAGGATAAAAAGTACGGAAAATGATGGGATCAGTCACGTTTATACAAGCATAATAAATGAACAAAATAAGCTCACGCACGCATGTGAAACTACTAATTCTAGTACTCTTCAATAAGATATATCATGTGTTTTGGGTAATGAATACTTGATATCTAGTTGTGTAAGATCATCAAAGGAAATGTTGAAATGTTTAAATTAGTATTAACAGTCAAAAAAGATATCAACAATGTTTTTACAACTGAAAAATCAAATATGATGTGGCATAACATGAATTGGCCGCTCTCACCTTTGTTAGCAAAATTCATAACAACTTCAAATATTTTTAAAATTAATTATTAAATGCATTTTATTAATTAATATTATTTTAATATAATAAAATAATAATCTAATAAGACATATTGAATGAAAAACAAAACTTGTATCAAATGTCACATAAACTGTAAAATTTAGCTCTACGTACGAGCACAAAAATCACTATTGAATTATTGTGACGCTGGAATATTATTTTATTCCGAAGCACTAAATAATAGAGGTCCTTTAGGGATGCTAGCACCTTTTTGAGCAAATTGATTACATATTTATATATGATACAATATAATGTTGCCCTATATGGTTCTGGTAAGTGGAGTATTATAGAAAACATATTATTTGTTAATTGTCATATAATATTACAGTCTAATGAGATCTAATTAAGTTATTTTTATCAGGAATTAAGGATAATGGGCATGGGCGGATGGACTTAGAGACCAAGGTGGTCCCATGATCATCTAAAATGCAGAAAATATACATGTGAAGGCCTTCTAAGGACCTTCCGAATGTTTGGCATGAATCCTTTTTGTGCCTGTACTAAGTATTTGATGTAATGTCTGCTAAGCATATATCGACATGTTGCTTTAAAAACACTCAACAAATTCTCTATATATCAATCATAAGAATGCTTGGGCATATGTCGAGACCTGTTGAAATGTGTGCAACTTGATTTAACTGACGACAACAATGCCATCAAATATTCGATGAAATGCCTCTAGAATAAACTGAAATTTTTTTACGCATTTCGCGCTCTTTTTTTATATATAAATTTGTATTTAACGCTAGGACCCTCAATATTTAAATCTTGAATCCGCCGCTTTGCCCTTTGCAATTTGGGCATGGGTGGCTTAAATTTTGAATTTATGAAATCATGCACGTCTTTATGGTAGCATGGACAAGTAGGGCAGATTGAGCCTGCAATCTCGGCCGTCTCGACGGTTGTATTTTGTGGTAGATGTACATACCGAAAACCTCCTCATGTTAGTACTGCTGAAAGCTATTTCTGCACTTTCTTTTTTTGTGTTTTGTTGTTGGGAACTTTAACGCTTATTGTACTGTTCATTTTAACGAAAAATCACATTTTTACACTAAAAAGTCAATCTTGATACTATTCAGTTTACTCTTTATTTTATCCTTATCGTTAAAACTGAAAACTTTCAAGTCATTTTCATTAAATTTTCTTTTGTTCGTTATATTAAAGAGTTTCAAACTTAGACCTAATTTATATCAATCACCGAACTCACCCCAACAACTACTAACCCTAATAACTACAATTTGATTAATTTTGCCATTTCGTTTGGATACAATTTTATGCATCCTTTACCTTGCAGCATTTTTTTTTTAAACGAACATTTGACCTTTAATTTTTATACAAATATTTTCTTGGAATGGCAGTATGGGGGTAAATACTCGAGAACCCTATATGTATTTTTATTGCTAAAGATCAACCCTATTCTAATATCAAGAAAGAAGTTGAAACGTTTAACTCAAAAAATTGGCAATAGTTCAAGGGAGTGACCGAACTCCTTTTATCGATCACCGAACTCACCCTAACTCCAATAATCACATGCAAAGTTTCTTAAACTTTTCGACGTAAAATAGCAATCCACATCCGCACACATTATAAGTGACAATTTATCTATACAAAAAAGAAACAACATGATTGTTGACTAATTAGTAATTAATGAATAATTTAGTAGCAAAAGTACATATTCTTTTAGAAAAAAATTGTACGAAATTAATTTCAGCTTTTTCGATGGCCACGATGCTATCATGAATAGAATATTGTCCATACCTGTGAGAATTTGAAGTTTTGATGAAAAGAGGGAATCGGTCACCCAGCAGCATCTCACCTTTTTCCGGAAAGAATTTGAAGCTTTATCGTGCTTTATTCATTCAAATGATTATTCTATGATTGTAAATTAGTTTGATAACTAAAGTTTATATCTAAAAATATCTAGTTCGTCAAGTTGACTGGAACCCCATGATAAAGATCTAGATCTGGCAACAAATTAACGCACACTACTACTACATAAAAATGACGATTTTAAGTCAATAAGGCTTCATTCTAGCTTTCTTGCAAGAATCAGAAAAATATTTATCGTACACTGTTTTATTCTTATTTTACAAAAAGACTATATCCAAGACTCGAACCTGTAACTTTTCAATCACAAAAAAACAACATATTCATTGCACAAAGACTACTATACATCAACCCATAATGTGATTTTAACTTATCAACTTAACGTCAACATCTAAAATAGTTCCAAGTATCCATTAGCCAAGCATAAATGAGAAAAACATTTATTAACCGCTAAAAATAAATTTGAAGCAATTTTTATTTTACTATCAATTTACATCATGTAACACATGAATTGGCATTTCGGTTTAATAACATAAATATTGTCTTTTTTATTGTTATTACTGATTTATACTTTTTTACTTTCTTTTGGAGATGCTCTAAGCAGTATCTATACTTTGAGGGTGTGTTTAGATGAAACAAAATGGATTAGAGAGAAGTGTATATATTTTGAGGGGCTATTTTTACTCTTCTTTTGGAGATTCGTGCAGTTATTAACCCTCTGATATGAAAGTCGACAAAATGGATTAGAGAGAACAGAAATGCAAAGGGGATTTTTTTTGTGAGGATTCTTCATGGACTTTCTGTCAGTTCATAGTTTAATCTTAATTTTGCGTCAACATTATATATTACTGTGCAAAAAATATGAGGTAACATAAAATCGATAGAGAGTCTTATTTTTAATAGTCTCTTAGTATTGGAGAAGAGAATATTTATCCATTGTATGGAATGAGGATCTTCTCTGGATTCTCTTTGTGAGGATCTCGAGAATTTTTCAATCACATTTATTCATCGTATATTGTACGGTCAGTAATCATTGTAAATCTTTTTATTTAAAATTAAATATAAACAATACTTGACGAAAACTGGCCACACAATGTATAATGAACGAATATGATTGGAGGATTTCCGAGATTCTCGTAAAAAAGATTTGGGGAGGAAGCTCATTCCATTATTTGGATTCCAAAGTGATCATGGCGCATTAATGCTCTTTAATTATATTAAAATTGCAGCACTTGTCAAATAAATGGTGCCACAAAATGCATGCTTTGTAATGTCATTTGCACGCATTAGACCTAACTAGGGTTTATTAATGTTGCTAGCTTTATATGTTTCTGGTCAATTAACACTTGAAGACGGGAAAAGATCCTCTCCGGATCTCTCATCAAAATTATGAAGTCCACTCATTCGGATTCTTAAAATTTGATTTAATAGTTATAAACAAGGCCTCCTTAAAAAGTTATAATAATTTTAGTTGTTGAATCAACTTTTAAAGACCTAAATGAGTGGACTTGGTAGTTTTAGTGGGAGAGATCAGGAAATGATCTCTTCCTCTTGTAGACATATAAAACCATTTTACAGGCTCACCAGCCACCATTTTATATGATAATATTTTAATATTTTTGTTTTTGATATATGTTATAATTTAACCCAACAGATCCTCTTCGTATCCTGTTGGTGAAGATCTTGGAGATCCGTGAATCGTATATCGTGCGGTTAGTTTTTGTCAAGGATTATTTGTGTTTAATTTTAAATAAAACAATTTAAAATAATTTATGACTGCACAGTGTACGATGAACGGACACAATTCACTAATCTTCATGATCCTCACAAAGAGAATCTGAACTCTAATTTAACAGGTTGTTTAAAACCATTTTACAGGCTCACCAGTTACCATTTTATATGATAATTTTTTTTTCTTCTGATATATTTGATAATTTAATTGGTTGTTTTGATATAGGCCCCAGAAGTTATATTATTGAGTAAATTATAGTTTGCACTCTCAAGTTTTTGTTTAATTTCAAATTCATATAATGTCTTTTAACTTTTTTCAATTTTAGACAACGATTATGATTTTGTTACAATCTTATATATCATTTAGTTATCCATGAAACTAGCAGCTAAGTGATGACGTGATAAATATCAAATTCATAGTTGACCTAGAAAGTTCTAGGAGGTGGGAATCGGAAAATTTGCAGTGTGGACATTTATGAGAAGGGGTGTGTGGCTTCTCACACACCCCTTAATAATTTCTGTATGTTGATCTTCTTTAATTTATCTGATCCGACGACTGAAAATTAAAAAGGTGTCTGAGAAGTAAAATAGTGTGTGTGGATATTACACCTATCCCTTATGAGAAATAACCGAGAGAGAGAGAGAGAGAGAGAGAGAGAGAGAGAGCAGGAAGAGGAGGAGGAGGAGACGGATGCTGGTGGTGATGAGGTGCGATGGTGGTGGTCGGTATTGGGTGGGCGGGGGCGGTTGGGTTTTTTGTTCACTTTGTTGTTTGTTTTTAAACTCTTTTTAGAGTTTTATTTTTTATTTTGTGGCAGTAACAATGTTAAAGTGAGAGTTTATGAGTGGACATATGCCAGGAAATTAGCCTCATAGACGTCACAATTCTTTTTAGGTGTAGAAAATTTGAACTCGTATTTTAAGTATTTAGTAACTGTAAAATGGGTAGTCAAACAAAATTAATAAATTTGCTTACGTGGCGTTTTGTCATTGAGTTTTAACTAAGCCAAAAAAAAAAACACTATATATAGAGAAACTAGAATTTCAGGGTTTGAAGTCAAGTTTTCGGTAATTTAAATGCTGTTAATTATAAATAACTCATATTAGAAAAAATTACACCAGAACTAAATAATCTTGCAGGGACATGAGAAGGATCAATAGATAGGTGTATATATAATATAATATGAGGAAGTCTAGATATTTTTACTGGCATGTTGCTTCATAAGCTGTATATATGCGCTGGTGCTCTGTGTGTGAAAATATTTTTCTTATAAACCAATAGTATTTAGTACATGTTAAATTTGTGAACTGATATCTGTTTTTAATATCATAATCACAATGATGATCGTCTTCAGTTTGTTTTCTCTTTTCCTTTTTTTTTTTTTTTTTTTTCGACATCTAAACAATAAGAAATTTTGTATGCACTTACAAAAATACGTTATTTTTTGTCTAGTTAATAAATTTTAAGATGAAATCTTTACTTTCTTCGAATGAAAGCCTAAGAGATGTATTCAAGAGGATGATCTAGCTGTTAAGGAATGAGATTCACTTCGAATCTCTAGTGTCTGGAACTTGTGAACTAAAAGATTCAGACCGTTCAAGAAAGAAAGAATGAAACAGTAGAATAGGCTAACGATGACTGCAAATAGGAATTGAGCGGTTCGATCTTTCATTGATAGAATCCAAACAGAAAACTTCGAAGTAGATCTCAATCGTTAAAGGATAAAAGCATGGAATAAGAAATGAAGTGATGATATTCATATCATGGCATATGCATGGGCGTGGGCGTGGGCGTGGGAAAGGGAGTGTAGAGGGAGATTGAGATGGGAGGATATGATGGATTGAGAGAAATTCATCGGATATATACACACTTGTCGTGTCAACCAAAACTCAAAAGGGTCGATTATCTCCCCTTGCTTGCAAATTAATTTATAAATTATTTACCAAAATAAATTAGTTATAATTTTATAATTATTTATAATAGACAAAACTATTATTTTAATTGACTAATTAATTAATATAAGGTTTTCGATCAGATTGAAGATATATATTGAGAGAAATTTTTAGTTGCGACGGGAATACAAGTGGTACACCATGTGTTTTAATAGGAGTGGTGGGAAATTTTATTTTTTAAGTTATTAAATTTTTAGCACACATATCTCACCATTTGTATAGTGACACGCAGTGTACTACTCTGTACATTGATCACACTGAAAAATCTCTCATATATTGGAGAGATTTATGAACTGTTTATACGATGAGGTCCCCTAAACCGGATCCCCTCCTGAGCAAGGGGATTGGAGCCTGTTGAGCAGGTCATCTGGACTATTGAAATTTGATCCAACGGATATAATTATTATAATTTTTAGAAGAGCCCCATATTTGTAGCCGTTGGATCAAATTTCAATGGCCCAGATAGCTTGCTCAGCAAGCTCTAGTTCCTATGCTCACGAGGAGATCCGGTTCTGAGGTCCCCCCACCCTGCTTGCATGCCACTGAGTTAGGGCTAGGGCTTAGCTGGCAGCATTCTCTCTGCCTTGCCCAAGTCCGAAGGGACAATTTTATAAGTCCCAAGGGACAAGGGCTAGCCTGTCTTTTTAAAATAAGGATTTTTTTTTTTTGAGAATTTTAGAATTTTTTTAATCATATTCGTTTATCGTATATTATATAATCTAAATATTTATATTTAATTTTAAATAAAAAAAATTATAATAATTTTTAACCGTACAATATACGATAAATGAATATAATTGAATGATTTTTGAAATCCTTACAAAGAGGACCCTCGTTTATCTTTTTCTCCCAACTTTTTCTTAAACATTTTGATTATTATATATATATTTTTACTCCCTCTTTTGATAACCATCCGCTGTAGCAAAACGCAACTTTGGATTTGTTATTTCAGGTTCGACTCCTGGCAGCGGAACAATTGTCGTGCCTTTTTGAAAGAAGCCACATTTTTAAATTTGAATTCTCTGTCTAAACGTGTGTTCATATAAACAAGAATACTCGATTAGGTTAAAATTTGAAAGAAGCCACATTTTTTCCTATTCTATAACAATTTAGATTTTAAATTTAAATTCCCCGTCTAAGCGTGCGTTGATATCAACGAGAATGCTCAATTAGGTTAAAATTAAAAAACAAAAAGCAAAGGAACAATTGTCGTGCCTTTTTGAAAGAAACCACATTTTAAATTTGAATTCCCTGTCTAAGCGTGCGTTCATATCAACGAGAATGTTCGATTAGGTTAAAATTTGAAAGAAGCCACATTTTTTTCCTATTCTATAACAATTTAGATTTTAAATTTGAATTCCCCGTCTAAGTGTGCGTTGTTATCAACGAGAATGCTCAATTAGGTTAAAATTAAAAAACAAAAAGCAGAGGAACAATTGTCGTGCCTTTTTGAAAGAAACCACATTTTAAATTTGAATTCCCTGTCTAAGCGTGCGTTCATATCAACGAGAATGTTCGATTAGGTTAAAATTTGAAAGAAGCCACATTTTTTTCCTATTCTATAACAATTGAGATTTTAAATTTGATTTCTCCGTCTAAGCATGCGTTCATATCAACGAGAATGTTTGATTAGGTTAAAATTAAAAAACAAAAAGCAGAAAGTAAATGTATTGCTAAATTACAGACCACCTTCTTCAACAGTAGACTAGAGAACCCCCAGAAGCTGCAGGAAAAATTAGCACCTTCTGAATACCGTTTGTGGCACCTCCGTTATTCACAATCGGTGCTCTTTCCCTTCAGTTATTGCGGGAATCCATATACTGCTTCACGCGTGTTTGGTTCATCTCGAATATGAATGGCATCCCCCGTACCTGCAAAATTCATCATTTGCAAGAAATCGTTCAGTTAACTACGATGCGATCAAGCTACCCTAAACATGCTTTACTTGATTATTACGGCAGGAAAACCGCAATCTATTTGAAACAAATTTCAATGTATGACGATCAAGACTTGCGCACAGCCACACAGACACATTGGACGAAAAAAACAAACAGCTAAGAAATTCAAAGAAAAACTAAATTTTAGCAAACGAAGAACGTACCTCGATCAAACAACTTGAACTAAGGCTTAGACTTTGTCCGGGGGCTACTTCCTTGCTATTTACCGAGATCGAACACTTGCCAAGATTTTTCAGATGGAAGGATCCATCTTCGTCCATATTTATGATTGCCTAACAAATGCAGAAAAAATAAATTTTTGCGCTCGCTTGAAGACAACCAAAATGCATGCCCTTTTCTGGGCGGGTTAGCAAGAAGATGTAAACCGCATAATCTGAAGATACCTAAGTTTGGTTCTGTAATTGTTATCGTGATTTAATGAACTAAACCGTAAAGGTCTAAATGATTTTATTTTTTTCCACATCATTGAGAACATTACGTAGAACAAACTTTTGGAAGGAAAGGAAAAGGCAAGTAACTGCATCACTGGTATGGTAAGTTAAGGTAGTCAATAATATTATTACCTGTTTTCGAGATATCTTATTACCACGCCCTTCTCTTCCCAAGTCAATATCAACAACAGCATCGTCTGTTGCTCTACCCAATAAAACCTGTAGATATAGATTACCATTCATTCACAGAATCAACCCATGTCTGACATAAACTAATTGGAACATCAGTTTTCAATTTTCGACTTAATATGCATGTCATAGCAAAACCTACATGGATCCCTATGGCAGAGTGATTAAGTTTTACACAGAACTCTTGCTCCATAATGCAGCTATGGGGTGAAAACTTCCCAACCCCAGATAGCAGGAAAAGAGAAAAAGAAGGGTCCATATGGCCAAACCCCAATTGGGTTTGGTAAAAATTTATAGAGCAAACGAAATACCTCAGGCTTCTTAATGTAATGCTTAGAATGACGTCCATACAAAATGGCAAATGCTCCGTGAGATGCAATGGCTCTTTGCAAATATGAATAAGCACACTGCTCCAGCCTTATGATTCTCCTCTTAGCATCCTCATTCTGATATTTTGAGACTGCACATAGAGAACAGCATAAAATCACAATTTATAAGGCATACTGATGCAGTGAGCTTCCATCAAATATGACGCAATTGCTTTACAGAAAATATTAGTTCCTTGATTAGGAATGTTCTATATGTTTCAAATAACCAACAAATGCAAACATTTTCTATTGTGATGCGTTGCAAACTAATGTAGATCAAGAATAATTCCGACATCATTGAGTATAGATACCATATCATCTGTCAGTTAAGCATGAATGCCGCATAATAAACAAACTTTTTTTCCATTAACAAAACTCATTGCATTAATGCATACCATTTATTACAGGATTTGATAGGCAGAAGGGAAGTACCAATAAGATTACGTTAATGCATACCATTTTAGAGGATTTGATAGGCAAAAGAGAAGTACAGATAAGTCTGTATAAAGAAAACAAGTAATGAGCTGGTCATTAGATGTATATAATAGTTTGACCAAGTATTACCTTCCTCACTAGAATACAACTCCTGGTCATCTGGGTCTAAATCCATGTCAAGTACCTGCAGGTGGAACAAAAGTCAATGAAACTAAAAGATGAATTACGAAATTGATAAGCAAATCAAATGTTTATCGACAAGATGATTTGCATTTTAGCACTTACCATTGCCTCTATATCGGAATAACACGGTACATCATCATCGCTCTCGAAAAGCCCCAGTTGATCTGATGTCTCAGGGTTTAATTGTGCTTCAGCAATCCCTTCTTTATGTAATGATTTATTGTCTCTATTTGTAGCTGATGGATCAAGCTCCTGTTTAATGACACCCGAATCTGGGTTCTCCACATGAAACTCCGTTGAGTTATAATTGAGAAGCTTTGCCGATATACTTTCTCTAGTGTCTTCCTTCAGGATTCCAGGTTGAACACTTGTACTTGGATTGGCTGAATAAATTTGACCCAGACCTTCACTAACATGACCTGCATTCTTAGATGCCACTTCCCTGGCATCAGTCTTAGACAGCTCAAATTTCACCACAAAATTACCTGGCGGAGGTTTTAGACCCTTTTCTTGTAAGAAGCGTGATCCCTTAATCTGAGAGGTACTATGCAGTTCTCCAAGATTTTTTCGCTCTCTGTGCATAAAGCATGACCCTGTGTCATTATTTCTCTTATTAAAAGGGAAACTTCTAGTGGACAAAGATAATGGCTTATTCACGTCAGAAATTGATGGACGATTTGGTAGAAAAATATCATCATTGCGTGGAATTTCTGAGTCCTCGGTGTTTAATGTGCAGCAGATAACTCCATCTTTCAATTCAGGATTTTGATAGTTCGAAGCAGTTGAAGATGATAGCATCGGAGTCTCTGAGTGGCAAACCATATCTTCATCTCTACTATCATCTACCACTCCAGGATACGTACTAGAGGGATTCATGGAGTCCATAACTGGAGCTACAGATGTTTCTGGCTCAGATTTGACGATCGTCTGTTCTTGATGAACACCATCTTTCGGTGACCTCAACAAAAGGGAGCTCAAACCATCATAGTAAGACTTATCAATCACATCTTTTCCATCAGCAGTCATGAGCATGAGCTCCTCGTTCGTAAAGTTTAAAAGCGAATTGGACAGTTCTGCCAAATAACCTTCAGTACTAACAGGAGCTGCAGCACTCTGGAAATCACCACATGGCATTTCAGCGTCCACCTCAATCCTAAGATGAACTTCAGTCTCTGAAGTTCTTGCATTGTCAGCATTGATATTCTCATGAAGTTCAAAAGCATCGCTGGTGCATATATTATTTTCTCTAAGATCAACATCGACTGGCATAGCTGGAAGTGGAGATGAATACTCCAAGTTGTTAAACAATGCACCGCTCTCTGAAACAGGTGAATTAAAGGCCTTATTCCCTTCAAATTCTGTGCACATATTTCCCTCGTTGCCATTAATTTGATCAAGTGTAAATTTCATTCCCAAGTCATCAGCATTGAACAGGCTGCAATCTGGCAATCCCTCTGGATGATTGAATTCATCCACCTCAGATTCATTCCATGTCATAATATCTTCATGTATATTACCTTGTTCCATATGAAAATCATTCCCATCTGGGTTCTGGAGCATATGAAAGGTATCATCAATGCCGACGCTCATCAGATTTTGCATAGCATCCATATCCGACGTCTCAAGGCCAAAAGGGGCTGAGGTCGGATCACCACAATTTCCATAAAGAGGTTCATCTCCATTTCCATGATAGTTGTTATTACTGGGTGCAACAAGAAAATTAAGGCCCATGGAATTAAATGGCTCATTGCAAATCCTTTTACGCATAGCATAGTAACTACTACGAACACTTTCAGCTTTTCTCTTTCCAGATTCACATTTTTTTTCTTTTGAATTTCCCGACCTGTCAAATGGAACAGTTGTGGTGGAAATCTCAAACTCAATCATGCGAGCAGAAGCATCTTCAGAAACTACTGGATCATACAGGAGAGAATACCACCGATCTTGCAGCTCACAAACAGTAAATCTTCGAGAAAAATGCACTGCACCTTTAGCAAGCGACTCCAACGAAGCACCATCCTGCAAACGGAGCAAAAGAATACCAAGTCCGAATATAACTTTCAAGAATACTAACTTCCTGATAAGCTTTCCTTGTATGATAAATATATTACAAAATCAAAACCGGGATTTTCTGAAAAGTACCAAATCCTAATTTATTTCCGAAAGGGAAACCCGGGCAGTTCCCCTCCTGAGCAACACAGTTAATAGAGGAGAACACTTGTTAATTCGACTAAGATACTGCCTATCTCAACAGGAAAACCAGCAGTGACAATTGTTCTAGCACTGGACAACATAATTTCAACTGTATTCAACCTCAATTTTATCTAGCATTTGTCCAATTTACTGATATGTTCCTCGATTTCAATCTTAAATACGAGGAAAGCTAAATCCATAACATATTCGGAGAACATAAACCCGAAATCGAAAGTTGAGGTTACACCGTAAAACTAATTGGTAATACGAGGAGTAGCCCAACCTCTTATAAGCTCATGCAAGTCCCTGCTCCCATCAACGTTCTCAACACAACTCGAATTCATGCTTAAACACACTAAAACCCCCAAGAATTTGAAATCCCAAAAAAGAAATATACATCATATGTATAACCAAAAACAAATTACCAGAAAAATCCAAGTTAATAATACGCTGCGAGGAGGCAAGAACATTAAATTTTCCGAAAAAGGGAGGAAATTTAGAGTCGAATTTGTACCTCAACAGCTTTCTTGAGCAGAATATCATCCGCCGGAATCCATTTAGAGAACGGAGCGAGAGCACCCATGGCCTCCGCCAGCCTCCCTCCCTTCCTCTCTCTCTCTCTCTCTCTCTCTCTCTCTCTCTAGAGCGTGCTTGTTCACGGGAGCATGGTAAAAGCTTGGAGAAAGAGGAAAATTACGAAAATAGGCGGAGGGGAGAAGGCCTTCGTGGCGGCTGGAGGGGTTTAGAGGGAAAGAGACAAAATTACAGGGAAAGGATTTTACAGAGGTTTTGTGAAACGTGGACGGCGGCGAATTGGGCGGTGGGGGCACGGCGTCGTGGTCTCAGGTGACTGTTTTGAGGTGGCGAGGTTTAGGGGTTTAGTTGGATGGGGCATTAGAGCACGTGCCAGCCCACTCAGCCATTTCATCTTACAGGTTGCCTCGGACTCCTATGCTCTTGGTTAACCGTTAACCCAAGAGTGCTCCTCTAGAACTATGAACCGTAATGGTGTTCATATATTTATTTTTACTTGTCACACTTTTTTTGTTTAATTTTTTACTGTCGTATCGAATGAATTGAAGAAAATTCATGTCGAAAATTAATAAGGATGTATGAGATGTAAAAATAAGTATGTGAATATTGCTTTTTGAAATATAAAGTGTCCTTTTTTTTGTTTGAAAGATCTACTTATATTGATGGACTTTATGTGTACAATTTGATGTCACTAACATTCCTCCATTAAACGAGTGATGCAAATTAGCAAAGGAATTTTTTTTTTTTTTTGTGCAATAAATTTCTAAGTGTAGATATACATTGTTGTGTTATTTGGGAAGTAGATGTAAAACTCCTAGGACCAACAATAAGAGAGTGCCAAGAGAAAATCCACACTGAAACAGAAGGGAGGGTGCTTAACCGCACTTGAATATCCAAATTATGATCCAATAAAGTAAGAGCATTCATTACATAATACACTTTTGTGGCGTTTGTGACTATAAACTTTTTAAATATAGTACTTGGTCAGAAAAGGAATGTCATTTGGTACATAAGAAAGAATAATGGTGAAGTGACCAAATTTGTTGTGAAAAGCTAATGGAGAAAAAAAGTTGTGATGGAGCTTTTGAACCGAAAGGGAAGCACATCAAGCAAATCCAGTAGCTTTCAATTTTGTTGGGCGTCCACTTTCCCAAAAGAGCTTGTGGATTTCAAAATCATTATTCTCTACTCTTTTTCTTCTTCTTTTTTTCCAAGAAAATGACCAGTTGGTACAATAGTTTACTTTTTTGGAGGCGGATCATTTACAAAAAGCATTTCAACCTTTTCACACACTAAAAATCAAACCAAAGAAGTGTCGTGTAAAATACGGACCTAAAATTAATCTATAACTACTGAATCACCCCGTCATGATTAACTTTATGTTACTCTTGAAATCTTCTAAACAAGAAACAGAAAAAGGCGAATTGAATCCAGCAAACATGATTTACATGGACCGTCATCGTGGAAGAAGTTTTAGAGGCTGTGCGTTAGGCCACATGGCCCAAAACATTTAGGCCCAACCACATATGCAGCCCACCATAACAAACGACATCGTGATAGGTAATACTGCCACTACAAGTCTACAACAAACAAGTTTAAATCTTAAAAATACATGGGTAATTAACCAAATGTTTAACTAATTACTGCAGTGGTGGTGGAATCTGATGCAGCTCCAGTAGCAATGCAGTGAAGATTAGTGGGATGCGATTGGTTACTACTTCGCAAATATGGGAGGTCCTCCTCCATTTGGTGAGCAGCCACACACTGAACGATAATCCCCTTCATTCTCTACTTATTCGTAGTGTATACCGTCCCTTGCATACTGATTAATTAAACCAAAAACAAAAACAAAACAAACAAACAAACAAACAAAAAGATTTCAAAGGTCGGAAAAGAGTAATATAATTTGATCAATTACAAGCGAGAGATCAAATGCATACAAGTTCGTGGAGACTCATGTTCATATCTGCTTGGCTCTTTACCTATAGAGCAGCAAACAGAGAAAAATGAGCAATTTCGTTATACAGTACAACTTAAATAAGAAACGAGGTCGAAAAAAAAAAGAGAACGTGGTACGAGACATGATATTGACAATTATGTAATCAATATATAGACATCATCATGATATGCGAAACATGTTAATATGTTTGCACTTTGTCGATATAAAAAAAAAAAAACAAGCCAACTGATAAGACGGTCTTACTCACATTTTTCTCCCCGAATGAACCTTAGATCAACCAAAGTAACTTAAAAAACATAGAAATTAATTAACAAAGGATTGGAAATTAGGTTTAGATGGTCAATTAGCTAGGGTTAATTACCTTTTTCTTGGTTGTATCAATCTTATTAGAGATCATCCGATCCTGTCCACCATCGTACACATATAGTTAATGTAAGATTAGGAAATTAAAACATCATGTCACAAGTAACACACACACACACACAATATATATGCACACACTATAGAGATCACAAACAAAATCGGAGAAACTCATCTACCCTATAGTCTAATATACACCTATAACCGTAAGAGGAGAGAGCTTTACCAACACATTCGGATTCAACTGTGACGGATCAATGATATAATGTTATGTAAAAAAGTTAAAACACATGATATTGTATCAATAATTGAGAATGCCACAGTAGCATCTCGAGGTAAGTCATTCCCCCTTGTAAGAGGCAAGGCGACCGTTGCCTACATAACCAATATAAACTAAATTCCTTTATCTTCAAATGGTTTCTAGGATGCATATTATGAAAAGATTTTTCAGAGCGCCGGGAACACGACTCGATATATTAAATATTGTAATACAAGAAGTTGGATACTTGAAAACAAAATATTTCTAACTACTTGTATTATGACATTTAATGTACCGGGTCGTGTTACCAACTTTTATTTTCCTTCAAACTAGCTATGTCTGATTGGCTTTTGAATTTACCACAGTAATCCCTCTAGAAGAATAATATCAATTAATTAAGAGCTACGACAATGGCAACACATTTACAACCTTGCGCTGGCGAATGACGTCGACGGCGGCTTTCACCTCTTCCTCGAGACCACGCAGTTCATCGAAATTCAGATCGTTCAGACAATCCCCAACTCTCTGCCTACATATTATACTCTGATTAACTTGAAAAACAATAATTTAAACAGTAACTAATTGACTCCTATGCAGTGTTCTAAGAGTTCTCGTCTAGGCTCCACTTAAACGCCTAGGCGTTAGCCCCTGTGTTGACTAGCGCCTCTTAAAACCTTGCTCCTATGTAAATATCTATTAGTTACCTGATCTGCCTCCGAAGATTCATATTCACCTCCTTCAGCTTCTTCAAATGCTGTTGCATTGCCTGCAGTGCACACACATTAACCACCACAAACATTTACGCATATAAACGTATTGCAAACGCTAACCAGTTAGTAACTTAAAACGAAAAACGAGCGAGGAGGAACCTCGTAGTGCGGGCTCCAAATATCGATTCCAAGAGTCTTCTTGTACTGATCCAGCAATTGCTTTGTTCTGGTTAAGCACAAATTCATCACATAAGCAAACGATGAAGCCCAGAAAATCCAATAGTTTGAAGAAAAACCTAGGGTTTTAGAGAGAGAAAATGAGAGGGGGGAGAGAGAGAGAGTGAATGGATTACGTGGTGGAGGGGCTAATGTACTCGTGGACTTTGCCGGAGCTCGAAACCATGATGAGAGAGACCTCGGCGTCGCAGAGGACGGTGAGCTCGTTGGCCTTCTTGAAGAGTCCGTTCCTTCGCTTGGAGTAGGTCACCTGCCTGTTGGTCGAGTTCTCTATCCTCCTGATCTGGATCTTCCCCCTCGCCATCTCTCTCTCTCTCTCTCTCTCTCCTCTCCTCCTCCCTCTCTCTCCTCAAATCCGATCTGAAAACATGAATATCTTAAGCTCCGAAACGATTAGATTTAATAGAACAAAAATAATTAGCAAATAATTAAGAGAAGATTAGGGTTGCAGAAGGGAATTTACCCGAAATAGAAAGGGTTTCGGGTTAAAATTGGGTCGGATTTCGATGTCTGGGGACCCATTGATGGAGATGGAGCATCGTACGTCCGCTTTCCGTTCTTCACCAAATCACGGTTTCCGTTCTGATGTAACATCTTACGGCCTACTGGGTTTGACAGATTCAGTCAGGGCTACCCTCGCTAGCTAAATTTTTAATGGTAATTAGAAAGGAACCAAACGGCTAGTTTTCAGGCGCGTTTTTTATAAGTACTTTTAAAATGACTGAAATTTTTTTTTGTAAAAGTTATTTTGGGTTATAAAAGTACTTGAAGTGTTTCGTGCAAAAAGCATATTTTCAGAATTCACTTGCTTTTTTTTTTTATACTGAAAATTGGTTTCAAAAGCACTCTTATAAAAAAAATATTTTCAGTCATTTTAAAAGTACTTCTAAATAAATCCTATATCTATGTCAAGGAAGCAAAAAAATCTTTAGATATTGTTGAACTTAATCGATGGTGGGACGTATTTTAAGAATTGTTATAACAGTAAATCTGACTCTAATTTTTTGATCCACGTGCTCCAGACACGGAGATCCGAAATAGATCTAGATCCACAAATTATAAGACAAGAGTAAGTTAGTAACATTGATATAGACAATTTAGCCAAACGTCTTTTGCCATTTATTTATTGGCAAGAATAAAAACCAGTGGTCAAAGAGAAGGAATTGGAGGATGCAATTAGATGTTTCAAAATTGGAACCCCTGGATTTTTCCCTGCAGGAGCAGTGTAGGCTGGAGCAAATAGGTTTGGGACAATCACGAAATTTGAACATGTTAACATTGTTCAAACCTTCAAGTAAAGTCAATGTCAAATCTCTCACGCGTCTAATCGTATTTGACCCAAGCCCAATTTCATCCACATAATCCACCAATTATAGCTCTTAAATTTTGATCAAACGGCTACAAAACGGGAGCAGTTTTAAAAGTTATAATAATTTAACCGTTAGATCAAATTTTAATGGTCCGAATTTGTAGATTATATGGATTTGGTGGCCTAATCTGTTAAAAAGATAGTTACATAATGGGCCCTCAACAAGGGAGGCAATGGCCCAATTGCTTAATTGGGCTATGTAGAAGGCTGAGGCCTTACGCTGAGCCCAGACTTGCCTTGTAACACCCGTCTCATTGTGTGGAAATGAGCGGTCACAATGTCATGTTTTACGCTCTGTAATTCTTCCTTAGCTAGGCTTGGACAGAATAGCAGAGCAAGTATAAGTATTAGTAACATAGCAAAAATGTGTTCCTCGTCATTAATATGTTTGCTCGCGGCAACTGTGACCTCTCGAGTTCTTCGCTTCTCTTTTCGTTTTTATTCGTTGATTTTGTTTAATTTATTTAATGAAAAAAATGGTGGAGTGTTAAAAAACAAAAAGAGTGCGAAAATCATTTCTCAATCGCAGTTCCACTTGATTTGTAACTGAAAGGAATTGTAAGTCTAAAAAATTGATCCAAAACACAGTACCAACGCATGAATTTTCTCTTACATTAATCGAGAAGTTCATGAATAGATGAATCCCAACAGTTCTGTATTAGTATATTTGTATGCCGAATAATATCAATACATTTCTGTTTGGTTGACAACGAAACATAAGCCCGAAAGAAAGAAAAGATTATATAAAAATATCATGAACCCATGAGACCCCAGCTATATCTGCAACTAGCAATCGATAACAAGAAAGAGCATGCTCAAAAAAGACTGAATCCAAACTGCACGACAAACCTCCAGCTATATCTGTATTTTGTACGTTTGTTACGCTCGTACCCCCGTTCGAAAGTAATTTCTATGGATACAAAAATTGTACAAAGGACGGCAGTGCATCATTCGTCCTCCTCGCCGAGCAATGCAAATGAGAAGGGATAAAATTTGTAACCGGAGCCCTCATAAAACTTGTTCTGGAACTCCACCCAGTGAAGCCTCAAGGCATGTAAGAATGCACTCAAGGTCTCCATCACCAGCAGCACTCCGACTGTCGCGCATATGAAGACGATTATGCCAATGATCAGAATAATCACACTGTTGTACCTGCAGTGATTCAGAAACCATACATTACTCCGATAATTTGAGGTCTCGGACTTCTGTGGCGAACAAAAGATGAGTAAAACTGTGGAAGAACTTACCCCCAGGCTAGAAGTAGAACCTTGTCGTAAAATACGCTGGACAACTCCGAATGAGCTAAACTGAAGAAAGCAAAACAAGGGCAAACAAGACGGTCATCATCTGGTAGGTGAAACAAAGAACCATTTGCTCATAGAATTTTTATTTTCATCAACTATGTAATATGTGAACCGTGCTGACTTAGATGCCTAATTATGCTTCAAGTCGATGCTACTAGATGGTTGTAAGTTGTTATTCACTCACCTGAGTGCCCATAAACGTAGATATGAAGCTGTATTAGACACCGCTCCAAGCACAAATTCTATGGTATGTATGAGTTGGTGTACGAAGACCTCGGTGAATTCAAATTCCTCATGACCAGGCAAACTCGGGTGGTGCTCCTCGTCAATAGGGTCCTCGCCGCTGTGAAGCAGTGCGTAGGATTGACCTTGGTGCCTCTGAGAGAAGGTAATAGGGTGAAAAGAGAAAGAAGGAAAAGAATAAATGCAAAGTAAATAGACTTTAGTTTCAAGTTTACCTCCTCATGCTGTTTCTTCAAGAAATAAGGCTTTGGAAACAGCATCCATGGTACAGCAACAAGAGCCGATAGCAGTAACAAAATCTGTGATTAAACACGGGATAAAAAAAAAATTGTTAGGAATAGTGTCACTCTCGCGTACTGATTGAGAAATTTTGCAGTGTAATTGAAGGAAGAAGAACAAACCTGAAGGAATCTTTGCCCCCAGAAAAGCTGATTTTCACCGAGGTCGTCAGTAGGACTCAGGAACATGTATATCATAACATGGTACAAATCGGCTTGTGAACCAGTGCACCATTTCACAATAATTAGGAGAGAAAGGTAGCCAAACAGGCTGTTTAAAAATATCATCTGAGGAACAAATTGGTACCTAAAAGAATATTGTTAGATTTTCAACATTCACATTTAAGGTGGACGGGCATGGCATGCGAGATATACGATATCCCAATCAGTCACACTAGAAGCTTCATAGGAAGTATGATACAGATAAAGATAATTCAATTTCAATTACACTGTGATGGAAGTTCCTATTCATATATATATATATGCATATATTAATGCAAAATAGAGTTGAGTAGTATAGCTTACCAGATATTCAGTTTATCCGCAAAGAATTTTGCATTAAAGTAACTCAAAACGATTCCAAGATTCATCTGGGCTACTCCAAGTAGGATTGACATCTTCATCTTCAACGAGTTAAGAAATGGTAACTCAGATCGAGAACCATGCCATTTGGGATCCACACCAAATGGATAAGTGTCACGAACCTTAGTCAAACCGACTGTAGTAGCGTCTCTGCCACACAACAGAAACCCAAGTTTAATCAACTCAAATGGGATTGAGAGACCACACATATGTTAAGGATCTCAGGCTGATTGTGTACCTACAAGACAGGTCACGGCACCCATAGGCAGATTTCCCAAATAACTCAAATGGGACCGAAAAGAATTCATTATATATCAGTCCTGTGTAAATTGAGAACAGCGCCATCATCATAATAATATAACGGCCACCAAATGTCATTTCTATGATGTCCCCGAGTTTCTGTTGTCAACAAATCGAGTTAATAGAACCATGTGAAAGTTACAAGAAGCAAATAGTCAGTCTACGGTCACAAAGCCATGCAGCATTACCTGGCTAGAAAACTTCCTCTCCCGGATTATGAAATAGAGTGATGCCAGCAACAAGCAAATACCATGTCCCCAATCTCCAAACATTACAGCAAAAAGGAAAGGGAATGTGATAATGGTGTATACGCCTGGATTAGCCTCCTGATACTTGGCGACCCTGTGAGGATGATACATTAGACAAATTCTTCCCTGAAATGATCTCATTCGGAAACATGAATTGTGCAGTCTAAAGTAAAATAACTTAAGTAGGTTAGGAAATGGTCTTCCTTTCTGTTTGATGGAAGAGAAGGAAGACAAAAGGTAAAGAACTATAAAAATTATGTTTTACCATTATAAACAGGTAATTCCCAAACTTCCCCAAAAGACCTCACCCTCCCTCCTCTCCCACCCCTGCTCTCAGTCTACCAACTCTCACGATCCTCCTACCGAGCATAGTGCAACATCTTGTACAGGCATAACATGCAAAATGACTCACCCGTATGCATCTACAATTTCTTGAAAAGCAGAAGTGAATTTGTTTGAGCGGAAATATGTCGGTGGCGGTTCCTTTGTGTGCAAAACCTGGAATATGGCGCCAAGTTGAGAGTTGCTATCTAAGGATGCCCGCTGCAACGCGTTTTGAATCTGTGAAACATCAAGCGTCTGTTAATTGATAAATTCTTCAAACATACATTGGACTTGCAAATGATTCATGCCAAGTTTTAGCATTGAATACAATTTTGGAAAGTGTTACAGGATAAAGATCAAACCTGATTTGATGCATATACAGGACACCAACCTTCAGCAACAAGACACATTCTAGTCACATCAATGCTTAGCATGTTTAACGTATGGTAAATGGATTTTTCCTTCTTCACCTATCGAGGCATAAAGGAATAAAACTCAGTGATCAAACAAAACTAAACTCACTGACTATGAAATACAAACATGAATGGAGAATTAGTAGCTAGATGCATAAGTATTTGGAATAACAAACCAGAAGGTTCCACTGCTCATATTGATGACCAATTGTCTGTAATAAACTGCTCCTGTGCAACAATCCAGCATCTATGGTAGTCTTCAGCTCTGAAAGTTTTCCAGACACCTAGAAATTAAAGTGGTTATAGAATTCAGAATTCAGATTACAACGAGTCAGTGACTGTAATTAAAGACGGACACACTCATCTCTTATTGAGCACAAAGTTTGATATTTTAATGATAATAAATCCAGAATATTTAAACTCAACATTTAAGGAAAAACCCTGTATAAAATATATACACATACACACATTAATACAAAAGGAAATTTTGAATCTAAACATAACTAAGTTGTGGTAAAGTAAAGCTGTTGCTTCCACATATATAGAGGTAAGAATACAGCATACCTCGTTAATCATCTGAAATTGTTTTCCCAAGTCATCTGTAAATGGGTAACGGTTTGCTCCAAAAGCTTCACATATTTTCAGAATTTTGTTCTTTGCCCTTTCTCCAGAATAGAAGATGATAAACACATTTTTCTCAACCTGAAATATATTAACTCGTTAATTTCCTGAAAAGAAAAAAAAAAGTATTCAATCATCCTGCAGGAAGACAATGATATCTAGGCATACTAGGATTCACATACATGAAAAAAGTACAGCATGCAGCAAGATTAACCATCATCTGTGCGTGTGCACTTCCACAATAAGTAAAATAAGACGGACAGTTCACAAAAGATATATATGAACATGAAATAGTTATGTTATTGAGTATTAACCTTCTCTCCTGACACAGGATCAACGACACGGTCATTGACCACAGCCTGCTTCAGAAACACATTACCCCTGGTTGCACGAAACAGAATCCTTTCAAAAGCCATCGATTTTTCTCTTGGAACAAGACCACTAACAGATCCGAGCTTAACATGCTTTGATGGGTCTGTTGTCATTTCCTACAACAGAAAATACCTAAGCATCAGTCAAAGGATACGATAAAAGAATTTCATCTTAAACAAAACAAATGAAACCAAAAAACTACAAATCTGCACTTGTTCGAGTAATAATGGACTGTCCATGGATCTTTCCATACTATGCTGCACTTCAAGTTCTCTCTGCAGAGCTGCAGCAGTGCTTTGAGCTGAATTAAAAAACTCGCCAGCCTGAAACGAGTAAACAAGTCGAGTTCACTTTATGGATCACATGAAGGAAATCAATGACACAATAACAAATAATTACAAATGAATTAGTTAAGTTGCGGAATTTCTCATGACCGCAACAAACTAAAATGTAAACAACGCTCTCATAGAACTAACTGCAATAACAGTAAAGCAAGCCATACCTTCTGCAGAACAAGTTTATATTCTAACAATTCACTGTAAGTGCGTTGTAATTGTTCGTTGTTCGCATTAATTTCTAACAGCTCGGCTTCAAGTTCACCAAGTTTAACCTAGCAAGGGGGGGGGAAATGATTCAATGTAGAACATAGAAAACTCAAAATCTCAGCTCAAGCACTGAAACTACCTCCAAGTTATCGAGTTCGATGTCATTGCTAATCATGGACCTTGTTGAGGGCGACAAGCCGGCCTTCTTCATTTGTTCCCTGAAGAACCGTATCCTCCGAGCCATTTCACCACACCGTTTGATCTGCATCACACAATTTCAAATCCACAAACAAGATTTTCAGATCAACCATATTTTTTGCAAATTTACTCACAAAACCACAGAAACCACGGCAATTAATCGCCGATTCCAAATTCCACATCCAATTACTTTCTGATAACACATTATTTCATATCGTATGAAATTCAATTCGTTCATTAATTCAGAAAATAAAAAATCAACGAACCTGAGTGGCGTACGTTCGCTGGAACGGGCTCTTTTCCGCATTGAGCTGCAAAAACAAAACAAAAAAAATCCAAAAAATGAACAGAAAATTGAAAAAAAAAATTGAAAAGAGAAAGAGGAAATGCGAGAGCAACGATTACGTCTTTGAATTGAAAGAGGCCGAGATCGCCGAGGTAGGAGATGGCGTGGCGAGACGACTCGATCGGAATGATGAGTTGCACTAACTGCATTGGCTCCGACCGCAGCAAATCCATCGTCGGACAGCACCCTTCTCCCGCCGCTTCCGTCTTCCCCATTTTCCCGGCTAATTTTCACAAATCTGTTATTCTCTCTGGGTTCTTCAAACGTCAAACTGTTTTCTTTTATTTATTTATTTCTGTGTCGTGTACCGCACACCTACCGTTTTTTCCTTTTTTTCAAACCTTTTACTTTACGTTGCGGCGTCGTTTTAACTTTGACGTGGTGTGGGGGTGCTTGGCGTGGAGAGAGATTTTTTTTTGTGATCGTCATACAAAGTAATGGTGAGGTATATGTATTAAAAAATTAATATCTTAAAAATTAAAAAATTTCACCATTTACATAAAAAAATATGATGTACCATCCATATTCTCGTCACAACTAAAAATCTCTTCTAAATCACGTATTTGGGCAGGGAAACGCAGCGTTTCGTGGAAGATGAGATAAAACAGGTGCACCTACTATTTCAATGGTTCGGTGGTAATTGTCAACGTCGCAGTCACGTTTTTATTCTGATTCGTAGGTTGACCCGGACTCTTCGATCAGTCAATTCGAGCCCATGAATGTCGGTGGCCCGTTTATAATTAAATGACTTTAAAACCCTTTCGAATTGGATTTCGCACTAATTCCATTAGTAGGGTCCAGGCCCACTACAACTGGCTACAATTTTGAATTTTAATTATTTTGTGGCTATATTGCCAAAGTATGTCGAAAAGGTAAATTCATTTCAACGCTCATTTGGCAGCCATGTATGAATTGCATCCTTATAATTTAGATGAATTTTGTACTGGTTGTCTTATAATAAAATTTTTAGAATTGTGTGTAACTCATGAATTTTGATGAATGTTAATTAATTTATAGAGATTTCACGAAAAAATTTCAGCTAATCTTCTCAAGTTCTAATAGGAAAATGTGAGATTTGCGAATGCTTAAAATACACTATGAAATTTCTCTGATTCTCTCAAATTCCTCAATATTTTTAAAATTCTATCAATTTCTAATTAAATACACCTAAACTTTCAAATAATAACTTAAAATCCTAATTGAATGCTATTTAATTGGTAGAAGAATTAAAATCCCTCCAAATCTCAATCGAATACACCCTCCTAAGAGCAAGTACACCCCATGTGGGTAGGCCGGCTCACAGCACACAAAACAGCCTGACACCCCCTAAAAGTGCTCCAGCCTAGCCTAATAGGCTGGCACCTATCCCAAGCTAGCTTCTAGGCCGACCCATAATGTGCTGAGCCAAGGACTAACCTATGTGATGTCACAGGCCAGTTTAATTTTTTTTGCACTAGGCGCGTGGGAGACACAGCCGACTGATCGCGCATTCCGACAAGAAAAAACAGGCGAGGCCCGCATGTGCAGACGCGACAGGGGCGAGGATCCGGATGCCACGTGGCTCATTCTAGACCGTTGGATTTCCAACAGCTAGTTTTTTGAGCCATTGGATTTCTAATGATCAAAAAATTTTGAAATTCAAATCCAACGCCTAGCCTTTCAAATCCAACGGTCTAGATTAAAAAACTTAACATAAAAATTAAAAAATATTCAAATTTTTTTTTTCTATAAATACTTAACCATCATCTTTCACCTTACACCACATTTCAATATTTTCAACACTTTCAACCAAAATAGTACTTTCGGATAATGACGCATGGCGTGACAAGATTGGTTAAAAATCATATCTGAAATTAAAACTATTTTTTATTTTATAAAAAAATTAATAATATTTTAAATAGGCTGGGTGCCAGAGCATTTTATAGGGGTGGAGATCGTTTGTGCTAGCGCATTTTTTAGGGGTGGAGATGCATTTGGCCAATTAAATTGTTCATGTGGTCTATCATTGTTCACTTAGTGAATTAAATAGACAACGCCAGCGCTTTTTTAAGGGGTGGACTTGCTCTAATAATTTGAAGTCTCTCAACGAAACATGTAGATAGGCTCAAAGTAAAAAATTTAACTAGACTAGTGAGTCTCCATATGAATGAAAGTTTCTCTTTCCAAATTTAGATCATATATAGTTATCTCAGTTTTTTAATGACAAAATCATACCCCTTTTGTTTTACCTCTTATAGTCCTTGTTTAATATTATTTGTTGTATATGTTGTTTTCGATGGCCAAAAACAAAGAGATGTGTGCTAAAAGCTAAAAGACGTGTGTGCAACAAGTAAAAAGCAGAAAACAATCTCTTCATTTGGCCCCAAAGTAGATTTGCATAAGTGGTGGATTGCCCTAAAGCCTTATTCTTCAATTTACTATGTTTCGAATTCAAAACGCCAACACCCTTCCTATAAATTAGCGTAGAAATCACTTGTAATAAAGTAAATTTACAAAAGTAGTAAATAAATGCAAAAACGAAATTAGAATGCCTTGAAGTCAGGGCCCGCCGGATTGAGGATGATGGCAGACGTTATGGCCTTCTTTTAAACAAAAACAATCACAAGGACTAGCAGGAGCACCGCAAGTACATACATATCCTATGTATATTCTCAGTCACACACTGACTGCAACAGAAAACCTAGCAGTAGCAGCTATATATACGTAGAGTTAGCAGACGCGGACATGTTCTGGACCACCGTCGTAGCTAAACGGCAATCCGCATGCGGCCTGGCCACAACCCTACTCGCTATACGCTCCGCCTAGCCTGCTCACCCTATATCTATATATAATAATCAAATATTATATATATATATATGTATATATGTATGTATGTATTGGGAGGAAGAAATGATAAAACCCTAGCTAACTGCATTTGTTCCACTTCGTGTCCCCTAATTAATGATGTGACCACTATTCCGCTCGACCGTTTTATGTACTTTAATCTAGTAATGGGCTATCCCATTAGGTTATAACTCAAGCGGCCGAGCGGGTTAGGTAAGTTTTCAGAAGCAATTGTGTCATTCCTTTGCACTCAAGTTTTAGCTTTTTTTTTGTTGTGTAAAATAATATAATTTAGACTATCGTTATATCGATAAAAATCTCAACAACAAAAAAATTTCCGCACACACATTTAAGTCACTTTTTGCATACTCTTATTGCGTGTAAATTATTCTTTAATTGATTCAATCTTAAAATAAAAAACTTATTAGCCTATAACGTTTCCCTTACTATTTATTTTTCTCTTCTGCATGGAGGAATTCCTATTTAAAATTTACTAATTGAGAGACTACTAGTACTTATTCAATCCATATAGTTATATAATATATATACACACACACCCCACTCATCACTGGATACTATTGAACACGCATCTCTCTCTCTCTCTCTCTCTCTCTTCCCACGAGCCCTAATTGACTCGTGATGATCTGATAATTCTGAGCACAAAGCCAGAAAATAAGGGTGATTGATTGCATACATAGTAGTAGTGCAGTTTTAGGTCAGTAAAGTCAAGTGTGAAAGACACCCGGAGAATTTCAATGAAAAAGTAATTAGCAGTACGTATAAGTCCTTGATCGAACCTTCGTTCAACTTATGTGGGTCAATACAAATACTGTTTATTCGTTCCATCTACATCTGTCAATGTTTTCAAATTTCAAATACAATTAATTTCAGTGATCTCGATATCAGTTTGGTGGCTAATTAAGTTTCCTCTAATCAGTCTGAGCGTTGAATAAATATGAACTTAGTCAAGTTGAATAGAACAACGTGCTTTTCTTGTTTGTCCAAGTTGAAATCATCATGTCTTTATAATTGAGATAAACCTAGTGTACGATATGGTTTAACCAAAGATAAATTAATATTGAAACCGTTATTATTTATCTACGACTAGTGAGTCTAGCTAGCATTACTCCAAGTCAATAAGGCTCTCACATTGCGTTGGGTCTCAAGGAAAACATCTATCGTACACAACCTTATCTCTGCTTTGCAAACATACTGTTTTCAAAACTCAAATTTGTAAAATTTTAATCACAAAATAACAACATTTTCACCGCACTGATATTTATTAACATTTTATAAATGCAGAAATTAAAAATCTTGACGTACGAGTTTTGGGAAGTCAAATCATATATATATATAGTCCGGCTGCCTATGTCTCCACTCCGTGTTTAACAATCTGATCAACCAAAACCCTTTTGATTTCCTTCCACGGTTGTTTGACTGTGATCATTTGAATATATATATATTCTGGCTGCCTATGTCTCCACTCCGTGTTTAACAATCTGATCAACCAAAACCCTTTTTCCTTCCGCGGATGTTTGACTGTGATCATTTGAATAGATTTATATATAGCCTTAGATTTGACATTTTAGGTTATACATGAAACAACGTTTCTTTTTCCACATTTTGCTGAACTAAACAAAGACCCGTCAAATACTAAACAGGAGGGTCAACAGCTAGGGTTCATCTTTTTTCCTGATGCATAAAGTGAGACACGGCTAGGTTAAACTAGTTCTAGGGTTTACAGAGCTCTAACCTTAAAGATTATAGGTTAGCAGTACAATAACTACGATCTAAACGTTAAGATCTCGAAATATCCACCATAGAATTATCTTTATTCCTATATACAAGCGATATTCATCCCGAAACTCATCTAAATTGCGGGTGAAAGAATCTTATGAAGAGGCACATCCTCTTTAACCAATACACCTATGCCCACGTCCAGGGGTGGATGGAAATAGGGACCAAGGTGGTCCTAGGACCACTCGAGTCTGAAAAATATACATGTAAAGGTTTTCCGAGGACCTTCTGAAAGTTTGGTACGATTTCTCTTTGTGCCTACTAAAAGTTTGATGTAATGCATACATGCTAGACAACACTAGACATCTGTTGACAAATGCACAATAAGCCATTCAAATTCTGGATCTGTCACTACCCACATCTACCTAGTACTTTCCCCTTCAATAATTAAGAATATTTGTTATCTTTATTATGAAATTCAAACGCTACCAATATATACATGCTTACCTCCTTAATTAGTTTTAAAAATAAATACCCAAACACGAAAGAAAAGCATAAAGAAATGAATAAATAAGCACGCATACAGAAGAAATTGATCATCATGATCAAGAGTACGTATATATAACAAGGCTATAGTGTTTTAAATCGGACGGTGGAGGATGAGGTTACACATGTTAGCTAGGGTCAGAAAAAACTAAACAAAACAAGGGAAGTTTTGGGGTAAGCTTTTATGGTACTTTCGTGTGTACCAAATGTAGCAGTCTATGGAAGCGTCATTAAAGATCCTATTGAATCATGCATGCTATTTTGTACTTAAGTCTATATCCCCACTATATAGCTATATATCCACATATATAAAGAATCGAGATCCTCTCTAAATTTTCAAGGAAGTTTCCGTACCAAAAAATTTGGGCCGTTCAAAGGTATATAGAGAGATTTAAACTCTTAATTTGTGTGAGTTACATAGGTCAGTAGAATCAACAAATGAGAACTGTAGGATTTTAAATAAGTGGTTTGAATCTGTTGATCTGTCGGCTCCGAACATAAAAATTCAAAAGGGATCTCAATTTGTATATAAACACATCACATGCACACACTTTTAGAGTTTAAGCTGCATTAAACATTAAGAGCTAATGCCCAGCAATTAAGCTGGCTGGATATATAGGTCTTTCCCATGCATGTCACATCGATCCACGCTTGTCAATTTCACTTGCCCAAATTATGCAGTTTTGCAGGCAAGTAGTTGGCTTTAGTGCCTTTGTAATCATTCTTATACGTAGCTAACTAATTAATGGATTTGTGCTCATCATACAGATACAGTTCTACACACAGAAACACACAGAAGAGAGAGAGAGAGAGAGAGGGAGAGAGAGTGTGTGTGTTTCTCTTTCTGGAGTAGGGAACTACTAGCTGCCATTTGTCAATGCATGAGCATTTTGAAAACCATTTGTCAATGCATGAGCATTTTGAAAGTCTTTTGGAGGAGAATAACGTATATAAAACGAGTTTACTATTATCATGACGTTATAATCCAATAATACACTAACATATATAATTTTCTTTTCACATATTATTGTATTAGTGAATCAAAACACCTTTGTGATCGTAAATCTATTTCCTGTAAGATTTTCTCTAAAAATAGATGTAAAGTACGAAAAAAACTTACCCACAACTTCCGAGACGCCACCATAACATCTCAAACTAATAACAAGACATCATGTGTAACATTTAACACCGCATGATTAATTTGAAACACTAGAGTTTAATATGAGTCATTTTTCTAGACCTAGACCTCCCATGTCATTCCATCCCTTTTCATTTTTCCAGGATCCCCAACAATACGCAGTTATCCTTTCTTTCTCCCTTTTTTTTGTTTTTTTGTTTTTGTTTTACAGAACTGGATGAATTTGGTAGGACCGAAAGGATCAAAACAGGAAATAATTTAAATTCAGAATATTGTTTGGGTAACCAAACACGAAACCTAGTAGTTCATCCGGCAAGGGAACGGATAAACTGGAAAAGCGGCTTCGAGTTCACCGCCACTCAGAAAACCCAGATATGATAACACTACTCATATCTAATCACTAATCTAATTAAGATTTAATTAAACTAATTAAACTGGTCAACCAAATAACACATAACATAAAACATTATCATAAACAAACAATTTATATGCAATGCGCACATATCCAAATGCATGCTGCACAAAACAGATGGTTAATTTAGATTAATTCTAAATTAATTTAGATTATTAAAGAGTCACCATCATCATCATTGATAAGAGTTATCTTCATCAAAATAAATAACCACGAAAAATCAGAATTGAAATTCGAACAAAAACCAAACATCCCTGCCCATCCAAATATATATCGTCCTCGTCGTTCATGAGTCGACATCTCGATCCAATTCTCCAGCCCTAGCTAGCTAGGTCTTCTTCTACTTCGGGTCGGGTGCATGAGATTAAATTAAGAAGTTTAAAACCATGGTAATCAGAAAAATAAACATCATTAGCTAGACTAATTAAGCTAGTAGCTAGCTGACAATGGGAGATTTTGGTTAAAAGCAAACAAGCAAATACTGCCATTTTTTTATTTTCGGGTTTTAAGACCTCGGAGGCGGAAAGTATTGCGTACCAGCCATGAAAGCATTGAGTGGAGCTGGGAAGAGAGAAGGGTCAAGCAACGTACTAGACGGATTGCCAGAGGTCCCGCCGGCAGCTGCGACCGTTACAAGATCATGTTGCTGATGATGTGGATGACCTCCTCCTCCTCCGCTTCCTCCTCCGTCATGGTGGTGATCATGACTAGTACCTCGACCGCCCGAGGAGCTCTCACCTCCGCCTCCTCCTCCAGAACTCGGGTAATACTGACCATCGATGCCCTGATCGTACAGAAGTCCCTTGAACACATGCCCTCCGATGTTGACAGCCGTTTGATACGCGAATTGCTCATCTACATCGTCCATTGCACTTACTTTTACGCAGCGGAACACGGCCGGTGAGCTCACTTCTGGTGGAAATGGATTCAACTCCAACCCTAGAATTTGTTCTCCCCCACAACAAAGAGAAAAATAAGTAATATCTCGTTGTTATTAATTATAAAGATTACATAAAACGGGAAAATATGTAAATTGTGGTGAAGAAATTTCATGGGACTTTTGCTTCGTCAGGTTTACTAACAAACAGTGAAAGCAAAGAACAAGGATGTACAGAAGAAAAGCATGGAGATCGAGTGGGTGGCTGTGTGGATCCGATGGAGTTTCACTATATTCCCACACGCAAACGATCTATATCGGATTCGATGGCGGAAAAAAATCCAAATGAAATTTTAAATATAATTTTGTCCCTTAATTCCTCGTTGGATTCACACTTCCAGCAAGATCTACATCTTACTATATATTGTGGTTAAATAAGCAACAAATTTTTATTTTTTTCAAATTTCTTAATAATGTCAAGTGATTAATTCCGAAATTTCAGTATATTTCCTCCCAAAAAAATTGTTTATAATTTATAATTAAAGCAAAATTTTGGTGCAATTCTTATACATATTTGTTTGTATTGAAAGCCAAAAGTTTTACCTGACGTGTTGGAAGGAATACGAACGCAGGCAAGAGAGTTATCTCTCAGCCTTTTGGGGTTTTCACCTCGAAACTGTATCTGCTGTTGTTGCTGTTGTTGCTGGTTTTGGTTTTGTTGTAAGGCCGAGAATTGTTTCTGCCGCTCCCGTCGTTTCGCGGCGGGAACCCACGTGCTCTTCACGTGTGTTTGGCACTGAAACCCTCGGCTCTTGCAACAGGTCCGGCACCTAAAGTGCGGACAGTCTTTCTTTGCTTGGTTCCCACAGTCCTGGCAGTTCATGCCGCCGCTGCTGCTTCCCAACCCTCCTAATCCTCCTCCTCTCATCA
Organism: Crataegus laevigata; assembly: GCA_963580275.1. Classification (NCBI taxonomy): domain Eukaryota; kingdom Viridiplantae; phylum Streptophyta; class Magnoliopsida; order Rosales; family Rosaceae; genus Crataegus; species Crataegus laevigata. The sequence goes on from OY756949.1 coordinate 1,425,926, forward strand.
TCGTCAGCCTCAAACCCGCCGACAGATCATCCGCCGAAACACCGTCGTTGCTGTTGTCCAGGTGTCTATGGTTGTAGCTAGGATCCACTCCAAACGAGTAGTAGTTCAAATTTTGGTGTGGGTGGTATTGTGACGGCCATATCTCAAACCCCTTGTTGTAGATCTCAGCCTGCTCCTCGCCTGATGATCTGTACAAAAACAAGTTCCCTCCTCCTCCTCCTCCTGCCGCCGCTTCCGCTGCTGTTCCTCCCACTCTTCCGCTCTGATCCTCTCCCGCTTGTTTGTCACCGCTGGTCGGGCCTTGATCTCTCCCTCCTAAGCAAAACAAGCCTGCCATTTTTCTGATGACCTCAATTTTGGGTACAAATCCATATTAATCAACCACAACTTGAGTTTCCTTTTTTGACCCTGCGATCTTATCTGTGCGCTAGTACTGTTCGACTGTGTGTTTTAAATCTCCGCGATCTCCTTGCGGGGTTTTTGCAGCTTTTTGAGGGGCAAATGCTGGGAATATTTTAGCGTTAGGGTAAGAATACTAAGAACTAAGAAGAATATTAAGGAAATCTTTTTTGGGTTTCGTTGGAGTTGGGTAAGGTGAGTAATTGGAAGGGTTTAGAAATGAATCTAGTGGTGTTGTCGTGCAGTTCGAAGCAATAATAATATTGGCACGGAATTAGAGCCCTGCAAACGCCGCCATGGAAACTGCACCAACTCTGCCCCCTACTGCTGCTCCTTCCCTTCCTTCCTCATTTAACACAACTGCCCCAACCTCCCCCTCTCTTTCTCTCTCCTCCCTCTCTTTCTCTCTCTCAACCTGTCCGCTGTATGCAAGTTTTAGTGAGAGAGAGAGTGATAGACTCTGAGCGACTGGGAGATCGACTAAACCATCTGCAAGTCTTTCCAGTTTCAATCAACCTTCACACAGCTCCATCCCGATAAATTTTTACTTGTCACGATATATCACGTGTTTTTATGTAAGTGGTATAAAATTTTAATTTTTAAGTTATTAACCTTTTAAAACACATAACTCGATATTTATATAGAGACATATGATGTACTACTTTGTGTGACGGTCACATTGAAAATCCATCCTCATCCCAGACGTCGTATCCTCACACGACGGTCCTCGTTCATCCACGTGTCGCCACATCAGCTTTGCCTTATTCGTCATTGCACCGGAAAACCCGCTTACTACTTTTTCTGACCAGTCTCTGTAATTAAGATATTTTTTTTACCCATTTTGATTTCTCAATCTTACCCCCAAAAATAAAACACATCTCATGAGCAATTTGTTGGTTTTTCTTCACGCCCTTTATCTTTAGGTTATTTTTTCATTCAAATTATATTTTGAATTTTGTTAATATAAATCTAAAACTAAGGGAGAATAGGTAAACGGCCACATAGTGTCTGAAAATATAATCCTAGTGTAATTTTTCTTATAACATTACGTCATTAGGTCAAGAATCTAAAACGATAACCAACTCATTTCATTTAAATTGTTTTCTTAAAATGAAATACATCAACACCATCGTTTAAAATTTACCATAACATGTAAAATAATACAAAACGTTATTTGTTTTTCTGTCTCCTAATATTTTCTAACATCACAAGCGTATACGGCCTCACACTTCGTGACAGACCTATGTCTAGAAGCCATGTGTACATTAAGCGCCCGTGACACTATCCTACGAGTTTCTCAGGAACCCTAGAAATCAACATCTTCTTCTTTTTTTTGGGTAACGTAATTTAGATCGAGATTTACGAAACTCTAGGGGGCGTATTTTGTGTTGACGTGGCTGGATGCCACGTATCCCACTAAAATTCTTCGGGTAATCATTTTTTGATTGACTAATTGATACAAAAAATTGGTGTTTTGTGATTTATTTTGGGCGGTTGTGAAAAAAAGGTCAACATCATTGATGGCAGTATTTAACAGAATTAGGCTTGAAGGGCTGTTCCTAAGTACTGTAGGACATATGCACCCCAGCTCCATGTTGGTTATATGCCAGCAGGCACCAAATTCAATTTTTTCAAATCCAATTACACTTATCGATAACATTGATAAAAAGTTAAAAACAAATCTGTTTTGATTTTCCAAATAATATTGTACTCTACTCTAAATTACAAAATTGGAGATTTGAATTTTTCTTTTTTTGGGTGGACCAAGATTCGGACATTGTAAAGAGAGATAATAGGTTTTTTTAGAAGTGTTTTTAAAATAGTTGAAAGTGTTTTTGTGAAAACATCTTTAGAATCAGTCTTTTAGTAAAAATATAAGTGAATACTGAAAAAGCACAACTGGTGTTTATTACAAACAAGTATGGAGCCACCTTGGACCAATAGGGGCAGATGCCCCCACTTAGTTTTTTTTTTCCCCGAAAAAATGTCATATTGGATATAGCAAACTCACGTGATAGACATGACATCAACATTAACTCTTCCGGTTGCTAATGCCATTGTTGCATAGCATCTTCTGACGTGAAATTTCTGAAGAATCAATTGAGAAATCAGATGGGATATCTATGGATTAATGATAACATGATTATTTTTATAGAGAGATAGTTGATGGTATGGTTAGTGAAGTTGTCATGCAACACTTTTAAAACATAAAAACGCATTTAGGGATATTGTAATATGTTATGTGAAAAACCTTACGGATTTAATATATAAAAGTGTTTTTTTAGTAATTTTTTATCTTTTTAATTTGTGACTTTGTTGTTTGATAATGCCCTCATCGATACAGATCTTTGGCTTCATCTATGTTTCCAATAAGTATTTTTAGTGCTTTTGGAACTAAAAAATATTCTTTAAAACTCATTCAATCATTTTAAAAGTAGTTCCAAACAAACTCAATAATTATTACTAAGTCGATGTGATTGTGTTCAAGTCCAACGTTTGAATTGAATCTCCGTGACATTTTAGCTGGATACAATATTGTATATATTAGTAAAACGTGTTTAACGTGGGATTAGCGAACCAAATAGTCCCAACGATTTGCAATTGGGTTGAGTCAATATATATACGAGACTAAATCATAGTCTAAATGCTCAAAATATTTTAATTATTTTTAATATGTTACTGTCACTTGTTTTCAATCACACTGTTTTGTTGCATGACCTTTTTGGGTAGTAGCGCAAAGAGTATGTATTTGAATAGTGCTTTTTTGCACAAAAATATATGTTGAGACTAGACACAAAGGTGATGCCAAAACACCAACGAGACACAAAGGTTATATAAAGATTTAAATTTTTAAATGAATATGAGTGACAAGAAAAATCTATATGTTACTAAATTGTAGGTATCTTTTCTCCTTTTTAATTTAAAATGTCCTAAAGTTTTATGAAACATTAAAATGTCCTAAAGTTTTATGAAACATTAAAATGTCATAGCTAGAGCACTAACGTGGTATGTTTCATGGTAGATACTAGAGACATTGTACCCTATACTACGTATGATTATGTTGATAGGTTAAGATATTGAGAAATTCAGCCACATATTTTTTTATGTTCTTCTCTGCTACATAATCTTTCATGATATCATAGTATATTATTTCAGGTGTGAAGTCCAACGGCTAAACGTGTTTTACGTCATTAGATTTGTGTTGTCCACGTGTTAGGTTTGAAAATTCTCCACGGGCATGTTGAAGAATGAATCCTACATTGATGAGATGAGAAATTTTGCATGAACTTATAAATAAGTTGAGTTATTCGTCGTATTATCAATTGGATGAAAAGAAAGACTATAACTCATATATATAATTCACGAAATTAGTCGGTGATCATTAGCATGAGTTCAGACGAAATACTATTTTCTTATCGCGCAAAATGTAGTTAGTAAAAAGACCTATCAGTGGCTAATAAGGTGGTAAAATGCATGTCAATGCGTTAGCTGTATCGACACGTCATTTAGCTATTTTTTTTATTATCACAAATGATATTACTAAGTTGAACCAAGGAAATAAGGAATTTGACATCGGAAGTCAATTAAATAGGAATACTCAATTTATCAATTCAATCGACTACTTGTAAATTTAATTATACGGACCTTGTGAGGGTATAATAAGGCTGCACATGCAATCGCATCCTATATGCTTAAAAATGGTGCTTCCTATCTTTCAGATTATATTGGCCCTGAATTTCTATTTAACGTTCTTGCGAACGATGTAAATATTTTAATTAAATTATAATAAAGTCTAATTTTTGGTAAAATAATAATAATTAATATTGTATACTATTTAAGTTCTCTTGTAGTAGGAGTTTTGTACAATAAGTCATGGGTTACCAATTCCATGAGGTGGAAAATATAGGTTGCAAGAAACATCATGGGAGGTTAAAATGCTTCTACAAATTTTTCCGATTTCTCAAGATGGTGGACTTCCGTAACAACAAAGCCATTAGCTGATCATTTCTAAAAAGAAAAAAAAAATCGATTCTCAAAATGGTAGACTTCCGAAACAAAACCATCAGCTGATTATTTTTAGAAAAAAAAAAAGAAAAGAAAGTTGGGTTGATAAAGATAAAATGCCTTTTCACCAAAGACAATCACGTGAAGCCTCCCAAATTAGTGCCCACTAATTATTGGATTTCCGATTATATGATATAAATAAGTACACACTCTGGCCGCCTTAGCCGTAGTCGCGCCGTACGCTGACCTTGACTCTGGCGAGTGAGGCACGTCTAAGCGAAGAAAAGCTCCAAATGTCCATCAATGTTTATTAGCTGTACTTTGAATATATTCAGATAATTAAGCTGCATTTTAGTCAAACAAATACCCTCAAAATTAGGGTAAAGGGTAGACTAGGGACCCGAGGCAATGGGGGTCTTGTCTCTCCCCCAATCAAACTTTTGAGAAGGAGACAGGTTTGTTTAGGAATTGCATATGGGAATGTCAAAAATGTTTTTCGACGATCGGACGTGCTTTTAGCAATGTTCGGTGTAAATTGACAAAAGTGTTTGTGATTACAGAATAATGTGTACATGGGCTATCCAGCATGAAGCGCTTTGATCTCTTGAAATTTTTGTTGAAGCTTGTTTGCTGAATCCGCTTGCGAATGTACGTGCGTTCTAAAAAAAAATTTCAAAACTGCTTAAGTCGAGCTGAATTACGTCATTGTGTAAGTTAACATTATGCACATAACTTTCTTTTTTTTTCAAGTTATATTCACCAAATAATGTGTCAGACTTGCTCTCGTTTATTCAAATTTGAATCCCATCTAGACTTTTTTTTTATCTTAAAGTTATGATGTAAAATGGGGCAATAATCAATTGGCCGATTATCAAAAATAAATAATAGAAAGGTGTGAATAAATCGTGGGAAAAGAAAATAATTGGAGATGATGAATTTTGTTGTGCAAGTCCATTTGATGAATTTTTGTGTGGAAGTCCCAATTATTGTGTCTCTGAGAGTCTTTTTCCTTCCACTCTCGAGCCCAGTGCTTTCTCATCGAGTTGACTGGCTTCCCCCCTCAACCTGAAATATTCATGCTTAACCTATACCCACGTGGAAAGATGATTACCCTTCTTATTTTCTTATCAAGATTTTGTTAAATTCTTATATATATATATATATATTAGTATATTTGAAAAATAAATAATTATAGATGCTCCAAATAATCATTCAACACTATTTGAAAAAGAGACAGGGATGAAAAATGCATGGTTATTGTCCTCGAATTATAATAGAATAGTGTCATTAATTCACCTATTTTAACCTCACGCCCCCTTGTTAATTTTGTCGTCGATTTTTTTAAATTCATTCAATCTGACGGTTGAAAACAGAGAGGGTATGTAAAAAGTAAAAGTAAGTGTGTGGATAGCACTACCCTTCTAATAGCAATTATTCACCGAAATTGCACCATGCAATTGAAATTATTCTCATTTTTTACACCAAACGTGTGTATTGATTATACAATTTCGATTAGTTCATCTTATTATTGGAGCATTTGGCAATTCCTCCTTAATTATACATATCGTTTCATTTTGCCCAGTCAATTTTCAATTTCTTTGTGAATCTTCCTTAACTTTTGATTTATGTCGATGTTTTTATGTTAATTGTGTCAAATTCGAGCGTATTTTAGTTCACGCTGTACAGTGTAAACCTTAAATATTCAATATAACTATAAGTTTCAGTTCATCTTAATTTTTCTTCATAACTCAATTATCGGAATTTCAAATATTTAGTAGTTTAGTTTTCATTGTGAACGTAACATTTTGTTGACTTATATGCCCTTAGGTTTTTCATAACGATTCAGGTGAGCGTGATATTTATACATAAGAATTATGATGTCTGAGTTTGATCCTTATAACACTATTCTTACACTAGTGTGAATTCAATAACTATGAGTGTAGGGTTGGAAGAAGATGGACCATTAATCTCTAACAACTCATAAAATATAGATCGTCCATTTAAATTCAAAAAGTGAGCCGTTGGTTTTTTGTTTTTTTTTTTTTTTTAATGAGCCAATTGCTCTTAAAAAACATAACACAAAAAATTTGTGGGATCCAACTCATGGGCGGATCCACTCTTGGACCAGGGTGGTCGTGGTCCTAAGACCACCCAGATGTCCGAAGAAGCGCATGTGAGAACCTTTGAGGACCACCCACCGGTTTGGACATGTGGTGGAAGAGAGAACACCACCATGGCTCTACTGTTTTTGGACTTTGGTAACAACGAAAAGAAAGACTTTTTCTCTTCATTTCTGGCGTAACCAACTCTCACTTTTTTTTTAATTGTTGTATTTGCCACCCTAGCATTTTAATTAGCAAAGGGATGATGTATTACTCAACCAATATTTTTATACCACATGTTTGACACCGTTATTATTATTTTTTAATTCTTATAAATTCATACGACCTCTAGAAAGTATTTCATAATGTACTATGAACTTGTAGTCGCTCACACTTTCATCTCATACCATCAAATTCATTAAATTACTAAAGCAAAAATTCTTTTTTTTTTGCATATTCTATGTTGAATAATAAACTTAATCACAATAATGAACCTCATTCTAAATACAAGTGTGTGTGTGTGTATATATATATATATATATATATATATTTTTTTTTTTTTTTGTAAGTGTAAATAGACTCTTACTTGTATGATATATAGTAAGCTTAGTTAAATCTGCCAAGTCAACCTAACCCGTTGCCTAGTTCCCGTCTAGGAGCATAGGTGCCCTAGTCCGCTTTCAGACTAGCGCCTAACGTCCCTTGGTTAAGACCACCCAAAATTAAAATATTGGATCCGCAACTAATCCAACTCATTTATGTTATAACTATCACGCTCATGGGTTCAATATATTAGTATCACTCAAAATTTTCGGACTATTTTAAAAGTGTAATTCTTATGTGAATTCAAATATTAGTATCCCTCTCACTTTTTCACCCTACTGTGAAAGGCATTAAAAATTCAACAAATGTATTGCGTTTGATGGAAAATAATTGAAACTTTAGAGGGCTCATAAACAGATTGAATGTCCAGGGGACAAAGACAAATAACGTTCGAAGTTTAGGGGAAGATGCTGAAGTTTTTCTTAAGTACCTGCCTAATACGTAATTACGCATGTAAAGGTGGCCCAGTGCCAATAGATTTTTTGTAGGGTGGGTCCAGCTTGAAGTTGGGGGTAGGGTCATAGTGGCACTGCATGTGGCCACTGCCCGACATGATTGGAATTTAGATTTTAGAGTGAATAATTAGAGGGTAGGTTCCCCTTTAAAAAGCATATTTTTTGTATATTGGCCGATAATTAAATGTCATCATGTCTCACGAAAGTTTACAAATCCTTGAATCCTCCTTTGCCAAAGGCCTAGAGGAAACAGACACAAAGGAAATAATGCATAAGACATGTAGGTATTAAAAAAGAGAGGAAAGGAGCCATGAATGCAAAGGTGCCCCCCCTTGGCTTTTGATAAAAATGAGAATAAGCATTCTTGAAGTTTAAAGATAGTGGGAAGGAGAAATTCGAAAGTCGGAATCTTGGATGCACGGAAAAATGCTCATAAGTAATGCCGTTTGCATATCTATCAATTTTAACAAGTGAAATGCTAATGAAACTCTCTCAATGAGACTTTCAATAACATCTCTATTATCTTACAGTTTAACGTTAATTATCATTATAAAATATTATGCTAAAAATATAGATGACATAAAATTCATAAAAAATTCCTACTTTTAAAAGAGTCTCATTCGCATTTCTGTTTAAGAAAATGAGTTCGATTAATTTTCATCAACATAAGTTGGGCCTACAGGGTATGGCTTACGAAGGAACTGGGCATGCCTGACTGACTACGTAAGCAAGCCCAAAAAAGGGAGGAATATGCGTTTACAGTTTACACTAAATACCTCGAGAAGTAATATGTGGGTTGGAATACTTAGGGCAATAAAACCACCTTCTTGCACCTAAACTCAAATTTTCTTTCTAATAATTATAGCGGGTTGTAAGTGGCTTGTAACTCAACTTGTTAAGTGCATGCGCTCATGTACTTGAGGTCCCGTTTTCCAATCTCGTTTGTTAAAAAAAGAAAAAAGAAATCCAAATTCCAAGCCTAATTTTGTGTCAACTAGTCTAATTTCAATCCAAGGGTACGTAAACCAATTTCGGGGTCAAATATGTTGAAAGCCTTATTCGTTAGATTGTTGAAAGCCTACAAAAAAAAAAAATGTAATCGTAAAACCCGAACTGAATAATTTGGTTTCTCCTTTACAAATTGCAAAAACCGAACCAAATAGTAATTTTGGTTTGGTTTTCAATTTTGGCTAAAAGCAGAACCTAAATGAATCGAACCCAAACATACATGTCACATGAAACACTCAGAAACCTAAAAACTGAACCTAAATATGATATTATAATTGTAACGTATAACGTTCGCACCTTACTTTTTCTCTTGCTCACGACTCTAGAGCCAAAATCTAGGATTTTGCTCTTCTAGTTCTCGTTTACACAATCACGCTAATTATAAAATACTATTTACAACACAAAGCATAATAATTAAGTAAACAATTCCATAAGATCAATATAAATACATAAACATTATACAACTTCAACCATCACTAAACCATGACATAAACATAAGCTTATTAGCCCCATTTATCACTATCATCTAGGAGATCGGATCACACAAGTATATTTACAAATGCCCCAAATTCCTAAACAAGGTACAATAACAATACGGTGCCGTCGTAAACTACTTGTTGGGTGTATGCAGAGCAGCAACAGTTGAGACCAAGGAATCCACCCCACAAGAATTATAACCCCTGCAGATCTTGTAATATCCCTGCTCTCCCCAGCTCTGTCCCCATGAATTCTTCAAGATCCAGTACGGCTTCTCCTTAAACCGAATCGGAGCAAAACCCGAAGAACCATAACCTACCAGAAGCACTCCGTGATCAATTCGCTTTCCGCAGATATAAGGGCACGAAACTCCGCCTACGTATGTTTGCATGAACACCGCATTGATCCCAACTGCACCATGCAAACCAAGTTAACGATTCAGTAAACGGAGAACAAAAATGTGAGAATAAATTTGAAGGAATGCTACGCTGAAGTACCTGCAAGAGGGCCATGGTTAACCAAATTTGCAGCGATTTGATCTTCGTCGGTAGAAATAACGCTGAAGTTATTCACTGAAGAAACAACTTTGCTCTTGTCGAATTTGCAGGTGTCATCAGTCCCGGTGTAAGGATAATCTTCCTCTCGTTCTAGCCCGCCAGCCTTGAGTGCGTACTCAAAGGCATTGTTCATCAGCCCGCCATTGCAACCCGAGTCACACGAGCCATATTCTTCCGGATCACACTGCAAAATGTTCGGGCTTGATATAAGATAATGCAATGAGGATAGTCAAATCTATGCAGGATTAAATAAACCCAACCTATGCAGGATTAAATAAACCCAACTTCCCAAATTAACACACATCGTCACCACCCTCGACCACGAGAGAAACTTACCTATACTTGTTAAACTGCCACAGTGACATCACATGTGTAGGAAGGTTCGTCTTCTCTATCACAAGTACAAGTATCCATAAAAGAAACTTAACTACAATTGGGATACCGCCACAGTAGCATGCAAAGCGTATAAAAATTCTTCTTGTCTACGAATAGTACAAGTCTAGGTTCTGTGTTTTTTAACCATGAATGTCAAACATTAAACAGTCTCAAAGAACATATATTTCTCTTTGTTTACAATTTCCTCATTAAAAATCAAATTTTCAAATGCATTTAATTGTTTTCAGATAGTAAATGATAATATAACACGATAGAAATTACTGAAGCAATTAGCCTAATCTTTCAAGTTTTGTTCTTCTCAATGATCAAAAAGTTCAATACCTTAGGCACAGCAAAGATCAAATAATCATTCATTATATAAAGAAAACAATATATATTCGTACACACATACATATATACATATATACACATATACAATATATATACACACATATACACATACATATATACATATACAAGGAAAGTAAAGTATGTAGATTAGAACCTCGTGATCACAGTCAACAAGCTGCTGCTCACTCAGACTGACGAGCTCCCCTGTTTCCAAATAATGAGCTCCTTCCAAAGCTCCCGTCGCACTAAACGCCCAGCACGACCCACAAGAACCCTAATTTCCACCATCGCATCCCAAAACGAAAAATAATAATCCACAGAAATTCCATATATTTTTTTCAAATAAATAAATAAAATTTTAGAAATATTTGTACCTGGTCCTTCACCGGCGTGATAGCACCCTTGTCGCGCCAATCAAAGTCCGTTGGAAGATCATTGGTGGGAAGAATCGGAGCCTTGTTCGCGTCGGCCGGAAGCCGGAGACTACGCTTGAGTCCGAGAAAGTTCCTGCGAAACTCCTTTGGAGTGAGATCAGAGAACTTGGTGACACCGTGGACGGCAGAGGGGTCGAGCGCCTGGTGCCGCTTGGCTCGGCGGAGGTTGGCCTTGAAGACGCCGAACCTGTAGTCGTGCTCCACCTGAGTCGCGTAGGTCTTCCCGAACGTGGCTTTGAAGCTGGAGAAGTGCTCGGCGTGGGGGAGATGATCTTTGTCAGTTTCCGAAACGACTTGTCGGATGATAGGGTCGTTGTCGTTGGAAACTGCGGCGGAGGTGAGGGCGAAGGATAGGAGGGAGAGGAGGAGGAGGAGGGAGGCGAGACGATCCATTGTTAGTGGTGAGTGTCACTGTGTGAGGAAGTGAGTTCTATTGGAGCGGGGAGATAAAGCAGATACTTATGGTTGGTGTTTTGTGCGGGTGGGCTTCCGAGAAGATGGTGAATTTGTAGAGACGTGGGTTGTTTTGGTTCGTACGATTTGTCAGCAAGTTAAGCTAGAAATCGATTTGTCAGCAAGTTGAGCTAGAAATCAAATGGAAGAAAGAGATGGGTTGTTTCCTTTGTTCTACGTATGACTTTATTATATTCATGGTCATGGCTACTACTACACTATTGTTACTTGTCTTCTATCAATTATTATCTCCACTAAATCGAGAACTTACTTGATACAAGTAGCACGAATTTATCGTCACGTGACATCTCATATTAATGAAATAATAATTTTACATGAAACAGATTCATTGTTATATTTACGTAGCGTTCGTTTTCCACTAATGCATTGTTGCGTGCAAGTTTTTCTTCACATAACAATGTATTATTGGATCGAAATGTCACATTGTAGTGAACCCCCGTTTTATGTAAGTTGCTCTTTATTTTCAAAGACATATAGACAAAAACTTTTACATATTTTTATCTCATTGACACATTACCATACCGGTAAACCTATGCCATATAAATTATTATCTTAAAGTGACACCCCTCTTTATTCAAAATTTCAGACCAACCTACAACTTAGACCGACCTAACAGCATAAGGGAAAAGTTGGACACGAGGATATAACTTGGGTGACAAGTTTGATACGGCAAAGTGGATTGCTAACATGCATGTTCGGGACTCACGAGCAATAACACTAATTAAGCCTCTCTTTTTTCTTTTCTTTTCTTCACACAATCGATATTAAGGAGGAGAAAGTCGATCATGTGACACCATATGTGTGGATAAGCATTCATATATAAGGCATGGGTCACGAGCAGGGTCTTGGGTGGGTTGTCGCGAGCAGCTTCGAGAGAACGGGTCACCAGAGGTGTCTTGGGTTGGTTGCCGCGACCTCCGAAAACAACTCGAACTATCTCGACACCCCTCGAGTTGATCTTGAGTTCAATTCGAGTGATCTATCTTATCTCGAGTATTATATTTGTTTGTTGTTATAGTAGTCGAGGGGTAATTGTTAGAGTATATATTCAATGGTCCATGATTGTGACAATTGTCACAATCTTGGTTTATTGGTTAGTTAGTGATTAGTTTTGTAACTGCCTATATAAGGCAAGGTTATTGTATTACTTTGTAAGAAAGAAATATACTTTATAGAAAATTCTCTTCTCTCCTTGTCTTTCCTCTCTCTCTACTTTCTCTCTCTAGTTCTTGCATACTATAGAAAGATTACAGAAAGATATACAGTCGATTGGCAATACTCATGGTCAATCCCAATTTGCCTTTGGAGGTTACAAAGCTTACAATGGGAATAAAAATAAGGGCAAAGGCAAGTATTAGGGACACAGATTCTTCAATCCCAGACCTATGTACTCAAATCAGGTGCATGTCTTCTGCATTAGGACTTCTTGGTCACTCTCCCATATCTTTAGTGGGATCTTCATCTACACCTATGTTTCCTACATGTCAGTTATGTAACAGTGGTGGTCACACTGCTCCATTTTGTGGTGTAAAGCCTCAAGACAGACATGGCTGTCAAATCTGTGGAAAAACAAATCACGTGACTTGGTTTTGTTTATACAATGATAAAAGACCTAACTACATGGGCTTCCCGTTTCACCACAATCATATGGGTTTCAATTTGCACCTCCATTTCACATGCCACCTCCTTCACCTAAGTATTCATATCAAGGGTTTCCACAACAACGCGCACATCAGCTACAACAATCTCCAATGCATGCTATGCACAATGTGTTCAATTCTACACCTCAAACTGCAACTCCATCAGCACCTCCACAAGTTTGGTTGACTGATTCTGGAGCAACTAATCATATAACTGTTGACATGAGCAACTTATCCTTGGCATCACTCTATCCTATCAGTGAGACCATACAAATTGCCAATGGTGAAGGTTTACAAGTCTCTCGTATTGGGAATTCTATCATTCATACTCCAGCAAAACCAATCAAATTAAATTCTGTGTTATATGTTCTCAAGTTAACACAAAATTTATTGTCAGTACATAAGATTTGTCTTGATAATAATTGTTGGCTAATCTTTGATGCATTTTGTTTTTGGATTGAGGACAAGACCGCATGAAGGATTCTTTACAAATGGCTTTGTAGTAATGGACTACATCCTATTCATTCCTTTTCCCATACCAACTCCGGTACTTCACAAAGTCAACTATCTGCAAAAGCTTTTATAGGACAACTTGTTAAATCTCAACTTTGGCATCATAGGTTAGGTCATCCAACCAACCATGTTGCTTCTCTTATGTTAAATAAAGCCAATGTACCTAGTGCCCCTTCTAAGTCATTTGTGTTGTGCCATCATTGTCTTGAAGGCAAATTTAGCAAATTACCCTTTCCAACTCATGTCAATAAGTTTGTTAAGCCTTTTGAAATTGTGCACAGTGACCTATGGGGTCCTGCACCTTGTGTTTTTGTTGATGGTAACAAATATTATGTAATCTTCATTGATGAATATAGCATACATTGTTGGCTGTTTCCATTGATAAACAAGTCTAATTTGTACTCTACCTTTCTTGCACTCTATTCTTTTGTACTTAATCAGTTCTCTACTACGATTAAGATTTTACAAAGTGATGGTGGGGGAGAGTATATGAGTCATAGGCTTCAATCTTTTCTTCTGGACAAAGGTATTGTTCATCATAAGTCTTGTCCATACACACTTGAACAAAATGGGTTAGCTGAATGCAAACACAGGCATATTACTGTGACATTATTGCAAACTGCTAAACTGCCACATCAATTTTGGTCATATGCTTGTCAAACTGCTACCTATCTTATAAATATAATGCCAACTGTTGTTCTTCAAAACAGGTCACCATTTGAACTTTTATTTGGCAGTGCTCCATTAATATCACATATTCGAATATTTGGTTATGCTTGTTTCCTTTTGTTAAAACCATTCAACAACACCAAAACCACCAGATGTGTTTTTTCTTCTTCTAGGATATGCTTCTAAGTATAAGGGGTATATGTGTTATGGTGTGCCTAAGAAATGGATTTACATTTCTAGGTGCCTAAGAAAAGGATTTACATTTCTAGGCATGTTATTATTTATGAACACCAGTTTCCACATGCAGATTTATCCACCATTACTAAATCTAATTCATCAATTCTCACTCCAACTTCTCTTCCCATAACAGTGGTTAATACAAACAATGTCATTGTGTCTCCATCACCAATATCTTCTAATACACTAGTATCAATACCACCTCATTAATTCCATATACTAGATATTCATCCAAATCCTTCACTTAATTCTCAGTCCATTACTAGTGCACCTGAATTCTCATCTCAGCTCCCTGTGGTACGTGATCCAAATACTATAATATGTACTGAGAACATTGAGTTTCATCCTGATTCTCTGCAAGCTGTTTGGATATTCCTCCAATCAATTTGCATCCAATGCAAACTCGAAGCAAAAGTGGCAGTTTTAAAAAGAAGGCTTTACTAGCATCTGTTTAAGATTCTGCAGGGATTGATTTGTCCACAATTGAACCAAGCTCTTATAAGTCAGCTCTTAAAAGTCCTATATGGTTCAAGGCCATGCAAGAAGAACTGGATGCTCTAAAAGCTCAGGGTACTTGGACTCTAGTTTCTTTGCCATCTACTAAAAATCTTGTTGGCGACAAGTGGATCTTCAAAATCAAAATACACTATGATGGATCTATTGCTTGACATAAAGCTCGTTTGGTAACTAAGGGGCTTAGTCAAGAACCTGGTTTGGATTATGATGAGACTTTTAGCCCTGTGGTTAAACCTACTACTGTGAGGTTAGTACTTGCTCTTGCTGCAAATCTTGGTTGGGATCTTAGACAATTGGATGTTAAAAATGCATTCTTGCATGGAGTTTTGGAAGAAGAAGTTTATATGGCTCAACCACCTGGTTTTCAGGATCGCATGAATTCTAATTTAGTGTGCAAACTTCATAAATCACTTTAAGGCTTAAAGCAAGCTTCTAAAGCCTGGAATGATAGATTTACAAAGTTTTTGCCTAAGTTGGGATTTGTCAATACATATGCAGATTCTTCTTTGTTTGTCAAATATGTTGAAAATACAGTTGTGATCCTTCTGCTTTATGTGGATAATATAATCATCATTGGGAGTGCTACAACTTTAATTCCACAGGTTATTATTGCTCTTACTACTGAGTTTGATATCAAAGATTTGGGACCCTTACATTTTTTCTTGGTTATTCAGATTTCCAAGACTACCAGTGGATTGTTTCTGTCCCAAACTAAATACATTCATGATTTGTTAGTGAAAACTGAAATGCTTGAAGTAAAGGCCTGTGACACACCATGCCTTTCATATAATCGACTTCTTAAAGATGATGGTGATCCTTATGCTAATCCTGGTTCTTATAGGAGTATTGTGGGAGTTTTACAGTATCTTACTTTCATTAAGCCTGACATTGCATTTTCTGACACGCCCCGATCCCGATGTCCCCAGGACATCCGGATCAGGGCGTGTCAGATTTGGTATCAGAGCCAATCCTTGGTCGGAAGTGTGCCGACGAGGACATCGGGCCTCTAAGAGGGTGGATTGTAACATCCCACATCGCCCAGGGGAGGGAATTCTGTAAGCCTTATATGTATATTCCCATATCTACTTAGCACGAGGCCTTTTGGGAGCTCACTGGTTTTGAGTTCCATCGGAACCCCAAAGTTAAGCGAGTTCACGCGAGAGTAATCCCATGATGGGTGACCCACTGGGAAGTTCTCGTGTGAGTTCCCAGAAACAAAACCATGAGGGCGTGATCGGGGCCCAAAGCGGACAATATCGTGCTACGATGTCGAGCCCGGGGTGTGGTGGTGGCCTGGGCCGGGATTTGACAATTATCTGACACGCTTCGATCCCAATGTTTTAGGGACATTGGGATGGTCACGTGCTGGCCGACACTCGAAGGGTGGTGAAAGCCATTTAGAATGCATAAGAACGAGAAATAAATAAGAATTAAGAATTTATTGGTAATAATATGCAAATAAGGAACGTGTTCAGAGCATACAACTAATTTGAAATACCAAAAAAAAGAATATAAAATTGAATAAACAGAAGGAGTGGGGTCCTACACTGAGAGGACTCGAAGATGCCGATGCGGATGCGGAAGTACCTTGATGTCGAGATTGTATGACTCGATTCTAAGTTCTGAAGGAGGTGTAAAACAAATATGAGTGGACCAATTTGATATATATGTGTTTTCATAAAACCTTAGTATGTTGATAACTCGTGGTGGGCCCATATCCCACAGGTCCCAGGATCGAAACCAAGCTCTGATACCAAATTGTCAAATCCCGGCCCAGGCCACCACCACACCCCGGGCTCGACTCCGCCGTAGCACGATATTGTTCGCTTTGGGCCTCGACCACGCCCTCACGATTTTGTTTCTGGGAACTCACACGAGAACTTCCCAGTGGGTCACACATCATGGGATTACTCTTGCGCGAACTCGCTTAACTTTGGGGTTCCGATGGAACCCAAAGCCAGTGAGCTCCCAAAAGGCCTCGTGCTATGTATAGATGGGAATATATATATAAGGCTTACAGGATCTTTTCCCCTCCCCGGGAGATGTGGGATGTTACATTTTCAGTGCATCAGGTCTGCCAATTTATGCATAAACCTATGGTAGGTCATTATACTATTGTAAAACGAATTCTCAAGTACTTAAAAGGTACTATCAATGTGGGTGTTACCTATACTCGAGGAGATCTTTGCCTTAAGGCCTTTAGTGATGCAGATTGGGCATGAGATCCTAATGACAGACGATCCACTACATGGTTGGTTGTGTTTTTAGGTTCAAATCCCATGTCTTGGTTCTAAAAAAAATAACAAACTGTGTCTAGATCATCTACTGAAGCAGAATATAGAGCTTATTCTTCCACTTCTGTAGAATTGGATTGGATTAAGCAACTGCTTGCATTTCTGCATATTCCCATGACTATACCTCTAGTTCTTTTCTGTCATAACTTATCAGCTATTGCCTTGTCATTTAATCTAGTGCAACACAAGAAGACTAAGCATATTGAAATCGATGTCCATTTTGTTCGAGAACGGGCGGCCAAGAAACAGTTGACGGTACAGTTTGTTTCATCCCAAGAACAGTTTGCTGATATATGAAGGAATTTTTTTGTCCTAGCTAAGAACAAGTGAGAACATTTGAATACATATGCAAACTAATAACACTTTAAAGTAGGCATGCATTAAAAAACAATGCTAACACCTATGACTTTCAAAGCCTAGAGAATGGTGAACCATAAGACTCTTTAACAACATTAAAGAGAATGAAGGATTTGAGATTCATTACCCTTGAAGCTCATCCTTGTTTACACAAGGGATTCACCCAAGTGGAGGGCCTTCAAGTCACCTCCTAGCTCCTTGGATCTTCCTTGTGATTTTCTTCTTTGTTGATGCTCCTTTGCTCCTTGAGGATGTGAGGAAAGGATCCCCAAGAACACCAAAGATTTGGTGTCTCTAAGTCTCCACACCAAGGATGTAGTGTGAAGAGAAGATGGATGACTTAGAGAGTTTTTGATGCTAGTGAAAAACCCCCTAAGTGGCCGGCCTCTATGGAGAAAAAGAGAGAAAATGTTTCTCTTCTTTGCCTCAAGAAAAACCCTAGTGAGAGAATGGCTATAAAGTTGCCTTTATACCACCTCACATGTGAGTGGCAAACTTGCAATTAACTCAAGTTTGCTACCACTCACCCTAGGCCGGTTTTGGCTTTGTTTTTGGGTTAATTTCCATTTAGTTTTTAGTTGTCACACAACCTAAACTCAATGGGCCTTGTGGACCAAAAATCCTTTTGGGCCCCGAAACCCAAAACCAACTTAAAAGCCTAATACGAACCTTTCGTATAATTAATTAACTAATTAATTAATCTTGACCATTCTCAATTAAACCATTTAATTGCTTATCCATCTCTTTTATATCTTCACATTCATCCTTACTCGGTATACGATCCATTAGGTTCCATTTAGCGAGGCAGTGGGCGATTGTTACTCTTAACGATCGATTGTGAATCGAAACTACATTTCAATTCTCCCTTTGTTGAAGATTAGTGTTTGCTAATCCTCAGGGCTTCCACAAACCATGAGAGACACCTAGCAGCATGTCATGGCTACCCAAGCTAAGTAGAAGTGGTTGGAGAACCTATCCAGTTACAACTACAACGCAATACGGTACTTCTCTAATACAATACTCTTGATCACATTGTTTAAGTGATAGTTTGTTTCATGTCTACTATCCAATGTGATACTTCTCTATATGATTCAATTGAATATGATTTGAATTAAACTTCCTAAGTCATATTCATATGCTTTGACCAAAGACTCTCGAATCATATCTCAGAGTATTCTCCTTCCACCATGGAAGGTTAGAGATCCCTTGTTGTGCATTCATATGCCTACATGACTAGATAGCTTGACCCCAATAATGTCGTGGACACTCTCTATGGAATGCCTTTGACATGATCAAAGATCAAGGACCTAACCATTAGACATCTATGATGCCTCAGGTCAAATGACTACTTTGCATATCGCAACTTACGAGTTCTTACATGACATGTATGTTCGAACTCCTTTTGATCGTTGTTTAGTGTACTCAATTACCTTTTGAGCACCTATGTGTTTGCCTCAGTGTCCAACACTAATTGACTTGAGACTAGTCATACTCACGCTTGAGTTAACATAACACATACTAACCTTAGCGGATTGTCAATGCCCAATTGGCAATCCTATGGCTAGGAACATTTTAGGAATGAAAGATCTCGTTAATCCAATTCACTTAGAGTACTTATCTCTTAGATTAAATACATTCCTTGGATTCCCTTATTGCTTAAACACATAATACAATAAATAGTGATTAACAATAAGCTTTGCCCTCTATTAAACATATAATAGTTTAACACAATTAGTATTCCAAAAAGCTATTACATCAAATGAGTGGCTTTGTGGGCATACTTCCAAAAATCTCCCACTTGCACTCAAAGCCACCTTCCTATATATCTAATACCCATCTTTTCCATATGGCGGTCAAGTTAGATTTGAGACATTGGCTTCGTCAGTGGATCTGCTACGTTATCGGCTGAGGCAACCTTGATGATGTTGACTTTCCCCTCGGCAGCATATCTTCTAATGATATTAAAGCGTCTGTCAAAATGCTTATTCTTTTGATAAGCCCTGGGTTCCTTGGCTTGAGCTATCACCCCACTGTTATCACAGTACAAAGTTACTGGTGATGCAATGGTTGTAACCACTCCAAGTTC
Organism: Crataegus laevigata; assembly: GCA_963580275.1. Lineage (NCBI taxonomy): Eukaryota > Viridiplantae > Streptophyta > Magnoliopsida > Rosales > Rosaceae > Crataegus > Crataegus laevigata. The sequence continues at coordinate 1,445,478 of OY756949.1, forward strand.
AGTAATGAACTTCTTCATCTAGAACGCTTCTTTGCCGGCTTCAGCTGCAGCGACATATTCAGTCTCTGTCGTGGAATTAGTAATTACATCTTGTTTCTTGCTTTTCCAGCTAACAGCCCCACCATTCAGAGTGAATACATATCCGGAGTTGGAACTTCTATCGTCGACGTCAGATTGGAAATCTGCATCTGTATAGGCTTCCACTCGCAACTCTGTCGCTCCTCCATAAACGAGGAACATGTCTTTAGTTCTTCTTAAGTACTTAAGGACCGTCTTGACAGCTGCTCAGTGTTTTGATCCTGGGTTAGATTGATATCGACTAGTAATGCTCACAGCATATGCGATATCAGGCCTTGTGCATATCATGGCATACATGAGACGTCCTATGGCGGAAGCATAAGGAATCCTGCTCATTTGCCGAATCTCTTCAGGAGTTTTCGGTCCCATGGATTTTGAAAGGTGAATTCCATGTCTCACAGAAAGAAGACCTTTATTTGATTGTTCCATCTGGAACCTACTTAGCACCTTGTCTATGTACAAAGATTGGGATAATCCAATTAATTTTCTGGATCTATCACGATAGAGCTTTATCCCAAGCACATAAGATGCATCTCCCAAATGATTGCATTCATCGTCTGCTTAAAACTTGGATCGCTGAGCATACTATCCACCTTGTCAAGGACAAAAACCTGTTCCACAGCCGTGAAAGTTTACCCAAATTAGTTGTAAAATAAATACATATATACGTACACACACACACACACACACACACACACACACACACACACACACACACACACATATATAGGAGAAGCTTCATAATAGGGATGCCTCTTCTACTAATCACGTAAGGGGATTGCATGTAAGATTGTATGTGAGCCCAAACATGTAATGCTATTTGGTAATCCGAACTATTCAATTTTGAATCATCAAATGGTCAAACAGTCTTGGATTTTAAACGATTTTTTGTAAGGATGATTTTTAAAAGGATATCTAAAAACTAGATGGTTTTGATTATTGAAACCCACTGTCGGAATGCCCTGAACAATGGATCCCTCTTAAGAACGGGGTCCTACATATATATAGAGACAGTGGAGAAATACTACTGTCATGGATACCCAAAAAAAGGGGATAACTTGAGTTCCAAGTTAACAGACTTGACGGTTTGAGTTGCATGAGGTTAAGTGAGACCAAGTTTGAGTTCCAAGGTAATGTGGATGTAATTAAGGTCTGGTTTAGTACTGAGGTGATTTTGAAAAAAGCTGCTATAAAAAAAAGCTGGCAAAACCCAACTTTGAAAAACCGGCTTTTTTCATATTTGTTTTACATAAAGTTTACCAAACACTATAATACTGGTTTTTTTTTTCTTTCTTCAAAAGCACTTTACAAAAAAGTTTACCAAACACTCTCCTGCTTTATTTCACAGCTGCTTATTCTCACAGTACAGCAGAAACATTTTTTTTTCAAAGCACAACAATACCAAACCAGCACTCAGTCAAAGAATAAAGCAAATTAAGGAACAAGAAGCAACTGCAGATTCAATACAAAATCCATTTTCATTAGTTTTTCTTTTATAATATGAAATAAACTTGTAAATTTGGGCCGGGCCGAGCAGTCCAGCCTTCCTACCGGCCTATAAGCTTTTAGGCCCATAAGTTGACAGGTTGCTCCATATAAAAGCTGCAATGCAGGGGATTATAACCCAAAGGGCTAGACAGCGTCTCCGTCTCTCGACTGCGGTGAAGCTTCAAGTCTTACTGGTCACTGAGAAACAAAATCCCTAAAAACTATGGGCGTCGAGAAGAGAGAGAGAGATTCGACGGAGGAGGAGCGCGGGAACAGCGGCAGCAGCAGCAGCAGCAGCAGTCGGATGGACACGGGGAGGGCGGAGGCTCCGGTGTGGCTGATGAAGTGTCCGGTGGTCGTCGCCAAGTCGTGGAGCTCCCACAACCCCTCCGATCCCCACCCGATTGCCAAAGTCGTCCTCTCTTTCGATCCCCTCCGTGCTGACGATCCATCTGCCATGGAGGTTTTTATTGCTTTCTGTCAATTCAATCGCTCTTTCGGAGTTAATTGATATAAAATTTTGAATTAGGGTTGGAAATTTGAAGGATTTGGGGTCAGTTCAGTTGCCTAGTAGCTTAGTTGAGGTTGTGACTAGTGATTTTAGAGCAAAACCCTAATTGTTGTTATGCTCTGCCACTGATTGATTGGTTTTCGAATGCTCCGTTTGCATTCTGCATTTGGTTGATTATGATTTCTGGTTTTGCAATCAGTTCAAGATGGAGATGCCTGGCTCCGCCGCTGCGAATTTACCGCAAAGTTATTCCTTGAATATGTTTAAGGACTTTGTTCCCATGTGCGTTTTTTCGGAAACAAATCAAGGTGAGGTTTAAACTAATGATCAACTCCTTTGATTGCAAAAGTTTCTTCTCTTTCATGATGTGTTTAGGGTTTGGACGAATAAGAGCTTTATGCAGGGTTTAGACTACTGCACATTAGAAAAAATGCCGAAAATTGAGTCTTGGGCTGTTTAAATTGATTGGTTCCAAGACATATGATGCATCTATGTTATAGATAATATCAATATGCAGGGTGACCTGCAGAAACTTGTTCCCTAATAAGTATAGCTCTATCGACGGCCAATTTGTTCATCAAGTCAGATGTTTTGTTTTCGTGCGCACCATTTTACTACCCTCTCTCTTCGTTATAGACTGTTTAGTTTTGAGGTTGATAACAATAGTCAAAAGCGCTGTCATCGTAGGCAAAGTTTCTGTGGAAGGTAAAGTGGATCACAAGTTTGATATGAAGCCTCACAGTACTAACATTGAGGAGTATGGGAAGCTGTGTCGTGAAAGGACAAACAAATCCATGATCAAGAACAGACAAATACAGGTACCATTTTCTTCCATGTGTTTCCGACTGTATATGAATAACAGATTTTGATTGTCTTTCTTGTTGCTTTAATTTATCCCAAAGATGATCGACAATGACCGAGGAGTACTTATGAGGCCCATGCCTGGGATGATTGGTTTGGTTTCATCCACCTCAAAGGTATCCGTTTGCTTCCTTTTCATCTGTTTCAACAAACTAATACCAAAACAGGGAATAACTTTTTTGAATTATCTATTTCAGGATAAGAAGAAAACGGCACCGGTTAAACAATCAGACATGAAAAGGACTAGAAGAGATCGTGGGGAACTGGAGGACATAGTGTTCAAGTTATTTGAACAAAAACAACCAAACTGGACCTTGAAGCAGCTGGTGCAAGAAACCAATCAACCTGCGGTTAGTATTTTAGTCGTTTTGTATATGCTTAAGCTAACTGCTATACTCCGCATTTCCAAAAAATTTGGAATTAGTTTCATAAATGCGACAAATAATGCTTCAACTGTGCAATCTTACAATTTTTGGATGTTTCATCTGCAGCAATTCTTGAAAGAGATACTGAATGAGCTCTGCGTTTACAACAAAAGGGGAACGAACCAGGGTACTTACGAGCTCAAGCCGGAATACAAGAAATCTGTTGAGGATACTGAAGAATAAGTGGTTCACCCCGCCTAGTCGAGCGCCATACATTGTTCTCTCGATAACAGGAAGTCGAAAATGAATTAGCAAGAAGACAGGCAGCTGGTTGCGCGGGGCAGCAGAACTTTAACCCACGAAACATTGGGGGCAATAGTCTAATTTTCTTTTTCCAACCTGAAATGTGCAACTGTAATGTGTTTGATCTGACGAGAGAGATAAATGCTTCGATAAACTAAACTACCGAGGCAAGCATGTATAATTCTGTATCAGCTTGTAAGATAATACTTTCACCACGGTTTTAGCTGAATAGTTTTATTACTTTTGATACTTTGCTGGACGAATGAAACCATAGATACATTGTTTTGTTGAATGATCTTGGATGCCTTGTTCAGTTGTTCCTGCTGCGGAAGCTCTCCTCTGTCGTAGTTTTTGTTCACTCAAGTTTCGTCTCTGGAAACCTATCAATTTTATTTGAAATAAAAACTCTTATATCCATATATAAAAGTATTACATATGGCTTAGTGATTTCTTAAGAAAAACAATTATTTTCTTTGGGTATGAATCCGGTTTGGAAACAAAATAATGTGGTAATCAAGCGGCTGTCGAATCTCACTTTACTGTGCTTATCTAAATTTCACTTTGTCGCGCTTCTCTAAAACTCCTCTCAAATACAAGGAAATGGGTTATAGAGAACAATGAATTCATAAAAAGTAAAAGAAGAGTATTCTTGAAAGTTTAGTAAATTATTCTGGGTGTCTAAAGAAATATGTGAGAGTAATCGAGTGTCCAGAAAAACAAAAGTGTCCAGAGAGAAAATTTAGGTGTGCACAAAACCACTCTAAACTGGACTGCTAAAGGCCCAATCATTCTTGTTGCAATTGTCCAAGAGAGGCTTACATTAAAATGGAGATGCCAAATTAAAAGTGCCTTATACTCAAACCACGCATTTTTATGTTCTTTAGCTTTTATATCTGGCCTTGCATGATTGGTTTGAGCGAGTCACCTTAGCGTCCTTGTTTCATGTAAGTATTCTTTGATCACCCATTAATCATATTATCGTTGTTAGTACGATGGTGTATTGGTTATAAAGTTAAGAAAAGATATCTTACATAGTTTTTGTGAAAGAAAAAAATGTGCAACATCTGCTTATTATTTTTATTTATTTATTTATTGATATAAAACTAAATTGATCAAGACAGATCGAAGAAAATGAAAGCTCTGCATCTGCATGTCTTTGACCCCTTTTTGAAAAAAATGTATGATGAACTTGTATGAAAATGGTATACGAAAACCTAACTGGTTGAAATGTTGAGAGCAGCGGCCGCCACTATACCAACACGTAGAATATTTTGGATTCAAAATACTATGATGCCAATAGCGTATGGTGATATATCTATAATTTTCTCCAATACCATCATTGCCCGCACTATTTCTATGCTAAAATGCATAGATATTATTATTCATGCCAAACAAAACAAATAGTTAGACTCTTGTCACACATGTAGATCCATCATGCATGTTTTTTTTAATTAATGTCGAATTTTTTAGAGTCGTTTCATAACTATTTTATTTTTACTTTTTTTAAAAACTCATAAAAGTAATTAAATTTTGGTTTTCAGCTTAAAAAGTATAAAATAATTACCAAACTAAGTTTCAGCTTCTCAATTTTTTTATTAATTAAAAAAAAAAAAGCGGAAACAAGAAATGAAATGTAATCAAACAGATCCATATGGTGTGAGGATACAAACCCTAATCAATTATTTAGTTCATTGATTGAGCCGCGGTTAGACCAGTGACTACGAGAGTCTAACAACTTGGAGTTTCAAGGCAATTGACATCCACTGAGCTCGGTGTGTGAGTTGATTTTTCAATAAAAATGCATGGAAATGATGATGTCTATCTAAAAAAAAGGCTGATCACGATCGAGGCCAGGCCTTGTCAATTGTCAAGCACCAAAGGCCACTGAATATTGTTTCAAAGTGTATATAATAGGATGATGAGAATTGACCAACTAGGAATCTTCTTTGTCAGCTTTGGAAGATTTGCAAAAGATTCCAACACTATCTTCTCAAAGAACGTGCTCGATCATGAGAGAGCGAAGGTAAGAAGGTATCAACTTGTTCATGCAAATGCGGTAGTGCATGGTGGGTTAGGGTTTGGGACCCTTCTTTTTTTTACGTTAATGGTGCGATTGAAAACGAAGGGTAATGGGAACCCTGTCACTCCCAGGAACGTGGATGCCAAAAGTGGCAAACAAATTGATGAAGAGACAGAGAGAGAGAGACGACAGAGAGGGTTTCAGTTCAATGGGGGATGGTAGGAGTGGTCTGCCACAGTATGTTGTGGACATATGTGGAAGGCAGACGGCAATCGATGACATAGTCGCATTGGTAAAATGCATGTTTTTGTGTTATTGTTCTTGTTTTGGGGGTTAAAACAACTACTTCTACGTGCATTACCTGCTTAGGATTTTATGCCCAAGTTAGATCTCATGGTTATTAACGTATCACAACCCTAGAAGAGAAACCGACCGCAGAAGTGACAAATTATCTGATGATTATACTAAATCAACGAGAATAAAGTTGGTTATATTTGTATATAGATTTTTTTTTTTTTGTAATTCAGTACCTACATGCTCTTAGTCCAACGATCATCATTCACTAAATTTAAGTCGTTGATCAAATTCAACGTTCAATGTACCTACATAATGCTTGTTGGTACTCAATAATAGCCGACGCTTCTTACCTATTACATGTCTTCGGTCACAGGACATGTGTTTAAAGTTGTATATGGGTATGAAAGACTAAGGTAAGTGCAAAGATATGTAAAGCTAAAAGTACAACTGAAAATTAAGCAAATTAAGCAGACTTTGGGCTTCACCAAGTCAACAGTATTAACCCTTCACGTCGATTAATTAAACAAATGTGGGTTATCTCAAAGTTGATTAGTAACATACAATTTCAATCCTACTCCTACTATGCTAAAGTTAACCAATTAGTTAAATAAAATAAATGCCCTAATCAGTAATCACCAAGAAAGATTTTTAGTCAAAAGGAGAAAACTATAATTGACCTTGATGGGTACCTTAGTCGGATTTTTTTTATACTTTAGATTAATCTATGATAATAAACATGAGCCTATCCAATAATCATGCAGTTTCCTCTGTTTTTTCATTAATTTTTTTTATTATTATTAAGGGGAGGGAGAGGGTTTGAAACGATTACATTAATTTAGGGGAAATGAGAGTTTCGAACTGGGAAGTATGGATATAAACCTAACACCATATCCACTACGATATCGGACCACATGCATCAGTTTTCTCTAACAAAAGTAAATCATAGTATATATAATATATTTAGAATGTACTCTCAAAATATCCGTCCTAGCATCACTCTTTTACAATGTTTACAAAGTGTTGCCGGTTGGTGGAATCATTTTTGTGCCCAAAGAGCCAAACAAAAGCAATAAAGAGTTGCTATTGGAAAATATGAAAAAGAAACGAACCAACCCACATAAAGCCGTAGGGATCTTTCCAAACGAGGGATTATTTGGTTTGCGTTTACATGTCAATCCGATTTCATCTACCAAATGGGGAGATATGGATCTTCATATATTATATGCAGCTGCAGTATTCACGTGATTCGTTTTGGACGATTGTATATGAATTCATATACTCTAAGAAAACAAATTAAAAACGAGAATCATGTGTTGACATACCAGAGCTCATCTGAATTGGTTAGACCATTGTGTTTTGTTTTTTGCACTCAAAAGTTTGAATCCTCCCCGTATCTATTTATATGAATATTCAATCATTCATAGACCATTCATTAGATCAGCTCGATTTTGTGTTGAAATTTGATTAGAATCCACTATACTGAAACTCAAATGATCAAATTAGAATCCATTTTTGTGCCAAAAGAGGCAAACAAAAGCAATAAAGAGTTGCTAGTAGAAAATATGAAGAAGAACCGAACCAACCGAGGGATTATTTGGTTTGCCTTTACATAGGCTCTTCATTGGAAGGATATCCATTAAAAAAAAAGGAGATTAGTTGTGGGAACCACTCCACATCGAACTTCAACGATCTGAACGGTTTACTTGGCAAATTTATTTGAACTTATTGTATTGTGTTTTTTGCACTCAAAAGTTTGAATCCTCCCCTTCTCTATTTATATTAATAATCATACATTTATAGACCATTCATTAGATCAGCTCGATTTTTACGTTGAAACTCCAATGATCAAATTAAATTCAAATTCCTCGAGCTACAAAAGAAAAAGATAACAAATTTCAGCATCTCAGTGGGGCAAACGCCCACACTCAGTCATATAAAACTTCAAAGGATCACCTTAATTGTACAATTATTAGTTGGAATATCAGTAGCTTTAAATATAAGTGGGACTGAGTTTAGTTGAGCGGCGGTTCAGATATATTATCAGTCTGACAACTTAGATGCCAAACATATGTTCGTGCACATTGTTAAACTAACAAGTTAGAGACAATAGCATAAGACTAAAAGAGAAAGCATAAGAAACGTCTAACCGTGATAGGGTAGGCCACATTACCTAATGACTGTGACCCAAAGGCCAAAGCTAGCTATTCTTCAATCAATAAGCTATGGTTTACACCCTCATAGCTTTTCATTTATTTTAAATAATTGTTGGGAGAGCACTTCAAAATAATTATTATACACTTTTAACTGATGATTGTTTAATTTGAAAGGAAAATTACAACTCTCTTATTTTATCTCCAAAACTTGTTGGCTTTGAGTGATGTAGGACAAAAATTAGATTCCTTCACATGCAATAAAATTAAAAGAAAGAAGCGGCGAACAATCGAGAAAAGTGATTGGCGCATTAGTAATTCAGGTGTTAATAGATTACTTGTTGCTACTATATCTTGGAAGTGGATGTTTTGGATTGTGCGGATTGATGCAGCGGTCGGTTTGGCATATCTGATTTGGGACCGTAATATATGAATTCGAAGAGAATCACGAGCCAAACATGACACATGGTACAACATGAGTCCGACGCGTTTAAGGCCAAAAACAATCGTTAGACTTCCAAAACAGTGTTTTAATGTTTGTAATTTAAATCGAACTTTTGATTTTTCGTTTGATTATTGTCGTTTGTTTTTGTCTTAATTACCTAATTAAGTCTTTGAGATGCCCAAGGGATTGTAATATGTTTGTTTAAGCTATTTGGCTTCTCATTTGTTGGACTCCAGAATTTTATCCTTCAAGTATTTATGCTTGTAATCCTTACTATTTGGGTTACTCATCATATATATGCGAATTAATAATTTTATAATAAAACTCAAAATTCCTCCACAGTGTTTAACTAATAAAGCTGAAAAACTCATTTTTTTGTCAATTTGAGATTCATTAAATTGAAGAACCCTAGCTTGCTTACACTGAATGTGACTTAACATTAGCATTGTGTGATGGGTATAACCTTGTCGATGCTGATCAACTAGAAGGAAAGGTACAAAATGGGGGCAAAAATAAAGAAGACAATAATATTCATATTGTCTCGAAATTGCTAAACATTTGTGTTCAATTGTGTTAAGGCACGAGTAAGACGACTCTTGTGTATTCAATCAGTTGATCATTGCTCCCTCCCAATTTTTTCTAACATCTTAATCATGGGGTTTTTCCTTGATTTATGTGAATTAACGTTAATTAACTCTAGGGGATACGCTGGATGCATATCCTTGATGCTTATAATCTTTTTCCATATCAAGGCAGAATCATAGTATAATACGAAAGTCCACTATAGTTATCTACTATTTGCCCTACAAAAAATTCTGGGATCTCTCTTTTTAATCTGCACCATCCAATATTCCAATCCAAAGGAGGGATAAAAAGCCGACGGCAAAATAGAACATGCGGTTCTAACCTTACCCTATTTTGTACTCCAATCGTTTACCAAAATAAAATAAAACAAAAGTTGTGTGCTTAATATATTGTATACAGTGACGAACTAGAAATCTTTGTGAGAGAGGGCTTTCATATGTATTGAATTTTTTTTTTTTGAACTCATAGCATGAGCAATTGAAGTAATCTTCACAAAGCCGAAATACTCATTAAATTTAATAGAGAGAATTAAAAGAAGTGTATAATGCAACTAATTAACTTATATACGAAGAAAATACAACGAAATCTAGTTTGAATCGTTTGACAAAAAAAATGAGGGCAAAGAGGGGGCTTGCAAATATTGATTAGGTTGCTTCAGAAATAACATTAAAGTCAATTTTAAAATCTCATTCCTGAGTTTCACTAAACCACAAAGACAAAACAAACAAAACTGTTAGAAAAATATAAGACACGACGTCATTCAAATCTACATTTTCACGGGGACAATTTATTTTCTTCCTCATGTCTAACTTTTCTACAACTACAGGATTGGCACTGCTAGAAATTTCTTACTAAGTGGTTGGGATAATCCTAGAATCACGATGGTCCCTTGGTGGCTCTGCCCATGTGTATAGAGGCTCAAACCAACTAGTTTTGCCATACATGCATTGTTAAAGATATATGGTGACTGCCACATCATCATAGTGCCACATAAGCTATTGGAGTTAGTTAGTTTGTTAAAAGTTAGTTACTTAAATTGCTTAGCTGATAAGCTACATTTGGAAGGTATATAAGCTTGTATCGGCTCAGTGTGCAGATATCTTTTATCTCTCTAGAAATAACAAAGTTTTTACTCATCTCTCTCTCTCTCTCTCTATCTCTCTCTCTCTACATTTCTTCGAATACTACTCTTGTATTTCTTTGCATACATTCATTTGTAAAATCCTTAGATGAATGTTATCATGGTATCAGAGCCATAGGTGCCGATCTTTTGGTGTTCATTTCCGCTGTGTTGTGCTGATTTGGTTGCTGTGTAGAGATCTCTGGTGGATTGTCAAGCTTCTGGTCTTTGGGATGTCAGAATTCGAGCTTATCAAGTGTTGTTTTTCTACTTGCACTCTAAGTGTTTGTGTAATTATCACAATGAAGAATTTTCTGTGAAAGATTAAAAATTGAATGCCGATAGCCATTTCTTGTTGTTTGAAGTATGATATTGAAGGCTGATAGCCATTTCTTAATGTTTGAAGTATGATGTTGAAGGCCGATAGCCGTTTCTTGATTGTATAATTGATGAAGTATTTCTATCAGAGCATAAAGGCCGATAGCCAGTAGTGTGTATTCTTTAAATTGCTATAATTCTTGAAGATTCTTGAAGATTGTTTGAGAAGTTGGTTTCTTGATTTGTTTTAGATTGCTTATGATTACAATATTGCAACAACATGGCATTCAGTTATGTGAAAATTGAAAGTCTTTTGGGCATGATCACTGTTAAGCTGAGGGAAGATAATTTTGTCAAATGAGATTACTAGTTTCAGTCAGTGCTTAAGGGTTATAATTTCTTTGATTTCTTTAGTGGGAAATCTTAGTGTCCTCTAAAGTATATCATCAACACTAAAACTGGGGTCACTAAGGAAATTATTACTGCTTATAAAGAATGCGTTAAAACAGATGTATCATTCTTAAGTTTGTTGCAGGGGAGAAAATAACTGAGAATGACTTGGTTATTATTGCTCTATTTGGATTACCCCCAGAATTTGAAATGATCAAGACAGTAATCTTAGCCAGGGAAACTCAAATTTCAATGAAAGACTTTAGAACTCAACTGATTAGGGCTGAAGGGAGTATTGAACCAGAATTACAACTTTGTCAAGTTCTATGTCAACTTTGTATGTTCAAGGAAATGGTTCTAATACTCAGGGATCTCAGGGAACTAATCAAGGTTATAAACTGTTTGGGCCCAAAATAACATTTTGGGCCGAGGGAAGGTTTTCTCGGCCTAAAAGAGGGTTTACGTGGAACCCTAAGAACTAGGTAAGCCTAGGACGACAACTTTTCCTTAATTTAGGGTAAAAAACATGCCCTAAAACAAGGAAAAGAGAAAGCAAGAAAAGAGAAAGAAAATGGCTTCTTCACGTGACCCAACAAGAGAGGATTCAGATCCTATAAATACAGAAGCAATGGCAACATGCAAGGGAGAAATCAAACACAACACACAAATCTGCCCTGCGCAAATCCTCTCAACACCCTTGAGAATTTTTACTTTCTTTTTCGCCTTCACATCTTCAGTTTGGATAAACAGCACTGTGAAGGCAACCGGTAAACACCTTCAGTTTGGATAAACAGCACTGTTGCCGTAGAACTAGCCGTCCGTGAAGCACCTTCAGTTTGGATAAACAGCACTGCGACAGGGTCGACTGGTTACTTATCCTAGTCTCGGCCGAAGAGGATTTTCGAATCCCCCTCGACAGAGGTCATCTCATTAGCCTTTCTCGGCGAAGTGAGGTGTTACTAATACCAAAGCTCGGTGCCTCGACGCCGAGTCGCTTTACGATTACGTACTCACAAGAGGATCTCAAAACTCAACACCGAGACGGCCGAACCACGTCTGTGGCCGAGGCCTTCGTCAGTTTTGAGTACCTCTGCACTTATACTCTAGTGTCGATTCGGCGTGGTCTCACCTTCATCAATACGGTGACCGTGGCCGAATTGGACGACCACAATTTGTGAATTTTGTAATTGGCAGCCTTGTCTTCAGGCTCTAGAACCTAAAGGCCGAGACACGTTCCTTTCTCGGCCGCAATCGCAAGATACAGAAGTTGGCCGCGCGCATCCATACCACATCAAGACAATTTACTTCTCGGCCGAAGCTCGGCCGACGAGTTGGCACGCCCCGCACACATTTGAAGGACAACAGTTAGACTACTATTCACTCGGCCTGCGCGCCACGTAGGCTAAGTAATATTTGTAGCCAACATTTTGGCACGCCCAGTGGGACCCAGTGCTAAAACTACAAAGTTCATGCCCGTCGAGACTCGATCGCTCAAGAAAAGAGTAGGGATGGGAAAATCTAACACCACTCCAGTAGTCCGCAATACAGGATCCGAAAGCTCGTCACAAGCGGAAGTCCACGACGCCGCAACACCTCACTCACACCGAGAAAGAGAAGTCACTCTCGGTGAACCACCTCATCACACTGGAGTTCTCACAAAGGTTACAAAAGACAATCTGGTCGAAGGGATTGTGGAAGATTGTGATGAGGATGGGGGCGATGCTACGGACCCACCGTCCCGGTCGTTTTTCAAGAGACGATTGGACGAGCAGGCTCGGAAGTTCGAACAAACCGTCGGCCGAGATGTACAGTCGGTACTAGACGAAGTACGACAACAAAGTGCCATGCAGACCAAGTTGTACGAATACTTGGTACACATCACACCAAACTTGGGGCCGACCGAACGACCGAGACCACCTTGGCCTAAAGATAATATAGCAACTGCATCAGTGGCCGAGGTCGGCCTTACTCGGTCTAGAACACTAAATCTAGAAAAAAAGAGCGGATCGACCAGTTCAACAACTGACTGCGGCCCCAGCATGCCCGCCGTGAATGCTGCAGAAATCCAGCGAATGATCGATTCGGCTTTGAAAAAAGGGCCGAAGTTCCCCAAATTCATCCATCCATACCCGGAGTTTGTAGAGCGTTTCGAGTACCCAAAGGGTTTTAGGATTCCGGACTTCAGTCTATTCGCAGGGGAGTCATCCTTGTCCTCTCTGGAACACGTGGCGCGCTTCACCGCGCAATGTGGAGATGCCAACAGTGATTATTATAAATTACGGTTGTTCAACTTCTCATTGACCGGTCCAGCGTTTGCGTGGTACATCAACCTTCCCTCGAATTCGATCCAAAATTGGGAGGAGTTGGTCGAAAAATTTCATGAGCAGTTCTATCGACCAGGGATGGAGATGTCGGTATCTTCGCTGGCTAGGATGGCTCAAGCATCCGACGAGTCACCAATGGAGTACCTAACAAGGTTTAAGTCGGCTCGAAATTGGTGCCGAGTACCTCTTCCAGAAGTAGAGTTCGTCAGAATTGCTCTTAATGGCCTCGACTTGGAATATAAGAAGAAGTTCCTAGGGGCGAACTTCCGTGATATGTACGAATTGGCCCAACACGTCGAGCAATACGAGTACTTACTCCGAGAAGAAAAGGTATCAGCATCTTCAGCAAGAGGGACCATATACAAGAATCCTTCGGTCAATTACGCCGAGACCGAAGGAGACGGCACTCAATATGCTAGTATAGATGCGGCTGAAATTATCATCGATAAGCCGTACATCTGTAAAGCTCTGGCCCATACTAAAGATGCCAAACCTCGCTTAGCCCCGGAAGACACAACGGCCAAAGCATCCAAAGTCTACACTTTTGACATCACCAAAGCCGATGCTATTTTCGATCAGTTGTTATCGGCTAAAATCATTAAGCTTCGGCCAGGGCATAACATCCCAAAGGCCGAAGAGCTGAAAGACAAGGTCTATTGCAAGTATCACAATTCAAGTAAGCATACGACCAATAATTGTGTGGTGTTTCGAGATACTATTCAGGGATGGATCGACAAAGGCAAGTTGAAATTTCCAGAAAAACAGATGGCTGTCGATGCTAATCCGTTCCCTGCGGCAACGGTTGGCATGGTAAACGCCCATTTACCAGGGGGCAAGGGCAAAGGAAAGGCCGAGTTTTTACGGCATATTCCGAAACAAAACCCCCAGCCACGGCTTAAGATCAACCCAGCTTGTAAGAACTCCTCAACGGAAGAGACAGGGCCCACAATTGTCCAAGCCAAAGCAGAGGAGCCTGAGAACCCAAAGATATTGTGTAATCGCTGCAAAGTGCAAGTGGCCGTAACCAAGCCACAGGCCCAGCAATCTCAGGTAACGACGCCACAACAACTACGGCCGAATAGGGCAGAACCTCGGTCAACGCCCGCAAGTGTCTCAACTCCGCCAAAAGCACCCGGTTTGGGTCAGCAACATAAAGTGTTCAATAGACTTGGACCCCAAATACAGGCCGGAGGGTCATCTTCGGTCAGGCGACGACTTAGCTTCGATACCCCGTTCCACAATAAGGATTACTACGCGCAAGGTTCCAGCGGTTCCGGTTCGGTAGCTAGGCCAAAAACATTCAAACCACCGGAGACACATGACCAGCGCTGGTACACGTACCACTCACCGACAGGCGTTTGCACCGCCCTGTCCAAATCTCAGAAGCGTCGTCGCCAAAGGATAGATTGCATGGCTCGCCGACAGGCAATTCAAGGTTCATCGATTCCCAAATGGCAACCTAAGGGTACGAACTTTGGAGACGAGCGTCCACTCCCGGCCATCATGACCGAGTTATTCGAAGAAAAGCAGGCTACGGCCCCTGACATCGAGACGGCCTTCGAAGAGTCCGGCAAGCGGATCAAGATCCTGCTCCGATCAGGAGAAATGAAGGCTCGTTTCGAGAAACTTCAACAAGAGTCGGGTATAAACCCTCATCCAACACCGACATCCGAACCACTGATCCAGATACGGCGGAATCTCCATCCTCCCTTTGTTGGCGAAGCCCTGCAGTATATGTTGGAATTCCATAAGACGCACTCCGCCAATGATTTATACGGCCTACCGAAAGAATGTCAGCAAGTCCTCGACTTAGCCTTGACTTCCCCAGATGCCGAGCAGATCATTCAAAAGACTACGGACCCGGCCATCAAGGCAAGATTCCAACATATACGGGAGGCTCAGGTGCTTGGTTTTGAGGTGGACCCATACACAGACCTACCACTCGCCGAGCTCCCCTTTTCCTTCGACGATCTGGGGATTTTAAGGTTTCATTTCGAAGTCTTCTCAGCAGTGGCGCTCTTCGGCCTCACGGCCGATGAACATGAACGGGTAAGACGCCTCGACGCGTATCTGGACACAAGGAATACTTTAATTGCGTATCATGAGCAAGGCCGTCAATCCGCAAATGCCTTTATCCCCAGTATGCTCACGGGTGACACCCAAGTCAAGGCGGCCCCGAACAACGAAGCACCAGTCACCGATGAGACAACGGATGCCTTCATCGAGACTACTCCAGAACGGGTAATTTCGGCTGACGCTCATTGCGCGATGGAACGCGACTTACTAGGCCCTTCTATCCTGGACAACATGGAAATCAGCATGGTCCACGTCTTACCCGCCGAGTTTCAAACAACGGCTCCCCAACTATCATTCCTGGACGGCGATGTCGTGGCCGAAGAAACAACACAGGTCGAATTTGTCCACACCGAGGAAGGAACGGACAGCCAAATCGACACACTAGCGGCAGCTTTCGCTGAGTTGTTTCCCCGATCCCCCACTACCAATCTACAGCATCTGAAGCCGTTGTATGTCACGGCTCAGATTGAGGGCTACCCAGTTTCTAAGGTGTTCATCGATTGTGGGGCAACGGTCAATATCATGCCCGTTTCCGTCATGCGCGCTCTGGGGCGGTCACACGATGAACTTATTCCATCAGGAATCACTATGAGCAGTTTCGTGGGTGACCGGTCCCAAACCAAGGGAGTTTTGCCTCTGGACGTAACCATAGCCAGTCGCAATCACATGACTGCATTCTTCATTGTGGATTCGAAGACTGAGTATAACGCTCTCCTTGGTCGTGATTGGATCCATCAGACTGGTTGTATTCCATCTTCCCTCTACCAAGTCCTCGTCTTCTGGGATGGCAAGTCGGTCATCGTCCACCCGGCCGATACACAGCCGTTTGAGACCAATATGATTCAAGCTCGTTACTACGATGATCACGTCGGCTACATCACCCTTCACGGTTTCAATGAGGAGGGCCGGCCGACGAAGATTTCTGTACAAAAGGCTATCGAGATAGCCGCCGAGACTGTTCACCAGGACTCGGCGAGACTCGATCTAGCCACTTTCTTCCCTACTATTGATGACTGACGACGACCATAACCGACGCCAGGCCGCAATCTCTTCAACCATGGAACGACTGCTGGCCCACTGGTATACAGTTTCCAGCCAACCATACTCCGGCGTTAATTTGGTCGAGTTTCTCGCCGAGGGAGACGATGGCCCGGTAGTATCTTTAGATAAGGTTCAGCCTGCACCGGCCGAACTCGAAGACCATCGGCCTCAGGTTAAGGACCCTTTGGAAGAGATCAATGTTGGGACGGCCGAGGAACCGCGGCCTTTATTTATCAGCGCTTTGTTGCCCCAACCCATGAAAACCGAGCTGTGTGATTTATTGAATGAATTCAAAGATTGTTTTGCTTGGAGTTATCACGAGATGCCTGGTTTAGACCGAACGCTCGTTGAGCACGAGTTACGCATCAAGCCCGGCTGTAAACCGTTTCGTCAGCCCCCTCGACGGTTCTCGACCGAAGTACAGCTTGGCATAAAGGATGAAATTGTTCGCCTTTTGAATGCCGGGTTCATTCGGACAGCCAGATATGTCGAATGGTTAGCAAACATAGTTCCTGTCCTCAAGAAGAACGGCGCTCTCCGCATTTGCATCGATTTCCGCAATTTAAATTTGGCAACCCCCAAGGATGAATACACTATGCCAATGTCAGACCTCTTAATTGATGCGGCCGCCAGCCATGCCATTTTTTCATTTATGGATGGACATGCCGGCTATAATCAGATTTTCATCGCCGAGGCTGATGTCCACAAAACTGCTTTTCGATGCCCAGGGGCACTCGGCACGTATGAGTGGGTTGTTATGCCATTTGGCCTCAAGAATGCCGGCGCCACATACCAACGAGCCATGAATACCATCTTTCATGACCTCATCGGTACATCAGTCGAAGTATACATTGATGATGTTGTGGTCAAGTCCAAGCGTCGGGAGTCACACTTAGAGGACCTTCGCCAAACCTTCTTACGCATGCGCCAGCACAACCTCAAAATGAACCCAGCCAAGTGTGCTTTCGGCGTCTCGGCAGGAAATTTCTTGGGATTCTTAGTCCATCACCGCGGCATTGAGATTGACGAAAACAAGGCCCGCGCAATTATCAATGCGCCGGCCCCCAGGACTAAGAAACAATTACAGTCTCTGCTCGGTCAGGTCAATTTTCTCCGAAGATTTATTGCCAATTCGGCAGGGAAAATACGAGCTTTCTCCACTTTGCTAAAACTCAAGGACCACGACAAGTTTGCATGGGGTTCCGAGCACGACGACGCCTTCACCTAAATCAAGGTAGCCCTAACTGCCCCGCCTGTTCTTGGACCGCCCCGCCGTGGCAAACCTCTTAAGTTGTACATATCTGCGGCCGAAGAATCCATCGGCTGCCTTCTAGCACAAGACAACGATGCCGGCCGCGAGCAAGCCATTTTTTATCTCAGCCGCCACCTCAATACCCCCGAGATCAATTACACGGCTGTTGAGAAACTCTGTTTAGCATTGTTCTTTGCCGCCTCCAAGCTTCGGCATTACATGCTTCCATCCGTCACTCAAGTCATTGCCCAGACCGATGTCATCCGTTACATGCTTACCCGGCCAATCGTCAAAGGGCGAATCGGGAAATGGACCATGGCACTATCCGAGTTCAATTTACAGTATGTTCCTCAGAAGGCCGTCAAAGGCCAAGCTTTAGCTGACTTCCTGGCCCAACACCCGTCTCCATACGACTTTGGGGATAATGATCTCGAAATCGGCATGGTGGAAGCACGGGACAATTTCTGGATAATGTATTTCGATGGCTCCAGCACTTCCTTTTCGGCTGGCGTCGGCATTGTCATTCAGTCTCCCGAGCACCATCGATGGTATTTTTCTTTCAAACTGGACTTTGACTGCACCAATAATCAAGCCGAATACGAAGCTCTTGTCATTGGCCTCGGTATCCTTCATGACTTGCGAGCACCCCGCGTCCTGGTTTTCGGCGACTCTGAACTTGTCATTAACCAGCTCAATGGCATTTTTCGTTGCATGAGTTGCACTCTAGCTCCTTATCACATGGTCGCTAGCTATTTGGCCGAGTCTTTTGACTGCATCACATTCGAGCACGTCTCTCGGGTCCATAATGTCGACGCCGATGAATTGGCCCAAATCGCCTCCGGCGCGCAACTCATGGGGGGCAAACGAGGACGAGCGGTACCAGTCGTACGACGCTCATACCCGGCCTTGGTTAACCAACAAGTTATTACCCAGGATCATGTGATCCGAACACGAGTAATGTCATTACCATCGCTACTGGATCGAGGAGACCCCGTCGAGATCTGCGCAGTAGAAGCATTACCAGGTCCAGACGATTGGAGAGGCGCAATCATGCGATACCTTGATAATCCTGATGGAAAACACGAACGTAAGACGAAGGTTCATGCCACGAACTATGTGTCATACCAAAACGCTTTATATAGGAAGAGCGAGGACGGCTTACTGTTGTTGTGTCTCGGCCCTAAAGAGGCCGCACTAGCAATGACCGAAGTCCATGAAGGAATATGCGGAGCCCATCAATCCGGCCGGAAGATGCGTTGGTTGCTTCGCCGACACGGGTATTTCTGGCCGAATATCTTAAAAGACTGCATTGAGTACGCACGGGGATGTGTACAGTGTCAGATTCACGGCCCTATACAAAGGGCCCCGGCCGAATTATTGCATTCGGTCACTAAACCATGGCCGTTTAAGGGATGGGCCATGGATGTCATCGGCAAAATTACACCATCATCTGGCTCGGCAAAGCATGCCTGGATACTCGTAGCAACGGATTACTTCACCAAATGGGTTGAAGCAAAATCATACGCCGTATTGACATCCAAAGAATTGTGTGATTTTGTCGAGGAACATATCGTAACTCGATTCGGTGTGCCAGAAACAATCATAACAGATAACGGCACGAGCAATCTTCACCGTATTACCCACAAGCCAATGGGCAGGCAGAAGCAAGTAACAAAGTTTTGATAGGGATTCTTGAAAAAATGGTGAGGGAACGACCGGGTATGTGGCATTTAAAGTTACATGAAGCGCTGTGGGCCTACCGAACGTCACCAAGAACAGCCACAGGAACGACGCCGTATGCACTGACCTATGGGCATGATGCCATGTTACCAGTCGAATTAAGTGTCAATTCACTACGAATGATAGAAAACAGCAGTCTGTTCGGTGATGAGTATGGTCAAGCCATGAGACAGGAGTTGGAAGACCTGGAAGGTGTCCGCCTTGACGCTTACAATTTATTAGTAGCGCAGAAGAAAATCGCCGAACGAGCGTACAATCAGCGTGTCAAACAAAAAACGTTCGGCGAAGGAGATTTGGTTTGGCAAACGGTTTTACCAGTTGGACTAAAAGACCCAAGGTTCGGTAAGTGGTCGCCGAATTGGGAAGGACCGTTTGTTGTTCATAAGGTTCTCGGCAAGGGGGCATATCATCTCAAAGATCGAGGTGGCTTAATGCATAAGTTGCCGATTAACGGAAAATTTTTGAAAAAATATTATCCGACCAACTGGGAAATGCGGGAGTAAACAAGTTTTTTTTTATATATATAGAAAAAGGGGTTACAAAAAAGGTGAATTCACAATCATAAAAAAAAACTAAGGAAGATAAGCCGTGAGGGCTGCCTTCAGCTCATACCACCTTCCCTCCCCCAAAGTAATCTCGGCTTCCCGCATCCTCATCTCTGACCTCATCCGCACAACCCGCCGGGCGCCGGCCGCAAGCTCCGTCAGCCTAGCCTTGTTAGCCTCAAATGTCGCTTCAAGAGATGAAGCGACATCCGACCGTTTACGTTGAAGCTCCGCAATCTGGTTATCAAGGGCCACCAGCTCAAGTTTTTTGGCCTTGATAACTTCAAGCTCCGGCCGGGCAGCCTCTTGGGCAGCCTCGTCAGCCTTCAGAACGTCGCCAGAACGGAGGGCGTTTTCAAAAATTGGGAAGAAGTCTCGAGTCTTCTCCAAAATCGAAGACAACTGAGCAACGGTGGCGTTGTCCAGATGACCTTCGGAGGCAAGAGCATTCAAGCACTCCCCAATAGTTTCAAGGCCGTTGTTCTGAAGGACCTCCAAGGCTGACAACGACAGAACATCGTGCAGCCGAGAGAAAGCCGGATAAACAGCAGCCTCGGCGGCAGATCTGGTTGGCGAGACAGAAGAGCCGGCTCCACCAGAGGCCGTGTAAAACAGAACGTCAAGTTCGGCCTGCCAGGTAGGCTGAAAACAAAAACGTCAGAATTATTCGAGGTAAATGTCAAGGAATTCTAAAGAGTAGAGAACTCACAGTGGTTGGAGGGACCTCATGGGAAGGGATGGTGAAATTTGCGACCGAAGGGGAAACCACCGGTGCTGTCGGCGTTTTAGGCTCAACCGCGGCCTTCTTTCCTTTGTCAACCACAGGAGGATCGGCTAAGGGATTCTCGGCCGTTGGAGTAGAACTTGGAAGGAGTTCATCCTCATCCTAAAAAGATACTCGGTTAGGACCAAGTGTGAAAGATTAATCAGAGGAAGAAAAAGTATATACAAACCTCGTCACTTTCCAAGACGACCGTTGATGCCTTTGGATACTTCGGGGGAGATTTGGCGGCCAAAGGGGTCACCTGCTCCAATACAGGGCCGCCAGAGACTTTTTGGATTTTGGGGGACTCGACCCGCCGGACAGGTTCTGGTACGGCTTGAGAAGCAACAGACGCAGACGATGGCCGGGGTGCACCAATACGGATGCCTTTGGAAGCCTTGACCGGCGCCTCCCGATCTCGCTTCCCCGCCGAAGGTTTTGGGAACTTTGCCGGGCGGGGAGATTTATCGGCCGCTTCAACCTCTTGACGCGACCGTTTGCCTGACGGTTTGGTTTTGGCTACGGCAGCCGTGACCATTTTAGGAAGAACAATGGTCTTCTTCTTCTTGGCCACGACCACCGTAGCAACATCTGCTGGCTGGGATGCTCGGCCACCTAGGAAAAGACAAATAGTTAGAGATCCTCGACGAAGGTAAAAAGGGGTTTTTGAGACAAAATAAGAAATAAGTACCGAAGAGTTTGGCGACTATGTCATCGACCGACGCGCCGAAAAAATCGTTTGTGTACGCCTCCCACCAGTCACCAAAAGTGTCGGTGCAAAGGGCTTCAGGGATGGCCGGCTTCAGACGAAACCTCTTGCACCTTTCCTG
The DNA here is from genome assembly GCA_963580275.1 of Crataegus laevigata. Taxonomy (NCBI): domain Eukaryota; kingdom Viridiplantae; phylum Streptophyta; class Magnoliopsida; order Rosales; family Rosaceae; genus Crataegus; species Crataegus laevigata. The sequence continues at coordinate 1,466,980 of OY756949.1, forward strand.
GAAGTCCGTCTCGGCGACTTCAAGATCCTTCCCAGGGGAGCCGGAGAGGCGTCCTCGGCCAAGAAGAGAACGGGAAGAAAGGAGGGGGACCGGGGCACCTTGGACGAAGCCAAGTTGCCGGGCAGTAAAATGGGGATGGTAAACTTCCCAGCTGGCTCGGCGTGCCTCGCAACCGAGAGGAAGATCGCGTGATAACACGAACGATCCCCAATGTTGGCGCAAAGCAAGATCCGTCTCTTCATCCCAGGCCTCAGATGGAAGACAGATCGATTGGGGGTAGTTCCGACGACGACATATCAAAAACTCGTCATCAGACAGCTCGGCCAGGCCAAAGAAGAACTTGAAAATTTCTTCGGCCCGGTGGGGAGGTATGGGTCGAGTCGCCAGCTGAGGACCGAGCGACTCAGCCGGATGGAAGGATGGAAGGTCAGGCCGAAGTGAAGCGAAGTAGACCTGCAGCCAGAGTTGGAAAATCCAGAGGGGCCCACTCTGCTGGGGGTCAATAGTGGCCGCAGTCGTCTCGGCCAAACAGCGGAACAGGTGGGCGAGAACGGCCGGACTCAGGGCCAAGGACTTGCCGCTCGCCAGGGCTTCGGCCACTGGCAGGTTCTCCACCAAGCATTTGTTTGACTTGGGACAACAAATAAATTTGTTGTACCAGTAGAAGAGGAAAGCTTCATGTTCCCCCTTCCTAGCCACTTCTTCCCCATGGCCGGCGAAATGCCAGTAAAGGGTATTATAGTTAAAGAAATTCTTGAATCGCTTCTGAATTTCTTCCTTGGTGGAACTGGCGCCTTTCTTCTCCTCCTTCAAGGATTCGGCAGCCCGAACTTCAAGCCAGGCCTTCAGATCGAGTCTCTTCGGGTAGCCGGCGAGGGCAGCATTGATTGTAAGGCCAGAAGGGGAAGTCCCCAGGATGGCCGAAATGTCAAGGACGGTGGGGCCGGCCGGGCCAAAGGGTAGAACCATTGTGTTGGTGGCTGAGCACCAGAAGTTGAGGGCCGCCAGCAGCAGCTCTTTATCCATGGCAATTTCCACGGTGGAAAGCCAGATGGCATCATAAATGCCTAACTTCTTCCATTGAGCGCCATGGAACCCTGACATGCGCTCTACCCAGACTGGCCAGTTAGCCGGAGTTGAAGGCCAGGAGCCTTGGGGCTTGGCCGAATCCCACTTGGCCCAGTCAATCCCATGGAGCAGGGGGGCAAGGCAATGGTTCTTGCATAAGTCGATGATGGAGGAAGGGACGGTTGCTCTGAAGACCGGTCCAAGCATCTGGTGACTGACGCTCAGATCATTTTCAAAGCGCATAGCTTTGACGGAAACCTTGTCGAGAATATCCTTGCACTTCTCGCATTCGGTGGTAAGCTTGGAAGATAGGGATGCCATTGGAGAGGATTGAAAAGTTGCAGAAGGAATTGGGAATTAACGGGATTCTTTGAGCAATGAAGATACGGGAGAAGAAAATCAAGAAAAGCTTGAGAATTTTGGGAGCGTAAGAGGATCAGTGGAAAAATTCTGGGTACTTATAGGCATTTGGGTAAGAAGATAGAGCGTTTGATTTTTAAATTCGGATAAAATCAATCGGGAAAAGAGCCAAGATTTTCCGAACAGTTGAAGGAATCCAGGTGAAAAGACCGAACATCCCACGCGTACATTATGATGCGCGATTGCGTGTGGCGGCGAGTAATAGTGGAAAACGGTTCAGTAGCTGCGCGTGCTGTCGATAGGGTTGCTGAGAGCATTAGAGTGTCACACGTGGCAAGGAAGGTCAAGAGGCAGGAAAGGCAAGGGGCACCGATCGTTCTCAAAATCAACGGCTTCAGAGATAGAGGCGTTCCCGCTCCCTCAAGGCCGGGCTCGGTCATGACCAGCGACCTCAGGAGCGAGGGGGCAAATGTTTGGGCCCAAAATAACATTTTGGGCCGAGGGAAGGTTTTCTCGGCCTAAAAGAGGGTTTACGTGGAACCCTAAGAACTAGGTAAGCCTAGGACGACAACTTTTCCTTAATTTAGGGTAAAAAACATGCCCTAAAACAAGGAAAAGAGAAAGCAAGAAAAGAGAAAGAAAATGGCTTCTTCACGTGACCCAACAAGAGAGGATTCAGATCCTATAAATACAGAAGCAATGGCAACATGCAAGGGAGAAATCAAACACAACACACAAATCTGCCCTGCGCAAATCCTCTCAACACCCTTGAGAATTTTTACTTTCTTTTTCGCCTTCACATCTTCAGTTTGGATAAACAGCACTGTGAAGGCAACCGGTAAACACCTTCAGTTTGGATAAACAGCACTGTTGCCGTAGAACTAGCCGTCCGTGAAGCACCTTCAGTTTGGATAAACAGCACTGCGACAGGGTCGACTGGTTACTTATCCTAGTCTCGGCCGAAGAGGATTTTCGAATCCCCCTCGACAGAGGTCATCTCATTAGCCTTTCTCGGCGAAGTGAGGTGTTACTAATACCAAAGCTCGGTGCCTCGACGCCGAGTCGCTTTACGATTACGTACTCACAAGAGGATCTCAAAACTCAACACCGAGACGGCCGAACCACGTCTGTGGCCGAGGCCTTCGTCAGTTTTGAGTACCTCTGCACTTATACTCTAGTGTCGATTCGGCGTGGTCTCACCTTCATCAATACGGTGACCGTGGCCGAATTGGACGACCACAATTTGTGAATTTTGTAATTGGCAGCCTTGTCTTCAGGCTCTAGAACCTAAAGGCCGAGACACGTTCCTTTCTCGGCCGCAATCGCAAGATACAGAAGTTGGCCGCGCGCATCCATACCACATCAAGACAATTTACTTCTCGGCCGAAGCTCGGCCGACGAGTTGGCACGCCCCGCACACATTTGAAGGACAACAGTTAGACTACTATTCACTCGGCCTGCGCGCCACGTAGGCTAAGTAATATTTGTAGCCAACATAAACAAAGGGAGAGTTCAAATGCATAGAGGTCTCAAGGGAGCAATAGTTACAATGGTGGTAATAACAACAGGAGGTATAATTTCAATAATCGAAAAATCTTTGGTGGCTACAATGGTGGGAATGATAATTACATGTCATATTCTAATTTTGGAAATAATGGGAAATGTGTTCAAAATGGAGGTAAACAAGGAAACACTTGGAGTGGTAATATCAACTCCAAGAACGTTATATCTCATGAATGTCAAATATGCTCCATAAGAGGACATGCAACACCAAATTGCTACTTTAAAGCCGATAACAGTCAATCACTTGGTGGGTTCTTAGTTTGTTTGATCTATGGGAAAAGAGGCTATAGAGCTTTGGAATGTTTTCATAGAAATAACTTCTCATACCAAGGAAGTGCACCCCTAACATCTCTTGTTGGTATGGTTGCCCAAGGCTCAACTGTCACAAATGAAGATTCCAATATCCATAGTTTTCCAACTGTTGATGCATGGGTGGTTGACACAGGTGCAACTCACCACATGACATCAAATGTAGAAGCTTTAAATCATAACACTTCTTATAATGGTGATGCCAAGATCACTGTTGGTAATGGAGAAGGTTAGGTGGTTCAGAATATTGGTTCTTCCCTTCTTAAAACTCAACAAAAGCCATTAATGTTGCATAATGTGTTACATGTGCCACAAATTACTATGAATATGTTGTATGTTAAGAAACTATGTAGTGATAATAATTGCTAGTTTGTATGTGATGGTTTGATCTTCTTTATATAGGACAAGGTAACTCGAAGGATTGTGTACCAAGGCTAGAGTGATGATGGAGAGCTATTCAAGATACCAATAATAGTGCTTGCAAGGTCCAGAGTTACAAGTTTTGAAAGATGTGCAACTTTTGTTGGAAAGAAGATAAAGATTGTAGTTTGGCATAAAAGGTTGGGTCATCCATTTGAAGAGGTAATCAGTGTCATGTTAAATAATGCTGAAGTATCAACTAGTATAGATTTGAATCCATCCATATGTACTGCTTGTATTCAAGGCAAAGTGACTAAGTTGCCTTTGCCTGTAAGCTAAGATAGGTCAAATATTGTATTTGAAAATATACATTTAGATATATGGGGTCCTTCACCACAGAAGTCTATAGAGGGTTATAGGTATTACATAAGCTTTGTAGATGAATACTCTCGATTTGTATGGATTTTTTTGGTGATAAATAAATCAGATGCTTTTACAATCTTTTCCAAGTTCCTTGCATTTATTGAGAATCAATTCAATGCTTCAATTAAATATCTTCAATCAGATGGTAGAGGAGAGTATATGAACATTGTGTTTAGACAACTTTTGGAGATAAAAGGGATTATATATCAAGTTTATTACCCTCATACACCCCAGCAAAATGACCTTGCTAAAAGAAAGCATAAGCATTTGGTTGAGACTGCTATTAGTTTGCTGTCAGATGCTCAAATACCTTCAATATTTTGGTATCATGCTTGTTCTCATGCTGCATTTTTAATCAATAGGATGTCATCCAGAAATTTAAATATGCAGTCTCCTTACCAAGTTGTGCTTGGTTCTATTCTTGAAATTTAGCATCTTAAAGTATTTGGCATTGCAGTGTACCCATTACTAAGACCTTTCAACAAACATAAACTGGAGCCAAGATCAACTCAATGTGTAGTTCTTGGTTTTGCTCATGGGTATAAAGGAGTTATCTATTATGATATCAAGACCAAAAAGTTCATTCTGTCAAGGCATGTAATAAATGATGAAGATGTATATCTATTCAGACAATCTCAACCACATAAAGATTCTTTAACTGTTTATAAGACTTCTCAGACACCAGTTTTGGTTCAGTTACAAGTTTCAAGAAAAAAAAAAAGTCATGTCTGATACACAATTATAGAATGATTCACAAGCAGCTAGTTCTATAAATATATCAGAAAATGGTACTGGTTCAAATCCTAGTAGTCATGAAAATGGTAACAGTGATAATTTAATTAATAACTTGAATGGCTACAGTCTCAGCAATTCACAAAGACTTCAAACCAGTGACGTAGATGCAAATTCGACTGATAGCACTTCTTTACATGAATCGTCAAGTTCTTTACAACATCACTCTTTTACATATCATCACTTTGGTGCACAATCCTTGTTGCATGTCCATTCAGATTCCTAACTTAAGGTAATCCTTCCTGATCTATCGCAATCTGATCTAATCTCACATACTGCACCATCTACTCATTCAATGGTCACTAGGTTGAAGAGTGGTACAATTGAGAGAAGGAATTATGCTGCTTTAATAGCACAGTGTCCTCAACTTCATTCCGTTCAAATCACAGAAGAAGAACCTTTCATGGTTGGCTACTCCTTTATTTTTGAGATCACTGATGCTTCAGAACTTAAAACATTTAGGAAAACTGCTATTATTCCATAGTGGCAAAAGGCAATGCAGGAGGAATACGATTCACTTAGAGCACAAGAGACTTGGGTATTGGTTCCACCACCTAAAGATAGAGCAATTGTAGGAAGCAAATGGGTATACAAAGTGAAGAAAAATTTAGATGGTAGTGTTTCCAGGTATAAAGCAAGGCTTGTAGCCCAATGTTTCTCCCAAGAACATGGCATTGATTACTTAGATACATTTAGTCATGTTGTCAGGCATACTACTGTAAGGATTATTCTAGCCTTAGCTGGCATGAATAATTGGAATCTCAGACAATTAGCCATCGAGAATGCTTTTTTACATCGAGATTTACAAGAAGAAGTGTGTATGAAGCAACCACAAGGGTTTATTGATCCATCTTACCCTTCTCATGTTTACAAATTGGTCAAGTCATTATATGGCTTGAAACAGGCTCCACAGGCTTGAAATTTGAAATTTACAAGTTATTTGGCAGTTATGGGATTTCATGCATTAGCTTCTGATACAAGTTTGTTTGTAAAGAAGGATGAATCTAATATCATCATCTTATTGCTCTATGTTGGTGATATCATCTTAACTGGATCCAATACTTTGAAGATACAAAAGGTGATTCAAGAGCTCTCTAAAGTGTTTGAGTTAAAAGATATGGGGTAGCTTACATATTTTTTAAGGTTACAAGTTCAATATAAAGAGGATGAAGGTGTCTTTTTTTACCAGTCTAAGTATATTAAGGATCTAGTCCACAAAGCAAGTATGGACTCATGCAAACCAGCAAACACCCATTGTAAACCTCATCATCAAATGTTACATTCTGAGGGGCAACTTTTGACAGATCCAACTATTTACAGAAGCATTGTGAGGTCTCTACAATATCTTACCTTTGCTAGGCCAGATATTGCCTTCGTTGTGAACACAGTATGTTAATTCATGTCTTCGCCAACTGATATCCATTTTGGAGCTATCAAAAGAATCATTTGTTATCTTCAAGGAACCATGAACATTGGCATTACTTTTTCTGCAAACACAGTTCCAAAGCTCAATGCTTTTTTTGACTCTAATTGGGCTGCATACTTGAATACTCGAAGGTCAATTACTGGATATGTGGTGCACTTAGGCAATAATCCAATCTTTTGGCAATTGAAGAAACTCAGTGTCGAGGAGTTCTGAAGAGGTTGAATATAAAACCTTAGCACATATTGTAGCAGATATAGCTTAGATACGAAATATATTGAAAGACTTGAGAGTATTTTTAGATGCTCCACCAACAATTCACTGTGACAACACGTCAGCTATTGCCTTAAGTGCAAAGTCGGTGTTTCATTCAAGGATTAAACACCTTGACACAGATTACCATTTTGTGAGAGAACGAGTATAGCAAGGAGATTTGGAGGTTGTGTATTCCAACTGAGGAGCAAACTGTAGATGTTCTTACCAAGGGTCTTCGCAGTTCTTCATTTCTTAAGCATTTTTACAATCTCAAACTAGACAATCCCAGTTGAGATTACGGAGGGATGTTGAAGATATATGGTGACTGCCACATTATTTGACACATCACCATAGTGCCACATCAGTTATTGGAGTTAGTTTGTTAAAAGTTGGTTACATAGATTGCTTAGCTGATAAGCTACATTTGGAGGGTATATAAGCTTGTATCGGCTCAGTGTGCTGATATCTTTTATCTCTCTAGAAATAACAAAGCTTTTACTTATCCATCTCTCTGTCTACATTTATTCGAATACTACTCTTATATTTCTTTGCATACATTCATCTGTAAAATCCTTAGATGAATGTTATCATATATCACACCTTTATTCACACTATGGAAGTAAGGATATTTTATTTTTATTAAAAAGGGAATCAACTAGTGGTTTTGCCATGACACTCCACCCTTCTAGAGGCCGAAAAGTAAAAATATTCTTGATATGATGATGATCTCAAGTTGCATTATGTTTATTTATCTTGCCTACCTTAGGATCCTAAGTTCATAATTCCACATAACAGAACTGCTAATTTACTTAATAAGTATTTTATATATTAAACATGTTGTTGGACAAAACTAGTGAGATTTTAGAACAACGTAAAGTGTCAAGTTTGTAATTTTTACAAGGTTGCTCCGGTCACTTAGTGAGGATAATATGTAAAGAGATATAGATAAGGATGCAAACATAAGATTTACATAGTTCATCCTAAGTTGAGCTACATCCACAGTTTGAAGAGTTCTCATTAATAGTGGAGAGTTTACACAATATATAGGTTCAAACACAATCATCATAGTGAGTTCTAATGACAGGTTTAAGTACAATAATGACATTATTGATTAATTGTAGGAGAGTGGTCTCGTTTTATAGTTGAGAAGAGTCGCTTGCTTTTGTCCGCGATCAATGTGGGACTTTAGAAGCTTTATTCTGACGTTGACGTGTGTCATTATGTGATTGGTCTCTTGATTGGAGAGGAACTCATGTGCTTCGGCAGGAGTGCCTTAGCATGAATGCTTCAATGGATTTCTGAAAATATGAAGTTGACCAGAGTTCGATAATTTTAGAATTAGTGAAGTATGGTACAAATAAAACATAAAAGGAGAGAAACAAAAAAGAAAACAAGATTCAAATGGTCGTGAAGATTTTAAGATCATAGGATCAACTAAAACCTTCTTTTCGATTAGGGTCCACCATTGGGTGAGATCGATCAGAAAGGTAAGAAAAGAATGTACGCCACTTTGATAGGTGATCGATCAGGACCTTTAGTATATTTTTCAAAAAGAAAAAAAGTAGCAGCCAACAGGAAGAATCCATATTTTCTGCGCGTTTCTTTTGGTATAAAACTCAAGAAAAATATATTTTTAGGCGAAACAATAGTGGTTCTATTACAAACTTTAAAGATGGTATCTTATATCAAGTCTGAAAGGTCTGCAAACTAAAAAAACTCGAAACAAAATATAAGGGCTAACTTTGCAAATTTAATAGTCACCATATTGGTTTGGTGAAATAGTTTTAGGTTGTAAAAACACTTGGAAGTGTTTTTTAAAAGAAACATAGTTATGTGCTTCTTATAGAAAGTATTTGAAGTCATTTTTTGAGATTCACTTACATTTTTACTAAGAATTGATTCAAAAAACATTATTGTAAAAAATCATTCCAGTTATTTGAAACACAGTTTCTAACAAATAATAATTAAATTGGTGACGTTGTCATTGTTTTTCGTTTTCGAGTCTTTTTAATGCGGGAACCCTTCAAATTCAATCCTCGATGCCATCTTTGCAGTTTGTGCTTAATTAACCAACAAATCAGAATTAAATCGTCTTTAATTTGTTTTAATAAGATGTCTGATGATGCATTGATCCTCCTCCGAAGGAAACCTAATGAAGTGTTTCCACTAAGTGAGAGCTAGTAAAAATATTCTCCCACTGCTGACTGGCCACCCGAAGGAAACCTAATGAAGTGTTGCTCGATCAATTGTGTAGGTTGTGTTGTGATTTGGTGATATGAATCCTCTTCACTTTAAGAGACATGCTGCCTCCCCTCAATTGAGACCGCCATCATTCTATAGTTCAAAAGGAACCAAAGGCCTGCCCAGGAACAATATATTTATTAATTTGAATTAATTAGGGGTTTTTTTATCGTTAAAAGTTATTGCTAACTGACGAGCGATTTTTTTAGTGTACTAGAAAAACAATTTGATACATTAAGTGTCACAATAAAAATGGTTAAATATTTATAATTTTTTTTTATCAACTGTGTATTGTAATACTTAATTTATCAGATCGTATCTTAACACGTTGAAAATTTTCTCATTTCTGACACCAAATAGGACTTTTGTAAAAGTACTGTTTATTGTAAAAGTTAGGGTTTTGGAAGAGAAGGACGGGGTGATCTGACCCGGCCTGCATGAACCGGTCGGACACCACCCTGATCAACCCAGTTATGATGTTAAATTGCATTTGCGCTGTTCCATTCTCTTTTCAGGTGCATAAGGACATCAGTGACAGATAAAATTAGATTTTCTTTGCACGAGAGAATCTTCCAAGCCAGTGTTTGGTCGAGTCCATCTTTGACTCGTTAAGATTCAACGTTATAGTGTGACTTTAATTTTACATATAAGCCGGTGTTGCAAGAGTTTTAGCCGTTATATTTGGCTGTCGTGGCTGCACCTGTCAAGTTAAATGATTTTTTTTGTTTGCCTGCTTTGATTATTATAATTTATATTTTCAAACTCAAACATTATCATTCAGTGCTACATAATACTGAACAATAATATTAAACAGAAATCATTTTCTTTCTTTCTTTCTTTCTTTCTTTCTTTCTTTTTGTATATTAGTTATAATTTTCCTTTTACAATAATTCTTTTCTGAGTGAGTACTATATTCAATAGAAGCAATAATGTATAAACTGTTTGTTGAATAAGTATTATACTCATTAGGAGCAAGATTGTTAAACTATTTTAATATTTTTATTAAAATTATTCATTTGCTTCTATAATATGTTAAAAATATGCATATAAAACATAATTATATATTGAAAAATGTGTCAAAATAATGTGTTTTAAACGTAAAAGGCTTTTTTTATTAGCACCCCACAATATGTTGAATACACCCCACATTAAAGTTTAATATTAGATAACTTATATACCTATTATGCAATGACAATATCGACCTCATAAGGTTTTTAAAAAATTCTAAATACATCCCAAATTACTTTTCACATGTATATCCTAAGTTTATTTATCTTCTTCAACTCTCAAAACCACTCTCACCCTCCATGGTAGAATTAATGAAACTACAAACACATTGATTAAAAAAATTATTCTTGATAAATGAAATGTGAAATCGTTTTGGAAACTTCACATGAGCTAAGACTTTTATTTCATTGTTTTAGTGATTTCAACAGTATCCCTTGATGTGCATGCAAAATGATATAACAAGCGAAATGCATTCGCTCTGGAGGTACTAAATTTGCGAGTGTTTGATTCACAACCCCATTTTGTTATATTAAAAAGAAAAACACAGATTAGAAATCAACATAGCAAAATTTAGAAGCCGAGTTAACTAGAAGCAATTACGGAGATAATATCATTGACATGATCCTTTCCCATGATGTGCAGATATCGATACAACAGTGGAACCTACGTCTTTTTCTGGGATTAGCCACATTACATCACAAAGATCCCTTGATTTTAAAAGCAACATAACAACCTAGTTTCTTTCTCTAATTCAATGATTTAATAACTAAATCCATTCCCATGATTCGCTCAAAGGAAAAGAAGAGGAATCATCATCATCAACCCCAATATTTATTTAATCTCCATTACCCAGTGCTACTCCTGCTACTCTATATAAAGCTCTACATTTCTATAGCTGCCATATATTTTTTTTTTTTTGGATTTTTATCTTCCTCATCCACTGCTATGAAAATCATCTCCCTCCTCTACTGGTTCGGAATACCCACAGTCTTCCACCTATTTCCATGAAAGGGATAGAGAAACATGAAGGGATAAACACATGCAAATAATCAAACAATTGTTGGCATCACTCCAATAGAAAAATTAAGAAAATTTCAGAATCACACCAGCGTCAGATTTACATTGAAGGTGCCTTTGAATGACCTTATGTATTTGCACATAAGATTTGAAGAGTGTAAGGTGTATGTAGAAAATATGGGGTGTATGGTGAGAGTGTGGGGTGTAAGGGTATTATGAGAAAGTAAATGGGGTGTATTAAGATAAGTTTTAATTAAAAAAGCAAATGTGGGTATATTAAGTACGTGGGGTGTATTCAACAATATGTGGGGTTTCAATATAATAAGCCAACGTAAAAATACATACGTTCGTGTATGATATATGTATAGTACTTCAGAATTATAATGCGATTTAATGAAACATTAAAATATGCATGGAAACAAGAATTACTTTTGAAGAATAAGTTCGTAAGTGTATTATACGTAAATTTACTAACCTAAATTTTTCAGAAACCAAAGCTCTAGTTTTCTCCTACGTGTAGTACTTTAGAGTTGCCTAAAATAATTCTTACAAGGAGGAATCAGCGTGCTACTTCCTGAAGAACGAGTCCAAGTATTTTTCCTATATTAAAACTATATTTGTGCACCTGTACAGGTACAATACAAGAAATGATGAGACTTGTACAGGAGGAAAGTGGGATCTTTCATATATATATATATATATATATATATATATATATATATATATATATATATATATATATATATATATGTATTGGTTAAGGGGGAAGGGGGGTTGGGGGAATGGGGATGGGTGGTGGTGGTGGTGGTGGGGTTCTAGGGTTTCACAGGGGATGAGAACGCGTGGTATGGGGGGTGGGTGGGTGGGGGTTTGGGGTTCCCACGTCCCCTCGTGCGCGCTATCTATCATGGATCATGCAATTGGACGATGGCGAGCTCTAATCCCCTCGATTATCATCATTAATAGCGTGCTGCCAAAATAGAGAATCTGATTAAGCCTTTTGGGCTTTTACATTTTTAACCTTTTAAGATAATTTTGTGACTAAGTCAAGGTAGTAGATTGGATTTTGACTTTCGTTCTTTGAATCGGGCATATTGTTTTTATTTTTTTATTTTATTTTTATTTATGGTAATTTTAATTAGGTTATTTTTTTATGGTAATTCCATTAGGTAATATTGTCTTGTTTGGTAATTTGAATTAGGTATATTGTTATGGTTGTGCACACAATAAAATGTATCAACATAATATACCTACCAATTTGTTGGCGTGAAGTGCAATTTGAAAAATATTATTGATACTTTGAAAATTTAATTGAGTACTGTTTATGTAAGTAATTTTTTTTTTAAATATATAAAATTTGGAATGCATTAAATTTTAAGAGTATCAATAACAGTTTCTTTAAAATTGAACGTAATTTATCTCTGTTTCTTATTATGTTTTATTTCCTATTGTATATTTACCTAATCTTCATATATGTGCATTCATAATAGTGTACACTAATTATTGATTAAGAATTTTAATTTTAAATTAATTTTATTTTTTCATATTAGTAGTAGTGCGATCCATTGGAGAGTTGTCTTGTCAGCCAAGCAGAATATATGTGAATGTGGGAGACAAATAAAAACATTTGAAGGTTAGGAACAGTTGACAAAATATCATTTTAGGGCCCTGTTGGACCCACATGGGACCCACATCCATCTCCTCACTCTATCTCTTGACTCTGTTGACTCCCCCCTTCCTCTCTATATTTATATCTCTAATTCCATCCCTAACTCTCCACCTCCACTTCTCTTCTTCTTCCTCTTTCTTGTCTTACGTTGTTAATCTCCATTTTCTAGCTTAATCAGCTAGATTAATTAGGTGATTAGCCAATGGCTGACGCAGTAGGTTCATCCTCTGCAAAGAGAATGTGTTCGGTGCCTGAGAGGCTCCAACTGCATGGCGCCATGCTGGTCTTGCAGTTTGGCTACGCTGGTTTCCATGTCGTCTCAAGAGCTGCCCTAAACATGGGCATCAGCAAGCTCGTCTTCCCAGTTTACAGAAACATCATCGCTATTCTCCTCCTCCTTCCTTTTGCCTATTTTCTAGAGAAGTACGCATATATATATATTTTTTTTTAATTCGGCGCATCTCTTTTCTCTTTATGATGCTCAAGCTATTTCTATCAACTGATTTGTTTTGATTAATTCAATCCAAAGAAAAGAAATAAACATTAGCGAGAAGGAGAGAAAAGCAGTTTGTGCTTATTTATAATTAATCAATATTGCATAATGGAGATTAATTAATTAACGTGTTCATCTTGTTATTGATTCTTTGCTTCATCAGGAAGGACAGGCCTGCAATCACTCTAAACTTTCTCATTCAGTTCTTCCTGCTTGCACTTATTGGGTATGATTAAAAAAAAATTACACATTTGAAAAGCCAAGACATATATTCTGCTAATTAACTATTTAATAATCACCTTTTGTTTCACTTTAATTATTTTCTTAATTTACAGAATTACAGCGAACCAAGGATTTTACTTGCTGGGGTTGGACAACACAACACCCACCTTTGCTTCTGCGATCCAGAACTCCGTCCCCGCCATTACTTTCCTCATGGCAGCCATACTCCGGTAACGTTAATTTATTAACTTACATAATAAGTCATAATATTTTTATTCCAAGTTCTTCATCAATATATATATATATATATACACTTACTTTGTCAGCGATTCTGTCACTTTTGCATGTCTAAATAACATTATTTTATAAATTAATATTGCAGGATAGAGCACGTAAGACTAAACCGCAAAGATGGTATCGCCAAGGTGGTCGGAACGGTCTTCTGCGTCGCTGGAGCGTCGGTAATCACTCTATACAAGGGGCCCACCATATACAGCCCAACTCCTCCACTCCAGATGATGAGCTTGATGAGCGGAACTACCGCCTCTGCAATCTCATCAACTTCTTCATCAGCAATAGTGTCGACTCTCTCATCGCTCGGCGATGCAAATGGAAAGAGCTGGACACTGGGCTGCCTGTACCTGATCGGTCACTGCCTGTCGTGGTCCGGCTGGCTTGTGCTGCAAGCCCCGGTTCTGAAGAAGTACCCAGCTCGTCTCTCGGTAACGACATACACGTGTTTCTTTGGTCTCATACAGTTCATCATTATTGCTGCCATTTTTGAGAGAGACTATCAGGCTTGGATCTTTCACAACGGTGGTGAAGTGTTCAGTATCCTCTACGCGGTAAGTACTTAGTAGCTAAGATCATTACTAATAGGAAAAACTAATTAAAGGCACTTGAAAATTTTGAGTTTTAACTAAGGATAAAATAAAAGGTAAAGTGAATAGTATTATAATTGACTTTTTAGTGTAAAAATATGATTTTAACTAAACAGTACCAAGAACTTTTCTTTAAAGTTCCCATAAATAAAAGGCACAACTTGTTCATGTGTGAACCGGTTGCTTCTAACTTAAAAAGCTTCTAGGGTTCAAACACAATAATGCAGGGTGGTGGGTATTGAAAGTGAAACAAATTATACTGTTTAAAATCTTTTCTCTTTTTGCTCTTCCTTTTTTTCCTTATATATTTTTGTTTTGTGGTTAATTAATAGGACTTGTATATGTATAATTGCATTTGCAGGGAGTGGTTGCATCAGGGATCGCATTCGCTGTACAGATATGGTGCATCGACAGAGGGGGCCCTGTATTTGTGGCCGTATATCAGCCTGTTCAGACCCTCGTTGTCGCTATAATGGCCTCCGTCGCCTTAGGCGAAGAGTTCTACTTGGGCGGGTAAGTAGTTCATACTCTTGACCACCAGAGGAGGATTCTCTCCTTCTTTTTTGCCATACACTTCCATCTTTCTCCTATTTGTGTGGTCACGGTTAAGTCACGTCAACATTTTATATTAATTTTTATAAAAATAATAAAACAAAAAAACGTGACCTGACCGTAACCACACAAACCGAAGAATGATAGAAGTGTATGGGAAAAAAGTCCTTCCTGACCACCACCACCACCTGGGTTCATTAAACCCCAAAAATAATCATTCCCATCTCATTTCATCATTCTCTTTATCTCTCTGGCATTCATCATTACCCTCCACTGTTTGTACCCAACGTTTACTTAATCTATGCATCCCAACACTATTAGTATGATATTAGAAGAGAAAACAATAGAATAGATAGAAACTTGAGTAGAGTTTCCGATCTCGTCTTTTGTATGGCAGTACACAAAAATATGAACTCTCATATAGTCCTAATTAACTTCACATTGATTCTATTATAGTGTGGGAGTTAGAATTATTCTAACCAAGCATTCATCACAATTTCTCTTTATAGAATATCCATTAAAAAAAATTAGATTCATTGACACATAGATTGACAAGTCAAAACAAGTTATATATATAACATAATAACATTTCACGTGTTTTACACACATGTTTTTCTTGTACTTTTCCTCAGAATTTATACTCGATTTTACATAATTTCATATCTATACGTGTTTCAATACAACATATATACTAATTTTTTTGTGAAATATTATGTTTACACTTGACAAAAAAGACGTATATAAATAATAAACAAACAAGATTTGAATGATTCAGAAGTTCATGTAAAACACATGCATCACAATTTGGTCACATCTTTGTTGTTGTGGAATATACATATACTTAAATATTGGACTTGTACAACATTGGACAGGATAATTGGGGCAGTGCTGATTATAGTGGGACTATACCTAGTGCTGTGGGGTAAAAACGAAGAAAGAAAGTTTGCTCAGCTAATTACTCAAGGAAGCAGCAGGGCTGGAATCCAGTCCACTCCAGAGCACACAAACAACAGGAAAATCCAAACCAAGACGTCCCTCACTCAGCCGCTCATCCCCCCATCCACCGAAAATGTTTGATCGCCATTTTCCAACTTTTAGCGACAATCTTGGGCCCTTCTTCTTCATGAGATATCAGAAGGACAAAACAAAATTACTGCCGTAGCTATATAATATATCAGAAAGCTTTGTGTGTTTAATGAAGGTGTTCTTTCTTTTTTTTTTCTCTTTTTTTTTTTCACTTTTTCAATCACTTTCTTAAGTAGGGAGAAGGGGGAAAATCAAAGAGAGCGAGAGATCTCAGGGGGATGAATATATTCATCATGATCATTGTCAGCTATGTGGGGGACTCAAAGCCTTAAATCTCAAATGTTTTAATTATATGTTAATTTTATGGTTTGATTATATGAAAAAGGTTTTCCTACACTGTATTCAAAGCTGGCTAATTCATGCTCTTCATATCACAGCAAACAAACTCATATGGTTAAAGTACACTTAACACCATTGGGGTGCGTTTGTTTGGGCTCGTTAACCTTCACTGGACTGGACTGGACTACACGCTAGTGTAGTCATGTGTTTGTTACTTACACGGACTAAGTTTAATGGGATAAACCAGGACTCGCGTGGACTATCTCCTTCGTTAGGAGGTCTTAGCGAGACCCCCCAAATACCATGGGATTGCTAAGACCTCGTCTGCTCACTTCGCCAACATCACCTACACCCACCAACCCACCAACCCAGAACCCAGAATCTCCATATTTTCTTTTGCTCGTTTTGAATCTCGAGGACCCTAGAATCTCTCTCCTCTCTGCTTTCTTTGCTCTTGCCGTCGTCCGTTCACCTCCGAGTAGGCCTGGGCCCTCGCTGGTAGACATAGACAGAAAACTTGGCATGCGAACAACCATGGCCGATGCCCACTTCGATCTGCAACCACAACTTCATCTCAGTCTTCTACACATTTGCACAAATTTGATGGAATAAAAAAAAACCCAGATTCGGTGGAAGTGCAAAATCAACCTTCGAATCGTGAAACCCATATTCGAATCACAAATTGCAAATCCCAAAGAGAGAGATTTCTGAAAAACTAACCTATTTTCAATAGAGGGAGAGAGTGTTCAGGAGATAGAGTTCTAAAAAACTAAGAGAAAGGAGAGGGAAGAGTGTTCGAGAAAAAGGAAAAGGAAAAAGAAAAGGAAAAAGAAAATGGAAAAAAGAAAAGAATAGAAAATTATTACTCAGTTTGTTAGTCCGACACTGCACCAAACGCTTCACTAAGATAGTCCAGCTTCGTCTAGTCCAAGCCAGTCCAGCTTAGTCCCTACAGCTAGTCCAGTCTAAGACAGTCCGGTGCAACAAACGCACCCTTGAAGTTTGGAGTTAGTTCAAAATGAGTCACGAAATTTTAATTTTATAACATTGCACCGTGACGTTTTAAGATTTCTCCGATTTACATTTTCTGTTAGCTTGTTATGGTAATGGGAGCAGTTAAATTTCCCTAATAAAAGCAATGAGGCCAATTAGCTTCTCTAACTCAAACAATAATTAGAAAATATAGAAGCGAGTTGTTTAACATGAGATGCTCCTCCAAGTTTCACATTATTCCTCTTAGATGTGGTTTACTTTTGGATGGCAGATGCCTATGGCACTTTTTTTGGTTGTGTCCATTTTGACTGCTACGACCATAAAATTACAACTTAAGAGGTGCAATGGCAGAAAATCACAACCTCGTGATCCATTTTGAAATTAACCTTTAACTTTGATGGAAAAAAAATCACTATTTTTATCACAATCACCTCAACTCGTGTCTATATAATCACAATAAGAAAAATCTGATATCGGGCTTTTTATATTAAAAAAATAATTAAACTAGTAATTTTGTTTCAGTAATTCATTATTCTAAGAATCAAAAGGACTTGTATAAGCATTTTATTTTCTTCTATTAAAAATATACTTGTTTACAATGATTGTGTGGTGACAAAATTGCAAGTAAGATTTGATGCATGATTAGTGTCAGATCCTAAATCACAACAGTAAAGAGTACGTTATTTGAAACTTGAAAGGGGTCCATAATAGTAATGACATTAGTTTTTCTTTCTTTCTTTTTTCTGTATCCTTCTTTTATAATGGTAAAGAACCTTTTCCTTTTGGTGATGTGAATGGGATCTATTGTGTTAATTTATCCCCATATAGTAGAGCATTGTGCAAGTAGTTAGTTATTTTGGGAAATAGATCATTTTTCGGATCTCTTCTATCAAATTCTCTTTATCAAATAATTCAAACCTTTAAAATTTGATCAAACGATTAAAATTATTATAACTTTTAAAGTGGACACCTATTTGTAGCTGTTGGATCAAATTTTAAAAGTTCGAATTAATTGATGGGGAGAATTTGGTGAAAGAAAGAGGATTCCCTTCCGTTATTTTGTATCATGTTCCAGGACTTTTGTCCGTAAAAGTATGTATTTCTTTATACAAGCAATATCAGTAAGAGAATGAAATCGAACTTAGGATTTTGTGTGTATATATACATATATGCTTTCAATGAGCTACATTACACGCTTTTTGCATCTAAGGTCTTTCACAGTGAATTGAAAATTTTGAGTGCTATGAGAAAGAGTTTTATTTTTGAATTCAATATATTGAATTCATAGTGTGATATTTGTACAATAAATAACAAGAAAGAGAAAATATGTAGTCAATCATAAAAAGAGAAAATGAAAAGTCGATGAGTCTCACATTTAAGATATGAAACTCAAACATTATGGCAAGTGTAGTACGAATTACCTTACCGTGTCTGATTCTTATATATAAGTATCACATTTACCTAAACCACCGATGAAGGCCCAACCAAATATTTTCACTCCCCTCCTTCATGACAAAAAAAAAAAGTTGAATTGTTGCCTGCCATTAGTCGTAAAAACATTCTAAGAAAATACATTAAAACTAATATCAGTGTATATTGTCAAAGTTTTTCATAGTGATTATTCAATTTCGATCATTGAAAAAAAAAATCAAGAAACAAAGCTTAAATGAATCTTTATTGGAAATGGCATGACCATATATTGAAGAAGCTAATTAATACATACTGTCAAATTGTATCACACTTTCAAACTATATATATCATCACTTTTCGTCCCCATCTATGACAATAGTGCCGGTACCATCCTTGCCTTTGTAACGCCGAGCCACCCACAAATACAGCAAGAAATTAGCACCGTTAATGGAGGTCAAAATCCAATAAAAGTAATTAAGCTTGCTCTTATTCAAATCATTCCTCAGCCACCCTTCTTGTTCTCCGCCTGTCGCACGCCCAATGATCTTAACAAGCACCGTGCTCAGCCAACTCCCGATCCCAATCTCACTCAAAAAAATCGCACTACTAATGCTCCTCGTACCGTCCGTGGCCTCATCGTAAAAAAACTCCAACTGTCCAACGTACGTAAACACCTCGGCAGTTCCAATGAGAAAGAACTGCGGAACCAACCAAAACACGCTCATTTTTCTCAACGGACTGAACTCGTCTCGGCGCTTCTTCTCAACTAAGGCAGCCGAGGCCACGGCGAAGATTGAGATAAAGAGTCCGACCCCCATTCTTTGTAACGACGTCAGGCCACGCGGGTGGCCTGTGCGTTTGCGAATGATGGGGACAATGAACTTTTCGTGAAGGGGGATGAGGATTAAGGCGTTGATGGCCGCGAAGACAGGGACGGAACCTGGGGGAATTTCGAAGTTGTGGCCGAGTTTGCGGTCGGTTTTTATGGCTTGGCTGACGAACAAGGTTGAGAGTTGAGCGAATGAGATGGCGAGAGCTAAGGTTGATGCCCATACGGGGAGAACCCTAATGAAGCATTTGAATTCTTCGACTTGGGTCACTGTGCATAGAGTCCAACGGCTCTTTGGGTTGCCTTCTGGGTCTGTCCTCACAGCTGCTTTGTCCAAAAACCTGCATATTAACAAGTTGATTAAGTGGCTAATTAACATATAACTTACCTAAATCACACAAATGGGATTCTAAAACAGTTAATTCACAATCTTGATACTACATTTTTCAGCAAGTTCATGCTCATTAAGCTAGCGCACAATACACAAAACAGTTATATGTAGGGCTTTTATCCAAGATTGACATATAACTACTCACTTTGGTCCATAATATTTAAAATCGATGGAAGTGGTTCTTGATATTGTTCATTGTCAATCGTTTTGGTCATTCTTTAAGAAATTTCCGTTAAATTGAGGATATTTTTTGTTAAATGAACCCCTCCCCTTGAACATGTGGTTTCTTCAATTTAACAGAGACTCTTAACAGAATAACCAAAATAATTGACGATAAACATCTCAGGGACCATTTTCATTGATTTTAAATTTTAGAGACCAAATTTCAGAGTTATGAAAATCTCAAGTGGACTATTTTCGCTAAAAAACCTTATACATGCATACTATCTGACAAAAGATAGAACTTAATTATATGTGCATTGCTATGCAGCCCAAAAACGAGACATATTAAGACTCACTTGAACTGTGCAGTGTGCTCTAGCTTCCGTGCACCCAGGATATCAGACTCGTCGGTGTTAACCTCATAGAGCCGATCATCACGCACCACCTCAACTCCGCTCAAATGGTTCCTCACTGAGGCCACAACAACCTGAATGAACCTAGTGAAAGGACTCCCCATAGGCTTCTGATAACGATAGTACGGAACACCGGCAGCTAAAATGATAATGGAGCACATCGTGAACGCGGTCGGGATTACGAAACCCCACGTCCACCCCTTGTTATCTTGTATGTAAACCAGCACCGTGATCCCCAATAGTACGCCCATGTTTATGGCAAAGAAGAACCAATTGAAGAACGAGTATTTCTTTACCATTTCTTTTGAATCAGCCTCGTCGAATTGATTGGCCCCAAAGGACGAAACACATGGTTTTATGCCACCGGTTCCAAGGGCGATGAGAGCGAGTGCGCCGTAGAGGAAGGCAGTCTGGCTGCCGGTAGCTTGGCTGCACGGTTCAACGGTGCATGGCTGTGGACGTAGGCTGTCCACGGAGGCTGATACTGTCAACAAGACCATACCCTATAAGCAAAACATTGGGTTACTTAAACTTACACCAACTTCTTTTGAGAATTTTTGTGTTTCACAAGATTTATTGAAGTTTTAGAAATATGTCAACATTCATTGAGATTTTAAATAGTTTTCACTTAACATCAATACATCCAAACATTAGTTTAACCATAAAGTCTTTTTGAGGGAATTTAACCATATATTTTGAATTATGTATACATCCTCGAGTTTTAAACCTATTTTCACATTAAGCAATAAGTGCTTTTGCAGGAAGTACTTACGTTCATAAGCTATTTATTGAAAAATTCAAGTGTTTCAGACAAATTCTGTCCAGAGAGTTTTCATGATGAAATTGATAAGTTTGAAATATAAAAGACTAAACTGATGAAATGGTAAAGAGATAAAGGACCATTTGTGATTAAAATGGTTGATGTTATTCACACAATATTTTTTTGTCTTCCATATATCCTTTTCAATTTCTGATCGTCGAATCGAAAGAGTTGAAGAAAATCAAAAGAAACAAAATTTGTATGTGAAAAGTAAACATAGCTGTGTGAATGACATCACCCTAAAAATACCCTTGTCAAAAAAACACTTCACTTCCCAAAAAGTCCCAAAACAACCCCATGCTAATGGGTCCAATTATCTGAATTTCAGCCCAATAAGGCTTGTGGGCCTAACCAAGTTGATGAAAATCCAAGATGAAAGTGGAAATGGGCTTTCATACCACAGCATAGATACAAGAGAAAGTGATGATGGTTTTGAAGCGGCCCAAGTAAGCATCGGCTACAAAGGCTCCAAATAGTGTGAGGACGTAAGAGGCTCCGATCCAATTCGTCACATGCGTCGCCGCTGTCGGCAGCGACTGTCGCATCTCGTATACCAAATAACGCACCATGTTCACCGCAATTGCAAAAAATGCCAGCCTCTCAGCCACCTCATTCACTACAATTAATTAAGCCAAAACAAAAACAAAATAAAATTTAACCTTAATATTATGGTCTGATGATATTCTTTTTTATTTTGAAGGGAGAGGTCTTAGGTTCGAATATCGTAGATAACCAATTCGATACTAAATTAAGCTGTCTATTGTGTGGATTAGCCAAACTCCCATTCCTGTGTAAAAATATTGATGTACTCAAAAAAAAATTTTAGTCAAAATGATCTCTGAGATTGTCATAATTCATTACTTTTGTCTCTAAGATTTAAAATCGATATAAGTGATCCTTGAGATAGTCCACCTTCAATCATTTTAGTACTTCTATGGAAAATCTTAGAGATCATAGTGAAACGTTATATCAATTTCAGAGACCATTTTTATAAAAAGCCTAATAATAAAATTGTAAATTTGTAATGCATATGAGAATTACTATAAAATACCTATGATAAATGGTGCGGCCTTCCATCCTCCTGTTGTTTGCTTGTCCGCAATTTTCCCCCTGAAGTCCACACATCCATTGCTTACCAATGTTGTGGTTACGCTTCCTTCCTGCATGTTGATGTTGATTAGTTATAGCATAAGTGTATAGCTATTTTGGGGCACTTAGATCCGTGTCCAAAAGTTTCAGCTGCTTTCGGATTTAGTTCAGTGCCATTTTCATATCAATGCAGGTTCAGTTGATTTTTTCTTATGAACATTTTGCTCTTTATAGTAAAACTGAAAATATATTTAAACTATTTGATATGTGCATCATGTACTCACATTTGAAATTAATAAATAAAAACGAACGAGTTTTACAGAGTCAAGAAGATTACCATAAGAAATGGATGATATTGGCTGATGCAATCTCTTCTTTCTACCAATCAGACGATAACGGTAGAAATTAGAGGCTTTTTCCGATCGATGTTTCTCATCTACGAGCAGGACAAGAGAAGAAGAAGAAGATTGCGCAAGGAATGCTAAATCCTAATGAAGTAGGGGGTATATAACAAGAAGTAGAAGAAAAGAGGGGAAAAATGAAACAGGAAAGTATGAATCCGTACGATTCAGAGTCGCTCAATTGAAGAAAATATGGAGAATGATCTTATTCTATAACTACTATCCTTATTAAGAACATTTATTAAAATATCAAAACTGATCACAAATTAAAATTAAAAAGAAAAGATAATTCTAAAATCAAGGGAGAATATTACTTGCTTTATCAGTCACTTAAGAGTAGATTTGGTACATGAAAACAAAAATAAGATGACGTGGTGACTCAAAAAATAACAATATTTTTGCCTTCTTGATATCCACGAAATCTTCAAATTTTTCCATGGAGGGCTCGACTCAGATAAGAACCGTATTGTCATAAATAATCATGAATAGTTTAATATTCAAAATTACCTTAATGTAAGGAGAGAAGTGACGATAGGTAGACTAACTGGAATTAGTCTTCCACTCTCCTAACAAACGAAATATAGACGAAATAATTCAAACATTGTGTCAATGCTAATCACATGACTTATATGGTGTTTCGCATTAGATTGAATTGAATAACTCACAAGATTCACAATAGAATAAAAAGACAAAATAATTCAATTATTCTGCCTAATTTAACTCAGAACTCAGAAGCCTTGTATAGTTAATATAGAAAGACGAAATAATTCAACCTTCGCGCCTAGTCTAATTCAGAATTCAGAAGATCGGCTAATTGACATAGAAGGATGAAATAATCAACTGTCACACCTCGTCTAACTCAGACCTCAGAAAACTCGTTTGGTGTCTCAGATTAAATAGACAACTCACAAGATTCAAAATAAAAATCATTCGCATAATATGGAAGACACACAGTAGAGCCACAAATACATGTTTACTTGTATATTAGTATACCATTCATATCACACGTGTATACACAAGGACAAAACACTTGCAAGTCCCATGCTTGATGATACATACAGCACACCAGGATGACAACGACAGAAAGTCCCATGCGCCGCCGCAGCCCTATAGATATTCATAAACACGTCTCTCTATATGTATTTATATATTTGTACTACACACACACACACACACCACTTGCTATTTCCGTACGGGTGTAAATATATAGTATATAAAAAGAAGAACGTATAAAGGTAAAGGTGGTGGCTTAGTAAATAAAGTTGAACTCTTCAGTGCTTCATATATCTTTATACCTTCAGTGCAACATTGAGACGAATGCAATGTTTCCCAGCAATGTCCATCCACGAACTCGCTGGCGCCGAAAAATCCATGGTCTTCCACCACCTGAAGATCAAGCGACATTGTTGAAGAACAGATATTGAGACAGTTTGGAAGAATCATCATCTTTAGCCGGCATTTTAACAAGTTTTGACTGCCCTCAGACCATGTAGAGTTGCTGCACAAGTTTTCACTCACCTGCCATACCTAATGTTTGCATAAGTTGTTTTATGTGTAAATTCAAAGGCAAAGGAGATTTTGGGGAAGGGTGACTACATAGCCTCGCCTCCTTGGCATGTCTACGAACAAATGGTGTTGCAATGAAAGGCACGATGCAGCAAGGCAAGGCGAGGTGAGGCACTTCTTTAAGTATGGTAAAGAATAAAATTACGTCTCATCAACTCCAATTGCAATAAGTGCACTTGCAGAACAGCCAATAAATCGCAGCATTGACAAATATAGATGATGCTTGTTGAAGAAAAGGGACAAACATGGTTGAAAACAGAGATAGAGATGAATAAATGTCTCAAACGTTCTACGGATAAGCTCAAACGTCCTTAAACTTCCCCAAGAGGTAGGAATAGGAATCCTCCAAATCCTAATTGTGAGACTAGAAAACTTCCCATCCAAAGTTGGAATTCATGATAGAGATAATTGGAATCAGTCTTCTAACAAGAAGAAATAAACGAAATAATTCAACCGTCGTGCTAAGGATAATTCAGAGAACATATATGGTGTCTGTTTTTTAGAAGAGTTGGGGATTTTTTTCCGTGAATTTTTTAGAACACATATGGATAATTCAACCGTCATACTACCACCATTCATCTCCGACTTCAACATTCTGAGATTTTTTTTAGAAGAGTTGAGGATTTTTTTTCCGCGATTTTTTTTTTATTTTTAATTTGGGTGGTGATCACCCATAAGGGTAGCGAGATATATATGATGAGTAAGGAAGACATGACCTGAAACGTGGCTTGTGGAGGATTAGGGTTTAATACTTGGCATGGTGAACAGGAGATACCGTGTCTATGGCTAGCCTCACTGTTTAAATCTCTAATACATACTTGGCTTACACCTTTGTTTGCTTTCTTGCTCAGGAGGCAATTGGATAGGAGCCAAATTCCAGTTTTGCCTTTCATTTTTCATTTTATTTTATTAAATCCGCCCATTACATGAAGATCCACATCAGATTTTAACTCAGATAAATCGCAATTGATGAATGATGGTAGGAGGGAAAATTCTTAAACGGTAGAGAGGACTGACTATAAGCATGTCTTACTGAAGCTGACTGAGAGTTGAGATAAGTCAAGAACTTGTTGACAACTGAAACAAGGTGTCAGTTTTTAATTTTTCTTTTGACCTTTTTATTTAAATAACAAGATAAACATGTTGACTTATCATTTTTTACTCTGGAGGTATTTGGATTATGGTAGTTTGTTTTTACCAAACTCACGTCTGAGATTTTAGATTTTTTATGGGTTCTTCAAGATTTATGATTTATTATGATTTTGATTTCTGTGTAGTGTATTGGATGATTTATTATGATTTTGATTTATTATTCTGAATTTTGAGTGTTGTGATTGATGAAGGTGCATATAACACAACGAGATCATGAGGGGAAAGGTGTGATTGTGTCTTGGCCTCACAGGTAATTCAAATTTGATGCATTTAGAAATTTTGCACAAATTGACACACTTGTGCTGTTTATTTTGCTTTGAACCATATATTTGTGTGTTCTATCTTGTTCTCATCACTGTGGTGTGCATTTTGAGCAGGGATCTTGGCCAAACTCACGCTTCAAATCGTACACTCACACATTATGAATTAAACCCTATGAAAGGATAGACGGTATTGTTTTTTGGGGACCTCTTACGCAGATGATTCTCCGTTTCTTGACAATAACCGGTGGGACACCAGATACATGGGGGAGGTTCTTAGAGAGAAATGTCGCTTACCAGCCTTGCACTTAGACTGCAGGAAATCACGAAATTGATTTTGTCCTGAGCTTGTATGTCTCTTTTTTTTTTCTTTTTTTCTTTTTTTTTTGCAGTACTTCGATCTTGTTCTGCAACAAGTTGTACAAATGATTAAGCGTATGATATAATTGCAATGTTGTTTCAGGGAGAAAGTAAACCCTTCAAACCATACACAACCCGTTATTTTCTTCTGTACGAAGCTTCGTGCAGTATATCTCCGCTATGGTACTCCGTCGAGAAAGCTTCAGCATATATAGTATTCTTAACCTCTTACACAGCATATGGTAAGAATGCTTACATCTCACTTCTATAGCCACAATCCATCTCGTGCGGGCAATTTTGCAGTACTGTGTCAGTCGTGGTTAGTTATGCTTATGTGCTCTCGCGCAAATTGTGCTTTGTTTGCAGGGAAATATACTCCTCGATACAAGTGGCTCGAGAAGGAGCTTCCGAAAGTGAACAAGACAGTGACACCATGGCTTATTGTTCTTATGCATTCTCATTATGTGCATCACTATATGGAAGGAGAATCCTTTAGAGTTATGTACGAGGAATGGTTTGTGGAATATAAAGTAGATGATGTCTTCCCTGGCCATGTTCATGCCTACGAACGATATGTAAGTGTAGCTTATACATGCCTGCGAACAATCTGTTTAAACTATGGCGGTTTCAGATATGAATATTTCCATCACAGGAACGGATATCAAATGTTGCCTACAACATTTCGAAGACTCTTTACTCCGATAAGTGACCAGTCAGCCCCGGTTTACATACCCATTGGAGCTGGAGGAAACCTAGAAGGATTGGTTACCGAGTATGATGTTAATTCCCATTCGTATTAACTGTGAGCAGTCTTTCCTGTTGATCAAAATTTTTGAAATTGCGGTGGTTTTTTGTGTTTTTCTGCAGAATGTCAGAACCACAGCCAAGTTACTCAGCTTTCCGGCCGGGAAGCTAGCTTCGGTCGTGGGATTTTCAATATAAAGAACAGAACTCATGCTTTTTTCAGTTGACATCGGAGTCAAAGACGGGTATGCGGTTGAAGCTTATTCTTTGTGGATTAAGGACAGATATTGGAACAGCTTGGAAGAGTCATCATCCTTGGCTGTATTTTAGATCAAGTTTTCACTGCTCTCACAACCATGTAGGCTTGCTGCACAAGTTTTCACTCACCTGCCATATCATTGTAAATTCAAATGTACAAGAGATGGGAAGGATGAGAAAGGTTTCATGTAATCATTGTATAGCACTCTATTCATCATCCTGAATAAAACAATCTTCATTCTCATTTAACTCCAAAGATAAAACCATTTTCACTGCTGTTTTTGTGTTGTCAGTCACCACTTTCTTTTCTTCCTTTTTTGAAGAGAAAGGGTTTCATCACAAGAAGTAGGGAAATGAATTCAACAAACAATTTTTCTTCTGTTTGTCATTCTATGTTAACCAGGCCAGCCTTCAAAGCTAAGGCGCGACGATGAACTTTTATTTTAATTTTTTTTTTAATTTTTTATGCTAGTCAGGGCGAGCTTTCTAAGTCATGAGTTAAATTAGGTGCAACGGTGAATTATTTCATCTATGTCGTCTTCCTATATTAACCAGGCGAGCCTTCTGAGTTTTGAGTTAAACCATGCACAACGGTTGGATTATTTCACCTATTTCATTTTTTTATATTAACTATGCGAGCCTTCTAACTTTTAAATTAGACTATGCACAACGGTTAAATCATTTCATTTATTTCGTGTTTCTATATTGTGTGAATGGTTTCCATTCAATCTTATGAGTTATATAAATCATTATAACTACACATCAGATGGAACTACTAGCATAGCCTACAATTTACGCACTTTAAACTGGTAAAGAATGAAATTACGACTCATCAACTCCGATTGCAATATATAAGTGCACTTGCAGAATTGGCAATAATTCCTAGCATTGATAAATATCTTGTGGAATAAAAGGGACAAACATGGCTTGAAAACAGAGATGGAGGTGAATTAATGTCTCAATTGTTGTACGGATAAGCCCAAACCTTAAACCTCCCCAAGAGGTAGGAACAGGAATCCTCCAAATCCTAATGACGAGACTAGAAAACTTCCCATAAAAAGGTGGAATTCAGGAAAGGAAATAATTGGAATTAGTCTTCTAACGAGACGAAATAATCATACCATCGTGCTAAAGATAATTCAGAGAACATATATTGTGTCTTGAATTAGATTAAATTAGATAACTCACAAGATTCAACATGAAAATTATTACATAGTATAAAAAGACGAAGGGAACTTTACAATCCAACTGTTGCACATGATTTAACTCAAAAAATAAAAATGTTGTTTGGTTAATATAGAAAATTAAAATAGGCGAAATAATTCAACCATCACGCCTGATGAAATTAGAAAGCTAATTTGGTTAAGGTAGAAAATGAAATAGACGAAATAATCCAACCTTCACACTTGATTTAGTTTAGAAAGCTCGTTCAGTGCCTTAAATTAGATTAAATTGGATAATGCACCACATTTATAAGAAATTCATTCACATAATATAGAAAGAATTCATTCACATGATATAGAAAGGCAGAGTACAGCCACAATTATTCCATCCATATTATACATATACAAGGACATTAAGATTTGCAACAAACCCTGCAAGCTGCGACTCTTTTACAATACCCTGCACATTACATTTTTTTTAGTACACTCCCAAATTAAAACTAAAAATAAAGGGGATTAAGAAAAGAAAACCTTATTGTTTATTGGCTTATAATATATACAGCACACTGGAACGACCACGACAAAGCACAGAAAAGCTCATGCGCCGCCGCTGCCCTCTAGATATTTTATACACACCTCCATATATTTTTACTACATATATATACACACACACACCCCCTACTAGTTCTCTACATATATTATTATGAACAATACTTAGCTGCGGAATTTCAGCAGTCATTTCTGTTTTTACCTAATCAGATTTGAAAACGTGTTTAATTTGTATTTATAATTTTAATTGTTTAGACACGTATTTAAATTTTATTGAATAAAAGAAGGAGTGACTGCTGAATTTTTAACAACCAAGTATTGTTCTATTATTATTCTATTATTATTCGACATATGAAGCACTGAAGACATTGTGCAACTTAATTTACCAAGCTACCACCTCTACCTAAATACCTCCAATTTTGATTTACATGCACCATTTATACGAATGCATTGTTTCCCAGCCAGTCCCATCGACGAAACCGCCACCGAAAACACCATAATCTTCCACCGCCGGAAGATCAAGCGACATGGCGGCCTCCCTCCATATCGAGTCATCAAACACCGAAAAGTTCCCGCTTGTGTTCCCCCAGAGTATCCCCTCCATTTCATTATTCCCACCATTACTCATATTCTCCCCCACTTCCGTACCGCCCTGCTCCGGGAGGGCCACAGCCCAATTTCCATGGGGCTGATCCGCCTTCACAGTCAGAAAGTTATCGCCAATAAAAGGTACCGCAATATCGTTCACAGGAGCAACATAACCTGCAGGATTAGTCCCAGTACCTGATGGATTGTTCTGCACAAGGGTTTGGTTCGGAATTTGAGGTGGCACGCCGGGATTGGCCGGCGAGGGAACGACTTGACTCTGCAGATGCTGATTCAAATGATGCTGGTGACAATGAGGTACTCGCTGCTCTGGCAAATTGAGCTTTGCCTCGGAACCGTAGAGCTTTCGGGCCGCAGCGTCATAAACCAGAGCAGCTTCATGGGAGGAGTCGAAAGTCCCGAGCCAGAGCCGGGCCCCACGGTTCGGCTCACGGATTTCCGCCACCCATTTTCCCCACGTCCTTTGCCTAACGCCTTTGTAAGTGCACATAGCATTCTCCGGCCCTCCCTTCCCCCTCATGCAACCCTTCCTCGAGCTCGCCTGCGCCGGCCGCTTCGACAGCTTCCTTTCCTCAACCCCAACACTGGTACTACCACCACCACTCATCTCCGACTTCAACATTGTGAGATTTTTATGAGAAGAGTTGAGGATTATTTTCGTGAACTTTTATTTGGGTGGCGAGTTTAAGAAACCAGTAGTGATATTTATATGAGGAGGAAGGCAGACATGACCAGAAACGTGGCTTGTGGAGGATTAGGGTTTAAATATTTGGCATGGTGAACAAGAGATATCGTGTCCATGGCTAGCCTCACTACTTAAATATCTAATACACACTTGGCTTACACCTTTGTTTGCCTTCTTGCTCAGGTGGCAATAGGAGAGCAGCCTCATTCCAGTTGTGCTGTGCTTTTCATTTTTCATTTTCTTTCTCTTATTAAATCCTCCTTTTACAAGAAGATCACATCAGATTTTAACTCAGACAAATCGAATGTAATTGATGAATGATAGTAAGAGGGAAAAAATTTCAACTGTTCACAAATACTGAATGAGTATTTCTGCTAGAGTAAAGTATATCTTAGTGGAACAAAGTGTATCTTACTGAAACAGAGTATATCTTACTGAAGCTGACTGACTAAAAGATTTGCTGGCAACTAAAACAAGTATTAATTTTTCATTTTGTTTTTTTACTTTTTTTATTTAAATAATAAGATAAACATGTTCACTTTATTGTTTTTATCCTATATCAAAATTAT
This sequence comes from Crataegus laevigata, assembly GCA_963580275.1. Lineage (NCBI taxonomy): Eukaryota > Viridiplantae > Streptophyta > Magnoliopsida > Rosales > Rosaceae > Crataegus > Crataegus laevigata. Next base: position 1,497,401 of record OY756949.1, read on the forward strand.
AACAAGATTGATTAATAAGTTTTAGTACAAAATTATTTGTTGTGTACAGTAGAGACTCACAGTAGATATCTCATATATACTTAAGAAATTTGTTAAATTATGTTTAGATTTTAATTTTTCATAATAATATGTACATATTTAGTTCATTAAAACCATTTGTAACCGTATTTGACTCATATTAAAAGATGCTTTGAATAATCCATGGACACACATACACAGGTTAGATTTTCATTTTTATTTTTACGTCTATTTATAACAAGATAAGAACTCTATTTTTATCTCTTCTTTTTCTCTCTATTTTCTAGTTTTCAATATTTTGGAAAAAGAAGATGTTAACTCAGAGATAAATCGTAATGAATAATAGTAGAAGGAAAAAATTTAAACGGTACAAAAAAACTGATTAGGAGTATATGAGTATTTATTGAAGCTGATTGACAGTCGAAATAAGAGAGAAACTTAATAATTGAGATACCTGGTAAACTTGTTGATGACAAGATAAACATGTTCACTTTATTTTTTTATTCTCTTACTACATAGGTATTTGGATGGTGGTAGTTTTTTTATACCATTACAATGAGCATCCACGTCGGATATTAAAATATGACCCAAGAATAATGGAAAGGAACAAATGGTATAGATGCAACAAGATTGGTTAATAAGTAAATTTTATACATTTGTTGGGATAGCAGAGACTCACAATAGACATCTATAGATATCTAAGAAATTGTTAAAACTTCTTTTTTTTAAGAACATTACACATTCTTCAAGCATCTTCCATTTGTTTTATATATATATATATATATATATATCCCAGACACACTCCCCACCGTTACATTGATTTTAATGAAATTGTGTGATTGAGATTAAAACACAGGCCACACAATTTCATTAAAGTTAAATCCAACGGTAGGGATCGTGTCCCCATTTTTTCAAAAAAATGGAATCCCTCTCCTTAAGCAATTCCTATATATATATATATATATATATATATATATATATATATATATATATATATATATATATATATATATAGTTCAAGAAAAGCATTTGTAATGATGGTTTGATTCATAATTAAAATCTCAAAGATACTTGGAGAATGTGTAACATCATGCAAACTAAATTTTTAAAACGAAATTTACAAATCAAATGACGTGGTAGTTAATTATTAAATTATTATTTAAATATTAATTAACTTGTTTATTTTTTATTAATGACACATCATTTAATTTGTAAATTTATTTTAAAATTTTAATCTTTTAACATTATTATGTGAAAAAGTTATCGATGAGATTTTTATTTTCTTTACTTTTCTTTTATTTATAACAAGATAAGAACTCAATTAATTCATCGTATCCCTCTTTTTTTTTCTTTTCATTTTCTAGTTTTCAATAAAAAAAGAAAAGTGTTTTGGGTTGGGGTGGGGGATGAATTTGGACGATTAAGTAAGGAAGGCGGTGTGAACGGTTGGGGATAAGATCATAAGCCCCACGTTAGTTCCCAAAACCAGGGGTTGACAGTTTGCAATTTAGCATGCAAAGCTTGCATACGTGGCGTGTTTTGCTAAATCCCGTGGGTCCCTTGGGTCCCGTGGATCTGCGAGTTTTCCGAAATGGATAGGAAGGGATGGACGGCCCCCAGAGTGCGAGGATGACATCATCCTAATGGGGACAATGAATCTTACGGCCTGATTCTCATTTCCTCCGTTAATGTCCACAAGATATTTTTCGGCATACATGTATATTTTGTGTTATTATATAAATAATTTGTTTTGTAAGCTAAATATTAATAATTTAAAAAATATTTTTTTGGAAACTTTAACGAAAAGCTCCCGGTACTGTTCACTTTAACGAAAAACCACATTTTTACACTAAAAAGTCAATCCTGACACTATTTACTTTACCCTTTCTTTTGTCCTTATCATTAAAACTCAAAGTTTTCAAGCCCTTTTCATTAGTTTTCCTTATTTTTTTTACTATTTATATAAAAATACGTGATGTATCATTTATATTCTTATAATAATAAAAAAATCTCTATGTTCACACTGTTGTTATTGTTCTTGTCCGGCAGTAAATCAATACGTACGCTCATATTCACATGTAGTTATCTTAGTCTTGAAACATACATAACCTAAATTTGCATCAGCTTTCTAAACACTATCTAGACTAATCACATTACAGAAAAAAAACCTGTCAAAATTAATATGTTTTAAATACATTGATATTTTTACACTAAAGAAAGAGAAAGTTTGCACACAAAGAGTAGTCTAATTTTGTATCGAATTCGTCATTTATGAGATTTGAACATAAAACCCCTCATTTCTAAATGAAGAGAAATACCGCCAAACTATAATATTGAGCAGCGTCAAAATTAATGTTTTACGACTCAAATTACAAAATAAATAATATTCTCATATCTGCCAACTATTTGATAAACAAAAAAAAACAAATGATACATCGTAGAAATTTTATGGTTCTTTGTACAAACTGTGCATTGACATCAGCTTTTAACGACTCTTAGAAGTCACATGCCATAATTCACGTATAAATACATATACCAATAATATTGTAAAGCTAAACCTTCAAACATCACATGTACAACACAGAAATATAATCACTACATCACATGTACAACACAGAAATATAATCACTCTCTGAGCTTTTAACGACTCTTAGAAGTCACATGCCATAACTCACGTATAAATACATATACCAATAATATTGTAAAGCTAAACCTTCAAACATCACATGTACAACACAGAAATATAATCACTCTTTGAGATCTCAATCATAATTCTTCATTTTATCGCAATGAAAGAAGACTGAACCTAACCTAACTTTTTTATCTAATCTAAATTTCACCCCACTTAGTGTATTACATGATATAATCTATACATCTTTAGCGTTGTTATAAATAGACAAAAGTTAGATAAATAACCTTTGTTAAGATCGAGGGTGAAATGGGTGCAAAATATTATACTGTTTAGTTTTGTACTGTCACCACAAAAATATTGCAGGTAAATGAGAAATAGGATAATGCTGAAAATATTCTTTTCTCTCTTCTCTTATTGCTTTTTTATCTCTCTTCTGATATCTTCTAATTTTGAACAATCTAAGTGCTCTATTTATAGAGCTACTTCATTGAATACTTACAAAAAACATTATTTAGCATGTGAATCTTTACTATACACTTGTGGGTAAACATACTCATTATTTACAACAAGCGTACATATATAAGTTAACGCATAAAAAATGGTTCTAACCAGTCTCAATCAATTGCTATGCTTCGTTTATACCTCGGCACTTCCGCAGACCTGCTCTTATCGCCTTCAACATTTCGTTTACTCTGATGCCTTTCCTGCAAAAACCAATGGCAACATTACAAAACTTTTACCTAGGCTTCTGCTATTGTTACTACACAGAACTATGCAGGGCTTGTTGTTACTACATAGAACCAAGCGGGGTAGCTCCAATTATAATGAGCTTTAAAGATTTTCATACGAAATAATCTGTCAAGACATTAGAAAATATAGAAGATGATAGAAATAAACTTACAATACATTGACACCTACAATGACAAGGGGTCGTGGATAGTCCTCAATATCTTTTTCTCTTCAGTCTTTACTTGGAACTCTTGACAAACTCACATCTGCATTTTGACCTTCAGAGGACGGCTGTTGAACTGCATTAATAATGCTCTTTTTTGGCCCACAAGATGCGTTATTAGTACCAAGTCTCATTATTTCTTCAGTCAAAAATGGAAGTTTGTCCTTTGCCTAAAATGCAGATATATAGTGATATTAATCAAAAATGAAATTTAGGATATCGAAGTATCTCATAGAACAAAGTATTAGTGACAAGCAAAGAATAGTGATTAGAACCGGGAAGCATTTTCACGCCAGAAACCAAACAAAAAGAGACGAACATGGGGAAGGTCAATTTTATTGAACACCACTATGTATGGCCGTTCAAGGAAATCAGGATTATACATTCGCAATTCCTGAAAGTTATATAACAGCAGTTCGCAGGTCAAACAACAATCGGCTAAAATGGCAGTGAGGTATCTGTAATACAACAGTCAGCTAGAATGACACATGAATAAGGGGACACATACTTCCTTGACAGTTCTGTAGTCATTCACAGGATTCTCGGCTGCTGCATCAACAACATGGACCAATAGCCGAGTCCGCCTCAGATGCCTCAAGAAATTGCGACCAAGACCCTAAAGGAGGACAGAGTTTGAATTACGAGAGTTGGAGCTTTACAATAAGTGATAAACGTGATAACAAGCATTACCTTGCCAAGATGAGCGCCTTCAATAAGACCAGGCAAATCTGCCAAAGTTGTTTCAGAAGAATGCATCCCTGGCCCAAAACTTGGGTCGCCATCAAGGCGTCCAAGGTTTGGGATTAAGGTTGTGAAAGGACAATCGGCAATATCAGGTCTTGCAAGTGTAGTGGCGGCCAAAAGGGTTGATTTTCCAGCATTTGGAAGGCCCTGCAACGAAGGCAGGTAAATATTAGGAATCTAAAGACCATATAACTTCTAAGACAGAACTTCAAACAGAAAAATGAACCCCACAGAGAAATATACTTCAAAAAATATAGAGCACGGGAAAGCAAGTTACAACCAAACCAACATCAGCAACAACTCGTAGAAACACATTAGCACAACTATACCTTATCACTATCATCTCTCATCACATTTGTGGTCAGAGCCATTACCTTTTTCTTACTACGCTCTGGCGTTTCTGCCAAGCTGCCACAAAGGCGGAAAAAATTAAATGTAAGCTGCAGATTAGCCTTGACATGCAAGTTAGCTAATCTGCACAACAGCCTTGACAAGTTAGCTAATCTCGCCCCTCCTTGTCCACCCCTCGCCACAAGAATTTTGTCCCCTGGCCGTGCTAGATCAGCCAACAACGTTCCTCGTTTACGCTTCACTACAGTACCTATAGCGCAAATACACAAATTAAATTGACCATCCTACCACATTATCATCACCGATTATACCTTGAAGAAAAAACTCCCAATTCATTGCATCCACAGCATGAAATCATAACAAAAGAACACAAAACAATAAGCAAACCGGGAGGCACGGGAATACGCAGAGCCGGAGCAGAAACTCCATCGTGCAACTGGGATGTTAAGACCCCCATTGCAGCCACATTGCCACCGCGTATCGCATTGAACCTGCTTTTCGTATAAAATTCCAACAACGAATCCTTACCCTCATCCTCATAAATCACAACATCACCTCCATGGCCGCCCATGGGGAGAGCAAGGCCCCCACCAAAATCCCTTTTCAGCAAGCTATTCCTCCTCAGCTTCTCCTTCTCATGTTTCACCTGCGGCGGCTTACTGGGAGGTCTCTGGTTCGGCATGGCGAGGACCGCGCTGTAGCCTCCGTCTCCTGAACGAACGGTGATGATCACCTGATCAAAGTACCTGTGGGGTTCCTTGATTTAAGTATTGGGTTTTTTAGTAGAAGATAACCCCTTGGTTCTGGTGCTAATTCGGCAGCTTATTCCAAAAAATCTGACAATTTTCGAATTGTTCGAGTCCTGCTCTGTAAAACGCCATGGAAACTAGTCGCGTGAGCAAATGAAGGTATAAATTACTGTCTGCTTAGTTGCTGCATTTAAGCGTTGAGATTTTGAGGAGAATATTTTACAGATTTATTGGGAAACCTCAACGTTCAGAGGTTACCTTTGGGGGAAAGCGGTGCCGTATAAGGAGGATTTGTGACGGAAGAGATAGGAAGTTGACGGTGGCAGCGAGATGAGAGACGCCATATCCGATTAGAGAAGCAGCGCGAGTGAGCGAGCAAGGAAGCGAGGGAGACAGACTGTCCAACGGACAAAGACGAGGTTACCTTTGCGGTATTTCAAAAAGCCCAAATAAATGGCGCGACTAATCTTTTGCATGTTTTTAAGCCACGTCTTATTTGGAATTCTACCTCTCCTACTTTCAATTTTATTATGAGCTTCCCAATTTTCGACCCGTGTTAATTTGTCTTTTAATACTATAGTCTAGTGTAATTTTTCTTCGTTAGTAATGAAGAGGTCTGAAGTTAGAATATCCTATAATTTTCGACACGCGTTAATTTGTCATTTAATGTTACTGTATCGTTACATTTTTCTTCACTTGTAATTAGGAGGTCCTAAAATCCCGTGGCTTTAGGGTTTACAATTATTGGGAAATCGCAACGAGTAGATACGCTTTGGATCAATTTTAATAGATAGATTACACGAGTCTGCAAGTCTTATAACAAGCACCATAACATATGCAAGCCTTGCATTAAAGCCTAAAGAAAAACCATTGGCACATACCCCATCAGAGTTTTCTATACGACCCACCAAGTTCACCTCCTTCGATTACTACTTCTAAACATGAAATAATGCATGACACACCAAATCCACATGTGGGAATGTTGTCACAAGCAAGCTAGCCAAACTGTAGTGTTCGAGAACTCAACGATCGCCAATCATCCCCATCCGGTGCTGCTCCAAAAGTTTCATACATTTAGCTTCTAATAAAATCCTTCAAGAGGATTCGCATTCTGCAAAAACCACGTAATTCTTGTTCATCGTTAGTATGAGCATATCGCTTTAACATGGATAGTTTAGGCCTCTGCAATCCCAATAATAGTATAGTACTTGGATATAGACCAGATAACCAAAGTCAGAGAGTGAAAGTCGGGCTTAAATTTTCCCAACTGCACCCCCGAGACGTGATACAAAAATAAAAACTAAGTAACTGCATGTTACCTTGACATTATCTTCACTCATGCATTGTCTTACTACTGTTGTCTGTTGTATTAGCCTTTCCAATGCAGAGTAATCGGGCAGGTTTGAATGCCCTGAACCATGAAACACAATAAAAACCAGTACATTAGCGATTGTTTCAAACATAATCAAAGAAAATAAGAATATGATACTGGCACAGTATGGATATCTCTGCAAAGATCGAAACAAATATGATACACAGAAGTAAGGAATGTGGGAAACAAACCAAGAATCGCTTGATTCAAACTATCTGCAACTTGCTGCCGATAATCCAAGCTAAGCAAATGAAACACAGGAGACTTCTCCGGTTCTTCGTAAGCAAGCAGAGCCATCAAATCCTGCAGCAATATCAAACTTGAGTTCCATACGGACATGAATAAACATAAAAAAACATATGCATATACTTATAAAAGGAAACTTAAGAGTTTGAAGCATACTTCAAGCTTTGCAACGTATTTGTCCACCTTCCCAAAGGGGCCCAACTTGTTCTGGGCGAATTCCAAAGCCTCTGTGCTGCCAAAGAAATAAAGAATTAAAATAGCACAACGTGCACCACAAACAAGGTGTCGTTGTAATTTTGCTCACCATTTTTTAGCGCAAACAAGTTCAACAAAGTGCAGGCTCAGAAGGTCAAAATGCAAGTCTTTGTTTTTCTCCAGTAACTCAGGTGCCAGCTCTTCCGTCAGTTCAATCGCCTTCAGAGCATTCCCCTCCACTGCACATTGAAAAATCCCTGAAGACAACAAAACATACAATAAGCACCGTCATCGATCAACCAATCCAAGATATCCCCAATAACAGTTGTTTAGGGTCCGTTTGGAACTGCCACTCCTGCTCATAAATACTTTAGCTATACTTTTCTATATTATTAACAAGCTTCTCTAGAAAACGCTTCTGTGACCCAAAATCACTTCTAAGTTTTTCTAACCACCATAATCAAAAGCGCTTTTAGTTGGTAGTACATGCTTTTAGAATCCCAAAAACCAATCCCAACAGTCCCAAAACCATTCGGTACAATGTGTTCAACCATCACAGGACAGTAAACTCGACGTCGTTGCAAACCTACTTTTTCTTTTCTCCATATCCTCAATGCAGTCGGCAGGCTGCTTCATCCCCGTCGAAGCAACAAACGACTCCACAGTTTCTTTGTAGCAGTTATGCACAAGGTATGACAGAACAATACTGTTGATATCATTGTCATTGATAGCCTATCAATAAAACACCAAATGAAAATCCCCATTAAAAAAGATCAAATAAAGGATAAATATATATATATATATATATATATATATATATATATATATATATATATATATATTCGAGTCCAACATCCCCAATTGGGCAAATGCAGCAAGCCCTAAATACAAAATCAACAAGTCAATATCTAAAATCGATGAAATTTAACACTCATTGGGTAAGTATTGTGTAATCCTTGGGTTTTGAATTGAAATAAGATTGTGGAAATTGCAATAATTTGGGAAATTAAGAACAGAAAATTGGAACTTACAACTTGATTGAAGTGACGAGGATCGACGTCCATGATTCGCCGCGTTCTGAAATCCTGCGGTGCGGAATCAGGCTGAGGAGCGAAGGCGGCGCGGCTGAGGAACGGAGAAAGAAGAGGGGGTTCCGTCTCGGTCCGACACGACGAACGATTTTACGTATCTGCTGGCGAATCCGAGTCAGTTCGAATCACTGGAGAGAGTGATCCGATCTCTATCTTTAATTCTCGACTTTAAACCGCTATTCACTGTGTCTTTAGGTTCTTGTACACGTGCCTTTACTGGAAATTGTGGGGAAAAGGTGGGTCGACCTGCGAATAATATGATGTCACGTTGTATTTTTTTTAGGGGTGTGATATCCACACACCCCATTTTACTTCTCACACACCTTTTTAATTTTCAGCCATCGGATCGGATGAATTGAAGAAGATCAACGGACAGAAATTATCAAGGGGTGTGTGAGAAGTAAAATAGGGTGTGTGGATAGCACACCCCTTTTTTTAAATGAGATAATTAGTGGTAAGTTACGATTATTCATTTTTTTTTCTACCGAAAGATTCATAAAGTTATTTTAGCCTTATTCTGGCCATAATTCTGACGTCACGTTGTTATTGACTTTCACTAATGTTTGATAGACCAAATTTTTAGATTACATTTGTAAATTATGTGATGTATCATTAATAAAAAAATAAGCACATTAATCGACATTTAAATAATAACTTAATCATTAGTGATCACGATTTACAAAATATAATTTAAATTGAGAATCTCTCTAGCATTACTGATAACTATGTTATCAAAGTATCGATACTATGATTTCTTTTGTTCATATTAGATTTTTTTTTCTTTTTTTTTTTACATAAGTGATGTGGATAGGAAATTTGAACTCGAGGTCTAAAATATAAAATTGAGTATTCTTAATCAACTGAACTACAAGTTTTTATGAAATAAATTTTAATGCTAACATGTAACATATAGATAAGGAGAAAGTTTAATCGGTGAGGGCAAAGAAGAAAAAAAATCGGTGAGGGCATAGAAATGCCCTTTTACCAAGTAAGTTGCACTGTATAAAGTTTAAATGGACGGTTATGAGTATTATTCACGGTTATAAATTGGTAGTCATTTAACCGTTTGTTTTAATATATGTAAAATTAAAAAAATTGATAAAGAGATTCATTTTACAAGTTCGTTATTATGGATAGTTCTTACAAAGGATTGGACTAATGACGTATACAATACTTGATCTCTCGATGTAAATGTTACATAGTTAGTTCTCGTCCTTTAGAGACTACGAGTGTAATAGGAGCATATGTGGACCAAAATATCACCCTAAGATAATTATCTCATGGCTAACAAAACCTAAACAATTTATTTTAATAAAAGCACTTTTCTTAATAGTGATTATGAACATAAGTGCGTTTGGATAGAAGGGAGCAAACTGATCATTTGCGTTTTTAATTTTTCCAGCAAAAGTTCAAGAATTGCATGTGTACACGAGAGGGAAAGAGGGAAAGAGGCATGTGTGTTTTGATCAAAACTTTTCCGAGAAAAAGGGCGACAGGTACGAGGCAATCTACAGCTTCTACTTCGGAGACTATGGCCATATTTCAGTTCGGGAGCTTATCTGACATACGAGGACACTTATATGGCCGTGACTGGAGAAGATGGACTCCAATCAATCTCACTTGCTACATTCTTGTGCTTTATGTATAGATACATGATATATACATGGGGCTTTTATATCTAAGTCCAAAAACATAGATAGTTTTTAGGAGTGAGCCCAGTTATTTAATTACATGTTTTTATTTCTTTTATACTCGTTTTAAAAAAAATTTAAATATTAAAAATCAATTAAAATCTTCTAACATTATGCATTTTTCAACTCCAAAAAATCTAATTAATATTTTATAACAAAAAAACTAGGGTAATTTTATTTAAACTCATCTAACCTATTTATACACTCAACTTACTCTTTGGACCCATTCAATTTTTAACTAAACTATTAATATCTATTTAAACCCAAATTTAATACCTAATATACCCCCATAAACCCAATTCAATATGTGAATTTATTTTTACACCCGTTGGATTTTTAACTCAGAAACTGTGCCACTTGACCTTGCACATATATATTTATGAATTATTAATTCATAATTATCAAATAGGAGTCCATAAAGTCGCATACAAAAAACCTTGTTAGAGTTGTACCTAATTCAGTTTATCTTGATGCCCAGGTAAACGTGATAGAAAAAAAAAATTGTAGAAACAGAAGCATGGTTATGAAAGAAAAACCTCATTGCCCAGATTCAACAATCCCTTTTCCTAGTTCTTTATTTGGGCATTAGATAGATAATTTATTTAAAGCCACTTGATTCGTATAATTGGAAAAATCACAACATAGATGACACGATCTTATTGGCAATACAAGGTTAACATATCCATACAAGAAGAAAAACGCTGAAGCAAGAAAAAAAACCCCAGAATCATATCACAAGAGCACGATTAGTCGAACCAAAACAAACCCACTCTTAATAATTAAATGAGAGCCAAAAAGAAAAATAAATACTTAAATTTCATGAAAACTACTTAAAGGCAGCAGTATGCATAGTCACCGTCACCCAGACCAGTCCATATTATAGTCAATAGAAATCATACCAAATAGAAATTATATATATCACGCTCTCTAATCACATTGGTTGAAATACCCCATTGGCCTCAGACTGTGAGTCTAAGCTAAGTTAATGTAGGGTTTAATTATAGTGTTTGGGTTTATTGATAAATTTGAGTTTTATTATTAATTTTATTTTATACTTAATAGTAATTGTGCAATAGGGTAAAATAGATAATTAACATTCAAAATTTAAAGTTGGGTGTAAAAAGAGGTTGCATGTGTTTAAATAAAATTTCCCAAAAAACTAATATACTAACACAAATTATCTACAAAACATTCTCCCTTAACTCAAGTAACAAATATATGAATGTATATTATACCTGTAAGCGAGATATGAAACCTAACTAAAAGGTAGAAAAAAACATAATATACCTACAAGCAAGGCATATTAATCTGTGATACAAGCAAGGCATATTAATCTGTGATACGTTGATTATAAAAAAGAATCTGTCATATAGATACATAAAAATAATAAACCTAGAATATAGGTTGATTATAAAAAATAAAAATAAAATATATAAATAGGGTTTAAAGCAAGAGAAAGAACAATAAATAAATAAATAAAAAGAAATAATCAAAGAGATAATTAGGAAGAAATTTGATTTTTATAATAAATCTTATCATTGAATAGATAATTATTGATAATTAAATAATTAAATTTAAGGAATTGGACTTATTTTAATAAATTGGACTATTCCTACAATTGGCTAAAAAAATGGACTTATATCAAGTTTCCCCTATATACATATACATACATATATACGGATCTTTTAACAAGAGGAATCCCCATTTTTCTTAAAAAATGAAGAGTACCATCTTGACCGTTGGATTGACTTTAATGAAATTATATATATATATATATATGAAACCTTGAGGGGGAGGGATTCCCATTTTTTTTTTAAATGGGGACACGCTCCTCACCGTTGGATTTAACTTTAATGAAATTGTGTGGTTGAGATTGTGTGGCTTGTGTTTTAATCTCAACCACACAATTTCATTAAAGTCAATCTAACGGTGGAGAGCGTGTTCCCATTTTTTTGAAAAAATGGGGATTCCTCCCTTTAAAAGCCGTGATATAGGGCATTTGAGAGGAGGAATTCCCATTTTTTCAAAAAAATGGGACCATAGTATGTGTGTGTGTGTGTGTAGACACACACATACTATGGTCCCTCAACAATCCCTTCAAATTAACTTTACCAACTGATAAATGGGTAAACCGGAAAAAAGGGGTAAATGGTTAAAAACTAGCTAAACTAATAAATGGATAAATGGTTAAATTGGTACGTAGTTATGAGTATGATTAACCGTTAATAAACGGTTATGAGTATAGGTATAACTGTTTAACAATTACCTTACAGGTAAACGGTTATATAGGTAAAAATATAAATGGTTATGGATAAATAACTGCAGTTAGCCACCCATCATAACTGTTGTCCATCCTTAGTTGGTTCATCCTTAATGTTGAGTTAATTTACAATTCACGCGATTATTTGCTAGGAAGGTTTCATTTTGTACACTATTTTTCAAGGTTCTAAAAAACGCTAGGCGCTAGTCGGGCGGCGGGCTAGCGCCTAGCGCCTAGGCGGCTAGGCGGGGTCTAGGCGGCCTAGGCGGATTTAGGTAAATTTCTTGTATATCTTCTAAATAAGTGCATAATGATACTTACAAAAAAATTATACTTGTATAAAATCCATGAATAAGATAATAAAATAATGATAAAATGCAAAAAGAGTATCCAACAAGTCCAAAATTTTAAAACACATTAAGCTTATATGCCATATAACCATGGTGAGAAGTCTTTTAGGATGACACATGTACAACAAGTTCACAATTTTAAACCACTTAGACTTAGATATGAATTTTTTACTTTTTAATTTCATTAAAAAAAAAAAAAAAACGCCTAGCTCCGCCTAGCTCCGCCTAGCACCGCCTAGCACCGCCTAACTCCGCCTAGCCCGCCTAACCCGCCTAGTCCGCCTAGGCGCCGCCTAGCCCGCCTAGGCGGCCGCCTAGAGCCCATCCGATTTTTTCAACCGATTTGCACAAAAACGCCTCGGGTCACCACCGCCTAGCGCCTAGGCGCCGCCTAGCGCCTAGGCCGTTTTTTAGAACAATGCTATTTTTACAATTTAAGTGGTATGAAATTAAGATGACAAACTAGCTCTTAGTATTACTATAAGGGGGCGTTTGTTTGCCCTCACTAAAGGGTACTAGACTGGACTGGACTAAGGGTTAGTCCAGTCTCATGTTTGTTCCTGACAGGGACTAGGTTTAATGAGACTAAGTCTCACTAGCATAGACTAAATCAGGGATTAGCTGGTCTTAGTGAAATCCCTCAAAAACCATGGGACTAGCTAAGATTGTCCCCTTTCTCCTCATTTCTCCTCCTCGCCTTGCTCCTCGACCACTCACATTCGAAAGCCATTGGACTAGATGCTTTTCACAACCAATTTGCATATAAAATACCAAATTGAAGAAAAGATTGGAACGGACAAGGAAGAAAAAGAGGGAGAGAATGAGGCGGTAAAGAAGGATTAAAGGAATAAAAAAATAGGATAAAAATAAAATATTAATATTTATGGATTAAATAATATAATATTATAGTTTATTAATTATCCTGCTTGTTAGTCCGACACTGCACCAAACGCTTCACTAAGCTAGTCCAACTTAGTCTAGTCTAAGCCAGTACAGCTTAGTCCCTGAAGCTAGTCCAGTCCGAGACAATCCGGTGCAACAAACGCACCCTAAGAGATTCTGACTTCGAGTGCCTTCTCTTGAACCTAGCAAGTTGACATACAACTATATCATAGGTGTTACTAGCCCAAATTGAAAATATTATATCCCAATAAACCACAAGCTTCAATCTAATACAAATTTCTATATCATAATTAGAGTACTTGTAGAGTCCTTACATGTCCTCGGTAACAAGAAACTGAAGAAGTTGAGATTTCATCATAAAACCAATGGGCAATATGAAAATTAGTCCAATTATTTATAAACATATGTAAGGTCTCCTTTTATGTCCCCTCAAGTGTGGCAAATTTTCAAGTCTAACAAGTGAAAAATACAACTCAGATGATGTGGAGCACGTGTGACCGTTAGACTTTACATGTGAGACAACTTGCTCTAATACTAACTATTTATAAGCACCTGTAAGGTCCATCCTCTCATCAATATGAGAAGTAACCCAACTACACATGTAAGGTCCATCATATTATCAACGTGAGACTCATTCTCAATATAGACGTTATATAAGTTACCTTTTTATGTCATATAAAAATGAGAGTAAGAAACTAAATCTAATTTTAGGAAAATTACATGGAATGAGTTTATCGTCCTGCTTCAAATGACATTATATTATCCGATTGAGAAAGCCACAATCATGATAAACTTGTTACAAAGAAGTCCTTCCCCTAACTTAAGGTGTCTAATAATATTTATCACGCGCAATCTATATTTAAAAAGGAAAACTAATGAAAATGGCTTGAAAACTTTGAGTTTTAACGAAAATGACAAAAAGATGTTGTAAGTGAATAGTATCAAGATTGACTTTTTAAAGTAAAAATGCAGCTTTTTTAATTAAAACAAACAATATCAGGAATTTTTCATTAAAGTTTCCTATTTAAAAAGTACTCTTGCAACAAGTCAACTCGAAACAAGTTACAATATATCACTACTTAGAGCAAGTCCACCAGAGGTGGAATTGCCCAGCACAAAGTGAAAAAACCCACTGAGGGGCTGTCAATTTAGTCCAGCTCGTGGGATTGCCTGGCACCCAGCCCAATTCGGACAGACCCAGAGGCCGGCCTATTTGGCTGGCGCGTGTAACACAATCGCGCGTGGGCGCGAGTGGATTTCAGCAAGGCAGAAAAGTTGTCAGCCCACTTGGGCTCATCGACGTGGCTCGCTGAGATCCGTTGGATTTCCAACGGCTAGTTTTTCTAGACCGTTGGATTTCCAATGGTAAAAAAATTTAAAATTTGACTTTTAAAATGGACCGTTCGATCAAAGATCAACGGTCCACTTTTAAAATTAATTAAAAATTATAAAAAATACAATTTTTTTTTTAAAATACAGAAAATTTTTTTAAAAAAATTATTATTATTTTCTATAAATACCTAACCCTCATCTTCCACCTTACACTACATTTCAATATTTCTACACTTTCTATACTATTTACATTTCAATATTTTCTACACTTTAAGAGAGAAAAAATGTCTTCGTGGAAGCTCATTGATGATGTTACGTTGTGTGAATGTTGGGTAATGACACGTGGCGTGACGAAATTGGTTAAAAATCATATCCGAAATTAAAACTATTTTATTTTTTTATTTTGTTACAAAAAAATAAAAATATTTTAAATGCGCTAGGTGCCAGCGCATTTTTTTAGGGGTGGAGATGCAGTGGCCTATTACTGTTCATTGGAGTCTGTTACTGTTCACTTCAGTGGATAAATGGGCTGGGTGCTGGCACCCAGTCTTAGGGGTGGACTTACTCTTAGTCATTCTCAATTTCTCATATTAATTCGAGTCAAACTCAAGACCTCTTTCGAATAAGTGAAGTCCTGATGCCGCTAACGAATGCCCCCATTACTGGTCCAACCGTATCACTACGAAGAGGGTCCCACCACAATCATACTTTTTAGAGTAAATGACAAAAAACTACCTCAAGTATTGGTGTCACGACACTTTCATACCTCATATTTTAAAGTTGACAATGTCATACCTCATCTTACGAATTTGTGCCAATGTTATACCTTTTGTTAATTGGCCGTGAATTTTTTAATTAAATGCTGACGTGGCTTGATTTGGGACCCACTTTTTATTAAAAATTTAATAAAATATTATTAAAAACTAAAAAAAATCATATAATATTTTTTAAATATTAAAATAATAAAGAAAAGTTTAAAAAAAAATTTAAAAAAAACTGATCGTCCCGTTCCCCCCACCCCTTCTTTCTTCTCTCTCTTCTCCCCCATTTCTTCTTCCCCTTTATGGAAACCCAGAAAACAGAAGAACAAAAAAAAAAAAAAAAAAAAAAAAAAACTGATTCATCCCGTCTCCCCCCCCCCCCCCCCCCCCCCAATTTCTTGCTTCTCTCACCCAGAAAGGGGAAGAAGAAATAGGGGAGAAGAGAGAGAAGAAAGAAGGGGGGAACGGGACGATCAGTTTTTTTTTTTTATAACTTTTTTTTATTATTTTAATATTTAAAAAATATTATATGATTTTTTTAGTTTTTATTAATATTTTATTAATTTTTTAATAAAAAGTGGGTCCCGGATCAAGCCACGTCAGTATTTAACTGAAAAATTCACGGCCAATTAACGGAAGGTATAACATTGACACAAATTCGTAAGATGAGGTATGACATTTTCAACTTTAAAAAATGAGGTATGAAAGTGTCGTGACACCAATAATTGAGGTAGTTTTTTTGTAATTTATCGTACTTTTTACCACAAATGTCCAATTTTTAATGGTTAAGACTCTTGAAGAAACCTCTCCAATCAGACAACGTCCGTACAATACATGTATACGGTCCTCCATACTTCTAGCTATATACCCAAGGCAACCAACAACCCCTCGAAACCCCAAACCCAGCACAATGAACCCCTCCGTCATTCTCTTTTTCCTCCCAAGTCTTCTCCTCCTCTCCCACACCTGCCTCTCTTCGCCGCCGCAAACCGCCGCCTCCGAGCTCTTCGAAGCTTGGTGCAAACAGTATGGCAAGTCCTACCCCTCACCGCAAGAAAAGCTCCACAGGCTCAGTGTGTTCGAGGGCAATCTCAACTTTGTCACCCGACACAACGAAATGGGGAATTCTTCTTATACCCTTTCTCTCAATGCGTTTTCTGATCTCACCCACAGCGAGTTCAAGGCCTCCCGATTAGGTTTCTCGCCATCGTTCATCGGTCTAAAGCGTGAACCGGATAGAAAACCCGGTTTATTGGTTCGTGATGTTCCTTCTTCGATTGACTGGAGGAAGGAAGGGGCGGTGACGAAGGTTAAGGATCAAGGGAGGTGTGGTAAGCTGATTTTTGTTCCGAATATTTAGGTTCAACTTAACGAGAAGTGCGTAAATTTTTGGGTTGACTTTTGTCTTTTTGTTAATCATTAGCTTTAATATCTGTGATTGCAATTTTGATATTGTTTGTGATTTGAATTTGCCTGAAATCTGGTTTGTTAGCACCAAATGTTATGAGAAATGAGGCAAATTGTGGTCCGTTTGATAACCATTTCGTCGTTTAAGTTTTTAGTTTTCATTTTTGTTAGTAACGATAACGAGTACTCGGAGGAATGGAGAGGTGAAGAAGGGTGGAGGCGGGTGTTGAGAGTGAATCCTATATCGGGGAATTAAAATGTTGCTTAATAGTTAAAATGATCATCAACATCTCCCTAACTCTGCTTGTGTAACTTTATCTTGCGCTGCCAGTCCCAAGCCTGGTTAAAGGAGGGGGAGTGCGTTAGTTAGTAGACAGTAGACACTTTGTTCTTCACGCCAAATCCCTATGATATTGAACCTCTCCCTGGTATTCTCCAACTGGTTCTTGGTTGGTGCTCACATTTTACTAGAAGTATGGTTGGAGGGATTGGGGACGAGAAATGTGAAATGGTACTCGAAATGAAAACTAAATAGCCGAAAACCATCCTTTCTGATTTCTTGAAGGGGGTTTGTTTCGTGCAGTTTTTACACCTTATGGTTTTCTTGACGTAAATTCTGAGTAATGCAGTAATGCTTTTTGTATTTTTGCATAGGGGCTTGTTGGGCATTCTCAACTACTGGTGCCATCGAAGGTATCAACAAAATCGTCACCGGTTCACTTCTCAGCCTTTCCGAACAAGAGCTGATTGATTGCGACAGAGTTTATCCAAACAGCGGCTGCAGTGGTGGACTTATGGATGATGCATTTGAATTTGTCATAGAAAACAATGGGGTCGACACTGAGGAGGATTACCCGTATAAAGGTTCCGATGGCACCTGCAATAAGAAAATGGTATTCAACTCGTTGGAGAAAAGATGTTTTAATGGTACAGATGCTCTGTTTTCTTACATTGTTTCTGTTTCTCTTTTTTTTTTTTTCATACGTTTTAGTTGAAGAGGCATGCTGTGACCATAGATGATTATACTGATGTGCCCCCAAATGATGAACAACAACTACTACAAGCTGTGGCAAATCAGCCTGTGAGTGTCGGCATTTGTGGCAGTGACATTGCATTTCAGTTGTACTCGAAGGTTCGCCTTAATCCTCTACGCCAATCCTGTTAGTTCAATGACGGATATTCATAATCGTTAGATGTCTTAAGTGTGTGTTAACTCATGTTTATGTTTGTGTTACAGGGAATTTTCACTGGTCCATGTTCGAATTCTTTGGACCACGCTGTTCTAATCGTAGGTTATGGTTCGGAAAATGGGGTGGACTATTGGATTGTGAAGAACTCATGGGGAAAAAATTGGGGAATGAATGGCTACATCCACATGCTACGCGATCATAGCAATTCCCAAGGGGTCTGTGGCATCAACAGTTTAGCTTCGTATCCGATAAAGACCGGGCAAAACCCTCCCCTTCCCCCCGCCTTCTCCTCCCCCAGGTCCAACCAAATGCGATCTCTTTACGCACTGCGCAGCAGGGGAAACCTGCTGTTGTGCCAAGAGGTTTCTTGGAATATGCTTTGCTTGGAGATGCTGTGAGTTGAACTCTGCTGTTTGTTGCAAGGATCATAGTCACTGCTGTCCCCATGATTATCCCATCTGTGATACAGAAAGGGCGCTCTGCCTTAAGGTTTGTACGAATCTTTCCTAGTAAAACATAGAGAAATGATTTCCGCGCACTAATCACTATCATTGCATGTTAATACACTACACCACATATCAAAATGAATAGATTCTTCAATTATTGTACTAAATTTAGTCCATTGTTGCATTGCAGAGTAGCGAACTATCAACGCAATCCCAGGGTACTTCGAACGTAACAACAAAAGCGCTCATGGGCAGAAGCGTTTTGAGGAAGTCGAGCCGGTAACTTAGTTGAGGGTTGGATCCTATGAACTTCCTTTGCAGAGTGTAGTAGTAAATTGGTAATGACATGTTGAGGCACATTTCTTTGCCACAGGATACAGATTCTGCATATAAACAGCAAACGAACAACTCCTGTTGCACTCGCTAATGCCAATTTTGTCTAAATTATTCATTCTTCATGTAATGTAACTATGTAATATTTACTCAGTCCATTTGAATAAAATTATAGTTCACCTGGCAACAATGAGAGTAATTCCGGTCGCACTGAAAATTCTCTTCAGCAGACGAGGCGGACGGAGAACAAGCAGCTGAGAGTTGTGTTTTCGTTTCTTTGCTTTGTTGAAGGGTCAGAAATTGTTCAATAATTCCGGTTCATGAAGCCAAAATCGATACATTCGCCGTTCCAAGTAACATATTTGTTTGATAACTATTTCGTTTTTTGTTTTTTTTGCGATTATAGATTGTCAGATTAAGAGTTTGATTTAGAACCATTTCGTTTTTCGTTTTTATATGAGATCAACACACACGAATGCCATATAAAGGTTACGAAGTATGTGCAAAATGAACTTGTAATTATATCTAAAAATCTACGGAAAAAAAGAAAGCAAAATTGAAAATTTTACAACTTGATTGCTTTAGTTCATCCTTTATAGAGATTGCAGTGGTACACTGGGTGCAATTCCAAGACCTCAATCCCAATTTCCGTTCAATTTTCACGCCGACGGGAAGACGTCCTTGACGGCGGAGGCCGCCGTCAAGTAATTAAGCGTGTTCCTCAGAGTCTCCTTCTCTCTCTTCAACCGCGCCGCCGTGTCCTCCAGTTCCAGCAACGCCTGCTGCTCTCTCGGCGCCCCTTCGAAAGTGCTCCCAACGAAAAACGAAAACGGCGTCGGAAACAGGTTCCGCCGCAGGTCCTGCACATCCTTCTCCGGCTTCCCGCCCAACCGATTCGACAACCGAATCACATCCTTCATATACGACTCGACCTCGCTGGCCAACGCCTCCAGGTCCTCCTCGCCGTCGTTCGACGGCCGGTCTTCGAGCCATTTGACCTCCGCCACCAGGTAAGGTTTGGTACGGACGAGGTCGGTGACCCGGAACCGCTCCTGGCCTTTGCAGATGAGGAAGAACCGGTCATCGACGAGGCGCTCGTGCTTGACGACCTCGCCGACGCAGCCAACGTCGGCGGTGCCGGAGACGGCATCACTGTAGATAACCCCGAATCGGAGATCGGTCTGGAGGAGGGAGTGCATCATGATACGGTAGCGGAACTCGAAGATCTGGAGGGGGAGGATGGCGCCGGGGAAGAGGACGAGGGGGAGGGGGAAGATGGGGAGCTCGACGACGTCGTCTGATTTGGGCTGATTGGTGGGGTGGCGCTCGGAGAATGAGGATGCGGAGCATCTGAGGGAGCCGGGTCGTTGGCGGCGGCGGCGGAGATGGGGGGAGAGGAAATTAGGGTTAGGGTTTAAGGGGGAGGGGATGGGATTGGGGTTGAAGGTGGGTTTATGGGGGAGGGAGGAGGAGGAAGGGGAGGGGATGAGCTGAGGGAGAGCCATTGGAGTGGTGTTTGGGAGGAGGAGGAGAGAGAGAGTAGTCAGATTGCCATGTTTGTAGAGTGAGAGTGAGTGAGAGAGAGAGTTAATAATTTTTTTCTGGTTTTCTGTTTCTCTCCCTCTAAATTTTTAGAAAATGTGGAAAAATCTGGTGGCTTGGAGGCTGCGAGGGAGATGTGGATAATATGGAGAGAGAAGGCGAGAGAGGGAGAAATTTTCTTAGCGTGCCGAAAACACGTTTCGAAGTATTATAATTAAAATAATTAAATTTTTTTTTTCAAGCATTCAATCATTTGTATTATAATACTTGGTACACTGAGTCATGTTTTCAGCATACTAAAAATCTCTTCAAGACAGGAGGTTAGCTTAGCAATAACTTATTTGGTCTATCATTCAGTGAGAAGTATTGGACGGCGCGGGTTCACCATTTTATAGCGTTTTGATTCAAAATTATGTTTCTGTGTGTATGTTTTTCACCACGTGGTAATTCAATAGTATGTTGTTGTGTTTAAGTTTTTTGTCATAATGCATTATATTATTAAATTACTACATTAGTGAACTCGTTTGATATAAATTGTCGCTGTAATTTGATAGATGGCATGGGAATTGAAACTATAGCGAGTGTTTGGGATGTGGTTTGAGATTTCCCACGTGGAAGTTGGGCTAGTGGTTTCTATGGTTTGGTCTATCATTTTCATTCGAACACAAAAATCTACAACCCCATTTTTATTTGTCCTCATTTCCATCCTATAATGTGTTATTAGTGTTGATATTGTTAGGATAACGAGATCTGAACTCCAATTTTTTATTTATCATTTTTTTCTCTCCTTTAATTTTCTTTTGATTTCACTTAGAGGTTAAAATTTTTATATACTTGATGAAAACGTAACGAAATGATCACATTAATATGCGACCATGAAAATAATTGCATTGATGTGCGGTAGGGTAATTAGATTGATTGATTTATTTTAAACTCACAGACTAAAATGAAGACTTGTGCCATTATTAAGGATAATATGCGATGAATACCCGTTATTTGTTTTTTTTTCTATATATATATTTTTTTTTATCAAAAACGTCGTTTCCCCATTTAATTGCCGTTTAGGCAATGGGCCTAAGCCGATAATTTGGATGGATCAGCGGAAAAATAAAATGGGCCGACTCTGTGATGTCCAGTCAATTTATATAAATGGGCTAGCAAGTTTAAGTTTTAACTACTTTTCTGTTTGAAGAGAAAAGTCCATTGCCCAATTTAGGTTTTAAGGAAGTCCTTCCACGTATTTTCTAAAACAAACATTCTTATTTTAATAATTTGTGTTCTTCTGTGAAAATTGCCACTCAATATTATAGATGTAAATTTCCACCATCTTCTCATTTGACGAAAATGTACCTGTAAAATAATAACACTTAAGATTAAGGCCAAAAGCCTAATGCGTCCGCAATGAATGGGGAGCTTTGGCCTAAGAATTTCCGATGCCAAAGTTAGAATTCTGAAAAGAATGTATTTCAAAATTGGTAGCCAATGGTTTAACATTTTAGTGGGATAAGTGGGGTACTTATAGAGCGTGGGCGGTCCTCTGGGTGGAGAGTGGCCAGCCATATATGGTAGTAATTGGAGAATAATTGCAAGATATTATGTGAAATAATAACTTGCAATTAACATGTCAATTATTCCTAAATTAAATAGGAAGTTTTGAGAGCTACCTTTTGAATAAAATCAATAAGGAATTGATGAGGAGTGATGAGAGAGATTTGAATAAATACTATATTGATCACCTTTGACTCTTCTTTGGTTGAGCCATTATTGTTCGTTGCATGCGCGTGAGAATCCCGATGTGCCTCAAAGGTAATCTTGTCTTTTTAATCCAAAAGTCCACGTGTCACCTCCATAATTGTTTGGATTATTTTTTGCTCCACAAGTATTATGGTTTAGTGGTATTCATCTTCGCTTAGAAGTGAGAGGTCTTAAGTTCGAATCTCGTGGATGGCAATTCGATACCAAATTAGGCTGCTCATTGTGTGACTTAATCAAACCCTCTAGTATAAAAATATCGATGTATTTAAAAATAAAAAATAAAACTTCTACGAAAGTTACATAATCAATTCCAAAAAATTTCAATTTATAATTATCATTGTCACCATCAATATCAATATTTAGTAACAAAAAAAATACACTTGCAAAATAATAACACCTAAGATTAAGGTCAAAAGCCTAATGCGTTCACGATGAATGAGGGGTTTTGGCCTAAGAATTTCAATGCCAAAGTTAGAATTCTGAAAAGAAATTTCAGAGTTTGTGGGTAGCCAATGGTTTAACATTTTAGGGTGCGTTTATTGTACCGGACTATCTCGGACTGGACTAGCTTCAGGGACTAAGCTAGACTAGCTTAGACTAGACTAAGCTGGACTAACTTAGTGAAGCGCTTGGTGCAGTGTCGGACTAAGAAGTAGGATAATAAAAATAGTACTGTCACCAGTTTGGTGTTTGCTCGGACTAAGACTAAATTATTATTCTAATTTAATTTCTTTTTATTTAAAGATATTATTAAAATTAATAATATTAGATGAGAGTATGACTCAATAAAAAATACAAAAACCAAATTTCTTGCCAACGAAAGAAACATACATGATTCAAGAGTAATATTGCTCCAATCATCAATATAACAAAGGTGTTTTCCTAACAATTGACAGGGTTTAGAATGCTTTTCTTAATTATTTACCTTTGGTTTGATTGCATTCAATCCCAAGACCACAATGATTCGTGAGGCGCAATGGCAAATGGATAGCCAAGCCTTGATCATTGCTACATTTGGATTCGAGCACTTAAATTGCTTGCTCCAACTAGTTTGAAGAAAACCAATAACAATATGCAAAAGGAAGAGATCATGAATATACCTCGAGCAAAGTACACAACGTTTGGAGCAAAGGATTGTCAAAAGTAAAGCAACAAATTTTAGCTGAGGGAATGTAAATTTAAATGTTGTGATACAGAATTTTTTTTGCTATTCTAACTAATTTACTGACTATACTAAAACACAAGCTTGTGTAGGCTACACGAATACGATAGTACTCCTGCACTGCAGATCCTCTGAATCGACTCCAAACAATCAAAATCGATTGAATCAATACCACGCCTTTTGTTGCTCTAGCAAGCAAGTTGGTGCCTGCACATGTAACAACTTGCTGCATCAAAACTACCATTTATGACTTTGCTACGATGGCTGAATCTGATCTCACCGAAGCATCTGTTGAAGCTTTATTACTTCTTGTTGCTGTTCTGGAGACAATGAACTCAGTTTTTCCGGCGTTAGGCTCAAAACTTGTTGTAGTAGAGCAAACTCCACCCCAGGTGGAAGGTCAGACTAAGAAAGATTAACCATGATGTCAGATACTTAGATCAAAAGACTGCATGTTGTAAGCATTGTGTAGTAAACAGAACAGAAATTGGTTAAAAATGGATAAAATGCAGATAATCCGCAACTACCTCAACCTTAAAGTCTCAACACTGCTGCAGACTGTAGTTGGTGGATATGTTTCACACACCATAGCTAAGTATATTAATCAGAGAACAAATTTGGCAACATCTCAAATACAGTGCCCTTAGATATCAAGTGAAACTTTTATATCCATAACAAATTGATACGGATGCACATTTGTTTATTTCAGAAATCTCAATAATGTTTCTGTACCACAGCATCTAGAACATGATTATATGCGAAAACCTGAAAACTCAGCACATTCAAATAAATGGAATCAAGCAATGCATGAACACAACCAAATATGAAAAGCCAGAGAAAGAGGAATCCTCAGTCCGAGGAGGAGGAGGTCCACAGTTTATCCTCAATGCCCTGCCATCAAATTCCTACCAAATGCAATGAAGTCTTTCTTATATACGATATAAGCCTTTCTTAGATACGATATACAGGGTTCTCATGAATGCAATACAACCAAATGACGGCAAGACTCAGCTAAATAAATATGGAACTCAACCAATCACCACACTAAAGAAACCAACATCAAGAAATGCAACACAAAGCTGCAAAACAAAACAACCTTTTCAGAATGAAATGCACATCGACCAAGTTTCAAACGTCAATCAATAAAATTGTTTTCACGATAATGCCATGAAACTCTTGCTAACATAGTTATTTACAACAAATAGGGTTCTCAACTTGACTTGTAACCAATGACTTCAGCTCGGAACAATCAACACGGTAATAAGTAATCGCAACCGTAAAAAAAAGACACTACGCAAGGCCAAACTTAAATATAAAGACTTACATAGCCATTTAGCTGGCGAGCAACAGATTTAACTTCTGACATAGTCACAAACCCAAATCCTCTGCTTCTTCTGGTCGTTTTATCATATATCACCTGCTAAAAACCCTCCAGATTTAACCCAAAAACACTAAACCAGCAATAAAAGATTTCACTTTTCACCCAAATTTCAAGTAAAATTTACAAAATTTCGAGTGAAAACAAGGAATTACCTCGACCATTTGGACATTTTCAGCGCTCTCGAAGATACCAGCGAGCTGAGAGCTAAGGGTGGGCGCGGTTCGATTTGGTGCGGTTTTGAGTGAAACCAAAATCAAAACCAAAACCGCAAGTTTTTGCGGTTTGGTTCGGTACGGTTTTGAAGCCAAAACCAAAATGAAACCAAACCATTTGGTTCGGTTCAGTGCGGTTTCAAACGGTTTCGATTTGGTTTTTTAAGAAAAAAATGTACAATTTGCAATTTAACATATTAATAAGCATTTCCCAATAATAATAGGAAAAAGACATTTGTTATGTAAACAATTAGCATGTTGCATGCAGTTGTGATGTTAAAACATGTTTGCGCAACAAAAGGGTGTCCCTTACAATGTTTTTCATAAAACAAGTTGAATAAATTTGAATTCATTAAACGTGAGCAAAACTTTCATACTAGAATATGTGATATCATGCTTAAAATGAGTGGACTTCATTAGATCATTGTTCGACTCTTGATAACAAGATTAGTCCACCCTTGTATATATATGTGTGTGTGATGGTATAAAATAACAAAGGTCCTTCAAGTTAATAAACGTGTTGATGCACAAAATCAGTGAGAACTTTGGTACAATAGAAAGTGTCAGGTGTGTGACCTTCGCTAGATTGCTTTGGTCACTAGTGCAAATAAGTATGTAAAGATATAGAGGCAGGGAAGCAAACACCAGATGTACATGGTTTACCCAGATTGGCTACGTCCACAGAGTAGAGGAGTTCTCATTAATTGTGAAGGGTTCACACAAGTACATAGGTTCAAGCTCTCATTTTGTGAGTTATAGTGAATGATTTAGTACAAATGACATTAGGGATTCATTGTGGGAGAATGATCCCTATTTATAGAAGAGAGTTTCTAGCTTTGTTCTGACATTGACATGTGTCATGTTATGATTGGCCTCTGATGTTAACACGTGTCGTACTGTGATTGGCCTCTGACGTTGACATGTGTCGCGTTATGATTGGCCTCCTGATTTGAGGGAAACTCTTGTGGGTCCTTAATGGTATAATATTGACCGGTGCTTAGTAGTTTCGGGGTTGGTCAAGTATGGTACAAACAGTGTTCCCCTAAGTTCCCGAGTGAGGGAAGCTTCTCAGTTGGGGACTTGCAAGATCCAAGCTATTGAGTAATCACGAAACTTCTAAGTGCCAAAGTGTGGTATCATCTTCAGTTGCCTCTGTCCCATAGGTAGGAGTGGTATCTTGAATATATGTTGACGCATAAGGTAATGTATCATTTTCACTTGAAGCTTACTTGTAGTTTCAGGCTTGGTCAAGTGCGATACAAACTATATAGTGGGAGTCCCCCAAGTCTCTGACTGAGAAGATCTGCCGAAGGAGATGATAGACAAGGTAAGCAATCTGAGTCTCAAGCAAGCAGTCGTAGATCGAAGGTTTGACTTCAGACTCCGGCTGCTCGTTCTCTTTCTCATTGTCTTGCAGGTTGCATGAAGGATAAGGAGAAGCAAAGGGAGAAGAGATGATATGAGATACTTTTACTTTTGAAGAGGTACCGGATAAATCGGTACATGCTTTGTTGTACTTGTTGACTTTCCACAGGTTGCATGAAGAATAATAAACAATGGCGAGGCCCCAAAAATATTTGTAGATGTCGAAATGCAGAATGATTTCTTATAATCCATGTCAAAAAATTTGAAAACAAGATACAAATCTAAATTTTAATCTAAAAGTATTTAAATTTAAATAAAGTAATGCATTTAAGTTTTCAAACTATTTTCATTAGTTTTTTTTAAAAGAAAAATAAAGAAAAGAATTTAAAAAATAGAAAAATATACGATCGGTACTTAGATAGCGATTTATTCAGTGTAGAGTTGCTAGTAAGCTAGCGACTAATCCGATATTAAGTCGCTAGATTTCTAGCGACTATATTATAATTCATATTCATGTTAATTTTTCATTTATTTTTTTAATATTTTTATTTTTGTTAATTTTTCTTTTATTTCTCTTACCATAACAACAAACTATCATATTCATGTTCTTCAAAATATGTTTTTTCTATAGAAATTATATTTTAATTCATATTTAAACACTTGAAATCAACGATTTAAAATCTAAATTTAAAGATTTTATTTTTATTTTTCAAGTTTAAAAATCAATAAAAAATTATTCCGAGACCTAATAAATGGTAGGATCACATCCAAAGGTTTTGCAAGGTCTTAACTTTGACGCAAAATATTTCCTAAAGCTAAAAACACTCAAAAACTGTGAGTTACCCACAATTTTCTAATCGATTTTGAGAATTTTTACAACATTTGTTATAAGCTAAAGTTGGAGTCATTCTACTCGCATCACACGTTTTCTAAAGTTAATTTAAGATATTTCCAAGATTTCGTACACATACACATCTCTTTGGGGGCTCCACTATTAGCATTCATTATTTTTTTCTATTTTTAACTTTAAAACTGAATGAAAAATAGCTTCGGGACCTAATAAAGGAAAAATCACATCCAAATGTCTTGCAACATTTTCGTTAATGCCCACATAAGATATTTCCTAAAACTAAAAATTTTAATTTTTTCACAAAAACTGTAAGTTATAACTCACGTTTTCCAATCGATTTTAAGAACTTTTACAAGATTCATTATAAGCCAAAATTTGTGTTGTTTTAGTCACACCACATGTTTTCTAAAATTAATTTAGGACATCCCAAATATTTTTCAACACCTACAAATTTCTTTGGTGGCTTCACTATTAGTTTATACTATTTTTCTAACTCATAGTAACAACGAAAAAATTTCCCAGCATGACCAAAATGATTGATGATGCATAAACTCAGAAACTACTTCTATCGATTTCAAATTTGAAGGACTAAAGTAAGGAGTTATGCCAGAAAGTGGCCCTCTACCACAGTGGTGGAGAGGAGTATTGTCCTTACACTACGACAGGGTTTCGAACCATGTCAGCTCCCTAATCTAACATCTAATTAAAAAAATCTATTGTTTGACAAAAAATAGCTTCAGGACCTAATAAAGGAAAATTCACATCCAAATGTCTTGCAACATTTTCGTTAATGCCCACATAAGATATTTTCTAAAACTAAAAATTTTAATTTTTTCACAAAAACTGTAAGTTATAACTCACGTTTTCCAATCGATTTTAAGAACTTTTACAAGATTCATTAGAAGCCAAAATTTGAGTCGTTTTAGTCACACCACATGTTTTCTAAAATTAATTTAGGACATCCCAAATATTTTTCAACACCTACAAATTTCTTTGGTGGCTTCACTATTAGTTTATACTATTTTTCTAACTCATAGTAACAACGTAAAAATTTCCCAGCATGACCAAAATGATTGATGATGCATAAACTCATAGACTACTTCTATTGATTTCAAATTTGAAGGACTAAAGTAAGGAGTTATGCCAGAAAGTGGCCCTCTACCACAGTGGTGGAGAGGAGTATTGCCCTTACACTACGACAGGGGTTCGAACCATGTCGGCTCCCTAATCTAACATCTAATTAAAAAAATCTATTGTTTGACGAAGAATAAAAAGTAAGGAGTTATGTCAATCTCAAAATCCGTTTTGGCCCCTTTTTAACATGGATGGAGGATTTCAAATTCGTTGTTACTACCTTTTAGGGGTTTTATTAAATTTTATGAATTTTTCTTGTTGGTATATTTGAACGTGTCTTTAAAATGATTAAAATTGTTTTAATATAATAAAATAAAAAGTGTTTATGACAACATTTTGACAAAAAAAAAGGACTTTATGGAGAGGTCTATGAGCAAAATGCAACTCTTACTACCTATTTGTACTATAATTTGTACCACTAATAAAGATGAGACTTACGTGCGTTGGCGAGCTCTACCTCTATTAGAGATATAGTACAAATATATGGTAAATGTAGCATTACTCGTCTATGAGTGTTTTCAACGGAGTACAATTCTCTGTCATCTTATTCGTAGTGTGGTTTAGTCCATACTAAGTGTATGGATTCTAACAAACGACCATTTAAAACATGAAATCTAATATGGACATTTAATTAAATGTTTATTAATATTTACGATGCGGTTCGGTTTCGGTGTGGTTTTCAAAAACCAAAACCGAAACCAAACCGTTTTCTATGTTGCGGTTTGGTTTCAAAACCGAAACCATTTCAAAACTGCAAAACCAAACCGTTCGATGCGGTTCAATTTGGTTCGATTTGGTTCGTGTTTTGGTTTCGGTTTTCGGTTCTAAGTGCCCACCCTTACTGAGAGCTATCAATGCTGAAAGGAATGTTACCCAAGAAGAGTTTGAGGTCAGAGGAGGACTCTCCGTCATCGCTGAGAACTTCCTCGTCTGCTCGAACTCGGACGAGACGGCGTAGTTGTGAAGGAGATGGGAGATGGCAAATGTGCGAAGGAGAAGAAGACGAATGGATCAGCTGCGAGAGAGGAACGGGACTAGGAGTCTGCTCGAAATCGAGGGCTCTCGCTAAGAATGGTTAGCGAGGCGTTCAGTCCGGCGAGTCCCCTTTAGTAGGGATGGGAAACGGCGACGGGTAATCGCGGTTATTTACTCATAACCGTTTATGCTCATATCCACATAACCGTTTATGTTTATACCTGCATAACCGTTTACCCGTTGGGTAATTATCTAAACGGTTATATTCATACCCATAACCGTTTATAAACGATTAACTATACCCATAACCGCATACCCATTTAACCATAACCGTTTAATACCCGTTTATCCATTTACCTTTTTAGGTCCTATTTATCTTTTTTTTTTTTACCATTTCCCCTTTTCACCCGTCTACATGTTTTTTAACAACTTGAAAATTTAAAAAAAAATTTGTCATAATTTTTTTTTTTTTTTTTACAATTAAACACCGTTATAGGTACTTTCATCATATATTCCGTATTTTAATTTTTTAAATCCGTATACCATTCCAGTAATAATAATTTATGGACGATATTTCTAACTATTACCAATGAAGGTAATATAATATTTGCTAAGTATTTTTGGGTTACGAAAACTGTTTAGAAGACAACCCATAATGTAAAGTACTAACATAATATATATAAAATGAGCTACATTATATTATAACTAGCTATATAAACCATGCACTATAGTCAATAACATTGATCTAAGTTTTGTCCGATAGAGAACATGGTTTGTACTAATTTTACATATATAAAATAAATGGGTAAACGGTTACCCGTTTATAACTGCAGTTAATACCCATAACCACCAATTTAATTTCACAGGTAAACGGTTATACCCATAACCATTTATTTATCTAAATGGTTACCCATAACGGTAACGATGAAGTTTAAATGGGCCGGTAACCGCTGTTATCCATAACCGCGGGTATTTTGTCTATCCCTAGTCGTATGCTTCAAAATAAAATTATATGACTAATAATTTGTACATATAAATATATCATGTAAACCGTGATGGCTATGTCTCGGCACATAAGCAAATATATGTTACCGACATAATCAATAAGCATTTGTAATTAGCATAGTGTAAAAATAAAACGATGAATGTTGGCTAGTGCCAAACAGTGTGTGGCTTGCCAAAAAGGTTTTATGCTTGGTATGTAGGCTTGTATTAAAAAGTGTAGTAATAGAAATATAAGTTATTGAGCACATCATATAGGTTTTATGCTACATAAATCATGCACTATAGTCAATAACGTTGATCTAAGTTTTGTTCGATATAAAACATGATTTGTGTTAATTTTACATATATAAAATAAATGGGTAAACGGTTACCTGTTTATAACCGTGGTTAATACCCATAACTGCCCATTTAAATTTCACAGGTAAACGGTTATACCCATAACCGTTTACTTATCTAAACGGTTACCCATAACCGTAACCGTTTAATTTAAATGGGCAGGTAACCGCGGTTACCCATAACTAATGAGTATTTGTTCACCCCTACCCTTTAGTCTCATTAACTCTTGTCTGTGTAAATAACAAACACCAGACTAGACTATTATTTAGTCTAGTTTAGTTCAATGAATGCTAGTGAAGGCAAACAAACATACCCTCAGTGGATAAGTGGGGTACTTATAGAAGGGTGGGCGGTCCTTTGGGTGGAGAGTGGCCGGCCATATATGGCAATAATTGGAGAATAATTGTAAGATATTATGTGAAATAATAACTTGTAATTAACATGTTAATTATTCCTAAATTCAATATGAAGTTTTGAGAATTACCTTTTGAATAAAATCAATAAGGGGTTGATGAGGAGTGATGAGAGAGATTTGAATAAATACCATATTGATCACATTTGATTCTTCCTTGATTGAGCCATTATTGTCCGTTGCATGTGCGTGAGAATCCCGGTGTGCCTCGAGGGTAATCTTGTCTTTTTAATCCAAAAGTCCACTTATCACCTCCATAATTTTTTGCTCGACAAGTATTACTGTTTAGTGGTATTCCTCTTCGCTTAGAAGTGAGATGTCTTAGGTTCGAATCTCGTAGATGACAATTCGATACCAAATTAGGCTACCAATTGTGTAGCTTAATCAAACATTTCTAGTATAAAAATATCGATGTATTTAAATAAATAAAAAACTTCTGCGAAAGTTACATAATCAATTCCAAAAAAATTCAATGTATAATTATCATTGTCACCATCAATATCAATATTTAGTATTGTTAATTACGTACAACTAAGCAGATGTGATTGGATAAGGTTGTGCAGACAATGACAATGTGCTCGCCCTTTTTCACTAAACTTTAAGTCCATCTCTATCTCGTTTATGTTAGTATGGTTTGTTTTAAAAAAAAGGGAATTTCTTCAACCAAAAAAAAAGGGAGGGGGGGCGCTTTTAGATCCAGGTCAAAAATCATATATGATTTTTAAGAGTGAGTCTAGTTATTTAATTACATGTTTTTATTTTTTTATACTCATTTTATATTTTTTTCCTAAAAATATTAAAATCAATTAAAATCTTCTAATATTGTGTATTTTCCAACTCCAAAAAATATAATTAATATCTTATAACAAAAAAAGTAATATACTAATATAAATCTATTTGTAAAACATTCTACCCTAACTCGAGTAGCAAATATATGAATGTATATTATACCTATAAGCAAGATATGAAGGCCAACTAAAAGGTAGAAAAAACATAGATACCTACAAGAAAGACACATTAATCTTAGTTGATTATAAAAAATCTATCATATAGGTAGATAAATATAATTAACCTCTGGTATAGGTTGATTATAAAAATTAAAAATAAAATCTATAAATGAGGTTTAAACCAGAGTGAAGAACAAAAAAGAATAAAAAATAA
Source organism: Crataegus laevigata (assembly GCA_963580275.1). Lineage (NCBI taxonomy): Eukaryota > Viridiplantae > Streptophyta > Magnoliopsida > Rosales > Rosaceae > Crataegus > Crataegus laevigata. Next base: position 1,529,714 of record OY756949.1, read on the forward strand.
ATAAAAAGAAATAATCAAAGAGATAATTAAGAAGAAAATTGATTTTTATAATAATGACACGCCCCGACCCGGAAAGGTCGACGCATACTGGCCATCACTGTGAAGTGACGTAGCCATAGGGGTAAGTGATGTAAAAGTGCATAAATTTAAATCGAACTTAGAATCAATTCAAATAAAATAGTGACAGAGTGCACAGACGTGGACGTGGCCCACTATAGTTATTCAGAGCTTTAAGATAGAACGACTACTGAAGAGTAGTCAAGCAACTGAAGTACGCTTATTACACACGGTGATAAGTTCATACATCAGAAGCTGATGCCAAATGTCAGAAACTTTCAAGATTCCTTGAAACGCCACGAAGAACAGCTATCTAGGTCTTGGAGGGGCGAAAAACAAAGTTGAGTGGGTCAGCAAAACAAACTTATATGAAAACCTTTGGTTTTGAATATACTAACCTCTCGCCGTAAAACAATTATAGTTTCCTTTAATAAGAAGTACATTATGAGTAAGTACGTATATATATATATATATATATATATATATATATATATATATATATCCACAATACTGTAGCCAAGTATTAGTGACAATATGCGAGTCGAATCATGATAAAGTCAATGCTGCAGAAGTATAATCATGTGGCAATAATATAACGCAAATCTCATCTATCTAATGCTTGCACACAAGTTCGAACAGACGGAATCTGACACGAACAGGACTGGGTGTAATCAATGCGCTCAAGTACTACGATCACGTGAAGACTGGTGCAGAAGCACATCACATACAAGTCGGATTGCCTAATGCAATCTACTCGACAAGACTGGCACCTAACCTGGATCCAAACGAGCGAACGGTGCGATGTGAACATACACGTGAAGGACTGGCCCTGGCCCTAGGGCGAGTACTAACACCGGTGCAGCAAGATGAGTATGTATACAAACATGTATGAATATCATGACAAGTATATCTCAACCATATAACAACATTTATCACAATTATATCGTACTTAACATTTATTTGGCAATATATACGTAAAGTGAATCATTCATGCATTTTGGAAACTATAAATACGTATAAGTATAAAAAAAATAAACTGCCCACTCACAAGTACGTTGCTGGGTCGTAGCCCCTGGGCCTAGCTTGGCCTTGAATTTCCTCTGGATATGTTTCCCCTATTTATAAATAATTTATAACGAATTAATTAAAGCTTATATACGGAAACTTAAATAAAATTCCCATAGATTGCTCAAACCTAAGGTTTAAGTATACCAAATTGATCTACTCGACGCCACGAACACACCCAAAATTTTTAAATAATTTTTAGACTTGTCACGCGCCCCCACACGCCAAAAATGGCATAGACCTACGCGCCCCCACGCGCGGCCATGTGACATGCATACTGACGGCTTCTGTCAACGCCATCAGGAATATTCTTCGGAATATTCCGTTAAGTCTTAACGGAAATCATCTATTTTAACTGACGGCGTCAGAATATTCCGTCAGATTTGACGGAATATTTCGTCGTCTTCTTCATTAGAACTCTGGCGAGCCTCTGGTCGCCGGAAAATTGGGAAATTTTAATTTCTTTATATCTTCTTCGTTTTTCATCTATTTTTTATGAAATTTATATCAAAATGAAGCCCTCATCATGTAGAACATGTTTATACCTCTTTGGAGCTTCAAATCTTTCAAAATCACGTCGAAGAAAATCACAAAAAAAACCGGCCAACGTCGAAACCTACGATCCCGATGTCCAATTCCTTCCAACGAACTACTCCGGGGTTCCTGGGAGAGTTCTGAGACTCGTGGTGATCTTGGTTTCCTTTAAAACACAATCATTTAAAAGTTGATGAATAGTGCCAAAATCGGAGTTCGATATTTCAACGTGAAAACGTTCGATTTCTTACCTGAAAGTGATGTAGATGGACTCATGAAGTTCCAAGCAATCCAAATATAACCTTGGGTCCTCAAATCTTCAAGGTTTGAGTTGTTTTCCAATTTGCTCCGTAAGAAATGTAGAGAGAGAGTGAGTTCGAAGGTATGAGAGGGAGAGAGAGTGGCTGAGAGCTTTAAGAAAGAGACGGGAGTGAGTTGTATTATTTTGTTTAGATAGTGTTATGATTGAATGACAGCAAGAGATGGAATGGTGAGTTGTAACGGATGGAGGAGAGGGTTTTAGAGAAAATAATGTTGAGTGGGTTGGTTGAGGGATACAGGTCCCTTTCTTAAGTGGAAGAGAGAATATTTTCCGATATCGTATGATTTAAGTTTCAATACCGCGTTTTCAAGAACTGTTAAATTTGTACGTGTGAGTAAAATTAGGACACGAAAGCGTGAACGAAATAAAATTGATATAACGCGTCCACGTCACTCCACGACAAGGGCATAATTGCCATTATACACATGCGGGGAGAATTTACATAGGAAAATTAGGGACGGGTCGCCACAAATAAATCATATCATTAAAGAGATAATTATTGATAATAAAAATAATTAAATTTAAAGAATTAGACTTATTTTAATAAATTGAGCTATTCCTACTATTGGCTCAAAAAATTAAACTGATATCAAGTTCCAAAAAAAAAAAACACCTTTAAAACATAGCTAAAGTAAAATAAAGATCAAAATCAATCTTCAATTACGCTGCTCTTTTTTATATACACGCGATATTCAAAATGTAAAATAGGTTTAAAACTTGAGTTCAATTTTTAATGCTAATAAATCATAAAATAATAACGAAAATACTGTAAAATGTTTATGTGAGGCTTGTGAGCCCCATTTTACGACCACGTGGAATATTATTCCATTCCATTTGGGCCTCTCTATCCAGGTTCATTTTGTACCTTCCTTCACTACACGACAAGGTACATTAACGTCACTGCGTAATAGTAATGCTATTCGTATCATATTTTTGTACTATATTTTCATATCACGTGTAATTTGATGTGATCAGTTACATTATTTGAATTAATTATATTTTTAAATTTAGTTCATTATTTAATAAACTAATAATTAAGAAAAACTAATTAATTAAATGATGATTGTGGCATACAAATAATCTTTATCTTACATAAGATAATATAAAAACATAGTATGAATAGTATTACTCAACGGCGTACGGGTGTTATGCCTCCTCCTGCGGTTGACACCCACAAATACCGTCACCACCGCACACACTATTCACACCCAATGGCAATTTCGCAATAAATCTCGAAACATGACCTCTTTTGTAAAGCCCGGCCTATATATACGCGCAGCCTGATCCCGTCCCCAAATCTTCGCAGAAGAATTGAGCTCTGAGAAAACCTAGATTCGCTTCGGAAAACATTTGAAAGAAAAAGAAGAAGAAAATGTCGGAAGAAAAAGTCATCGGCTGCCACTCTGTTGCATCCTGGACCGAGCACCTCGAGAAGAGCCACGTCAGCAAGAAACTGGTATATTTTCAAATTTTCGACCATTTTTTTTTCTAATTTTTTTTTAAATTTTTTTCCAGTAGACATTAAATTAGTGAATTTGTATTGTTATTTGTAGTTTTGTGATGCTTTGGCTAAAAGTCTGTTGGGATTTTGATTTATCTTTCACCGTTCTGGATTTGTGGCTAAAAATCTTGGTCAAGGTTTCAAAAGAAAATGACTGTTCAAACACTTATTTTCACGTTCATACACTCTTGTAAATTTTTTATGCTTAAATCTTTAATTTTACGGCCGAAAATTGAGCAAATTGAAGGGTTGTAAAAAATTGATTTTTATGAAACAGTAAAAAATTAAAAAAAAATTGAGAGGGGTATATTGAGAGTTGTGTGTGAGAAGTAAAATTTGTCATTCAGGACTATGGTCTGGTGGTAGTGAAGAAGTTTTAAGTTCGAATCTCATAAATGATGAATTCGATACCAAATAGGGTTGCGGTTATGTGGCTTAGCCAAACTTTTTTTCTTTTTACCGTAAAGATATTGATGTACTCAAGAAAAAGACAATAATTGGGTTTGTTGCATATTACAGTTTTGAAAAGATGCAATTTGGATAATGGTTGGAAGACCTAGGGTTTACGGCTGTTTATCCTGCTCCCTTTATGTTTGGATTGCTTTGGTACATTGCTTAGCCTATTAAATATGTTATAGTTCGTGGTCGATTTCATGTCGTCGATTAGGGAATGACTTACCTACGCCTCTCGGATGCCATTCCAAGTCAATAATACAATGTCATGTGTTGTAATGGTCTTGTATGACATTCTATTACTGGTACGAGACTCCATGGTGGCATCCAGGGTGTATATAAGTCTCTCTTCTTGTTTCGAAGCGCTTTTAGATACGTTTTTGGGTTCCAATGTGCTTCCTCAAACGAGCTCATAGATTTTGGTGCCGCTTTGGGTTTGAATTTATTTAACTTTTCTCTTAGAGATTCCCGTTTGGAGAACAAAATGTCATTTTCACGATTCATTGTTTTAAGCTGCCGACCTCACTTAGCGGGATAAGATTTGGTGTTTGTTGTTTTTATTGCTTTAAGGCTTTAAGCTAATGACTGCTTGTGAATTTTTGCATACCTGGTGGTTGATTTCGTGTGTCTTTATACAATGTTTAGCAAATTAATTTAAAACTAATTTAGTGTATATTTCAATAGATTGTGGTCGACTTCACAGCTACATGGTGTGGACCGTGCCGGTTCATTGCCCCCATCTTTGCGGAGTTGGCCAGGAAGAACCCGGAGGTGACATTCCTAAAGGTGGACGTGGATGAGCTGAAAACTGTTTCCGAGGAGTGGGGAGTGGAGGCAATGCCGACCTTCTTGTTCCTCAAGGAAGGTAAGGTAGTCGACAAGATTGTGGGTGCTAAGAAAGAAGAGTTACAGCTCAAAGTTGCGAAGCATGCAACTGCTGATGAACCCGCAACTGCTGATGCACCGGCAACTGCTGATGATCCCGCGACTGCTTCTGCTTAAAATTTCACGTTATCTTTCGAGAATGTGAACCTCCTACTGTGCTTTTCTAGTTGTTTATAACTTCATGGGTTTCTTCAAGACGTATGAATGTTAAAACTGATGCCTAATGGCAACAATCTATGGATGCTTTTATTTTAATGTTAACATGGTATCGCATATTTCGCAATTGAGATGAATTTTCGTGACGAATCATGTATTTAAATTGAGATATCTCGAATTCAGCAGTAAGTGTTGGGATTGCTGATTCCCAAGTATGCTGTTCGGGAGTTCTTTTGAAATGATTAAAAACGTTTTCAGAGAAAATGTTTTATGAATTTCAAAAGCTTGAAGTGCTTCCTATAATAAATTATGTGCATTTTTTGCTAAGAAATGGTACAAAAAATAATTTTACTAAAAGTGTTTTCAGTCATTTTAAAAGAACTTATAAATGAGCCTTAGGTAGGGGAATGAGAGTAAAAATCGGCCATCTAATGATTCTAATTAAAACACTAGGTAAAAGCACTTGCGTGTGCTTAAGTACAAGGCAAAAGCACTTGCCTATACACTCATATTTTGTGAAACCAAACATTAATTCCCTCATATGTCTTGATTTATATGTTTTATAGCTTGCATGGTGTGCATATAACGTTATCTGTGTGTTTGGGTTTTCTCCACCTCCTTTTGCAATATCTTCATCCCTTCGAATTGGCTTCATCGGTCGTAGTTTCTGTCGAACAAACAGCTTCAACTGACAGCCGCTTGAGTACGTTCGGACATGGATCTGTCTCGAAGATGCTATTGGATACAGCAACTGAGCAACTCTCACGGCCGATACAGTTCTGCAAAAGATAACGGATATTAGTAAACCCGTGTCTGAAAGGACAAGAAAAGAAAAGAGTAAAAGATTATAGATGGGGAAATGCCTTCTCCACAACGGCGTGTGAGTTGGTCGCGTGACATGTTCCTTGCTGGAAACTCCCACAAGTTCCGCTAGGAGTTCCGAAACTTGCAAACTTAATGCTCGAGATAGACTGCCCTGGTGCACAATGCAGATGGACCTGAGCCTGATGAAGCGTTTTAGAATCTTCATTACCCTCGACATCAAAATTTTCAGCGTTCGGGTGGTTCTCATGTAAGTCACCGCATACACCGGTCACTGATCTCCTCACTAGGGTTATCTTTGATGGATCTCCGCCCAGTTCCTCAAACACTACCACCAAATTTTGCGTTGGCTTTAACCATGAACGAGGAACATGATACCATCGTTGAGTTGGTCGGCCACAGTGAAGTTGACACTTCGTGGGTCGGAATGTCCCAATGTAACTACACGAACTGCAGTCGCCTTTGGCATAAGCCATCCAGTATCTACCGATACTCTGCCCATTGATCCATACTTGTCCCCTTCCCATCCTCCTCATGTCCAACGCCAACGGCTCATTTCCTCCTGGTGCATTGAAATAAGCCTGCACAATCCGAGATAACATATAGTTTAGCTTACAAAGCCTAATGCTTGACCAGTTTTCATCACTACCTCGAAATCCTTACCTTGTACCATTTCAACGTCTGCTTGGTTTGAGTAGCTGGTGACCGAATCCAACCAACCGACGATGCTCCTTTTGGAGAGACCAAATTCATTGCTTCTCCCTTAAGGCCGACCTGTTTGAAAGATTTTAATGAGATTAAAACCTCGGCGAAAAGTAGAGAGGGTGAGAATAACAAGTGACAGAAATGTATATTCGGCAGGTTGTCTGACCTTGTTGAACCACTTATGCAATGTTAAGTCTTTCTTTCCGTTGCCAAGACCATCCAGAAAAACCGGACCTTGGATTCCTGTTTTCCATGACTCGTAATGCAACCCGACATTCTTCAACACCAAAACAAAAAGTTTATGAGTTCGTCAACGGGCATCATCATTGAGTTTATCTGAACAAATTTTTCGAATTCAATGAGCTATGACTCTATGAGTAAGGTTCAAACCGGTAATCCAACAGCCATGCTGAGCAGTGCAATTCTGTTTATTCCAGCGTGGAGGTTGACTGGTTCAGCAAATGTAAATTGCCTCTGCTCCCTAGTTCCAAACGCCGACCCTGAAGAAAATTATGACAATGTTTTAATTCCAGTGGAGAGTAAATTCCTGCTTGCTGTTGGAAAACAAAAATTTGACAGCATACCTGAAAACTGTCCGTTGACGAAGACATGGAGGGCATGTCCAGCTGACTGCACAGTAAGAGTAGGCTTTTTTCCTCCGCTGAGGTCTGAAGAACTGATGTCGACACTGAATAGCATGGAAACCGAAAATGTCAAAGTGTGACATAGATTAAGAAACCATTTTTTGAAAGAAAGGATTGCGTGGCTGCTCACTTCGTCATGTACCACAGATAGTCACTAGTATCTCTAGTAACATTTATCTGCTCAAGAAGTCCGACAGCTGGTATGCTCGATCTCTCATGTACAGTAGAGATATCTTCATCGTAAGTCTGCCATGAAAACAACAGACTGTTCGTTGGCATCATCTGCACGTGTGACGTTTGAACTCCCACCTTGATGGAAAGCCAGTTGTATCAGTAAATTGAGACACAGAGATACAAATTTATGAATAAAGGACTTGCAATACGAGCACCAACATCTTTGCTTACCTTTGCAGTGTTATATACTTCATTCCTGCAATCAGGTAGGATGCTAGTAGACCAAGGAGGCAAATCGTAGTGCTTGTTGTTAAAAGTCACTCTTGCTTCTACTGAATGGAAGTTTGAGAGAAACGCTGCGCATCTTCTCGGTCCTGAATTGAATACATAAGCCTGGAAGATAACCAAGATATGTAAAGATTTTTCCGTAAGGTTGATAATGTAGCAGGGATCGTCCGACTGATGCAAGAAATTATGCGCATTCAAGAAGCCAAACCTGATGATAGGTTCCGAGTGAAGTGACGGTAGGCTCTGAAGAGAGTAAAGAATGTTCACATAATTTGATAGCCTTGTGAAGCTCCTTCAGATGACCGTATTTCGGTTGTCTGATCAAACCTAAAAACAGTTGGGTGGTTAGTTCCGTCTAAGTCATAGAAATCGAAAATCAACTGTATTTTCAACTCATCTTAAAAATTTATACTATAATACCAAATTTGTACCGTATTCATCAATGGGAGCATCATAGTCGTAACTGGTTGTAATGAAGGGACCTCCTGCAGTGCGTCCGAAGTTTGTTCCTCCATGATACTGTCACAATTCATAAACCACAAACCGCGAAACTCAAATTTTGAGCCGGCACATATTAGTCTTTTAAAACTTGGAACTGATGAACAAGGAAAACTAACCATGTAGTAGTTCACATACGAGCCGCCCTTCTGTATGAATCGAGCAACTGCGAATGCTAAATCCTGAACAGGTCGATGGTGAATTGTGCCACCAAACTCCGTAAACCTAATAAAATTTTGTTGCGTTGACGGAATTAGAAGAATGAACATGAATACACTCAGCCAAATTCCGACCATTGCTCAAGACCGACTTACCAGCCGCTCCAAGCTTCCGTCCACATGGTAGGCTTGTAAGGTTTGTTGGGAGTGAATCCATCGCAGTAAAAACCGTTGCATGCATTTATCTGTAACCAACATATAGTAACATCGAGAAAGGATTATGAGCATCGGAGTTATCCAATCCAGTCCAATCCTAGCGCACCAAGAAAACCGAGAAGAACAAGATAGCTAACCATAGGGTCCGGGGCATCATCTTCCTTGCACATCACCCATGGGACTCCCGTATCCAATCCAACCGCCATTTTAGCAGCCCAGTTAATGTAGTTCTGTCCAGCAGCTCCAAGTGCCTTCCTATCCGGTCCGTACTCATTCTCAATCTGCACAACACAAAATTCAAAGATCGAGCCGAACAAGTTCATCAAAGAATTCAAACATTTTCAAGCAATGTACTCGAATTCCAGCGGATCAAATTAATCGGAACTCGAATAAATTACCTGGGAAAGGATGATAGGACCACCTTGTGATGCAAATAGCTTCTCATTTTTCATCATCTGGACAATCTTCTGGGTGAACCCTTGCATTGCCACCTTCACCCAAAAAACAAAAAGAACAAAGTTCTAAACTACTATAATCTACGGGAAAGAGACGAGCACACTCCTCTAGCCAACGGACCTAATTCACGTCTCTGCTAGACGTGAGCTCTCTATAACTAGCCCTCTGATTTCATCAAAATCTAACAAAATCTAGATCTTTCAGTAGAAATTTTTCAGGAAGAAAAATACCTTAAATGGCTCGTTCTCTGTTCTGAAACTGATGCCAGGAACATATTTAAGCCAAACAGGAAATCCTCTGCACAAATGGGAGTCAAAATTTAAGCACTCAAGTTAAAGATAATAAATATGGAATATTAGAAAAACTAAAATAAAAAAACAATTCTGATATCTGAAGCATTTATTCTCCACTGTATCAGACAGAATGCAGATACAACTATAGCAAAAATAAACTATAGGAATTCGACTTGAAAACGAACTGCCGCCTGTCGACTACCTAACGCCTTCTCCCTCCTCTTTTATCCGGATTTGAGACTGATATTGTAAGATAAGCGGAGTTTCTAGCAAAAATAGAAAAAAAAATGAAAGGGAAAGTACGGTACCCAAAATTCCACTCTGCACAAACATATGGTCCAATGCGCAGATGAAGAAAGAGCCCTGCTTTCTGTACTGTCTTTATGAACCGTACCAGATCGTATCTCCCTTCAAAATAATACTGAAAAGTATAAAATTAATAAAAAAAGGAAAATAGAATTACAAAAAACAAAAAACAAAAATTGAACAATTAAGTGCAAATTCATAGGAGTAGGTAGGAATAGTAGTAAAATTGTACGTTGCCAGGAGAAGGTTCATGGCCGTTCCAGAAAACGTAGGTGTCGATCATATCCAAGCCTCCATCTTTGGCTTTCTGTATGAGGCCTTCCCACATCTACAGAAAAACCCAATTCATGATTTCTCAAAGACCACAAAAAAAAAAAAAAAAGTCACAAAATTCACATTTTTATGATTTTAGGATAGCGAAGGACAGAAATACGGTAAGTGATTTCCGCACACTCTTTTTCTGGGCATGCACAATGCCTGTGTTTATTTTTTAAATTTTATATTGAATAAATGAAACGAGAATTAAAAGACATAAATAAACAGCATTGTGCAAGAAGAGAAAATTAGAGTCCGGAAATCATTTTCTAGACGAAAAATATGAGAGAGAGAGAGAGAGAGAGAGATACTTCAGGGGTACTTCTGGGATAGTGAATGGATCCAGAAATGAGCAATCTTCTTTGGCCATTGATGAGAATGGCCTTCTTGTCGTAGGTGACGGTGGTGCACTGGATCAGCTCGGAAGCCATGAACAATGCCATCGTCAAGAACAAAACTAAGAGCTTGGAAACCGAGTGAGTTTCCATCTCTGGAAGCGTTGGAGGGAAATTTGAAACTGGAAAATGTGTTTATGTGTGTGTGTGTGGAAACTGGAAAGAGGGAGGGCAGAGTGAGTGAGAGAGAGAAGTTCTGAGCTTAAAATTCTGAATTCTGATCCATAAAACTGTGCAGTGACAAGATGACACTGACAGCAACACGGAGGTCTTGGTTTGGATTGTCCTTAAATTAGCTGTGTGATTCTTACTTATAACCACATTATTCAATATTTCATGGGTTCAGCTGGGAGATGGAAAATTGAGTTAAATCAAGCAATTATTTGAAATTAAAGCATGTTACTTTGAGTTTTAGCTTTTTGATTGTTAGGTAGGTAATCAGAAATTTTCTGTGCATGACGTAAGTTTAAAATGCGTCATTGATATATTTTCTTTATAATTTTTTATGTTTTGTATTTAAAAAAAAAATTGTACTGGTTAAATTTGGTTTAGATGTCTAACAGAAACGTGGATGCATTTTTATTGGGAGCTTTAGATGTAATCTTGCACGCTTAATCTATTAATGGCGCTTTATTTCATGACGTTTGTTTCATAGACGGACTAATTAACAGATTAGGTTACTGGAAATAATTTTATTTTGAACTAACAAAACACAAATATATATATATTAGTTTTGAATGAGGTGGATTAGGTGCATGATGATGAAGCCACATGCTTTTTAAAAACATGTAAAAACAACAAATCATGCTTTCTTTTCCATGCCAAACAAAAGATGGGAAGTTTCTTCCAAAAACAAAAAAACAAAACAAAAGATGGGATGTGTAAATATTTGATCAAAAAAAGGACCACCATAAATTTCCCATCCAATCGATTGTGCTTTTTGTTCTGTAATTGTTTGCTTTTGCTAGCACCGACCTCGACCTGCCCTACCAAAACCATATCTCATCAATTATTTAAGAAAAGGCCTTGCCTTCTATGTCCCATGGGTTTACAGTTTACTGCACCATGTGAGCTGTCTTTGTTTTGTCCTATATTTACAGCATTCATCGTACAAAATGTTGAGCAAAAAATAATCAAGAAAATTATGGAAGCGGCACGTGAAATTTTGAGTTAAAAGGAATTTCATTCGAGGCACACTGAGATTTCCACGCGCATGCAACGGATAATAAAGGCTCAATCAAAGAAGAGTCAAAGGTGATCAAAATAGTATTTATTCAAATCTGTCTCATCATTTCCCCGTCAAATTCTCATTTAAAAGGTAACTTCCAATTTGTCTATTCAAATTAGGCTTGATTGCCAAATTAATTGAAAGATATTATTTCCCATAATATCTTACAATCAATCCCACAAATCAATCATATGTGGCCGGTCCCAATTCTCCTAATAGGGCCGGCCACAACCCTATAAATATATAAATAGCCCTGTTTCTCCACCAAAATCCGAAGTTCATTCTTGCCCAAAAATTCCCAAACGCTTTTTCCCTCAAATTCTAACTTTGACATTAGAGATTCTTCGGCCAAAACTCCTTATTCATCGTGATCTCGTGAGGCTTTTGGTCTTAATCTTAGGTGTTATTATTTTACAGGTGCATTTTCGTCAAAAAAAGAAAATGCGGAAATTTGCATCCACACAAAACACTTTGTCCTTCTACATATTAAAACCCTAACCCATACATTTTAAAATTCAAATGTGGTGGATGGGTTGGACGATGGTCATGAATTTAGAGAGCAGCTTATATGTATGAGGTTTATTGTCACTGTGACATTTTTATTTTAACAATGCAATATTATGCAAAGAGAAATCTATATATGACACTATAAAATTAGATAAGGATGACATGATATAAACACGTTTCATGTAAGCTTTTCTTCATAAATTCGTGACAGAGAGTTGACAAAAAAAATGTGAAAGAGAGTAGTTTTTGTGTGTCACCAAATAAATTGTATTCCTATATCTCTAATCACGTAATGAATAATAATAACACACGAATATATACATTTGTTAAGATTCGTCAATAGCAACTCTAACTTACGCACGTGCATATATGCACTGTCACTAAGGCAGATGGTACGTGTTTGATTCTCATCAATTTTCTTTCGCTCTAACAACTGACTATTTAACGCATTAACATTATTGTTTGATAAAAAATATATATAATAATAATGTTTAAGGTGGTATAAATTATGCCCCATTTATTTTCTACCTGTCTCCCATAGAGAAAGAAAGCAGGTTGGATGGAGACGGAAATCGAAGAAGGTACAAGAAGATTGAGTCCGTGTTAATGCCGATCGAATATTGTGAATATTTTCTTTCTTTCTTCGACACTGGTCCCACCCCTTTGACTCTTCCCTCGCTTTCTCTGTAAAAAAAATCCTAACCATCATTCTATTTTGGTTTTTTAGCTAAATATTTTTGAGATTGATATAATTCTGTACTTTGTTTTTTGAGATTTGAAATCAATAAAAATAGAGCTCGTTTGAATGTGCTTTTAAAATAATTGAAAACGCTTTTGATGAAAATATTTTTGAAAACAATTCTTAGTAAAATTGTTAGTAAACCCTGAAAAAACACTTAAAGTACTTCGTAGAAAAAGCACATAACTGATGTTTCTTATAAAAACACATCCAAATGAGCCCATAGTCTTTGAGTTTGTCTGTCATCAATTATTTTGATCATTTCATAAAAAAAATTATTAAATAAGGATCAAAATAATAAATATACCCTCAGTTTAATAAATAATAGACCGTAATGATATAACCAAAAATGATGGTATTATTGTGATATTATTCTTATTTAATTAAAATTTTAACGAAATGACCAAAATAATTGATAGTTGACAAACTCCTCTACCAATTCTATTGATTTTTAATATCAGGAACTAATGTAAGGTGTTATGTCAATCTTAATGACCAACTAAAAAGCCTTCTATTTTTTTTAGGTATGCCGATTTAACTTCATTTTCACTATTTTGGAATTTTATTTAATACGGTTGTGATTAATATTTGAATTTAGAATCCGTAAAATAATGCATTATGTTTTTTTAGAAACGTTAAACTTTAAGGCGATGGAGAGTCAATAAAGAATTATATTTTGAGAAAATCTCTTTATTTTTTATCTTACATAGAATATTTAACCTTACCAGCAATAAAAGTCCTATTAATTACCAAAAAGTTGCTTGTAAAATTGGTAACTTTTATTTTGCGAATATACTATTTGATATAAGCGGTACTAAAAAGAGAAGATACCGACACAAAACTTACTTGCAATATGCAGATAAACGCTCTTAATTAATTACTTGAGTTACAAATTTTTATCTGCTGTGTGAATACAATTCTAGTCAACACGTTCGTATCACCTTTTACATGCAGATATAATTAAAGTTTGATGATTGATCATGCTACACCTAATAATTAAGTAGGGTTTCGATACCTTCAAATCAAACTAAACCATCATCATAATTTCAATTTAGCACTTTAAAAAAATAAATAGAACCAGCTGTCTACTCTAAATCAAAGGAAGTACGAAAATGAATAAAATCACAGATTTATTAAAATAAAAAAAGAAAATAAAAAAAGAAGCAAATACGTTTTATTGTAAAAGAATAAAGTAATTATAAGCTTGTTTAGATGTACTTTTATAATGACTGAAAACACTTTTGTTAAAAATGTTTTTAAAACCAATATTTAGTAAAAATTCAAGTAAATCCTGAAAAAGCACTTAAAGTGTTTCTGAAACTCAAAAAGATTTTTTCTAAAAATATTTTCAGTCATTTTAAAAGTACATTCAAATGAGTCATATATTTATATGCGAATTCGAACTCATTTTTCTCTTGCAAACAACTAATAATTTAACTCACGCTATAATTTGTATAAAAAAAATGATAGAAATTAAGGTGCACCCGATAGTGGTGGGTCTCAATTTCTTATTGACCTTTTTTTGGGTTGGAAATTAACAATTTCTTTGGAGCGTGTAACTGGGGCACCGTTGACGGCCGTTTGTCTGCATGTGGAACTTGGTCCAGCGCGCTAGATCTCCGTTCCGTTTTCGTCGGTGCGACCATTCATTCAGCTGTGGTAGACTTTGGTTTATTTCGTATATTTACCTGTTCTGGACAAACAGGATTAGATCCCATTTCTTTTTCTATTTTGTTCTCTTTTTTCAACATATTTAAAAAATTAAAAATTAGAAGGACTTTAATCCGAGAAAATATAGAGCAATTGTGTCATCGTCATTGTTACGTGTTGTTATTAATACTTGTATTAAAATATGTAATATACTATATAGTTGGTATTTCATAAACTTTTGATGTAATTTAGATATTGTAATACGAGTAAATTAATAAAATTATGTGAAAATGTGTTAGCAAGATATGATACCAATTATCTCACTTAAAAAGTTACTACAGAAAGCCTGGGTGTCTTTGCACAAATTTTTCCATGGATTGTGTTTGGTGATAGCTGAAGAAATAGAAAAGAGAGTATTGGTAGAGCACCTCTCGCAAAAATATAAGAAATTATGTATTTCGGTCTTATTTGACCTCATGTTAATTGCATTCGGTGTGAGATATATCGTAATTAAGCAAACGTATCAAAATTTCTCTCATCGCACGAATTTTTGCATGATGCTGCCCACTGAAAGAATAGGAAAGAGATCATTAGTCAGGGTGTTACACAAAAAAACGACACGTCATGTATTTTAGTTCTACTCGACTCATACAGAAAAAAGGAAAGGAACCATTGGGCTACAATTGCTTCTCATGTTAGGGCTTGAAGCCCGAGTTGTTTATGGGCTGGACTCACATAAGTGTTCATTCGGGCTCAACTTTGTATGTCTGTACAGCCATTCAAGGTTACAAATACGATTCCAACACCCTGGTCCCTACCCCCTCCTCCCCCATTGCTTTCTGCCCGCCACCCTGTGGGTGGAGGACTCCGTCGCTGTGGCGGCGTCTTTACCTCCGGTGCTTTTTCCACCCTCCCCGCCCGAATCCGATCCGATATTTACCACTTTTTGCTCCTTTTTTATAAAATTTTTCTTTCTGCAGAAACGACAGAAATTGAGCAGACAAATTTTCTCGGGGCAGAAACAGAAATGAAGGTGATTAAAAAAAAAGGATTCTGAGTATCTTAGTAGTAAAAAGCAAAAAACCAGAATTACCAGAAAAGAAGAACATCCCTATCTGAATTCTGAGGAAATAAACAATGATCGGGAAATGTATGTACGTCTCTAAAAGTTTACTACATACGCACGTCACGATGCGCCATGCATATATAAAGAGCTTCCCATGTATTCCAAATTTCCAAGGAATCCGAATAAAGCAGTACTCTTTTGAGTTACTGCGTAACCTTCTGTCCTCCAAATGCTCAGTGAGAAAAATTTGCACAAGGAAAATTCTAGACCCTGGAAAATGCTCCCTAGCTAGCTAAAGATAGTACTCTTTTCTTTTATGGCGAACAACTTATATGAAATGGGTTCAGGTCATAATCATGTGGCTTTTCAATTCGATATATAATGACATGTAACAAGAAACTTAAGCATAATATTATATTATTAGATTGAAATGCCACGATGGTGGTAAGTCCCGGTCCATGTAAAGTCTTTATTCTGTATCTGAGGTCAGAACTCAGAAGCGATGAGAACAATTGTTTGATTCTTTTTACTTTTGAAGCCATTAGCTCCGTAGTGGAGAGAATAATTATCTTCTTCCACACATTTGTAAGGTGTAGATATAAACTATTGTCTTAATTCATGAACCCACGCACGCTTTGTGTTCTGTATAAATGCGTAGCTCAGCCGTATCATTCTTCAGAGTGCAGCGTTCAAGTATTCGATCAACTGCATTCACACTCTCACAAGCTCTCACCTTCTCCATCTCCTTTTGGTCACTAATCGAAATTGGTAAGTTAGTAACTATTTATGTTGAAGATATGTTATGTGCAGGAGGTCCCTTTTTTAGTTAGAACATAAACTTGTATTTGTAATGTGTCGAGAACATGTTGGTAAATTTTGTCGAGGTCAATAATATTGATGTAGTGACAGTCAGTTTTTGTTGTGTGATTTCTTGAATTTTGAGGTGGATGTTAATGGTGGCAGGATACTTTCGAGGGATCTGACAACAAACCTGTTTGAAATCCTATTCCTGAATTTCATTGTTATAATCTAGGTAATTGTATTATCGAGACTTACATTATTTTTTGAGAAATTATATTAATTTATTTGAATTAGATTTTAATTAAACTAGTTACGAAGTTGAAGTTTGGAAATTAATTATTTAAAATTCGTAGACCTTTTAAGATCACAATTTATATTTTTGAATAGATCTCTAAACCACGAACACATAGGCGAAAGCTGTTTATGAGTCCAGATTATAACGGTATAGTTATAGACATTTGAAGTTGTGTTTCTAAACTATAGATTTTAATTTTATTTAAAACCCCCTGTGGAAATGGTGACCAATGAAAGGCCCAGCCAAAATATGCGGAAATTTAGGGGACCAATTAGAAGTAAGGAAAAAAGAGGAAGGACCAATGAGGAAAAATGGATTTTTCCCCTCCATTACCGTCGACCCATTTACTCATGCCAACCCATAGTGGTTTCTGGCCACTTCCACAAATTTTTCAGGCGAAATTCAACTATTCATCATCTGCAACCTCTTCCACCATCTCCCATCTTTCGTCCCCACCCAAATTTGAGGGTTTTTAGGTCCAAAACCGTGTGAGTGACCCATGGAGTTTTGATGGCGATTCCGCCGTTCCGGCGATTCCATCGTTTCGTTGAGTCTCACCACCCATTACCACCCTTAATCAACTCCCCCCAGGAACAAGACCCAAAAGGTTGTAGGGGCATTGGAACACCGAGGAAGTCGAATTGAAGAACATCCATCTTAGGGTTCTGGTGGGTTCGAGTCAATTTGGAGTTTTTCCCAGCTAAATTGGACTTGGTCACAGGTATAAAACTTGCTCTACTCATTGAGATCTTCATTTTTGTGAAATTTGGTAATTTTTTGAATTAGTTGAAATTTTCGGTGAGTCGGGACGGCCGACCGCCACCCATGGCAGCACGTGGCCAGTGGGTCAACGATGTCTTTCTAAGTCCAATTACACGCCCTGATTTCCTAATTGATATCCATATGAACTAGTTTGATTGTTTGAACTTAGTTTCATTATGATACATCACTTGATCAAAATTTGAGTCAACGATCCGACCGTTGGATTATCACCAAACTTTAATGTGTTATAGAATGTAATATTTGAGGATAGCTGGAACTGACGGATCATGAATCTGATGTACGGATCTTCCGAAACTGAATTGTTAAGTTAGTAAAATTAATTGTTGACCGCCTCTTGATTTGTCAATTGGCGGAGATACGACCGTTGGATCATAATGAAAATTTAAGATATTGTTTTAGAAGCATAATGTGGGTCTTTGAAATTTATAGATCTGAAATACGATGTGTGGATCTTTTAGATCGAATTACGTAGGGTGGTGGGCACCACCGTTGATTGAGAGTTGATATTTGGTCAACATGTCACATCCCGGCCCGAGTGGGACCACTTCCCGGGCCCACTCCACCACCGTAGCACGATATTGTCCACTTTGGGCCCCGACCACGCCCTCACGGTTTTGTTTCTGGGAACTCACGAGCAACTTCCCAGGAGGTCACCCATCCTGGGATTGTTCCAGCCCTCTTCTCGCTTAACTTCGGAGTTCTAACGAAACCCGAAGCCAGTGAGCTCCCAAAAGGCCTCGTGCTAGGTAGGGATAGGAATATACATTTAAGGATCACTCCCCTGGGCGATGTGGGATGTCACAATCCACCCCCTTAGGGGCCCGACGTCCTCGTCGGCACACTTCCGACCAGGGATAGGCTCTGATACCAATTGTCACATCCCGACCCGGGTGGGACCACTTCCCGGGCCCGCTCCACCACCGTAGCACGATATTGTCCGCTTTGGGCCCCAACCACGCCTTCACCGTTTTGTTTTTGGGAACTCACGAGCAATTTCCCAGGAGGTCACCCATCCTGGGATTGCTCCAGCCCTCTTCTCGCTTAACTTCGGAGTTCCAACGAAACCCGAAGCCAGTGAGCTCCCAAAAGGCCTCGTGCTAGGTAGGGATGATAATATACATTTAAGGATCACTCCCCTGGACGATGTGGGATGTCACAAACATGTCTCGAATAGTTTATAAAACTAAAAGTAGTATTAATAAAAGCATAGTGAGGATAGGCGTGCTTTTCGGTGAGTGACTTTAACATATGTGATATGATGATTACCCGATTCTTTATATTAATATCCTTTGTGGATATGACTTGGTTTTATTAAATGTGTTTTCTATTAAAATGTGATTCTTTTATAATTGGCCATCGATCTATTTTTATTAAATGTGAATTGATTCATGGATTGGTAATATTTGTGAAAAAAGTGATGTGAATTGCATATTGAAATGTTTGTTAAATTCAGGGCTAGTAGGAGACCATCTTGGTTAATCCGTGATAGGGGACCATATTATTTATGGATCGTGCTTGGTTAATCCGCGATAGGTGATCCTTACGGCCATACATATTTAGGAGTGATCGTGCTTGGTTAAGCCGCGATAGGGGGTTACTACCTACTTGGTTATCTTGGTCCTGCTTGGTTAATCTGCGATAAGGGACCATGGTCCTGCTTGGTTAATCTGCGATAGGGGACCATATTCTTTATGGATCGTGCTAAGTTAATCCGCGATAGACGATCCTTATATCTTTGGTATGGCCATACACACTTAGGGGTGACTCTGCTTAGTTAATCCGCGATAGGGGATCACTGCCTACTTGGTTACTGCAGGGGTGGTTTTGCTTGGTTAATCCGCGATAAGGGGCCACTTCCTGTTTGGTTACTTATGTAGGCTTCGGTCGAACTGGCGTCCCTCTAGCCCTAGTTTTTAATGTATTTATGAATGATGGCTTTGAGAATCTTGTGGTTGAATTAGAAAACCCGTTGGATGTTTGGGTGACTCATTTGGAGATTGCAGAGACTTGATTATGATTTCATAAAAACATGATTTTACATCCGAGGTTTATAAACAGTGATCAATGGTGTTTCTTTTTAATGAATATCACATACTTGTATTATTGTCACTTACCCGAGCTTCGCAGCCTATCCGAGTTCTTGATGCTGATACACCATTCCCATGGTGTAGGCACTGATTGTACGGATGTCAAGTCTGAAGAGATTACAAGAGGTTGCTTAGTATTTTGGATGGATTCCGTTGAGTGGTCTGGAATCCTTGTTCTTGTTCATTTCCATAAGATAGTCTCGAACCCTAGATTCCAGTGAATGAGAATTACCCTTAAAAGACCTTGTGAATATTATTGAGTCATGAATTGATTAATTTACGGGGTTGTGGAATGACGTTGGTTTTGATTGTTATTCTTGTGATTATTTTAGTTGGTCAATGTGGCTTGAGAATAATATTGTGTTTCATTGGTTATTTGATATGTTACATGTTATGGATGAATGCATCGTGTTGAAAATAAAGTGAATTATGAGATTATTTATTCGAGTGTAGTGAATGAAGAACTATGAATGGCTTGATCCATATTTAGGGTATGTAGGCAGTCTAACGAGGAAGTTACATGCAGCCATGAAATGTACGAAAAATTACTATGCTTTCGAATCTTGATTTATGCATTATGCATATCCTGAAAATGGGGTATGTTAGAGATACGGGCATTTGGTAATGTCACGTGTCAATCTTGAAAGTAGGTCGGGATCGGGGCATGACAACCCGTGTCAATTGGGCTGTGGGGAGGCCACAACGGGCTCGTTTGGGATGACGGAGTTTGGTCAACTGTGAAGCAACGGTGATAGCTCATGGAGCTGCCATTGATTCCATCCAGATTGAGTATGATGAGAAAGGGAACTCATTTTGGTCACAGGCACGGTGGCAGTGGAGGCTGGAAAACTGACACTGCTAGTTAATTTAGTCCACGTTATGTATTCTCACAAAAGCATGTGATCCCGTAATCTCCCGATTAACGCTCCCACTTGATTCTATGCAATTTTACTCAGTGTGAGACTTGTTCTAGTTAGGCAGCCTTATCAAATTTCTTCTCCTCCTCTTCAATTCATCCCAACATGACATAAAATTCAGCTAGTCACAGTGTTTTACAAATTAATTGTGTATATATATGTCATACTGCTGCACCAATGGGAGTCAAAATTTAAGCGCTCAAGTTGAAGATAATAAATATGGAATATCAGAAAAACTAAAATAAATAAACAATTCTGATGTCTGAAGCATTTATTCCTCATTGTATCAGACAGAATGCATATATAACTCTAGCAAAAATAAACTATAGGAATTCAATGTGAAAACGGAACTGCCACTTGTCGACTACCTAATTTCTTCTCCCTCCTCTTTTAACCGGATTTGAAACTGATATCGTAAGATAAGCGGAGTTTCTAGCAAAAAAAGATAAATAAATGAAAGGGAAAGTACAGTACCCAAAATTCCACTCTACACAAACATATGGTCCAATGAGCAGATGCAGAAAGAGCCCTGCTTTCTGTACTGTCTTTATGAACCGTACCAGATCGTATCTCCCTTCAAAATAATACTGAAAAATACAAAATTAATTAAAAAAGGAAAATAGAATTAAAAAAAAAAAACTAAAGTTTGATGTTATGTTTATAGTTCCTAGTTCAGGAAGATCAGGAGGTTGTGTGCCATGTGGAAGTCCGATGCGAATCTTTCATTACGGTCTTACTCTTCCAACCACATTGATTTTGAGGTGGCAGGGGTTGGAGACGAGTATCACTGGAGATGTACTTTCATGCAGATATCCAAACCCTAATTTGGTATAAAAGCTGAAACGCATGTTTTATATGATATGGATTGATCAAGTGGAGTTGATTTGTCCAATATTAGTCAGGGCCAGTTTTATGCAAATACTTGCTTTAATCTATTATATGTAGAAGTTGTTGGTTGAATGCAAAAGACTAATATGCTTATTAAGTACCTTTTCTACTGCATATATATGTATGGATATATGTGTATTGTTAAAGAAGCATGTTGGTAATCAATGTTTATACTTTTAGTATGCTTATACTCTCCACTGACATGATATACATACATGTATACATATATATATATATGTGTGTGTGTGGGGAACGAAGCATATGTTAGAGTACTTAGTACTGGTTACTCAGATTGCATATATGTAGAGTAATGACAAAGCTTTTATATAACTATTAAATGTTTTGAGTACGTCATTTCTATTTTAAACCAAAATGACATTTGAATTAGTAGTGTGGAATTAACAAGCTTAAGTATGTTGTCTAGGTTGGTTTATGTGGAAGAGAGTGTTAATGACACACCCCGACCCAGAAAGTCCATTAGGACACTGAAGTCAAGCTGTGCTGGCCGACACCTGGAAGGTGATGAAGCCATAAAGTGTAGTGATGTGGAAAATGTAAATAAATTTAAACCTAAAAGTGCCTAAACATCAAAGTGTGCTCGTGAGCGGGAGCGAACCCATCTCACGCGTGCCTTCAGAGCATAAGTAGATACAGTAGAGCGGGTAAGAAATATACCCTCATAAGTAGCCACCAGTCTTGAGATTCGCCAAGAATCCTCGTCGATACGAACCTCATCAACTAAACCTGGAGGGGCACAAAACAAAAAACGTGAGTGGGCAAAAACAAAGCTTTTCAAAACCATTTTGATATCAAAAGTACTAACCCCTCACTGTAAAACCCGTATAGTTTCCCAGAAAATAGTACGTATATATATATATATATATATATATATATATATATATATATACACTCATATAAGAAAACATTGTCCATAAATCAAAACTCATCATCAAGTCTCAGAAATAAGCCATGTCGATATACCAACTCAAAAGCAAGTAATATCAGACAGGTGAGATAAATCAATATGCATCAATACCATCATGTCAGCCGGAGTCACCTATAGTGACCTGTACGGCTGAATCGATAGCTCATCAATCACAATCAATCACTATCCTGCATACGAGTCGGAACCACCTGCAGTGGTCTGTACGACAGGCTAGGTGTATAATATTACGCTCAGTGCTACGATCACGTGAAGGCTATGCGACGAATCACGGGTCACCTACGAGTCGGAACCACCTATAGTGGTCTATACGACAGGCTGTGCACCTGCCTTGGATCCAAGGTAAGCGTACGGTGCGGGAGGTGAATGATCACGTGAAGGCTAGGCCCTACTATGGCGGAGCACTAACACCCGAGGTGCAGGTAAATGAGCTATATCACAATCATCATCACCACTATCACTAGCTATCAAACTCACCTGACTTACCTGGCCGTCCACAGCGCGGGAGCATAAAGAATGCAATCACAATCATAGTAATGAAATGTAATTTGGCATACGACATGGCAATTCGATTCTAAAATCAATTCGATTCGCAAATCATTCAAATTAAGTTTCTGGGAAAAACAGCAGTTATATATATATATATATATATATATTGAAAACAAAAGCCCACTCACCTGGAGTCCACGCTACAGCCCCCTAGCACGACTCTCGAGACATCCCAAATGATCCCAAATGATCACCGCCTAGCATAAATATCAATTCATGTCTCAGAATTCGTACTGAGAGAATATGCAATTTATATAAAGCGCATCCCTACGAATTTGATCTGGAAGATCCGTATCACGAATCTTCAATCCGTCACTTCCAATAATGTACATTAAACTTCTAGAATAATACCCCAAAGTTTCATTACGATCCAACGGTTGGATCTCCGACAATTGCCAAAACCAAGTGGCGGTTAACGTTTTAATAACAAACTTACAATTCCAATTCGGGAAGATCCGTACGACGGATTCCCGATCCGTAAATTCCTACATTCCTCAAATATTACATACTACAACATATTAAAGTTTGGTGACGATCCAACGGTCAGATCGTTGATTTATATTTTGACCTATTACCGAATCGTAACGAATTTAGGTCCTAGCGATCAATTTACGTCAATCCATCATCAAAACTAATATCAAGGCATTGAATAACGTCTAAAAACATCATTGGCGGCCCTCGGGTGGCGGTTGGCCGCCCTCGAGTCGCTGGAAAATTCAACTTTCACTAAAAATTCTCAAAATTTCCAGAATTAAAGATCTCAATGAGTAGAACAACTTTCATACCTGTGAGAAAGTCCAATTTGGCCTCGAAGACCTTCAATTTCACCACACCCGCCAAGAACCCTAGAATGGGGTGTTCTCCAATTCGACTTCAATTCAATTCCGATGCTCCAAAAAATGATTGGGCTTTGTTCCTGGGTTCTAGGGGAGTATTTTGGTAGTATTAATTTCATGAAAACGTTTCAAGTTTGGAGGATTTTGAGCACGACCCGTTTTGGCACCACATGGGTTTTCTCTATTTTGGAGACCAAATCTTCCTAAATTTGAGATGGAAAGGATAGAGGGAAGGTTATAGAGAGGTTTTTAGGTGATGGTTTGAGGTAATTCGACGGAAAAATGGGTGGAAAGCCACTGGAGGTGTCCCGGTTCGCCATACCCACGGGTTGGGAGAATGAGGGATCCTTGATCCCATGTGTTCCACCTTTCCCCCCGTCCCTCCCCTCTTCCATAACTGATTGGACAAAGCCCAATCCCTCCATTCACTGCCCAACACGTGGCACGTCCAAATTTTCTAGAATTTTCCAGAAAATTATAAGTTTACAATTTCATCCCTAACTTTAAACGTTGATAACTTCTTCGTTATAGCGCCAAATTCGAATCCGTTTGCGCCCACGCATCTGTAGCGACGAGTACTACAAGGATATACCAAGAAAACGAATCTTAGGTGTCACTACGAGGTAGTCTACACCAATCAAAGTATGTGCCTCGAAGGGCATTTTTGTAAACTCACTTATTAAAATTATAAAAATCGTAATTTTTAGGGACGGGTTGTCACAGTTAATGTGGAAAGCCTCACTGAAAACATTATCAATATAACTCTTGAAGACAATATATCTAGTCAAAGTTCCAATACTGTTTCCCATGGTGATTGAGGAAAATTGAAGGGTTTGATTGGAAGAAAATGTGCAAGGTTCCAATGTTCTAATGTTCCAATGTCCTTAATTTTGCAAATCTTTTGAACATTTGATATTTTATAATGTTCTAATGTTTTTTTTTTGTTATTATGCTCTTATTTTGGGCATGTAAATATATACTTAAAAGAAAAATGTGTTTTTGATGTTTTGGATGTGACAATATAGTATGTATATACTTATTTAGTATAATATTTTTCATTTGATTAATTATTGGTTTAAAATATATTGTCCTTAACGGGTAATGGGTAGGGTCATATTATTTGTTAATATTATCGGATCGATTTTGGGTCGGGTCATTTTACCTGTTTATTTTAATGGGTGTTACACGACACGACCCGTTAAGATATCAAGTATGACACGAAACAATACAAGCACGGAAAACACGACACGAATGTCAAGTCAGAGCCCATAGGCAGGGCCATTAATGCTGATCGAATATTGTGAATATTTTCTTTCTTTCTTCGACATTGGTCCACCCCTTCGACATTGGTCCACCCCTTTTGACTCTTCACTCGCTTTCTCTGTAATAAAAATCCTAACCATCATTTTATTTTAGTTTTTTAGCTAAATATTTTTGAGATTGATATAATTTCGCATTTTGTTTTTTGAGATTTGAAATCAATAGAAATATAGCTCGTTTGAATGTACTTTTAAAGTGACTGAAAGCCTTTTTGGTGAAAATATTTTTGAAAACAATCCTTAGTAAAAATGTCAGTAAACCCTGAAAAAACACTTAAAGTGCTTCTCAGAACAAGCACATAACTGGTGATATAGAAAGCACTTAAAAGTGCTTTTGAAACCAAAAAATATTTTCTATAAAAGTGCTTTCAGTCATTTTAAAAGCACATCCAAACGAGCCCATAGTCTCTGAGTTTGTCTGTCATCAATCATTTTGATCATTTCGTAAAAAATTCTATCAAATAAGGATCAAAATAACAAATATATCCTCAGTTTAATAAATAATAGACCGTAATGATATGATATTTAATTGAAAATTTTGACAAAATGACAAAAATGATTGATAGTTGATAAACTCCTCTACCAATTCTATTGATTTTTAATATCAGGAACTAATGTAAGGAGTTATGTCAATCTCAATGACCAACTAAAAAGCCTTCTATTTTTAATTTTTATTTTAGGCATGCCGATTTAACTTCATTTTCACTCTTTTGGAAATTTTAAAATATGGTTGTGATTAATGTTTGAATTTAGAATCCGTAAAATAATGTGTTTGTACCATACTTGATCAACCTCGAAACTACTAAGCACCGGTCAACATTACACCGTCAAGGACCCACAAGAGTTTCCCTCCAACCAGAAGGCCAATCACAACGCGACACATGTCAACGTTAGAGGCCAATCACAACATGACACGTGTCAATGTCAGAACAAAGCTAGAAACTCTCTTTTATAAATAGGGATCATTCTCCTACAATGAATCCCTATTGTCATTTGTACTAAATCATTCACTAGAACTCACAAAAGGAGAGCTTGAACCTATGTACTTGTGTAACCCTTCACAATTAATGAGAACTCTTCTACCTCGTGGACGTAGCCAATCTGGGTGAACCACGTACATCTTGTGTTTGCTTCTCTGCCTCTATCTCTTTACATACTTATCTACACTGGTGACCGGAGCAATCTAGTGAAGGTCACAAACCTAACACTTGCTGTTGTACTAAAGTCCTCACTAATTTTGTGCATCAACATAATGTATTATGTTTTTCTAGAAACGTTAAACTTTGAGGTGATGGAGAGTCAATAAAAAATCACACTTTGAGAAAATCTCTTTATCTTTTATCTTACATAAAATATTTAACCTTACTAGCAATAAAAGTCCTATCAATTGACGATCAAAAAAAAATATATATATATATATATAAACCCGAGTTTTACCAAAATCTTGCTTGTAAAATTGGTTTAACTTTTCTTTTGTAAATATAATATTTGATATAAGCGGTACTAAAGGGAGAAGATCCCGACACAAAACTTACTTGCAATGCGCAAATAAATGTTAATTAACTCCTTGAGTTACAAATTTTTATCTGCTGTGTGAATACAATTGTAGTCAACACGTTGGTATTACCTTTTACATGCAGATATGATTAAAGTTTGATGATTGATAATGCTACACCTAATAATTAAGTAGGGTTTCGATACCTTCAAATCAAACTAAACCATCATCGTAAATTCGTAATTATGTCACCGAAAAAACAAAACCATCATAATAATTTCAAATTTAGCACTGTGAAAAATAATAGAACCAGCTGTCTAGTCTAAATCAAAAGAAGTACGAACAGGAATAAAATCACAGATTTATTAAAAAAAAGAGAGAAGCAAATACGTTTTATTGTAAAGGAATAAAGTAATTATATTTATATGCAGATTCGAAATTAAGTTGCAGCCGAGAGTGGTGGATCTCAATTTCTTATTGCCCTTTTTTGGGTTGGAAATTAACAATTTCTTTGAAGCGTGTAACTGGGTAGATCAAATCTTCTGCACGCAAAATTTGATGTAGCATCTCTGTGACCCCAATAAGTGATTGACACATATTAAATTCATAAAAACAAAATGTAGAAAAGTTAAGATAATAATTACGTGTCAATCACTTATTAGGGCCACAGAGAGGCCATACCAAATTTGGGTGCAGAAGATTTAATCTCGTAACTGGAGCATCGTTGACGGCCGTCTGCATGTGGAATTTGGTCCAGCGTGTTAGATCTCCGTTCCGTTTTCGTCAATGCGACCATTCATTCAGGCAACCACATACCAAGCTAAACTCCAAGGTGCTTTGCTGTAACCTGTGGCGAAACAAGGATTTCTTGGGGAGAGGGACAACTTAAAAGAGTGCAAGGTTAAAGAAAAATGACAACGACTAAATCTTTTTATATAGTAATGTCTTCCACAATTAATGTCTTCCATGATGTGGTCTCTAGGTTGACAATGATCATTTTGGAGATAATGTCTACGAGTTGCTTCACGATAATTAGGTGGATAATCAAGCATTCGACGTTTATGTCTAGGGTCTGCAGGAAGATTAGCCAATATTTCATTCAACTCAATGACCTCACTTTGTTGTGAACTACACGGAATATTTGAAGGAGGACTTCTTGGAATATTTGAAGGAGGAGGAGGGTGACTACTCAGAATATTCGAAGGAGAATGACTACCCAAAATGTTTGAAAAAGGATTTAAGCATTGTTTTTATAGTATCGTTTCATTACGTAATTATAAAATGGAAAGGAAAAAAAAAATTCTTAAGACTCTTAATCCTAGAGTACACTATACTAATATGCATAATAAATCCAACCAACAATTCAACCAATCCAACCAATTGCATAAGCTCCAAATAATTACCCCTAATATGCATAATAACTAATCCAACCAACAATTCAATTAATCAATACCAATAACTCAATAAGCATTTAAATTATTCAATAGATAAAAATTCAATTCAACTAAGCATATGAATAAGAATAATTGTATACATTATGGAATAATTCAATTAATTAATCAAGAATCAAGGATTCAAATTTTAACTTTCATCCTAAAAAATAATTTCATGTCGATAATCATAGAATCATATCAATAATCAATAACCAATAACCATATTAGTGCATTACCATATGATTCTATACCAATTAAAACGCATTCATATTAAATAATTAATTAAGGTTAGGAATTATAAATTTAGGAATTAAAAAATTTACCTAAACAATGGCTTTGGAGGTTGCAAGCAGCGGTTGGCGGCTGGAGAGTGGTTGGAGTAGCTGGCGGTGGCTGGAGCTTGGAGAGTGGTTGGTTTTCCGTCCGTTGGCTGCCAAGTTGCTGCGTAGCTGCTGGGAATTCGGGAGGGGGGAAACTTTGCTCTCTGATTGGCAAAGTGATAGGAGCATATTTATGCGACTTAGTTAGTTTGTTTTTTTTGCATTTATGTAGTTAGTTTCTACTTTTTAGAGTGTTTTAAGCCATTTTCGTGTGTTTGTAGGTCCAAATGGCAAAAGTGGCAAGAAAAGGCAATTTGGAGCATTTTATAGCAGTTTTGGGCTTGGAATGGATAGCATATGAATGGAGCAAGGTGGATGGACGTTTTTGAAGTTCAAGAGAGGCTAGGAATGTGCTTAGCATCTGGAGAAATTAATTCAAGATTTGGAAGATAAGGAATCAGCTAAAAAGAAGGAAACATTATCCAAACTACCTTATCTTATCCAAACCTTATCCAACCTTATCTTATCCAAACTAATCTTATCCTATCTTAATCCTATTTCACCTAAATTCCAGCTGCAAGGAGGAATTATTTTCAGACTAGGACACCTAAAAACTTGGTTCTAGAAGCCTTATTCCTGGTCCTAAAAGAGTGCCGCACTTTATCCATTTCTAGAAGCCTAGAAATCTGCCGCACCCTAGATCCTTGTCCCTGTTAGTTTGTGTTGTGCAATCCCTTTTCAACATAACCTTTGGAATGCCAAATCCTTCTCCAAAACTACCTTGTGCCGCATCTAGCCCAATAAATACACCGTAGTGCCACATAATTTCACCACTCATACACAAGAGCCTAAAATCAGAAAAACATAATTGTGCCGCAGCTTTGCAAGGAAGGAGAAGAAGAAGCTTGGAGTTGTGCTTGCCATTCAAGACCTTTGGATTGTTGGAGCATTTCTAGGTGTATTCTATCCTTAGTTTTTAGTTCAATGTTTGTTTTAATTTGGTTTTCAGTTATGATAAACATGTGGAACTAATTTCGTTTTAGCTAGAGGTGAATTCAAAGCCATGAACATATATGTGATATGAATTGATTTTCTCCAATTATTGTTTCATAAATCGTGAATGCAATTTACTTAACTGTTTGATTGAGAACTTATTCTTGTATGTTGATTAAGGGTGCACACTTAGTTTGCATGCATGAATTTGATGCTAAAATATAAGGGAGTTTCATCTAATAGTTATGACCTTATATTTACAAGTAGTGGAGATTGCTAGTCACGATCGCGTTAAGTAAATTCTTGGCAGGAGTATCATGCAATTCGTAGTTACGAATGTCATGTCAATGCTTATGATTTTCATGGAATTTAATGATCTTTGATATGTATCTCTATCATGCTGTTCATATAGGGAACTTGATAAGAATAATTTGGTTGCGTCGCTGAGTATAATTCAATGAAATTACGAAAATCTAATGGTTAATTTGTGCAGTTCACGGTTAACTTAGGGCATTGTCATTCATGGTTTATAGGAATAATAACTGGAAATCGATTTGCGTTGCATATGTGTCATGTGTGGAGAAGGACCCTCTAGCTAGCCTTTCACCCCTTAAGTCACCCTAATTTCGTGCAACCTTTATTTAGTTCTGCAACTTATTAGTTTTAAGTCAATTTTCATCCAAACAAACCCCCATTTTATGTTTAAAGTCAATTTAGTTAGATTTTCGTCCACATCACCCCTTAGTGTTTGTTTTGAGTTATTTGAGTCAGTTTAGCTTATTTTGAGTATTTTAAGTCTAATTTTCTGTTTTTGAGTCTAGTTTAGTGATTTAGAGTTTAATTTGTGTAGATTAGCATCCCTCCTAATCCTCGGCCTAGAATGATCTCTACTTATGCATACTACAACTATCTAAAAAAGGGTTTAAGTTTGTTTGCTATTTTATATCACATCAAATTTTTGGCACCGTTGCTGGGGATTAGCAAAATTGCTAATCTCCCTTTGTTTCTATTCGTGTCTTTTACTTTGATTTCTGATTTTGTTTTGTTTTGTTTTGTTTGTTTTAGGTACTAGTTTATGACTCGAAGTTCTCAACCGGTTCATGAGCATATAATGGAATTTGACGACGATTTTGAACGAACTTTAAGAAGGAAGAGGAAGTAGCCAGAATCTAATCCACCTAGTTCTAACTTTGAATTCGAAATTGAAGAAGAAGAAGAGGAAGAGGAAGAACAAGCAATGGCTGTGGATAATCGAACAATCAAGGAACTTTCAGCCTCGGGATTAGACAATGTCGTGCCTTTATGCATTCAATATCCTAGGGCGGCTCAAGGCAAGACCGATGAGTTCGAATTGAAGTCTAGCTTGCTGCATCACATTCCCAAATACCATGGGCTATCCATAGAAGATCTAAACAAGCATTTGAAGTAATTCGAAGTATTATGTTCAAGCATGACACCAATCAACGTGGATGGCAATATTCTGAAGATGAAAGCCTTTCCATTCTCTTTTTTGGAAAAGGCTAAGGATTGGCTCTTTGAATTAAAACCTGAAACTGTCACTTCTTGGGAAAGCATGAAGAAAACATTCTTAGAGAAATTCTTCTCAACTTCAAGAGTCATTCTTTTAAGGAAGAAGATTAGTAGAATTTAACAAGGTCAAGGAGAATCATTTCCAATGTATTATGAGCGTTTCAAGACTCTCGTTGCATCGTGCCCTCAACATCAAATGAAAGAAGAGCTTCTAATTTAATATTTCTATGAAGAACTTCTTCCAATTGAGAGACAAATGCTAGATGCCTCAGCAGGTGGTGCTTTGGTTGATAAAAGACCAGTTTATGCAAAGATCTTAATTGCAAATCAAGTCTTGAATGCACAACAATACGAAGGAATTGGACAGAGAGACCCCCATGCCAACACCAAGTTAATGAGGTAAGTTCAATGGCTGAAATTCAATCTCGATTGGCTAATCTTACTGTTTTTGTGTCACAGGTTGTTGAAGGATCCAAAATTCAAGGAACAAGGACTTTTGGCTTGTGCTCTATGCAAGGACACCCTTCTGATCAATGCCCTCAATTGATAGAGAATGGGGATGGGAAAATGCCAACGCATTGGGCATCAAGGCCACAATCAGCCAAAGTATGATCCATACTCCAACACTTATAATCTGGGCTGGAGAGATAACCTAAATATGAAGTGGATGGAGTATCAACAAACTGAACAACAAGGCGGATTTAGATAGCCACCTCCCCGGGTATTTCAAAGGCCATTCGCACCAATATAACCTCAACCACAATCTGCCCAACAAATTCAGGTTTGTCAATGGATAACGATAAAACTCTTTAAATACTAACTTCGTTGATGTAGGGATTACCAAATCAAGCCAAAGAGGTGGGTGATTTGAAGAATAAAATGGGGCAAGTGGCGAAATTCATGGGACAGTTTAGAGAACAAGGCAAACTACCTAGTTCAACCACTGTAAATCCAAAGGGAGGATTTGAAATTGCTAAGGCAATCATGTGAAGAAGTGGTAAGTAGGTTGGAACCAACCCACAAACATCTAAATCAAGTCAAAAGGAGGACAAGAAGCTACTGATCGAGGAAGAAGAAGAACAACCCTTGCCGCAACCCCCTAAAGCTTCTAAGCCGTCCAACTCAACTAAGGTAGGTCCAAATTCAATTCCTTTTAACGTTATTCCGCCGAATATGCCTTTCCCTCGCAAATTTATGCAATCTAAAAAAGAAGAGAATGTGAAGGACATTCTAGAGATGTTTAGGAAAATGCTAGTCAATATCCCGCTCCTTGATGCAATCAAGCAAGTTCCAAGGTATGCCAAGTTTTTGAAAGAGCTTTGCACAATGAGGAAACGAATCTCAAACAAGGAAGTGGTATAGGTAAGTGAGAATGTTTCAGCAGTTTTACAAAGAAAACTGCCCCCTAAATGCAAGGATCTAAGTAGTTTTACAATCCCTTGTGTTATTGGCAATACTAAATTTGAACATGCCATGTTAGATTTAGGTGCTTCCATTAATGTCATGCCATACTCTATTTATGCATCTATGAACTTAGGAGAGCTTAAAAATGATGGTGTTATAATTCAATTAGCTGATCGTTCTAATGCATATTCGAAAGAAGTTTTGGAAGATGTTTTGGTGCAGGTTGACCACTTGATATTTCCAGCAGATTTCTATGTGCTTGAGATGGAGGATTCGACCCATGCTATACCATTGCCAATCTTACTTGGGAGATCTTTCATGAAAACAGCTCGAACCAAGATTGATGTGTTCAAGGGGACGTTGACAATGGAATTTGATGGTGAGGTCATTTACCCAATTTCAGATAGTCATTAGGTTTCACCGGTTCAAGTTGTACCAAAGAAATCTGGAGTCACTGTGGTAAAAAATGAAGAGAATGAACTTGTCCCGACTCGCATCCAAACAGGTTGGAGAGTTTGCATTGATTATAGGAAGGTCAATGCCACCACAAGGAAAGATTACTTCCCTTTACCGTTCATTGATCAAATGCTTGAAAGGTTAGCTGGTCATTCTTTTTATTACTTTCTTGATGGTTATTCGGGATATAATCAGATTGTTATATCTCTAGATGACCAAGAAAAGACCACTTTTACTTGTTTGTTTGGTGCTTTTGCTTATCGCCGAATGCCATTTGGTTTATGTAATGCTCCAGCCACCTTTCAAAGATGTATGGTAAGCATCTTTTCAGATTTCGCTGAGAAGATTATTGAGGTTTTCATGGATGATTTTAGTGTCTTTGGTGACTCTTTTGATGGTTGTTTAGCTAATCTCACTTTGATCTTGAAACGATGCATTGAAACTAACCTTGTTTTAAATTGGGAAAAATGTCAGTTTATGGTAAAACAAGGCATATTTTAGGTCACATACTTTCAGCAAAGGGAATTGAGGTTGATAAATCAAAAATAGATCTTGTACGCTACTTACCCTCTCCCACTTCAGTGAGAGAGGTTCGATCTTTTCTTAGACATGCAGGATTCTATCGATGATTCATCAAAGATTTCTTGAAGATATCCACACCCCTATGCCGACTTCTTCAAAAGGATGTTCCATTCATGTTTACTGAAGAATGTGAAAAGGCGTTCAATCACCTCAAAGAGATGTTAACTTCGGCACCTATCATTGTTCCACCAGATTGGAGCCTTCCGTTTGAGCTCATGTATGATGCTTCAGATTATGCTTTAGGGGCTATTTTGGGACAAAGGAAGGACAAGAAGCCACACGTCATCTACTATGCATCCCAGACCTTGAATGATGATCAATTGAATTACTCCACCACTGAAAAAGAACTTCTTGTTGTTGTATTTGCTTTAGATAAGTTTCGTTCTTATTTACTTGATACTAAAGTTATAATTTACTCTGACCATGAAGCTTTGCTGTACTTACTCACGAAGAAAGAAGTCAAACCAAGGCTTATTTGCTGGATGCTCATTCTTCAAAAGTTTGACAAGGAAATTCGAGACAAGAAAGGAAGTGAGAACGTGGTGGTTGATCACTTGAGCCATTTGGTACCCAATGAGGAGCCATTACCCATCCCAGAAGCATTCCCAGACGAGCAGCTGATGTCCATTGAGGTAAGTGAGCCATGGTATGCTGATTTAGTGAATTATTTGGTGTCTAAACAAATTCCAAGCACCAACTTGATAAACTTAAAAAGGATGCACGGTTTTATGTATGGGATGACCCGTACTTGTGAAAATATTGCCCTGATCAGATTCTTCGTAGGTGTGTGCATGATTCAGAGTTTAATTCAATTTTAACTTTCTGTCACACTTATGCATGTGGGGGTCATTTTGGCACTCAAAGAACAACACTTAGAGTTCTAGAATGTGGATTTTATTGGCCTACTATATTAAAGGATGCTAGAACTTTTTGCATAACCTGTGATTGTTGTCAAAGAACAGGGAATATAGGTCTAAGAGACCAAATGTCGCAGGCCCCAATTCGTTCTGTCGAAATTTTTGATGTTTGGGGTATCGATTTCATGGGTCCTTTTCCTTCATCTCATGGTTTAAATTATATTTTACTTGCAGTTGATTGTGTATCGAAATGGGTGGAATCAAAAGCCACCCGTACTAATGATTCCAAAGTGGTTGCAGATTTTGTCAAAACTAACATATTTGCCAGATTTGGGATGCCAAAAGTACTTATAAGTGATGGGGGTTCCCATTTTTGCAATCGAACCATCGAGGCGTTGCTCAAGAAGTATAACGTCACGCATAAGGTTTCAACACCTTATCATCCTCAAACAAGTGGGCAAGCCAAAGTTTCTAATCGAGAAATTAATCAGATTTTGGTAAAGATAGTTGGACCAACTCGGAAAGAGTGGAGCTTGCGTTTGAATGATGCACTGTGAGCGTATCGTATAGCCTACAAAACACCAATTGGGATGTCTTCATTTCGGCTCATCTATGGGAAACTGTGCCATCTTCCAGTTGAGTTGGAGCACAAAGCACATTGGGCAGTCAAAACATTCAATGTGGACATAGATGCGGCTGGCATTCATAGGAAGCTTCAATTGAATGAGCTTAAGGAGATTAAGAACGAGGCTTATGAGAATGCTCGTATTTACAAGGAGAAAACGACGACATTCCATGACAAGATGATTCCTAGCAAGACATTCTCAAACGGGCAGAAAGTATTACTTTTCAACTCCCGCCTTTGATTGTTTCCAGGTAATTTACGTTCTAAATGGGTTGGTCATTTTGTTGTTACTAATGTCTTTCCTTATGGTGCAGTCCAACTTTAACCCAATTGAAGTAATAGTCCCTCAACTCTAACCCAATTGTAACAGTGATTCTTCCAACATGACTCGTTTTGACGAAGTTGACGAAAATGGCTATAGCTGCACGTTTTGAGAAGTTAAGAAACCAGTAGTCATGAATTTTTAGTTGAGAGACCATTGATCAAATTGAGTTAAGGTTGATGGACCATAGCTACAATTTCCTCTTTAACTAATAAAATTAAAATTTCAACAGCCTATGCCATCACCCAGGTGTGTACCCACTATTGGCCTCTTAATAAATGGCCACTTATTTTGCAGTCAGACAAATACCATATAAAGAGAAGGGAGGTGAACAACCATTTTATATTTCACACATACATTTAAAAACATAGAGAAGTAGTAATACAATGTGGGATATGGTGGGATTAAGTTTAGTAGCTTTGCTAGTAATATACTTAACTTACTGGATTAACCAACGGAGGAATCCAAAATGCAATGGGGTTCTCCCTCCGGGTTCTATGGGATTGCCTCTCATTGAAGAGACTCTCAGTTTGCTTACTCCCAGCTACTCCCCTGATCTTCATCCATTCCTTAGGAAGAGACTCCAAAGGTAAAAAAAGTTTGCCTACTCAATTGGCATCATGTGCACTCTATTTCTGTTTTCTTTAACACTTTCTTTGCCTTGCAGATACGGACCCATTTTTCGGACTAGTTTGGTGGGCAAGCCAGTTCTTGTATCAGCTGATCCCGAATTTAACAAATATGTAATTCAGCAAGAAGGGAAGATGGTTGATCAATGGTACTTGGACACATTTTCTAAGATTTTTGTGCAGGAAGGAGAGTCTTGGACAAATAAAATTGGTGTGATTCACAAGTACTTAAGGAGCATTTTCATGAATCACTTTGGCACTGAATGCATTAAGGAAAAGTTGCTCCCTCAAATAGAAGAAACTATCAACAAACATTTATGTGCCTGGTCAAGCCAGGAATCCGTTGAAGTGAAAAATGCAAGCTCAGTTGTAAATTTCAAGCCATCTCCAACCGATGGCTGGCCAGAGGGCTCGTTTTAGCCCTCTGGCCCTCCAAGATTCTTCAAGATATTAATATTTTAATGAACAGTGCAGGGTCATATTTGCCTCCATCTCCAACCGAGGGCTAGAGGGCCAGAGGGCTCGTTTTAGCCCTATCACAAAAAACCGTCTCCAACCGAGGGCCAAAGGGCCATAGGGCCAAACATAATTTATTATTTAAAAACTACAACTTAAATTCAACCGAGGGCCAAAGTTTCATGTTACTTAATTTAATGTGGTATAATGGCCTAGGAAGTTATAGGAAAAAAATAGAATTAAAAAAAATATGAAACAAATTTTGTAAAATAGAAGTTATATGAAAAAAAATATTAATCAAATTTTGTGAAATATAAGTTATAGGAAAAAAAATGAAACAAATTTTGTGAAATAGAAGTTATAGGAAAAAAATAGAATTTAAAAAAAATATGAAACAAATTTTGTAAAATAGAAGTTATATGAAAAAAAATGGAATTTAAAAAAAATATGAAACAAATTTTGTGAAATAGAAGTTATAGGAAATTCAAATTATTAGCCGTTGAATTCAAAAAAAATTCAAACTATTAGTGTCGGTTACAACCGACACTAATAGTAATTCAGCTGGCTGGCTGGCCGAAAGCAGCCAGCCCTCCAGCCCTCTCCGATCCCGTGGGGCCCTCCCAGATTCCAGAGCCCTCTGGCCTAGCCCTCGGTTGGAGACGGTTTTAGGGCCATTTTTGGCCCTCTGGCCCTCTGGACCCTTCGGTTGGAGATGGCCTTAGTCTCTTGTTTATTAATGCTTCTCACTCTGCTGCTCTTCTTGTTAATTGACTGACACGATTACTTTTGCCTTGGGTATTGTAGATGGTTTTAAACTTTAGTGCAAAACATATGATCGGTTATGATGCCAAAACAGCTCCCGAAAACCTGGGTGAGAGATATCATAGAGTCAACCAAGGTCTTATGTCCTTTCCCTTGAATGTTCCTGGCACAACTTACCATAATTGTTTAAAGGTACTAGAGAAGGCATATTATTTTTTACATTTTCATTCAATAAGATATCACAAAAAGTAAAACTTAGGTAATTATTCAGGTCCATGAGAAGCTGACAACCATGTTGAGGAATATGATAAGGGAGAGACGCAAGTCACCTGAGAAGCATCGAGGAGATTTCCTTGACCAACTCATCATCGACATGGATCAAGAGAAGTTCTTGTCGGAGGACTTGTGTGTACAGTTGTTATTTGGGGGCTTATTCATTACCTTTGAGACTATTTCAGCAGTATTGACATTATTTTTCAGTTTACTTGCACAGTATCCTGCGGTTTTACTTGAGTTGACGGTAAGTTCTCATCTTGTGCATCAATTTAATTAATCTTCCTAACTCCTCTCTGTCATTATAATTAATTATCATCAGGCTGAGCATGAGGCACTGCTAAAAAATAGAGAAAATCCAAATTCTGCACTTACATGGGACGAATATAAATCGATGACTTTTACCCACCAAGTTAGTTCTTTTAACTCGTGTTTTTTTTCCCTACCTGAACATTGGTATAGAATAACTGTTATAACTTGCTGGACTTTGGGAAAATATAAATATAGGTTATCAATGAAACTCTTAGGCTGAGTAATGCTAGCCCAGGCTTGTTTCGTAAAGCAGTGAAAGATATCCCGATAAATGGTAAGTCCTCAATTAAAATTGGTTAGGCCCTTTGTTAATTCCTACTTAAAGGATACACAATACCAGCTGGGTGGACGATTTTGCTTGTTACCCCTGCTCTTCATTTAAATTCGGACACGTTCAAGCATCACTTGGAGTTCAATCCATGGCGTTGGAAGGTACGTGTCTGTCTTTGAAATTTGAGTATCTGATCACAATCACAAAACTATCTCACAGCGCTAACTTTGTTTGTGTATTTATGTTGTGTATGTAATTAGGACCTTGATTCCCTTGTTATATCTAAGAACTTCATGCCGTTTGGTGGCGGATTAAGGCAATGTGCTGGGGCTGAGTACACCAGAACGTTCTTGTCCACCTTTCTTCATGTTTTGGTCACCAAATATAGGTATATTTCACCACTCCCCTCTTATTTTGATCTCAGCATCTCACCAGAAACAGCAAATCCTGTCTGTGCCTACATGGTTTTTGACAGAGCTTATATCATTTTTTCGATTTCTGGTGTTCATAGGTGGACAACTGTAAAAGGCGCACGGATTTCTCGAAGTCCTATGTTGTCATTCGGGGATGGCGCTCACATCAAGTTCTCTGAGAAGAAAAACAACTGAGATGTTATTCTGATTCTGTATGGAAAATATGAAAATTGTAGTTGGAATAATTTGGGGCTGGCCCTAAGCAGGTGGATGCTATGCGCTTGCATACTAAGGTGCCGCCCTCTAGTTTATAGAATGTACTAGAAAATTATCCGTGCGTTGCTCGGATTTTAAAATCGGAATGCAAGATAGACATGAATAATTTCGACAAAAAGACGGAGGATGTGAAGCTTCTATACTGAAGGTTTCTATTCTTGTACATCTAAACAATAAAATGAAGAAAGATAAATTCACCAAAAAAAGGGAAAACCCTTGCCCAAAAAAAACTCACTAAATTCAAAGCATACCATCTACACTGAGTTGCTAACATACACTGCTCAGTTAGGAATATGCTACTCTCATCATCCCTGATCAATATAATCATATATTTCACAGCTACACTCCCCCTTGATATACATTGACATAGCATCTACTTTTTTGCTCAGTTAAGCAATAACCAACATACACAATCTGACAATCATGACAGCTACACCAATCATCCATAAATGGGCAAAAATACAAATACAATTCTAATGGGGTTTGGAACAAATACACCAATCATCCAATTCGAATGCTGTTTGGAACAAATACACCAACCGTTCAATTCTGTTTGGAACAAATACACCAACCATTCAATTTGATTGGGGTTTAGAACAAATACATGCGTAGTTATCTCAAGCTTTACATAAATAGACAGATACATACACACTCACAAAATAAAAAGAACCCAGTTCCAGTTCTAAGTTCAAAAGAACAAAATTGAATTATATAATTAAAAATCCAAGCATGAAGGGTTTATAAAGATAAATTAAAAAAATGTAAATAACTAATTAAGTTTTGAATAAAAATGAGGGTGTATAATTATATACCTCAAAATAGCAAGGAACCAACTTCTTCCTTCAACAATCCAAATTTCTGAAATTTCCAAAAAAAAATCCATTAGTAAGTCAGAGACTTTCATAATCGATGATCAAATCTAATGAAATTTTAGTTAAATAACCAAAGCCACGGAAAAAAAGGAAGAAGAGATTTTAGAAATATTGTTGAATCTAATACAACTAATTTGGTCTAACGAAAAACTTGAAAGCTTAAGGGCTAGATGAAATTGGCATCACGTTTTTTTTTTGGGGGGTGGTGGGGGGCGGCGGATGTGGTGAGTAGGAGGAGAGATGAAATCCAGGAATTGTTTTGCTATTCTTATGTTTTTTAGTATGTTATACAATGTTTTGAAAACTATTTTTTGTTTTACTCTATGTGGTACTATTTGATTGGAGCGGCGATTTTTGAGTTTTTGGGGGCAAAGGATCAAATCGAGTTTCATGAAGTAAAGGTGTGACTTTTGAATTTAAGAAGTAAAGTGTGATTGAAACCGAGTTTCAGGAAGCGTACAACCACATAATGTGGTATGCAAATATAATAACAATATGTTGTATTCATAGCATTTTCTTTTGCATTTTTAGTGCAATTCTTCTTGAGCAATAAAATTGCACAGAGGACGTGCAAAAGTAACACATTACAAAAACCAAAAGATTTCCACACCCATCAAATTATGATTTTCTTACAGCGAGCCAATTATTTTCCATCCATCGAAGTTGAGGCCATGATCAGTATAGCTGCTCACCAAGTTGCAAATTTATATATAAGCGAAAAGATAATGTCAGAGAAACTAAATTTTTAAACTAAATTTTGTAAAATAAATAATGTTGTTATTGATTATTAGATTATTAATTAAATGTTAATATATTTATTTTTTATAGTGATAGATATATCATTTAGTTTGCAAATTCAATATAAAAATTTAATTTCTCTATCTTTACCCTATTGAAAAAGACAACTTTTTTTTTACTTGCTATAAAAAAGACAGCCTTTTGGAAATGTTTATCTCCATGCATGTATTTGAATCTTCTTAATTTCTTTATAGCATATCAATCAAGGTTGTTCATGTAGCTTAAAGTGTGACTAAAATCGAATGATCCCCATTCATAGGTTCGAGATCCACATCTATGAATTGAAAGGTCAGAATGATCAAAGTATCAGCAATAACCGATTTTATTACGGGACAACTTATGATGTTCATATCGATCTATTATGTGCCTCTGCATCTAGCATTGGATAGACCTCATACAATAATTGTCCTAACTTTACCGTATCTTTTGTTTCATTTCTTATGGAACAATCACAAACACTTTTTTTTATATTATGGATCTACGACTATAAATTCAATGCATAATCTTAGCATTCAATGGTTGTTCCTGAATAATCTCATTTTTCAATTATTCAACTATTTCATTTTACCAAGTTCAATGTTAGTCAGATTAGTCAACATTTATATGTTTCGATGCAACAACAAGATGTTATTTGTAACAAGTAGTTTTGTTGGTTGGTTAATTGGTCACATTTTATTCATGAAATGGGTTGGGTTGATATTAGGCTGGATATAGCAAAATAATTTTACTAGATCTAATGTACTTATTAGATATAATAAGTACCTTGTGTTAGAATTAAAAAATTCTATGACTCGAATTTTTAATATTTTCTTATTTATTACATGTGTCTACTATTTAAGACCATCCAACACCGCCCAGTTCATGTTGCTCTTTATAGCGTGGAAGGAGGAAAAGTTGATTTTACCTTGAATGGGATGATAAATTTTTTGGTATTCCCGTCACCCCACATCACTATCACACTTGGTGTACCCATCCAATCAGAAGATGCCACGTTTCTCATTAAAGTTTTTGTTTAATTGATTTTCTTAAAAAATAAATCAGAAAGATTCTTTAATGGGAAACGTGACATCCCCTGATTGGATGGGTACACCAAGTGTTCATAGTGATGTGGGGTGACGGAAACACTGAAAAATTTCTCGAATGGGAGGGACGGACAGGAAACTCAAACAAGTAGATTATGATGTGTCGTTTTTTCTAGGCATGTACCATAAACAAAGATTTGGATGATGCCTATCAATGGAAACAAGATGCTTTTTTATATATTTTTAATTTTTTTTATAGAAAACTTCATTTTAGTCCTTGGCAAAGATTACTTTTTGATTAAAACCATGAGTAAGATCAAAATCTAATTTTAGTCCCTTGATACATTAATAACCTCATTTATTAATTATATTTTGATTTTTTTAATTATTTATCTTTTTCTTTTCTAATTTTTAATGTATTAATTTTATTTCATTATAATTTTTATTTTCATTTCATTCATTGTAATATATTTTTGTTGTGAATATTTAGATAAACTAATTTTTGTTATACAATATATTTCGATGTACTGTAACTTCTTCATTTAGGTATATTAAATTCATTATAATACATTTCGGTGCATACATTTCGGTACACACATTTCGGTGCATACATTTAGGTACATACATTTCAGTACTAACATTTCGGTACACACATTTAGGTACATTAATTTAATATTTAATACATTTCAGTGCATATATTTAGGCACATACATTTCGGTGCATATATTTAGATACATACATTTCGGTGCATATATTTAGGTATATACATTTCGGTGCATATATTTAGGTACACACATTTCGGTGCATATATTTCGGTATACACATTTAGGTACATTAATTTAATATTAATACATTTCAGTACTAACATTTAGGTACATTAATTGAATCTTTCAAGTTTGAAGAATGTTAAATAAAATTAATAAATTAAAAAACTCTTTTTTGGTCAAAAAATAAATTAAAATTTGTGTATTAATAAATTTAAATATTTAATGGGAGATATTAAATAAAATACACATTAATTATTTTGAATTAAGTACACATTAGGGACTAAAAATTAATATTCAATCTAACACCAGGTTTTTTTTAAATTTTAATCTTCTTGAATGATTAAAGTTCAAAAACTCCCTTTTTTTTTTATCACAAATGGCATGAAGAAGATGAAGTGGCCACTTTAAAATTTGAGATGAAACGGTAGCGGCTTAATATTATTCTAATATCCAAATTTGACTAAAGCCGTTTACTATATTTATATTTGTATTATTACCATCATCAACCCTTGGCTATCAAGTCAAATCCGGTGAACATGTGTTGTTCGGGGATCATCATTCATCATTTCTTGATGACAAATACTTAGGAAACTAAATTTTTTTTTATAACCAAATAACAAATTAAATGATATGCTACCAAATAAAAAATAAATACGTTAATTAGCATTTAATTAATAATCCAATCATCTTCAACCACAAATATTTAATTTGTAAATTTAATTTAAAAAATTTGATCTTTTTAATATTACTCTTTCTTGATATTTGGAATTCTTTATTTGCACTTTTTTTCTTCATAAGAGTCAAAATTTCAACCACATTATCTTCCTCATATTATTATTATTTAAGTTCTTTATGTAGAGCCTATCTATGGGCATTAATTTAAAATTTTAATATCTTTATCATTACCCTTTTGAAGAAAATAAACTTTATTTACTTGTTATAAAAAATACAACCTTTTTGAAAAATGTTTATCTCCATGCATTTGAATCTTCTTTATAGCAAATCCATCATGTCATTCAAGTTATGTGCCACGTATTTTCAATTTGGGGACAACAATGTGATGCCATTATTAAAAGGGACAAAGATCTTCTCCTGATCTTCTTCTTCATGGAGATTAAGATGATCAATTAACCGTGTTTGTTCATCTTATATTGTACTGTCAATTTTCATTAGGGAATATTTATATTTAATTTAAAATTTAAAATAATTTATACCCGCATGATATATGATGAACGGACACGATTGATTGATCACTTGGATCCCCACAAAAAGGATCCAAAGAGGATCATATTCCTAAAAGGAATTGTATACATATGAAAGTCAAATGACGTGATATGACTATTATTTTGTTGCAGGGCCGGTCTGGAGATATTTTAGGCCCGGACGACGTTGAAAAAAGTGTCTTAACTTCACACATAAGACTTCAATAAAATTATACTTAAAAATACTTCAAACTCGATAATTAAGAAATATAGAAAATGTAATTTATTTTGTTCGAGAGAAGGGAACTAAAAACTATGAGCTTACAAGTAGATAGAGGATAAGTTTTGTTTTCATTCTATCTAAACTTTAAAGTGTTTTTATATAAATCGTAATGTGTCTTTTCTTATTCACTAACCTTGTCAATATGAAACTACAATGATGTTTTCGAGTTTTTAATTGATATGTATAAGCAGTGAATGAACACTAAATTATACCTATCGGTGACATATCATATGATTTGCAAATTTGGTCTACACATTACTCTTTGTTGAAGGTTAGACTTGAATTGGAACGAATGTTTAAAAATTGCAATCCACATAGCAACTAGCTAGTAATTAAAAAGAAATTAACAACTGAATAGAAATTTGTAAAATTTGAAGAGAATAAACATACACATAGCATTTCGAACTCAAGGACCTCTCGTTAATTTTAAACAACAAAAATCCTTGTGTACGATTAAACTTCTTGATTATTTAGCCAAATGTTATTAATCTAAACTCTTATAAAAAGAAAATTCGTAAAAGTTGGAAAGTAAAAAATAAATAAAACAAATCTAGTGTTCAGAACCCAGGACCTCCTTAGTAATTTTAAAACAACATAAATCACCATTTATGGTCAAACTTTTTGTTCATTTGGCCAAATTTTATAAACTTAAGGGGTATAGTCAAGTTAGAATTTGAGAGGATTTTAATAGATTTTGATAAGTTATAGATTTCATAGGATTATGTAGACTTCTACAAATCCATATGTGTAACATCACACATCGTCCAGGGGAAAGGATCCTATAAGCCTTATGTGTATATTCTCATCTTTATCTAGCACGAGGCCTTTTGGGAGCTCATTGGCTTCGGGTTCCGTAGGAACTCCGAAGTTAAGCGAGTTTGGGCTAGAGCAATCCCAAGATGGGTGACCCTCTTGGGAAGTTGCTCGTGAGTTTCCAGAAACAAAACTGTGAGGGCGTGGTCGGGGCCCAAAGCGGACAATATCGTGCTATGGTAGAGGTCGAGCTCGGGAAGTGGTCCCGCCCGGGCCGGGATGTGACAATATATTTAATACAGTTACAAATTTAGGATCCTTAAATTGTAACAAAATAGTTGTTAGCTAGCTTAAGCAAATATATATTAAATAAATAGAAAATTGCTAAATTGGCAATTGATCAAAGCATCTTAATCGAATTTTGTATATATAAAAAAAAGTTTAATCTAAACAAGCTTAAAAAAAAAGAGATAGGATCCTCGCCGGATAGGGGTGGGTTCAAAAAAACCAAAAACTGAAAAAAAAGACCGAACACTGAATCGAAGCCGAAAAACCAAAAAACAAAAAGAAACCGAACCAAATCGAACCTTATTGGTTCAGTTTCGATTTTGGAGGTTTAGAAACTGAACCGAACCAAACCGAATCCCTTTATATTTTATGAATGTATGCCCATGATATATATATATATATATATATATATTTTTTTTTTTTTTTTTTTTTGTGAAACTTTGTTGCCAAGTTTGAAACTAAGCCTATGACTTTTTCAAACTTAGTT
Source organism: Crataegus laevigata (assembly GCA_963580275.1). Lineage (NCBI taxonomy): Eukaryota > Viridiplantae > Streptophyta > Magnoliopsida > Rosales > Rosaceae > Crataegus > Crataegus laevigata. The sequence continues at coordinate 1,574,446 of OY756949.1, forward strand.
TCAAAGGAGCATACTTTGTTCAAATATGAAGGATATTTCATGGGTTATAGATGAAAGTTTTGGAAGGCTTTAGAACTTGGATGAGTTTCTCTATTTGTTTGCTTTTTCAATGGATACGGTGATCTTTTTTCTTTGTAATTGAGGTTGTTGATAGAATATGATTGGTTTATATGATCTTGTATATGCACAACTATCTTCCACCTTCCCACTTTTTCCATTTTATTATTATTAGTCTACCAATGCAAGCCCTTTTTTTTTTCTTTCTACATTCCATAATTAAAAAAAAATCAAGTTTTATAAAATAAAAAAAAATAAAAAACTGAAATAGAAATCGAACAAAACCAAATTGAAAAAAAAAACTGAACCAAAGTTTTCTGTTTTGGTTTTGACAAAAAACCGAACCGAACAAAACTAAACCCACCCTTATTGTCGGATCCTCTTTGTGAGGATTCTAGGGATCCTTTAATCCTATTCTTTCATCGTACATCGTGCAGTTAAAATCTTTTTAAATTAAATTATTTAAAATTGAATGCAAATAATACTTGACGAAAATTGACTGTAAAATATAAAATGAACAGACATAATTAAATAATTTCCCAAATTCTCACAAAGAGAGTGCGACGAAGATCTTATCTCGAAATAATTATAAGGAATTCTATTTACCCAAACACTTCAACAAACAATTTAAACAGTAGTGCGTGGAAATTGAGGTGAGGATGCAGATGTTTTATTTATAGAGGTAGATTGTCTGCCATCTTTTTACCGTACTCTTTTCATCTTCTTTTATTTGTGCGGTCATGGTTAAATCACGTTAACATTTTATATTCATACTATTCTTTGTTTTATTATCTCTATAAAAAAAATTAATATAAAATATTGACGTAATTTAACTGTGACCGTACGATTAAAAATGAATGAAAAATATATGATAAAAGGAGGGCAGATAAACTACCTCCTTTATTTATTGTCCAATCACATCAACAAACAATTTAAATAGGGGCAATACTTAGATACGCACGTGGAGGGATTTGGATCCTCTCCGGATCCCCTCAATGGGAATCCTAGATATCAAATCACATGGGCCGTTCATCAAAAATCGTGCGGTTACAATTAAATGCTTTTTACGCAAAACGAAACTGCTTTATTTTTAAAAATATAAAAAATATTTAATTTTAGCCGTACAATTTTTGATGAACGGCCCATGTGGCTTGATCTCTAGGATTCCCATGGAGGGGATCAAAGAGAATCCAAGTCCCACTAGGAGTGCCTAATACATTGACTATCCTACCAAAACAACACGTGTCATTTTGAAAGTGCACACATCCAAAATTCACGTCGGCAAGAAATTATTTTTGATTACATCCTCCCATGAGTCCCATCCCATTTATTAATGAATACGGTATAAAATCAAAAGCATACAGTTACTGATATCCAACACGTTCAGAAATGGGAAAGCAGGTGGCCATTGTAGGAGCTGGGATTAGTGGCCTCCTTGCCTGCAAGTACACACTTTCAAAGGGATTTCAACCTATTGTGTTTGAATCTACGAGCAGCATTGGAGGAGTGTGGACCAAAACTGTTGAGTCTACCAAGCTCCAAACTCCTAAACCGGTCTACCAATTCGCAGATTTTCCATGGCCATCTTCAGTGGAAGAGGACTTTCCTAGCCAGCATCAAGTTTTGGATTACATCCAATCATATGCTCAACATTTTGACTTGCTAAAGCACATCAAATTCGACACCAAAGTGTGTGGGATTGAGTATGAAGGTGCATCTGAGGATGAGATACAAGCTTGGAGTCACTGGGGTGGAACTGGAGAGCCTTTCAGCTCCAAAGGGAAATGGAAAGTTGCAGTAGAAGACAAACATAGCCGTTCAACGGAGGTGCCTTCTTGTTTTTACACGCATAGATCTATGTATATATTTTTAAGTCATACTGATCTGATCATGCATAAGCAGGTTTACCTTGTGGACTTTGTGATCCTCTGCATCGGGCGGTTTAGTGATGTTCCAAACATTCCTGAATTCCCTTTCAACAAGGGCCCAGAAGCGTTTCATGGGGAGGTTATACACTCAAAGGATTACGCCGCAATGGATTATGAAGGAGCGCGTAACTTCGTGAAGGGAAAGCGTGTAACAGTTGTTGGATTTCAGAAATCTGCTCTGGACATTGCAATGGAGTGTTCGAACACAAATGGTAACTAGTTTCGTGAAAATTAATTGATTGTCGCATGGCATGTACCCAGAATATTGTGATCATTTTGTTCATAGTTTGTACCTATTCCTCTTAATTAATCAGTTGGTTTGCAGGGATTGAACATCCATGCACAGTAATTTACAAGACAGAGCATTGGACTGTTCCTGACTATCTTCCATGGGGTGTGCCCTTGGCATACCTATACCTTAATCGCTTCTCGGAGCTGTTGATTCATAAGCCTGGTGAAGGCATGCTACTTGGTCTCCTTGCAACAATTCTTTCACCTCTGGTAAACTTTTTTATATTTATTTTCTATAAATTTTTTATAAGCAATTGTATTAGTAGGTTAAATAATTCGTTGTTAGACCATTTTCAACCCTTGAACTAAAAGTTAAATTTTTTAGCTCGAAAAATTTAACTTTTAGACAAGAAACAGTTTTTCTGCTATAATTCTTTTGGCCTAAAATTTTAGTTCGGATTATTAAAGAATGAACTTAGACTAATTTTTTTCTTAAATTAAATTAAAAAAAATTTTAGACTATCGTAAATTAATTTTGTAAACATCTTAATCTAAAAATATTTAAATTTCGATAAATATTGAAAAATCACTAAAAATTTTACAAAACAAGCCTTCAACTTTCACTAATTTTTCAACTTTCACTAAACTTTCAATTCACCAACCGTTCAATACCAAACTTTCAACTTTCACCAACTGTTCAAACCCTCGCATGGAGCATGACATGCTTACTTTCCACCACTCCGATAAAGCATCATCAGCTTATTTTTTAGGGAACTTTAACGAAAAGCTCCCGGTACTGTTCACTTTAACGAAAAACCACATTTTTACACTAAAAAGTCAATCCTGGCACTATTCACTTTACCCTTTATTTTGTCCTTATCATTAAAACTCAAAGTTTTCAAGCCCTTTTCATTAGTTTTCCTTATTTTTTATGAACTTAATATTAATCAATTTGTAAGAATATATTTGGTGAATTTTAACAGAGATGGGGATTTTCCAAATTTGTTGAAAGCTACATAACTAAGAAGCTTGGGTTGGCCAAGTACGGAATGGTACCTAAGCATAGTTTTCTTCAACAAATCAGTTCTTGTCTGATCTCAACAATACCAGAAAAGTTCTACGATCGAGTCCAAGAGGGAAGCATCATACTGAAAAAATCCCCCAGCAGCTTCAGCTTCGGCCAGGAAGGCATTTTGATTGAAGGGGAAGCATCCCCTGTGAAGACAGATTTGGTGATACTCGCTACTGGGTTTAGAGGTGATAAAAAGCTCAAAGACATCTTTGTGTCTCCTACCTTTCAGGATTATATAGCTGGCTCGCCGGAGGCCATATTACCCCTCTACAGGTTAGCTCCTTTTAAAGCACATTGGGGCAAGTTTATGCTAAATATACCACATTTACTGATCACATCTCTCACATAACTCTAGTCCGAGTCCCATCTATCTAGCTAGGTCTTAATTTTGTGAGACATGTGATTAGTAAATGCGGTGTGCACATGTAGATTTATTTGGCCGTTTTATTAACTGCTGCAACATTTAAATATGATGGTTCATTTTCAATCAGGGAATGCATACATGGACGAATTCCACAACTAGCCGTAATTGGATTTTCTGAGAGTGTTTCAAACTTGTACACATCCGAGATGAGATGCAGGTGGGTAGCTGAGCTTCTTGCAGGCACATTTACGTTACCAAGCATAACAGAGATGGAAAAAGATGTGAACAAATGGGACGGATTTGCAAAGCGATACGCAGGCAAATACTATCGGAGATCATGCAACGGTACGCTTCATATATGGTACAATGACCAGTTGTGCAAGGACATGGGATGGAACCCTAAAAGAAAGGAGGGACTATTTGCTGAGTTATTTGAGCCTTATGGACCGTTGGATTATGCTCCATCTTAAAATGTTCATAGTGCGTTGACTTAAAAAATATTTCTATCTTTTCTTTCCTTTCAAATAAGTGTAACTTAAAAGGTTACACGCTACTATGTAATAATATTCAAGGAGAAGAATTTTTGATATATTTGGTTATCACACTCTTTTTTATTTTGCTGATATTCACTATTCACGTTTTTAGATTTTTGTGGCATAATCTTTTTACATCTGCTATTGATTATTTCTCCCTCCACCAACTCACCCCTATTTCAATTTCGACATAAAACAACATGCATTGAAATAATCTGCCCATTCTGTGAAATGCACTGGAACTGTGCTGCCCCTTTTTATTTGACCTTTTATTATTACTTTTTATTCTATATAAATAATTTGTAGTTTACGATTTATTTAAGAACATTTTAAATTTTAGTTAGATGTCGGAACAAAGTCGGAAATTCAAGTGAGGGCGTGCAAAGAAAAGGGCGTCCGTATATAATAATTGAGTGTGGTCACTTTTTTCTAATTTATTAATAGTTAGCAATTGAGAGCTATTGGTAAAGTTAATTAGTGTGGACCTAAAGACATTGAAGTCTCAGTGTATTTCTAACTAACAGATACGAAAAGTGGCTTTCTTGTCAGAGTGTTTGTTTTTGGGATCATGTGAGTTTGATTATGATGAGCAATTAAAGATTGCTTCAAGCACATAATTAAACGTTATTTGCACACCGACATCGATCTCGTGCAAAAAAGATATATGAAGCAGCTTTGTGAATACAACGAAACATAACCTAACGCTTCTTGTTTATAAAAAATTTGCACACTTTTGAGACAAACCTTAAGCACACAAGAGATAACAATAATGCTCAAGATTGTATAAAAACTGAACTCCAGAAATAAGTTTCTAACATTAGTACTTTTGATCAAAGATGGACGAAGGAAAATTATGCTTTTGGTTCTTCATTTTTACAAAAATCATACTTATATAGAGGTTAAGGTGACTATCTAAAGTGGTTAAACAACCATTCAAATAGGCCTGCATGCATCTGTTCAAGGAGCATTCAAATAGGCATAAATTTGTTCAAACTTCTTGAATAATTAAAAGATACATTTTTATTTGACTCATGTCTCTCTAAGAAGTGTTTGCACCTAAAATATGCACAATTTTACTTGTTTGGTTTAAAGCCAAAATATGACATTTTGCAGCATTAGTGTGCAAATCGACTAAAGGTTGCATGTGGGAATGTTTCTCCATATGATTTGAAGCGGTGGCTTTATTGCAAGTAAAATGTTGGTAGACTTGGGAGATGGACACGTGAAGGAAATATGCCAGCTTATCTCTTTTAAATATTAATTCATTGGAAGTGAGATTAATGGACAGATGGTGGAAAACCAACTTGCTTCTTTTAATATTATTTCATATGCAAGTTTGCAGTGGAGCTTCTCTGCATAGGTTCAATGTCATCAGCAACTTGGCTCTCTCAGCTCCCTATACAAAGAAGCAAAGGAAAAAGGGTTATGGACACTCAACCAATCAATCAAACAATTCAACTCAGTTCAAGCTATGCACCTTTTTTAATACTTAAATTCTGCAAAAGCCTTGTATTTCCTTTTAAAGATCTGTCATTCTCCCGAGTAGCATCGATTTCCTTGTATTCTCATTTACATTTCTGTTGCCATTGTATTTACTCATTTCACTTACAATATTTATGTATTTACGTCTCCAATGCACTCGCACTTACTTTCTTTACTTTCCTCTACCAGCTACACTTCTAGCAAACTTGTCATTTACATATTGTTATATTTCTCTATATAAGTAAAGTCTATATCATTAAGGCAAAGAAAGAACTTTGATTTGAGCCACTCACACTTAATGGGCGCAATCTCTTGGTTAGAAATCGAATTCCGGCTCGATCTCAATCATTCAAATCCCGTCTACTAACGGCAACAAATAGTGTCACGATCGCAATCACCAGTCTCTTGTTCGAGTAAATTATCGACATGCACGCCAGGCCCATGGCAAAATTAGGGGGCAAACAAAAAGGACATCATTTTAATGAACTTAATCTTATGAGTATTGCCTACATATATGCACGAAATTCAAATGCATTGGAGTTCAATAATCACTTCATGTTGATTCAATTCTAGTACAAAATTCCAACCCAATGATACGGCCAACCAATTGCCAGGAACAGAAATCCGACCTGTCTCCGTATCATGACCCAACAGTTGCCTTTGTATTTTTATAAACAAAATTTCAACCCTTCCAATCACAATTAGGCTTTCCACTTACCATCACCCATATTACATCTCAATGACCATTGCCGCCACCACCCATCACTACTATTAGGATCGTCATGCCGCCGCCGCCACCACTCACCGCTACCATTGTTATTATATTTGTGGAGAAAAAAATAATTCCAAAAATTATGGAACTGACAAGTGGATTATTTTTCAAGAAAGACAAAATTGCCCCTATTAAATGAGTATGGAGCATTTTCATTCACCATGCACAGTTGAGGTAGAGCATATAGAGAACCACGACTACTCAAGGCACATGTGCCCGTAGGAAAAGTCAAAGATATTTAATATTTATGATAGAATAATTACTTATTCCTATCATAAATACACTACTAATCAGAGAAGATCTCTTTCAAGTAAGTGATCATAATTTCATTTATTTACTTAATTACTCCAAGATATTATTTACACACATATCTTGGAATATTCCCACTTAAATACAAACCTAAAAGGCTGGTCGCCCCCTCTAAACCTTAGAGGGTCGGCCCCTTCTCCTCTTATCTCCTATAAATATCCACTTTATCTCCAAAATTCAGGAAGCCTTTCGCTATACAGAAAAGCCAAACACTCATTCTCTCCAAATTTATGACTTGTAAGTGAGAGGTTTAAGTTCAATTCTCGCGAAAGGCAAATTTGAACCACATTATTGCTAGCCCATTGTGAGGTTAATCTCACTCCCTACTCTTAGTGTAAATAATTTGCTTGTTAAAAAAAAACAAAATCATCGTATGTCCTTTGACCAACCTATCCCCCTCCACTTATCGTGGACGCATGAGGTTTTTGGTCTTTGACCAAAGGTGTTGATTGTTTTGCATATGCAATTTCGTCAATCCAAGGTATAAAATATCGATAATATCGGAAATATCGGTAGTCCGGAAACACGGAAATATCGACGGAAATATCGGGATAATATCGATATCGATAAAAATCCAATGGAAACCACGGAAATTGTAAGAAAAAGTTGGAAATTTTTATTGAAACTTTGCAGGATGTTTATTTAGTCAATTATCTATTAGTTTATCACAAAAAATTGGAAGGAAATGTATTGCATGATGGATTTAACTTATTTAAGTTGATTATATAGCGAACTGGCAAACATTGTGAGTGTATAAAATATGTAGTAATTAATGAAAGAAGTTTAAACACACCATAATCATTTATATATAATGAAGTAGTACAATATTTTACACGTTATACATTGCATGGTAAGATACATGAGTGACTTAGTACCACATAGAGTTCCTATGAGGTTCAAAATTTTGACTATCTTCATCATCTCTATGTGTAGAGTGAGTGTATTGTGAAGAGTAGTCATGAAATGATAAATCCCCAAAAAAGTTTTCCATATAATTGTTAACATGCCATCCATATGGATCCGAGCTTGGTTGACGTTGTCCAGAAGCAAAATCATTTGAAGATTGAGTCTCAGATTCTTTCCATGAGTTGCTCGATTCCATCCCAATAGGAATGGGATATGAAGGGTAGGGAAATGGTTGACCATAGTTACTACTTCCCACTCCAACAGAGTCTGAGGTTATAGATAACGAGTCATCTTGTTGACGTGACAAAGTCCCCTTGCCTCTTTCTCTACGAGTATAGTCCTTCCCTATGGCACCAATTCCTGGTCCTGCCCGCCTACTGCCATGGTCCTCATCCTGTGTTGCATGCGTGAAGTTTGCCTCACTAGTGAAGGGGCTCATAAATCCGGGAGGTGGTCCATAATAGTATCCACCTCCACCACTACCTCCAGCTCCACTATATCCTTCATCATTCCCACCTCCGGTGGTAGGTGAGTCTCCAGATCTTGTACTAGAGCTATCATTAGTATCAGCAGGATCTTGTGGTTGTGTAGGATTGGAATAAGGTGGAATTCCAGTGTTTCTTGGTGTTGGGCGCAAAAGTTCTTCGAAAGAGTCAGCGCTACTAGATCCCACCTCCTCCTCTAATACTCTTTCTACATTTATCCCTTCATTACGTGCTTCTTCAGCAACTCTTGGAGCTGGGTTGCCTTCATCATCATCATCTAAATGAAGAGGTCTAATCCATTGATAAAGTTGGTTACCCTCTGTATCATCATCTTCAGCAACAATATCAAACACATCTAGTGGGTCACCACGGTCGACATGATCTATTTCTGCTTCCTTATCTCGAATTTGAAGCTTCATGTTGTAGTAGCAATAAACTAATTTTTCCAACCTACTATGAGCCAACCTATTTCTTTGCTTTGTGTGTATGAGTGCAAATGTGCTCCAATTTCTTTCACAAGCAGATGAGGAAGCTGTTTGTGATAATACTCTGATTGCTAACCTTCTCACAGTTGGTGCATCAGTCCCATACATGATCCACCATTCAGCTACAATGAAAAACAATGTTGATAAGCCTAATAACTCCAACAAATTCTATTATAAACTGATACTGAAATATGTTTACACTTACTAGGAGACATTTTTGTTCGAGCAGCAACTGATGTTGGTTCTCCAAAAGTTCTTCTTGCATCTTTAAACCATGTTAGCTAAATTCAATAAATCGTGTTAGTTTAATCCAACAAAGTAATTATTATAATTTAAGTAATTGTGTACCTCATTTCCAAATTGGCCAATTGCTGGTGATGCAGGGTCTAATTTAGAGTATACATTATGTACAGCACGTATAAGGTTACCATCATCTCCAACACCGGGTCTGTATTGGTATCGAGGATTCAAATAATATGCTGTTCAAGGAAACACATACTCTAATAAGAGAAATAATACTTATGCAACTAAATAAATGAATTACAAATTATGACATAATTTATACCTGCTGCATGCAAATCGTGGTATAATGTTTTATACCATCGGTCATCAATTATCTTTATGACCCACTTTGCACCATGTTTTCTTTCCAACTCCTCCTTCACTACACGCATCAACTCATATATTGCCCCCATAGTAGGATACACTTCTGTGTCAACTATCCGTAAAACTTTGTAAAGAGGCTCAAACATTTGGCACACATGTTCTGATTGCGTCCAAAAACCTTGATCAAGCACTATACTTTCCACCATACGACCTGTATTCGAGCGGCTGAAATTGTGGTTGGCCCAATCGTCACTAGTGAATAGTTGCTTCAACCCTGCTTTCTTCTTAAGTAAGCTGTCCAATGCAATATAGTTGGTGGCGAATCGAGTGGTGGCTGGACGAATAATTTCTCCTTTGCAAAATTCACGCATCTTTGCCAACAACCAACCGTGATTGTAAATATAATTTGTGATCGTTCTTGCTCTTTTGACGACAGTAGCAACATTCTCTCTCTTCCCCATTGCCTCAAACATGAGATCAATACAATGTGCTGCACATGATGTCCAAAACACATTATGATGCTTCATTAACTTTTTTCCAGCTTTGACAAATGTTGAACCGTTGTCGGTCACGACTTGGACAACATTATGCTCTCCCACCTCCATGATTACATCCCTTAATAATTTGTATATATACTTGTAGTTCTTTATATGGTCTGAAGCATCAACAGACTTCAAAAATATTGTCTTTCCCTTAGAGTATACCATGAAGTTTATGATTGACAATCTGGTCGGGCCAGTCCATCCGTCACACATGATTGTGCAACCATTAGTTTCCCACTTTGACCTCAACTTGTTGACATACTCGCCAATGTCTTTATACTCCATATCCAAATATTTGTTTCTTATCTCATAGGGAGTGGGAGGTTGTACTCCAACACCGGCCTGTTGACATCCCAATACCATATTTTTGAAATGATGTGATGATGCCTTCTCAGCAGGGACATTGTCATAGATAAAGAACTTGCTAATTAGACGCCCCATTCCCTCCTTCACATTACCTCCTTTTAAATAACTCCAAACACTCTTTTGACGTGCTTTGGATGACTTATATAAACTTGGGGCTATTGGTGGTGTTGGTTGTGATTCTCTAAGACTACCTCCCCGTCTCATTTGTGCACCACCACTTGACCCGGTACCTTGTGCTCTATTAGGAATTTTATGAAGGTGTTCTATTTCCCATGCTGACTGTTTGGAGGCACGTAATGCTTGTTTGAAAGTGCGTCGTTCTTCAGGTCCCATGTCATCATCACATTCGTCCTCATCATCTTCATCATCATCACTGTCAACCGCTTGGCCAATGACTTCTCCTCGTAGCCCAGCTCGAATATTTTCCATTCCCTGTGTTATCTTTTCCTGCTGCTGTTTTTTATTTTTTACTAATGTTCGGATGAATGCCTTCACTTCTGGGGGGACACTATCGCATCGTTGGACATTTTTTGCTGGATCTAATCCACTAAGATGGTACTTAAGTCGTGTCACTCCGCCACTCTTCATTACCCGACCACAATATTTGCAAATTGTGCCATGCTTGTTTCCGTCTATTGGGTGTCCATGTTCCCAAGCCGGATCACGTTTAGTAACTCCACTGGACATCTTAAACGTACCTATATTAAACATAATGATGAATAATAATCCAATTTGATAATAATCCAATTTAATGAATAATCCAATTTGATAATAATCCAATTTAATGAATAATAATCCAAACATAGTGATAAAAAATAATCCTAATATTAAACATAGTGATCAATAATAATCCAAACATAGTGATGAATAATAATCCAATTTGATAATAATCTAATTTAATAATAATCCAATTTAATGAATAATCCAATTTGGTAATAATCCAATTTAATGAATAATAATCCAAACATAGTGATAAAAAATAATCCTAATATTAAACATAGTGATCAATAATAATCCAAACATAGTGATGAATAATAATCCAATTTGATAATAATCTAATTTAATAATAATTCAATTTAATGAATAATCCAATTTGATAATAAAAAAAAACCTAATATTAATGAATAATAATCCAATTTGATAATAAAACCTAATATTAATAAAATAATAAATAACATTAAACATATTAAAATTGTTGTAGGGAATAATTAATTATAAAACATTACTTAATTGGCTCAAAAAATGAACATGCAAGTATTTTTTGGTTCTTAGATCACATACATAGGTTCACACAAATTATTTGTTGTTGTATAAATTACAAATTACAATAATATAAAGAAAATGATTGTAAGAATTTAAGTAATTATAAAAATAATATAGAATAATAAAACCTAATATTAATGAATAATAATCCAATTTGATAATAAAATAATAAATAACATTAAACATATTAAAATTATTCTAGAGAATAAATAATTATACAACATTACTTAATTACTTCAAAAATTAAACATGCAAGTATTTTTTAGTTCTTAGATCACATGCCTATTCACACAAATTTTTTTATTGATGTATAAATTACAAATTACAATAATATAAATATAAGTTTGTAAACTTACCTTAAATATGGAACTCTTTGTGTAATTTGTAAATGCCAAATAGAATCTGAGAGGAAAATGGCTCTGGATTGCCTCTGAAAAACTTAAGCGAAGAAGAAGAAACGATGAAAGACTTCAAGAAAGAATGGCTCTGGATACTTAATGTTTACTTTTTGTCTTCTAAAAATTATTAAACAGACACTTTTGAATTATTTATGTTTTTTTTAATTTTATTTTACATTATTTCGATTGGATCATTTGCATTGGATCCTCTTTTTTTTTCACACCACCACACAACCACTCTGCCACTCTGTCCTCACAGTCACTCGTCTGACAGCTGAAATGCCCCCCCCCAAAAACCGCTGCGCCCACAGACAAATCCCCCCCCCACACCCCCCCCCCCACAAAACCGTTCTGACCAAAATCATAACCCCACAGACAAATCAAAATATAACCCCCCCACCCCCCCCCCCCCCCAAACACAAAACCGTTCTGACCAAAAGCATACAACCCTCGAAACCCCCCCTTTCTGAAAAACAACCCTCCCCCTCTAAACCCCCCCTTTCTGAAAAACAAAAACTACTCATCTCCCTTCCGATCTCTCTTCTCTCCCACACTCCACTTCTCTGTCTCTCTCTTCTCTCCCTCCCTTCTCCAGTTCTCTCCCACACCACACCACACTCCACTTCTCTGTCTCTCTCTTCTCTCCCTCCCTTCTCCAGTTCTCTCCCACACCACACTCCAGTTCTCTCCCACACCACACCACACGCCACTCTCCCTCACGCACAGACCTCCGTCGTCTCCTCCGGTCCTCCCCTACCATCGCAGTCTCATCTCCTCTCCGCCGCCTACCCCGTCGATTTTTCAAGAAAAAATCGATAATATCGCGATATTATCGATTTTTTCGATATTTCGTCGATAAAATGCCGAAAACGTTATGGATATGTGTTTAAATATCGATGTCTCTAAAAACTGATAATATCGGCGATATTTCGCCGATATTATCGGCATTTTAGTCCATGCGTCAATCAAAGGAAGGCGAAAATTTGCATCGACAATCTCTGCCGCCGTCACTCCCATCATCATTGTGGAGCAAAAAATAATCCAAAAAGTCATGAAGGTGACACATGGACTTTTCGGTAAAAAAAGACAAGATTACCCTCAAGGCACACCGGGATTCCCACGCGCATGCAACAGACAATAACGGCTCAATCAAAGAAAAGTAAAAGGTGATCAATATAATACTTATTCAAATCCCTCTCACCACTCCTCATCAATCTCTTATTGATTTTATTCAAAATGTAACTCCCAAAACTTCCTATTTAATTTAGAAATAATTGCCATGTTAATTGCAAGATATTATTTCATATAATATCTTGTAATTATTCTTCAAATACCACCATATATGGCCGGCTGTTCTCCACCCGAAGGGTCGGCCACCCTCTTATTAACACCTCTCTTATCTCACTAAAATGTTAAGTCATTTGCTACTCACAAACTCCTAAACACATTCTTTTCAAAATTCTAACTTTGGCATCGGAGATTCTTCGGCCAAAGCTCGCCTCATTCATCGTGGACACGTGAGGTTTTTGGCCTTAATATTAGGTGTTATTATTTTGCAAGTGCATTTTTGTCAAAGGAGAAGACGGCGGAAATTTGCATCCACAAATTGGTGCTTTCATTGAGAGTTTGATTCACACGCTCGAAGAGGACTTTCGCGTTCAAAGTTTCTTATTTCTCGTTTGTTTGTAAATTTTTCGTACTTTCTTATTCCTAGAATTTTTAATTCTTTGAATAGAGGTAAGGGACAAATACAATGCCGGGAAATTCGAAACTATGACAAATGAAACTTCCCATGTTCAAAGATCTGGATCAAAAGATGGAAGATGAGACGTAGCCCCACCACGAGGCTTAATGTGGCAGCATGAGGTGCAATTTTGCCACCACGGAGCACCACCACCATGGCAGTCACGGGGACCACCGTTGCAGTGGTGAGTGGGCCAGCTCTATGGCAACAAGCTCATGGAAAATAGGGAGTAGCTACGCCAACAGCCCATGAGCCGGCCCAAGCCGCTGCCCTAGTAGTAGAGGCCCAAGCATGCATGCCTTTACTCAGCGATTAGCCCAAACAGCTGTGGTAGATGGAGCAACGCAGCACTCTTGGGCCCAAGGCCAGTGTGAGCCTAGCGTACTCCAAAGCCGAGCCAAAGCCCAATGCCTACGTGCACCGCACGTGAGGTAGGCCATGCACGTGGTAGCCCAAATTTGTCCAAGATCAGTTTAACCATCCCGGCTACTGATTTATGGATCGACGATTAAACTGAGGGTATTTTCACGTAATTTCCTCGTAGATTTAACATTTTCCAACTCAAATCTCGAGCCCAAAGTCCATTACACTTCCACTACTTAAGGAGATGTATATTGTCCAAGCTCTTATAACCAAAATGGCAAAGAATACTTGTCCTGACAAGTCATAGAATTGATAAATGCCCTTGCTCAACAAACGACCTTAGTCAATCAGCTCTTGCAACGCACCGAGATGTAGCATGCCCTAGACGAGGTGTCCCATAGTAGGACAAGAACAGACGACGAACCTCTCCAGCAACGTCCCAACAAGCAGCCTATCGACTAGCCACAAACCGAGTGTTCAGGCAATGTATACTTCCGATTGGGCCCCTGAGATAACGTATACTCTCGTCTTAGCATGCGGAGGATCGTGCATTCTCGGTTAGGCCCATGGATAAACATACACTCACGGTTGGGCCACACTCTAATAATCAACACGAGCAACCTTCCAAGTAAAGTGTTCATTTGCGGCTAGACCCGCAAGGAGCACGAAGGACGGATAGAAATAGCTACTTAATCCAACTCAAGTTCAACCAGCAGCCTACTAGTAATTCGTTCGTTTGCTAAGGACGTACCACATGCAACGCAGTCACAACATAGACGAGCCGATCACATGAAAGAGCAGCCTAGACCAACATGTCACGATCGGAGGTAGCCGAGAGCTCCACTACCCTAACAAAGACAAATTTAGGAATAAGTAGAGAGGCTCTTGACTAAGCGATTGCACGATTTCTAACGCTACTAGGTCACTGACGGGATACTACAATAGGATAAAACCAACATAAACATGTCACCCTTCACGAACAAGATCGAGCAGGCAGAACCTCCACGTAAATTTTGCATGCCACATTTCACATCCTTCAAAGGAGATGGAAACTCGGGGATGCACTTAAAGCACTACAGAAGCGTAATAATCCTCTATCGAAACAACGACCATTTCTTGTGCAAGATATTCGCCACTACTTTATAAGGTGAGGCGCAAGATTGGTTCCATACTTTGCCACCACAATCTATTCGGAGTTTCGATGAACTTTCTTTGGTTTTCACCAAAAAGTATTCATCATATCGCTCGATCAAGAAGAAGTCTGACCACTTGTTCAACGTCAAGAAGAACCCAAATGAGTCGTTTCGAGACTATGTGAAAAGGTTCAAAGGAATGAAGGCTTAGCAATGGTAGCATTCATAAATAGGTTTCCCACTGAGCACCCTTTATTCGAAAAATTGATCGTGGAAAAATAAATGACTCTGTCAGCTTCGTATACTTTGGCGGATAAGTATGCACTATGGGATGAGGCCATGCAGTCTGGCAGAAATGAGTCAGAAAAAAGCGCATGAACCGTTCCCCGATCATAGAAGACTCAGCACACTCACCAAGTTCACAGCTTCAATCGGCTAGATTCTTCGTAAGCTTAAGAACGGACCTTGGTTCAAATTGTCGCCACCCATGAAAAGCAATCTTACTAGCTGGATCAGACAAAGTATTGTGCATTCTATCAAGGATCGGTTCACACTACCAATGGCTGTCTGAAGTGGAAGCAGTACCTCGAGAAGCTGACATGAGGGTCGGTGCACGAGTATCTTGACAAATCAGCGACACGTCCTAATAAGCAGTTGAAGCCAACACTGAACCCTCATCAAAGACAATGTGGATTAATGTCATCTTTGCCAGGTCTGAGCACTTTCAGGATAGGGGTAGCTCCAAAAGAATGAAGCATCTGACTTTCATCAAGTAGTAACATGATGGAATGCTGGGGAAATCTCTCATCACTCCTTGAACCCCATTCAGGCTTATCCAAATAATTCAAAATCTCAAGCAGCTCAACAAACAAGACCTTGCAAGCCGAGGATTATCTAGTTATTATAAAGTTTATACCTTCTAGCACAGTTGATACATTTCTTTATTCTCAATGAAGATTTAAGAATTTATTCATAAGTCTGGCTCAACTGCTATCTACAACAACTGCTCAAACCCATATTTGGGTAAGCTCTCCAGTGCAAGAGGGTAAATTAATTGCTCTCTAGTGCGAAAAGGCAAACCAATCACCCGACACCCATCTGGGAAATCTCTCTAGTGTGAGAGGGTAAACTAATTACTTTTAAGTGCGAGAGGATAAACCAATCCCCTGACACCTATCTGGGTAAGCTCTTTAGTACAAGAGGGTAAACTAATTACTCTCCAGTGCGAGAGGGTAAACTAATTGCTCTCCAGTGTGAAAGGGTAAACCAACTTCCGACACCCATCTGGGTAAGCTCTCCAATGCGAGAGGGTAAACTAATTACTGTCTACTGCGATAGGGTAAACTAATTCTCCAACACCAATTTGGGTAAGCTCTCTAGTGCGATAGGGTAAACCAATTCTCCGACACCCATATGGGTAAACTCTCTAATGCGAGAGGATAAACCAATTCTCTAACACCTATGTGGGTTTACTATTTAATGGAAGGGACAAACTACCCACGAATGCCACACAACTATTCATTTTGATGTGATTAGTTAACGATTTTCATATTCCACATATCTTTATCATGTTGTGATACAAGTCACAAAACTCAAAAGATCGAATAATTGAATACCAGCTAAACAGCTAATGGTCAGGGGGCAGTAGCCGACGACGAATTCAACAGCTCGACTCAGCAGTTTGCTCATCGACACTTCATTTCCAGCAGCTTTGATCTTGGCAGCACCATCCTCAATTGCTTCATCTACGACAGCTAAGAAATCAAACCCAAGTAGTTTTTTCCTTCTTGGCAAGTAACACAGACATGGCAGCTCAAGTCGTGGCCCTTACCACACCAATTCCTTGGCCCATGTCGAGTTAACTCCTGGCTCCTGCCAGTCAACGTGCCGCACCACCTCGACGGCTGCGCCATAGAAGCACCACCGAAGAAGAAGACAAAGAAAATTAAGTTTTTCTTACTTTGGTGTGGCACAGATAAGACAAAGAAATCAACTGAAAACGATTCTTTGCACATGCAAGCGAAGAAGAATGTTAAGGGAATGGGAACAAATATCCTCTAGCTTTCTCTTTTTCTTGTAGGGATAAATAATTGCCCTCCAATTTAATCCTCTACTTAAGGTAGGCTTAAATAGGCTTTGGTGGTGATATATTTCCCTTTCTTAGAAGAATCTTATTTCAAGTCCAAGTAGGAATCTGCATCAAAGTTGAAGATCTTTACACCTACTACCCTTTCCTGCAAACACCCCAGTAGACATGGCCTGTATGGGGGCATTTGTGGAGCAAAAAATAATCCAAAAATAATAGAGGTGACATGTGGAATTTTGGGTAAAAAAAAAAAAATTACCCTCGAGACACAACATGATTCCCACGCGCATTCAACGGACAATAACAGTTCAATCAAGGAAGAGTCAAAGGTCATCAATATGGTATTTATTCAAATCCCTTTCATCATTCCTAATCAATCTCTTATTGATTTTATTCAAAAGGTAACTCCCAAAACTTCCTATTTAATTTAGGAATAATTGTCATGTTAATTGCAAGATATTATTTCACATAATATCTTGCAATTATTCTCTAAATACCATTATATATGGCTAGCTATTCTCCATCCGAAGGGTCGGTTACCCTTCTATAAATACTCTTCTTTTTTCACTAAAATGCTAAGTCATTTGCTAACCACAAACTCATAAACACATTCTTTTCAGAATTCTAACTTTGGCATATGACTTAGTCTTAGGTATTATTTTGAGAATTCTAACTTCGGCCAAAGCTCCACATTCATTGTGCGCGCGTGAGGCTTTTGACCTTAATCTTAAGTATTATTTAACAAGTGCATTTTTGTCAAAGAAGAAGACGAAAATTTACATTCACAATCACTGCTTCCCAAATGCCACCACCTTTACCCCACCATCAGCATCACCATCTTAAAGTTATATTACCAAAGAAAAACACTACTACCAACCCCAAAGCTACTATCATTTTCTTTTTCATTTTAGATCTCGTTAATAGACATGTTTTCAATATTTTCTTCCAGAAACGATCATTCTCGAATCAAACTATCACAAACAGTTATTCTCATCTGACAAAAATGAAAAAAAAAGAATATATCAATTTTTTTTTTTTTTATAAAATTACCAGAGGCCTTTTATCTTCTTAATAATTTCAATTCGACCTTTATTTTTTTAATAAATTTAATTTTCACAAAATGGTAGGATTAGATTTCTTTCATGTCTAATCTTTTCTTACGGGTCAGAATGAAAGACCATTTACTTCCACCTTCATACACACTTTGAATTGTATAAATCCAATTCAATCCAAATGTTGTTGAAGACATAAGAGCAACTCCACTGGGACCAATAGTCCGATGGAACGTCGATTTTTCCTACCTAATAGCCCCAGCTTCTTGCTCCAGCTTATGCGGGCGTGTGGTTGAAATGTTACTGCTGGTGGGCCACGTGGCACATTCTTGTTCGTTGGATTTCAACGGTTACTTTTTCTGGACCGTTTGATTTCCAATAGTATAAAACTTTTCAAACCTTCCGCAATATCAACCGTTGGATTTGAGATCAACGGTCCACATTATTCGCCTTTAAAAAAAAATTAAAAAAATTCACATTAAAAAAGTTAGATATGTTACCGTTATGCCACGTGGCACAATCTGGAGGGTTGGATTTCAATTTTTTTTAATCCAACGGTAGAAATTAATTAAGTTAATAAAAAGTGTTAAAAATTGATTTTACTTTTATATAAATACCTTCTCATTATCTTCTACCTTACACAACAATTTCATATTTTCTCAAATACTTTCAACCACTTTCTAATCTTTCTCTCAAAGTTTCAATCCAATTGGTTTCCAACAAAATGACTAATGATGCAGGTATAAATTGGACGCTTATTGAAGATATTTCGTTGTGTTCTTGCTGGGTTGAAATTACTCATGATCCGACTACAAGTAATGAGATGCAATTGCGAGAAATGTGGAGTTTTATTCATACCTATTTGCCACTAACAAATTAACGCACTTAAGCACATAAAGGGACCAATTAATAAAACTCTACTGAAACAGTTGAATTTCGGAAAACGGATGTTATAAATGGATTTAGAACGTCGAAAGACCTAAGGAGGAACCTTGGGTACCCCCACGGGACGGCGGCCCAGAAAGCCACGCGCCGAGTTGGGTCACATGAAAGTTGGCCAGAAAAGCCGTCGTGGACGGCAGCGGAGGCGCGTGTGCTCCACATGCCTACCAAGACAAGTGCCCAAGCGTAGGTCCAAGCGCGGACCCACGCGCTGACTGGAATCTGGGATCCGACCAGGTCGGGTCGGATCTGAGTTTTGGGTTTAGATTTGTTTCTGATTCAGCTGTCGTAGACTTTGGTTTATCCTAGATAATAACCTGTTCTGGACAAACAGGATTAAATCCCATTTCTTTTTCTATTTTGTTCTCTTTTTTCAACATATTCAAAAAATAAAAAATTAGAAGGACTTTAATCCGAGAAAATACAAAGAAATTGTGTCATCGTTATTGTCATATGTTGTTACTAATACTTGTATTAAAATATGCAATATACTATATAGTTGGTATTTCATAAACTTTTATGTAATTTAGATATTGTAATACGAGTAAATTATTAAAATTATGTGAAAATGTGTTAGCAAGATACGATACCAATTATCTCACTTAAAAAGTTACTACGGAAAGCTTGTGTGTCTTCGCACAAGTTTTTCCATGAATTGTGTTTGGTGATAGCTGAAGAAATAGAAAAGAGAGTATTGGCAGAGCACCTCTTGCAAAAGTATGAGAGGTCATGTATTTCAGTCTTATTTGGTCTCATGTTAATTGCACTCGGTGTGAGATATGTCGTAATTAAGCAAAACTATCAAAATTTCTCTCATTGCGCATATCTTTGCGTGGTGGTGCCAACTAAAAGAATAGGAAAGAGATCATCAATAAGGGTGTTACACAAAAGCATGAGACGTCATGTATTTTAGTTCTACTCGACTCATTCAGAAAAAGAGGAAAGGAACCATTGGGGCTACAATTGCCTCTCATGTTAAGGCTTGAAGCCCGAGTTGTTTATGGGCTGGACTCACATAAGTGTTCATTCGGGCTCAAATCTGTTCAGCCATTTGGGTGGGCCCATGTTGCATAGTTTGATCTCAAGGTTGCTAATACGAGTCCAACACCCTAACCCCCTGCCCCCGCATTGCCTTCTGCCCGCCACCCTGTGGGTGGAGGACTCCGACGCTGTGGCGGCGTCTCTACCTGCGGTGCTTTTTCCACCCTCCCATCCGAATCCGATCCGATATTTACCATTTTTGCTCTCTTTTTTTCTGCAGAAAGGACAGAAATTGACCAGACAAATTTTCCCGGGGCAGAAACAGAAATGAAGGTGATTAAAAAAAAAAGGATTCTGAGTATCTTAGTAGCAAAAGCAAAAAACCAGAATTACTGGAAAAGAAGAGCATCCCTATCTGAATTCTGAGGAAATAAACAATGATTGGGAAATGTACGTGCGTCTCTAAAAGTTTGACTGACATACTGACATACGCACGCGTCCAACCGACCACGATGCGCCGTGCATATATAAAGAGCTTCCTATGTATTCCAAATTTCCAAGGAATCCGAATAAAGCAGTACTTTTTTGCGTTACTGCGTAATCTTCTGTCCTCCAAATGCTCAGTGAGAAAAATTTGCACAAGAAAAATTCTAGACCCTGGAAAAGCTCTCTAGCTAGCTAAAGATAGTACTCTTTCTTTTATGGCGAACAACTTATATAAAATGAGTTCAGGTCATCGTCATGTAGCTTTCCAATTCGATATGTAATGATATATAATGAGAAAATTACGCATAATATTATATGATTAGATTAAAATGCCACGATGGTGGTAAATTCCGTTCCATGTAAAGTCTTTATTCTTTATCTGTGGTCAGAACTCAGAAGTGATGGGAACAATTGTTTGATTCTTTTTACTTTTGAAGCCATTAGCTCCATAGTGGAGAGAATAATTATCTTCTTCCACACAGTTGTAAGGTGTAGATATAATTATTGTCTTAATTCATGAACCCACGCACGCTTTGTGTTCTGTATAAATGCGTAGCTCAGCCGTTTCATTCTTCAGAGTGCAGAGTTCAAGTATTCGATCAACTGCATTCACACTCTCACAAGCTCTCACCTTCTCCATCTCCTTTTGGTCACTAATCAAAAATGGTAAGTTGATAACTATTTATGTTGAAGATATGTTATGTGCAGGAGGTCCCATGTTTAGTTAGAACATAAACTTGTATGTGTCGATAACATGTTGGTAAATTTTGTCGGGGTCAATAATATTGATGTAGTGACAGTCAGTCTTTGTTGTGTGATTTCTTGTATTTTGAGGTGGATGTTAATGGTGGCAGGATACTTTTGAGGGATCCGACAACAAACCTGTGTCAGTTGGGCCGTGGGGAGGCCACAACGGGCTCGTTTGGGATGACGGAGTTTGCTCAACTGTGAAGCAGCTGGTGATAGCTCATGGAGCTGCCATTGATTCCATCCAGATTGAGTATGATGAGAAAGGGAACTCATTTTGGTCAGACAGGCACGGCGGCAATGGAGGCTGGAAAACTGACATGGTTAGTTAATTTAGTCCACGTTATATATTCTCACAAAAGCATGAGACCCCGTGATCCCCTGATTAACGCTCCCACTTGATTCCATGCAATTTTACTCAGTGTGAGACTTGTTCTAGTTAGGCAGCCCTATCGAATTTCTTCTCCTCCTCTTCAATTCATCCCAAAGTGCATGACATAAAAGTCAGCTAGTCACATAGTGTTTTACAAATTAATTGCGTTTATATGTCATACTGCTGCAGGTGAAGCTTGCTTCTCCAGAAGAATTTTTAACTTCAATTGAGGGATATTACGGTAAGATAAGCGAATGGGGACCTGTCACAGTTCGATCTCTTACTTTCAAGAGCAACAGAACAACTTATGGACCGTTTGGGACCGAACAAGGAACCTATTTTTCGGTCCCGGAGACAGCTGCGAATAGTAAGATTGTTGGGTTCCATGGCATGTCTGGCTGGTATCTTGATTCAATAGGCGCTTACCTAAAGCCCCTTGATCGGAATGAACAAAACCACCACGCGAAAACTCTGCTTCAGACACAGTTCAATTATCTGGCTGTTGATACTGATCAGAACCTTGCTGGCTACTCATTAATCCAAAACTGTGATGTATTTTTTGCTATAAGACCGAAGGACAACTCCGCTACTAAACCAGCTGTAGTACCACAACCAGTACCAGCACCAGTACCCAAAATGCTCTCAGGGGAGTTTTCTGATTCCGAATTAAGTGATGCAGGAACCAAACGTAAGCTGGTAAGGAAAATTTCACCTTTTCCGTTTCCTTTTCGGGTTCAATTTGAAAATTCGCCGTATTAACAAGTAGTTGGTTATTTCAGATGACGAATATTGAGAAGTTTCCCTCAAAAGTTGAAGGGGTGGTAGCATATGGCCCCTTTGGAGGGACGGGTGGTGCTGTATTTGATGATGGAATTTATACGGGGATTAGACAAATTAAGTTATCAAGAAACATTGGAGTTGTATACATTAAGGTTCAGTATGACCGCAATGGTGAAGCTGTTTGGGGAGGCAGACGTGGCGGGACTGGAGGATATAAACGCGACAAGGTGAACAATTAGTACTTCAACAAACTTGTCTTACAAGTTCAGTGTATTTTCATTATATGTTATGGTGTTTTTGAAATTATAATGTTCTGTACATGTATTTGCAGATAGTTTTTGACTATCCGAATGAGATCTTGACGCATATAACAGGAACATTCGCGCCTACAATGGTGATGGGGCCTAGTGTCATCAAGTCCCTCACTTTCCACACCACAAAGAAGCAGCACGGGCCGTATGGAGAAGAACAAGGAGCCTGTTTCACCACCAAGCTTAAAGAAGGGAAGATCGTCGGAATTTATGGGAGGAGCGGTCTGTTCTTGGATGCTCTTGGGGTCCATGCCATAGAAGGAAAGGTCCATGTTGTAGAGACAAAGACACCAACTGTCACAGATACTCCTAAAGTTCCTAACGGCCATACTGACCACAGAAATAAGACCCCAACTGCCACAAATACTCCTAATATTCGTAACGGTCAGAGTGACCACAAAAGTAAGATACAAACTGTCACAAATACTCCTACTACTAGCACTGCAATGGTCCCAAAGGAGCCTGCAGGGGCAATTACTGAGATAGATAATCCTCACCGGACAAGTAAACTACTGATGACAAACAAAGGAAAAGTCGAAGAGGTAATAAGTTCAATCCGATTCCGTTAGTAGATAAGACAATATTGTGCATGTACTAACTGTATTAGTAATTCTGTGTTTGGCAAGGTTGCTTGTGGGGTGATAAAAGAACCAGCTCCGTGTGGACCGGGACCTTGGGGCGGAGACGGAGGTAGATCATGGGATGATGGAGTGTTTTCCGGGATTAGGCAGATTCATTTGACAAGAGCAGCAGAAGGCATTTGCTCAGTGCAAATTGAGTATGATCGAAACGGTCAATTCATCTGGTCTGCTAAGCATGGAGGCGATGGAGGAACTTCCCCACATAGAGTACTAATGCTTAATCAACATCTTCATCAATTTGATTATTTTTTTGCGATATCATAAACAACTATAATCTTAGTAATCTACGGGAAGGAGATTTGAACCTTCTTGTGGGCGGACATACTGCCCTGACTGACTGGCTTTCTACTTACCGTTTTCATTTGTATATTCTGCAGATAAAATTGGAGTACCCTCATGAAGTGATCACCTGCATATCTGGATATTATGGTTGCGTAAGCAAAGGCGAGGGACATAAAATCATAAAGTCGCTGACGTTTTATACAAGCAGAGGGAAGTACGGTCCGTTTGGAGAAGAAGTTGGGACATTCTTCACTTCGACCGCGACGGAGGGTAAGGTGGTGGGCTTCCATGGGAGGAGCAGCCTGTATTTGGACGCCATCGGAGTTCACATGCAGCATTGGCTTGGAAGTGGTCAGAAAACAAGCTTCAAGCCCTCCCTCTTCAAGAAGTACTGATCAAACGTCTCGAGCAATAATCGGAGTTCATACAGCTGGGAAAATAAATAGTTTTTGTGATGGGATTCTGCCATGTGGCCTAATAAGATGTTGACAAGTGTATAGGGTTGTTAGTAGTTTGTTAGAGAATAAGAGATAAATAGCAAGTTGTAACAGATGGGAAAGCGGTTAATGAAAAGTTGTTGCATTACTGTTTGTTATTCTCTATGCAATTAGGAAGACGTGGAGAAAGGGCTTAACAATTGGTATCGAACTAGCCGTTTTTCCCCTCAATCCTTCCTGTTGTATGACGCGACAAGCATCACAAAGAACCATGGAGTTCGATTCTTCATCAACTTCAAGCACAGGAGTTAATCCTTCATCAGCTTCAATCCTTTATAGCGCGCTGCAATGGTGGTTCGATTGGTGAATCTTCAGAAGCTACTCTCAGCGACAATCAAATTCGTGACAGAATGAATGGGAACGGCAATCGCCATGTTGTTGGGCAAAATTTCAATCAGCAGCCACGATAATCATTCTTGAAGATGGAATTCCCAAGATTCATGGAAGGGGATGATCCACTGGGATGGGTTTTTAGAGCAAAACATTACTTTGAGTTTTTCAACATTGAAGACTCCAAGAAGGTGAAGCTTGCGTCGTTTCATATGAAGGGGGAAGCCTTGCAATGGTTTCAATGGGCTCATTGCTTGGAGAATTTTCGTTCATGGGAAGAATTTTCAAGGGTTCTGTGCCAAAAATTTGGTGCATCGGAGTTGGAAGATTTTGCAGAGAGTTTGGTAAAGTTGAGACAAACCGATATCTTGTGCAATTACATCTTGGAGTTTAAATGTTTGACAAATTGAACGAATGACATTAGCCTATCTCTTCTCAAATCTTGCTTTATTAGGGGTTTGAAACCAGACCTCAGTCACGATGTCAAGATCTTGAAGCCTAAAGATGTATTGGAAGCTTCAGCCATTGCATAGCAGCTGGATACCAAATTAGCCGACTTAAAGGTGAAATTTTTCCGTAAGAATTCTGCAGCTCAGTTCACTTTTCGTTCACCTTTACAAACGTTGAATTCCAATGTGATGCCTGAGAATAAACCTCGAGTTCCTAATGTGAAAAGATTAACCCCTGAAGAGGTAGATTTCTATAGGAAGAATGGCTTATGTTTTCATTGCAAGGAGAAATACTTTATATGGCATACCTGTGATAAGAAACAGCTATTTTTAATTGATGTCCATGACTCTAATTCTTGTGTTAGTGAACAATTAGATAATGAAGAGTTCGAAATCACAGCTTGTGCATTATTTGGAATACCTGCACCACCAACCATTAAAACTATGTAGGTCCATGGATTTGCCAATAACTGTCCTGTTACCATTCTTATCGATCCGTGGAATTCCCATAATTTTGTAGATCTTGGCTTGGTTAAAAAGGTGAGGGGTACTCTTGACACATGGCATACTTTTAATGTAAAAATAGCTTATGGGGGTAAGGTTTCGACTCATGGTACATTGGCTCAAATTTCAGTAAAGATCCAGAACTACGCTTGTATCACAGATTTGTATGCCATTCAATTAGGAGGTTGTGATGTTGTACTCGGTGTACAATGGTTAAGAACCTTGGGTCCAATTCTCTAGGACTTTGAAAAACTGTATATGCAGCTCCAAAAGGGAGCATTGATTTATTGAATTGCTAGTCCTGAGGTACCATTTGAGCAACTGGAAAATATTTCAGCCCTATAAATGTGTAAATTGTTGCAGCAATAGACCACGATAGGAGCAGTTTTATGTCACATTGCAGCAGGAGAAGTCCAAACCCAACATATGAATCCTACAATGGCCACTACTAACTCGGGTAATTTGTCCACGGACCAACTTCAGCAATGACATCAATTGTTGAAGGAATATGAGGCTATCTTTGCCACTCCAAGTACTTTACCTTCTCACAGAATTCAAGATCACATGATCCCATTAATTGAAGAGAGTAAACCACCCAATAGCAAGCCCTATCGATATGGTCCGGTGCAAAAAAGTGAGATAGAGAAATGTGTGAAGGAATTGCTGCAGGCTGGATTTATTAGAGTCAGCAACAACCCCTATTCTTCTCCATTCATATTGGTTCGAAAGGAAGAAGGAACATGGTGTATGTGCATGGATTATAGAGGTCTCAATGACATCACTGTTAAAGATAGGTTTCCAATTCCCCTTATAAATGAATTACTGAATGAATTGTTTGGTGCACATTTTTTTTTTCAAATTAGATTTGCGAGCAGGTTATCATCAAATCCGTATGCATCCAAATGATGTTGAGAAAACAGCCTTTAGGCATTACGAATTCTTGGTGATGCCATTTGGTTTAACCAATGCCCCGGCCACATTTCAGTGCCTTATGAATAAGCTTTTTAGACTATATCTCAGGAAGTTCATGCTAGCTTTCTTTGATGATATTTTAGTGTATAGTTCTTCTTGGTCTCTCCATCTGTCTCATTTGAAAATAGTATTTGATACATTGAAGAAGCATAGCTTATATGTCAAGCAATCAAAGTGTGCATTTGGCAAATCTCAGGTAGAATATTTGGGACATATTGTTTCCAAGGAGGATGTTGCTGTAGACCCTAGAAAATTGGAAGCTATTGCTAAATGGCATATTCCAACATCTGCTAAAGCATTGAGAGGGTTCTTGGGTTTAACAGGTTACTATAGGAAGTTTATTCCTGATTTTGGTAAGATCATTGGGCCTTTGACGGCATTAACCAAGAAAGACAATTTTTCTTGGACCTAAGAGGTTACTGAAGCCTTTCACACTTTGAAACAAGCCATGCTCTCTCGCCAAGTATTTGCCTTACCAAATGTCAACAAGCCCTTCATTATCAAAAGTGATGCATTGGGTACGAGTATTGGTGCAGTGCTCCAACAAGAAGGGAGACCAATTGCTTTTACTAGCAAGGCTTTGTGTCCAAGAAATCAAACACTGTCAGCCTATGAAAGAGAAATGCTCGCCATTATCCATGCTATTCACAAATGACAGTCATATTTGGTTGGGAATCATTTTATTATACAAATGGACCTTCACAATTTGAAGTACTTTCTTCAGGGAAGAGCACATACACTTTTCCAGTAGAAGTGGGTAACTAAGCTATTGGGATTTGATTATGAAATCCAGTTCAAATAAGGAAAAGACAATCAAGTTGCTAATGCTCTATCTCGATCTCCTCTCACCACTACTTCTTCATCCATACAATTGTTAGAAAAAGCTCAGCTGACTGCAATCTCATATCCATACTCTACATGAATAGATGATCTTCGCAGATACAGTGAAGGAGATCTTTGGGTGATTTCTAAAAAGCAATTGGTATGTTCAATGGACAAGGATACAATTCCTATTGCAAATTATAAATTTCAGTTTGATAATGGGTTTTTGAAGTATAAGGGGAGGATTGTGCTAAGCCCCACTAGTTCTTGGAGAAATCGAATTTTCAATGAACACCACTCAAGCCCAACTGCAGGACATGAATGGTTTTTTTAAAACATATAAGATGATCACTCGATCGTTTTATTGGGAAAGAATGAAAAATGATATTAAGGAAAGAGTTGCAGCTTGTTCAGTTTGTCAAAGGAACAAATATGAGACCTTGTCGCCTCTAGGTTAATTACAACCTTTACCTATTTCATCTCAAGTATGGGCGGATATTTCTATGAACTTTATTGTTGGATTGCCTCCTTGCAAATGGAAGTCAATCATATGGGTAGTTGTTGATAGGTTTTCGAAATATGCTCATTCTGTAACATTATCACATCCATACTCTGCATCAATTGTGGCTCAACACTTCATTGATCACATCTTTAAACTGCAAGGTATGCCA
Source organism: Crataegus laevigata (assembly GCA_963580275.1). NCBI lineage: Eukaryota > Viridiplantae > Streptophyta > Magnoliopsida > Rosales > Rosaceae > Crataegus > Crataegus laevigata. The sequence continues at coordinate 1,602,411 of OY756949.1, forward strand.
CGATCAATAATCAATGACAAGGATCTAGTTTTCTTGAACAAATTCTGGAAATAATTTTTTTCAGCTGCAAGGTTCTGCATTATGTTAAAGTTCAGGCTATCATCCTCGAACTGATGGCCAAACTGAAGTCCTTAATCGATGTCTTGAGACTTACCTTAGGTGTTTTTGTAGCTTGCAACCTAAGAAATCGGCATAATGGCTTTCTTAGGCAAAATACAGTTATAATACAAGTTTCCATTCATCTACTAAGATAGTCCCCTATGAGGTTTTGTATTGTCAACCACCTCTACCAATCAATGCCTATGAGAGTGGTACTACTTAGTCGAACTATGGTTGTGCCATTTTGTGGAAATTCTGGAGTCATCCTCGTCCTCCTTAGTGGAAAAATAAGAAAGTGACTGTACATGATGATTATTTTGGAGTTGTTAACATTTCTATTGTAATTATATGATTATTTGACATGATAGATTGCTTCATTAGTTGCTTCTTCTTACTATTAAAATTAGCCAAGCATTCGCAATTTTCTCTATTATTTTGATTTTGCACGCATTGACATCGTTGCATAAGTGAAAAACTTCGGTCATACCATATAACGATCTTGTTAGTTCAATTTGTCAATAAGATTATATCGAGTCATTAGTCATTTTCTAGTAAAACTTTTATCAACAAGTATATCGATAATTATGTATAAAAATATGATATCAATAATATCAGCGACACATCGATGGTAAATAAAGTATCCATACACTTGTCAATATTAGATAGTTGGAAAGGCCATGCTTCTAGGTGGCGCAATATCATTGGCTAAATCCATTGCAATTTGCAATTTCCCACTTCTAAAGGACACAACAAACTGCAATCTTCTATCCGCGCTTTCCACCTCATCTTCCGGCCATGAACTGAAACAAATAGGGCCCAGAAAAACCCAATCCTTCAAGCTTCGAGCTTTCAGCAATGGAGAATTTTACAATCCCCTGCAAATCAAGCCTTCCAACAGCCATCATTCCCTCCAAATTTAGCAACCCATCTGAATTCTCACCACGACAAACCAAACCCACAATCTCTTTTTACAGAAAAACCCCCCCAAAATCCACAGACTCTCACTTGAATTACCTCTGCAAGAATGGCGAGCTCACCAAGGCCATCACGGTTCTTGAATCCATTGCCAAAAGTGGGTCGAAGGTAACTTCCACTACCTACATAAATTTACTTCAATCTTGCATTGACACCAATTCTATTCAATTGGGTCCGAAGATCCATGAGCGTATTGATGTAGTTGAGGAATTGAACCCCTTTGTTGAAACGAAGCTGGTGAGTATGTATGCGAAATGTGGATTTTTGGATGATGCGCGCAAGGTATTCTACGCAATGCGTGAGAGAAATTTGTACTCTTGGTCTGCCATGATCGGTGCGTGTCTCAGAGACCAGAGGTGGAAAGAGGTGGTGGAGCTTTTTTACTCGATGATGAGAGATGGGGTTTTGCCGGATTACTTTCTGTTTCCTAAGATATTGCAGGCTTGTGGAAAGTGTAGGAATTTAGAGGCCACAAAATTGATACATTCCATTGTGGTTCGGTGTAACTTGAGTAGTTGTATTCAAGTGAACAATTCGATACTGGCAGTGTACGCAAAGTGTGGAAAATTGAAGTGGGCAAGGAGGTTTTTCGACGACATGGATGAGAAGGATGGGGTGAGTTGGAATGCAATTATATCTGGTTATTGCCACAAAGATGAGACTGAAGAAGCTCAGAGACTGTTTGATGCGATGAGCAAAGAAGGGATTGAACCGGGGTTGGTAACTTGGAATACATTGATTGCTAGTCATAACCAGTTAGGGCGTTGTGATGTCGCTATGGAATTGATGAGGAGGATGGAGAGCTGTGGGATAACTCCTGACGTATATACTTGGACTTCTATGATTTCGGGGTTTGCTCAAAACAACAGTAAAAATCAGTCCTTGGATATGTTGAAGAAGATGCTTTTGGCAGGGGTACAACCAAATGGGATTACAATCACTAGTGCAATCTCAGCTTGCACATTTTTAAAATCACTCAACAAAGGGTTGGAAATCTATTCTATTGCTATAAAGATGGGTTTCATTGATGACGTACTGGTCGGAAATGCACTCATTGGTATGTTTTCAAAATGTGGGGAACTGGAAGCTGCTCAGAAGGTCTTTGTTAGGATCCCAGAGAAAGATGTCTATACCTGGAACTCAATGATAGGAGGATATTGCCAAGCTAGATACTGTGGTAAGGCCTATGAACTATTCATGAAGATGCAGGAATCAGATGTGCATCCCAATGCTGTGACCTGGAATGCGATGATCACAGGATACATGCAGAGCGGAGATGCAGATCAAGCAATGGACCTCTTCCAAAGGATGGAAAAAGACGGGAAAGTTAAACGAAATACGGCATCTTGGAACTCTCTTGTCTCTGGCTACCTGCAACTTGGGGAGAAAGACAAGGCACTCGGGGTATTCAGGCAGATGCAGGCCTACTGTGTTAATCCCAATTCTGTTACTATATTGAGTGTCCTGCCCGCTTGTGCGAATTTAGTTGCCACGAAAAAGGTGAAAGAGATCCACGGTAGTGTATTGCGTAGAAATTTGGAGTCCGTAGTCTCTGTTGCAAATTCCTTGATAGACACCTATGCCAAATCGGGAATTATAGCATATTCAAGATTCATATTTGATAGAATGCCATCGAAGGATATCATCACTTGGAACTCGTTAATTTCTGGTTATGTCTTGCACGGTCTTTCAGACATTGCACTTGACCTTTTTGATCAGCTGAAGAAGTCGGGCTTTAAACGAAATAGAGGTACCTTTGCAAGTATCATATATGCATACAGTCTTGCTGGAATGGTAGACGAGGGAAGACAAGCTTTTCACAGCATCACTGAAGACTATCAAATTATACCAGGTCTAGAACATTATTCAGCTATGATTGATCTTTTCGGGCGTTCAGGTAGGCTTCAAGAAGCAATGCAGTTTGTTGAAGATATGCCCATAGAACCAGACTCCTCTATTTGGGCTGCCTTATTTACAGCATGTAGGATTCATGGGAATCTTGCCTTGGCAGTTCGTGTGGGGGAGCATTTACTCGACTTGGAACCAGGGAATATTTTGATTCAACAGTTACTGTTACAGGCATATGCGCTATGTGGGAAGTCTGAGGATACTTCAAAATTGAGAAAGTTTGGTCGAGATGCCGCAGTAAAGAAATTTACTGGGCAGTGCTGGATTGAGTTCAAGAACTCGGTGCATACGTACACTGCAGGTGATAGGTCGAAGTTATGCTCAAACTTTCTAAATTCGTGGATACAAAACATAGACGAAAAAGCAAAGAGACCTGATTTTTGTAATGAGCTTTGTGTTGAGGAAGAAGAGGGGGGTATTAGCTGGGTCCATAGTGAAAAACTTGCATTTGCTTTTGCTCTCATTGGCTCCCCGAGTGTACCCCGAAGTATTAGGATGGTGAAAAATCTGAGAATGTGTGGAGACTGCCACAGGACAGCCAAGTATATATCTATGGCTTTTGGGTGTGATATATATTTGAGTGACCCAAAGTCGTTTCACCATTTTTGTAATGGCCATTGTTCTTGTGGTGACTATTGGTAGAGAGGTCATCAAGGAAAATCATCAAAGGCCAAAGTTGAAAGATCGGGTGCAGCGAAACGGGGCTTGTTAAAGGCACGACTGCAGCTAACATTCAACTTCATTTTGTATAGTCACATCAACTCCAATCCGTCAACATTTTTTAGTTTGAAGCCAAACTTAGGCTTCGATGTAGCTCTGTGACTCGGCCGCAAGAGCAGATTCAATACCAATGTTTAGAGAGAAGCCTTTGATCCTCTTCGTTTTCATTGACTGGTTTGAGTAGCTTACATCCTACTCCAAGGCCAAACTACTCATTGACTGGTTTGGATCTGTTTTGTTCTTCTATTGGGTCAACTTCTCATGAAGTCCGATACAGACAGCATAGTATCCACAAAGAACAAACTTTTTCCCAGAATAAAGTTAATTTCTGCGTATGATCTTTGCTCATATTAGGTTCCCTCTCTTTTTTTGGTCAATGTTGGAGCTTGGAATCAGATTTCATTCCTGTACAAACCCACTTAAACTTTTTATGACACATATGCGTCGTTAATCTGCTATCGCCAGTCCAATCCAATCCAATCCTAACCTTTGCTCCACCTACCTTATTTCCCTTGGATTTTAATTTGATCATTGATAGATTACTGCATTTATCCTTGTTGCTGGTTGAAAGTTGAATGCAGGCCTCTTAAGATTTGGAATGATGAGGAAGCTTTGAAATATACATCCCAAAAACTCAAATCACCACCTGTCACAAGTTACTTGCATGGGGCAAGCATCCCGATGAAGATTGCCGAGGACATTGCAGAGATGGATCATCCAATTTGGTTTATGCCCAAAACGTTAACAGAAAAATTAAGATTAATCAGAAGAAAATAATGTACAAATTGTATTGGTGATCCTGTGTTTGTCCAGGTTGGTTATGGGGTGGTAAAAGAGCTAGGTGGGCACTTGGGGGGACCGGAACAAGCTCTTAATGAGTAATCTAATCCAATTATAGAATTGAATTGTAACGTGTAACTCATTATTCAAGTTGCACACCAATTTTCATTCGTGACGTAATCCACCATTCCTTAAATGTAATAAGTTATCAAATTCAATCCAATCATACACGATAAATGAGACATAATCGCGCCGTGGTTTTGGAAAAGTACGATAGGATTTAGCTAGCTAACCTAACATTTCAAGAAAAAGTAGTGCTGATGGTGAGAATTTCAGGTAAAGTTGACTTAGAGAATGACATATTAGTGAAAGTTTGCTGCTGTGGCTGTAAATTCATCAACTCAATGCCATACACAGTTGTAAAGCCAAACTTTAATCAGAACCGTGCATGCATGTATATGATGTCATAGTGCACCACCATCACCACCACCACCAGCGTCTCCATCCAATGAGTGACGCAATGTAATTGGGAGACTAATATAAATAGAAAGAAACAAATTTAAGTGAACATCAACTACTTTTGATTAATTAGTTAAACATTTTTTTAGGTATGTACTTGAAGTAATTATTTATCACAATATTTTTTTTGTTTTTTTCTTTAGCAAGTTCTTTTATATGATCTTTCTTGGATTTTATACTTACATATGAAGCCAAGGAGATAAAAAAAAAATTATAGAACTTTGGAAACCTAGCTAGAAGGTTTTCCATTTTGTGCAATAAACTATTAGGTTTGTTATAACTTCTTCCACTTGAAATGTATATATAATAGATATATGAGTCCACTACTCAACTGCCTTAAATAATAAACACCCCTTTTAACAAAGCAATTAGCTTCCTGGACTATAGCACCAAAAAAAATTAATTATTATTATAATTAGGGTAATTAATTATTTAGACACGAAAAATTGATATACTCCCTAATACAAATAGATCTCACATAAAATGATAGGGAGATTATATTCACACACCCCAAATTACTTCTCCCACATCTGTTTAATTTTTTAATATTTTTCTATCAAGTGTTAGTGGTATGTAGAAAATATTAAAAAAATTAAAAAGGTGTGAGAGAAGTAATTTGGAGTGTGTGAATATAATCTCTCAAAATGATAATGTTCATCTAACTAAAAATGTATGGGTCAGCGATTATGCCAATTTCGTGTTTCTAAATAACATTATTTGTATTTCACTTCCAACTCTTTCTCTTCGTCTCAGGTCACCAGATCTTCTCAATTCAAAGATCCTCTATATGGATCACACATATTCCAGTTGACCGACTAATAATTCTAATTGGGGTTCCAAGTGAGAGACCTCCTTAGAATCTAAGAGTGAGCTACATGTGAAAGATACATGTAAAATGTGTTTGTGTGCATGAGCTGATCAATAACAGCTTATAGCTGACATGAAAGATGAAGTGTCACTTAATTTGGTAGACCTAAGTGAATAATTAGGATTAGGTATCGGATTATATGGCATAATTAGTATAAAAAATGCCAATAAATATAAAGAAAAGTATAAGATGATGCCAAACGAGAAGAAATGGATATATGGAGAATTGGAGATGCATGGGACCTATGACCTATATATGTTGTGCCGTATGGATAATTGATATGCCACTTGTTGTGGGAAATTCCAGAACAAATGATGTCAGATGGCAAACTAATAATTAAATTGGATCTGGCATATAACCCCCGAATGATGGACACCAAGATTCTGTGCTAGATTTTATCCTTGTAGCTTAGCTTTTTGCATGGGGCAATACAGTTAGAGCAGCTCCAGTGTAGGAAATGCATCTCTTTCGGTAAACAGTAATTATCTTTAATAAACAGTAATTATCTTTACTAAATAGGAATTATTTTTTGTATCTCTACTATTAAATTAAATAGTCATGACAATATGCAATAAAATATTAATAATTTTATTTTATAAAATAATAATAGATAATTTTATTTTAATTTTCGAATATGATTTTTAATCGCTCTCGTTGTACCACGATTCATTAAATAAGAAATTACAACCAAAGTATTTGAGAAAATATAAAATTGTGGTGTAAGGTGGAAGGTGGAAGGTGGAAGATAATGATAAGATATTTATAGAAAAATTAAATCTTTTTTATTTTTAAATTTTTTTTTTGGATTTTTTATTAATTGTTTACATTATTTTTTAATTTTTATTAATTTTTTACATTTTTATTAATTTTATCATGTGACTGACATTAACCTTACATCATATGGCCTCAGTCTCTACCTGTAAACGGGTCGGGTTTAACGAGTTTGGGTCGGGTTGAATTCGACCCGTTAAGCTAACGGGTCACCCAAACCCGACCCGTTAAATTAACGGGTCACCCGAACCCAACCCGTTAAGCTAACGGGTCACCCGTTTCACCCGTTAAGACCCGTTAACAATTTTTTTTTATATATTTTTTTCATAGAGTTTATTTTTTATTGTTAAGACTTTATTAAAATTACTAAAATATCCTCAACTAACGGGTGTTAACGGGTTGACCCAAAGTGACCCATTATTTAATGGGTTGTTAACGGGTTCACCCATTAGCGACCCGACCCGTTAAGCATCTACCCAAATACTAATATTAACGGGTCGGGTCGGGTCGGATTAACGGGTTGGGTCAAAAATGCCACCTCTACCTCAGTCTCTCGACCCTGCAATTCGAGCCGGGCCTCTCACTTGGACCTCCTTGAAGCTCAATCACCCACATGGGTTGGAGCCTCTTAAGCCGACAAGTAGATTGGAATTGGGACCGATCCCTTTGGCTAAACCCAACGCTAGAGTTGCTCTTATGCACGTTGATGCAAAAAGAAAATTATACGTAGCAACCTTTAAGGATTGCTGAAGGTCGCTGGTTTCACACAGAGATGATGAATGAACAATGCTGCAAATTAATAGGCTGCATCTTCTTCTACCGACAAATAAATAGCCCTATTTTAATTGGTTTGTACCGTATCTAGGGATAACGTCTTATCTAGTGAGTGATGTGGCTCGACGTATGAGTGGTGGTTTTAATGTGGCCTCGCTTGCTAGCGATCGTTTAATGTAGTCTTGCTTGTGTGGCGGTGACATTATGTGTGCTTCCATACAGATCTGTTGAATTTGTCATTTTTGTTTCAGATATGTTCCGGGAGTGCTTGTGCTAGTGTGTGCGCGCCAATTAGGGGATTATTACTATTGCTTGTTTGAACGAACTATCTCCAAATCAAATATTTCTTCATTGAGGATTGTACTCATGTAGCAACCCTTATAATTGTTATTGTTCAAGAATCAATAATAAAAAACTGCTATCATTTCTTGTGAAAATAAAGAACTTCAATTCACTAGATAAAAGACTCTCACAGGTATGGTACTACAAATGATGAAATTGGTACATTTGTTTGTTTTTCATATATATATATAGGTTAAAGTTTATACATATATGGGAACTGTCTGTCTTCTTGTAAAAATTTAGAATCACTAATTGTATATGTATAGGCTACAGCCTGTAATATATAGTCGCGCGATAATTTGAAATTTCATCCATATGCATGCTATATATACATAAAAGGCAAGGCCCTTGCATAATGCGTTTATATTTTGGTCTTGTTGGTTTCTCTCATGAGGAAATTCATGTCTGCATACCTTATTTCTTTCCGAAATTGTTTGGACACATAAAACTGACACAATATTTTTTAATACAAGTACTCTTTTATTATATGTGAGTTTTGCCTATATTATAGATTATGTTAGTAAGCATCAACTTCGCATTTGCTTCATAGCCCCAAGGAATATTTATATAATATTTGTTCGTGACTCATATACACAACTGCGATAGACTAAAAAAATGAGTCAAAAACACTAAATTATAATATTTGTCTTTCTACTAGTGTTTCTTGTGTGTGACCCTATGTTTCGCAACAAGTGTTTGATTAAATGCTTCACTCTATAGGCCTCGGCAGAAATCGACAAAATGTGTCATAACTCACTAAGAGCTCAACGAAATGATCCAATAATTTTTTTTTAGCTTATAACCTCATTGTTATAAAATTTTAGCTCCTTCACTGCAAATAGCATCACACTTTCCAATACTTTCCACCTGTTTCATATGCATTGAGTTACAAGCACTTTCATTTCATTTCATGTGTAAATTATTGGGGTATTATTTGTGCTGTTTGATGCAATGCATGCATTGATTCGAAAACCATTTACTTCATTTCTATTAATGTGTTTCGGGTAGTTGCATCTAATTTTTTTCTGTCTCTCTAGGCAATTATGCATAATGCCAATGCTTATCCATATCTCACTGTTCGATATGCGACTTTAAGCTCCCTATTGCTAGCTAGCTATCTTGCTAGTATTGTATAATTTGTATTACACAAAGCAGACACACGTAAGAAGCAATCAGCCGTGATGGACGCCTTAATAATGTCTTGTTACTATCTGTTTACATTTTGCGCCCTCATCAGTCATCACTGATGTGAAATGTTAATTATTATGTTATCACTACCGTTCAATCCAGGTACTAACTCGCGTACGTCGTGTAATTTTGGTAGGGAAAATGGGATTTGAATCCCATTCGGATTCAAATTGTGAGAATTCTAAGAATCCTCATATTTTAATTATTCATCGTGCATCATGCGGTTACAAATTATTTGACTTTTTAAACTTAAAATTAAATATAAATAGTACATGACGAAAACTAGCAGCACGATGTATTATAAACGATTAAGATGTGAAAATATTCCACAAAGTGGATCCATAGAGTACCCTCTTCCGGGAAAATGAGTCATTTCCTTTTCTCCACTCTCTCGGAAACCCCCTGCATCATGGTTTTCTATACTGCACTTGTGTTTACTTCTTAGTGAAATTATATAATGTAGCTGACAGCTCTAACGAAGGTCTTCTTCGATACGCATACAGCCTGCAAGAGTAGCAAAAATCTGTTGAACAAAAAATTAAAGGGGCAAAGCATGACCACCTTAATTGGTAGCTCAGCCGTCAATAGTTAAACTATCGCAGAATGCATGTGCAATTTATTGATTACAGTATTTGCATGCAATGAAACGAAATGAATGGTTACAAAATTAGGTTAGCTTTGGGCCTTGGCCAGCTCCTAAGTACGTACTCTGTACTATACATTAATTGTGTTTCGTGTATATCTTGTGAACTAGAATTGTCTCTTTACATATTGATAGATACGTCTCAATACTGAATCAATTATAAAACTAATTGACACTATGTGGAGTGGTTCAACTTTTTACAAGCACTTGCAACTTTATTTTTTTTTCTTGATGTTAGATTTACTCTCTAATTTATGATGAATACACCATCACGAAATAGTCGATATAATGATATTATCTATTCCGCTCCATGGTCCGTGCAGCAAGGGGATTCCCCTGGAAAAGACTTAACCTTTGCCCGCATGATTCAAGAAGAAATTAGTAATATTTAATTTAATATAATACTATATGGTTTTAAAAAGGACTAATAAAGCTAGTTAGCATGCGATGAATGGTGCTTGGCAGCTTGCTCCGGTTTAAAATAGAGAACTTTTACGAAAAGCTCTCGGTAATGTTCATTTTAACGAAAAATTACATTTTTATTTTAGAAAGTCAATCATGATACTATTCACTTAAAACACATTTTTGTTATTTTCATTAAAACTCAAAGTTTTCAAGCAATTTTTATTAGTTTTCCTTTTATAATAGGAAACTTTAAAGAAAAATGGGAAACCAATAATGATAATGAAAACAATAGGGAATGAATGAGCTGTTCATCATGTAATTAAAATCATTGAGACCCGAGGAAAGCAAACCTTTTCTCACTACTGACATGCATCTTTACAGTCCAATCACCGTTTTAATTGCAATTAGGGTTTTAATACGCAATCTAATCTGTGATTTAGCTCCCTTTAATTATAATATTGAAGAAAAAAGAAGACAAAAGTTTAAGAATCTAATCTAGGGAACAATTGGTGTCAGGAAGGAAAAGAGGCTGCTATGTTATAAACTAACACAAAATCAATTGTGTTTGCTTTCTTCAGCAGCTTTGCCTGTAAAGTGACCCTTGTGTAGGACCTTTGTTGCCCTATTGCTCTGCACTTTGAGGGAGAAAAAACAACTTTTTGTTGTAAATTAAAGACGAGTTTAAACTCAAAAGCAAAGACAGCATGAACGAATCATAAAGCAAATAGACAAAATGGCTTTCTCGTTTTTTAGACGCACAAAAGATAGAAGAAGAAAAGAGATAGAGAGCTCCCACTTCCACTTATTTGCCAAACTTTTGTTGAAAAGAGCAATTACAGCTTACAAACGAACTCCTATCGATTAATTTTATCATTATCACTTTAGTTGGTGCTTAAAACTGCACTAATATTTCTTATAGTTTAATCCCAATTGATTATATTGAAGGAGTGAGGAGAGGAATGACCAAAATGGTAAACCAGATCTCATTGAGGATTTGAGATTCCTTTTTCCTTTTGGTAAAGTGGGATTAAGTGTTACCTAAAAAAATGGCTTTTTTGCACAATAATGTTTAAGAAAAGAGTATAAGTTCATACATATTTTGTTTTTTTTATTCAGCATGTTAGTAGAATCACAATTCGAGCAGTTGAATTTATATAGTATTTGATGCATATCATTGAGGCTTAGATAAGTTAAGATATTGGAAGATTAAGAATGAACGTCCATAGTTTAGGTTAGAAGAAAATGAGAGTATGATTGTCAATTTGTTCGAGTTGCATGATTATTTTATTTTTGTTATGTAGTTTCTGGTTACTTGATAATTTATATTCCTTATAAAATATTGACGATTATATTTATAAATTTGGTTTTATTTCTAATGTTAAGATAATTGGTCATAGTTAACTCTCATTATTTATAAATTAATGGGGTCCTAGTCCTACGCATGCATATAGATACAGTCCAAATTGGTTGCTGATTAAAACAATTGGGCGTTAAAATTGTTAGTACACAAGTTGATTGGTGTTGGTCTTTAGACAGGACAGGACTCGTGTTGCAATCCCAAGTCTGAAGGACATTTGGCACTGTTAACACACCTCTTCTTGTCGACAGATTAAACGTGGATTAATTCATTAGGCTAAATTATTTAATGATATTGTACAACCAAAGCTTCTCATATCTAATCCGGTTGGCTTTGGCTACCCGACAGAGACAAGGCTTTCTTGTCAAGACTCAATCTTGTGAACAGAAAAAGGGTGGTGTTGATTTGGATTTAACGATTGGAATAATTTGGAAGTATTTTCCTCGTTTACAACATTGATCTGACAAATGGTCGTCAACTTCAAATCTAGGTCAATTTTCATTTACAAGTTCTTTAATTTGTATAAAAATACTGTATTACTATACTCATTTTTATTTTTATTTTTTTCACATACTGCTTAATTTTGTTGTAAAATCAAATAAATTAAAAAAAATATCAATAATAAAAAATTAATAAAAACGTGTAAAAAATAAAAAAAAATGTGTAACTATACTACAAATATTATACAAGCGAGCAAGGTAGCTAGGTCCAACTATTCACACCAAGAAGGAAAAATGAATGAATGCGTTCCCATTTCATGTGGACTTGTTTAGTGGAAGAAAATGAAATTACAGGCACCACTCGATTTTATATTGTCAATGTCAGTCTCAGAAAAAAACCCCAATTTTTTTACTCTCACAGAAAAATGATTTCTACGTACTACTTTTTCTTTATGTATAATTGTATATCCATGTTGATTTATATATTTTTATTCAAGGTCCGTCTATGGTATCTTAATGAAATATAAGGTATTAGTATAATTTGAACGTTGAAATTATAAAGTTGAACTCAAAGTTGTACCATTTAATTTTCTACGTACTATTTTTCTAACTCATACAATTAAAAAAATTTACGCACTAATTTTTTCTTTATTATTTTAATTCAAAATTTAGAAATAGAGAAAAGTATGAAGGTCGAAAATGAGGGTGTTTACTTATCATAAATAGGAATTAGAATCATTTTGATTCTTGATTTCCCAATGTTACTAAATTATGGATAAGGGAATCATTCCACCTTTAAATTTTTTCTGTGTTTACTTAAGGAATAAGAAAAGTGAAAATTTCTCCCTAAAATCCGTAATAAAATACAAAAAAATAAAGAATCAAATCGACTAGAGGTGATTAGTTGTTTTGATTCACATTCCTTATTTCTTCTATTTTTAAGCAACCCGATTCATTTGTCCATTTTTGTAAACATAATAGACCTTGACCCAAACGTATTTCCAACACCATATTTCCGTGTGCTCGCGTTAACTTATTATATTTTCATCATTGGCCTAGTTTAATTATTATGAATCCTAATTATTCCTTACTGGCGAATTCCCGTTCACGTCTGTAGTGAAAGACAAGTGAATTAGACAAGCTATTATTACGTAGTCCAACAAGTGTCTATACGTATCAAAGCTCAAAATATGCACTCACTGATTGGATAATCATTTTCATACCTAGACAAAGGTGGAAGAGTTGTCAATTTGCAGAAAGCCGTCCTAAACAAAAACTTCTTTAACCAAACAATGGTTTTACACCGTAACTATTTCCTGTATTTGTTCTCTATGGAGGTTTATATATATATATATATTTGGGTTTCAACCAATTAGCTAAAACAGTATGCACTCTCCACTAATTTCAAAGTTGAATCTTCCTTCACATAGTTTGAATATCATTTGGTGTAAAAAAAAAAATATATATATATATATAAACTACAATCTTGGGATGAGAATCGCATTCTTATCCAAGAAGCTAGGTGTTCATAAACTGCAAAGACTTGACTAATCTAAGGGCCACATCCATTAAATTCTTATATTTATAACCAACTAATTATTTGCGAAGACTTGATACCAATCTAAGAAAAATCCAGAAGTGGGTGCCAACAATTCCCACTTGGGAAATTGACATCGATCTATGTCATCACTTAAAAATTAACCTAGAAGACTGACTAATTTCCAAACACCCACTTGTTGTTTTAACTTTTATGAATGTTTTTAGTTTGGAAAGCATGAAAAACCAAAATTAAGTACATAATTAGTCATTTGTAATCTAAGCTTTAGATTCTGCGATTTTCTTGGAATTAATTTAATTAATTAAACATCTGGTTGTGTTGTGTAGTGTTGGTTTGACATGGATTGAGAGGGAAGGAGGGAGGCTTTCGCAAAAGCCTAAAGAAACCCTAGCAGCTAAAAAGAAAGAAAGGGAAGGAAAGGGCGAGAGAATCTTCAAATCTTTATTGGTTGCTGCATTAAGCTGAATCGAACATCGTCGCAGTGGTGCTGCACCCATGTGAAGGTTTCCTCCCTTGTGTACCCACACAGATCCTCCGTATCCACATGTGGACCCCCACCATCCCTTCCCTTCCCTTCTTCCTCCTCAAAGCAGGATCTCTGGGCAGTGCATTGGGTAATATGGTAATGGGTCATGAGAGAAAATCTTGGCTAGGGTTATACTTTTTTACCAAACAAAAAATTATTACGTACACGTGTCTCTGAACTCTCTCACGTGAACAGACACGCGTCCTCGGACCCCACACCCCGTCCCATTCTCTCAAAGAGTCCCTTGTCCTTTAAATTGAGGACCTGAATGTTATATCCTAGACGCAAAAGAGAGAGATACAGTCAGAACCTCTGTATAATTTGTTGTTTATTGCCTCGGAAATTTGTAGGGTGAGAGAAGAAATATTAACATACATATATTACCTGCAGCTATCTGCTAAAATATTATGCAGTACATACATGTATGTGAGTGTACTTGCAGCCTTGTAACGTGAAGAAATCGAGTTCTGGAAAAGAACGAAAGAAAGAGAAGCTGAGCGAATCTGTTCATGTTGCGTACAAAATCTTTAAAGCGAAATCAGCCTTACGTTATCTCCACGACTACCCACATCCCCCTCCTTCCCTCTGCCACAAAGATTTTGTTCCTTCTCATTTTTTGCTCAATAATTTCCTACAATTTTCGTTAATTATTTCCTCTCACTCTGTCCCTCACTATATATATAGCTAGGGTACGTATAGCTAGCTGCCACCACCGCCACCTACTTCTCTCCGCCGTTGTCCTCAGTTTTCTAATCCTTCATCCTTCTAGCCGCCGCCGCCGCCTCCTCCTCCGTTATGTAGCCCTATACCTAATTCATCATTTTATACCAAACAAAGAAAATCAAGATCAAGAACAAGAATAGTAACGTACTCGAATACATGGCCACTACCAAGCTTGTTTTATTAACGTTCGCAATCTGTCGACTTATTGTCACGGTTGGTTTAACCGTGGACCCAACGGAGCTTCTCCGCCTCGTCGTCGAAGGACAGCTGAGCGTAGACCCGTCCGACGTGGATACCGCTTCTAAAGATTTCGGCCTGATGAGCAGAGCGGAGCCCTTGGCAGTTTTACACCCAGCCTCCGCCCAAGACGTGCTGGGACTGGTGCGGGCCGCCTACTCTTCACCGCACGGGTTCACGGTCTCGGCCAGAGGCCACGGGCACTCCATCAACGGGCAGGCGCAGACCAACAACGGTGTCGTGATTCAGATGAGCGGGGGATCGTCAAGATCGGGGACGCCGGGTCAGGCGGCTCGAGTGTCTGAGAAGGGCATGTATGTGGATGCGTGGGGTGGGGAGTTGTGGATAGATGTGCTCAGAAGCACGCTTGAGTATGGACTCGCACCGAAGTCGTGGACTGATTATTTGTACTTATCAGTCGGCGGAACCCTTTCCAACGCCGGAATCAGTGGCCAAGCTTTCAATTATGGACCTCAGATTAGTAATGTTCATGAGCTCGACGTTGTTACAGGTTTGGATTATATATCTATCACTCATTTCTGTTAATTTGTTTATCATGGTGTGTTTAATTTTCCTTCTTACCAATATCCAACCGAATATGCAAAGGTTTATTAGTAGAATAAGGTTATTTCTACCACATTTAGGACTCTAAACTGGACTCTATCTATATATACGAAATTCGACTGTCTCGTATAAGAGAAATTGTCGAACAATATATTTAATAAATATGACTCAAGCAGCATCACTTGTAATTTTTATCGTAGCATCTCTTGTTTTAAGATAATTTGTTTATATGAAAAGTTGAGCAGAACATTATTTTATTTAGAAGTATAGGTATGCTTAATATTTATTTATAATTCTTAATCATTTTCCTAATTGGTGTTTGCAGATTTTATTGAATTCTAAGATTGCCCGTTTTACACTTCTGGTCATCTTCTTATGTCATGAAGGATGTTTTCAGTTTCAGTTTAAACTGTACACATGACCGCATGAATATCTCTTTAACATGGTTGTTTTTATATTGTTTCATCAGCATCACGCAGAAATTGTGGTATTTTATTTTGTTCATTAGTTATTTTCAGCAAAGAAATTATACCACTATTTCATCAAACGTTTGTTTTAATATGGGCACGTTTAAAAGCACTCTCAAAATGACTGTAAGCGCTTTTGAGGAAAATATTTTTGGGTTCCAAAAACACTTGATGAAGCACTTCAAGTGTTTTTTTAGGATTCTCTTGCATTTTTACTAAGGATTGTCTCAAAAAAATTATCATAAAAAACGTTTTTGATCATTTTAAAAGCACTAACAAACGATTCCCATGTAAGCCTCATAATGGCTAGAAAGGTAGTTTAATTAGTTATAAGTTAATCTCCTTATTTAGCATATTAAACTTAATTATTATATAATTTTACGCCGTTCACATGGCCTCTTTTGTTATGTCTGATATAGTGACGATCTAACAATATTCTCACATTATTAGGTTGTTGTCGTTGTTGCCAATGAAACTGCTTGTCTTATATGATCTCATCATGCATGATCAATATATGGTAAATCTTCGAGTACATGTATAATTGATGTATTGAAGTGTTCAATATATGTCTTGTTTAACAACAGGCAAAGGCGAGCTATTGACATGTTCAGAAGAGCAAAACTCAGAGCTGTTCCACGCTGTTCTTGGTGGGCTAGGCCAATTTGGAATCATCACTAGGGCTAGAATTGCTCTTGAACCATCCCCCCAAAGGGTACATATCTCCTTTTAACATCAAGTCAATAATGATGTTTAGACACTTTGTGTTCCAGGAAGTATGTTTGTTTTATGTGTCTAAATATCATTAATCGTTTTTGCGTAATGGATTTGAAAGTTTTGGTCGGTTCCACCTTACACAGTATGAGTGGAGGAAAGACTTTTATTAAAAATCATTCTCAAATATGTTTTGAGTGTCCAAATAACATTTCTCTCAACCACTTTGGTCGGTTTCCACCTTCCAAAGTGGGGAGAACTTTTTTAGTGCTGAGAACAGCCCAGTATAACAATTGTCATAATATAAAATTGGTTGAAATTTTTTTTTTTCAGGTTTTCAACCAATTAATTGTATAATTACACTGGTTCCGAGTTGTTCTCAGTACACTGAAAAATCTCTCCAAAGTGGAGTGGGGGCACATACTTTGCAAAACTTTCCTACTATTTATTAATGACAAAACCTAAAAAGGCAAGGTATCATCTATCATGATGCATGACCTAACTAAGGGTTTTAAGTCCATGAATTGGAGCTTTTTTAACCACATTCAAAGGGCTGTTATATAGCTGGCAATGTTGTTGACGTGTCCTTTTGCTTCTTTAACGTGGTCTCTTTCCTATATCTTTTTGTTGCTGCTTTATTAAAGAAAATAAAAAAATTATTGTCGTTGTTGTCAATAGGTGAGGTGGATCCGAGTACTGTATTCCAATTTTTCGGCTTTTACCAAAGACCAGGAATACCTCATCTCTCTGCACGGGCAACCCACCAGCCAGAAATTCGACTATGTCGAGGGTTTCGTTATTGTCGACGAAGGCCTCATCAACAACTGGAGGTCATCTTTCTTCTCCCCGAGCAACCCTGTCAAGATCACCTCCATTAATTCTGAGGGTGGTGTTTTATATTGCTTGGAGATTACGAAAAACTACGACGAATCGACCGCCGTTACAATTGACCAGGTATAACTATACTCGTATTTACACTCTAATATGGTTTTATTAGGCGGTCAGTGATTTATTAATTAATCTGGGTTATTAAAAAGTTGTAAGTCCAAGATAGTCGTAAAGTTTAGGCATGCAAGCCTAACTACTTGAAATGGAAAGAAGGAAAGAAAAGAAAAACCTATAGAATACGTAACTTAAGAGTGTTGAAAACACAAGTCATATATCGAAAACTTGAAGAAGTAAAATACAATATATATTAAATAGTTCTACTTATATACTTGTTCATGTTGCGTAAGTGGTAAAATATAAATTATTTAAGCAGTTAGTAATGAGTCGTGTACCGTTGATAAGAAAAATTAATATGGAATAACAAATATGAAATATATAAAAGTAATGCGTCAGGCCATTGTGTTGTGCATGGGAAATATTTTTCAGTGTGCCAGAACACGGAGCAAAACACCATGTCTTATACGGTTAGAGGCCACTTCAAAAAAAAAAAAAAAATTCCTCCAATTGTAAGAGGTGGTGTTCAGCCCCGTGATTCGGGCACACAAAGATCTCTCCGTGCATGGAGTATGTAATATGCTAAAGCAACACACCAACTTCTAGCAAATATATATTACATTAGAATAAACAGTAAGAGCGATAATTGGTTGGCACACTCGGACTTTAGAGACTAATTAAAATCGTTTATGTGGTTGTTTAAAGTGCTTGCTTAAAGTAGCTTCCAAATTCCAACCATATCATATTGTACGTATTAAAATTTAAAGCCAATTACAGTTATGCTTTGCTAGATTGATTAATTTACAAGGGTGTTCCACTAAACCCTAGATTATATGATTGAGATGATTAGTGTCTTAGTGTACATAATAATTAAAGATGCTATAAAATATAACCAGACATTCGCAAGAAAACATGGAAGATCTGTTATCTATTATCCTATTCAAACCTAAGATCGAATACACCTTTATTTTTCTATTTTGTTACTAATTGTATATCACTAAATCTAAGCCACGCACCCACCAAATATTCCTCTTGTTAATTAGAAATTTAAACAGAATAATGGAACTTATCCGAACAAAAGTAATAGTTCGGTAGCAGCTTTTTTTTAACGAATTTGGTCTTTCTTAATGAATATCATACTTTTGATTATAAAAAAAAAGGTGCATTTAAAACAACAAATAATTAAAAACTGTGCGTTGGGAATATTTTTTTTATCGCAGGAAATAGAGGATTTGTTGGAAAAACTGGATTTTGTACCGACGTCAGTCTTCACGACTGATCTTCCATACGTGGATTTTCTGGACCGGGTTCACAAGGCCGAGTTGAAGCTCCGATCCAAGGGTTTGTGGGACGTCCCCCATCCATGGCTTAACCTTTTTGTCCCCAAGTCAAGGATTTCTGACTTCGACGAAGGAGTGTTCAAGGGCATTTTGGGAAATAAGACAAGCGGACCCATTCTGATTTACCCCATGAACAAAGACAAGTAAGTTCCACAGCCTCAGATGCGTACATGTATGTGCACATACACACTACTGTTATAACTATATAATGTTCTTTCCGCTGCACGCATCATGCATGCATACCTCTAAATATAACGACATAGTTGTTTCATGCAATTGCGGGTTCGATCTCCACCGATCTTTCTGTCTCTTAATATTTAGTTATTTAATCTACTAACGCTATTGTTTAAGCATCTACTTAGTCTACTAACGCTATTGTTTAAGTAAAAAGGAAGATGCTTTTAAGACCTTGTTAATCTTCCTAATTAACAATACTAAAGTGCGAATCTAGGTTGTTGCATTTATTGAGCCTAGCTCTAAACACTGGTAATTATACTATAAAGGCAAATAGAATCTCTTGTGACAGAAGCTGCGGACCGCCTCAATAATTGAGAAAGAATGACCGGAGTCCATGTAGATGATACCATAATCTTGAGGATAAAATCCTCCAAATTATAAAGGGTATTAGGGTTGGTATTGGGTAGGTGGGTAGAGATGCCATTATCTATATGTGGAGAAAAATTTAGGCAGAGCAATCTGGCCGGATCGTCGTGCACTTTTTCAAGGATACATGTCCCGCTGTATTTGGATACCATCTTCTCGTTGATACTACTGCCGATACACACACTTTTTTGAGAGTGACGTGACAAAGTAGCTAATCATGTTGCTCTACTGACTATTTTCTCTTACAAGACTTGCTTGAGTTGAGTGCAATTTTGGACACGAAAACGTATACAATTGCCTATAGATTACAGTTGGACTTAGTCCAGGATCCACACAAACAAACACAGTGCTGGTTTCGCTGTGCTTTTTTTTTTTCATAGGTTTGAGTTAAAAAGCCAATGAAGTCGACGGTGGAGATCATCCAAACGTAAAGATTCTCACGTCAGTAGATCCCCTGATGGGATGTCACCGTTGTCGTTTTACAAGCTCAGTTCCGGAAACATTGCCGTTAGTTATCACAGTAAAATATTAACACAGCCGTTTGCCGTTAATTCCAAAAACATGTTTAGCTCATTGTCGTTTGTACGGTTTTGATTCTGTGCAGGTGGGACCAGAGTAGCTCGGTGGTGACGCCCGATGAGGACATTTTTTACCTTGTGGCGCTGCTAAGATCGGCCTTGGATACCGGGGACGAGACCCACACCTTGGAGCACTTGACCAATCAGAACCGTCAGATCCTCAACTTCTGCAATGACGCCGGTATCGAGGTGAAACAGTACCTCCCGCACTACACTACGCAGAAGGAGTGGATGGACCACTTTGGAGATAAGTGGGACCGGTTTTACCAGAGAAAGATGGAGTTCGACCCCCGGCGCATTTTAGCCACCGGCCAACGTATTTTTAGCCCTTCATCGGGTTCTTCTAGTCTCGGGGTTGGTGGTGATAAATTGTCAGTTTATTGATGAACGAAACGCACAGCTTTTAGGGTTAGCCTTGTACATGTAAATACTTTTAGATGAAATTATTTTAAAGTGTTTTAACGAAAGACTTTCGCTACTGTTCACTTTTAATTAAAAATCACATTTTACCATTTTTTGATACTATTCACTAAACTTTTATCTGTCATTTTTTTTATTAAAACTAAAATTTGTATGAATTTTACGTTAGTTTTTCTTTCAGTTTTTTATAATCAAATGGGTACTTGTTATTAGAAAGAAAATGAGAGGGGTTTTTTTGAGTTGTTCAGTCTAGATGCTCGGATCACGTGATTGTCTAGCCGAGGCCGTGTGGGACTAGAGAGGGTGGATGGGGCTGGAAAATAGTGGCGGGACTGGATGAAATGTTTGTGTGTCTTTGGTTGTAGAGGTGAGGTGGCGCGACCATCCGTACTCAAGAATTTCTCGTCTTTTCCCGCAATCTGCATGTCATGTGTTGCATGCAGCGCCCGTGATCCCGACAGCCCAGTCCGGCTTTGTTCATGGACAAGGACGTCTTTGTCCTCAACCTCTTCCAACACAAGCCGGTTCCTGTTCCATGACTCCATCATGCTTCATGGTTTGTAAAATTACAGTTATACCCTTCTTAGAGTGGCCTCTATGTAGAAGTAGAAGAACATATGAAGTGCAGCCTTGTACACATAAAGTGAAATCTACTCGCAAAAGATGTGGTCCGGCGGTCTGCCAATAGCATATAAGGTTTCACTCCTCTAGCCGTGGCTTGCATGGATCTGCATCACTCTGTGAATATATTGTTTTCGTCTGAACTGATGTCCCGTCGGTCACTAATTTGACAGCCTATGTATGTACATGAGAGTTGTCAAACCCCTCAACAGTCCATGATCAACAAACGGAAGAAAAGATACTAATATCCGATAACGGAAACAGGAGTCATTACCGTAGAAAGCTGGGACTCTGAAGGAGCTACAACCGGAGAATTTTCCTTTCCTTCAATTAATACTGTAATTTCACCTTTTGGCTGGTGAGTAGAATACGCTTCTGCAGCTTCCCCCAATGTACCCCGCCAAAACTGACAAGGCATCAAAATTAGACACACATTCACAAGATGAAATCAACAGAATAGCCATCATTTGTGAAAGAACATGCAAGCATTTGGAAAATTAAAAACAAAAATAGAACTTAAGGGAAGACGAGGCAAATGATATACACATATCGAATTAAGTACATTGATACAAGGTGTCCAACTGACCTATTCAGTTATTCCCTAAAGGGGTCTGGGTTCCAAGAGGTTCAAATCACATTGCCAAAACATTAGTTAAGTGAGATCGGCTTGTGCCTAAAATGTCAGACGAGCAACGCACAGCCCCAAAGAAATTGAGGCTGCAGTCTACCACATAAAGAAAGCCAAATGTGCAGAGTCTGAATTTAAGCCTTAAGACACTCTTGAGCGACAAATTTCTACTAGCATTGGCTGGGCATGCATTTTTGTACAGAGACATCGCCCATATTATCAGTTACTAGATCTATGCAAAAATTTAAGTTAATCATCAGAACGAATCAAATACTACTCATAAAAAGTAGATCAATTTTCGTTTCTTGATAAATTATGTAATGGGATTTTAACATGGTTAATGGCATGCGATCCATCACAAATGAAGTAAGGAAAATAATGTGCACATATTCAGCAAGCTGGTCAAAAGTAAAACAGATATAAATAAAAGACATCACCATAGACCTATCTCTTCATGAATTTTTGTAATTTCACGAGCTATGACGCATTTTCTGAAACACAATTACAAACTCACCAAATCAGTTTTTTGTAAAACCACTAAGTCAGTAAAAGCAAATAAATCCATACATGGAAGTTCAATTTGTAACTCACCATAACAAAAACTAATAAATAATCATATCAATGAGTTAGTGAGGGATGAAAGTATGTGATACACGTACAAAAAAAAAAAAAAAACAATAAACTCAAACATCGATACATAATTGAAGATGAAAAAGTTGCACATAATTGAAAATTTTCGGCCACAATGACAGTGGCCGGCGACAACTTCTGGCACTGGCACTGACACTAGTGGCATGTGGGTCATGTGCAATGGGGAGAAAGTATAAATGTTCCTAAGCTTATTGTGTATTTTCCACAATTTGAGGCTTAATCCAAATAGAATGGGAAGGGATTGGTAGCTTCTATTGAAGTTGGTATTTTTTCTTAATACCGTTACTAAAATTGACTTATAATCTGAAGCCTTAAAAGTATTTACCTTGAAACACCAAAAACTGATGCAGTCTCTTCAAGAAACTGCTGAAGTTTGTGGGGAGGCACATAGAATATTTGAGTCGTCCCCTCATTTGCTGAAACCGTCAACCTCTCTCATCTAGATCCAGCATGTTTAGAGAGAAATCCAACTGCAGAAGTATAATCAGTTCAGAGTTCTATATACATCTTGTCCCGCAAGCCACATCCACCAAGAAGAATATCTGCAGCATCATTTCCATGGAAAACTTACCAAACGTAAACTCATCCGTGGACAGGCCAGATGCAGAGAGAGCAGCCACAAAAGCGGACAGCCCAGGTATAGGAATAACACGGATGTTTTCGTCCACGCACAGCTTTGCCTGCAGCAAAACTTGATATCAATTGCACTGCTACATGATACATATATATCTAAATACCATATCCGCAATAATATACGCTACAATACTCCAAATTCATATTGTCCCGAATGACTAAACAATTGACAAAATCATTCAAGCTGATACATGATGAATTACTTGCTGTAAAAGTAAAGAAAATTAAAGAAGACGGGGAAGCACCTCACCAATTCCGTACCAGGATCACTGATGCCCGGCATCCCTGCATCGCTTTTGAGCGCCACAATTTCGCCTTCCTTCAACCGGTTCAACACTGTTTGTCCCCTTTGAGCTTCATTGAATTTGTGATAGCTCAGCTGTAATCTAAAAGCATAAATTAAAACCACTAAATCTAAAAGCCAACCAAAATTACCCCCAAAAACTCCCAATTCACTTACAAGGGGAGTTTTGATACTGTAATGGTGGAGCAGCTTCCCCGAATGCCGAGTGTCTTCGGAAAGTATTACATGAGCTGATTTTAACACCCGGAGAGCCCTGCATTGGCGAAATTCAATTCGATATCAAATTAAAAAGTGAAGAGAAAAGGAAAACATGGTCTGTAACTTTGTATGCAGAAATTGAGCGAGCACCGTAGAGTGATATCTTCGAGGTTTCCGATCGGAGTTCCGACTAGATACAGACCGGGTTCAAGAGGACCCTGCAACCGAAGCAGCATTCAAAAAACAGAAACTTTACAGAAAAGAAGCAAAATCATGCATTTTCATCAACCAAAAAGGAAAAATTACTGATTGAATTCTGCAAAAGCCAAGAAATTGAAAATTAAATTGAAGGGGAAGGACGGTTACTTGTTTCGACGGCGGTTGGGGGATTGAGTCGGTGAGTTCGGCGGAGATTTGAGGGCTGGAAGAACAGAAGGGAGGAAGTTCGAAAGTCCGGGGCGCCGCCATGAGAAGGAAACCGCCGTGAAAGGAAGTCGTAGCGATAGCATTTGTTCCCCAAACTAAACCTCTCGCTCGTCTTTCTTAGTGGAGGGAAAACACAGCTGAAGCTAACCGTTTTGGGATATTTTAGAAACGGTAAGTTAACAAAGACGCTGCTTTAAAGGGGAAGAGACCCTCTCCGGATCTCTCCACCCTATCTTAGGATCAGAAGATTCGGTTCTTGAAATTTGATCCAACGATTATAAATAAGAAATTCTCTAAAAGTTATAATAATTGTAATTATTGGATTAAATTTCAAGGGTCCGAATCTCTAGATTCCTAAAATTTGGTGGGAGAGATCCGGAGGGGATCTCTTCTGGCTTTAAAGAACGAATAAGAGAATAAGAAAAGATATTCGACACTAATCTACTTAATTAAAGTCGATGCAAAAGATTTTCAAGTTTTAAGAAATTTGCAACTCAATTGATCAAGAGTGGTGAAATACCGCCACCTTGCATCAAAAAATAGTCAACTCAATGCAATTGCCGCCACCCCACTACCAGGTGTATCAAAAAACAATTAACTCGAGACTGAGAACATATTTGAGACTTTTTTAGAATTGTCAAAAGCCCTTCTGAAACCATCCAACATAAAAACTTAAGAGCCGTTTGATAACCATTTTGTTTTCAGTTTTTTATTTTTCTTTTCGCTTCGAAAACGGAAAACAAAATGATTATCAAATCTTCGCTTTGTAATCTTATTAGGACCAAAACGACACAAGTCTCATTGATCAACCAAACGTAGCTCGCTATTTGTATTACAGTATCCATAGTTGCCGCTACGTAATCTTATTCATATTCCACCTTACTAGATACACGTACACACTCTGTTAATTTTTGTCATTTGATCCTATTTATCCTCTTCTAACTGTTGAAATTTAAAATCTATGCAAAAGGTAGAAAATAATGTGCGTACAGCATCACCATCACCATGTATTCTAAGCAATGGCAAGCAAATCTGTTAAGGAGTTGGGGAACATGCCCCCTGCCAGCCGGCAGCCTCCTCCCTTCCCTCCCTCCCTCTCCCTCTCAACAACAACATTGATTAAACAGTACTCCAAATCAAAATCCCCGTTTTTATTATTATTTATAAGTAGTTAATAAATATTTGTGAGGTGATTATATTACACTCTGTCATCATGGAACCACCATCTCGTCTCCTTGGGAGATCTGCCGTTCCTGCAGTTCTTCACGTATCGATCGTTATCCGCCGGGCGTTGCTGCACAATGGTAAATTGCACGAATGAGGGTTGTGATTTTGCTTAACCGAATTAATGTAGGGTGAAGTAAAACCATCAAAATCTATGAATTCAACCACCATACCTTCTCCGTGGAACTCGATAACATGGACAGAATGCTGAGACAGATTGAACTAACCGTCATGGCTGGGGACCATGAATCATATAGAATATCTGCAAACAAAGACATAATCCATTGACCGAAAAATGAGTTAGCTGGTGCTCATTTCATCCTAACAATCAGAACCAGCAGGTAGGCGACAGTTTTGTATTTCATCAACAATAAATTCAAACTAACGTCTGGAATTGATCGAACTGATCAAACTGTGATCACCTTAGCCGCACATTTCACAGGGAATCAAGGATAAAATGATCAAAGTTTCTCCTTTTTTGTTATCTTATCATTTCCGGCAACAAAAATAAGATATCTAGTGCTTCAAGAACGAAAGCTTTAAAAGCTCAAAACAGCAATAACAAGTATAGATGCAAACATAAGGGATGCCAAATGACTCCCAGCAGGCAGCACCTAGAAGATTCTATCCGGTGACCAAAGCCTCACAACTTCAACCGTGAGCTTGGCAGTACCTCACGCGGCCATGCCTCTGGACTCATTATTGTCGCTTACAGTCAACCAGAATAGGAGTTGAAACTTGAATTTGAGCTTCAACTACAAGCTATCCTATTCCAGGTCCTTTCTTTATAAATTCATTTCTAGTTTATTTTCTAGTCAATCTTCATATCAAGCCAATTCAGAATATCACAACCTCCAACCAGGCATGTCCTAAATCATGTGTACTCACTACAGTAAGCACCGGAGGCTTGTGGGTGTGGAGCAACAAAATATATTACCCTACTTCTTTTAACTCGAATCCTGATCTGTTTTTTCAGGTTATGGTTGACCGGCATTGGACTGTACTCTCCAACATTTGATGCTAATGAAAAAACTGCATGTCATGAGACATTGGATTTCTATCACAGAACGCAAAATGAAACGTTCCAAAGGGCTAGTGCTCTGATCAAAACGTTAGGTGACGTTTGCCTCAAGCATAGTTGCATGGAGAAGGATATTCTCCAAGGCAAGGCTAAATTCTAATGGTCTGCAAATTCAATAGAATTCAATTAAATTTATTATAAAGTTGCCTAACTTGCAAGCAACATTGCGATGTAACATTCGACCAACTTAACAACTAGTCATCATTTCGATAGAATGAAACTAACGATCGCATAGGTCAAAGCAATGACTCGAATAGTATAACAACCATCTAATCGTCATTCTTCAGTAAGAAGAAAGTAAGAATTCACGCCAAGACATTAGTTCCATACCGGCCCAAT
The DNA here is from genome assembly GCA_963580275.1 of Crataegus laevigata. NCBI lineage: Eukaryota > Viridiplantae > Streptophyta > Magnoliopsida > Rosales > Rosaceae > Crataegus > Crataegus laevigata. Next base: position 1,628,974 of record OY756949.1, read on the forward strand.
TACTGCAAACTAAAGATAGCGGAAAATACTAAAACAAAGTTAAACGACAGGAACAGTACCTAAACAAATATGGCCATTGCTATAAATGTGGGGATGCAGAGGAGCCGGAGGGAAAAAAATCACCTGAACACCGAAACAAACAATATAGAAACTACAAACCAGTCATTTAAGCGAAAAGTTCAAATATAAACCGAGCATTATCGGCTACTAAGTTACTAATCGCTCTGCATTCGCCAATTTTTCAAAACCCTAACAACTACAGCTATACAACAACCAAACGGTATGCATAAATATTTAAACAACTTAACCCTAATAGTCAATTCTTCGGTTTCGAAACAATTTTCTTGGCAACCAAACAGCATCAAGAGAAAAGCAAAAAATAAATTCTGAATCTTATGGACCTGTGGTGCTTCCATGGGGTAATGCTCGGGGAAATCAACTTGGAGCTTATACAATTCGTTAGCGTATAGAGTTCCCGGAGCTCCGGTGACTTCGATTACCCATCTTAACACAAATTTCAGAGAAATTAACACTAATCACAAGATTAATCGCAAAACAAAGGAGATTAACACTTTGAATTTAAAGAAATTGAAAATGGAACCTCTGAAGATTATCAGTGACTTTGTCCTTAAAACCTGCCGGAGGATTCACCTGCCACTCCACCAGCTCTTTCTGCAGCCGATTGCAGGCGATCTTGCTTAAAGCCTACGCACCCAAAAAATTCCATTAAAAATAAATAAATAAATATTTAAATTGTAGGGAGAGAGAAGTAAACCTTGCGTGAAGTGGCGGAGGAGCTAGTCATCGTTTCCGGAGGAAGTGGAGAGAGCGGCGGTCGGCGACGGCGGATTCGAGTGCTCCTCCCTACTCTCCTTCCTCAGCTAGCATTTGCTCTCAATTTTCTCCGAAAAAGTTCAGAAAAAAAATATTTTACTTTATATGACTGGTCAAATTCGGGATCAGAAATTTTAATTTTCCAAAAAAATAAAAAAAATAAAACTATATTTTAGCAAAAAAGTGTTACGCGCACCAGCAACGGGCAATCTCTCAACAAAACCATCTCCGGCGTGAACTATTTTTTTTTTGGTATATTCAATTAAAATTTTGAGGGATTTTAAATTTTTTTTAATGAATTTAGAGTATTCAATCGGAATTTTAAATAATTTTCTAAAATTTAAGTTGTATTCAATTAAAAATTTAAGATAGTTTATGAAAATCCTTAGAAATCCAAGTGTATTCAATTAGAATTTTTAAAAAGTTTATAACATTCAAAGTGTATTCAATTAGAAATTAATTTTAAAAATTTTGAGAATGTTCGTAGTGTATTTTAAGCATCTATAAATCTCACTCTTCCCATGCGATTTCGAGAGAATTGAATCAAAATTTTATATAAAATCTCTACAAATCAATTAAACTCTATAAAAATTCATTAAAATATTTTAAATTCTCAATTGAATACACCCTAGTGTGTCAGGAAACACGACACACGAAAAATTTCTTCTTCGGCAAGACCACTGGTTACTGGAAGATTTTGAGGTTTGGTTTTGCCACGCTGATAATATTTGATTGCGTAATCCGCGTGGTCATTTGCTCTTTGTTTTTTCCTTTTTTTTTTTGTTTTGTTGGCGCATATCGTTGCCTTTTATTAATTTTAATTTCTGTGGAACCAGTTTTTTTTTATGATAATCATTAATTAGTTTCTTGTTTTAAGAAATATAATTACTGGTTTTCAAATGTTTGGTTATGAACAGTTGGGTCATTAATCTAAATTATAATTAGGTACATTTGGTGGTGTAATATATTTGGATTATATTTCTGGTGGAAACAGTTTGGTTGACAATTTTAAGTTGAGGTTTTGAAGAGAAATAAATATTGTATTATTGATGGTAAAAGTGGAATTTTTGAAACGGTCATAATTAGAGGGTTAGATGAGACGAATTATAAATAAAGACTTGATCGTTCGCCTACTAAAGTAGCCTTACCATCCTTCCGTTGGCACAAATGGTGAAAATCAAGACCCCAAAGTTTGGTCATTGAACCATCAAGCAACCTAATTCCTTCATCTAACATTTTGTTAGCAACGATAGGCCTCGTACCAGACTATCATAGAGCCTTCGAAAAGACTTTCCAAACTATTTTTTCCGTCTTTCGTAATATTCTGAGACTAATCTCTTATTAAATTTGCCATTTTTTGGTGAATGGTGAGCATGTATCTTTTTTCAGAGTTGAATTTTTCAAACTTTTTTGTCAAGACAATTTAATTAAACTTTAAAAAGCATTTATAAACAACTTAATTGCTCAAACTGAATTCAAATTTAATTTTCTCATTTCTTAAGTATAAGGTCCATTTTTTTTCAAAGTAAAAGGTCCCAAATTTATGTTATGGCATTTATGACGGTTACCTTGAATTAGGGGTAAGCAAAAACGCTTTATAATTTAAGGGGTTTTTAGCTAAAATAGTATATGAAATTGTTATAATTTTTAACTTTTTTTTTGGTAGAAGTTATCATTTTTAACTTTGCTTCATGATATTTAAGATCGATATAAGTAGTCATTGAGATTGTTCACCGTCAATCATTTTGATCATTCTGTGAAAATTTGGTGTTAAATTGAAAAAACTACCAGTTCCAAGGGAGATAATGATTTGATGAAAATACCCTTAACTTGACAGAAATTTCTCACATAATGATCAAAATAATTGACAGTAGACAATCTCAAGACCACGATTTTAAATTTCAGAGACCAAAATGAAGAGTTATATCAATCTCATAACTATTTTTCATAGGATAGAACTTCTCTGCTGAACAGATCAGCAGCAGCTACTTACGACCAATCCCGACTAAACAGATCAGCAGTAGCCAAGTCCAGCTCTTTTTCATAAAAAGCCTAATATAAGCTTTTTAGGTTTGCAAAATCCTTAAGAACTAACCAAAACTGGTAAAACTGTACTTTCATATGCGCGTAATGGCGGGACCGCAATTGAGAGCTAACGGGCCGATATCCGGTAGTTAATGTTCAGACCTAAATGCACCGTACTAGTCCTCCGACACGACAGCCAAGCTACCGACTACAAGGCTACGAGCCTTCGACAACACCACACGGGGGAGTTTGCCACTTCCACGTTTTCCACCTACAACCTTTTATTGCATAATACCCCCTTATATTTTCTATTTTTGTGAAATTACCATTTGCTCTAAATAACTTATAATCAACCACTTGTACTTCATGCATTTTGACAATTTGGTACCTTCGTCCGGTGTCATTCATATTTTTATCAAATAATGATCATGTGACATTCAAGAAGAGTGTAAGGTATGAGGATAACTAAGGCTATCTCCAAAGGGAGTTTAAAAACTCTAACAACTTAAAATCTTGCTCCCTAAATTTTCTCTAATACATGTATTTTAGGGGGCTAAAAAGTTAGATTTTGAGTTTAGTGGTGGGTATTTGAGCTGGGATTGACCGTGGTGAAGAAATATGTAGTGGAAATATGTTAGATAGGCCTTGTGCTAGCAGTTGCATCTATCGTGATTTAGTACATTATGTACCACAACAGCGCGACAGTTCAATGGTAGGGTTTATATTACCTTTGTAATCTAACCATGGAAATCGAGATTTGTCGCATGCTCACTAAAAATCTATTGGTGCGTCTCGGCCCAAACGGGTCTCGTGTATGATAGTCTGACCTGGATTAAGCATACAGTTCCCATCCTGGTTTGGGTTAGTTTTTCGTGTCCATCATTATCCCTCTTTGTATCCTAAATATTGAGTACCTAGGGGTCATGATCAAATGATGAGTATCCTATTATTGGAGGAAAAAACTAAGCGATCCCTTACATATGGGTGATACTCTTAAAAATTTAGATTTTTAGAGAGAAAACAACCTCAAAAGCACACGAATTGTCCCCATTTGAGTGTATGTTGATGGAAAATGTTGATACCAATTCCAATCACGGCCAAATAAAATTGACGAGAAGCGATAAGCAAACTTGACTGTTTCAAAGAACTCGACCGATACGTGAAGAGTGTGAAGTCCTCCCACACAACCAAAAAAAGACAAAACTTAAAAAGTCATATGGTTGGAGTTGAAAGACAAGGAAAAGGGCCACAACCAACCTTAAGGTGGAGTATTTCATCATCAGCTCACTACTCATCACATTGATATTGTTAGTAACTTGCATTTAACTATCTATATAAATAACAACTGTGATGTTTAATCAAGGGGTGTGCTATCTACATACTCCATTTGACTTCTCACACACCCTTTGATAATTTTTTTCTGTTAATCTTTTTCAATTTATCCGATCCGACGAAAGAAAATTAAAAAAATGTGTGAAAAGTAAAATAGAGTATGTGAATATCACACTCTTTTATCAAATACACCTATATACAAAGTGTAACCATCTCATTCTACATTGTATTTTGTTTCGTCAAGTTTCCGACGTTGAATTCTCACATACTTACAACACTACATTGTCACACAACCTAAAGTTCAGATGAGTAATTGTAAAATAAAAAAATATATATTCAGTTGAAAATTCCACAAACGCAGAAAAGTCTTAACTCATAAACTTGCAATTAAAAAAACGAAAAAGAAAACTAAATGAAGAAAGAAAATTGGACAACACTTTAAACTCACCAACTGGTGGTTAGTTAGCCGTTAGCGTAATAACGTTTGATTGAACTCTCTTAAGCAAACAACCTCCATCACCACCCGTCACCCTTCACCCGTCACCCGTCACCACACCACCCACATTCCACTCCCCTACTCTCTCTCTCTCTCTCTCTCTCTCTCTCTCTCTCTACTTTCTCTCTCTCCATTGTCTTCTTCAAGAACTTTCTGCCTCTGTCTTCTCTTGCGTTAGCGTATACATATTGCCAAGCTAATATCCCATTAACAAAATATAAAAAAAACAGAGCATTTGAATTTTAACTTTCTTCCGGGGATTAAAATATTCAAGTTGGTGTTGATATTCGAATTCTTCGATTATTCAATTGGGCATTAAAATATAAATATACTCGGCCGAAGTAGGAACCGTTGTTCCAATGATAAGGAGGTTGGTCTTCTTCGGGAAACATATCTCTCGGGACTCGTGTCTGTCTTCGATTCTGGAGAGTCGAAGAAGATAGCTTTTCTTCTTCTTCCTTTTTCTGCAACTCCCCTCAATTCTTCAAAGTTTCTCCATTTTTTTTTCTGGTAATTTCGGTTTCTTACTTCCCCTGCTGCTTCAGTTCTGACCATTTTCTCTGTTTTCGATTTTAATTAATTATGTTGATTACGTTAGTATTTTGGTTATGAAATCAGTATTAGTTTCGGGGTTTTAGAATTAATCTCCACTGGTTTAATTAACCTTAGATTACTTGATTTTTGGGTTAGATTTTGCTCGTGTTCTGGTTTGACCACTCTGTTTGCGTAACTTCTGAATTGGGTTTTTTCTTTTGGTAATTTTGGGTGTTTTTGTTTGCCAAATTTGATGAATTTCTTGTTTTTCTTGGTAGGAATCGGTAATTTGGTTAAATGGGTGTCACCAATTCGATTGGTTTTTGGTAATTTTGGTTACCGTCCCTGAATATTTACTCAAAGATTGGAGAGACAGAGGAGGAAGAAGATACTAGGCTGTTAAGCTATGGCTACGTATTTCCAGAATTTGAGTAATCAAAACTTACTAAACCCTTATCAAGGGGACGAGAAACTTCCCTCGTACCCCGAACCGCCCGGAAACGTGATGATGTATCTGAATCAGGCTTCCTATGCCGCCGGATCCTACTCCGAGGTCTTGTCCGGCGGCAACTTCTCCCCTCAGAAATATGCTGACTCTGATGGGGGTAGGAGTGAAATGATGTTTATTCCGCCAACGAGTGATCCGGTCAGGGACTGCGACGTTGGCGGCGAGTCCTTGATTGGGAAACATAGTATGCAGGATCATGGATTGTCTCTCAGCCTTTCCACCCAAATTCCGCAACCAGTTTCTCTGCCTTCGTTTCAGTACCAGTATCCGAATTCAAGTCTCTCTTCGGTTCTGAGCAATGCTCCAATGATAGGGAAGGGTGACGAGTACAATCAGAGCGAGGAGTTTAGAAACTTCGAAAGCTTGACATCGGGGTTATATGGAGGCGGCCATGAGGCTGTCAAGACACAGGCTTTCTACAACCCTATGTGTTCATCGGGATCCAAAGAAATGCATTCGGAATATGTGTATGACTCGCTAGGTTCCACGAACGCTATGTTAAGCTCTAAGTACCTCAAGGCCGCGCAACAGTTGCTTGATGAAGTGGTCAATGTCAAAAAGGCTTTGAAGCAATCTCGATTGGACAAGAACCAAGGCTCTAAGCGGAGTGGATCAGATGGTTCCAAAGAGACTGATGGGAATGATCAACATTTACGGAGGTCATCAGATCCTGGTGAATCGAGCACCGTTTCTTCTGTCGAGTTAACAGCAGCAGAACGGCAGGATTTGCAGAACAAGAAGACCAAACTTTTATCCATGTTGGATGAGGTAAATAAGCGCAATTCGTAGAAACTTTTGTTAATTATTTGGTCGTAGATCCTTTTTATGTTACTTATTTTGCAACGTCATCAATTGATATGCTGTTATTGCAGGTTGATAGAAGATACAAACAATATTACCATCAAATGCAAGCTGTGGTGTCATTTTTTGACAAGGTGGCTGGGAACGGGGCTGCTAGGCCGTACACTGCACTTGCTCTCCAAGCAATTTCCCGTCACTTTCGCAGTTTGCGTGATGCAATCAAGGGCCAAATTCAAGTGACGCGGAAAAAACTGGGAGAGCAAGATAATTCGTCGGATGGTCAAGGATCAGTAATACCCCGCCTCCGCTACGTGGACCAGCAACTCAGACAGCAGAGGGCATTTCATCAGCTTGGTGGATTGCAGCATGCTTGGAGGCCCCAAAGAGGACTTCCGGAAAGCTCTGTTTCAATCCTTCGTGCTTGGCTGTTCGAACATTTCCTTCTTCCGTATGTACTCGAGCACCTTTTTGCCTTAATTGAAAATCATATTTGCCAATCTCTTAAGAATTTTGGTCACTGATTCTTTTGTGGTTTTGGTGTCCCTCCAGCTACCCAAAGGATTCAGAAAAGATTATGCTTGCAAGGCAGACAGGATTAACCAGAAACCAGGTAAGATGACTTATAGTCTTCTTCCTGTTGCATCGCCATTTATTATTTCCGTTACTATAACATCCCACATCGATCAACGGAGAGGGAGTGATGTGCCTTATAAGTACATGCCCACCTCCATATAGCACGAGGTCTTTTGGGAGCTCACTGGCTGTTGAACTCCGAAGTTAAGCGAGTTGACCCACTGAAAAATTCTTGTGTGAGTTTTTCAAAACAAAATCGTGAGTTTTTCAAAACAAAATCGTGAGGACAATACAGTATCGTACTACGGCAAAGCCGATATGGGATGTGACAAAATAAATTTATAAGTCTTATTTATTCCTTGTTTTTAGCATTTTCATTCAATAAATGACTTTCGTCATCTTCGAGTGTCGGCCAGCACGTGACCATCTCGATATTTGGTCCTTTCTTTTCAATGCCATCAACATGACGACTCAATGTTGTAATTTCTTCGTTATCATTTGAATCTCGTAGCTTACCTTGAAATATTACATCACCAAGGCCATATGGACCCTTGTTTTGTTTGCCTAGTGTCGTAACTAACATTGTTCGGTATCAGGTTGCCAACTGGTTTATCAATGCAAGGGTACGGCTTTGGAAGCCCATGATTGAGGAAATGTACAAAGAAGAATTCGGTGATTTGGAAATGGATGCGAAATCTTCACCAGAAAACGCACTCAAAGAAGAAGCAAGAGTTGATTTCTCAGCATCCGAGGACAGGAAAGAGGAGTTGCACGAAAGCCTGATATCCGCAACTGCTGATAGCATTGAACCAGGGCAAATGCATGACTCGAAGTCGGGTCACAGTTCCACATATGACATGCCGGGGTTGGATCATTTCACAGTTGGCAACGACGTGTCACTCGCATTGGAGTTGCGGCATTGCGAAGAGCACGATGGATTTCCTCCATCGACCGGATCCCATGTAACAGTTAGCGATGCGGCAGCTTCTTTGGATTGTCACTATGGGGATCCAGAGCAGCAACATTTGATTCAGGTTTGGCAATACCCACGCGTTACTTGATTTTGTAGTCCGAGAGGATTATCGCCTCCAAGTTTTGGGTGGTAAGCGGTCTCAGGCAATGATCGTCGAGAAACAGAATGCTTGTTTTGTTGCTGTAGCAAAGGGGGTGTAGATGTAGATGTGTGTATGATACTGATACCAACTTGTAATATAACAGAGATTGGTGGAAGAAGAAGAAGAAGAAGCCTTAGGCATATTTGTAAACTAGTTTTGTAAAGATAAAAGGTGAAGGAATATCTTGTGCATTCATTGAATAAGGAACTTGGAAACTCTATAAGTGTGACATCAAAATGTATAATCTCATTTGGGAAATAAGTCTGATACAAGATTTACATGAAATCGGGTGTATAATCCGAAGTATTTGTTTATATTCTCATGTGACGTGTTGGGAGAGTGTTTTTTTTTTTTTTTTTTAATTTATGAAATGAAAATGTAATATATAATCGGTAGATTACGAGATTGTGTAACTACAAATACAAAAATGACTCTTTGTTTTTTGTTTTTTATTTTTACAATTTTATGTCAACCATATGTATCCGTAAAAGAACGTTCACAAGAACGTATTCATTATGAAATATCTCTCTCGGCACGTACGTAATATGTCAAAAGATGAGTAAAATGTAATAAAATTTGTCTCTCTCATCACGTGATGCTCTATAGAAAAACAAATACAAAGAGATGTACACTGGTTTGTATGTTAGTCGCTCTCTCATGGGACTATGAAGAAGCGTAATTATCCAAGCATTCGATTTTCCTGATGGTCTTGGAAGGAGATCGGATTGGATGGTGGATATCCCAAAGCAATATCATCACGGGAACAATTTTTTCTGGCAGAAAATTGTTGGCATTTGAAAATTACTGGGAGGGGTGTTAACTGTTCAGGTTTGGCAGATAGGGCAGAGACACCTTTAATCTATAGGGTTGTGGGGGCCTAGACTTTTTTTTGTTTTGTTTTGGGGCGGGTGGGTGTCATTAAATTACAAAGTTAGAAACGAGAGTAAGAGAGTGACAGGTGGAGGGGGGCCAAAGGAACAAAGATGGCAATCATTACTAAAGCATCCGATCAGACCGCCCCAAAATAGTAACACACACACAAAACTAGGATTAGTCTCATCAGCACACCAACGCCCTACCTCAACCTCAAGAAATTTTTTGCAGTGTGCTGAAAATACATCGATATATTAAGTGTTACTGTATAAGTGGTTGGATATTTAAAAATAATAATAATTTAAGCCACTTATATGATGACATTAAGTATACCAAGTCGTGTTTTCCAACATATTGAAAAATTTCTCCACCCTCAATTAATATTGACTACCTTTCTCTCGAAAACCTTGTGTAACATGGGCATTCAGGTCACGTTATATGTACAGTCTTTCATAAAAACATAGTCTACTTGTATTTTAGCCTCATTCGGCTTCACGTTAGTTCTATTAGGTGTGAGAATCGTCCTAATTAGTCAGCGCTACACAAGTTTTTCTTACTTCTCTCTAGAAAACTTGATATAAAGGCATCCATACCGCTTCATTTGTTGGTCATCTATTAGAAAACATGGGACTCAATGCATTTTGACTCGTTTGGCCACAAGCTTATCCTGCTTAGTGGGAGTTTTGCCCTAGTTAGTCAACCCTACACAAATTTTACTCTTCTTAATACAATGAGAAACTTACTTGCATCGAAAATGCTACTAACTCGAATGAGAGTTCAAAATTAACTTTGATTATCACTACAATGACATCTCGGATGATCTCAATCAAAATCACATGAACCCATTTACATTCTATTCATTATTTGAAAGATTGTGAAATCAGTGTCCTTTCAACATCTCTCCTTCTCTTTATATATCTCAATCGCAGAGTTTGATTCTCTTCTATCTTTTTTCCCTTCTTGTTCCGTCCCTTCACTCTTCTCCTCTCTCATGCCATCTCCAACCAACCCAACCAAAGGGCTAGAGGGTTAAAATAGCCCATTTTGACACAAAAACCATCTCCAATCGAGGGTTAGGCCAAAAGGCTCGTTGCCTTCACCCAGCCAAAAATGGGAAATCGGCCAAAGGGTTGGCCAAGAGTAGCCAGCCCTATAGCCTAGCCCTCCAGTGCCATAATGTCAAGCTTGACATTTTGCCATCCCTCAAGTGCCAAAATGTCAAGCTTGACATTTTGCCAGCCCTCAAGCTCAGCCCATTTGAATGCCAACGGCTACTTGGCGACAAGTGGTTCTCAAAATATGTCTGAAAATTTTATTTTAATATGGTAGTTTAATTTAATTAACCATATTAATTCAATTAAAATAATAAATTATGTTTGGCGTATGGCCCTTTGGCCCCTTGGTTGGAGATGGTATAAAATATAGCATGACACTGTTAATTAAAATATAATTTCTTGCAGAACTATAAAGCTAAAGAGAGCCCATTGACCCTCACTCGGTTAGAGATGGCCTCAATTTCCTCTTCTTCGTTCTCTCTCTAGTGAGAAGGTAAAACAAGATAATGATGTGGCTTCAAATAAGAGGGGAGAGAGGGGAGGAAAAAATAGGAGCGGAGAGAATCCAGATCCATCAATCTCCATATGTATGAAGCATGAATACGATACCTAACATGAAAAAGTAAGATATTCCCATATGCTTAGAGGCTCAGAAGCTGACAATCTTAGAACTGCAAAAGACACCCCACTTTTTCCCTCCTCCTCTCCTCTCCCTCCTTTTATTACAGTCCTCCACTGCAAACCCAGCAGCACTGCATATGAATAGAACAATTTAACGTGCTGAACTAGCTGAGACCAGCTGCTGTCCTTCTGCCTTTCACAACAAGAGAGAGAAAGTGAGGAGAGAGAAAGAGACAGCGATATACACACTGTTTAGAGTGAGAGAGAGAGAGACGAAAGAAAGTAGATTTGAGAGTCCAAAAGAAATGTGACTGCAGACACTAAAGCTGGAGGCTTGGATGCTTTTTGGGTGTTGGTTTTTTGTAAGTCAGGGAAAATTGGGACCATCTTTTCTCTTGTCATTTTCTCTGTGTTTACTTGCCCAATTTACCTGCCTTCGTTAAGGATCTAGCACAAGTCTATGTTTCTAACTTTTTGTTACGAGTAATGCTAGATAGATTAACTTTTTAGATCGTATTTGTAAATTGTTATATAATTTATAAAATATAGTTTAAATAAATGGTACCTAGCATTACCCTTCTGCTGCTGCTTACATTTAGATTAGGCCTGCTCTCTCTTTTGCACACAGAGGAGAGAGATAGAAAAGAGAGGAGAGAGAGAACCATTTCTTCAGTAAAGGTAGGATTTGAAACCCAAATCACGGATTGGTTCTTGCTCTTTGTTTTGCCATTCAAAGGGTCATCATAGCTCAAATTCTCAGGTTTACATTCACCAAATTGGGTTTTTCTTGCTCTTGTCAAAAGTGCTTTTCTTTTAAGCCATTTTATGACAACAAATTCACCAAAGATTCTGAGATGGCCTTCTACCTCAATAGCCAAGTCCTATTTATATCTGGGCTGATCAAACTATACTTTCATTGCTTTTTTCCTTGACATATCCATCTCCCCACTCTCTCTCTCTCTCTCTCTCTCTCTCTCTCTCTCTCTCTCTCCTATGATAATGAATTAGATTTTTCAATTTGGTTTTCTCCCCTTTGAAAGTTTCGAGCTTTTCAACTTCTTGTTTGCAATGGTGTCACAAGACTCACCCCCAAATCCCTCCTCAAGCATTTTCCACCAGTTCATAATCTCAGACTCCATTTCTGCTCAAAATCATCATCTGGAAAGCCAGCACCTTGACGCTTATCCGCCTTCGTTTCAAACTAGTACCACAGTTCCACAAGCTCTCGGAGTACTCCCCGGCATTCACTCCCTTGGCGAAAGAATGTCCCGATCAGTAGACCTTATTCAAGCTCCTACTGGCGCATCAGTGGAGAACCAAGCGCAGCGGCTTTCGCTCTCCCTCGGTTCCCGCATGCTTGTTCCTTCTGTCCAGTACCGGTACAACAACTTCCTCACTGGGGAAGAATCGGGGGAGGCTTGCAACCCGGGAGTTGAGCACGTGGGCGATGAGTACTGCTTCATGGGCAGCGCACTTGCTTCGCATTCAAGGGGGCTGAATAGATCCTGCTCCACTTCTTATGGAGCAGAATCTGTAGCTGCTGTCATTGCGAATTCGAAGTATCTTAAACCGGCTCAGTCCCTCTTGGAAGAGATTGTTAATGTTGGCGGAAAATTGGTTGACATTAGCAATGAGAAACATGTTGGGAAATTGTATGGAGAAGGGCAGGGAGGCGGTATGGGGCTCTCCTCTGACCTAAAGGCAGAGCTGTCTTGCAATGCCGGGCTCATGAACGCCGACAAACACGAATTGCAAGCTAGACTTGCAAACCTCATCACATTGTTGGAACAGGTAAAATCTTGATGTTTAGTTTAAGTTTTTAAACAAGGCGGTATTCTAAACTAGTTTAATCTACGGGAATGGGGGGATTAGAACTTAGGTATAAGGCGTCGGACCCACTGCCTTAGGGTTTAGGGAACATTTTTTTATTTTTATTTTTAAGACTTAGTTTGTTCGATGTTTTTAAGGTTGAGGACAGATGTGGGAAGTACTACCATCAAATGGAACAAGTGATATCATCATTTGAGATGGTGGTAGGGGAAGGAGCAGCCAAGTCCTACACAGCTCTGGCACTCAAGGCCATGTCAAGGCATTTTTGCAGCTTGAGAGATGCCATAGTTTCACATATCTACACTGAGAAGCGAAAGCTGCTGCAAGATGTTCCGAAAATCAGCAGCGGGTTATCGCAACTGAACTTGTTTGATAGAGAGTGCAGGCACAAAAGAATGTCCCTTCAACAGCTCGGCATTTTCCAGAGCCAACGCCAAGCTTTCAGACCAATTCGTGGATTGCCAGAGACCTCTGTTGCGATTCTTCGCACTTGGCTTTTCGAACACTTCCTCCACCCGTAAGCAATCCAAGAACTAATCAACCCTTCATTGGGATAATCCGAATTAATTGTGTTTAACTTGGTTTTGATCATACAGATACCCGAATGACAATGAAAAGCTGCTGCTAGCATCACAAACAGGGCTGTCCAAGAACCAAGTAAGTTCCAACAACTTGATTATGTCCTAATTAGTTTCATATGCTGTAGGTCAAATGTAACTGTCCCATTTTCTGATGATCCATGTTGCCTCTGTTTCAGGTTGCGAATTGGTTCATAAACGCGCGTGTCCGGCTGTGGAAACCTATGATTGAAGAAATGTACAAGGAAGAGTTTGGGGAGTCTTCAGAGGACTCTAACTCTCTACCCGCTGGTTCCATGACCGGCGAAGGCAACACAGATCGGACAGAGGATTAATCGCTTGCAGTAGAAGGCATTTCAAGTCTTTTGAGTTTGATGGTAAAAATTGCCAGTAGAAGTTTAACGACTGAAGTTGTAAAGATTTTCAATTTCTCAAGTCTAACATATGCAACTGTTGGTTTTGGTTTTGTGAGATTAAATGGAAATCAGGTCTTAGAATTTCTCTTTGATTTCGGAGCATATAGCGTCGCGAAATACAGAATCTCGGAAAAGCAAAACAATTTAAGATGAATGCTAGTAAGAATTTTACACATCCTGCTCACATCTGTTCTTTGATTAGCAAATCCTTCCCTATGTGCGTCTTCTTTCTTTCGGCTGTGGTTTGTCAAACTGAATCTCCCTTGCATCGCGTGTTATTTCATCCAAGGCTCGAATTTCAGAAATAATCCGTCTCCAAAGTTGAACATAAACAGAAGCTTCAGTTTTGTGGTCGAAATGCTTTACGTTGTAAACTTATACCCAACAAATGGGCGTGTTGAAACCAGAAAGCCACTCTGGTCACTGTAACGCAGAGCTGGAAGCCATAACATCCTCAACTCATCAGGGCCTACTCTTCAAAAAATAGGTCGTCTGCATCATCGTCAAAACTACTTCGCGGACTCCTCCTGGACCCGACCATCTGCAAAGTGAACATGTCCAAATGACATCGATAAATCAGCTTAATTGATCGTATGCAGAATCCACTAAATTAATGCAAAATCATATCTCGAGTCTCTCACCGGCAAGAGTGATGGCCAAGTTTGCTTGAGCTTCTGCCTTGGAGTTTCGTTCCTTTGAAGGTACACACGAACATGACAGAATATTATAACCGGCCTTCGTGAGGCGGTATCATACAAACCGACAAAAAGCAATACAGCACAAAAGATAAATAGACTCGACTTTGCTCACCCTCAGGACATGGCCGATCTTGAAGGAGAGCAATTTATCCTTCAGTTTCTTCACCTCTTCATACAAATCGTTTTTCACCTTCCATAAACCCTGAACCTGTCCAGTTATGTTTCTCTGTTAACACAGAACAAGGAGTAAAAGGAAAGGGAAAACCGCAAAACTGCTAAAGTATCAAACAACCAAAGACAACGTAAACCACCTTAAGCAGAAGAATGTAATCACGGTACTAAACAACCTGCATACGCACGAGTTTGGAGTCGCCTTGGACAGAAATCCTTGTAAAACCATTTTTTATGAGCACAATTTAACCCAAAAATAACAGCTCGGTACTCAGCAAACATTGTTGGTTACAACACCCGGACCTTCACGTATTTCACCAATCTACACGAGGAAAAGCATGGTTAGAGTCTTCGAAAGACGAGTAACTATAAGAAAAGACCACCCAGACGTAAAATGTATACCAAGCGTCCATCGTCTGCTGCTCGCAACACAGCTCCAGCACCAGCTATTCCAGGGTTTCCGTTTGATGCACCGTCAAAATGAAGAATACAGGAACCCTGCATATTTAACCTGTCCCTGAAATATCTTTGGTAAGTAAATACGTTGACATCGTGGAATTCACATTTCTTTGGTGATGGTTTTTAGTTTCTACCCGGTGTTGATTTTGTGCATGCTGAGAAACAAGGTTGGGTACACCAATGCTGGCAAGAGTACTGTTTTAAACCAATTGACTGGAGCCAATGTGCTTGCTGAGGATTGATTATTTGCAACCGTAGATCCAACCACGAGATGGGTTCAGGTAGCTTGATCATACTCTGGACAAATTTCTTATTACATGATCATGAGTTATCTACCGTATAAACCACTGAAAAGTCAGAGAAGCAAAATTTTGATTTTGATCGATGTAGTACCGAACAGGCTTCAGGGGATGCATGAAATTTGGTTTACATACTATGCCACCTTTGATTGTCCACGGACAATGAGCTACTTTAGATCCTATACCCCGGAATTTGGACTTCATGCAATCGGTTAATTAATTATGAATCAGTTCCAGTTGAACCGTCGGGCTTTTGCATTGAGTCCATGATTTCTAGGTCTTTTTCTAGTAGACATGCAAGTCTGACGCCATTTTCTTCCAGATGAAGAATGGGAAACAGTTTCTTCTCACAGATACTGTTGGTTTCATTCAGAAGTTACCAACTATAGTGGTAAGATGCTTGCACAACTTATTCATGAATCTGCTACTGTGCAGCTTAGTTTCTCTCTCAGGTTTCATTAAAATGATGCATTTGCGATATCGACTTCAGTCACCACTGGCTGAGCAACAGATAGAAGCTGTAGACAACGTTTTGTCATAACTGATGGCTCAGTTGTTAATCCAATGTTGCGGAATGAGGGATTAACGTTAATCATCATATCTGTGAATTGCGTGGTGTTGGTTGTTCTTTTTTTCACATGGAGTGTACGAGTGCTTGTTTCACTGTTTACTTTTGATACTCGAGTGGAATCTGTTGCTTAACAGGACTCTATGGTATGTATCGGTGGATGTTGATTTTTATTTAAACATTTTGGTATGTGCATCTCAGTTTGTATATTTATAGGAATATACGGACAAAGGAATGCTGGTAGAGGCACACGTACCGCTGCGGTATGCCAGGATACCAACACCAATGACGCTACTGTGCATATCATGGTCGCAATTTTCTTCATCGACTGTCCACTGTTGTGTGGGAGCTCGTTCCTCATCATACAAGTCCCCTCATTAATTTGACGGATAAACATCAGTTCGTGCTCGATAAATTTTGTAGTTATTTTGTACATATGTATGGTATCATGTTTTCTGTCATGTGTAAAATACTTTGAAACTAGACAGACCACAGACGTAACTAAATTCGTTTCTTGTCTGATTAGTTGACGCAGTACGAAGCAACAGGGAAACTAATGTAAACCCTCATAGAACAGTTTTTTTGGTATCCACCAGGGTTTGAGAGAAAACCCATAGGTTACTTTGATTAATTGATTCAACTGGTGAGTGCGCAACCTTTGCATTTGAATGGTCCTTCAACCCATTAGTTTGGTACCCACTGCATCCTTTTGCTTTGCGACAGTCCACTTTCTCTTTAATCTATTCGGCTATTTGTTCCACATCATTAGTTTTCGTACTAGCATCTTATTGTTTTAAGTTCTTGAGTTCACACGAGTTACTGTGCGGTTTGTTCGATGTATATGCAAATCCCAGCTGGCAGCAACACTGTCCAAGCTTAAGTTTTCTGTATATAACAGTCGAACCCTAATCAATGTGATTTTTTTTTTGGTACGAAGGGAATTTTATTGATATCGAAAAAGGGTACACCTAGTCGGGGGAGGGGGAAAACCCTAATCATCGTGATTGAATCAATCAAACTTACCGGAAATCACAAATATTATGAAACCATTTCAATAGAGTTGTGCTGTCATCTAGTCATGTTATTTGTCTTCTGCAAAACTGAAGCTCCAATGGTATCTGGTTCAAAGTTGAAACTATTTCCAGTTTTAGTCTGTTGAGATGCTAATGGCATTTTCATAGGTCACCCTCATCTATACCCTAAACCCAATATTCAAACCGCGTTGGGATTTTGCCTAACGTAAGACTAGGGGTGGATTTTTTTGCCAAATTGCCGTGCCAACCGAATTACCAATCGTGCCATACCGATTTTGTGCCAAATTTGTTGTGCCAATCGGTAATGGTACGGTATTGTACCGTACCGAAATTTTATGGTACGGTATTGGTAATGGATATCATTACCACATTATTACCTTACCGTACCGAACATATAATATAATATATAAATTATATAATATCTAATTATATAACACATATTTATAATATATATTTATAATATTCCAATAATTTGATATGATGAAAGAGACTCAACCTCAGTTCAAGATTCCAAATAGGAAGAAGATTGTTGCTAGTGTGTGGGATTTATATGTGTTGGAGAAGCTTAAGTTATTTGAAGCAATGCATAATCAAAGGGTAAGTATCACAACCGATACTTGAACATCGGTACAAAACATTAATTACATGGTAGTTACCGCTCAATTCATGGATAGTGAATGAAAGTTGCATAAACGGATCATAAACTTCATAAAAATCACGGGTCATAAGGGAAAAGACATTGGGAAAGTTCTAGAGGTGTGTTTGAACCAATGGGGATAGAAAAGATCTTTAGCATGGGGGATACTTCTATTTGTTTTGGTTAGTAACTTCTATTTGGATTGTAAGCTTAATTTTCATCATGAATCTAGATGCATCATTTGAATTATTGTGTATGTGAATTTTGAATAATGAATAATAGATGAATTTAGGCTACACTATATGAGATAAATGTATAATAAAAAAAGTTTTGCCCTTAAATTGGGTTAAAAAAAACAAAAACAAATTTTGTCCCAAAACAAAGTGGCAATTACCATTGTCATACCATGCCAACCGAACATTTGGCAATACCGAACTTCGGTATACCAAAAATTTGGTAT
Organism: Crataegus laevigata; assembly: GCA_963580275.1. NCBI lineage: Eukaryota > Viridiplantae > Streptophyta > Magnoliopsida > Rosales > Rosaceae > Crataegus > Crataegus laevigata. The sequence continues at coordinate 1,646,891 of OY756949.1, forward strand.
GGTAATGGCAATAGATTTTACCAAACCGAAAGTTTGGTACGGTACTTGGTACGAGAGTTTTGGTACGGTAACCGTACCGAACCCACCCCTACGTAAGACACAGTGAGGAAACTTCGTACCTATGCCTAAAATGGGATTTTACCCTCATTAAGGCAATATTACATATTGATTGATTACACTATAAATTGCATATAAATTACAAATAAATTTCTTTTCTAAATCAATCCTTATAGGTAAGATCTCATTAACTTTCCAACACGAGACACCATCATGACACGAGTTAATTGAATAAAGATGTCACTTTATGTGTTGTAAGCACCCTCGCCTTGATCCTCTTCATCAGTTTCCACTGAAACTGCTTTTGTGCTTCACATGAAGCTAGCTTTTGCTGCAAAAACAGCTAATAATAATAAACTACTATGAGCAAATCTCGAAACGAAACCAAAACAAAATTTTCTTAAATTTTTAGCATAAGATACACACAACATAATGTAACACGCATGCTTCATGCATATAAACCAACATCATTCAAGCAATCCAAACTAACATTCATGTCTTAAAAACTGAAAATGAACTACTACAAGGAAACACAATTGCTGATATGTGAGACTCTATTCTCCAAAACGACCACTCACGAGTGGCACCACACGACATTTCATATGGGAAACCAATTCGTGCATTGGCGATGGTCAAGTATTTGACGTCAAAATGGTATAAAATCATTACAAAATTTTCAATGGATCATCCACCCATTCAACGATATCTCTAAAATGGTACAAAATCATCATAAATGAATGCGATTTCATAAATTGACCCTGATTATGAGTTGAAATGCACAAGCACAGAAGAATAAGGAATATTTACAATAATAATTATTCAGTAAATGTGATAATTAGTTATGGAAATATCATATGGGATTTGGAGAAGCAAATCAAAACGTATGAATTGATTGCGTAATAGGCTCAATGTTGTATATATAAATGGATTTGTAATGTGGTTTTGTATTTTGGAGTTGATCGTGAAAGGTTAAGGTTACATATATACTTTGTTTGTGGAACGGTCAAAGATGGCAGTTGGAATGCACAAAATTTTAGTGATTGGAATCGGCATTTTTGTCAGCTGTTTGCTGCTCCAATGCGAACAAGTTGATGCAAAAGAATATATAGTGGGGGATGAGAAAAAATGGAGCCCTGATGCTAACTTAACCCAATGGACTGAGGGCAAGAAGTTTAAGGCTGGAGATGTTTTGGGTAAAATTACTGAAATTTGGTTTTCTTTTCAATTCGTGTTCATGCATGCATCCGATTCCTCAAGTTCATATATTACTATATTTGATTAGCAGCTGGTTTGTTTACTAATTCAATGTATTTTATTTTGAAAACAGTTTTCAAATATAATAAAGATCCCTTTCTCATGGTGGCTGCTGTACGGGAGAAGGATTTGTTCGAGAAGTGTGACTTATATGCCGGTGCGATAAACATATACCGTTCAGGAAACGATCATGTGGTATTGGAGAAGGGCACAACCTATTTTGCACCTTATCTGACTCCCTATTGTGAAAATGGAATGAAACTTACCGTTGATGTGGAGTAACTATGTGTTATAGTTATAAACATGCATGATGCGGTATGTTTATTAGGCAGACTCCATTGTATGTTATATAAGAGAGATGCTATATATAATGAAGAAATAATTGTAGCTAGCTGTATTGTTTTTTGTCCTTGTTCATTACCAAAACCATTGATTGATCGCTAGCATCGCCAATATTTAATAAGTCCATCATTTCAATTATTTCAACAATCAGAATTTCCACACCACCACTTAGGAACTTCCATTCGAATTTTTTTTTGGAACACTACTTGGATGTTGCAAATTCAGCAGTAGCATCTGCTGCTACCAAATCACGTTTGGATGCGTATTAAGTTTGTGTTTATAATTTTAATTATTTGAACACATGTTTAAATGTGATTGGGTAACAATAGAATTTGCAGTAGCCAAATAGTGCTTAATGCCATTCATACCATATTTTTATACCACATTTTTATATCACCTTAGGTGGCATTTGATGTGGACAGCTAGCTACATCATTTGAATTAATCATATTTTTTAATTTAGTTCATTATTTAATAAACTAATAATTAAAAAAAATTAGTTAATTAAATGATGATTGTGATATACGAGGAGTCTTTCTCCTTCATTTCCGTATAGGGGTGGGCATAAAAACCGCCAAACCGAAAAAGCGAATCGAACCGTGACAAAAAAAATTGTCAAAAACCACGTTGATCAAAAAAGTCAAAACAGGAACAAAAATCGAACTGAACCGTTTCAAACGGTTCTGGTTTTAGTTTGGAAATATTAAGAACCGTAGGAACAGGACCGAACTGTTTTTAATATAAATTATTGTTTTATTATTTTTTTATATAAATAAGACATTTTTCCAAGAAGACCATGTGCATAAGCCTAATATTTTTCTTCACTTCTCTCCCGATCCTTTGTTGTTTTATCACTTTTTTCCCTTACATTATTTTTCTCCATTCTTTTCCAGTATATTATGCATTATGTACATTTTAGTTTTAGTTTAAGATCTACACTTTGGTCTTGATATGAGCTTTTCTATCTTTTGATTTATATTTATATGCACACTTTCTATCTTCTGGTCACAAATCTTGTAGATCTAGTAGTGGAAACTCAAATTTACTTAAATTTGTGGTTGAAATATGTGTTTGGTATTAGAAGTAGAAAATTAGAGAAAACATAAATATAATTTTGGTTAGAACCGTAAACTGGCAAGAATCGAACCGAAATCGGAACCATCATGAATCGAACCGTACGATTTTAGTAATAAATTTAAGCGGAACCGCACCGAACCAAACCATTGAAATTTTTTGGTTCTGGTTCCATTTTGAAGGCTGAACGGGACCGTGCCTACCCCTATTTCCTTGGGTTTTGCAAATTTTTAAAATGATGTGGCTGTCCACATCATATGCCACCTAAGGTGGTATAAAAATATGGTATGAATAGTATTATTCTTTTTTAGCTAATTCCATGAAAATACGTAGGGGCACCTCATCCGACAGGTTTGGTTTTATTGGTTTTTTCAGTTTGTATACATGGATTGCAACTTGCAAGCATGAAAGGCAACACAAAAACACTTGGTAATGCTAAGGAGATTAAATTTGTAAATTAAATGATGTGTCACCAATAAAAAATAAATATATTTGTTTGGACCCGATGTTACACTATCGGCCTAAGTGATCAAAGCCGTTGGTTGAGCATAGTTCCAGATCGACGGATGGAAAGGTAAATATAATTTTGTTATTAAAAGATATTATTATGGTTTTATCATAATAATTATCTGTTAATAAAGAATTGTTTTTATATAAGATAAATGGGATGCAAACTATATCTCGAGCTTTAAGACCCTTATCTGGTTAAGCGACAATTTGCGTCCAAATTAAATGTTGGTCAGATAAGACTGTAAAGAGATACATATTGAATGGGTGTTGGACTGATGCCGTGCAACTGCTCTTGAAATGATATGTTTGATGGAAGATGGTTTTTAAATAATAAAGCATGCATGATGGGATTATATTCTATTTTATTATGCATGGTATAAAGGCTACATATGGAGTTTTGGTGATGAGGTAAGAAGCCTAAGTGGGCTAGGCTTTCGACATGATGGGATTTGCCTAGATAGGTTTTCTTTATCTTGTTTAAAAAGTCACGCAAATTTGAAGGATATATTTGTCATATGCCACATATCAGATTTTATTCCGCGTAGTAGAGTTGCAGTTGGACTCTATGGAGTAATCCAGGCCGTGCCAAGCAAGGATAAAATTCTATCAATACAAGGTGCTCTGCGACAGAGAGGGGACCTCTAACTCAACACACAAATCTGCCCTACGCAAACCCTCGCTCAACACGAAACCTCTCAACACCCTTGAGATTTTTATTTTCTTTTTCCGCCTTCATATCTTCAGTTTGGATAAACAGCATTGTTGCCGTAGAATCAACTGTCCTTGAAGTACCTTCAATTTGGATAAACAGCACTGCATCGAGGTCAACTGGTTATCTATCCAAGTCTCAGCCAGCAAGGATTTTCGGATCCCTGTCGACAGAGATCATCTCATCAGCCTTCTCAGCGAAGTGAAGTGTTACTGATTGTTGGGTTCGGCGCGTCAAACGCTGAGTTATTTTATGATCGTATACTCACAAGTGGGGTTTAGAGTTCGGCACTCGAACGGCCGAACCACATTCACCATCAAAACCTTCGTCCGCTTTGAGTATTTGTGCCCCTACACTCTTGTATCGATTCGGCGTGAATTTACCTTCACAAATACAGTTACTGTGGCCAAATTGGACGACGACGAGCCGTGAACTTTGTAATTGGTATCCTTGTCTTCAGGCTTGAGGACCCAGAGGCCGAGACGTGTTCCTTTCTCGGCTGCAGTCGCAGAACATAGAAGTCAGTCGTGCGCATCAGCACAGCACACCAGTATTTTTACTTTCCGGCCGAGCTCGGCCGACTAGTTGGCACGCCCCGCACGCATTTGAAGGACGTAGTTAGCTTGTTAATTACTCGGCATGTGCGCCGTGTAGGCTAGGTAGTTTTTTGTAGTCAACAATATTAATTAACACTTGATTCATAATCCAATGATCTACAACCACATCATTTAATTTAAAATTTTTGGTCTCCTAACATTACCTAAAACACAGAGTGATGTTAGACTAAAATCGACTTGCCCAACTAATTGGATAAAATATAAAAATTAGAACACAAAGTTTTCATATTTTTAATATTAATTTTTAATTTTTATGTTTTAGCTTAGGGAGAATTTTAATTCAACCAAAATTTAATAGGTTAATGTTTAGGGGTGTGCTATCCACACATCATTTTTTACTTCTCACACACTCCTGTTAATTTTTGTCCGTTAGATCTTTTTTAATTCATCCGATCCGACGGTCGAAATTCAAAAATGTGTGAGAGAAGTAAAAAAGGGTGTGTGGACCTAATGTTTACATCATTGAAGTCATCGACACTGTTCTATGTAATATATACTATTTTCTTACCTAGAAACATCGAGTAGGTTAAAACATCGTCTTACGTCATCATATTCGATTTTTGTTTACTATTGGGGAGAGGCAATAATGTGCACGCCATCATCCATTTGCAAGCCGTAACTCAGGCTATAAACGGAGTTGGATTTAAATGGAGTTGGATTTGAATGACATTAGTAGGTAGACTAGGTAAGAGTTTGTTTGGAGTATTTTTAAAATGATTGAAAGAGTTTTAATAAAAATATTTTTGGAACCAATTATTAGTAAAGAAATACAAGTAAACTTGGAAAAGCATTTACATTGCTTGATGAAAGAAGCATCAGTGCTCCTTGTAGAAAGCACTTTGGGTTTTTCGTGAAAATGTTTTTGAAATCAATTCTTAGTAAAAAAATGCAAGTAAACCTGGAAAAAGTATTTATAGTGCTTGATGAAAGAAGCACCAGTACTTCTTGCAAAATGCACTTCGGGTGCTTTTCGAATCCAATATTTTCTCTAAAAGCGATTTCAGTCATTTTAAAAACACTTTCAAACGAGTCATAAGACATCAACCCAACTCCACCCCAATCCAAAATCGGGTTGGGTTCGATAGGGTTTTATGTTAACTCTAAGAGTATCTCCAAAGGAGATGTCAAATATAATATATCAAAATTTTGTTTGATGACCGATGTGGTAAATTGAATACAAGTGCTAAATTTTCTTCTTTTTCAATGGATGTGTCAAATATTTATTTTATTATTTTATTGGGCCTAGAATTACATTAACTATTAAAAATAATTAAAATAATTGTAGTTTTTATTATATTGGTTGATAATGAGACTCATGTATTAAAAAATTCAATTAAATATATTTGACTCCTTCTTTGTTTGCTGTAAAAAAAGACAGCTAGAAAGTAAGAAGTCAAATTACTCACATGCCACACTATATATGACATATCCATTAGAGAACACTTAAATATCTTTTAATACTGTTTGACATATTTAACATTTTCTTTAAAAATGATCTTCTTTTTTTTTTTTGGAAAACCTTAGTCTAGGTGCAAATAAGTTTCTTTGCCTCCACCAAACCGCTAGCCGCTAGGTATGAAATTTACGTTGAGGCCCACACTTCATGCTTTTGGTCGCAAGTGGTCCATTCATAATATCAAGATGCAAATCAGCCCAAACCCCAACCCTCCCAGAGTTAGCGGCTTTTTTTTTTTGTTTTTTTTGTTTTTTGTCAAATGATAGATTTTATTAAATTAAATAATATATTAGCTATCGATGAGATTTGAACTCACGTCGTCATGCAATGGCTCAACTTATTTCCACTATTATGGTAAATGGCCATTTGTCCACAGTCGGCGTTTAAAAATGGTACACCTGGTCGGGGGAGGGGGAAAACCCTAATAATCGTGATTGAATAAATCAAACTTACCGGAAATCACAAATATTATGAAACCATTTCGATAGAGTTATGCGGTCATCTAGTCATGTTATTCATATTCTGCAAAATTGTGTTGGAAATTTTGAGCTTTTGAGTAGAAATTCATTGTCCCACATTGACTATTCTCAAAATATTTCCTCTCTTTATAAGGTTTTGTCTCTTATATAATTAATTATATCAAAATATGGGCCTTAGGCTCGAACTCTAATAATTAAATTATTTAATAATTATTTTCAAATTTAATTAATTATTTTTAATTAATTTCGAATTTAATTAAATTATTTTTTGAACAAACTCATCTTTTCAGATGAATTCTGCAGTGAATGAAAAAAAATTCAAAGAGCACAACCCCCTATGAAGAGATGTCTCCCAACAGTCACATCCCATTTTCATACATGTTGCGAACATGCATCCACACACTATATATGCATTCATCTGCATGGCATTCAAGTTGTCTGTTTTATATTTTTGTTTTGTTCATACTCTGTTAATTTTTCTATTCGCATTTATTATTTATTAGCATATATAATTTTATCACAGATTATTGACTTATATCCAACAAACTGAAGCTCCAGTGATATCTGGTTCAAAGTTGAAACTATTTCTAGTTTTAGTCTGTTTAGATGCTAATGGCAGTTTCATAGGTCACCCTCATCCCCAATATTCAAGCAGCGTTGGGATTTTGCCTAGCGTAAGAAACAGTGAGGAAACTTCGTACCTATGCCTAAAATGGGATTTTATCCTCATTAAGACAATATTACACACAGGGATGAAGCTAGAGATTTATATCAATAGGGACATCTTCAAACAACAAAATTACAATTAAAAAGCTAAAAAAATTACTAAACAAACACTTATATATTAATCTATAAAGTTTTTCATACAAAACACTTAAAATCATTATTGGCAAAGTCAGTCATATTGATACTAAGAGAAATACTAAGAAGACTCTCTCAAAGTGAGACTTTTCATGGAATAAAGATGTCACCGTGTTGTAAGCACCCTCGTCCTCGATCCTCTATCAGTTTCCAATGAAACTGCTTTTGTGTTTCACATGAAGCTAGCTTTTGCTGCAAAAATAGCTAATAATAGTACACTGCTATGAGCAAATCTCGAAACGAAGCCAAAACAAAATTTTCTTAAATTTTTAGCATAAGATACGCACAACATAATGTAACACGCATGCTTCATGCATATAAACCAACATCATCCAAGCAATCCAAACTAACATTCATGTCTTAAAAACTGAAAAATGAACTGCTACAAGGAAACACAATTGCTGATATGTGAGACTTTATTCTCCAAAACGCCCACTTACGAGTGGCACCGCACGACATCTCATATGGGAAACCAATTCCCGCATTGGCGATGGCCAAGTATTTGACGTCAAAATGGTATAAAATCATTACAAAATTTTCAATGGATCATCCACCTATTCAACAATATCTCTAAAATGGTATAAAATCATCATAAATTGACCCCGATTATGAGTTGAAATGCACAAGCATAGAAGAATAAGGAATATTTACAACAATAATTATTCAGTAAATGTGATAATTAGTTATGGAAATATCATATGGCATTTGGAGAAGCAAATCAAAACGTACGAATTGATTGCGTAATAGGCTCAATGTTGTATATATAATATATTTCAGTACAATCATGTATGTACAAATATTTCGGTACATACATTTAGGTTCAGTAGGTACATTAATTCAATATAATACATTTTGATACATATATTTAGGTTCATTATAATATATTTGGTACAATCATGTAGGTAAAAATATTTTGGTACATACATTTCGGTATTGATATTTAGGTACATTTCGGTACAATCATGTAGATACAAATATTTTGGTACATTAATTCAACATACTATATTTCAGTACATACATTTTGATACATACATTTTGTTATTGACATTTAGGTACATTAATTCAATATAATACATTTCGGTACAGTAGTTCAATATAATACATTTCGGTACATACATTTAGGTTTATTATAATATATTTCGGTACAATCATGTAGGTACAAATATTTCGGTACAAAAAGTCAATTTTATATATTTTGTTTGGCACAGTCATTTCTGTACAATTATGTATTTATATATATTTTTGTATCACAATTTTCTTTTAATATTTTCTTATTTATGTTCATTTATAATTAAAAGAACTAAATATGTTCATATTAATAAAATTAAAATTTAATGTGGAGAGATCAAGAGTTAGGCCTATGTAATGACGGTCGCAAGGAGTTAGAATCTGTTCGAAAGCATACAGAGTAGTATCGTAATCACCGCCTTTCGGTACCTGTCCCTGTAGTATATTTGGTAAGTAAATACGTTGACATTGTCGAATTCACATTTACTTGGTGGTGGTTTTTAGTTTCTACCCAGTGTTGATTTTGTGCATGCTGTGCTGAGAAACAATGTTGGGTACACTAATGCTGGCAAGAGTACTTTTTAAAATCAATTGACTAGAGCCAATGTGCTTATTGAGATTGATTATTTCCAATCGTAGATCCAGTCACAAGAAGGGTTCCGGGTGGCAGCCTCTTTGATAAGGCTTCACTTCCATAATTGTTTTGCTGTGTTTAGTTTTCATGGAAGTGAAGCCTTATCAAATATCAAATAGGCTGCCACCAGGGGAACCTTCTCAATGGCCCGCTGTAAGACGGAGATGCAGTAAGAAATTTGTCATAGTATGATCAAGCTACCTGAACCCTTCTTGTGGCTGGATCTACGGTTGCAAATAATCAATCTTAGCAAGCACATTGGCTCCAGTCAATTGATTTTAAAAAGTACTCTTGCCAGCATTGGTGTACCCAACCTTGTTTCCCAGCACAACATGCACAAAATTAACATGGGTAGAAACTAAAAAGCACCACCAAGTAAATGTGAATTCGACAACGTCAACGTATTTACTTACCAAATATACTACAGGGACAGGTACCGGTGATTACGATACTGCTTTGTATGCTTTCAGATAGATTCTAACTCCTTGCGAACGTCTATTACATAGGCCTAACTCTTAATCTCTCCACATTAAATTTTAATTTTATTAATATGTACATATTTAGTTCTTTTAATTATAAATGAACATAAATGAGAAAATATTAAAAAAAATTGTGATACAAAAATATATAAATACATAATTGTACAAAAATGGTTGTGTCAAACGAAATATATAAAATTGACTTTTTCGTACCGAAATATTTGTACCTACATGATTGTACCGAAATATATTATAATAAACCTACATGTATGTACCAAATATATTATATTGAATTAATGTACCTAAATGTCAATACCAAAATGTATGTACTAAAATGTACGTATCGAAATGTATATATCGAAATATAGTATGTTGAATTAATGTACCAAAATACTTGTACCAACATGATTGTACCGAAATGTACCTAAATGTCAATACCAAAATGTATGTACCGAAATGTATGTACCGAAATATTTTTACTTACATGATTGTACCAAAATATACTATAATGAACCTAAATGTATGTACCGAAATGTATTATATTGAATTAATGTACCTAATGAACATAAATGTATGTATCGAAATATTTGTACCTACATAATTATATTGAAATATATTAGAATGAATATAATATCCCACATCGACCAATTGAGAGGGGGTGATGTGCCTTACATGTACATGCACACCTCCATATAGCACGAGACCTTTTGGGAGCTCACTGACTTCGGATTCTGTGGAAACTCCAAAGTTAAGCGAGTTCGGGCGAGAGCAATTCCAGAATGGGTGACCCACTGAGAAGTTCTCATGTGAGTTCCCAGAAACAAAACCATAAGGGCGTGGCCAGGGCCCAAAGCGGATAATATCGTGCTACAACGGAGCTGAGTCTGGGATGTGACAGAATGGTATCAGAGCCACTCTGCCGTGTGGTGCGAGTGTTCCGAAGAGGACTTCGGGCCCCTAAAGGGGTTGGATTGTAACATCTCACATCAACAAACGAAGAGGGGAGGATGCGCCTTATATGTACATGCTCACCTCCGTATAGCACGATGCCGTTTGGGAGTTCATTGGCTTCGAATTCTGTGAAAACTCCGAAGTTAAGCGAGTTAGGGCGAGAGCAATTCCAAGATGGGTGACTCATTGGGAAGTTCTCATGTGAGTTCCCATAAACAAAATTGTGAGGGCGTGGCTGGGGCCCAAAGCGGGCAATATCGTGCTACAGCGGAGCTGAGCTGAGATGTGACAATGAACCTAAATGTATGTGCCGAAATGTATTATATTGAATTAATGTACTTAAATGTCAATACCAAAATGTATGTACCGAAATATAGTATATTGAATTAATGTACCTATAAAAGTCAATACTCAAATGTGTGTACCAAAATGTACAAACCGAAATGCATTATATTGAATTAATGTACCTATATGTTTTTATCAATGGATATACAGAAATATTCAAATGTATGAATGTACCTAAATGAAGAACATACAAGATTGTTATCGGCATATATTTTATATAAAAAAAATTAGTTGCATAAATGTAGATATATAATATGATGGATAAAATAAAAATTAAATTTAAATGTAATTAATACATTAAAATAAAAATAAAAAGATAAATAAAATATCAAAATATAACTAATAAATGAGATGATTAAATGTATTAGGGACTAAAATTGAATTTTAATTTTACACAAATTTATATTCTAAAACTCATATTTTTTTAAAGATTAAAATGAAATTTTCTATAAAATAAATGAATTTTCAAATTGTGTTCTTAAATTACTCTGATTCCAAAATTTCCAAATATGGTGAAAATTTAGATGGTGATCCGATTCGATTCCGAAATTTTTGAACCGAAATCTCAAGCACAACATCAAATAAACCCCCTGCCGCCAATCAAATTCCGATTAGTACACAAATGTGGTCTCTTGAGCATTTTTCTTATTTTTACACACATCGGAATATAAAACGTAATGTTCTTCGCAACCAAATGCATTTGTGACTCAAAAGAAAATGGAATTGTACGTATAAATCAGTCATATCATCCAAGACATATAACTCCATAAAACATCCCAATTAATTGTTTGGTAACTTTCATAAAAATAAATGGAAAGGAGTACAACTTCTTTCGAACAGATATATTTCAATTGCTACGTGTTTTATGGGTTGGGGGATCGACTTGTTTAGTAGATGCAGCAGCAGTAGTCGTCCTCTTGGTCAATTTATATTTGACCATCCTCGCAATCTTGTAGAACCAGAAAGCGCTCACCAGCTGCAACCCTGCGGCCATCGCCTGAAGAACACGAACTGCTCAATGACATGTTTACTTAATTGGAATCAAAGTAAGAGTACATTACTCGACGAGCAGTTCAGTTTGAGGTAAAGGAAAAATACCTTGATGATGAATGGGTTGTTAGCGGATAGAGTCACATAGGTGAGATAAGGCCCGCCTACCATCCTCGCAACCGTGAATATAACTGCAAATAAAATCTGTATATGCTATTTTTACTAGAGTTCATTTGATAACTATTTCGTTTTTAAATTTTATTTTTTATTATTTGTGCAATAATAAAAAAACACGTGGGAAAAATGAGGAACGAAGAAGAGTTGGAGTTTAATTAACTTACATCGGCTGCTAGGTTTAGATCGGTGTCTCTATAACCAAGCTCTTTGAGAAGCTCCCTTATATGGAGGAAAGGGCTGGACAGCTCTGTTATCCACAATGCTGCCACCATCTCAGACCCACACTAACAAATTTAGCACCAAATAAGAATATCGTTACCAGAATTCAGATTCAGTCGAGAAAACGTTATGAGTTATGATGACTAATCTTAATTCGAAAGAACGATGTCTCGTTTATTGTTCCTACAAATCACGATTTGATACATATCGAGAGATAAATTCAGTAAAATATGAAGTAAATAATTTAAGAACACGTCTAAATCAAGAAAAATGTAATTAGCATCTACTAATCAGTCATAAGCAAATGGAATCAACGGAGGTCAAGTGTCAAAATAGAGACTCTTATACTTTATAAAACTCATGATAGGAGGAAGTTAAGACTCACATAGTTGTTTATAATAGGGAAAAGGTGGGCTATTCACACACATTTTTTTACCTTTCACGTGTCTTTCTCAATTTCTGACTACTGGATCAAATGAATTGAAGAGAGTCAAATGACAAAAATTAACCAAGAATGTGTGGAACGTAAAAATGGATGTATGGATAACACTACCCAGAAAGAAACTAGTTTACCTTTTGGTAGGAAAGGCCTGCTCCAATGCCAACAATGCTGACCAAATGGTGGAAGAAATTATCAGGATTGAATTTCTTGTCAAAGAGGCAACACACAAGATCGTATATGAGATAGGAAAGGCTCACAGACAGTGCTTTCATCTGCGTATATATTAGAGAAGAAACACTATAAGTTAAATTCTTTAAAATACGCCATGCTGAGTTTTTAACAGAAGAAAGGTTGAATTTCGCTAAATAGCCGTTTAATAATCATTTCGTTTTCATTTTTAACTTTCATTTTCTTGAAAGCAGAAAACAATTATTAAACAAGTTTTCAGAAGCTGAAAACTAAATAATTATCAAACGGCTTTTTACTGAGCAACTCGCATCGAGCTCTCTCTAAGTATCTTTTTTTATTTTATTTTATAAAACTTAAAGATTATTATTCCCACGAAAAAAAAGCCAAAACAAAATACCTGACGAGGAGAAGAAGTTGAAGCCAGAGGGCACACAGGGCAGTTCCAATCTTGAACAGAGAGGGAAGCTAAGGTAACAGCCACGGTTGCATGAACTGTGGATACAAGGCGGTTGCAGAAGTCGAACGGTCGCTTCGGAAGCATCTTTCGTATGAACAGAAACGCCGTAGTCCATGAAATCACCCCCAACACCACCACACTTGCAATTTGCTCCTCCATCCTCCTCCTCCCTCTCTTTTTTCTGTCTTTTTTTCTTTCTTATAATCTCTGACAAATGGAAGCATAAAATGTTTGATTCTGGAAAGCTTTTAATTTAATTTATGAATTTGTTATTGGTTGGAACTACATTTATTTTAGTAGTTGGATTTGAAGGTTAAGGGAGGAAAGTAGGTCGCTTGTACCAAACTTTAAATTAAAATTAAATATGATATGAAGACAACAGAATAAATAAATACAATTTAATTTATTTATGGCTTCCGTTCGTTCGTTCGTTCGTTTTGAATCATGAAAATTTTCTGACATTATAAAATGACTAATTCTTAATTAATTGTTAGTTGATCAAAATCATTAGTGTAAAATAGTCGTGAGTTATTAGCTGGATGATTCTTGTTTCAGAATATCCATTGTATTGCATGCATTGCATATATGTACATCTACCCTGTGGTGAAGAGATTTTGCAGTATGATAAAAATACAGCATAGTACAACAAGTGTTATAATACAATTGGTTGGAAATTTAAAAAAAATATCAACCAATTGTATTATGACACTTAATGTAATAAAATGTGTTCACTGAAAAACTTGAAATTTGGAACCTCTAATTTCCAAATTTAAATTCCATGTAAATAGGTGTCATTTCTCAATTTCTATGATTGAGAGTTTAAAAATAAGAAAGTTCGTATCCAATTCTCTTGTTGTTTTAGGTTAACCAAACAAGAAGATTCACAAATTCTAGAAGATAAAATCATTTCATTCCATTTTAAAACTTCTTAATAATTTTAAATTTCTCCATTCAAACATAGTGTAGATGAGTTTCAAAACCTTTACAAGTAATAAAATTGTTGAAAAACTCCTTAAATATAATGTAATAACAGCTGGATGCAATGGTCGAATAAATTTTCTCATATAAACAATTAATGCGTTGTGTTATAAAATAAAAGATTTGGTACAATACTTATATATATATATATATATATATATATATATATATTTAATACAATTACCATCGAGTTGGTTAGATTATCATTGTATTAAATACATATAACCAATATTTAGATGTATTTATACAATCACTATATCGATGATCAGATGGTAATTGTCAAATGCATGATCATTGTATTAAATACATATAACCAATATTTAGATGTATTTATACAATCACTATATCGATTAGATGATAATTGTTAAATACATGTATTAACATGAATACATCTGAATAATTGTATTAAATACATATATTATGAATGATTATTTAGTACTTTAATTGGGAAAGAATAGTTCCTAGGTGTTCGGTTTTCCAAACCACCCCTATGAACAAGAACAACAGAGTGTACCTCCTTGTTCACCAAGTTGTATAATCAACCAATTTCCTCTATACATATGTCATATTATGAACCATTCAGTTTTGTAATCTCAATTAATACATCAATTATGCAAAACGTCAATCAAATTGAACATCTTATATTAATATATTATATACGTATCAAACAAATCGAAAATTTAATAAAACATTTAGTGTTTGACATATTTACATTTGTATGTGACGTTTCAAATTGATTAATTTTTTAGGATTAAAAAAATAATATATATATATATATATATATATATATATATATATATATAATGTGATGAATTTTCAATCATAATTACGTGCACATATGTTTGACTCCCAAAACAAAATAAAAATAAAATAAATGTTATAATAAAATGATCGGAGTTCTGATTTGGGTTGGTTGGGGCCCGTTATTCACAGAGTTCATCAATTGGTTGCGGGCCTTGACTGGGTCAGCAGCCCTTATAGGTGAGTCCAATAACTTTTTGTCCACGTCATCATCTGCTGAAATCCGATTCCGGTTCAGTGTTTCTCTGTACTGAGCTCCGATATTTCGTGATGGAGTTGTGTAAAATATCGGGTTCCGCGGCCTTCCAATTCGGCCATCTCCCGAAACGTTCCGTCTTCCGAATGACAGGCACGGAGTTCAGACCACAGAACCGGATGTTCATCGCCGGAATGGGTTTCGTCGGCCAGCGCCTGGGGCGCGAGCTCAAGGACCACGGATGGTAATTAAATCTTAATCACTTTCTGGTGCTTAATTTCACGTTTCATGAACTGAATTTCCATCTTAGGGTTTTTAATTTAAGCTTAAATCTTGCTGTCATTAGGGATGTCTCTGGTACTTGCACTAGCATTAACAAGAAGAAGAAACTTGAGGAAGAAAGGAGCTTTGAGATTTACCTTTTCGATGCAAATGAGCCAGAGTAATTCTCAATTTTTTTGAATTTAATACAAAGTTATTTTAATTTAGTTTAAATTTTTTGAATTTTCTTTTGTTTTTTTGCTTAATTTGTGAAACCAATATCTGGATATTGTTCAGTGTGATCATCCTTGATGCTATCAAGAACCATACCCACATGGTTGTCTCCATTCCTCCTGTTCCGGGCATCGGTGATCCGGTATGATACATTCTTGCCCAGTTAGGTTTGGAGATAATCGGAACTGTTTATCGAGTTTAGTGACAATTTCTATAGGGAGCTGTTATTGGCAATCCAAAAACGTAATCTTGCACACTTCCGGTAAAAAACTACGAGATGATTGTGCACGAAGGAGTGCAGAATGACGTTTTTAGAGTGTTAATGACAGTTTCCGTCTTTAGGGGCAACTAATGTTGACCTTACTTTTGTAGATGCTGCATTATGAACAAATTCTAAGGAGCAAACTTGTGGGTGGAAATCTTCAATGGCTTGGTTATCTGTCATCAACTAGTATGTATGTTTTCCTTGTGATATAGATAAATATGGTCGATAGGCATTCGTATCATACGCTTTATCAGAAGATGAAATTCTAACATTGCGATTTGACTTGAAGTAGTCCCGTTATGCATCTCACTTGTTGCCTTCCCCCTTTCATGAGAAGTGACAATGTTGCACTCTCAGTTTCTTCAAAAACGTTCTGTGTTGTTTGTTTTCTCTAATGCTCACCAATGTTAGTTTTTAAAAAAATATGGAATTGCTTCTGCTAGGTGTATATGGAGACACTGGCGGTGCGTGGGTAGATGAGGAGTAAGTGAGTGCATCTAAGTTAACGAATTTGATATGCAAACTACTGCTCAATATAACAAATTGTCTCTGAAACTTCTAATATTATTTGGCAGTTATATCCCCAACCCCTCAAGTGAGTCGGGCAGGTTAAGGTTGGCTTCTGAGGAAGGATGGTTCAATTTCGGCCAGAGTCTTGGCATCTCAACACAAGTTTTTCGGCTCGGAGGCATCTATGGTCCTGGTAGAAGGTTGTGATAAATTCAAAATCATTGTGTTTAAATTCTCTCTTTCCTTTCACTCTATAATTAATAGGAAACCTTCCCTGTTTCCGAAGTTTCAAAATTGAAAACACACTGCTTCATAGCAGTGCAGTGTCGGCTCTCTGCTCTAATTGATAAATTTTTCGCTTCTTTCTCAAGCTGAAAGTTGGGTTTCTTGCAAACTATTTTCTGCAGTGCTGTCGATACAATAGTCAAGCAGGGAGCTTTATCGGAGAGTCAGAGAATGAGAGGGCATAGGCAATTCACATCAAGAGTTTCTGTTGATGATATTTGTCAAGCAGTTATGGCCACTATATGTACACCGTCATCCAGGTTGGCTCTGAGTTTCATTTTTTCTTAACTTTGTTCGACTCTTTTTCAAAGCCATTTATTCTAAAGGGGTGAAATATAGTTTATGTACACTGAAACGATGGACTTTAAAATCGCAGGCGAGTTTACAATATTGTTGACGATGATCCAGCTCCAAGGGAAGAAGTAATCGAGTATGCAAGAGACTTGGTTGAGAAAAAGTGGCCCGGCTGGATCAAACAGCCTTCAGAGCAGAAAGAGTCTTCGGAACTCATCGTTAAGAAGAGAGGTTTACGGGGAGAGAAGCGAGTTTCGAATGCTCGTATGAAGAAGGAACTAGGAGCGAGGCTGCTGCATCCAAGTTACAGGTCGGGATTGCAGAGTATTATTGATCAGATGGATAGCCCTTTTCAACATGGCAAATTGAATTCATGAGTGGCGGAAGCGGAACTCTCCAATCATCGAACTGTATTTCCTCTTGTTTTAAACATTTTTAGATGAAAAAATGATTTCCGCACAACCTTTTTTTATTTTGTAGACAATCTGCTGAAAAAAATGCTAGATCTTCAAATCAACACACTCCAAAACGCGATTTATTCTTGACAAAACTTATGTGCATGCATTGTCGTTCATGGCTGCCAAACGGCCCATGTGCTCTCTCACATCGCTCGTTTTAGCCGTTACATGCGAAAGTAGTCACACGTGAAGAAGCGTGTTCCTCAATTATGTTTTTTCAGGTCTGGGAATTACCCCTTTCAGAACTGACTTGGGCTGGCCCAAGTATACATAAGGCTTATGGATAACCCAAATCATCTAGGAAACGGGCCGGGTTAGCCCAGACCGTCAGCCTCAGTGTTTGTCTCTCTCTCTGGCTCGGGCTCGTTGCTTCCGTTCAGTCTGCACTCTTCGGAACAAGATATGGTGTCTCATCTCTTCTCTACCAACACGAAACCAATCGGAAAACCCTAAAAAATTCGATTGAAGTGGCGCCATCTGGTTCCCCAGCTTCTCTATTCTAGGTAATTTATCATACGAAATTAGGGCTTTTGGGCAAAAGGATATTTCATTTCTGCGATTTAATTGTTTTTTGTCTGGAATTAAATTTAGGGTTTTGGAATTTAGGGTTCATTTCTTTTTCCTTGTTCAGGCTGAGAGATTTGTGCATGATTTTCATTTACTGTGCTGCATTGTAAATTAGTAAGAGGAGAAATTGGAGAAAAATCATATCCCTTTATCTGGATTATGTTTTCGACTTGTGAAATTGGATTTTATTTAATCAGGTACCCGGCTATGATTCCGAATGGATGCGCCATGCCCGCCGGGTGCAGCTCTGTGAATTTCGGAGTGTGCAAGCCATCGGTTTCTGGTGGCCCTGTCTTGTCATGTGCTTCCCGTTTTCGAGCTAAGGCGGCTGCGTTTCCATGCTTGAGTTCATGGAGAGCTCAGCGGGAAGGTAAGTCTCGGTTGTTTAATTCCGGTTTGAAAAGTATATCACTGTGTAGTTCTCAATCCTATCGGTTAATCTGCTTGACACACACTTCACCGGCTATCATTTACTCGCGCGAAAATACATATTTGCTCTAATAGAATTTGATGTATCATTTGCCAACCCATATGTTGAGCTGAGTGCGGGTTTTGATTCGACATTACTTTTGTCGTAGTTATGCCACTTTTGAACCCCTGTGCTGCATTGAGCCCATTTTTCAGCGGGGATCACGGTAGCTTGTTACGAACAATCCCGGCATTGAAAAGTAGATTCAAATCTCGTATGGCCCCTCAAGCATCTAAGGATGTTCCGTACAGTTTTCGGTTCCCTCCAATGACTAAGAAGCCAAAGTGGTGGTGGAGGACGTTAGCCTGTCTCCCCTATTTGATGCCCCTACACGAGACGTGGATGTATGCTGAGACAGCGTATCACCTACACCCTTTCCTGGAGGACTTTGAATTCTTAACGTACCCGTTCCTCGGAGCCATTGGGAGGTTGCCCAGCTGGTTCTTGATGGCATACTTTTTCGTTGCATATCTGGGAGTTGTGAGGAGAAAGGAATGGCCTCATTTCTTCAGATTTCATGTGGTGATGGGCATGTTGCTGGAGATTGCTTTGCAGGTGATAGGGACTGTGAGCCGTTGGATGCCGCTTGCTGTCTATTGGGGTAAGGTTGGGATGCACTTCTGGACTGCCATTGCATTTGCTTACCTTTTCACCGTGTTGGAGGCCATACGTTGTGCTCTTGCCGGCATGTATGCTGACATCCCCTTCGTCTGCGATGCTGCATATATTCAAATTCCATATGACTAATAGAGTGAACGAAAGCACAAGAGAAACTGATAAAGAATGTTGTCTTGGCATTGTTTGTATTTTGTTGTGCGAGGTGAAAACTTGTTAGCCGAAGTAGTTTTTCGAAAATCCAAAATTTGTGTAAATGTTTTAATTGAATCAGCAGGATTTGTGCTGTAGCAGAATTCTCTTTCAGGTCTTGTTTGCTTATTAGTTATTTCATTGTTGATCAGAATTGATGTGTTTTGTTCTTTTTCTTTGCTGTGGGAGGGTTTGGGCTGATTTGCATCCTGATATAATGAATGGACCTCTTGCGATAGAAACATAAAGAGTGGGCCTTCTTGTAAATTTCATGCCAAGCGGTTTGGTTAGAAACCTATTTGCACCTGGGATGCAATGGTAAGGGTACAACTTGGGTCGAGACAACCTGAATCTGTCTATACTCAATTAGATTTTTAAACATGATTGGGCGAGTTAAAATTAATTTAATCCATTTGAATCCAACATGGCTTTAATTTCCTTTTATATTGAGGTGGAGTTGGATTCATGCATGAGGTCTCGTTTGAAAGTATTATTAAAATAACTAAAATTTCTTTCAAAGAAAATATTTTTGAGTTCTAGTTATGTGCTGCTTTCATAAAGCACTTTAAGAGTTAGTTGGTGTACACAATTAATTGTAAGCACTTTAATATTTTTGATTTCTTTCACATTCATCGCGCAAAGATGTTCCGTCGCGCAAAATCCGTTTGCTTGACGTTTTGTGTTCTACGTCGCACAAACTGACTTTGCGCGACGGAATTTTCTTCGTCGCGCAAGTCCTGGTCGCGCAAACATGTTTTTGTACTAGTGACATCGAACAACCTACACGGTAACTCGTGTGAACTCAAGAACTTAGCATTAAGATGGAGAATGTGAAAAGGCTCCATTTTGAGATGCTAGTAGTAATATAAAAAAAGGACGATGCAATAATTTGTCACGCCTTTCCAATTTCTAAATGTATGTTTTCAAATAGAATGTTGTATAATACTGTAATTAATTAATTGAGTTTAAAGAAATGGATTAAGAAGATGATGAAAGCATGTTTTGATAAGTTTGAATCTTCTTCACCTGAATTTCTGTGTGGCATTTCTGTGGCCTATCTTAAAATTTAACATTTGTCCTTCACTAACCCTATTTTAGTATTTTAAAGGGAACTTTAACAAAAAACTCTCGTTGCGGTTCACTTTAACAAACAAAAAAAATCACATTTTTACAATAAAAAGTCATCATGGTACTATTCACTTTACCCTTTATTTTGTCATTATCATTAAAACTCAAAGTTTTCAAGCTCTTTTTATTAGTTTTCTTTATTTTAAACGCAAATAGTGAATAGAATTGTATTAGTACTTGGGCTATGTATGTGAAATTGAATATGTGAACAGTCCGTAAATGAATATATAGCTACTAATCAATATATGAAAATTTCTTTATCATCCCTTCATTGGTTTAAAATCATGGTTCTGCAACTTTTTATAAGAATTGAAACGCCCCTCTACGACTTTGTAAGTTGCATGTGACTGATTTGCCAAGAAATGAACAAAAAAAATTAAATTAGTTCTTGAATTACAGCATTTGGTAAACTACAAGATCAAAATTGGTATTCATATGGAGTTTGATTTATTTTAGGGCTGTCAATTTTATGTTTTAAACTGCGGTCCTCTACTCCTGCTCAACCGCTCCCTTTTTATATTTTTTAATAAAACAAATTTTAAATTTCTTTTTTTTGACAAAATTACCCCCCTACATTTTTATGTATTCTTTTCGGCTGGTTTTGGATTTTTCTTTATGTTTCAGGGGCTTTTATGTCCAAATATTTTGGTGAAGCCTTTGTGACTCCAAATAGACTTGTGACTATCTAATATTAGATTAGATATTAGAGATTAAAGATATATCATGTTTGTAATATTATTTGGAGTTCATTGGTACGTTTAAAACATCATCTTTTGATTATTTTTTTTAGTTAAAAAGCACCATCGTATTTTTGCAGTCACAATTCAAGGTTATTTTTTTTCTCTTATTATTATAGAGATTTTATTGTTTTTTTTCTTTTGAAATATATTGAACTAATGGGACATAAATTAACAAGATTTTTTGCAAAATTTTAGGAGTTTGTTATATTTTGGATTTAATTTGTAAATTAATTATAATGAAAATTGGTGTAATTTGAACTTAATTAGTTAAGTAATTAAAATTGTAGGAACTAGTTTGATCAAATCTCGAAAATGTCTTGACAAAAAAGGCTCTTTTTAATTTTTGTAATATATTTTTAAATTATTTTTTTAATATTTCAAAAACACCATAGAATACGTAAATTTTATATGTATTACTAAAAATGTATCCAAACGTGCATTAAATGTGTATAAGACCTATGTGTATTATACGTGTAAAGTATATTGGAGTTTTAAAAACATGCAATTTAAGGAATTCTCATGCATCTTTATTTATTTATTTTTTTATCAAAGAATTTTCATGCATCTTTATTTATTTTTTTATTATCAAAAAATTCTCATGCATCAATGTGTGAGAGCAAAAGGGTTACCCAAGGTTAGAAAGGAGAATAAAAAAATTCAAAAAAAACCAATACAGCTCCAATTATTTCTTCATTATATATAAGCATCTCTCTTGTATGACATATATAATTAACAATGGAGCTTGATAAACATACTGCATCATGCATGCATGTTTACAACTATATAGTTTGTCCACATGGACCGTAAGTTTCAATCCATTTTCACAAAAGATAGACGGAAAAGGTGCGAAGTAGATTGTGCCCTTCTCCAAAATCACATGATCGTTTCCTGAATTGTATATATTTACGAGGCCCGTGAATATATCTCACACTTGTCGAAAAAGTGCTTTTCCCGTAGATCAGCTACCAAGTGAATGGGCTCCTTATATTTGAAAACTGTTTTCAAAATACGTTGAATTAATTAGTGAACAAACCATCTCATCAATCAAATATGGTAATAGATAAACGTGAGGAATCGGATGCATGAACACAAATTGAAAAGAAAACCAAAAGAGTCAGTAATTTTACCCAAAACATCTCCAGCCTTGAACTTCTTGCCTTCGGTCCACTGGGTTAAGTTAGCGTCAGGGCTCCATCCTTTCTCATCCCCCACTATATATTCTTTGCCATCAACTTGTTTGCATTGGAGCAGCAAACAGCTGACACAAAGGCCAATTCCAATCACCAAAATCTTGTTCATTCCAACTGCCATCTTTGATCCGCAAACAAATAAACCATACATGTAACCTTAACCTTTCTCTATCAACTCCACATACAAAACCACATTACAACTCAATTTATACAACATGGAGCCTATTGCGCATTCAATTTGTTTTGATTTGGTTCTCCAAATGCCATATGATATTTCCATAACTAATTATCACATTTATTCAATAATTATTGAAAATATATTTTCCTTATTCTTCTATTATGCTTCGTATTTCAACTCATAATCGGAGTCAATTTCTAAAATCATGTTAACTCCTGATGATTTTGTACTATTTTAAAGATTTCATTGAATGGGTGGATGATCCATTGAAAATTTTGTAATGATTTTATGCCATTTAATTTTGACGTCAAATACTTGACCATTGCCATGCGGGAATTGGTTTCCCGTAAGACGCCATATGGTGCCACTTGTGAGGAGGCGTTTTAGAGAATAGAGTCCCAAATATTAGCAATTGTGTTTCCCTATAGTTAAATTAGTTTTTCATTTTTTTTAGTCTAAATTTTTTATTTTATGACATGAATGTCAGTTTGGATTGCTTGGATGGTATTGGTTTGTATGAAGCATGTTACATTATGTTGTGTGTATTTGGTGCTATAGTGAGTGTTGATTATCGAAACGATCTTGTGATGCTAAAATTTAAGAAAATTTTGTTTCCCTTCATTTCTGCTGAGAATGAATTCCACATTGATGAAGGTAGAAATCTTCTATAGTTAATACTGAAATTTTAGTTAGGACCTTGGTTGGTTTACTAGCCATAATGACTAATCACCCAGGTGGGAGAGGATTGAAGTTGTAGGCTGCTTTGCCCTCGGAATTAATCATCGTGCACCCATGTCGAATTAAACTGTATCTATATTGGCATAAAACGTAATGAAAGGTTTTAAGATTACACATAACTTGCCGTTAGTTTTTTACATATCAAAATTATGATAATATAAACGTACCAGTAGTTTGGTATTTATCTAAACAGAAATTACATAACATATCAAATACTAATTTGTATACAAATTTGGATTACAAAACGCACTAATAACGTACCAAATTATTGGTACATTATTTTTCAAATATATATGTGCATGCATATATATATATGTCTAATTATTTTTTGTGAAGCCTTGAGACACCAAACTTGACTTTTGACTTTCTAATATTCTAAATTCTAATAATTTATTGTGAGAAAATTTCAAATTTGGATGAAAAAAATAACATATTGCAAAAGCCAACTAAGCCCAACATAAGTGAATAGTTTTAAGTTAAGTCACCTAAATTAGGAAAAGTTCTTCTATCAGAAACTGGACTAGAGCCAAAAAGAGAAAGGATATGACCAGAGAGTGGCGCAAGTGTGGATCTGAGAATCAAGGACGCAGAGTAGGTGTGAATTTTTTTGTCTTGGTGATATAATTTCTCCTAAATTAGAGCCGTCGAGGATCACATTCACAAGCTTCAAGGTTTACTCGGGTTTACTCTAAAGTCGTCTAACAAACTATAATCAATTATAAACCAACACGTGTAAGAGAAGCATATGTTAGAACTTAGGGACTCACTAGAAATTTGTGATTGCACGTTACTTCAGATTGAAAACTAAATGGAAGATTATGTTTGAAAGATATAAAAGTTAAACAACGACAACGAACCCACATGCCAATCCTACTAGATGGAGCTTATCGTAATTCTAAGTGAAACAGAGGTGAATAATTCTAAGTGAAAGGCCAACATAGATAAATTATACATTCTGAATTTCCCGATCACAAAATGCACTCCTCACAATGGTCTTCCACTGGACCAATGTATTCATTGGGCTCCGATACTTGTAGTCCAGCCCAATTCCATAAACCCTGCGGAGTGGCAGTCTTGTAAATAAACTAAATGCAGGTATTGTTACTCTAGCTTATGAACAGAATTCCGCCCACCCAATCCGAGCCCAAGAGAGCAGACCAACTCATCATCTTTTCTGAAGGAAAGCCCAAAACTGAAAAGATCAATGGCACAAATGTAATAAGATCGAAATCGAGGGCCCATTCCAAATGCAACATGAATAGTGCAATTTCTTTTCCAACTTTAGACTTAGGTAATATGCCAGAATATTCTCATCACACACCATTCCAATTATTAGTACCCCACCCACTCTTTCCTTCCTCATTGATTTTCCACGTGGAAAATTTTGGATAAACAAACAAACAATGCATAAACAAGCACGTGTTTTATAAAAAATAATAAATAAAAATTCCCACCAAAAAGGGAGGTGGTGTGGAATTGGTAGTATTGGAGGTTGGTTGTATAAATTTGGTGACTTTGAAGGGTTTGCTTTGTTTGGTGTATAAATTAGTTTCCAACTTAAAATTTTTGAGATTCAAACTTAAAATTTCTTAATTACAAGTAAAGAAAAATACTATTATATCATAGTACTAAACAAGGTTCTAAAAGACGCTAAGCGCTAGTCGAGCTAGGGCTAGGGCTAGGGCTAGGGCTAGGGCTTAGCACCTAGGCGGAGTCTAGGCAGACTAGGCAGATTTAATTAAATATATTATATTTTGTGTAAATAAGTGTCTATTTATACTTAAAATATATATATAATTTAATCATAAACTACAAAATAGAATGACATATGTATTATGAGCTATTGGAACATAATGAAAACATAGGAAATAAGCATATAATGTGTGTTTATTTAAGTATTCAACAAGTCTCTTACAATTTAATGAAAAAAATAAAATGCAAAATGAAAGTTATCTATTTTCTGTCTAAGTGAGTTGCAACCTAGGCGGGTCTTGGTGGATGCCTAGGCGGGCGCTTCAGTAGGTTCAGGCACCCTTTCTTAATTTTCAAACACCTAGGCATTTAATCGGAGTGGTGACCAACCGCCTCACGCTTAAGCGGAAATTTTTAGAATAGTGGTACTAAATGACTGATGTATTCTTATTAATTAAACCTTTTAGAAAAAAAAAGACAATATAAATTTGGTGATTTTGAAGAGTTGCTTTGTTTGGTGTATTCTTATTAATTAAATCTTTGTAGCAAAATACTTAATCAGGAGGCCATGTTATGCCCCTTCTAAATCTTCTTATCCAAGTAAAAAATACAGGAACAACACATTGATTAACACAAGGATTTAGCAGTTACCAATTGCTTATCCTCTCATTAACCATGTAATCAACTTCTATCATCCACATAAACATTTTGTACTAAAAAGAAAAAGAAATTAAACTTGTACTATTATTAGAGGAAAAAATAAGAGCAAAAGAATTGAATTCAAATTAACATTTGTATTTCATGCTTGCGTGTTCCTTTTGTGTGCATGTTGTCTTTCTCTACAATTTGTCCGTGAAGATTTATTGTTGTTTCCATAGTTTTTTCTCGAGCAACTATAGTAAAAAGGAACAAAAGCAAGTGCGATAAGATATGCTAAATGGCAAAGCAATGTAGAATGACATCGGCAGAGGTGTGCGTGGCTGAGGGGTTCCCAAGCCAGGGAAGCTCAAACAAACTAGGGTTGTTTTATGAAAACTTGAACAAAAAGCTCCCGGTACTGTTTACTTTAATGAAAAACAATATTTTTACACTAAAAAGTCAATCCTGATACTATTCACTTTACACTTTATTTTGTCCTTAAATGTCAAAATTTTTAAGTTATTTTGCATTAGTTTTTCTTTGTTTTATTCACATCTTACATATTGTTGACTATGCCTACTTATTTAATACACTCCACACCTACTTTTTAAATTACAATTTATTTATTTTTTAATACTACCCTTACACACTACACTTTTCACTCCACCTCTATGTTGGTTTCAAAAAAAAAAAATTGCGTGTTCGTCCCACAAACTCATTTTCTTTCTTCCTGGATCTCTAACTAAATATATAATAATTAGAGTTTAGTTCAATGTAATCTCTTGCCTGCTATGTATAAATGTATAAAATAGAGTTCCTTTTGTAGTAGGAAAACTTGCAAAACACAATTTTTCTTGTTTCTCAATTGAGGTATTTGTTGATTTCTCCCCTGAACTTGTAACTTGCTGCCAATTTACACCCTTAACTTTTATTTTAGCCCATTATTCCTTTAAACTTTTGTTAATAGCTAATTACCACCCTGCCCTTAGATTTCCAACTTTCCATTTGTATTTCTGTTAAAAATTTATCACGAGCCATGCACATGCTGCACAAATAAGAATAAAAGGGTAACATCATCCTCATCCCTCTCGCTGTAGCGTTTCCAACTTCATTCCCTGAGTTGTTGGCTCCATGTCTTGCTCAATGGCCATCTCCAACCGAAGGCTGGCTAGATGGCTCATTTTAGTCCTCTGGCCCTTTAAGATATTAATATTTTAATGAACAGTACGTGGTCATATTTGTTTCCATCTCCAACCGAGGGCCAAACATAATTTATTATTGAAAAACTACAACTTCAATTCAAATCCAATGACTAAGTGACGTCAACATGAAAAGTTGAAAAAAATATAATGTGAAGAATTGAAAAAATTGAAAAATTGAAATGTGAAGAATTGAAAAAATTTAAGAAAATATAATGTGAAGAATTGAAATAAAATGAAGTGAGATAATATGAAATGATGAAAATTATGTGAGAAATGGTGCAAGAATGACTTAGGTATTTATAGGAAAAACTTTGTTGTTTTTATCAAACAATATTATTATTTGTTGCAAAATAACCGATTATACAAAAGGATTTTTTTTCCATACGAAAAATGTGCTCATAATTGTTTATGAACATGGCTAAATATATATATGTTCCTAATATTTATCATACAAGAAAGGTAAAATTTCCATATGGGATTAATTGCTAATCATAATTAGGGTGACTAACAATATTTATTGACATAGTTAGGATTTTGTGGCACAAGTTGTAAATATGTGATAATAATTGGTTACATATTTGTCAACATGATACTCTATTTGAAATTTGAGTTTTATTTGGATGTTAATATTAGGTGGGTTTTTGATTGAAAAATAGGAGTTTCAAGGGTCTTTTCCTAAAGAACCCTATAATTTACCCTATATAATATAATATGTTGAAAGAGTTATACTCTAGCAACTTTACATTGCGACTGTCCCAGTTGTGTGATGCCCAACATCCTCCTCGAGGGATTTCTTGTAGAGGGAGTGATAAGCCTGCTTGCCACAAGCAGTTCATGTAAAGACCTACCGCGGGCTATTTTGGCCAGAATCCGATTGCTTTTGGTCTACTTCTTGGTTGCTTTTGTCTATGACTTTACGTCTGTCCGTATACATAAATAGAAATAGTAAAATAAGTGTGGTCATTGCATTCTCATCGTAGCCAGTCATTGTCCCTATGCATGAATACCAATTCTTTGTTTTATTAACTTATCTTTCTTTCTCACAAGCATAAACACAATTTTAAATGAAAAACATTAAGCGTTCTGCATAAAGTAAATAGAGTCCCAGCAAACTAGTGCATAAAAATAAATTACAATACAAAAACATTTACGAAGAATCTTTCTTCTAAAAGGAAGACTTGAAATTTATTTATTGGAAACAAGCACACTTTCTGCTTCTTGGGCCATCAAAGGATCTAAAGAAAGCAATTCACCGCAGGTTATCATACGTATTGGCTTCGACAAATGCAACTTCTGAGTTGAGAGGAGTTGAGTAACTCGTCTCATTGTAGGGCGAGATTGCGGACTGTGATTCAAGCATGAAAACGCAATCTTCATAAGAGAGAGTACTTCTCCTGCTTCTTGATGTGTTAGAGGCAAAATGCGTTGGTCCAAAACATCCACAACTGACATTTGATGGGGTGGTAATGTTGATGCTGATGACGACGTGCATGATGAAGGCACTGATAAGAATGATGAGAAAAAATCACCAGGATGCCTTCCCATGATTGTTTCCATAGCAACCACTCCAAAGCTATAAACATCGCATTTTTCGTTCACTTCCATGGTATATGCAAGTTCTGCTCATAATAAGACCATAACAATATTGGGACTATTAGTTTGTATATATAATACCTAAACCGAAGATAAAGAGTGAAAAAAATGAACAAAACTAATTTACAACTAACTTTTAACAAAAACTAGATGATAATAGAGTTGGCAAAGTGGACACTGTAATTTTGAAAATCCAATCTGAGAGACAGTCTGCAATCTTTTACTCCGCCGACTCAATGCCCTATTCTCTCACTCTGCCCTCTCACGATCTTACTCTGCCACTCCGCCCCCTCCCTTTTCACGATCTCTCATTTCGGACATCGGCCCTCCGTCCTCTCACAATTTCTCACACTCTCTCTCGTTTCAGAACAATATGAAGCAACTCGTGCTGTCTCCGCGTTGAATCAATGGCAGTCATCTAGAGGTGATTTTACTTTGTCTTTCTTGTTGGGTTAGTGGACTATTAGCTTAATTTGGGTAGAGAAGATTTCGTTTTGGCTTAATTTCGATTTTCAGGTATAGTTGAATATTGGGTTTTAGGGATTTCTTATTAGTGTGGTGATTTTTCCTCAAATTTTGAGAATTTTACTTATTAGTGTGGTGGTTTTAAGGATTTCTTATTAGTGCAGACTATTAGCTTGCTAAAAGTTGCTCATAGATGCATCAGAATAAAATTTTCATATTGCCTTTCAACTTCATGTAGAAGTAGAAATACTGTGAAGGAGTTGAAGAATGTTGGTGGTACCTTGTTATCATTCAAATCCAATGAATCAGACCTTGGGCCAAACTAAACTTTTGAGGTAAAATTAATGTTTATTGTTGGTGTTTTAAGTACAAAATCTGAATTACGTAAATATCTTGATGAAGAATGACTTGTGATGTATTAACAATTCTTGTTTCTACTGTCACCTCAGAATTAATATTTAGTATTGGTGCTAGAGTGATCGATCAATATCGTAGTTGTTTATTGCCTGAAACCGTTCAAGCATTGTTATGTATTAAAGATTGACTTTTTGCCAAAAGAGGTAAATCTTACATGGTATTTGTATTCTTACTGCAATTTCCATGTTTACTACGTGTTGTTTTAATTAGTTAGTTTTTAGTAATTCATTAACATCTCGATTGGTATTACTTGTTAAATTAGATGTTACTATAGTTTGCATGTTTATAATTGGTTTTTTTTTTCTTCCAGTTTTTTTTTTAATTTTTAATTTTTATGTTTTAGCTTTAAGGAAAGAGGGTGCTGACTTGGAAGAACATACAATAAACCCAAGTATCGCTTATACTTTATGTGAATGTTCTTTTCAAAATCAAAGCATGTAACATGGTATGCTTAATCCATCCTAACATTGAAAAGAAATAAATTTTGCCAAAAAATTAATCATAAACAACAGTCAATTAGTAAGGTTAAAAGGAAGAAAACATATTACCTGGTGCGACATACCCATATGTGCCTGCAACGGCAGTCCAAGTTGTTGATCCTGGATTCAAAAACTTAGCAGTGCCAAAGTCTGAAACAGAGGCCTCATATTTAGAATCCAACAAAATATTCTTGGTTGATATGTCCCGGTGCACAATTGGTGGGAAGCAATCGTGGTGCATGTATGCCAAGGCATGAGCTACACCGTTAACAATATTAACCCTTTTTCTCCACCCTACTTCTTTAGCTTCTTCATCTTTGCTCAAAATTGTAGCCAAGCTACCTCTTTCAACAAACTCGAACACCAAGAACAAGTGTCGATGGTGTGAACAGAAACCATAAAGCTTCACAATATTCCGGTGTCTTATCTCTGTTAGTGCCGTTATTTCATTCAAGAATACCGTCTCCAAATTCTTCTCGCCATCCCACAATTGATGTAGTTTTTTCACAGCCACTATGTTGTCACTTGACAAATTTGCTTTGTAGACGCTTCCTTGTCCTCCGCTCCCGATGCAATATGTGGAATCAAAATTTTCTGTCGCCCTTATGATTTCCTCATACATTGATTTTCCATCAAAATTTAAAACTGAAAACGATATTTCTTCATGCAAGTTTTTTTCTGCTTGTAAAGAAAGCAGAAAGAAGTAAAATTGCTGCTATAAGGGAGAATGTGATTCCAAATACCCATTTGCGGTCCTTTCTTGGGCCAATTGTGCAAGATTGCAAACCTTCAACATTGCCGCACAATTTGTTCCCTTGTAAAGCTTCTGGCGGAGCTTGTTGAAATGCTTTGTTGTTGGGAATAGGACCTTCCAATTCATTGTAAGATACATCCACATATGACAAGCTGTGCATGCCTTCAAAACTTGATGGTATGAAACCCGAAAGATTGTTGTGAGAAAGATTGAGTGTCAGTAGACTCTCCATATTGCTGATTTCAGGTGGTATGCTACCTTCAAGTGAGTTGTGACTTAAATCAAGTTCGTTCAAGTGAACTAACTTTTCCAACTTCGATGGAATTCCTTGGAAAAATTGATTGTTGCTCAAATTCAGATGGTACAGTTTGAGAAAGTTGCCTAATGTGCTCGGAATTGACCCATTTAATTTGTTTGATGAGAAGTCGAGATATTCAAGATCAAAGAGTAATCCAAATTCCGAAGGTATACAGCCTGAAAGTTGATTTCCATTCAGCATCAACTTCTGCAAAGAAGTCATTCTCCCGAATTCCTTCGGAATGGCCCCAACTAAGTGATTTGAAGAAAGGTCGAGTCTATGGATTTTGTCAGCATTGACAATCTCGGGTGGTATGCTACCAATAAGGTTGTTTCCGGCAATTAGTAAGGTTTCTAATTTTGCGCATTGTCCCCATTTTTGTGAAATTTCACCATAAAACTTATTGTGACTCATATCTATGAAATCAAGATTTGGATAAACACCAAAGTCTTTTGATATATTGCCTGTGAATTGGTTCCCATCAAGATGAACTCTAACTAAGCTCTTGCATGTTTTCAAGCTTTTGGGGATTGGACCTGTCAAATGGTTATTGTGCACTGAAAGGTTTTGGAGTTGTCCACTACAGCAAATATTTTGGGGCAAATAACCTATTAATTGGTTATTATGCAAAAGTAGTATAGTCAACTTCTTCAAATTCTTTATCTCTGGGGGGATGGAGCCAGAAAGTTGGTTATGTTGTAGGCATAACTTTTTCAAGTTGACTAGGTTCTGTATCTCTTTAGGAATAGTGCCAGAAAGATTATTACTATAGAGATAGAGAGTGGAAAGGTTTGTGAGCTGACCAAGGGATGTTGGGATTGAACCGCTGAGCTGATTCTCAGACAATTCTAGGTCCACAAGAGATTTCAAATTCCCTATCTCTTTAGGAATAGTGCCAGAAAGATTATTACTATAGAGATAGAGAAAGGAAAGGTTTGTGAGCTGACCAAGGGATGTTGGGATTGAACCGTTGAGCTGATTCTCATCCAATGATAGGTTCACAAGAGATTTCAAATTCCCTATCTCTTTAGGAATAGTGCCAGAAAGATTATTACTATAGAGATAGAGAGTGGAAAGGTTTGTGACCTGACCAAGGGATGTTGGGATTGAACCGTTGAGCTGATTCTCAGACAATGATAGGTTCACAAGAGATTTCAAATTCCCTATCTCTTTAGGAATAGTGCCAGAAAGATTATTACTATAGAGATAGAGAGTGGAAAGGTTTGTGAGCTGACCAAGGGATGTTGGGATTGAATCGCTGAGCTGATTCTCAGACAATTCTAGGCCCACAAGAGATTTCAAATTTCCTATCTCTTTAGGAATAGTGCTAGAAAGATTATTATTATAGAGATAGAGAGTGAAAAGGTTTGTGGGCTGACCAAGGGATGTTGGGATTGAACCGCTGAGCTGATTTTCAGACAATTCTAGGTTCACAAGAGATTTCAAATTCCCTATCTCTTTAGGAATAGTGCCAGAAAGATTATTACTATAGAGATAGAGAGTGGAAAGGTTTGTGAGCTGACCAAGGGATGTTGGGATTGAACTGCTGAGCTGATTCTTATACAATGCTAGGTTCACAAGAGATTTCAAATTCCCTATCTCTTTAGGAATAGTGCCAGAAAGATTATTACTATAGAGATAGAGAGTGGAAAGGTTTGTGAGCTGACCAAGGGATGTTGGGATTGAACCATTTAGCCAATTGTTAGAAAGATCAAGAGAGATGAGTTTGGAGAGGGAACTGATCTGAGATGGAATGACATCAAAAAGATTATTGTTGCTGAGATTGAGGTATTGAAGATTGGGGAAAGACAAGAAGGAAAACTCATGTAGCGTACCTTGTATCACGAAATTGGTAAGGTTTATCACACTAACACTTCCAACAGCATTGCATGAAATACCAGTCCAGAAGCATGGGGCTATTTTTGTATGAGCGGGTAGGTAAGTCCATGAGTTGAGATTTTGCAAGCGGGTATTGTTTTGAAAGGTGGCTTTCCATTTGAGAAGCGCTTCTGCTTCAGTAGCAGAAGCAAAAGCAGAGCAACTTGGCGGTGAAAGAAGTTGTACGAATAAGACAAGGCAATAAACCAAAAGGCAAAGTTTATGAAAATCTAAAGATGTCATGGCCACTAGTGCTTAATTTCGTGTACATGTTAGACTCTACTCATAGGGCTTATTTATAATGGCAGCCATGAGCTATTGTAATTATTTCAATTCAACCTGAACTGAAAGAGGGGGTGGGAGAGAAGAAAGATACAAGACTTGCAAAATGTTTTGTATGTTCAAGATAAGTCAAAGTCATTGTCTCAAATGCGTGTAAGTCAAAATTTTTGTTCCAAATGCAATTAATTGTATGGGCCCACCC
Organism: Crataegus laevigata; assembly: GCA_963580275.1. Lineage (NCBI taxonomy): Eukaryota > Viridiplantae > Streptophyta > Magnoliopsida > Rosales > Rosaceae > Crataegus > Crataegus laevigata. The sequence goes on from OY756949.1 coordinate 1,680,140, forward strand.
CTCTTCTTTTAACGGTTGTTTTTTTATAAAATACAATGTACTTAGTCCCAAATGTATATAATTGTCAATCTTTCTTCTCAAATATCACTATCTTAGCCCTGCCCTTTTGTTCACATCTCATTTATTTCTATTTTTCCTTCTCATTAAAGTTATTCCGTTTGGCGTCATAAGTTCAAACTTATTAAATAAAAGAAAATTTGGGAAATGCTAGTGGACATTATGTTTTATCTCTTTAGGGTAATCATCTAAAGATTATTAAGAATCAGTTGTAACACGTAATGTGTAGTGATATTTATCTTTTTATTTATAAATAAAAGGTATTGTGTTAAAACTTTTATGAGCATTAATAATTTTGAAAACTTAATTATGGTTAGGTTGGGGTTGCTTAAATTTTTTAAAATCAGCTTCCTTTAAAAAGTTGGGTCCTTAATTGTGTTCGGTAAATAATTTTTTTTTCTTTTCGAACTCGTGGTCTAAAGTAACTAAAAATAGAAGCAACTCTACACATACTTCTCAAAAAAACCTTTTTTTTTTTCAAAGGACTTAGGTGAACAATACCAATTAATGAAACTTTCATATTGACATTCCTACCCCATCTTTTTTTTTCTTTCTAAAAGCGCTTTGTAGGCGCGTTCAAGTGTTGGAGCTGGGGCCACCATTATCCTTGGCTCATTTGTTTTGGGAGGGGAGGTAAGAATTTGGCCCAAAAGCAAGTTTTAACATTTTGAAACTCAAAATTTGAGTTTTAAACCAATCATTGTACATGGTCCTTGGAGTTCCACAAATGCAATTTGGCAACTTGGATGACTTTGGAGTCTTTTATAAATGCAATTTGGTAACTTGGACGACTTTGGAGTCTTTTATATAAATGAAATTTGGCATTTTGGCCAAAGTCCAAGTCGAATTAAGAGTAGCAAATGGCCCTCTACCACAGTGATGAAGAGGAGTGTTGTCCTTGTACCACAGCGTGGGTTCGAATCTCGTCGGCTCCCTAATCAAACAAATCCATCGTTTGAAAAATGAATAAATAAATAAATAAGTCGATGTTAGAGTCTTCCATCAATGCAGTTTGGCAATTTGGCCAAAGTCCAACTCAAGGGCCATAAATGCAATTTGGCAACTTATTTCAAATTTTTTTCTTCAAAGAATAAGAGCTTGATGATGCTTAATTGATACTTCTAGTTCTATTTTTAGTATTCTCCTTTATTTCATATGATTGTGACAAAATATTTTGTTTTCCACAAGAAAATGACATCTTCATGACTTAATGTCTCTCAGGCCACGAAAAAGTTTTTCCAATTAATAATCTTTCCTCTTGATGGAGTCTTCCATAAATTTACTCACTCCAAGTCAAAAGTCTTTAATTGTCGCCAGCTAGTACAGTGCACCACTTTGTTTTATGAAGCCCACCCCACTCTTTCTGAATTTGAATCCCATCTGGATCCAAATTGTGGGGATTCTAGTGATCTTCACATCTTAGCCATTCATCGTGTATCGTGCGGTCAAAAATTATTTGATTTTTTTATTTAAAATTAAACCCAAATAGTACCTGACGAAAACTAACCGCACGATGTACGATAAACTGCTAGAATGTAGGGTTCTCTAGGATCCCTACAAAGTAAATCCGGAGAGGATCCTCTTCCATTCCTTCTAACAGTTGTCCCAAATGTGTGTAATTGTCAATCTTTCTTCTTCTCAAATATCACTATCTCAACCCTTCCCTTTTCTTCATTTCTCATTTATTTTTATGTTGAAATTTATCAAATAATCTAAAGAATCAGTTGTAAGTTGTAATGCTAGTGAACTTTACGTTTTATCTATTTGGGGTAATCATCTAAAGATTATTAAGAATCACTTGTAAGTTGTAACGCGTGTAGTGATGTTTATCTCTTTATTTATAAATAAAAGGTATTATGTTCAACTTCTATGAGTATTAATATTTTTGAAAACTTAATTATGGCCAGTTTAGGGTTGCTTAAATTTTTTAAAATCAGCTTTCTTTAAAAAGTTGAGTCCTTAATTGTGTTTGGTAAATAAAAAAAAAATATTTTTTTCCAAATCATCTTCTAAAACAACTGAAACAGAAGCAACTCTACACATACTTCTCAAAAAAACATTTTTTTTTCCAAATGACTTAGGTGAACAATACCAATTAATGAAACTTTCATATTGACAATCCTACCCTATCTTATTTTTTTTCTTTATAAAAGCACTTTTAGCAGTGTAATTTACCATTACACTTACTTGCTTTTTTCGCAGTTATTTATTCTCACAGTACAGCAGAAGCAGTTTTGAAAAAAAAAATACAGTAATCTCAGACTAGCCCCAAATCTACCTCCATGTTTGTGTTGTATAAAAAAAATTTAGGTTTTAACTCAAAAATAACTTATATCCTCCAATAGTTTTGTCTAAAAATTTCAAACCGAGATTATTAAAGAATGATTTTAGCCTAATTTTTTGTAGGTTAATTTTTTTTAAAGTAAAATTTATGTAAATTATCTTGATTTATTTTTGTGAACATTTTTACTTAAAAATATTTAAATTCCGATAAACCTGCCCATGGAAACATAGAAGTCATGGAACAATAATTACATTTTTATAAAGATAAGGATTAAAACTTTGAAACTTGAAATAGTTCTATATAGTATGCTTCAATCTTACAGCAATTAATAATACAAACATAATTAAAACACTAAATAAAGATTAATAAACGATAAGTAAAATACTACATAAGAATTACAACAATTAGTAATACTAATAATATTCATAAACATTTGGTTGACTTGGTCCTTGAATTTGTGGTGGATTTCGTGGTGGACTTGGGTAATGGATATTATATTGGTCATCATCCTAAAAGATATTCCTTACGGCATTCCTTCTTATAATTTCCGCTTGCTTGTCGCAAAATAATTTCTTCCTATTTGAAGTGTATTTGTTGGGGTCCTCCCTCATTACATCAAAATCGAATGTCATCTTGTAAGGGTCCTCCTTCTAATATGATCTTTTGCCATCTTGAAAATTTTGGAAGTCGGTAGAAAAAAAATGGAAGAATTGTTTGAGGAAAGTGAATTTTAGGTGGATGTTTGAACAAATACATGTATTTATAGAGCTTTTGGGTGAATTTTGATTTAAATAATTTCTTTTAAATGTTTTAGTCGTTGAATTTAATTTTGGGCCGTTAGATTTTTTTTTTACAATTAATTTAATATAAGAATTTAGCCATTCGATTTAATTTAATTATAAATTTGATTTCAAAAAATTTGAATATGAACCGTTGGATCAACCAATTGCCCATTATTTCCAATCGTTGGATCACAAAAAGAGCAGTTACGCTAGTGGGTAGTCGTTGGGACCCAGGAGTTGATGACTTGTCGCATAAGATGCTTCTGATGCGTTGCTTATCTACAGCTAGGCGCTTTGTAGGCGCGTTCTAGTGTTGGAGTTGGGGCCACCATTATCCTTGGCTCATTTTGTTTTTGGGAGGTGAGGTGAGAATTTGGCCCAAAAGCAATTTTTAACATTTTGAAACTCAAAATTTGAGTTTTAAACCAATCATTGTACATGGTCCTTGGAGTTCCACAAATGCAATTTGGCAACTTGGATGACTTTGGAATCTTTTATAAATGCAATTTGGTAACTTGGACAACTTTGGAGTCTTTTATATAAATGCAATTTGGCATTTTTGGCCAAAGTCCAAGTCGATTTTAGAGTAGCAAGTAGCCCTTTATCATAGTGATGGAAAGGAGTGTTGTCCTTGCATCACAGCGTGAGTTCAAATCTTGTCGGCTTCTTAATCAAACAAATGTATCGTTTGAAAAATAAATAAATAAATAAGTCGATGTTAGAGTCTTCCATCAATGCAGTTTGGCAATTTGGCCAAAGTCCAACTCAAGGGCCATAAATGCAATTTGTCAACTTATTTCAATTTTTTTCTTCAAAGAATAAGAGCTTGATGATGCTTAATTGATACTTCTAGTTTTATTTTTAGTATTCTCCTTTATTTCATATGATTGTGACAAAATATTTTGTTTTCCACAAAAAAAAAAATGACATCTTCATGACTTAGTGTCTCTCAGACCACGGAAAAGTTTTTTCCAATTAATAATTTTTCCTCTTGATGGAGTCTTCCATAAATTTACTCACTCCAAGTCAAAAGTCTTTAATTGTCACCAGCTAGTACAGTGCACCACTTTGTTTTATGGAGCCCACCCCACTCCTTCTGGATTTGAATCCCATCTGGGTCCAAATTGTGGGGATCCTAGTGATCTTCACATCTTAGCCATTCATCGTGCATTGTGCGGTAAAAAATTATTTGACTTTTTTTATTTAAAATTAAACCCAAATAGTACCTGACGAAAACTGACCACACGATGTACGATAAACTGCTAGGATGTTTGGTTCTCAAGGATCTCTACAAAGTGAATCCGGAGAGGATCCTCTTCCACTCCTTCTAATAGTTGTCCCAAATTTGTGTAATTGTCAATCTTTCTTCTTCTCAAATATCACTATCTCAACCCTCCCCTTTTCTTCATTTCTCATTTATTTTTATGCTCAAATTTATCAAATAATCTAAAGAATCAGTTGTAAGTTGTAATGTTGGTGAACTTTACGTTTTATCTCTTTGGGGCAATCATCTAAAGATTATTAAGACTCAGTTGTAAGTTGTAAGACATGTAGTGATGTTTATCTCTTTATTTATAAATAAAAGGTAATATGTTCAACTTCTATGAGCATTAATATTTTTGAAAACTTAATTATGGCGAGTTTGCTTTCTTTTTTTTTTTTATTAAAAACAACTTCTTGAAAAATTTGAGTCCTTAATTGTGTTTGGTAAATAAAAAAATGTTTGTTCTTGCAATAAAAACCCTAGTATAGATATATCGTTGTATCAAAATAAGAGAATAACGTTATTAAGCAAAGTCACCAATGTGCAGATTTTATTGTGAAGGTGCTGAAATTAAGTCACCTAAATTAGGAGAAGTTCTTCTATCCAAAATTGGACTAGAGCCAAAAATAGAAAGGATATGACTAAAGAGTTGGGTAGGTGTGGATCTGGGAATCAAGGGTGCAGGGTAGGTGTGAATTATTATGTCTTGATGATATAATTTATCCTAAATTAGAGCCGTTGAGGATTACATTCACAAGCTTCAAGGAATACTCTAAGGTCGTTTAACAAACGATAATCAATTATAAACCAACACATGTAAGAGAAGCATATGTTATAACTTAGGGACTCACTAGAAAGATATAAAATTAAATGAAAGATTATGTTTGAAAGATATAAAAGTTATACAACAACGACCAACCCACATGCCAATCCTACCAGAAGAAGCTTATTTATAATTTTAAGTGAAACAGAGGTGAGTAATTCTAAGCGAAAGGCCAACATTCTGAATTTCTCGATTACATAATGCACTCCTCATAATGAATTTTTCCACTGGACCAATACTTTCATTGGGCTCAGATAGTTGTAATACAGCCCAATTCCATAAACCCAGGAGTGGCAGTCTTGTAAATAAAATGAAAAGACCAATGGTACATATGTAATTAGCTCAAAATCGATGGCCCATTCCATATACAACATGAATAGTGCAATTTCTTTTCCAAACTTAAGTAATATGCCAGAATATTCTCATCACACACCATTCCAATTATTAGTACCCCACCCTCTCTTTCCTTCCTCATTGATTTTCCACGTGGAAAATTTTGGATACGTTCAATATTGAAACATTTGAATGCGGAGGGAGGAGTTCGTTTGACGAAAAAAAAAGGGCAGAGGAAGGAGTTAAATGCCACATGGATGCATGTAGTTGGTGTGCAACAAACAATGCATAAACAAGCACGTGTTCTATAAAAAAAATAAAAATAAAAATAAATTCCACAAGAAAGGAAGGTGGTGTGGAATTGGTAGTATTGGAGGTAGGTAATATAAATTTGCTGACTTTGAAGTAGGGCTGGGCACAGGACGGGCCGGGTCCAAATTTGAAGGGGCTGGACCAGACTAGACCGGATTCGAGTTTAAAAGAAAAGGGTCGGGCTGAGTACATCCAATTTTAATATAGGAACCGGACCTGCACAGATTGAACACGAGTCCAATTATCACTGTAAGTCAAAGTGTTCGTAGGAATCGCAACCTTCTCCCAGTTCTCTTTAAGGTGAATACATCTTTCATAACCTGCCAATTTGCATGAAACGTTCCACTGATCTAATTTGCATGAAACATTCAAATCCAGTTTACATAATCTAATTAAAAATATTCAACAGAATATTCAAATTCAATTAAACAAAAGATTTGAAATTGGAACATAATAAAAGTCAAGATTCAAGAACCCAACAAAATCCCTAGGAAACCATAATTTAATATTCAATCCTAAATCCCTAAAACATAATACCTTGAAACTGAAAAAGACCGTTAGCAGAGCTCGGCTTCCGTGCAAAACTGAGTCAGACAAAGGAGATGACTGATTCGTCGTTTCGAGTTATTCGACTTCATTATTCGTCCCCTCGAGTTCGACAGAGAGAAACTGACTTCGTCGTTTGTCCTTTCGAGTTTGATAGAGAGAGACTGAGAATCGAGAGGGATAAAAGTAAGTCTGGACTCTGGGAGAGAGAGAGAGAGAGAGATCAATGAGGACTGAGGAGAAGAGTTTCAGTTCGAGTCTGAGAGAGTCTTCGAGAAAGTGATGTGATGTGTGTGTGTGAGAGAGAGATTTGAGTGTGTGTATGTGAGACGACACTTTATTGGATACGATTCGGGCCGGGGGCTGTGTCTTCAGAATATTGGATCCTCCCCGCCCCTCTGTTACTTGGACCTACCCTGTTTTGTATATAAAATAATATAGACCTGCCCCGTACCCGTCTCGAATCGCTAATACCCACCCCTTTTAAAAAAAGACTTGATATAAATTTGGTGATTTTGAAGAGTTGCTTTGTTTGGACTTTGGTGTATTCTTATTAATTAAATCTTTTTAGCAAAATACTAGCCCTTTCTACCTATAAATAACTCTTTTATCTAAATTATTATCCAAATCTTCTTATCCAAGTAAAAAATAAAGGAACAAACACACATACATTAACATTTTGTACTAAAAAGAAAAAGAAATTAAACTTGTACTATTTTTAGAGGAAAAAAAATAAGAGCAAAAGAATTGAAGTCAAATTAACATTTTTATTTCATGCTTGCGCGTGCGTTTCTTTTGTGTGCCCGTTGTCTTTCTCTACAATTTTTCCATGAAGATTTATTGTTGTTTTCATTAGTTTGTCACGAGCAACTATATTAAAAAGGGGACAAAAGCAAGTGCGATAAGATATGCTAAATGGCAAAGCAATGTAGAAGGACATAGGCGGAGGTGCGCGAGGCTGAGGGGTTCCCAAGCCAGGGAAGTTCAAACAAACCTAAGGATTGTTTTATTCACACCGTATATATTGTTGACTATACCTACTTATTTAATGCACACTCCACTCTTTTTTATTTTATTTTATTTTTATTTTGGAGGAAAAGTACGTTATTCATTGCATTGAAATAGAACACATACAAACTAATAATAATGTGCATAATAGACCTCGATAAAATTTTACTGAAACTTTTAACGTAGTCGAAAGAAAAAGAATGTCATGAACAAGAAAGAACTATCATCAAATGACAATACATAACAAAACATAACAATTTACGAGCTTTCTTCGAATAAAATATTCCTAAACAAATCAGGGGGTCTTCAAACCGCAAGAACTGTTGATTACTTCCAACTCCCACTCGAGCAAGCCTGTGCGCAGCCGAGTTACCTCTCCGTTGCACATAGTTCACCAACAACTGAGGAAAGACTGGAGTAAAAAACGCGGATCAAAAGTGAACAATCCTTTTACCAACAGGGCAAAACGTTTGGGCCAGCAACACAGCCTGACGAGCAGGAAAAAGTTCAGCATGGAATGCAGAACATGTTCAACCAATCTAACTCGCAACTGCCGCAATGAAAACTCCCCAATGATCTCGGATAACAGCACCAAAGCCTCCCTTCGAACCTTGCTGGATCCACGCTCCGTCGAAATTACACATTACCCAGTCAACTTCAGCTCTCCGCCATCTCTGCGGGGGAATAATGGATTTTCCGTACCATTTTTATGCCACTTCTGGTACTCCTGCAACCAACCCTCTGTTCTGACCACTAGCCCCTGCGGCACCCAAGCCCCATTCCAGACAGCGTCGTTCCTATTCTTCCACAGCATCCGTATGATCATCAGACAGCGTCGGTTCTTTAATTACCATCACATCAAATGCCTAGAAAAGTTTTGCCCAACTCAATCAGCACGAGTCAACAAATTTGAAGAATCTGTATAATTATATGAACATAATCAATTTCTAGAAAATTAAAATTACATAGTTAACCAAAACCATACTTAGGAATCTAAGCAAAGAATCAGAAGAAATATGAGAAAAAAGGAATGGGGAACTTACAAGATCTTTGAAAATGATAAAAGCGATTATGAAGACAGCAAAAGAGGATTTCGATCTCGGCGAATCGAACGAACCGAAAGACCGACTTGACACCCTGACTCAATGCGGATGCATTTGAAACTCGCTTCTCCACGGCTGCGCGGTCGGCTTGGGCTTTGGAGTCGGGATTTAATATCATCGGCATTAGATCGGCGATCATCCGATGGGCGATGGTGGTGTGATTGGTGTCACGGATACGTGGAGCCGCGGAGAGCTGGAGGCGGAGGTGGAGGCAGGCAGGTCTGTGTGGACCGTTGGATCTGGGTGTGGGTGGACGGTGCAACCTTAGCCTGTAGTCTGGTCGCGAAGAACTTATGAAGACGAAGAGAAAGGCTTGGAACTTGGAAGACGGAGAAACCGAAGCGTCGATGGTGAAGATTCGAAGACGCAGGACGGCGGGCACTGTTGCAATTTATTTATTTTATTTATTTATAATATACTTGTATGTCTAAAAATAAAATTTGGTGCTCTCAGCAATTTTGGGCTCTGGACAGGGGCCTTGTTAGCATTGGGCCAGGGCCGGGCCATCTAGGGAGAAAGGAGAAATTCAAGAGAAGTCGGGCCCGAGATCAATATGCTAGTCTCAATTTGCAAGATCAGCCGTAGATTCAATTGGCAAGATCATCATTACATCAACTCTTAAGCTCTCCAATCAATTTTACGGTGTACTATTCAACCTGTTCTCTCTCTCTCTCTCTCTCTCTCTCTCTCTCTCTCTCTCTATCTAAATTTACAAATTTTGACTTTTTCCTAGAAATAGGCTAGATATGTGTTTATTTGTGTTTATTAGCTTCCGTTCCAATTTACGTCAAACACACACTTGTTTGTTTTTATTAATGTTGAAAACAGTGCAAATGCACTCTAAATAGAAAAACTGTGTACTTTTGACACCCAATAAGCTTTTGATCTTTAAAGTACTCGTTCTTATGGTCCTAATAGCGCATTATATGTTTTTATTTGATTAAGTTCCAATGGGCGTCAAAGGCACGCTCGTTTCTTTTTATTAATGCCGAAAACAGTCCAAAAACACTCCAAATAGAAAAACTTTGTACTTTTGACACCCAATATACTTTTAACCTTTTGAGTACTCATTCTTATGGTTTTGGTAGCACATTATATGTGTGTATTTGCTTAAGTTTCAATGGGTGTCAAACACACGCTCGTTTATTTTTACTAATGCCTAAAATAGTCCAAAGGCACTTGAAATAGAAAAATTGTGTACTTTTGACACCCAATATGCTTTTGACTTTTTGAGTACTCATTCTTATGGTTTTAGTAGCACATTATATGTGTTTATTTGCTTATGTTATAATGGGTGTCAAACGCACGCTTGTTTGTTTTTATTAATGCCGAAAATAGTCCAAAAACACTCGAGATAGAGATTTGGTGAGGATTCGGGGTTGCCTGCTATAAATTTTGGTTTGAGTGATTGGGGAGCCATTCTGGGGAAAATGTTTGGGATGGATTGTGAGGAAATTTAGAGATTTGATGGACTTTGTGCTAAATAAAAGAAGGTGGTGGTGACAAGAACAGCTGCTGCATAGATCGATTAGTAGCGCGAGGAACCCAATTTGTAGCAAGAAAGTGGTGTCAATACAACCCTTTTACCCTCATTCGTGGAGATGTGATTGGCACATGATCAGTTTTGACGGAAAACAGAGAGAAAAGTTTGAAATTCTAACAGCATTGTGGCTGTTGATTGTTAATAAAAGTTTAAAGGGGTAATTGGCTAAAATAAAAGTTTAATGAATAAATTGACAGCGGGGTACAAAGTTCAAGGAGAAAATTGACAAGTATCTCTTCTCATTTACCCTACTCTATAAGTTTATTGCATAATCAGTTTCTCAACCCGTTCTAAACAATATCAAGCATACTGAAATCAAATGCAATTTTTCTCTCAAATGATTTGATTATTAAAATTCTCAAACATGTTAAGTTTTGCCATGGAAACTTTATTTGGGCGGTACAATAGGATTTGATCACAATAAATTTTGGGATGCGTGTGATGACCCGTCCCTAGTTTTACAATTTTATTAATTTTTTAAAAAGTGAATTTACAAAAATGCCCTTATAGGCGAGGGATGTTGACCTTAGTTGACCAATATGTCGTGAGACGTATGAAACATTCTTTTAGTGTATCCTCGTAGTGCTCGTTACTACGAACGCGTGGGTGCAAACAAAATTGAATTTGGAGCTACGATGAAGATTTTATGGACTTACTAAGTTTAAGGGCATTTTGGAAAATTCATTATTCTAGATAAACATCCTTCGTTATTTTATTTTTTGTGTAGACTTTTTGCATAATGGGACTGTAACGTCCCGAAAATTTAATTCGAAAGCCAAATAATAAGGTATGTCACATCCCGGCTCCGGTGGGACCACTTTCCGAGCCTGCTCCACCACCGTAGCACGATATTGTTCGCTTTGGGCCTCGACCACGCCCTCACGATTTTGTTTCTGGGAACTCACAAGCAACTTCCCAGTGGGTCACCCATCATGAGAGTGCTCTAACCCCCTTCTCGCTTAACTTCAGAGTTCCTACGGAACTTGAAGCCAGTGAGCTCCCAAAAGGCCTCGTACTAGGTAGGGATAGGAATATACATTTAAGGATCACTCCCCTGGGCGATGTGGGATGTCACAATCCACCCCCCCCAAGGGCCCGACGTCCTCGTCGGCACACCACGGCCAGGGTTAGGGTCTGATACCAATTGTCACATCCTGGCCCGGGTGGGACCATTTCCCGGGCCCGATCCACCACCGTGGCACGATATTGTCCGCTTTGGGCCCCAACCACGCCCTCACGGTTTTGTTTCTGGGAACTCACGAGCAACTTCCCAATGGGTCACCCATCATGGGAGTGCTCTAGCCCCCTTTTCGCTTAACTTCGGAGTTCCTACGGAACCCGAAGCCAGTGAGCTCCCAAAAGGGCTCGTGCTAGGTAGGGATGGGAATATACATTTAAGGATCACTCCCCTAGGCAATGTGGGATGTCACAAGGTAGGCCACAAAAATATAATGGTTAATTATAATTCTAACTAACTACATAGAAAAAATAATAATTTTGTTTAGTTTATGGCTGCATCTAATATCCTCGTTAGACTGCCTACGTACCTTAAACAGGGATCAAGCCATTCATAGTTCACCTTACGCTTCTAGAACGACATACTAAAATTTCATTATGATCCAACAGTCGTATCTTCGCCAATCACAAAATCAAGTGGCGGTCGACGTTTTATTTTACGAATTTATAAATTCAATTCGGGAAGATTCGTACGTCAGATTCCCATTGTCGAACTTCTTGTCTCTGGTGTCACCTGCTCCAAGGAAGAATATTTCTCTTTAACATTTTATTTTTCTCCACTTTTGGCTATAGAGTTTGCAGCACTTTAATCAATCAATATGTAATATTGCCTTAAACAGGGTAAAATCTCATTTTAGGCATATGTACGAAGTTTCATTTCTGTTTCTTACGCTGGGCAAAATATCAACGCGGTTTAAATATTGGGTTTAGAGTATATAGATGAGGGTGACCTATGAAAATGCCATTAGCAGCTAAACAGACTAAAACTGGAAATACATTCAACTTTGAACCGGATACATTGGAGCTTCAGCTTTGCAGAAAATGAACAACTAGATGACAGCACAACTCCTCAAAATGGCATATAAGATTGATAAGAATATTGGTTTCATATGCACGATTTCAGGTAAGTGTGATTGATTCAATCACGACGATTAGGATTTGACTGCTATATACAGAAAACCTATGTTTGGACAGTGTCTTCTGCCAGCTGTGATTTGTGAGGACATCGAACAACCCACAGTAACTCGTGTGAACTCAAGAACTTAACATTAAGATGGAGAATGTGAAAAGGCTCCATTTTGAGATGCTAGTAGGACATAGTAATATAAAAAAAGGACGATGAAATAATTTGTCACGCCTTTCCAATTTTAGAATCTTGTATAATACTGTAATTAATTAATTGAGTTTAAAGAAATGGATTAATCAATATATGAAAATTTCTTTATCATCCCTTCATTGGTTTAAAATCATGGTTCTGCAACTTTTTATAAGAATTGAAACGCCCCTCTACGACTTTGTAAGTTGCATTTGATTGATTTGCCAAGAAATGAACAAAAAAAATTAAATTGGTTCTTGAATTACAGCATTTGGTAAACTACAAGATCAAAATTGGTATTCATATGGAGTTTGATTTATTTTAGGGCTGTCAATTTTTATTTTTTAAACTGCGGTCCTCTACTCCTGCTCAACCGCTCCCTTTTTATATTTTTTAATAAAACAAATTTTAAATTTCTTTTTTTTGACAAAATTACCCCCCAACATTTTTATGTATTCTTTTCGGCTGGTTTTGGATTTTTCTTTATGTTTCAGGGGCTTTTATGTCCAAATTTTTTGGTGAAGCCTTTGTGACTCCAAATAGACTTGTGACTTTCTAATATTAGATTAGATATTAGAGATTAAAGATATATCATGTTTGTAATATTATTTGGAGTTCATTGGTACGTTTAAAACATCATCTTTTGATTTTTTTTTTTTAGTTAAAAAGCACCATCTGTTGTGGACTGACAAAGAGAGAGAGAGAGGGAGAGAGAGGCCGGCGGCACAAGGAAGAGAGAAAGAGAGAATTGTAGGGGAATTGTGTTGTGTATTCCTCCAACTTTGCACCTCTATTTATAGTATTAGGGTAAAGGTATTCCTTGCTCTCCAAGGAATATGAGATACAATAGGATAAGAATTACAACCCTAATCTAATCTAGGATTTACACAATCACACTTAAACTAGGATTTGTTTACAACACTCCCCCTTGAGTGTGTAAATACTCAAGGCAGATCTAGCATCATGCATAAGTTGATGAAGTCGACTTGTCAGTGTTGATTCCAAGGAACAACGCTTATTCTCAATAAGGTAGGAATTTGCATAAGTAAGTCTCACTAAAAACCCTAAGGCTATGGCAAAAACCCGAGTTGGGACAAACTCCATAGTCTAAGGAAAAATGCGTGAGAAATGCAAAGTCAAAAGAAACGTCTACAGGACGTCCTCAGGGATATGACCAACCCAAGGTGGGTGCCTCGTTAAAACCTAGTTAGGTAGCAAAAACCCAGTGGGAAAAATGCTCCTAATCGTAGGGAAAAAGAGTACATTAAGATCAAACAAGTATCTATAGGATACTCCCCCTGAGTTTGATATAATTCCAAAGAGAAATAGCAAAGTTACAACTCAGAAAGTTTACGCATACCAATTCCATGAACAAGCTTCTGAAACGTCGCATTCGGCAGTGATTTGGTGAAGAGGTCGGCTAGATTGTCTTGTGAATGGATTTGCTTGACTTCAATCTTCTGATACTCTTGTTGTTGATGTGAAAAGAAGAACTTCGGCACAATGTGCTTGTTGTTGTCTCCTCTAATGTTACCCTTCTTGAGCTGTTCGATGCAAGTTACGTTGTCTTCAAAAATTGTCGTCGGGACATCAACGGCGGGATGAAGATCGCAGGAGCTTCGAATATGGCCCACTACTGATCTCAACCAAAAGCATTCCCAAGTTGCTTCAAGTAAGGCGAGAATTTCAGCATGGTTAGACGAAGTGGCAACTAAGGTATGTTTCGTTGACCTCCAAGAAATTGCGGTGCCTCCAACGGTAAAGACATAACCCGTTTGAGAACGCGCCTTGTGCGGATCAGATAAGTATCCTGCATCGGCATAACCAATAAGGCGAGAATCAACTCGAGGAGCACAAAATGTAGCATCATTCGAGGATTCGTAGGGATAGAACAAGCCCAGATCCGTAGTACCCTTAAGGTAGCGGAAGATGTCTTTCACACCAGTCCAGTGTTAGCGTGTAGGTGCATTGCTGTATCTTGCCAAAAGATTAACAACGAAGGAGATGTCGGGTCTAGTGCATTGAGCTAAGTACAATAAAGCGCCTATTGCACTTAGATAAGGAACTTTAGGTTCCAAAATCTCTTCATCATCCTCATTCGGACAGAAGGGATCTCGTTTTGCATCTAGCGTACGAACGACCATAGGAGTACTCGAAGACTTCGCTTTATCCTCATTAAAGCGGCGCAACACCTTCTGGGTGTAGTTCGATTGATGTACTAGGATTCCATCCGAACAATGCTCTATCTCAAGACCGAGACAGTATCGAGTCTCACCTAGATCTTTCATCTCAAATTCCAACTTCAGGTGCGAAGTAGTTCTCGCGAGCTCTTCAGGAGTTCCAATGAGATTCATGTCATTGACATATACTGCAACAATCGCAATCCGGAATGTGACCTCTTAATGAACACGCAAGGGCATAATTCTTTGTTCATATATCCCTGACTAGTCAAATACTCACTCAGACGGTTATACCACATTCTTCCAGATTGTTTCAAACCGTAGAGTGAACGCCTCAGCCTAATTGAGAGCGTGTTCCGGGGTTTGGAAATATTTGAACCAGTCAACTTAAGTCCTTCGGGAACTTTCATATAAATTTCTGTATTAAGATCCCCATAGAGATACGCGGTTACTACGTCCATCAGCTGCATATCCAGTTTTTCGGAAACTACCAAATTGATAAGGTGGCAAAAAGTAATCATATCCATAACGGGTGAATAAGTTTCGTCATAGTCAATCCCGGGGCGTTGTGAGAAGCCTTGCGCAACAAGACGAGCTTTATAACGCACAATTTCGTTCTTTTCATTTCGCTTCCGAACGAAAACCCACTTGTAGCCAACAGGCTTCACATGTGGAGGAGTAAGGACTACAGGTCCAAACACCTTACGTTTCGCAAGTGAATCAAGTTCGACTTGGATTGCTCGTTTCCAGTTTGACCAATCAGCTCTACATCGACATTCATCAACGGAACGCGGTTCAATGTCATCGCTCAACATGATTTCAGTAGCTACTGCAAATGCTAATGCATCGTCGACAATCATCTCATTTCTACGCCACACATCATCTAAGCTAGCATAATAGACTGAAATCTCACGATTCTCGGGATGAGGATTCGTCTCTTCAAGGACGCTTCCATAATCTAGAATTTCCTCATGAGTTGGGTAAAATGAGTAAGCGATAGTCGGATTCACGGTAGGTTCTTCAGGACCTTGTGCCATAGTTTTCCTCTTCCAGGGGTGTGAATCCTTTGAACTAAGGGGTCTGCCACGCTTTTGTGTAGGGACAGATGATTGGCTAGCTGCTAATGTACGTGGATTACCAGAATTGGCGTCCCGGGCTTCCAGGAGGGCAGTCCGTCGTACATTTGGTACATCTATCTTTGCAGGCGTATTCGCAGCTGGAATGTATGATCTTGTCACTCGCGCTAGATCGGTGAAAGCATCTGGCATGCTCTGAGCTATGCTCTGGAGATCTAATATGCGTTGCACTTCAGTTTCAGACTGAGCGGTACGGGGATCTAAGTGAGACAAAGTGGGAGTCGTCCACGATAATTCGCGTCGTTCTTCAGGAACGTTGACGTTGTTATCTCCCCCTAACGACGGGAAGACTGTCTCATAGAAGTGACAATCCGCAAAATGAGCGGTAAACAGATCGCCTGTCAAAGGTTCTAAGTAACGAATAATCGAAGGAGAATCATATCCGACATAGATTCCCATCCTTCGCTGAGGCCCCATTTTTGTACGTAAGGGTGGCGAGATCGGCACATATACCTCACAACAAAAAATGCGCAGATGCGATATGTCGGATTCCTAAACCCTAAACCAACTGAAGAGCACTGAATGGTTGTGTCGCAACAGGCCTCAGGTGGACCAATTTTGCTGCGTGCAATATTGCATGGCCCCAAGCAGCGATCGGGAGCTTGGTACGTATGACCAACGATCGAGCAATCATTTGTAAGCGTTTAATGAAAGCCTCTGCCAGACTGTTCTGGGTGTGAACATGGGGTATTGGATGTTCAACTTCAACCCCAACCGACATGCAATAGTCATCAAAAGTTTTAGATGTGAATTCTCCAGCATTATCCAATCGAATAGATTTGATTGGATAATCAGGGTGGTGAGCCCTGAGCTTGATAACCTGAGCCAATAGTTTGGAGAATGCAGCGTTTCCTGTGGACAACAAACACACGTGTGACCAACGTGTGGAAGAGTCAACCAAAACCATAAAATATCTAAATGGTCCGCAGGGAGGTTGAATCGGTCCACAAATGTCCCCCTGAATCCGTTGTAGAAAAATGGGAGGATTCGAATGAATCTTATCATAAGAAGGCTTAGTAATAAGCTTTCCCATAGAACATGTTTGACATGCGATTCCTTGGATCGAACCTAAACTTCGGGTTAGTGGATGCCCGTGTGATGATTTGAGGATACGACGCATCGCTATTCGTCCAGGATGTCCTAAACGGTCATGCCAAAGTGTAATTTCATGCGCGGTCCTAGTAGTAGGGCCGGCCACATAGTGTCTTTCTATGGGGCGTATGGTTGTAGTATACAGACCACTCAGGATACGCTCCATCTTCTCTAGAATACGCTTCTGGCCATATTCGTAGAAAGTTATGCACAGAAATTCAACTCCGTTTTCTACGTGGGTTTCAGCGTGGAAATTATTATCTCTAATATCCTTGAAACTTAGTAACGTTCTTCCAGAACGTGGGGAATAGAGTGCCTCAGCAATGGTCAAGATTGTACCATTGGACAACATTATACATGCCTTATCGTATCCTTCTATCAGGTTGAATGGGCCTGAGAGGGTTGTCAGAGGTGCATTCTTAGGTATGAAGTTAGTGAAATAGATGCGTTCATGCAAAACAGTGTGCGTGGTTGCACTATCTGCCAGACAACTAACTTTCCCACTAGTCATACCTAGAATGAAAAATTAATTTGAATCGGTCACATGCATAAAGGTTTATAAAACAATTATCAATTCAAAATAATTTAATTTATTCAAGGATTAAAATTTAATATCCAAAAACAAATCACCAACGAATAATCCAAAATATAAAGGAAAATTGTTCAAAAATCAACCAAAAAACAAGGTGGGGTTCGGCCACTAGGTGGAATTCGGCCCCATTTGTCTTATTTCAACTAAAAAATAAGTCTATGTCTAAGATTCTAATCTTCTATAGGGGTGGTATCCTCCTGAAAATCAGAAACCTCCATCTTTGTAGTCTCCGGTTCGTCTACTTGCATGAAGTTTGATTCAAACTTCTGACGACATGAATGATATGCATCTACAACCTACTTGGGAGCGCGGCAAATACGGGACCAATGGTCCTTAGCACCACAATGATAGCACATATCGTTATCCATGGTTTTAGGTGCTTTGCCCTTATTCTTGAAGTTCTGGGCCTTGGGAGTGAGGTTTGGGCGCTGCTGGGCCTTGTTTCCTCCCTTGGGTGGGCCTTGGCTCTGTTGACCTTGGTTGGATGGCTTCTGCCCACCCTTACCACGCCTCTTTTGGTGTCTTGGGTGCTGGTTAGTGCTATAATGTGCTTCAGGCACAGCAGTAGCCCCAGTAGGTCTAGCTTGATGATTCTTCATCAACGGCTGGTTCTGCTTTTCAGCGAGAAGTAGAACAGAGATCAAATCAGAGAACTTGGTGAACTTCTGAGCTCTATATTGTTGCTGCAGGACAATATTAGAAGCAGAGAATGTCGAATAGGTCTTCTCTAGGAGATCCGCTTCAGTCAAAGTTTCATTACAAAACTTGAGAAGTGATCGGATTCGACAAACTTCAAAATTATATTCATTCACAGACTTAAAGTCTTGGAAGCGCAAGTGCTGCCAGTCGTGTCTTGCTTCAGGCAAGAATATGTCCTTTTGGTGATCAAAACGATCAGTCAAAGCGACCCATAATGCACGTGGATCCTCCTCAGCAAGATACTCAGTTTCCAGAGCGTCATGGATATGTCTTCGAATGAAGATCATAGCAGTGGCTTTTTCAACTTTGCCAACAAGTTCATATGTGGCTTCTTCAATAGCAGGACGCAAGTTCTTTGCAGTGAGGTGGAACTTCACATCTTGAACCCACTTGAGGTAGTTTCTTCCAGAAACTTCTAAAGCGGTGAAGTCGAGTTTGTTCAAATTCGACATGTTCCTATCACACAAGAGATAGATAAGATGTGGTTAGTGTAATGGAGAAAAAATCAATCCATTCACATAGGAGTAGAACATACAGGTTCTAATAGACATGTATTGGTTTAATTTTTGCATGAAAAACTTTAGGTTTTCATGGGTGATATGTTTAAGTGAAAACTTCAGGTTTTCAAATAAAGGCATGTTTATAAGAAACTTCAGGTTTCAAATTAATTATGAACTTCAGGTTCATATATTCCTGCAAGCAAACACAAATATATATATATATATATATATATGCAAACAAATATGCAACAAGTATATGCCAAAATATAATTTTAGGTGTACAATTATAATTGAATTAATTTATTTGGTTGTTTGGACTTCGGGCCAAAAAAAATGTGGTTAAAAATACAAAAACCCAAATTACTAAAAAAAATATTAAATAATAAAATCTCGGGGCCTAAAAAATATAGGCCAAGAATCCTCGGGTTATGGGTGAGCTTCAGGCTCACGAAGAGCAAAAAAAATTGGGCTGCTTCTAGTAAGCCCATCAGAAAACAAAAAAAACAAAAATTTGCTTTTTTTCTGGTGCACGGGCTGGGCCGTGACAAAGCAGAGCAACAAGCCCAAAAGGGTGCTGATGCAGGCCGAGGGACAGGAGCCCACTGGGGCTCGGGTGTTGGGATCAGACACCCCAGCCAGCGCTGGGTGAGTGTCACCGGAGAAGAACACCGGACTTTGCGCTTTGGGCGTCGGTCTGGGTGATGGTTAAGACTCGATATGAGTCACAGTGATCATATAGGTGAACAGAGATTTGAAAAATCTCAAGATTTATGGTGAAAAACCCAAGAATTTTGAATCGGGGGTTTTTTTTTTCGAAAAAAAACCAGATGAGATTCATGCGAATCTCGATCCATCGATGTCGGGGACGAGCTTCAAGCCGTCGGACAAGGGAACCCGAGGTGTGAGGATGGGTGGCGACGCCTTCTGGGCGTCGGGTCTGGGTTTTGGGCCTGGAGCCGTGGCTCCAGGATTGTTCTCGACTCTGTGGGTTTTCTGGATGCAGGCTGCAGGCCTGGCGACTTGCATGGTGCAAGTGCACGGGTTCGAGCAGAACCCTATTCCCCAATTTCAATCGTTTTCCAATTAAAGTATTTTGCCAATGCAATATATATTTTTAATGAATCACATATTTATGTTGATGCATATGCAAAAAAAAAATAATATTTTCAATGCATGTAAATATGTAAGATTCAATTCATGGCAAATACCAAATTCACATAATTTAAATAATTATGGTTATGAGGCATACACGATTTATGTAGAATCTAAAATACGTTAAACATAAAGTTGGGTCATGCATCATGGTGAATGTTCATGCTATCAGGGCTTGCAAAATATCGAGTTAAAAGCCGTTGTTTTGAAAGAACTTGATTGCGTGATGATATGGATGAACTGGTTTGATGCAGAAAATTTCTCCAACGTCAGATTCCTAAGCGCAGCAGTAGGAGCGTGTTGATAACGTGTTGTGGACTATTTTATCTAACAAAGAGAGAGAGAAAGAGAGAGAGAGGCCAGCGGCACAAGGAAGAGAGAAAGAGAGAATTGTAGGGGAATTGTGTTGTGTATTCCTCCTACTTTGCACCTCTATTTATAGTATTAGGGTAAAAGTATTCCTTGCTCTCCAAGGAATAAGAGATACAATAGGATAAGAATTACAACCCTAATCTAATCTAGGATTTACACAATCACACTTAAACTAGGATTTGTTTACAACACCATCGTATTTTTGCAGTCACAATTCAAGTTTTTTTTTTTTTTTTTGTTTCTTATTATTATAGAGATTTTATTTTTTTTTCTTTTGAAATATATTGAAATAATGGGACATAAATTAACAAGATTTTTTTGCAAAATTTTAGGAGTTTGTTATATTTTGGATTTAATTTGTAAATTAATTATAATGAAAATTGGTGTAATTTGAACTTAATTAGTTAAGTAATCTCTAAAAGCCTTAAATGGTTGGTCTAAGAAATCCAAAATACCAAGCATCTACATCAAAAGGCACCAAATTATTAGTGCGTTGTATTTGTATGGTAAACAAACTGAGTTTTATTTTTTCTTGGGAAATGGTCGGGATGTGGAATTAAAAAATTCAAATTGTTGAAATAATTGAAATGGTTGACATATTTATTAAATATTGGTAGTGATCAATTATTGACGTGATACTTATAAAATTCAGAAAATTGAACATTTCAACAATAAACGTGTATAAATAATAAACTACAGAATGAGTATGATAACTGAAAATACGTACGTGTATTATGTAATAAATTTTCGAAAATGTCTTGACAAAAAAGGCTCTTTTTAATTTTTGTAATATATTTTTTAAATTATTTTTTTAATATTTCAAAAACACATCATAGAATACGTAAATTTTATATGTATTACTAAAAATGTATCCAAACGTGCATTAAATGTGTATAAGACCTATGTGTATTATACGTGTAAAGTATATTGGAGTTTTAAAAACATGCAATTTAAGGAATTCTCATGCATCTTTATTTTTTTTATTTTTTTTATCAAACAATTTTCATGCATCTTTATTTATTTATTTATTTATTATCAAAAAATTCTCATGCATCTTTATTTTTTAAATTTTTTTATCAAAGAATTTTCATGCATCTTTATTTATTTATTTATTATCAAAAAATTCTCATGCATCAATGTGTGAGAGCAAAAGTGACACGCCCCGACCCGGAAAGGTCGGCGCATGCTGGCCGTCACCGTGAAGTGACGTAACCATAGGGGTAATGTGATGTAAAAAGTGTATAAATTTAAATCGAACATAGAATTTATTAAAATTTGAAATAGGTGACAGAGTGCACAAACGTGGGTGTGGCCCACTATAGTTATTCAGAGCTTAAAGATAGGACGACTACTGAAGAGTAGTCAAGCATCTAAAGTACACTTATTACACACGGTGATAAGTTCATACATCAGAAGCGGAATGCCGAATGTCAGAAACGTTTCAAGATTCCTTGAATGCCACGAAGAACAGCTATCTAGGTCCTGGAGGGGCAAAAAACAAAGTTGAGTGGGTCATCAAAACAAACTTATGTGAAAACGTTTGGTTTTGAACATACTAACCCCTCGCCGTAAAACAATTATAGTTTCCTTTATTAAGAAGCACATTATGAGTAAGTACGTATGTATATATATCCACAATACTAAAGACAAGTATAAGTGACAATATACAATTCAATTCATGATAAGATCGGTGCTGCAGTTATATAATCATGTGACAATGTTATAATACAATATAACTAAGAAGAATATGCCAAGTACTTCCTTTATTGAGAAGTACCTTATGAGTAGTTCGTACGTATATGTATATATATATCCACAATACTAAAGCCAAGTAACTACGTATCAACGCTACAGTAGTATAATCAGGTGATAAACAATATTCCTAAGTACTCATCCATCTATGCTGGCACACAAGTTCGAACAGATAACTCTGACACGAACAGGACTGGGTGTAATCAATACGCTCAAGTACTACGATCACGTGAAGACTGGTGCAAAGCACGTCACATACAAGTCGGATTGCCTAACGCAATCTACCCGACAGGACTGGCACCTAAACTGGATCCAGGTGAGCGAACGGTGCGATGTGAACATACACGTGAAGGACTGGCCCTGGCCCTGGGGCGAGTACTAACACCGGTGCCGCAGATGAGTATGTACATAAACATGTATGGATATCATGACAATTATATCTCAACCATATAGCAACATTTATCACAGTTATACCATACGTAACATCTATTTGATAATATATACGTAAAGTGAATCGTTCATGCATCTTTGGAAACTGTGAATACGTATAATGTCATGGCAAGTATATCTCAACCGTATATCAGCATTTATCACAATTATATCTCAATTATCCAATACTTAGCAACATATACGTAAAGTGAAGCATTCATGCATTTTTGGAAACTGTGAATACGTATTTATACGAATTAATTAACGCTACTTATACGGAAACTTAAATAAAACTACTATAGATTGCTCAATCCTAGAGTTTAAATATACCAAATTGATCTACTCGACAACACGAACACACCCATATTTTTAGATTAATTTTAGGAGTAGTCACGCGCCCCCACGCGCCAAAATAGGCACGGGTCTACACGCCCCCACGCGCAGACACATGACTTGCACACTGACGGCTTCTGTCAACGCCGTCAGGAATATTCCTCGGAATATTCCGTTAAATCCTAACGGTAACTGTTATCTTTGACTGACGACGTCAGAATATTCCGTCAGATTTGACGGAATATTCCGTCGTCTTCTCCGGCGAGCCTCCGGTGGCCGGAAAATTGGGAAATTTTCATTTCTTCATATCTTCTTCGATTTAAATCCATTTTTCACGAATTTTATATCAAAATGAAGCCCTTAGCATGTAGAATCACGTTACATAGGTTTCAAGACTTAAAAATCACTAGATTTTTCTCGAGATCGATCGATAGCTCGGCTTACCTACAAACGTGTCGATCTCGGCCCTCCGACGTCCAAATCCTTCCAAACGAGTTGCTCCGGGGTTCCTGGGAAGATTTTAAGACTTCCTATGATTTTATAATTCGCTTAAATGGTCACACATGAAAGATGATGAACAGTGCTAAGATCGGAGGTTAATAATTCGACGTGAAAACGATCGAGTTTTTACCTGAGGTTGATGTCGATGGACTCGTGAGGTTCCAAGGAGTCCAACTGTGATCTTGGATCTTCAAAACATCAAGGTTTGAGTGACCTTTGAGTTTGCTCCGTGGGTGGATGTAGAGAGAGAAAGAGAGTTTCGAGTTTTTCTGAGATGAGAGAGAGAGCTGTCTGAGAGCTTGAGGGAGAGAGACTCTGAGATCTAGAGAGAGAGTGAGTCCACATAGAATAAGGATGGTGGATGATCATTGACGGAGGGAATGATTGTGGAGGTTTGGAGTGTGAATGGAATAGGGTTGGTGAGGAATTATTGGAATTAGTTTAGTAAGGTAGTGTATTAGGTTGGTGAGTGTAGTGGATCCCTTTCCTAAAAATACATGTAATTTCTACTAATGTAAAAATTTAGATTATACTATAGTTTTAATCGGAATAAACTTAATTTAACGCGTCCACGTCACTCAACGATAAGGGCATAATTGTCAATTTATACGTACGGGAAGAATTTACATAGAACATTAGGGACGGGTCGCCACAAAAAGGGTTACCCAAGGTTAGAAAGGAGAATAAAAAATTTCAAAAAAAGAAAAAACCAATACAGCTCCAATTATTTCTTCATTATATATAAGCATCTCTCTTGTATGACATATATAATTAACAATGGAGCTTGATAAACATACTGCATCATGCATGCATGTTTACAACTATATAGTTTGTCCACATGGACCGTAAGTTTCAATCCATTTTCACAAAAGATAGACGGAAAAGGTGCGAAGTAGATTGTGCCCTTCTCCAAAATCACATGATCGTTTCCTGAATTGTATATATTTACGAGGCCCGTGAATATATCTCACACTTGTCGAAAAAGTGCTTTTCCCGTGTAAAGATGTATTAGATGGTTCAGATGTTGACAAGTGTATGTAGATTAAGATGGTTGTTAGTAGTTAGTTTACTTAGTGACTAAGATAAGCTTAGTCTATAAATATGTGAATCTGTTGTAACTGAATTCATTCATTCAATACATACAAAGAGATATTTCCTTCTCTCTCTAAACTGTTCATTCTTCTTGAGTCTCTCTCTATCAAGAACATATATGATATATAAGAATTTCTTAGTATTCTAACATGGTATCCTCGCCGGCGATGCCGATTTTTCGATCCTGAGCTGCTTTTGCTTCCGCATTCCTGATTGATTGTTTCTGGTGTGAAGTTGTTTAGTGCCACACTTGTATCGTTGTGCCTACCAGGTGTTTGATTAATTGCTTCTTTCACATCGGGTTATTTTCACGATCTGTTTCAGTTGCTCTCTTTGCGATTTTGATCGACTTCATTTCTGAAACCCTAAGTCTGTGTTTTCTTCACGACTTCTCAAGTTCTTGATTAGTAATCATGGTGACTGCTGCACAATTACAGATTGTACAGTCTCCAATCACGAATCTCATTCCGAATGTCTCTACTTCTGTTACTGTGAAGCTTGATGATGCCAATTATCTTGTCTGGAACTATCAGATTCGATTACTTCTTGAAAGTCATGGTATTTTTGTGTTTGTTGATGGTACTCGTTCCTGTCCTCCTCGGTTTCACGATGATCCAGATGTTGAAGGTGTTGAGACTGAGGAGTTTCAGATTTGGCGAATGCATGATCGTGCTCTCATGCAGTTGATCATTGCTACATTATCTCCTACGGCCATGTCTTGTGTTATCGGTTGTCTTACTTCTCATGAAATGTGGACAACTTTGAAGGATAGGTTCTCCACAGTCACGAAAGCCAGTATTTTTCAGTTGAAAACTGAGCTGCAGAATATCCAGAAAGGTTCTGATTCAGTCTCTCATCAAGGATGTTCGGGATCATCTCTCTGCTGCCGGTGTGCAGTTTGAAGATGATGATATTGTCATTTTGGCATTGAAAGGCTTGCCTGTTGAGTATAATACTTTTCGAACAGTTATAAGGGGGAGAGATAATGTCATTTCACTCAAGGATTTTCGGTCTCAGTTATTGGCAGAAGAAGTGGTGGTTGATAACACTTCTGTGAGTGAATCCTTTGTGTCTGCAATGTTAGCTAATCAGACAGACAAGGGCAAGGCTCTGCAATTGGGAGAAGGGTCATCTAATGGTGGTTCTTTTAATCATACTAGAGGGTACAGTTCCAACTACAAAGGGCGAGGTCGCGGCAGAACCAACTATACATCTCATAATCGACTCAATCCTGGTTTCTCAAATTCCAGTGCAGGCCCTCTTGGTTCGGGCAAACCACATGTTTCTACATGTTCTGATCATGGTTATGAGATTCCAACCTGTCAAATTTGTAACAAACGAGGTCATATTGCTGTTGATTGCTTTCAGCGCCATTCTTCTTCTTCTACTTCATCCTCCAGGCCCCAATGTCAAATCTGTTGGAAGTTTGGACATACTGCTGTGCAATGTTATCACAGGACTGATTTCTCTTATCAGGGAAGGGCTCCTTCTCCTACTCTATCTGCTATGCATACAACTTTTCAACCCTCTGCACCTCAAGACCAGTTTTGGGTTGCTGATACAGGAGCAACCTCTCACATGACTTCTGATTTGGCCACTCTTAATCTTCCCACTCCTTTCTCTGGCACAGATACAATAACCACTGCTAGTGGTTCAGGTTTGCGCATATCTCATATTGGCTCCAGTTTATTACAGACCCCTAAATATGCTTTTGAGCTAAAGAAAATTCTGCATGTTCCTCATATATCTCAACATTTATTATCCGTTTATAGCCTTTGTAAGGATAATAAATGTCGATTTATTTGTGATGAGTTTTCTTACTGGATCCAGGACAAGGTCACAGGAAGAATTCTTCTCCAGGGGCTGTGTAGAGATGGCTTATATCCTATTCCCTTCACTGTTCCACAACACTTCAACAATCCAGCCCAACAACTGTCTACTTTTTCTTCTTCACAGTCCTGTTTTCTTGGTCAGCAAGTCAAAATAACGTTGTGGCATCACAGGCTAGGGCATCCTTCCAACATTGTCACCTCTACAATGTTAAAACAATCTAATATACCTATGCCTGTTTCTTCTGTGTCTTCTGCTTGTAAATCATGTTTAGAGGGCAAGTTTACAAAGCTTCCTTTTGTTTTTCCTGCAAATAAAACTGTACAACCTTTGGAGGTGATCCATAGTGATGTTTGGGGACCTTCTTCTACTGTTTCAGTTGAAGGTTACAAATACTATGTCACATTTGTGGATGAATGTACTCGATTTACTTGGATTTTTCCTTTAATCAATAAAAGTGAAGTGTTTTCTACCTTTGTTCATTTTTATCAGTTTTTGCTCACTCAATTCTCTGCTCATCTCAAAGTTTTTCAAAGTGATGGCGGAGGTGAATACTCTAGTCATCAATTCAAACAATTTTTACTTGACAAGGGTATAGTTCATCAAAAATCATGTCCTTACACCCCTGAGCAGAATGGTCTTGCCGAGAGGAAGCATAGACACATTTTCGAAACTGCCATCACTCTTTTACAAAATGCTTCCATGCCCTCTAAATATTGGTTTCATGCATGTGCTACATCTGTTTATCTTATCAATCGCATGCCTTGTCAAACCTTGCACATGTCTTCCCCATATCAATGTCTTTTTGGTCAATCTCCTCAGATTTCTCATCTCAAAATATTTGGTTGTGCATGCTATCCTTTTTTAAAACCCTATAATACTACTAAGTTGCAACCCAAAACAACTCAGTGTGTGTTTATAGGATATGCAGGCCAATATAAAGGCTATTTGTGTCTCAATCTTCTTACGGGGAAAATCTTGGTTTCCAGACACGTGTTATTTGATGAATTTGTTTTTCCATTTTCAAATGCTCTTTCTTTATCTTCTCCTCTCATTTCATCTCAGCCATTGGTTTCTGCACATACTTCCTCATCCCTTCCGTCCTTGGTTACTTCTCACAACATAGTCATTCCTCCTCACCCCCCTTCTCCACTGGGTTTATCTCCTCAAGTTCCAGAGGTTATGCCATCATCTTCTGAGCTAGTTCCTCAGAGTTCTACACAGTCTCCACTTCCTGTTGATCCAGATTTTCAACCAGAGAATCTGTCTGTGGTCCTTCCTCTTCCTTCGGTTAGTTTGCATCCCATGCAAACTCGGTCCAAAAGTGGGATTTCAAAAAGGAAAGTGTTCACAGCTACTGTTCAATCTTCTCCCACTGCTATTGAACCTACTTCCTTCAAATCTGCTAGTAAACTTCCTGAGTGGCAAGCTGCTATGCAGGAGGAGATTGATGCTCTTCATGCTCAGAGTACTTGGAGTCTTGTTCCTCTTCCATCTGAAAAAAATTTGGTTGGTTGTAAGTGGGTCTATCGGCTCAAAACTAACTCTGATGGTTCTATAGCTCGTCACAAAGCTCGGCTGGTTGCCAAAGGGTATAATCAGGAGGAAGGTATTGATTATAGTGAAACTTTTAGTCCCGTAGTTAAACCTACTACTGTGAGATTGATTCTAGCTTTGGCAGCCCAATTCCAATGGCCCTTGCGACAGTTAGATGTCAAAAATGCTTTTCTGCATGGTGAGCTCACTGAAGAGGTGTTTATGGTTCAACCTCCAGGTTTTCAAAGCCCTGCTCATCCTTCTCAGTATGTGTGTAAGCTTCATAAGTCATTGTATGGCTTGAAGCAAGCTCCCCGTGCTTGGAATGAAAAATTTACAAGTTTTTTGCCTGGTTTGGGTTTTACCTCCTCTCTTGCTGATTCCTCTTTATTTGTTAAACATGATGATGCTGGTACAGTTGTGTTATTACTCTATGTGGATGATATTATTCTTACGGGCAGTTCCTCTACAATGATTGATGCTGTTATTCTGGCATTAACTCAAGAGTTTGACATGAAGGATTTGGGTCCGTTGACTTACTTTCTGGGGTTGCAGATCACTTCTTCGTCTGCTGGTCTGTTTGTTTCTCAGTCCACCTACATTAAGGACTTGTTAACTAAGGTTGATTTGCAAGATTCCAAGCCTTGTTCTACTCCATGTTTACCATCTCATCGGCTTCTTAAAGATGATGGTCTTCCGTATCATAGTCCTGATCAGTATCGAAGTATTGTTGGCGCTCTGCAATATGTGACTTTTACACGGCCAGATATTGCGTTTTCGGTAAATCAATGCTGCCAATTCATGCATAATCCTATGAATGCTCATGTTGTTGCCGTTAAGAGGATTCTCCGATATCTCAGTGGCACACTTGATTATGGTCTGCGTTTTAAACCTGGACATTTCCATCTGCAAGCATACAGTGATGCAGACTGGGCAGGTGATCCTAACGATCGCCGATCTACTTCCGGTTATGTTGTCTTTTTTGGTTCTAGTCCCATCTCTTGGGCTTCCAAGAAACAACACACTGTGTCCAGATCTTCAACAGAAGCAGAGTATCGTGCCTTAGCTATTGCAGCTGCAGAATTGGCTTGGATTCGCCAACTTTTGTGTGATCTTCATGTTTCTGTGTTCACAGCCCCAGTTCTTTACTGTGACAACATTTCGGCTATTGCTTTATCTTCTAATCCCGTGTTTCATTCTCGGGTGAAGCATATTGAAATCGATTACCATTTTGTTCGTGAACGGGTTATTCGAGGCGACTTGCATGTTTGTCATGTGTCTTCCAAAGAACAGTTTGCAGATATTCTCACTAAGGGTCTTGCTGCCCCTTTGTTTCAATCTCATTGTTCCAATCTCATGCTTGGCTCCTCCACGCATGAGATTGAGGGGGGATGTAAAGATGTATTAGATGGTTCAGATGTTGACAAGTGTATGTAGATTAAGATGGTTGTTAGTAGTTAGTTTACTTAATGACTAAGATAAGCTTAGTCTATAAATATGTGAATCTGTTGTAACTGAATTCATTCATTCAATACATACAAAGAGATATTTCCTTCTCTCTCTAAACTGTTCATTCTTCTTGAGTCTCTCTCTATCAAGAACATATATGATATATAAGAATTTCTTAGTATTCTAACATCCCGTAGAGCAGCTACCAAGTGAATGGGCTCCTTATATTTGAAAACTGTTTTCAAAATACGTTGAATTAATTAGTGAACAAACCATCTCATCAATCAAATATGGTAATAGATAAACGTGAGGAATCGGATGCATGAACACAAATTGAAAAGAAAACCAAAAGAGTCAGTAATTTTACCCAAAACATCTCCAGCCTTGAACTTCTTGCCTTCGGTCCACTGGGTTAAGTTAGCGTCAGGGCTCCATCCTTTCTCATCCCCCACTATATATTCTTTGCCATCAACTTGTTTGCATTGGAGCAGCAAACAGCTGACACAAAGGCCAATTCCAATCACCAAAATCTTGTTCATTCCAACTGCCATCTTTGATCCGCAAACAAATAAACCATACATGTAACCTTAACCTTTCTCTATCAACTCCACATACAAAACCACATTACAACTCAATTTATACAACATGGAGCCTATTACGCATTCAATTTGTTTTGGTTTGGTTCTCCAAATGCCATATGATATTTCCATAACTAATTATCACATTTATTCAATAATTATTGAAAATATATTTTCCTTATTCTTCTATTATGCTTCGTATTTCAACTCATAATCGGAGTCAATTTCTAAAATCATGTTAACTCCTGATGATTTTGTACTATTTTAAAGATTTCATTGAATGGGTGGATGATCCATTGAAAATTTTGTAATGATTTTATGCCATTTAATTTTGACGTCAAATACTTGACCATTGCCATGCAGGAATTGGTTTCCCGTAAGACGCCATATGGTGCCACTTGTGAGGAGGTGTTTTAGAGAATAGAGTCCCAAATATTAGCAATTGTGTTTCCCTGTAGTTAATTTAGTTTTTCATTTTTTTAGTCTAAATTTTTTATTTTATGACATGAATGTCAGTTTGGATTGCTTGGATGGTATTGGTTTTTATGAAGCACGTTACATTATGTTGTGTGTATTTGGTGCTATAGTGAGTGTTGATTATCTAAACGATCTTGTGATGCTAAAATTTAAGGAAATTTTGTTTCCCTTCGTTTCTGTTGAGAATGAATTCCACATTAATGAAGGGAGAAATCTTCTATAGTTAATACTGAAATTTTAGTTAGGACCTTGGTTGGTTTACATAATGACTAATCACCCAGGTGGGAGACGATAGAGTTGTAGGCTGCTTTGCCCTCGGAATTAATCATCGTGCACCCATGTCGAATTAAACTGTATCTATATTGGCATAAAACGTAATGAAAGGTTTTAAGATTACACATAACTTGCCGTTAGTTTTTTACATATCAAAATTATGATAATATAAATGTACCAGTAGTTTGGTATTTATCTAAACATAAATTACGTAACATATCAAATACTAATTTGTATACAAATTTGGATTACAAAACGCACTAATAACGTACCAAATTATTGGTACATTATTTTTCAAATATATATGTGCATGCATATATATATGTCTAATTATTTTTTGTGAAGCCTTGAGACACCAAACTTGACTTTTGACTTTCTAATATTCTAAATTCTAATAATTTATTGTGAGAAAATTTCAAATTTGGATGAAAAAAATAACATATTGCAAAAGCCAATTAAGCCTAACACAAGTGAATAGTTTTAAGTTAAGTCACCTAAATTAGGAAAAGTTCTTCTATCAGAAACTGGACTAGAGCCAAAAAGAGAAAGGATATGACCAGAGAGTGGCGCAGGTGTGGATCTGAGAATCAAGGACGCAGAGTAGGTGTGAATTTTTTTGTCTTGGTGATATAATTTCTCCTAAATTAGAACTGGACTAGAGCCAAAAAGAGAAAGGATATGACCAGAGAGTGGCGCAGGTGTGGATCTAAGAATCAAGGACGCAGAGTAAGTGTGAATTTTTTTGTCTTGGTGATATAATTTCTCCTAAATTAGAGCCGTCGAGGATCACATTCACAAGCTTCAAGGTTTACTCGGGTTTACTCTAAAGTTGTCTAACAAACTATAATCAATTATAAACCAACACGTGTAAGAGAAGCATATGTTAGAACTTAGGGACTCACTAGAAATTTGTGATTGCGCGTTACTTCAGATTGAAAACTAAATGGAAGATTATGTTTGAAAGATATAAAAGTTAAACAACGACAACGAACCCACATGCCAATCCTACTAGACGGAGCTTATCATAATTCTAAGTGAAACAGAGGTGAATAATTCTAAGTGAAAGGCCAACATAGATAAATTATACATTCTGAATTTCCCGATCACAAAATGCACTCCTCACAATGGTCTTCCACTGGACCAATGTATTCATTGGGCTCCGATACTTGTAGTCCAGCCCAATTCCATAAACCCTGCGGAGTGGCAGTCTTGTAAATAAACTAAATGCAGGTATTGTTACTCTAGCTTATGAACAGAATTCCGCCCACCCAATTCGAGCCCAAGAGAGCAGACCAAACTCATCATCTTTTCCGAAGGAAAGCCCAAAACTGAGAAGATCAATGGCACAAATGTAATAAGATCGAAATCGAGGGCCCATTCCAAATGCAACATGAATAGTGCAATTTCTTTTCCAACTTTAGACTTAAGTAATATGCTAGTGTTGTAAATATGGTGGATGACCACACATCACATGCAAAATCATTGTTCATTCACATGCAAATTCATTGTTCATTCACATGCTAAATTTGTCTAAAGCTTTGTCTATAAAATGGATGATAAGAAGGAGATAATGAGGTGATGAGTTCAAGGGTAGAGATAGAGGAAAGAAGAGGAATGAAGAAAAGAGAAGGAAGAGAGAAAATAGAGGAAAGAGTATAGAGAGTTTGCTTTGTACTCCTACTATTCCAAATTTAATAAAAGCACTACTGCTGCTCCGAGGATGTACTCCAGTCACACTGACTGTAGAGGAACCTCGTAAATTTTGTGTCTTGCTTATTTATTCCACTGCACACATCGTCGATTTTACAACACGTTATCAGCACGAGAAGCTCTCGTGTCAGTGGAAAGCACAACGCCACAAATCATGTTCATCTCTGTCGCCTGGAATCTCACAGATAAGAAAATCTTTTCATTTCATCTTTAAATATTTGTACTACTGATTTTCTTGAAGCAAATATGTATATGTTGTTGTATAACTGTATCTCATTATTTGCAGAAGCAAAATGGTACGGACTCAAAATCCGTAGAAAGTCTAATAGCCATGGAAACAGCCTCGGAACTCCAACTTGCGGACCTCGGATTGAAAAAATTTCTTCTTGAAAGTTGTCCGTCCGCCCAGTATCTACAACATAGCAAAATCTCAGAAAACTTTAACGGTGCGATCGTCACAGATGTCTGAAATACCAAACCAGTTTCCAATTTCCGCAGAAAACTGGACAGCCATCTTATGAGTACCAAAACGCCATTTTCAATAGCTCAGATTGAAACCGTTTCTTCACGAAAGTTGTTTGGTATCCTCTTATCCATATCATATTAAAATTTGAGCTAAATTTTACGGTTTGATCTTCTTATAAGTGGCATACAAAGAAAAGGTTTTGGAATGGTGAGTTGCACCATTTGAAAAGAAAAGAAAATTGATGGAAACTTAATCATCACCCTTTTCTATTATTGCTTTATTTATGTGAATGGTGTTGGTTTAAAATCCATTCACAAGTTTTATTTACTTTAAAGCAATTTATTTATCATGGACGGTTTTACCGCCTACTGCTTTAAGTTTTGATTTATGTGAATGGTGTTGGTTTAAAATCCATTCACAAGTTTTATTTACTTTAAAGCAATTTACTTACCATGGACGGTTTTACCGCCTACTGCTTTAAGTTTTGATTTATGTGAATGGTGCTGAATCAAAGCCCTTGTCACAAGCTTTATTTACTTAAAAGTAATTTATTTACCATGGTTGGAATTACCGCTTATTTCTTTAATTTAATTTATTGTACTTCTTTTGTTACGATGAGTATAACAAGGACCCGAAGTTCCTTAATCAGATTAGAACCTGCAGTTTCTTGATCCTCATCATACAAAAATAATTGGACCAGAAGTTCCATCATGCAAATATAAAATGATTGGACCAGAAGTTCCATCATACAAAAAGATCGGGCATGAAGTCCCTTGATCCTCAAGAACAGGACATGAAGTTCCTTGATAAGAACCTTAAGTTTGAAGTGTCGTAGTGCCTTAACTTAATTGCAATAAATACCATACGAGTATCAATTTACATACTATTAAATAAGGACCAGAAGTTCTTTATGTCCATATTCAAAATGGTTTAGCAGAAGCATTTATTAAACGGATGCAATTGATTACCCGTGCTTTGCTCATGAAAACGAAATTGCCAAGTTTTCTACATGGGGACATGACATGTTACATGATACATTATTAGCTTGGTTGAGACATGTTGCCAACCACTAATACTTCTCAGTATAACTCGTGTTTGGGCACTAATTAAACATTACATATTTACGAGTTTTTGGTTATGTTATCTATGTGCCTATTGCAATGCCACAAACGTATTAAAATGAGGCATCATTGCAAATTAAGAATTTATGTTGGATTTGATTTATCATCCATCATTCAATATTTTGAACCCTTGACTAGGGATATATTTACCGCATGATTTGCGAACTATGATTTTAATAAGACAGTTTTCCCACCATTAGGGGGAGAAAATAACATCGTTCCAGAAGAATGATGAGAAAATACCATTCCAGAAGAACGAAGAGAATTTGTCTTATTTTGATTCACGAATAAATCAATGAGAAAATGAAGTAAGAATAATTGAATGATGTAATAAAAGTGATGAAATCACATATACTTGCTGCAAATGTGCCTTCAAGAATTGATGTCCCTATTGGACAAAATAATGTGGCAGCAAATGATTTATCTGTTACACGCCTGAAGCGTGGCAGACCCTCAGACTCAAAAGGTTCAGTCCTTTGAAAGAAAAAGAATATGGCACTAAAGAATTATTGCATTCCCGGAGCATAACGGTTACATGCTGGAAGCATGACAGTCACCGCATGGATAAATGTTCCAGAAGGACAATCCGTGGACATGGGAATGTTGGTGTCTCATGCATGAAGCATGATAAACGTATAGGTTCCAATTA
The DNA here is from genome assembly GCA_963580275.1 of Crataegus laevigata. NCBI lineage: Eukaryota > Viridiplantae > Streptophyta > Magnoliopsida > Rosales > Rosaceae > Crataegus > Crataegus laevigata. The sequence continues at coordinate 1,714,446 of OY756949.1, forward strand.
CTCAACTCCCGGAAGTGGAGATTAAAATCCAAGCTCTATAACGCTCAAGAAGAGGTTATGATCCGCATTCTCTAAATTATGGCTATCCTGGAAGAGATAGTGTAATGCCCTTGAATAGGCAATGGATATCCAAAGAAATGAAAAGCTTTTTATGCATGCGCATGCACATGAGAATATGGGATCACGAATTGATGATAACCAATGGTAAATTTGGTTTTTATAAGTAGCTACTAAATTTCATCAATAAGCTGTGTTGATAATGAGTCACGTTCTTTTGTTCGTCGACGAAAGGAAAAATTATTGGCAAAAATGGAGAAAGGCAATTCCATTACAATCTTGTAAGAACGTGGAAAAATGGATCTATATATATTTGAATATAATACAAATAGCCAAAAGATGTTGAACCAAAGAGGTTACATATGGGCATTTGTAATACAGTGAATTACACTCACATGATATGACACAAGGTTACTAATTGAAACTTGAAATTATACTCCTGTAAACGAGTTCATATGAATGGAGAATTATATACGAAGGGTTATGAGTCGCCCACATCATATCTCCATAAGTAAATCCCTCAAGTATACATGGGAGCAAATTGCTCTGTATAAATTCCAAATGAAAATGTGTCATGAAATGTAGAAAATCCCTAGAGGATTCAGATTGCTTGAAGTAAGTCCTGGAAGGATAAAGCATAAATTATGTACTCAATACCAATGGATGGTATAAATTGCCTTAGTAAGTACTATCATTATGATATTGTTGCAACATACTAAAATCTCTTGCAAGAGTCGATGACATTAAATTAGAACTCTTGAAGAGTTGATGATATTAAATTGGGACTCCTGAAGAGTTAAGAAAGATTATAAAGTGTTTAGAGAAATATTGTCTTGAACTGCAGAATCGAACAATATGCCAACACGAATCTTATCTATGATATTTATGATATTAAAGAAGCATATGGATTGAAGATTATGAGTTAAATACTCAAATGATTTAGACACTAAGGATGATCATTTATCTTCGAGAGGGTAAAGATAAATTGATATTTGGTCTAGAAGTACCACATCTTAGTGAAGAATATGATTTATTGTATTTGGCACAATACACTGAATGAAATAAAGCTTATCTATTGATATTTCAAAGAAATTACAGATATGTGCATACACATAAGCTACAATTATGAAAAAATATATATATACAAAGTGCAGATAAACATGAGGGAGCCTTCATTGCTCATGTGGAGCCTTAGCAGTCGATGGAGCTCCTGAAAGACGAAGAGCCAGAGTTGGAATCTCCGGAGCCGGAACACTTGGTGCTACTCCAGAGGACGAAGGCAACATAAACCTCGGGAGTAACGCCATGAACCTTTCATGATCACTCTGGATCCGACCGTCCGACTCCTGCAGCTGGTCCAGCTTCCTCTTCATGCTGGTCGAGTAACTAGTTGCAAGCATGTGCAACTCCTTGTTCTCGTGCCTGAGTCCTCTGACCTCTTGCCGAAGACTTGCCACCTCCGCCATCAGCGACTCCACCTGACGAGTTCGGGCAAGCAGGCGCTGGCCCATGTTTGAAACTGAGCCTGCACTTTGGACGCTGAGAGCTAGAGATTCCTGAACAGCCAGCTCGTCCGACCGCCTGGATAACATCCTATTGTCCCTTGGAGTGAGCAGATTTCTGGCTATCACCGTAGCGGTGATTTCATTCCTCATCATTGTGTCCCCGACTGTAAGAGGACCATTGGGGGATATGAATGATGGATTCCAAATGTTGTTCGGAGAAGACAAGTCATCATCTTCTCCGACATTCAAGTTAAGGCAACGGTCAGAAGGGCAAGACATTTTTCGAAGGTGTTGAGAAAGAAGAGATCGGAGAGATGAAGATTTCACAAGTGTAAGGAGAGAGTGTTTTGGCAATTCAGAGTGCTGTGGAACCAAATGAGTGCCTCTATAAAATAAATAAAAAGAAGAAATCACGAGGCGATCAGCTTTTCCAGAATTGTTGTCACTCGTCACATGCACTGTCAGCTTTGCGGAAATTACGGACAGCTTTGTCAGAAAATGCGTAACTTGTATTGTTCATCCATCCACCGGCTGCCGACAGGGGTAAGGGAATAGTTCCGGTTGTGAAGAATTATTCCTATAAACGTCTACCTTCGCCTTCCATTAGCAAAGGCAAACACCCTATCAACCTCCTTCATCTCCGAGAATGTATTCCCAAAAAAAAAAAGCTTTCGAGTCACTCAGTGTTCTTCATCCCTTGGATCACCCTAGAAAACAAATCATCCAGAGCAAAAGTATTTCATATCAAAAAGGTTAAAAGCAAAAGTATCTCATATCAGGCTTTCTCCTCACCTTCATCTGAGGAACGTGGAGAAAGTGAGATCCTGATTGCTTACCTAGTCTTGCTCTCGAGTACTCATCTCAGACCCCTCCCAGCCCACTTCAAAAATAAACTTGTGTAGAGGTGCTTCTTCAAAAGCAAAAGTACCTCACAGACGAAGCAGGAGGAGTCTGAGTTGCTTCGAAGAGCAGATGAGTCTGGGTTGATCCAAGAGTTCAAGAAGATGCCACACCTGCGTGGAGACCGGACTACTTGAAGCATGTGGAGACAACGTGCTGATTCATCCTCAACTAAGCTGAGGAACACTTGCAAGAAGAAGGCCCTCCAGCCCAGTTCAAGAATAAGCCTGTGGAAAGTTAACTACTAGTAAAGCAACTCTGTTGGCAACTCTTCTCGCTAAGAGATCGAAACAGAATGATCAACGATCAGCCTAAATGATTTGAAATCAGGGGGAGTATCAAAAAAAAAAAAAAAGATCAAGATTTTAGCGAGTCAATCAAAGACTTGTGGCCATCCAAGGGGGAGTGTTGTAAATATGGTGGATGACCACACATCACATGCAAAATCATTGTTCATTCACATGCAAATTCATTGTTCATTCACATGCTAAATTTGTCTAAAGCTTTGTCTATAAAATGGATGATAAGAAGGAGATAATGAGGTGATGAGTTCAAGGGTAGAGATAGAGGAAAGAAGAGGAATGAAGAAAAGAGAAGGAAGAGAGAAAAGAGAGGAAAGAGTATAGAGAGTTTGCTTTGTACTCCTACTATTCCAAATTTAATAAAAGCACTACTGCTGCTCCGAGGATGTACTCCAGTCACACTGACTGTAGAGGAACCTCGTAAATTTTGTGTCTTGCTTATTTATTCCACTGCACACATCGTCGATTTTACAACAGCTAGAATATTCTCATCACACACCATTCCAATTATTAGTACCCCACCCTCTCTTTCCTTCCTCATTGATTTTCCACGTGGAAAATTTTGGATAAACAAACAAACAATGCATAAACAAGCACGTGTTTTATAAAAAATAAAAAATAAAAAATTCCCACCAAAAAGGGAGGTGGTGTGGAATTGGTAGTATTGGAGGTTGGTAGTATAAATTTGGTGACTTTGAAGGGTTTGCATTGTTTGGTGTATAAATTAGTTTCCAACTTAAAATTTTTGAGATTCAAACTTAAAATTTCTTAATTAAAAGTAAAGAAAAATACTATTATATCATAGTACTAAACAAGGTTCTAAAAGACGCTAAGCGCTAGTCGGGGTAGGGCTTAGCACCTAGGCGGAGTCTAGGCAGACTAGGCAGATTTAATTAAATATATTATATTTTGTGTAAATAGGTGTCTATTTATACTTAAAATATATATAATTTAATCATAAACTACAAAATAGAATGACATATGTATTATGAGCTATTGGAACATAATGAAAACATGGGAAATAAGCATATAATGTGTGTTTATTTAAGTATTCAAAAAGTCTCTTACAATTTAATGAAAAAAATAAAATGCAAAATGAAAGTTATCTATTTTCTGTCTAAGTGAGTTGCAACCCAGGCGGGTCTTGGCGGATGCCTAGGCGGGCGCTTCAGTAGGTTCAGGCACCCTTTCTTAATTTTCAAACACCTAGGCATTTAATCGGGGTGGTGACCAACCGCCTCGCGCTTAAGCGGAAGTTTTTAGAATAGTGGTACTAAATGACTGATGTATTCTTATTAATTAAACCTTTTAGAAAAAAAGACAATATAAATTTGGTGATTTTGAAGAGTTGCTTTGTTTGGTGTATTCTTATTAATTAAATATTTTTAGAAAAATACTTAATCAGGAGGCCATGTTATGCCCCTTCTAAATCTTCTTATCCAAGTAAAAAATACAGGAACAACACATAGATTAACTCAAGGATTCAGCAGTTACCAATTGCTTATCCTCTCATTAACCATGTAATCAACTTCTATCATCCACATAAACATTTTGTACTAAAAGGAAAAAGAAATTAAACTTGTACTATTATTAGAGGAAAAAATAAGAGCAAAAGAATTGAATTCAAATTAACATTTGTATTTCATGCTTGCGTGTTCCTTTTGTGTGCATGTTGTCTTTCTCTGCAATTTGTCCGTGAAGATTTATTGTTGTTTCCATATTTTTTTCTCGAGCAACTATAGTAAAAAAGGAACAAAAGCAAGTGCGATAAGATATGCTAAATGGCAAAGCAATGTAGAATGACATCGGCAGAGGTGTGCGTGGCTGAGGGGTTCCCAAGCTAGGGAAGCTCAAACAAACTCAAGGGTTGTTTTATGAAAACTTGAACAAAAAGCTCCCGGTACTGTTTACTTTAATGAAAAACAATATTTTTACACTAAAAAGTCAATCCTGATACTATTCACTTTACACTTTATTTTGTCCTTAAATGTCAAAATTTTTAAGTTATGTTGCATTAGTTTTTCTTTGTTTTATTCACATCTTACATATTGTTGACTATGCCTACTTATTTAATACACTCCACACCTACTTTTTAAATTACAATTTATTTATTTTTTAATACTACCCTTACACACTACACTTTTCACTCCACCTCTATGTTGGTTTCAAAAAAAAAAAAAAAATTGCGTGTTCGTCCCACAAACTCATTTTCTTTCTTCCTGGATCTCCAACTAAATATATAATAATTAGAGTTTAGTTCAATGTAATCTCTTGCCTGCTATGTATAAATGTATAAAATAGAGTTCCTTTTGGGGTAGGAAAACTTGCAAAACACAATTTTTCTTGTTTCTCAATTGAGGTATTTGTTGATTTCTCTCCTGAACTTGTAACTTGCTGCCAATTTACACCCTTAACTTTTATTTTAGCCCATTATTCCTTTAAACTTTTGTTAATAGCTAATTACCACCCTGCCCTTAGATTTCCAACTTTCCATTTGTATTTCTGTTAAAAATTTATCACGAGCCATGCACATGCTGCACAAATAAGAATAAAAGGGTAACATCATCCTCATCCCTCTCGCTGTAGCGTTTCCAACTTCATTCCCTGAGTTGTTGGCTCCATGTCTTGCTCAATGGCCATCTCCAACCGAAGGCTGGCTAGATGGCTCATTTTAGCCCTCTGGCCCTCTAAGATATTAATATTTTAATGAACAGTACGTGGTCATATTTGTTTCCATCTCCAACCGAGGGCCAAACATAATTTATTATTGAAAAACTACAACTTCAATTCAAATCCAACGACTAAGTGACGTCAACATGAAAAGTTGAAAAAAAATATAATGTGAAGAATTGAAAAAATTGAAAAATTGAAAAATTGAAATGTGAAGAATTGAAAAAATTGAAAAATTGAGAAGTGAAGAATTATAATGTGAAGAATTGAAAAAATTTAAGAAAATATAATGTGAAGAATTGAAATAGAATGAAGTGAGATAATATGAAATGGTGAAAATTATGTGAGAAATGGTGCAGGAATGACTTAGGTATTTATAGGAAAAACTTTGTTGTTTTTATCAAACAATATTATTATTTGTTGCAAAATAACCGATTATACAAAAGGATTTTTTTTTCCATACGAAAAATGTGCTCATAATTGTTTATGAACATGGCTAAATATATATATATATGTTCCTAATATTTATCATACAAGAAAGGTAAAATTTCCATATGGGATTAATTGCTAATCATAATTAGGGTGACTAACAATATTTATTGACATAGTTAGGATTTTGTGGCACAAGTTGTAAATATGTGATAATAATTGGTTACATATTTGTCAACATGATACTCTATTTGAAATTTGAGTTTTATTTGGATGTTAATATTAGGTGGGTTTTTTATTGAAAAATAGGAGTTTCAAGGGTCTTTTCCTAAAAAACCCTATAATTTACCCTATATAATATAATATGTTGAAAGAGTTATACTCTAGCAACTTTACCTTGCGACTGTCCCAGTTGTGTGATGCCCAACATCCTCCTCGAGGGATTTCTTCTAGAGAGAGTGATAAGCCTGCTTGCCACAAGCAGTTCATGTGAAGACCTACCGCGGGCTATTTTGGCCAGAATCCGATTGCTTTTGGTCTACTTCTTGGTTGCTTTTGTCTATGACTTTACGTTTGTCCGTATACATAAATAGAAATAGTAAAATAAGTGTGGTCATTGCATTCTCATCATAGCCAGTAATTGTCCCTATGCATGAATACCAATTCTTTGTTTTATTAACTTATGTTTCTTTCTCACAAGCATAAACACAATTTTAACTGAAAAACATTAAGCGTTCTACATAAAGTAAATAGAGTCCCAGCAAACTAGTGCATACAAATAAATTACAATACAAAAACATTTACGAAGAATCTTTCTTCTAAAAGGAAGACTCGAAATTTATTTATCGGAAACAAGCACACTTTCTGCTTCTTAGGCCATCAAAGGATCTAAAGCAAGCAATTCACCGCAGGTTATCATACGTATTGGCTTCGACAAATGCAACTTCTGAGTTGAGAGGAGTTGAGTAACTCGTCTCATTGTAGGGCGAGATTGCGGATTGTGATTCAAGCATGAAAACGCAATCTTCATAAGAGAGAGTACTTCTCCTGCTTCTTCATGTGTTGGACGCAAAATGCGTTGGTCCAGAACATCCACAACTGACATTTGATGGGGTGGTAATGTTGATGCTGATGACGACGTGGATGATGAAGGCACTGATAAGAATGATGAGAAAAAATCACCAGGATGCCTTCCCATGATTGTTTCCATAGCAACCACTCCAAAGCTATAAACATCGCATTTTTCGTTCACTTCCATGGTATATGCAAGTTCTGCTCAGAATAAGACCATAACAATATTGGGACTATTAGTTTGTATATATAATACCTAAACCAAAGATAAAGAGTGAAAAAATTGAACAAAACTAATTTACAACTAACTTTTAACAAAAACTAGATGATAATAGAGCTGGCAAAGTGGACACTGTAATTTTGAAAATCCAATCGGAGAGACAGTCTGCAATCTTTTACTCCGCCGACTCAATGCCCTATTCTCTCACTCTGCCCTCTCACGATCTTACTCTGCCACTCCGCCCCCTCCCTTTTCACGATCTCTCATTTCGGACATCGGCCCTCCGTCCTCTCACGATTTCTCACACTCTCTCTCATTTCAAAACAATATGAAGCAGCTCGTGCTGTCTCCGCGTTGAATCAATGGCAGTCATCTAGAGGTGATTTTACTTTGTCTTTCTTGTTGGGTTAGTGGACTATTAGCTTAATTTGGGTAGAGAAGATTTCGTTTTGGCTTAATTTCGATTTTCAGCTATAGTTGGATATTGGGTTTTAGGGATTTCTTATTAGTGTGGTGATTTTTCCTCAAAATTTGAGAATTTTACTTATTAGTGTGGTAGTTTTAAGGATTTCTTATTAGTGCGGACTATTAGCTTGCTAAAAGTTGCTCATAGATGCATCAGAATAAAATTTTCATATTGCCTTTCAACTTCATGTAAAAGTAGAAATACTGTGAAGGAGTTGAAGAATGTTGGTGGTACCTTGTTATCATTCAAATCCAATGAATCAGACCTTGGGCCAAACTAAACTTTTGAGGTAAAATTAATGTTTATTGTTGGTGTTTTAAGTACAAAATCTGAATTACGTAAATATCTTGATGAAGAATGACTTGTGATGTATTAACAATTCTTGTTTCTACTGTCACCTAAGAATTAATATTTAGTATTGGTGTTAGAGTGATCGATCAATATCGTAGTTGTTTATTGCCTGAAACCGTTCAAGCATTGTTATGTATTAAAGATTGGCTTTTTGGCAAAAGAGGTAAATCTTACATGGTATTTGTATTCTTACTGCAATTTCCATGTTTACTACGTGTTGTTTTAATTAGTTAGTTTTTAGTAATTCATTAACATCTCGATTGGTATTACTTGTTAAATTAGATGTTACTATAGTTTGCATGTTTATAATTGGTTTTTTTTTCTTCCAATTTTTTTTTAATTTTTAATTTTTATGTTTTAGCTTTAAGGAAAGAGGGTGCTGACTTGGAAGAACATACAATAAACCCAAGTATCGCTTATACTTTATGTGAATTAATCATAAACAACAGTCAATTAGTAAGGTTAAAAGGAAGAAAACATATTACCTGGTGCGACATACCCATATGTGCCTGCAACGGTAGTCCAAGTTGTTGAGTCTGGATTCAAAAACTTAGCAGTGCCAAAGTCTGAAACAGAGGCCTCGTATTTAGAATCCAACAAAATATTCTTGGTTGATATGTCCCGATGCACAATTGGTGGGAAGCAATCGTGGTGCATGTATGCCAAGGCATGAGCTACACCGTTAACAATATTAACCCTTTTTCTCCACCCTACTTCTTTAGCTTCTTCATCTTTGCTCAAAATTGTAGCCAAGCTACCTCTTTCAAAAAACTCGAACACCAAGAACAAGTGTCGATGGTGTGAACAGAAACCATAAAGCTTCACAATATTCCGGTGTCTTATCTCTGTTAGTGCCCTTATTTCATTCAAGAATGCCGTCTCCAAATTCTTCTCGCCATCCCACAATTGATGTAGTTTTTTCACAGCCACTACGTTGTCACTTGACAAATTTGCTTTGTAGACGCTTCCTTGTCCTCCGCTCCCGATGCAATATGTGGAATCAAAATTTTCCGTCGCCCTTATGATTTCCTCGTACATTGACTTTCCATCAAAATTTAAAGCTGAAAACGATATTTCTTCATGCAAGTTGTTTTCTGCTTTTTCAGGACGTTTCTTCTTTCTTTGCACTGCGAATTTAATTGTAAAGAAAGCAGAAATAAGTAAAATTGCTGCTATAAGGGAGAATGTGATTCCAAATACCCATTTGCGGTCCTTTCTTGGGCCAATTGTGCAAGATTGCAAACCTTCAACGTTGCCGCACAATCCTTTGTTCCCTTGTAAAGCTTCTGGCGGAGCTTCTCGAAATGCTTTGTTGTTGGGAATGGGACCTTCCAATTCATTGTAAGATACATCCACATATGACAAGCTTTGCATGCCTTCAAAACTTGATGGTATGAAACCCGAAAGATTGTTGTGAGAAAGATTGAGTGTCAGTAGACTCTCCATATTGCTGATTTCCGGTGGTATGCTACCTTCAAGTGAGTTGTGACTTAAATCAAGTTCGTTCAACTGAACTAACTTTTCCAACTTCAATGGAATTCCTTGGGAAAATTGATTGTTGCTCAAATTCAGATGGTACAGTTTGAGAAAGTCGCCTAATGTGCTCGCAATTGACCCATTTAATTTGTTTGATGACAAGTCGAGATATTCAAGATCAACAAGTAATCCAAATTCCGAAGGTATACAGCCTGAAAGTTGATTTCCATTCAGCATCAACTTCTGCAAAGTCATTCTCCCAAACCCCTTTGGAATGGCCCCAACTAAGTGATTTGAAGAAAGGTCGAGTTTATGCATTTTGTTAGCATTGACAATCTCGGGAGGTATGCTACCAGTAAGGTTGTTTCCCGCAATTAGTAAGGTTTCTAATTTTGCGCATTGTCCCCATTTTTGTGAAATTTCACCATAAAACTTATTGTGACTCATATCTATGAAATAAAGATTTGGATAAACACCAAAGTCTTTTGATATATTGCCTGTGAATTGGTTCCCTTCAAGACGAACTCTAACTAAGCTCTTGCATGTTTTCAAGCTTTTGGGGATTGGACCTGTCAAATGGTTATTGTGCACTGAAAGGTTTCGGAGTTGTCCACTACAGCAAATATTTTGGGGCAAATAACCAATTAATTGGTTATTATGCAAAAGTAGTAAAGTCAACTTCTTCAAAATCTTTATCTCTGGGGGGATGGAGCCAGAAAGTTGGTTATGTTGTAGGCATAACTCTTTCAAGTTGACTAGGTTCCCTATCTCATTAGGAATAGTGCCAGAAAGATTATTAATATGGAGATAGAGAGTGGAAAGGTTTGTGAGCTGACCAAGGGATGTTGGGATTGAACCGCTGAGCTGATTCTCAGACAATTCTAGGTCCACAAGAGATTTCAAATTCCCTATCTGTTTAGGAATAGTGCCAGAAAGATTATTAGTATCGAGATAGAGAGTGGAAAGGTTTGTAAGCTGACCAAGGGATGTTGGGATTGAACCGCTGAGCTGATTCTCATACAATTCTAGGTCTACAAGAGATTTCAAATTCCCTATCTCTTTAGGAATAGTACCAGAAAGATTATTACTATAGAGATAGAGAGTGGAAAGGTTTGTGAGCTGACCAAGGGATGTTGGGATTGAACCGCTGAGCTGGTTATAAGACAATCCTAAGTCCACAAGAGATTTCAATTTCCCTATCTCTTTTGGAATTGTACTAGAAAGATTATTACGGTGGAGATAGAGAAGAGTAATGTTTGTGAGATCACCGAAGGATGTTGGGATTGAACCATTTAGCCAATTGTTAGAAAGATCAAGAGAGATGAGTTTGGAGAGGGAACTGATCTGAGCTGGAATGACATCAAAGAGATTATTGTTGCTGAGATTGAGGTATTGAAGATTGGGGAAAGACAAGAATGAAAACTCATGTAGCGTACCTCGTATCCCGAATTTGGTCAGGTTTATCACACTGACACTTCCAACAGCATTGCATGAAATACCAGTCCAGAAGCATGGGGCTATTTTTGTATGAGCGGGTAGGTAAGTCCACGAGGTGAGATTTTGCAGGCGGGTATCGTTTTGAAAGGTGGCTTTCCATTTGAGAAGCGCTTCTGCTTCAGTAGTAGAAGTAGCAGAAGCAAAAGCAGAGCAACTTGGCGGTGAAAGAAGTTGTACGAATAAGACAAGGCAATAAGCCAAAAGGCAGAGTTTATGAAAATCTAAAGATGTCATGGCCACTAATGTTTAATTTAGTGTACATATTAGACTCTACTCCTAGGGCTTATTTATAATGGCACCCATGAGCTATTGTAATTAATTCAATTCAACCCTCACCGAAAAAGTGGGTGGAAGAGAAGAAAGATACAGGACTTGCAAAATAATGTGTGTAATTGTATGGGGCCCACCCCTTTCCTTCTAACAGTTGTTTCCTATAATGTACAATGTACTTAGTCCCAAATGTGTGTATTTCTTCTCAAATATCACTATCTCAGCCTTACCCTCTTGATCACATCTCATTTATTTCTATTTTTTTTCTTTTCATTAAAGTTATTCTGTTTGGTGTCATAAGTTCAAACATATCAAATAAAAGAAAATTTGGGAAATGCTAGTGGACTTTATGTTTTATCTCTTTGGGGCAATCATCTAAAGATTATTAATAATCAGTTGTAACACGTACTGTGTACTGATATTTATCTCGTTATTTATAAATAAAAGGTATTATGCTCAACTTTTACGAGCATTAATAATTTTGAAAACTTAATTATGGCTAGTTTTGGGTTGCTTAAATTTTTTAAAAGCAGCTTTCTTTGAAAAATTGGGACCTTAATTCTGTTTGGTAAATAAAAAAAAGTTTATGTTTTTTTTTTCAAATCATAGGTCTAAAACAACTAAAAACATAAGCAACTTTACACATGCTTCTCAAAAAATATTTTTTTTTCTTCCAAAGGACGCAGGTGAACAATACTAATTAATGAAACTTTCTTATTGACAATCCTACCCCATTTTCTTCTTTTTTTTGTTCTTTTTTCTTTCTTTTTTTCCTAAAAACACTTTTAGCACCATAATTTACCATTACACTAACCTGCTTTTTTCACATCTATTTATTCTCACAGTACAACAGAAGCAGTTTTGAAAAAAAAAAAATACAGCAACCCCAGACTAGCCCCAAATCTACCTCCATGATTGTGTTGTATAAAAAAAATTTAGGTTTTAACTCAAAAATAACTTCTGTCCTCCAATAGTTTTGACTAAAAATTTTAGGCCGAGATTATTAAAGAACAATTTTAGCCTAATTTTTTGTCGGTTAATTTTTTTAAAAGTAAAATTTATGTAAATTATGTTGATTTATTTTTGTGAACATTTTAACTTAAAAATATTTAAATTCCGATAAACCTGCTCCTTGAAACATGGAAGTCATGGAACAATAATTACATTTTTATAAAGATAAGGATTAAAACTTTGAAACTTGAAATAGTTCTATATAGTACGCTTCAATCTTACAACAATTGATAATACAAACATAATTAAAACACTAAATAAAGATTAATAAACGATAAGTAAAATACTACATAAGAATTACAACAATTACTAATGCTAATAATATTCATCAACACTTGGTTGACTTGGTCCTTGAATTTGTGGTGGATTTCGTGGTGGATTTGGGTAATAGACATTATATTGGTCATCATCCTCAAAGATATTCCTTACAGCATTCCTTCTTATAATTTCCGCTTGATTGTCGCGGAATAATTTCTTCCTATTTGAAGTGTATTTGTTGGGGTCCTTCCTCATTACATCAAAATCGAATGTCATCTTGTAAGGTTCATCCTTCTAATATGATATTTTGCCATCTTGAAAATTTTAGAAATCGGTAGAAAAAATGGAAGAATTGTTTAAGGAAAGTGAATTTTGGGTGGATGTTTGAACAAATACATGTATTTATAGAGTTTTTGAGTGAATTTTGATTTAAATAATTTTTTAAATGTTTTAGCCGTTGAATTTAATTTTGGGCCGTTAGACCTTTTTTTTACAGTTAATTTAATATAAGAATTCAGTCGTTCGATTTGATTTAATTTCAAAAAATTTGAATATGGACCGTTGGATCAACCAATTGCCCATCATTTCCCATCGTTGATCACAAAAAGAGCAGTTATGCTAGTGGGTAGTCGTTGGGACCCAGGAGTTGATGACTTGTCGCATGAGATGCTTCTGACTCGTTGCTTGGCTACAGCTGGGCACTTTGTAGGCGCGTTCACGCGTTGGAGCTGGGGCCACCATTATCCTTGGCTCAATTTTTTTGGGGGGAGAGGAGGTGAGAATTTGGCCCAAAAGCAAGTTTTAACATTTTGAAACTCAAAATTTGAGTTTTAAACCAATCGTTGTACATGGCCCTTGGAGTTCCACAAATGCAATTTGGCAACTTGGATGACTTTGGAGTCTTTTATAAATGCAATTTGGTAACTTGGACGACTTTGGAGTCTTATATAAATGCAATTTGGCTGGCCAAAGTCTAAGTCGATTTTAGAGTATCAAGTGATCCTCTACCACAGTGGTGGAGATGAGTATTGTCCTTGCACCACGGCGTGGGTTTGAATTCCGTCGGCTCCCTAATTTAACAAATCTATCGTTTGAACAAAAAAAAAAAGTCGATGGTAAAGTCTTCCATCAATGCAGTTTGGCAATTTGGCCAAGTCCAAGTCATGGGCCATAAATGCAATTTGGCAATTTATTTCAAATTTTTTTCTTCAAAGAATAAGAGCTTGATGATGCTTAATTGATACTCCTAGTTTTATGTTTAGTATTCTCCTTTTTTCATAAGACTGTGACAAAATATTTTGTTTTCCACAAGAAAATGACATCTTCATCACTTAGTGTCTTTCAAACCACAATTTTTTTTCCAATTAATAGTTTTTCCTCTTGATGGAGTCTTCCATAAATTTAGGGGTGTGATATCCACACACCCCTTTTTACTTTTCCCACACCTTTTGGGATTTCGGCTGTCGGATCAGATGAATTGAAGAAGATCTAACGGGCAGAAATTAACAAGGGTGTGTGAGAAGTAAAAAGGGGTGTGTGGATAGTATACCCCTAAATTTACTCACTCCAAGTCAAAAGTCTTTAATTGTCGCCAGCTAGTACAGTGCACCACTTTGTTTTATGGAGCCCACCCAACTTATTCTGGATTTGAATCCCATCAGGATCGAAATTGTGGGAATTCTAGTGATTTTCACATCTTAGTCATTCATCGTGTATCGTGCGGTCACAAATCATTTGACTTTTTTTATTTAAAATTAAACACAAATAGTACCTGACGAAAACTGACCGCATGATGTACGATGAACGGTTAGGATGTAGGGATCTCTAGGATCCTCACAAAGTGAATCCGGAGAGGATCCTCTTCCACTCCTTCTAACCATTGTCCCAAATGTGTGTAATTGTCAATCTTTCTTCTTCTCAAATATCACTATCTCAACGCTCCCCTCTTCTTCATTTCTCATTTATTTTTATGTTTAAATTTATCAAATAATCTAAAGAATCAGTTGTAAGTTGTAATGCTGGTGAACTTTACGTTTTATCTCTTTGGGGCAATCATCTAAAGATTATTAAGAATCAGTTGTAAGTTGTAACACATACTGGGTAGTGATGTTTATCTCTTTATTTATAAATAAAAGGTATTATGTTCAACTTCTATGAGCATTAATATTTTTGAAAACTTAATTATGGCCAGTTTGGGGTTGCTCAATTTTTTTTTTTATAAAAAAAAAACAGCTTCTTGAAAAAGTTGAGTCCTTAATTGTGTTTGGTAAATAAAAAAAATGCTTGTTCTTGTAACAAAAGCCCTAGTATAGATATATCGTTGTATCAAAATAAGAGAATAACGTTATCAAGCAAAGTCACCAATGTGCAGATTTTATCACGAAGGTGCTGAAATTAAGTCACCTAAATTAGGAGAAGTTCTTCTATCCGAAATTGGACTAGAGCCAAAAAGAGAAGGGGTATGACCAGAGAGTTGGGTAGGTGTGGATCTGGGAATCAAGGGCGCGAGGTAGGTGTGAAATTTTGTGTCTTGATGATATAATTTCTCCTAAATTAGAGCCGTTGAGGATCACATTCACAAGCTTCAAGGAATACTCTAAAGTCGTCTAACCAACTATAATCAATTATAAACCAACACGTGTAAGAGAAGCATATGTTATAACTTAGGGACCCACTACCCACGCGTTGCTGCGGGATTGAAAATTAAATGAAAGATTATGTTTGAAAGATATAAAAGTTAAACAACAACGACGAACCCACATGCCAATCCTACCAGAAGAAGCTTATTATAATTCTAAGTGAAACAGAGGTGAGTAATTCTAAGTGAAAGGCCAACACAGATAAATTATACATTCTGAATTTCTCGATTACATAATGCACTCCTCACAATGAAGTCTTCCACTGGACCAATACTTTCATTGGGCTTAGATACTTGTAATCCAACCCAATTCCATAAACCCAACAGTGGCAGTCTTGTAAATAAAACGAAAAGACCAATGGCACATATGTAATTAGCTTGAAAAGGAGGGCCCATTCCATATGCAACATGAATAGTGCAATTTCATTTCCAGACTTAAGTAATATGCCAGAATATTCTCAATCACACACCATTCAAATTATTAGTACCCCACCCTCCCTTTCCTTCCTTATTGATTTTCCACGTGGCAAAATTTGGATACGTTCAATATTGAAACATTTGAATGTGCAGGGAGGAGTTCGTTTGACAAAAAAAAAGACAGAGGAAGAAGTTAGATGCCACATGGATGCATGTAGTTGGTGTGCAATGCATAAACAAGCACGTGTTCTATTAAACAATTCCCACCAGAAAGGGAGGTGGTGTGGAATTGGTAGTATTGGAGGTAGTAGTATAAATTTGGTGACTTTGAAGTAAGGATGGGCCCAAATTTGAAGGAACTGGACCGGATCGGATCCGGGTTTAAAAGAAAAAGGTTAGGCCAGCGGGGGTACATCAAATTTTAATACAGGAATCAGATCTATTCGAACCAAGTTCACGAGTCTTTTTTTTTTTTCTCTCTCTCTTTTTTAAGGGAAAAAACTGAATTTTTAGAGTAGGCTGCACAAATTCAAAACAGCAGCTGCACAGATTCAACACGGATCCAATCATCACTGTAAGTTAGAACACAAGTGTTCGCAGGAATCGCAACCTTCTTCCAGTTCTCTTTAAAGGTAAATACATGTTTCATAACTTGCCAATTTGCATAAAACGCTCCACTGATCTAATTTGCATGAAACATTCAAATCTAGTTTACATAATCTAATTAAAAATATTCAACAAAATATTCAAATTCAATTAAAACAAAAGTTTTGAAATTTGAACAAAATAAAAGTCAAGATTCAAGAACCCAAAAAAATCCTTAGGAAATCATAATTTAATTTTCAATCCTAAATCCCTAAAACATAATAGCTTGAAACTAAAAAAGACCGTCAGCAAAGCTCGGCTTCCATGCAAATCTAGTCAAACAGAGGAGATGACTGATTCGTCGTTTCGAGTTGTTCAACTTCATTGTTCATCCCCTCGAGTACGACAGAGAGAGACTGACTTCGTCGTTCGTCCTTTCGAGTTCGACAGAGAGAGACTGAGAATCGAGAGGGATACGAGTCAGTCTGGACTCTGGGAGAGAGAGAGATCAAGGAAGATTAAGTAGAAGAGTTTTAGTTCGAGTATGAGAGAGTCTTCGAGAAAGTGATGTGTGATGTGATGTGTGTGTGTGTGAGAGATCTGAGTGTGTGTATGTGAGACGACACTTTATTGGATACGATTCGGGCCGGGGGCCATGTCTTCAGAATATTGGATCTGCCCCGCCCCTCTGTTACTTGGACCCGCCCTGTTTTGTATATAAAATAATATGGACCTGTCATGTACCCGTCTCGAACCGCTAATACCCGCCCCTTTTAAAAAAAGATGATATAAATTTGGTGGTTTTGAAGAGTTGCTTTGTTTGGACTTTGGTGTATTCTTATTAATTAAATCTTTTTAGCAAAATACTGCCCCTTTCTACCTATAAATAACTCTTTTATCTAAATTATTATCCAAATCTTCTTATCCAAGTAAAAAATAAAGGAACAAACACACAAACATTAACACAAGGATTTAGCAGTTAGCCATTACTTATCCTCTCATTACCCATGTAATCAACTTCTATCATCCACATTAACATTTCGTACTAAAAAGAAAAAGAAATTAAACTTGTACTATTATTAGAGGAAAAAATAAGAGCAAAAGAATTGAAGTCAAATTAACATCCTCAAATAACCACTGGCGGAGGGAGTAGAGGACCAGGGATTGCCTGGGCCTATCCTGGCATTCTAAAACAAATATATATATATATATATATATATATATATATATAGGGGTGTGATATTCACACACCCCATTTTACTTCTCACACATTTTTTTAATTTTCGACCGTCGGATCGGATGAATTAAAGAAGATCAAGAGATAAAAATTAACAAAAGGTGTGCGAGAAGTAATTTTGGGTGTGTGGATAGCACACCTCTATATATATTAGGGAATTGTGCATCTTTCTATTGCTTGCTTTCTAAAACAAATATATATGTGTGCGTGTGTGTGCGTGTGTGTTGGGGCTGGGGCGGGGGAGAGGGGGGGAATTATGCATCTTTCTATTGCTTCAAGTTCTGCTTTCCAAGTTTCAAGCATAACCCCATCTTGCAATTAGCTTTAATATTTTTTTCTATCTCCTTAACACAAATTAATAGCATTTAAAATCACAGAAACATTTCACCTTTCTTTAAATATAAAACATTCAATTTTAATCATGAAAATTAAAAGAATTCTCCTTTTCTTTACATTTTATAATCCTAAATTCGAAATCTATTCAACAAATAAGTTTTAATTTTTTTTGTTTCTCTATTGTTTTTGCTCTATTCTACACATTATATAAGAGTTATGGTTCGTAGAGTTTTTATTTATCTCATTGAGTTTAATAGTATAGGCAACGGGGTTATAATAAAACAATTTTAAAATATGAAAAATCGTCAAGGACAATTATAATTTTTGTGAGTATGTAATATTATATGTGCATATGTTTTTTGAACATTTGATTTTGATATATATATATATATATATATATATTATTAGCTTTGTAAATACCATCCGCTTAAAAAAAATTTTAAAAAAAAACTTTATGAGAGGCCCCTCATCACCGAAAATTCTAGCTCCGCCACTGCAAATAACAATACATAACAAAACATAACAATTTACGAGCTTTCTTCGAATAAAATACCCCTAAGCAAATCAGGGGGGTCTTTAAACCACAAGAACTGTTGATTACTTCCAACTCCCACTCGAGCAAGCTTGTGCGCAGCCGAGTTACCTCCCCGTTGCACATAGTTCACCAACGACTGAGGAAAAAACTGGAGCAAAAAACGCGGATCATTAATGATAGGCCCCAAAAGTGAACAATCCTCCTGTCCTCCTGACTCTTCATGGCAGCCAAAACCAGGCTAGAGTCACCTTCAAAAATCATCCTTTTACCAACAGGGCAAAACGTTTGGGCCAGCAACACAGCCTGACGAGCAGGAAAAAGTTAAGCATGGAACGCAGAACATGTCCAACCAATCTAACTCGCAGCCGCATCAATGAAAACTCCCCTATGATCTCGCATAACAGCACCAAAGCCTCCCCTCGAACCTTGCTGGATCCACGCTCCGTCGAAATTACCCATTACCCAGTCAACTTCAGGTACTCCTGGTACTCCTGCAACCAACCCTCTGTTCTGATCACCAGCTCCTGCGGCACCCGAGCCCCATTCCAGACAGCGTCGTTCCTATTCTTCCATAGCATCCATATGATCATCAGACATCGTCGGTTCTTTAATTATCATCACATCAAATGCCTAGAAAAGTTTTGCCCAACTCAATCAGCACGAGTCAACAAATTTGAAGAGTCTGCAAAATTATATGAACATAATCAATTTCTAGAAAATTAAAATTACATAGTTAACCAAAACCATACTTAGGAATCTAAGCAAAGAATCAGAAGAAATATGAGAAAAAAGGAATGGGGAACTTACAAGATCTTTGAAAATGATAAAAGCGATTATGAAGACAACAAAAGAGGATTTCGATCTCGGCGAATCGAACGAACCGAAAGACCGACTTGACACCCTGACTCAATGCGGATGCATTTGAAACTCACTTCTCCACGGCTGCGTGGTTGAGTTGGGCTTTGGAACAAAGTTCTAAAAAACGCTAAGTGCTAGTTTGGCGGCAGGTTGGGCATTAATCGGGGCGCCCTTTCTTAATTTCTAAACGCCTAGGCATTAAGAGGGGCGCCCTTAGTAGGTTTAGGCGCCCTTTCTTAATTTCTAAACACCTAGGTATTAATCGGGGCGGTGGCCGACCGCCTAGCGCCTGTAAGATTTAGAGATAAGGGATTGATTCAAGAGTACTGTAGTGTTCTTGCCAATCTGCATGCCTTTAAACAAAGGCTGCATGTCTTTATATACACTTGCAGGTTTAATGCAGTACAACCTAGCTTAGCATTCTTAAACTACTTGCTATTATTCTATCCTTATATTACATGCTTATATTACATTAGAATAATTGTTCCAGTCCTTGCACATGCTTAATCCTTGCCCATGCTATTCCAGCTCTTCTTCCATTCGGACTAAGAGCATCCTTTCCATGCTTCATTCCATGCTTGTCAGACCATTCCATGCTTATGCTATTATTCCTTTTGTGCTTCATTCCATGCTTATGCTATTCCAGCTAGCTATTATTCCTTTTGTCTAACATCCCCCCGCAAGCTGACGGACGGAGGAACAACAGGAAGCTTGGAAACAAGGAGTTTGAACCGAGAGGAAGACAAACCTTTGGTAAACAAGTCAGCTATTTGATCTTGAGAGCAAATATAGTTCACTATGAGCTCCCCACGAACCACCTTCTCACGTATGTAATGATAGTCGACCTCTAAGTGTTTTGTTCGAGAATGGAACACAGGATTTGAAGCAAGAGCAATTGACGAGATATTGTCACACCATATTGTGGGACTTTGAAGGAACAAATGAAGATCACGAAATAGAGACCTAAGCCAGGACAGTTCAGCAGCTGTGTATGCTAGCTGTCTATATTCAGCTTCCGAACTTGATCGAGAGACCGTTTTCTGCTTCTTAGAACTCCAAGAAACTAGGTTTGAACCCAAATAAATGCAAAAACCTCCAGTAGAATGTCTTGTATCTGGATCCCCAGCATAATCGGCATCAGTATATGCCGTGAGAGTTGTAGTACCAGGTTTATAGAAAAGGCCATGGTTGTAAGTGGCCTTCACATACCGAAGAATCCTTTTGACTGCCATCCAATGAGTATTGTTCGGGGAATGCATGAATTGACACACCTGGTTTACTGAGTAAGACAGATCAGGTCTTGTGATCGTGAGGTATTGAAGTGCACCTACAACACTTCTATACATTTCTGGATTGTCATGTGGTTCACCATCAAAAGCACTCAATTTCTGACCACATGAAACTGGAGTGGAAATAGGTTTGGCATCCAAGAACTTAGTACGTTGCAGTAAGTCCAAGGCATACTTTGCCTGATTTAAGTGCATCTGCTGTCCAACATATTTTACTTCGATCCCCAAGAAATAATTCAGAGAACCTAAGTCCTTCATTGAAAACAACCTTCCCAACTGGTTGATGAGGCGAGCCATTTGTGTTGTACTATTGCCTGTCAACAAGATATCATCCACATATATCAAAAGAATCAAGTATATATCGTTGTGATTATATACAAAGAGACTATAATCACAGCTAGAGGCTTCAAACCCTAATTGCATTAGGAATTCTGAGAAGCGATGAAACCAAGCCCGAGGAGCTTGTTTTAGACCGTATATACTTCTTTGCAATTTGCAAACATGGTTGGGGTACTGGTGATTGACAAAGCCTGCAGGTTGACGCATATAAACTTCTTCGTTCAAGAAACCATGCAGAAATGCATTTTGTACATCCAGTTGTCTTATATGCCAATTCTTTGAAACCGCAATGCTCAGAACCACTCGAATTGTGCTGTGCTTCACCACAGGGCTGAAGGTTTCTGTGTAATCGATGCCAGGTTTCTGATGAAAGCCATTTGCAACTAGCCTCGCCTTATTCCTTTCCACCGAGCCATCTGCTCGTTTTTTAATTTTGAACACCCATTTATTTGGCAACAAATTCATGCTTGGATGATACGGAACCAGTTTCCACGTACCACAGTGTTGTAATGCATTGAATTCTTTAACCATGGCATCTCTCCACACCTGTTGCTTGACTGCTTGACTGAAACATGTTGGTTCAACTTGAGGAATATCAGTGTTAACATGTAGTGCATATTTAGGGTTAGGTTTCTGAATGCCAGATTGAGAACGAGTGGTCATTCTATGTTGTGGAACAGACAGTTGGTGTGAGGAAGAACCAATCATATTTTCAACAAACATTACTTCCTCTTGCTCATTCAAAGTAGCAGGAGACCTAGGGTTCTCTAAAGGCATATGTGCGGGCAAGCTTGGCGAATCAGGTTGGTTGATGTTGATTCTGGGAAGAGAATGATCAGAAGCAGACTGAGTGGGTGAGATTGAGGTTGGTGGGGTGAGAGATTCTTGGGATATACTGAAAGGTAGCGGATTAGTATTATTAGTTGGAAGAGATAGTGGAAATGTGAATAATAAAGCAGGAGAAGTTGTACTACCTGTGGTATCGACGCTGTCCATGGAAGATGTGAGTTCCTTAAATGGAAAAGTGTCCTCGTCGAATAGAACATGGCGAGACAAGTGAACTCGTCCCGTGGACAGATTCAAGCATTTATACCCTTGATGATTCAGTGAGTAACCTAAAAATACACAGGGTGCAGATTTTGGTTGAAGTTTATGTTTTGCATAAGGTACTAGCCATGGAAAACATTTGCATCCAAATACTTTTAATGTCTCATATTTTGGAACTTTATCAAACAGCTTTTCATATGGAGATTTATAAGACAAAACACGACTAGGCAACCTATTAATTAAGTAGGTTGAAGTTAAGCATGCATCAAGCCAGTATTTATTCGGAATATTTGCATGAGATAGCATGACAATGCTAGTCTCAACAATATGACGATGTTTTCTTTCTGCAGTTCCATTTTGTTCAGGGTGTTTGGGACACGAAAATCGCTGAGAAATGCCATGAGTTTGAAGGTAGTTATGAAAAACATGATTCTTATACTCACCTCCTTCATCACATTGTAGAATTTTGATTGAAGTTTTAAAGAGATTTTCAACCTGTGCCTTGAATTTGACAAAGATTGCAAATACTTCAGACTTGTTTTTCATTGGAAAAATCCAAGAGTACTTCGAATAATCATCAACAAATAGGACATAATATCGAAAACCTTCAATTGAATTAACTGGAGAACACCAAACATCTGAATGCAAAAGCTGCAAAGGAAATTGAGAAACTGATATGGAGTTACTAAATGGTAGTCTAGTACTCTTTCCCAGTGGACATGACTGACAAAATGTTTCTTTTGAAGCACCAATGATCGGTACTTTCTTATTTGAAATTAGAAATTTGATAATTGAAGAGGATGGATGACCAAGGCGTGAATGCCATTTATGTGCTGAAACTCTAGTACCTAAACACACTGAAATAGGATACTTGAACTGTCCACTGCCACCTGGAAACGGATATAAACCATTCTCACATCTCCCTTGGAAAAGCGTCTTCCGTGTCTTGAGATCCTTGACAAGAAAGAAATGGGGAAAGATAAGTATATAGCAGTGGTTATCTAATGTGAATCTGTGTGCAGAAATTATGTTTGTGGAAGCAGTGGGGCATCGGAGGATATTGTGTAAATTAAATGAGCAAGATGGAGTTTGTAATGTATTGGAACCATGATGAGATATAGAGATTCCAGAATCCTTACCAACTCCCCCAACATGTTCATTACCGTGATACTGCGTGGGATGAGTGAGATTTTGAATGTCAGGTGTGATATGTGCATTTGCACCAGTATCCAAAAGCCACTGGCCATTGTTGGGACGGTTCAAGGTAATTGGAGTTGTAGCCATGGCAGTGAGCCTTTTTGTAGGAATTCTTCCTTCATACGCAGAGTTCATTCGCTGGTAGCAATCGAGAGCAGGATGTCCTTGTTTACCACAGATTTGGCACGTAAGCCTTTCACCAGACGAGGTAAATTTTTCACCATTGCATGCAAAGTTAGGCCTGACATTGTTGTTGAAATTGTTGTAGGTGTTGTTGCGAGGATTAAACCCTCGCTAATATCCAGAGACACCTCCACGTGTGGACGGAAGTAGTCCACGTCCTTGTCCACGAAATCGACCACCACGGCCTCTAGTAGTCACAAACGCCGTCACCGGGGCAGCCTCCATGAGAGGAGCAGCTTGCTCCGTTATTCTGCGTTCTGTGGTCAGTAATAGCGCCTCAAGAGTAGGATACGTGATTGGATTATCACGTGCTTGAGCAGCGTTTACTGTCATCTCATAGGCAGGTCCTAGATTGTTCAATATAATATGGACAAGTTCATCATCATCCACAGGTTTGCCAGCTAGGGCAAGATTATCAGAGATAGCATTCATACGATCTAAAAAATCAGCAATGGACATATCACCTTTCTTTGTTTGGAGAAGCTCTGATCGCAGAAACAGTATCCTATTTTGAGACGAAGAGGCATACCGTTGTTCGAGAGCCTCCCAGGTAGCATGCGACGACCTCTTGCTAGCCACGACTGAGAGCACGGATGGCGTGAGAGAGCCATTTATCCAACCTAAAATCATTTGATCATGCTGCATCCAGACAGTGTAGGCCGGATTGGTGTGAGTGCTGTCGGGAAGTTGCTTGGGGGGACACACCATAGATCCATCAACATACCCCATGAGATCACGACTCTTGAGGATGGGAAGAATCTGTGCCAACCACAAGGGGTAGTTAGTTCGATCCAGCTTAATATTGACAACAGTCGTCATGGAGGAGTAGGGATTTATGGTGGGAGTGGAGTTGGTTGGGGTGATGAACACATTACTTGTGCTAGAATCAGCCATAGATAGAATAAAAGAAAAAAAATAAGGATCTGTGTCGTTAGACAACTAGGGCTCTAATACCATGTAAGATTTAGAGATAAGGGATTGATTCAAGAGTACTGTAGTGTTCTTGCCAATCTGCATGCCTTTAAACAAAGGCTGCATGTCTTTATATACACTTGCAGGTTTAATGCAGTACAACCTAGCTTAGCATTCTTAAACTACTTGCTATTATTCTATCCTTATATTACATGCTTATATTACATTAGAATAATTGCTCCAGTCCTTGCACATGCTTAATCCTTGCCCATGCTATTCCAGCTCTTCTTCCATTCGGACTAAGAGCATCCTTTCCATGCTTCATTCCATGCTTGTCAGACCATTCCATGCTTATGCTATTATTCCTTTTGTGCTTCATTCCATGCTTATGCTATTCCAGCTAGCTATTATTCCTTTTGTCTAACAGCGCCTAGGCAGGGATTTTTAGAACTGTGCTTTGGAGTCAGGATTTAATATCATCGGCATTAGATCAGCGATCATCTGATGGGCGATGGTGGTCAGATGGTGGTGTGATTGGTGTCACAGATGGGTGGAGCCGCGAAGAGTTGGAGGCAGGCAGGTCTGTGTGGACCGTTGGATCTAGGTGTGGGTGGACGGAGAGACTGAAGCGTCGATGGTGAAGATTCGAAGACGCAGGACGGCGGGCACTGTTGCAAATTTTTTTTAAATTTTTTAATTTTTAATATACTTGTATGTCTAAAAATAAAATTTGGTGCCCTCAACAATTTTGGGCCCTTGACAGGAGTAGGGATAACAATTTAATCAGTTAAATTCGATCCCCACAAGTAAACGACCCGAACTGTTCGGTTTCGGGAATCAAATTTCAATTTTTTTACGGTTATGGATAACCGTTGGGTAAATTATTCGATTTTGAGTTCGGTTATGGTTATAGGGTATCCGTTCCGAACCCAAATCCGTACTTGAACCCGCCCCGTTTTCATTCTATAATAAAAAAATATAAATATATGAAATCGTTATTTTTTTCTCCAGTAACTTTAATACTTGGGAGACTCCAAAGGTCTTGAGTGTGCTGTGCAAACTTCAAAGGTCTTTATCTTTATTCCAAAAATTTTAATGCTTTCAAGTTTCAATGAATCATGGAATCTGGAAGAACTCAAACGTCAGAAAAAATGGTTCAATACTTCAATTTTGAGAAGGAAAACCTAATTGTTCTCTGTAGCTCCTTCACTTGGTCTGTGCAGCTCTTTCTGGAGAAACAATAACAACCAAAATCAACCACCTCCAAGCCATCTCCAACAAAACGGTTTCATTGTTGGTCATCAATTTTGGATTCGGCTCCAGTGGTCGGCGGTGGCGAAATGGGTTACTGGAAGCCGGCGTTTACCGCATGGTCGTCAGATCTACCAACAACCAATGGTGCATATCATTGAGTCTATTTTTATCCAAGGAGATTTCTTCTTTGTCTTAGCTTAGCTAGGTTCTATTTTTCTTTAATTTGGTTTTTATTTCTTGTTATGTTTGTGTGGGTTGTGATATTTACTACGGCTTTAGCATCAGTAGCTAATAGCTAATTGTTTGTGCCCAATTTTACATCATCGATCCGAGTAATCGAGACCGTTGAGTGAGCATGGTTCTCAACCGTTGGATGGAAAAATAGAGATATTATTGCTAAAGGATAATATTATGATGTTTATCATAATTTTCTTTTAATAATAATTTATTATGAGAAATCTTCAAGCTGGGAACACGGTGGCATACTTCGAGTTGATCTGGATGATTGGCATATGAATTCAAGTTGATCTAGATGTTTGGCGTATGAATATATGGATGGGATCAGTTTGGATGATTAGTATGCGCAAATTATATATTTAAAATGTGGATAAACATTTTAAATAGGCGCCAGGAATTAGCATCCCAAGGTGGTGGTTTAAATGAGGTTTGAAAAGTCATGGCGAATGGAGATAAATATGTATGCAGATGGGATAATTATCATATAAAGTATAGATGGGATATGCCTTTTTGGTGTTGTGGTTTTGGTCACGTGGTGTGCATTGATTTCTAGTTGGACTAGGTGTCTCTGAAGGCACGGTTTTTTTTGGGAAGGAAGACTTGGGTTTTTGAATAAATGAAGCAGTCAGAAGATGATGGTATTTGAGTCAGAAGATGATGGTATCTAAAGGATAGGCTTTCATTTACCTTGAGAGAAGTCGTTGACTAAGGTTCTAGTTAGTGAGTTTGAGTTAAAATCAAATGCTAGCGTGAAATAGCGCCACCGAATATTTCCCCTATAAATACAGGACACAGTGCATCATTCAAGGGACCTTTAATTCAACACACAAATCTGCCCTGCGCAAACCCTCACTCTACGCGAAACCTCTCAACACCCTTGAGATTTTTATTTTCTTTTTCGCCTTCACATCTTCAGTTTCGATAAACAACACTGTGAAGGCAACCAGTGACATCTTCAGTTTGGATAAACAACACTGTTGCCGTAGAATCAGCCGACTTCGGAGCACCTTCAGTTTGGATAAACAGCACTGCGTTAAGGCCGACTAGTTACCTATCCAAGTCTCGGTCGACAAGGGTTCTCGAATCCTTGTTGGTAAAGGTCATCTTATTAGCCTTCTCGGCGAAGTGAGGTGTTACTGGTTCTTTTGGGCTCGACACATTGAACGCCGAGTTGTTTTATGATTGGATACTCGCAAGTGGGATTTAGTGTTCGACATTCAGACGGTTGAACTACATTCACCATCAAGACCTTTATCTGCTTTGAGTATCTGTGCCCATTGATAGATGTTTTACCACACGTGCAAATGGGTTAAAAACTCTAATTTACTTGCAAGAATGACAAGGATATTGTAGCATAAATGAATCTCACAAGGTCGTTCTCCACAGGGATTACCAAATAATTCGAAACAAATTAAAATCCAATTAATTATTGTAAAATAGAAAGTTGTGATGGTTGATTTTTAAACCTATTTAAATTAAAACGAATTTAACTAATAAAATTAGACTAAACTGCAATATTAAAGATGAAGACAAGAAAAACAGTTTTGTAACAATCAATTTAAGAAAACACTAGGGATCCGCCGTCACCTTAACAATTCTATATAGTTTTTCCAATTACTTACGATCCATACATGCATATTCCAAAGGTTAGGTGTTCCTAATGTATGCCTACTTGGACCCCCAATATAAAACGTATATCAAACATGCAATCCGTCTGTGGTATTCAGATCAAATCTAAACATGCATGACTCATTAAGTTCTGTGAAACCTTTTTAAAAACCATGCAACCCTTAAGACGTGGTATTCATCCTAAGTGAACTTGCACATATTAATCACAAGAAGCATTCGTCAATTTCAGGGACCGACCTCCGACCAAAATTGCATCAAATTACTTTTCTAAACATCCTAATGGTGATCAAGCATCAAGATAATTAGATAGTTTAAATTAGTGATTAATAATTCGAAAACCTGCATGCATATACTCATAAGCAAATTGGAGAAAAACTACATATTCATGCTAAGGCTCGTGGCCTCACCCTAGCAAGAAAGAATTAGTTACGCATATTCATAATAAAATTCATAAAATTCTTCATTAAATTAATAAAAGATCGAAAACACCTTGAATGGAAAAAGTCTCCACGAACCCTAGCACAGTTCTTTTCTCCAAAGTTATGTAAAATCAAGTCTAACCCATCTTGCTCACGGCCCCCAAAACCTTATAGCCGCTGGAAAATCCCTTAAAACCCTAGATTCTAAGTCCTTTATTCCAACTAGGAAACCCAACATAAAATAGGAAACAAAATCCCTTAATTAAATGGTGAAATTCGTATGAAATCTGAACAATCCCGTTTTGGACCCTTTAGCTGCTCCAAAACTGGCCCAATAGAGCTGGATTTGAGGCTTGACATATTCTGAACACTTCTCCAGAAGGCCACGAACCCATCAGAGGTCATCTCCAAAAACGCAATTTAAGCCCAGAAACGTCATTTTCCAGCACTGCGCACTGCTTCTTTATTCTCTCGCCAGAAAATAACCGCTTGGTAGAAAAATCCGAAATTTTGATACCAACACGCCAACGAACACACGAACGTCCTCCAATTTGAATCACTCCAAAATTCGTCCATTTGATCATGTTTTGCTCCAGACGAAGTCGAATGTCCTATATTGAGAATATAAATCAAAGTATCAAAATTCTACCAAAATAATTACCAAGACATACTAAGAATAGGGTAAATTATATAATATGAAATTGACTCATCAAAATACCCCCAAACTTAGCTTTTTGCTTGTCCTCAAGTAAAATAAAACTGGAAAACGAAAACAAAGCTGACAAACTAGAAACTTAACTCAAACTAACTTCACAAAAATAATTTCACTCTCAAAGTTGCAATCCATAGAAAACGTTAAAAAATTAGAACATCTTTTCAACAGTTCCAATTAATTCCCACCACAGAGTCTAAGCCATTTAGAATCAATTAGAAAAGAATTCACAAACTTTCTTTGGTGTAAAGTGAACCAACATAGCTAAAGAGACTCGACTAAAACTCTCACCTCTTGTCCTTTTTGTTTTATTTCACACATAATAAAAAATAAAAATAAATATAACTTTTTTTTTTCTTCTTCCTTTTCAATTTTTTTCTTTTTTTCCTCAGTAACAGTGGTGGTCGTGCAATGTCGGTTCACTTAAGCTTTCGATCCAACCCATGTAGCGAGCTTTAGGTCAGTGACTCCCAAACCACTAGGGCTTTAGGGCACTAGGTGTAGAACACCCCTAAGGACTTATTAACCCGAGCTGAAAAGGCTACGAAACCAACTAACCACCCTGCCCCATGCCAAAACTCTACCGTTTTACGCAAGAATCACTGCTGATTAGGCAGGACTGGCCCGATTACTAGGCAAAGCCTCGGGTGGAACAATTATTACTTTATAACACAAACTAACTTAATATTATATAACAAAAATAAAAATTAAACTTAGACAAAAAGTAAGTATTTCAATCTCGCTCCCCACAAACCATGTTGGTGTGATGTGCAAATTTTTCAAAGTATAACTCATGAATTAGTGTCTAAGCAACGATAAATAGAAAAGACTCTAATGTGGGATTAATCTTTACCATGTCTATTTGTTCTAACGTTTATAATCATCTATGGATATTAACTTAAAAAGAATTTTTTTTTTCTTTTTACTTGACTCAAAAAAATAAAAATCTAAAATTTTTTATTTCCCACCCCCAAACTTAAATCACACATTGTCCCCAAGGTGTGGAAAAATAAAAAAAATAAACAAAAATAATACATAAACTAGAATATGACTAAATGGAGTACGACTCAAAGAAAGAAATAAAACTTAGAAAAGAAAAGAAAAGAAAATACAAAACAAAAACTAAAAAAAATAATAATAAAGGGAATGGACACACCTGGGTTCGAAGGCAAGACCTGGAGCTGGGGAAGGCGCAAGGAACAAAAAGGAGATAGAAAATACCACGTTGCTAGGCGTGGGGGTCGAACTCGGGTCAGGAAGGGCCAATATAGGCAGACGGAGCAGTTGGGCTGCTGGGGAAGCGCTGCACTATCTCACGCGCACAAGGATATATTCACATGGAAGTCCCCTTTGGGTCTATCTCTCACGCGCTCAAGCATGGGAACCGCATGGGATGCCCTTTTTTTCTGATCTGCGCAGGTCTGGAACCAAGAGCCAAACGGCTCTTTTCCTTGTTTCGTGTGCCGAGAGCCAACAGCTCTCTGTTGTTTTTTTTTTCTGACAACCCCACTACACTCTTTATTTCAAAAAAGAAACCCAAGACACCCATAAGAAATGGCAGTATTGAACATGTGGCGCGCATCTAGGCATGTATTTCGTAGGATTCCAAATGAAAGGTCCATATCTCTCCCTCATTTCTGAAAGCTTTTGTATAGCCCAAGGTTTCTCGCATGCCTCTAGACAGAAAGAAATTACTCGGTTTCCTCAGCCCTCTCTCTTTAACCTCAGACCCCAGTTCTCTCTCTAAAAAAAAATTAAAAGTCTTTGAGGCTCTCCATTTTCTCCCAAGTCTAACGCCCATTCACTCTCCCATTTTTTTTTTCTCAGCCCTCACACAACCTTCTGCAAAAACCCAAAACAAGCACCCCTGCCATGGAAATGGTAGCACACTGGAAGCTCAACTCTTCTCACAAAGGTAAATTTCGGCCATGTCCTTATATAATAGCTGCACAGCTGATGAATGTTTTTTTTATTTTTTTATTTAATAAAAACAGTAATCCATGCTAATCTGCTTCCCTTGCGAAGATGTGGATGCGCCGACGAAACACGAGGAAAATGAAGAACACCTTCAAGCAGCTCAGATCAGAGACAGCAAAGGTAAAACTCCGAGTCTCCATAACTAAATTCTCACTGCATGTCTCAGAAAAGTTGCATCTGACATGTGTATGATCGGTGCATCCCATTTGTGTGCAGAGGATGACGATCTGGAAGCTCTGCAATGACAAGGAAGGAGCACAACATCGAAAACTGAGCAAATCCCGTTCCTGCATAGGTAAAAAAAAAAAATTTTTGTTTGCCGTAAGTGGATGAACCCCAATGTGTGAGAAAGTTGCTTCTTGACTTCTGCATGTAATCAAGTATGTGTTACTGGTGCAGAACCCTCGGATCCATGATAGATGGGGAAAAAAATGCTCAAACAAGAGATCCACCGGACAGAAGGCAGGACGCATGTCCAAACTCTAGATCTGTGAAAAATGAAGGTAGAACACGCCTCCCTGCAGACTAGAATGAATTTCACAATGTTGTGTTTTAAATGATGCACAACCGGGGTCATAAAAGCCAAAAACTCATTAATTTTTCTCTTGTAAGCTGTGCAGGGCGGCGATCTGGCCTTGAGAGAAAAAGAAATAGACAGGACAGCTCGCAAATCACCGATCCTCCTCCCACACGAAGGTAAAACTAGTCCTCTGTTGTATCTAAATCTGGATCTGGAAAGATGATGTGTGATGTCACTGCATGGTCTCATGTTGTTCTTTTCTGTGCAGGTTAGGTGGATCACTGATAGATTCGCGCGAAGGGAAAGGCATGCACAAGCTGCAGTGAACAAGAACAGCGAAACGTCCAAGAGCCCAGATCGGTGCATCTGGGAGGTAAGATCTCGTATCCCTGCCCCAATTAATTATTGCAGATCTGTGAATGTATGCTCATGTTAAGTATTCTCAATTTCGGCATAGGATAGATGTGAATGATGTTAACGTAGACTTGCTGCTGGGTGCATGATTCCAGCATAGGACGCGCTGTATTTTATTTTCTGTTCGCAACCTGCAACAAACCCGACAATTTAAAACGGAGCTAAAATCAACATGCGTTAATAACAAAAGTGACAATTTTTTTTTTTTGTTTTATTTTTTAGAAAAATGGTCATGCATGTAGAAATTCAACCGAATAAGAAATTGGAAAATAAACCAAACAAAATAAAATAAAGAAAAGGGTTTAGAAAAATTGGGTTGCCTCCCAATAAGCACTTTATTTTAAGTCTGTAGCTAGACGTCGCAAAAGCCTGGTGGTCAGATCACTGGGTCCTTCAGAGTCAGCGACTCGCGTGCAATATCAAAAGGTGACTCCAAGTATGGTTTCAGCCTGTGACCATTCACCTTGAATGTGTTGCCATTAATTTCGCTTGCAATGTCAACTGCACCATGCGGATAAACCTTCCTAACCAAATAGGGACCATTCCAACGAGACTTTAATTTTCCAGGAAATAACTTCAATCTTGAACTGAACAACAGAACTTTTTGCCCTGGCTAAAATTTTTTTCTGAGAATCTGACTGTCATGAAATGCTTTGGTTTTTTCTTTGTAAATGCGTGAATTTTCATAAGCATCTTTGCGAATTTCCTCAAGCTCATTAATTTGCAACTTGCGTTTTTCTCCAGCAGAATCATATGAAAAATTCAACTGTTTAATAGCCCAAAACGCCTTATGCTCTAGCTCCATAGGTAAATGACAATCCTTACCATAAACCAGCCGAAATGGGGACATCCCAATTGGGCCTTTAAATGCTGTTCTGTACGCCCAGAGAGCATCGCTTAATTTCAAACTCCAGTCTCTGCGAGTGGAGCTCACTGTTTTTTCAAGAATGCGCTTGATTTCTCTGTTTGACACCTCAACTTGCCCTGATGTTTGTGGGTGATAAGGAGTAGCAACACAATGGGTGATCCCATATTTAGCCAATAATGTAGCAAATGGTCTGTTAACAAAGTGTTTACCCCCGTCACTTAGGATTACACGTGGTGTACCAAACCTTGGAAAAATTACCCCCTGGAGGAACTTCAAAACAACTGATCCTTGATTGGCTGGAGCTGCAATGGCCTCGACCCATTTTGACACGTATTCAACAGCCACCAAAATATACTGATTACCATGGGACACTGGGAAATGGTCCCATAAAATCAATACCCCATACATCAAATGGTTCAACAACTAATATACTTTGCTGTGGCATCTCATTTCGTTTGCATTGATTACCAACCCTTTGACAACGATCACACGATCTACACCAATTATTAGCATCCTTGAAAAGACTAGGCCAAAACAAACCACTTTGCAAAATTTTAGCCGCTGTCCTCTTAGGTCCAAAATGTCCCCCACAAGCGTAATGATGTGCGAACTTTAAAACACTTTCTTGCTCTTCTTCTGGAATACACCGTCGAATAAGTTGGTCTGAACAGTATTTGTATAAATATGGCTCATCCCAAAAATAATACTTTGCATCTGCCAAAAATTTCTTTTTCTGCTGGAATGTAAAATCTGGATGAATTACCCCTCTAGCCAAATAGTTAACTAAATCAGCAAACCAGGGTGAACTAATTTGTGCAGCAAATAACTGTTCATCAGGAAATTTTTCATTTAAAGGCAGCACGTCATCTTTTGCAGAAAATGGCACAACCAGCCTTGATAAATGATCAGCCACAACATTTTCACAACCCTTTTTGTCCTTAATTTCTAAATCAAACTCTTGTAGTAAAAGAATCCAGCGTATTAATCGAGGTTTGGCATTTTTTTTTGTCAACAAATATTTCAAAGCTGCATGATCTGTGTACACAATCACCTTAGCCCCAACTAAATAAGAACGAAATTTTTCCAGAGCAAAAACAACGGCCAACAATTCCTTCTCTGTTGTTGCATAGTTTAACTGTGCGTCATTAAGAGTTCGACTAGCATAAAAAATAACATGGGGAAGCTTATCTTTTCGCTGTCCAAGAACTGCTTCTACTGCATAGTCTGAAGCATCACACATTAATTCAAACGGCAGACTCCAATCAGGGGCTGCAATAATGGGTGATGTGGTGAGGAGTGTCTTTAACTTGTTGAAGGCCTCTAAGCACGCATCATCAAAAACAAAAGAAGCATCCTTAGCCAATAAATAGCACAATGGTCGGCTAATCTTAGAGAAATCTTTGATAAAGCGTCTGTAAAACCCAGCATGGCCAAGGAAAGAACGAACACTTTTAACAGTTGTTGGTGGTGGCAGCTTTGCAATTACATCAATTTTAGCCTTATCAACCTCAATACCCCTGTAAGAAATCAAGTGGCCTAGAACAATCCCTTGCTTCACCATGAAATGACACTTTTCCCAGTTTAAAACAAGGTTTGTCTTAATACACCTCTCAAGAACTAGTGATAAATTTTGCAGACATTGGTCAAATGAATCCCCAAAAACTGAAAAGTCATCCATAAAAACCTCCACTACTCGCTCAACCAGACCTGAAAATATGCTCATCATGCATCGCTGAAACGTTGCAGGTGCATTGCACAAACCAAAAGGCATTCTACGATATGCAAAAGTACCAAAAGGACATGTAAAGGTTGTCTTCTCTTGGTCCTCAGGTGCAACTGGATTTTGGTTGTACCCTTAATATCCATCCAAGAAACAATAAAAAGCACGACCAGCCAACCTTTCCAACATTTGATCAGTGAATGGCAAAGGAAAATGATCTTTTCTTGTGCCTGCATTGATCTTTCTGTAATCAACACACATACGCCACCCTGTAGTCAAACGCGTAGGCACAAGTTCATTATTATCATTCTTCACAACTGTAATACCTGAACGCTTAGGCACCACTTGGGTGGGGCTAACCCACTTACTGTCTGAAATTGGGTAGATCATCCCAGCATCTAAAAGCTTCATAACTTCATTACGAACAACTTCTTTCATGATTGGATTTAAACGGCGTTGGGCATCAATGGTGGCCTTTACTCCATCTTCCATCAAAATTCGGTGCATACAAACTGTAGGGCTGATCCCTTTAATGTCTGCAATTGTCCAACCAATTGCGTCTTGATAATTTCTTAAAATACGCAACAATTTTTCTTCTTCAGTTGATGATAAATCGGCAGCAATAATAACTGGCAGCGAAGAATCTGCTCCCAGATAAGCATATTTCAAGTGTTCTGGAAGCACTTTTAACTCCAATTTAGGTGGCTGAACTGTAGAAGGCTGCAACAGCTTTTTCGGTTCCCCCAAACTCTCAAAAACGTGCCTCCAACTGGGCTGCTGAATAGGGACACTTTCCAAAGCTGAAACGTACTCAAAAACCTCTTCATCTTCAGTGTTTTTATTCTCAAACCCATGCAACACTTTTAACAATGGATCTGATGTCAAATGAGGCATAAATTCAGCGTGCATTAAACTGTCCAAAACATCAATGCTCATACAATCAAGCAAATCAGCTGGCTTTTTGGTGGCTTCAAATAAATTGAAAACAACTGATTGATCTTGCACTCTTAGTGTAAGTGTTCCAGCCTCCACATCAATTAAAGTTCTAGCAGTAGCCATGAACGGACGACCCAAAATAATTGGTGTTTGCACATCTTCATCCATATCCAAAACCACAAAGTCTGCAGAAAGATAAAGATTATCCACTTTAATAATGAGGTCTTCAATAATTCCCCTAGGATAAGCAACTGAACGGTCTGCCAGTTGTAGAATAACCGATGTAGGCTTGATATCTCCTTGTCCTAGTCTCTGAAAAACAGAAAAAGGCATTAAGTTAATGCTTGCACCTAAATCAATTAAAGCACATTTAAAATTAGAATTCCCAATTGTGCATGAAATTGTAAAACTCCATGGGTCTTGTTTCTTTGGAGGCAATTTGTGCAATACAACTGCGCTGCACTGTTTTGTAAGAATAACTTTTTCAAAATCCATGAGCTTCTTTTTATTTGTGCAAACATCTTTCAAAAACTTGGCATAGGATGGAATGTTCTTAATTGCATCAATCAATGAAAGATTAATTTGAACTTTGGCCAACGTCTTCATAAAATCTGTCAACTGTTGATCTTTAAGTTTGGGCTTCAACCTTTCGGGGTAAGGCATAGGTGGCACATAAACCCGTTCTGCAGTTTATGCGGCATTTTCTGCACTGTTTTTGGACCTGTCCAAAAGCTGTGTAGGATCTGCAGAAATTTCAGAATCTGTAGCAAGATCATTTTTCTCAAAATTTCCCAAAATTGGTGGTTTCGGCACTCCCAGCAAGTTACCAGCGCAATTGTCAACTTGGTTGTCATAACTTTTACCGGAACGTAAAACTCGAATTGCTTTGCAATCTGCGCCTCCCCTTGGGTTCTGTTCAGTTTGGCTGGGAAATGTACCCGGTGCTCTTTCTGAAATTTGTAATGCAATTTGGCCCATTTGCTTTTCTATATTTTTCACTGAAGCTTGCAGATTTTGAATTTCTTGGCTAGTGACATTTGATAATTTTTCAATCGCAACTTCCCAAGAGGGCTTGGGCGCAGCAGGTTGATGTACCTGTTGTTGAAATTGTGGCCTTGGAAACTGATCTCTATCCCACTTTAAATTAGGATGATCTCTCCAACCCGGGTTGTAAAAATTTGAATACGGGTCATTTCTTGGACGCTGAAAATTATTAAATGCATTAACCTGTTCCGCTGCAAATTCCGGATAAACATCCTTATGTGGGCAACTTAAAAAATCATGGGTTGTTAAATTGCAAATGTTGCAGGCAGTTGGTTAAGGCTGCTGGACAGCAACCTGGTTACCTGGAACTCTTTGTAACAACATGTCAAATTTTGCGTCAAATCTTTCTAGCTTTTTCTCCATTTTTTCAATTTGTGCCGACACATTTGGAGACGCATTAGACATCTGAAAAACAGACCTTGATTGTGGCTGCTCAACTGCCCACTGTTGTGTATCTGCTGCCATTTTCTCAAATAACAAACAAGCCTCTTGTGCATTTTTATCCTTGTATGAACCCCCACATGAAGCGTTGACAAGAGTTTTTGTTGTCATGTTTAACCCTCTGAAAAATATATGCACCTGATCAGTACTGTTAATACCAGAATGTGGACATTTTCTGTTCAACTCTTTAAACCGTTCCCACGCCTCATGAAACTCTTCATTTGGTTTTTGGACAAAAGACATTATTTGGGTTCTCATGTCAAGAGTTTTTGAGGCTGGATAATACTTGTTTAAGAATCTTTCACTGGGTTGGTGCCAAGTGGTAACGCTTCCAGATGGAAGTGTGAGAAGCCATCGCTTTGCATGATCTTTCAGAGTGTACGGAAATAAACGAAGCTTAATAGACTCAGCCGAAAATCTTTTCACCAAAATATTCTTGCAACCCATTAGAAATTCTGCAATATGCATGTTTGGATCATCGGATGGTAACCCATGGAATGTAGGTAGAATATTTAACATGTGCTGCTTTATTTCAAATGTAGACCCTTCCTCTACTTCTGGATAAGTAATACAACCTGGTATGTTAGTTGCATGTGCTGTCAAAGAATCACCCAAAGGATCACCAGCCTCTGGAATAACAAATGCCATTGTGTTTTGACTGTGCAGGTCATCAGAAAATAACGTATGCAGAAAGGTCCCCTGCAGTGAAAGAACCCGTTCCCTGCGTCTTCTTCTCAAAGTTTGCTCAGGTTCCGGATCGAATGGAACTATTATCTGCACTGATGATCTAGTGCTGACCATGCACAAACTGTAATCTGCAGAAATATAATAAAAACGAAAATTAGAATTTTTTTTTTAAATTTATATATACAGCAATAACAAACTGGAATGTTAATTAGAACGAATAATTTAAATAATCCCCGGCAGCGGCGCCATTTTCTTGATAGATGTTTTACCACACGTGCAAATGGGTTAAAAACTCTAATTTACTTGCAAGAATGACAAGGATATTGTAGCATAAATGAATCTCACAAGGTCGT
Organism: Crataegus laevigata; assembly: GCA_963580275.1. Lineage (NCBI taxonomy): Eukaryota > Viridiplantae > Streptophyta > Magnoliopsida > Rosales > Rosaceae > Crataegus > Crataegus laevigata. The sequence goes on from OY756949.1 coordinate 1,751,713, forward strand.
TCTCCACAGGGATTACCAAATAATTCGAAACAAATCAAAATCCAATTAATTATTGTAAAATAGAAAGTTGTGATGGTTGATTTTTAAACCTATTTAAATTAAAACGGATTTAACTAATAAAATTAGACTAAACTGCAATATTAAAGATGAAGACAAGAAAAACAGTTTTGTAACAATCAATTTAAGAAAACACTAGGGATCCGCCGTCACCTTAACAATTCTATATAGTTTTTCCAATTACTTACGATCCATACATGCAGTGACGGAGCTAGAATTTTCGGTGAGGAGGGGCCTCTCATAAAGTTTTTTTTTAAAATTTTTTTTAAGCGGATGGTATTTACAAAGCTAATATTATATATATATATATATATATATATATATATATATATATATATATATATATATCAAAATCAAATGTTCAAAAAACATATGCACATATAATATTACATACTCACAAAAATTATAATTGTCCTTGACGATTTTTCATATTTTAAAATTGTTTTATTATAACCCCGTTGCCTATACTATTAAACTCAATGAGATAAATAAAAACTCTACGAACCATAACTCTTATATAATGTGTAGAATAGAGCAAAAACAATAGAGAAACAAAAAAAATTAAAACTTATTTGTTGAATAGATTTCGAATTTAGGATTATAAAATGTAAAGAAAAGGAGAATTCTTTTAATTTTCATGATTAAAATTGAATGTTTTATATTTAAAGAAAGGTGAAATGTTTCTGTGATTTTAAATGCTATTAATTTGTGTTAAGGAGATAGAAAAAAATATTAAAGCTAATTGCAAGATGGGGTTATGCTTGAAACTTGGAAAGCAGAACTTGAAGCAATAGAAAGATGCATAATTCCCCCCCCTCCCCCGCCCCAGCCCCAACACACACGCACACACACGCACACATATATATTTGTTTTAGAAAGCAAGCAATAGAAAGATGCACAATTCCCTAATATATATAGAGGTGTGCTATCCACACACCCAAAATTACTTCTCGCACACCTTTTGTTAATTTTTATCTCTTGATCTTCTTTAATTCATCCGATCCGACGGTCGAAAATTAAAAAGATGTGTGAGAAGTAAAATGGGGTGTGTGAATATCACACCCCTATATATATATATATATATATATATATATATATATATATTTGTTTAGAATGCCAGGATAGGCCCAGGCAATCCCTGGTCCTCTACTCCCTCCGCCAGTGCATACATGCATATTCCAAAGGTTAGGTGTTCCTAATGTATGCCTACTTGGACCCCCAATATAAAACGTATATCAAACATGCAATCCGTCTGTAGTATTCAGATCAAATCTAACACATGCATGACTCATTAAGTTCTGTGAAACCTTTTTAAAAACCATGCAACCCTTAAGACGTGGTATTCATCCTAAGTGAACTTGCACATATTAATCACAAGAAGCATTCGTCAATTTCAGGGACCGACCTCCGACCAAAATTGCATCAAATTACTTTTCTAAACATCCTAATGGTGATCAAGCATCAAGCCAATTAGATAGTTTAAATTAGTGATTAATAATTCGAAAACCTGCATGCATATACTCATAAGCAAATTGGAGAAAAACTACATATTCATGCTAAGGCTCGTGGCCTCACCCTAGCAAGAAAGAATTAGTTACGCATATTCATAATAAAATTCATAAAATTCTTCATTAAATTAATAAAAGATCGAAAACACCTTGAATGGAAAAAGTCTCCACGAACCCTAGCACAGTTCTTTTCTCCAAAGTTATGTAAAATCAAGTCTAACCCATCTTGCTCACGGCCCCCAAAACCTTATAGCCGCTGGAAAATCCCTTAAAACCCTAGATTCTAAGTCCTTTATTCCAACTAGGAAACCCAACATAAAATAGGAAACAAAATCCCTTAATTAAATGGTGAAATTCGTATGAAATCTGAACAATCCCGTTTTGGACCCTTTAGCTGCTCCAAAACTGGCCCAATAGAGCTGGATTTGAGGCTTGACATATTCTGAACACTTCTCCAGAAGGCCACGAACCCATCAGAGGTCATCTCCAAAAACGCAATTTAAGCCCAGAAACGTCATTTTCCAGCACTGCGCACTGCTTCTTTATTCTCTCGCCAGAAAATAACCGCTTGGTAGAAAAATCCGAAATTTTGATACCAACACGCCAACGAACACACGAACGTCCTCCAATTTGAATCACTCCAAAATTCGTCCATTTGATCATGTTTTTCTCCAGACGAAGTCGAATGTCCTATATTGAGAATATAAATCAAAGTATCAAAATTCTACCAAAATAATTACCAAGACATACTAAGAATAGGGTAAATTATATAATATGAAATTGACTCATCACCCCTATACCTTAGTGTCAATTCGGCGTGAGTTCACCTTCACAAATACAGTGACTATGGCCGAATCCGACGACGATGAGCCGTGAACTTCGCATATTTAGTAACCTTGTCTTCATGTTTGAGAATCCGAATGCCGAGAGGTGTTCCTTCCTCGGCCACAATCGCAAGACGAAGAAGTCAGCAGCGCGACTAACGCAACATCAACATCTTTTACTCCCCGGTCGAGCTCAACCAACGAGTTGGCACGCCCCGTACACATTTGAAGAACGTAGTTAGCTTATTAATTACTCAGCCTGCACGCCACGTAGACTAGGTAGTTTTTGTAGTCAACACTAATCCTTCTCTTTCTTCTCTGTCTGTATGCGTGTTTTAAGGTGTAAAGGATATGAAGGTGTGCCAATTAAGGACGAGAAATTAAATTAAACGTTTGCTACTTGTTAGTGGTTCTTGATGTTATCATCACATTATAATTGCCATAAATTATAAGGGGCTCTGCTTAATTGGATGCCTGACACTGGGGCGTTGGATTATTTTTCAAACTTAGTTTGGTGCGTAATTCTCAGCCAGTTCATAATGGAAAAATCGTTACCCAACGGGTTCGGTTACGGGGAATACTCGTTCGGGATTTTTACCGTTTTGGGGTACGGGGAAAACAAATGGGTTCAGTTATGGAGATAACACATTTGAATCCAATCTGCCCTATTGCCAACCTTAGACAAGAGCCTTGTTAGCATTGGGTCAAGGCCGGGCTGCTAGGGAGAAATGAGAAATCCAAGAGAAGTTGGACCCGAGATCAATCTGCTGGTCTCAATTTGGAAGATCAGCCGTAGATTCAATTGGCAAGATCATCATTACATCAACTATCAAGCTCTCCAGTCAATTTTACGGTGTAATATTCAACCTGTTCCCTCTCTCTCTCTCTCTCTCTCTCTCTCTCTAAATTTTCAAATTTTAACTTTTTCCTATAAATAGGCTAGATATGTGTTTATTTTTGTTTATTTGCTTATGTTCCAATAGGCGTCAAACGCATGTTCATTTGTTTTTATTAATGCCGGAAACAGTGCGAATGCACTCTAAATAGAAAAACTATGTACTTTTGACATCCAATATGCTTTTGATCTTTAGACTCCTCGTTCTTATGGTCCTAATAGCACATTATATGTATTTATTTGATTAAGTTCCAATAGGCATCAAAGGCACACTCGTTTGTTTTTATTAATGCCGAAAATAGTCGAAAATAACTCCAAATAGAAAAATTATGTACTTTTGACACCCAATGAGTTTTTGATTTTTTTAGTACTCATTCTCATGGTCTCAGCAGCGCATTATATGTGTTTATTTACTTACGTTCCAATGAGTGTCAAACGCACGTTCGTTTGTTTTTATTAATGCAGAAAACAGTGCAAATGCACTCTAAATAGAAAAACTGTGTAACTTTGACACCCAATAAATTTTTTATCTTTCGAGTATTGGTTCGTATGGCCCTACAAGCGCATTCTATGTATTTATTTGATTAAGTTCCAATGAGCGTCAAAGACAAACTCGTTTATTTTTATTAAAGCCGAGAACAGTCCAAAAACACTCCAAATAGAAAAACTTTGTACTTTTGACACCCAATATACTTTTGACCTTTTGAGTACTCATTCTTATGGTTTTGGTAGCACATTATATGTGTGTATTTGCTTAAGTTTCAATGGGTGTCAAAGGCACGCTCATTTATTTTTATTAATGCCTAAAATAGTCCAAAGGCACTCGAAATAGAAAAACTGTGTACTTTTGACACCCAATATGTTTTTGACCTTTGGAGTACTCATTCTTATGGTCCTAGTAGCACAATATATGTGTTTATTTGCTAGTGTTATAATGGGTGTCAAACGCACACTTGTTTGTTTTATATTAATGTTGAAAATAGTCCCAAAACACTCGAGATAGAGATTAGTGAGGATTTGGGGTCGCCTGCTGTAAATTTTGGTTTGAGTGATTGGGAAGCCATTTTGGCGAAAATGTTTGGGATAGATTGTGAGGAAATTGAGAGATTTGATGGACTTTGTGCTAAAGGTGGTGGTGGCAAGAGCAGCTGCTCCACAGATCAGTTAGTAGCGCAAGGAACCCAGTTCCCGGCAAGAAGGTGGTGTCAATACGACCCTTTTACCCTCATTCATGGAGCATGTGATTGGCATATGATCAATTGTGATGGAAAACAGAGAGAAAAGTTTGAAATTCTAACGGCATGGTGGCAGTTGATTGTTAATAAAAGTTCAAATGGGTAATTGGCTAAAATAAAAGTTCAATGAATAAATTGACAGCGGGGTACAAATCCAAGGAGAAAATTAACAAGTATCTCTTCTCATTTACCCTACTCTATAAGTTTATTGCATAATCAGTTTCTCACCCCGTTCTAAACAATATCAAGCATACTGAAATCAGAGGCAATTTTGCTCTCAAATGATTTGATTATTAAGATTCTCAAACGTGTTAAGTTTTGCCATGGAAACTTTATTTGGGCGGCACAATAGGATTTTATCACAATAAATTTTGGGATGCATTCATATATATATATATATATATATATATATATATATATATATATATATATATATATATATATATATATATAGTTTTTTTTTTTTTGAGATGCATCGAAAGACTCAGATGGACTGCCTGTAACTACAATTGTAATTAGGATGCTTGTGATTGTAACTTATGGACCTAAGTGTTGGTTATGTTCAATTTTGGATGCATTTTTGCTCACCGTCATAATTATGGTGTATCTCACCATACACCTAACCATTTGCATATCTCCTTTCACTTAACTCTAGTTAACTTTCACATTAGATTTTACTTTTTTAATTTTGAAAAAAGTTAACCAAGATTAAGTGAAAAGACACATGTCATATGATTAGGTGTATGATAAGCATACACCAAAATTTAAGCTGGTGAGCAAAAATGTACCCACTCAACAATGTGGAGTGCTAATAAAAAAAAACCTCTAAATCCAATTGAAATAGAAACTATTGCAGAGGTGTGTGTGTTTTATGTAAATAGTTTGTACATATTTGGCCAAAAACAAACCGAATGAATATCTTATACATGTTTTATGAGATTAAAATTGCACCTAAACTTGAGAGTGCAAAATATAATTTACTGAAAATATGACTTTAGCCTCTGAAATTCAAGTTTCTTTACATAAAACCCGACATAGTTTTTTTATCTTAATAAAACTAAATGACTGGGCTCCACATAAGCAAATTCATTAATTTTGTTTGCCTTTAGACATTTTGCATTTTTCAGATGCCTAAAATACCCCTAATTACATTTTTGATGTAGACATTTGATTCTATGCAGATTTGAAGGGAAAGATTAATGGAAAAAATGCATTAATATTTAAAATCATTTCATATTAGTATATCATAACAAATTGTATGTTAAGGAAAAAAAGAACTAATAATGTTATACTTTCCTTAAGATTTCGTAATTGTTTTTCAAATTTGCATAAAATTAGACAATTTTTATTTAATCTTGTCATTTTCTTACCAAATGAAAATTTGAAAGAGCACTATAAAATAATTTACGTATATTTAAAAAATATAGGTAAAGTGTATTGGGAATAAATTTGCCCTGTATATGTAATGATACATGCAAAATAATTTACTTATAAAATAAAAAATGTTATTTGATTCAAAATAAATTTATCTATATTTTATATAATAATATAGGTAAATTATTGCACACATATATATTAGTAGTAAAATGTCAAGATATATAATAATCCATGAAAATAATTCACCTACAATTAAAGGAAATTTGATTAAAAATAATATGTCACATCCCGGCCCGGGGTGCACCACTTTTCGGGCCCGCTCCACCACCGTAGCACGATATTGTTCGCTTTGAGCCCCGACCACATCCTCACGGTTTTGTTTCTGGGAACTCACGAGCTCCCAAAAGGCCTCGTGCTAGGTAGGGATGGGAATATACATTTAAGGATCACTCCCCTGGGCGATTATGTCACATAATATATCTACTACTTTTTGTTTATGAATTTCAATTTCTTTTTTTATATTACAAACATAATGTACCTACAATCTAATTTACCTATTGTTTAGTCTTATAAGAAAATAATGTATCTACTGTTTTACTTTTTTTTTTTAATATCTACTGTTTTATTTTAATGGAAATAATTTGTCTTGGCTTAATTTCTACGAAATAATTTAGGCACTGTTTAACTTTACCAAAATGATGAAACTGTTGCAGTCCTATTTAGAATAGGAATGTGATTGTGTAAATCCTAGTAGATTAGGAATGTATCTTATATTCCTATTAGGAGTAGATTACTTATTAAGTATTGTAATCCTTATGAGAAAGGGTTTGCCCTTTCTACCACTATAAATAGAGACACAATGGGGTGAATAAAACACACCTCACAATTACACATTTCTCTTCTTCTCTCTATGTGCCGCACCTCCCTCTCTCTCTAGGCCTCCATAATTGTTCAGTAAATTATGCCTACAACACGTTATCAGCACGCTCTTGACGCTACGCTAACAAGAGAGTTTATTCTTCAATTAGGGGAGTATTACGTTTTAATTATTCTTTTTTAGATTAATTTATTATTATTTTGAATTGATCTACATGCTATTGATTCAATTTAATTTTTCTGTGTTGAACGTGATACAACGCATTGGAGACGCAATTTCGGCTTTCCAAAGGAGGAACTTCTACAAATTCAAAGGCTTTTGTAAATTTTCTGCCAATCAGGTACGCTTAAAATAAAGTAAGATATTTGAAACGACCTTGAAGCATGAAAACATTCCCCATGATGCATGAACCCCTACATTTATATTTACCTTCCGATATATATATATATATATTGTATATGTTCATATATTTGTCAATATATATATATATTTGTTTCATGCATTACGCAATTATAAATCGCTATGTGGAATTTGTGAGTCAAAGAATCGAAAAAAAATTATAAGCAATTTAGGGTTTTCGAACCCTAATTATGTCGAAAAAATACATGGGCACTTGCGGCACCACTACCACGGCCACCTTGGACCTATCACGGCAGCAACCCTAGGGCTTTGTTGCGCTAACCCAGACCACTAGGCCTTTCGGCCTACCCCTGTTTATAGGACCTGCAGTCCATAAACCCAAAACCAGTAGATTTTGGCCCATTGTCTCGCGTCCCTTGGCCCGTGAACTCACTGGGCTTCACCCCAGTCTCGACCCGCTTGCTAGCAACTTTGGCTGCTGGGCTTAGGTTGTTTCGGACCCAAAACATTGAAACCCAGTTGCGGCTGGGCTTCTCAGACCCAACCCTGGCCAGTTTTTTTTGCTGGGCCTACATCCGTGCCTCTCCCTCGGCCCGTTTAACCAAGCAGTTTGTTGCTGGGCCTTTGTCCCTCTCGGTCTATGGCCTGCAGCCACCGTAGGCTGCTCTCATGCAGCCAACCCGTGCCCTTACTCATGGCACCAAGCCCAAATATTTTTGGGGCTCTATTTTTCGACCTAATGCTATTATTTTAGCATTCTAAATAATTTTAACCCGAATGTTATAATTATTTTTGCTTTTACAATTGACCCCGTTTGGTCCCGATTTATTGAATTAATTAAAAATGACCAGCAGTCCATTAATCTGATAATGAATCCAAAATTATTGACCTGAAGATCACTTTTGGACATTAACGATTCAATAATTTATTTCTCTTCTTTGAACCGTTGACTCACTTTCGTAGTCCCGAAGCACTCACACTTGAGTTCCCGAAGAACCTCAAAATCCACTACACTTAGTTGTATATTGCATTCTGTGTTCTTGCAGGAACCTCTCTTTTATGAACTAAACGTTCATAAACTAAATTGAACCTGTAGTTTCGAATTTAGCGCTTTTGAAACCCGAAGTTTTCATAAAACAATACACTCATGAAAACCTGACGTTTTTCATGAAACCATGTCTTAGAACTCGAATGTTCTAACTTTGATGCTTATGGATGATTCCTCCCCATAGCACCAATCACAATCTTGTTCCTTCCAAATTCAATGGATTGTCGAACTGTCACAAGTTTGATTTCCCTTATTTGGACGTTTCTAATAGAAACCAGTTTATGTGAGGTACAAGACGTGAATCTCTACTTGACTATCAAGAAGCTGAGAAACCATTTGAAGCCAACAATGGCATGGAAGAGCTGAATAAGCCTCTGCCATGATCTTCATTCGAAGACTTATGCCCGAAGCATTACAAATGGAAATACCTCCTGAACGAGGATTCCATGGCTCTTTGGCTCGCTTCTACGGACTGTTTAATCATGAAATATATTGCTCGAAGCATACCATGATTACGTCCATGAATGAGTACAATTCTGAAGTTTATAAATCCGATTGAATTTTGACTAGAGAATACTTTTCTCGTCCTTCCTTATTTCTAACTTGCTCTTGAAGCAACAAGTGTAGAAAGCGGAAGTTTACCAAATTCTCAGATCTGATTACTACCACAAACATATGATAGAATCAGGGCCTGCCAAGGTGTGGCATCATGCCCGAAGCGTGATCCTTGGCACCTAAGACCTAAAACTTCAAGAATAAGGGATAGTATTCCCAAACCTTAACCCTGCAGAATCTACTTCCGTCTCGATGGAATAGGTCATTGGTTATGCACTTGTTCGTGCCCTTACCAATGTTGTTAAGGAGTACCATTCTCGTAGTCAATATGTGAGATTAATTTTGCTCCACCAAACACGGTTGGAAGAGCATAATTTTGGCATGAATGGCCTTATTGGCCGAATCCCATTAGTAAACCATTTACTTTGTGAACATTTTTGCATGTTCTTGGATTCAAGTTTGGTGTATGTTTTACTTATGGATAATCTTATTGATATTGTCCTCGAATACGAGTTAATTGAATCATGTTTCTTAGTACATGTGACCGATTCAATTAAACACGTGATTAGGTAGGAATGTGGGGAAGTTAGTTGTCTGAACGAATGCGTACTACGCACACTAACTTTACACCTAAATCACATCTCTAACAACGACTTCAGGTCTATCCAACCTGATTAAGAGCATTGGCACGCTCCTCGTTGTATGAATGGTACTGCATCACCATTTAAGGGACCTTAAATTCTCCCTGACGTTGAGTTTTTAAGGATATTCGAGATGACAATGATCATAAATGAAACCACTAAAGAAAATAGAGTGAAATATCTTTGCACCACCTCCAAAAATGAGCCTGAAGCTTTGATTTGGGGCCAATGGGTTGTCTCCAAACTGGGAACATACTACATGTGGCCGGCCTAGAGCTGGGTGATTGAGCAGTTTACTTGCTTTGGCACGACCATTTGGGACACTTAGGTCGAACAATGATGCTACGACGCATCTCCTTACCCGAAGTAAGGATCTTGTGCCTACAAGCACACTTTGCCAAGCCTGCTCATTAAGGAAATTGATTTTTTATATCATTCCTCGCAAAGATACGAAATCACCTCTTTTTTCACAGTGGATTCAAGGGAATATATGTGGACTAATCCAATCAAAATGCAGACCATATAAAGACTTATGGTTTTGATTGATGAATCAGCAAACTGGTCACATGTTTGTAGGGGGTGGGCACGGTTTGGTTTGGTGCGGTTTTGAGTGAAACCACAACTGAAACCACAACTTTTTGCGGTGCGGTTCGGTGCGGTTTTGAAGCCAAAACCGAAATGAAACCAAACCATTTGATTCGGTTTGGTGCGGTTTCAAATGGTTTCGGTTTGGTTTTTGAGAAAATATATACAATTTAAAATTTATACTTATCTACACATAACATGGTCTCATTTTCCACACAATACATTAATTAACCAATCCACATGAGAATTCTTTTCTTTACTCTAGCTAGCTAATTGCATAGATGATAGACTCTGTGAGTAAGAAAAGGAAATTACCCAAATGGAGTGACGAGGCTCATTACTTGATTAGAGATTCGGTCTTTGTATCTTTCCTACTGTGACTCCTTTTATTTGATGCTCATTGTTTCTTTTTTAGTTTTCATTTGCATTTCTAATTAGTCTATTATATAGACTATCATTCTAAACTTGTAAATTAGGGTTATGAGGTGATTTTACTAATAATAAAATTTTTATCTTTTCTTGTAAAAGAAACATTGAGATGCCAAGCTTAATGAGGGATATAATTTGGAAAAAATAATCATTATTATGACATGTACATACTAAATGTATGGACTCTAACAAACAACTAATTAAAACATAATATCTAATTTAAGTTGCGGTTTCGGTTTTGGTGCGGTTTTCAAAAGCCAAAACCAAAACCAAACCGTTTCCTACAATGCGGTTTGGTTTCAAAACCGCAACCGTTTCAAAACCGTAAAATCAAACCGTTCGGTGCGGTTCGATTTGGTTCGTGTTTCGGTTTCGGTTTTCGGTTTCAAGTGCCCACCCCTACATGTTTGTCCACACACATTACTGCTAAACCTCATGGCCGATTATGGGTTCACCACCCTAACCCTTAAGGTCCTGGAGACTGGATAATGCCGGAGAGTTTATATCGACGGTTTTCGATAAAGTATTGCATGTTGTTTTGAGTTTCTAATTGAACATTGAGTTCCCATGTTCACCCCAAATAGCCTCGCCTAGTGATCATAAAGCGCAATTTAAATGATCGCCCGAATTTTGGTAAACGTACCAAGTTTTCAGTTTTCTGCCTAGGGCTATGCAATCTTGTACGCAGTTATGTTGGTCCGCCTTGAGGCCCATTGCCACCCAACCTCTATGACGTTACAGTTGGTTACTGGGTACGAACCTGACAATTTTTCGTATTTACGCATTTGGGTGAGCATTCCATGTGCCAAGTTGCGCCGCCGCAACGTACCACCATGGGTCCTCAAAGAAGGATGTGTATCTTTTGTCGATCATGATTCTCCTTCACACTAGCTCTCTTCGAGCCCTTACATGCGATCTCTTTACCGCTCATTTGCGGGTTGTCACTTTAATGAGACAATCTTCCCGCCGTTAGGGGGAGATAAGAACGTCAACGTTCCTGTAGAACGGCGCGAAGTTGCGTGGACGTTGCCCGCTATGTCTCATCTCGATCCCCATACCGCACAAGTGCGATGAATTCTAGATTTCAGAATGTTGTTCCAGACGCATTCCTCTGATCTAGCTAAAAGTGACGAGATCATATACCAGCTGCAAACATACCTGCAAGGATAGACGTACTTAACGGACGTCGAGTCAACATCCCTGAAGGGTGTGCCGCCCCTGTTGGACGGTTTGGACGCCCCTGTTGGACGGTCCAGTACAACGGCGGATAGCCAATCAATCTGTCTTGGCCTGGAGCACAACAGATCATTCGGTTCGTAGGATTCACTTCCCTAGAAGAGGAAGACACGGCACAACTATGAATCTAAACTCGATCGCTGTCTCAAATCATTTTCATCTCATGAGATTAATCCGGATTACTCCCGAGACATGAAGTTCTTGGTCCAGTATACTAGTTTGGATGAGAAAAATGGAATTGAAATGAGATTATCATCGATGATGTTTTCACTTATATGGTAGCTACCGACATAAATAAAAAGCGACGATATCGAACCGTGTTCCGTTGATTAAGTAACAACGTAGAACTGATTGGACAACTGAGATTACAATCTAGGTCAAATTCCTTACCAAAGTGTGTATTGGACCTGTCGTTCCTACACTGCCCAAGGTAACCCTATTGTGTTACAAGTGGGAAAGGAAGCGTTATGAGATGAATGAAATAGTGCGATATGATGCACGCCTTACGGCGCAAGGTTTCTCTCAAACGTCTTGTGATTGATAGCAACATTATGAAATGTGGTTAGTGTTTTCTCCACGGGGATATAAATACGGAGATTTACATGTAAGTTCCCAAAGAATTACATGGACTGGTTCAAAAAGTTCCAAAACCACGGAACACCCTATTAACTTGTTTTGAGGCGTTCACTTAAATTTGACGGATGTGGTATACCCGTTTAAGTGATTGTTTGATCAGTCAGGGATATGAATTATGCCCCTTGCGTGTTAAACTATGAAGTCTTATTCCAAATTGCTAGAGTTACAATTTATGTCGTTAACACGAATCTCACTAAGACTCTGGAAGAGCTTGAGAAAACTGCCTCGCACCTGAAGATGGAATTTGAGATAAAGGATCTTAGGAAAACTCGTTTATGCATTGACCTGAAGTTCAAAGCGTTGTTCTAACGGTACCTTGGTCTACCAGTCGAACTACACCTCGAATGTGTTACCTTTGAGTATACCTCTGATTGTCCATACGTTATATGCAAATGAGACCCTTGAAGAGGTTATGGAATCCGAAATTCCATATCTAAGTTCAACTTTGCGCTTCGTTGTACTTAGCTTATTGTATTTAGACAGGACATCTCCTTCACTGTTGATCTTGGCAAAGATGCAGCACCGCGCCTACACGCAACCTCTGAATTGGTATTAAAAGACGTACCCTGAAGGTATTACGAGGGCAAATCCCAACGCATCTTAGCTGATCCGACCCCCCTGATCCTCGAAATGATGCTTGCCTTGTTGTTATGCTGACGCAGGTTACTTATCAAACCCGCACAAGGCAAAATCCCCAAATGGTTATGTCTTTACCGTCAAGGACATCGCAATATCTTGGAGGTCCATGATATGACCTTAGTTGCGAAATCTTCGAATCGTTCCAAGACTCACCTCACTTCACTACGCCACAAGTGAGACATGGTCAGGAGTTCTTGTTGAGCATGTTCGTAGTACTTGCTGTGTTTTCATCCATCGTTGAGTCCCGACAACAATCCATGAAGACTATGCCGCATGTATCAACCCGACCAAGCCATGATACATCAACGAAGTCAACGCCAAGACATATTGCGATCTACATCAGCAAAGCATCAGGAGATTGAAGTCATGCAAGCCGATCCCAGACAACCTTGCCGACCTCTACACGACGTCACTGCTGAAGTCAACCTTCCAGAAGCTTGTCCGAGGAATTGGTATGCCTAACTATTATATGCAATGCTTGTAGTTCTCATTTGGAAGTTATGTCAAACTCAGGAGGAGTATCCAGAAGTATACTCACTTGATCTTAATGTACTCTTTTTCCCTACGATTAGGAGCATTTTTCCCACTGGGTTTTTGCTACCTAACTAGGTTTTAACGAGGCACCTATCCTGGGCTGATCATACCCTTGTGAGCTCTTCTACTTGCGTCCAAAAGACGTATAGTTTTGACTTAATACAACTTCTCACTTTTCTCCTTAGACTATGGGTTTTTCCTCACCTTGGGTTTTACCATAGCGAGGTTTTGTGAGTTTTACTTTTTATGCATTCTTCCGTTGATTTGAGACTCGCATTCGTTCATTGTGCCGACGACTTCATCAGCTGTACCTGCTTCATCACTGAAGACCTGATGCGCCATTTACTTGAGTATTTACACACTCAAGGGGGAGTGTTACAGTCCTATTTAGAATAGGAATGTGATTGTGTAAATCCTAGTAGATTAGGAATGTATCTTATATTCCTATTAGGAGTAGATTACTTATTAAGTATTGTAATCCTTATGAGAAAGGGTTTGCCCTTTCTACCACTATAAATAGAGACACAATGGGGTGAATAAAACACACCTCACAATTACACATCTCTCTTCTTTAGGCGATGTGCCGCACCTCTCTCTCTCTAGGCCTCCATAATTGTTCAGTAAATTATGCCTACAACAGAAACTACTATTTTAATTTACCTACAAAATAAATGCTATTTGATTCAAAATTAATTTACTTATATTTTACATATAAATATAGATAAATTATTTTTAACTAGCATATATGATAGCAAACAAAAAAATGCCTAATATATGTAATAAACTAGGTAAAATAATTAACCTACAACATAAAAAAATATTAATTGGTTCTTTGTTGTTTTTATCATACAATACTATTATTTGTTGCAAACTAACTGATTATACAAAAGATTTTTTTTCCATACAAAATATGTGCTCATAATTGTTTATGAACATGGATAAATTAATATATATATATCTTTAATATTAGAAAGCCAGAAGGAGAGTTTGGTATCTCAAGATTTCACCCAAAAAAATTGGACTAAAAAGCCCCCCAAACAAAACAATGTACAACCAACTAAAAATGGAAACAAGAGTTAGCAAGGGTATTACTGTAAACAAATTATAAAACAGCAACAATCAAAATCAGAATCAAAATCGAACGTGAAGATCCCACTGTAGAGGAAAAGAAACTACCCGTACTCCACGTTCTGCAGGTAAATGTAAAACTACCAGCTACCCTCATCTTACATAATTGAAAAACTAGTGCGTGGTTTTTCTTCCACGCCATGGATACAAGTGAATCACAACAAAATCTAAAATGATGTCCTAGATGAGGTAGGGTCATGCATGGGTCTTCTGTCATCATTTTCAGAGGTATATTACTCTCTTTCTTTTCTCCCTCTCACACTTACACTTTCTGATATATTTTCCTCCTATTAAAATTGGTGCCTTTTTCACCTTTCATTGAATACTTTATGACGATGTTTCATTGGTCATTTCTCCACTACTTCGCCAAACCAACAACACCACTTTGAATGAAATCTTCCGTTTCTTGCATAAGTTTTCCCAAACGATTGGCATGAAATGCTCTCTCTCTCTCTCTCTCTCTCTCTCTCTCTCTCTCTCTATATATATATATTGGATGTATTAGGTTCAATTTTATGCAGCATCAGAAAACTGAGGATATTTTAGCCACAAAAAAAAAAGTGGGGATATTTAATCTGTCAGTTAGCGATAATTGAGATGACATTATGGTTGGTGTTGCAGGACAAATAAGTGGCTGTGCGGCATGCTCTGGATGAGATTGTCCCTTTTCCTAAGTCAATCCAGTCGGAAAGGGAATGGCTTGGACTGTATTTCGGGAGTTTTATCACCATTCCATTTCAACCAAAATAACAAGGAGTTTTTGAACTTTAATCCTTCAAGAAGATTAAAATTTAAAAAAAAACCTGGTGTTAGATTGAATATTGATTTTTAGTCCCTAATGTGTCCTTAATTCAAAATAATTAATGTGCATTTTATTTAATATCTCCCATTAAATATTTAAATTTATTAATACACAAATTTTAATTTATTTTTTGACCAAAAAAGAGTTTTTTAATTTATTAATTTTATTTAACATTCTTCAAACTTGAAAGACTCAATGAATGTACCGAAATGTGTGTACCGAAATATATTATATTGAACTAATATATTTAAATGTTAGTACCGAAATGTATGTACCTAAATATATGCACCGAAATGTATTAATATTAAATTAATGTACCTAAATGTGTGTACCGAAATGTATGCACCGAAATGTGTGTACATAAATATATGCACCGAAATGTATGTATCTAAATATATGCACCGAAATGTATGTACCTAAATATATGCATTGAAATGTATTAATATTAAATTAATGTACCTAAATGTGTGTGCCGAAATGTATGCACCGAAATGTATGTACCTAAATGTATGCATCGAAATGTGTGTACCGAAATGTATGCACCGAAATATTAGTACCAAAATGTGTATACCTAAATGTATGCACCGAAATGTATTATAATGAATTTAATATACCTAAATGAAGAAGTTACAGTACATCGAAATATATTATATAACAAAAATTAGTTTATCTAAATGTTCACAACAAAAATATATTACAATGAATGAAATGAAAATAAAAATTATAATGAAATAAAATTAATACATTAAAAATTAGAAAGAAAAAGATAAATAATTAAAAAAACTAAAATATAATTAATAAATGAGGTTATTAATGTATCAAGGGACTAAAAATAAATTTTAATTTTACTTATGGTTTTAATCAAAAAGTAATGTAAACACGGAAATTTCCTGAAGGAACAAGAACAAAACACGTGTACAAAATATATTTGTTATTTGATGAATTTTGGGGTTACAATCTCTATTTGTTCCTCTGATTCTATCTCCGTAAGATATGGATTTCGTTGATGGGCTGTTGATCCAAAGGGCCGTTGGGCTTGATCCTTGGATGAACAGTGATGTGGATTTGTTTGTGTTGATCTGAAGGGGCTGTTTGGCGCTTTGATTCTTGGGATGAACAGTGATGATCTTCAGATGTTTGATGATGAATGTAGAACGATGAACGATGAACGATGGATGAGCTTCAAGGGGCTTTGAGCTTGATTCTTGAAGGATGAATGTATTGATTCCAAGGGCCGTCGGGGCTTGATCTTGGAGGGTGGATGAATGTTGCTTCAAGGGCCGTCGGGGCTTGATCTTGAAGAAGATGGATGAACGATGAATGGATCTTCAAGGACTTCTGGACTTGATCTTGAAGGATGAATGTATTGATTCCAAGGGCCGTCGGGGCTTGATCTTGGAGGGTGGATGAATGTTGCTTCAAGGGCCGTCGGGGTTTGATCTTGAGGAAGATGGATGAACGATGAACGATGAATGGATCTTCAAGGGGGCTTTTGATCTTGAAGAACAGTTGTGTTGATCCAAGGGGCCGTCGGGGCTTGATCTTGGATTAAGAATCGGCACGTGACCAAGGTGCTTGTTGATTCTTCAAAGGTTTTGGCGAAGTTTCTTCAAGGGCCGTTGGGGCTTGATCTCGAAGAACGATGAACGATGAACGAAGAATGAAGAACGAAGAACGAAGAACGAACTTCCAGAGAATTCTCTTCCAATTTGGGAGTAGAGAAATGTATTTGTGAATTGGTGAATTGAAATGAATGAAATTGGCTTCTATTTATAGAATTTTCCAAGGCCTAATTTTGAATATAATATCCCAGATGAAATAAGCCGTCTCTGCCAGGTGTTGACACATGTCCTGTTTGACAGCTTTCTAACTCTTTTCGAATTTTCGTCGAATCATACAATATGTGTACAATTTATGTAATACACGAGTGTTAAAATTTTGACCATCGGTCAACATTTTATTTATCGAATTTTCACTGTCTACAAGTAATATTTGCCAAGAATTAAAATGAAGTTTTCTAAAATAACAACTCAGTCAAAGGTATCTAACCTTCCTTCCTTATGAGTTGAAATCCAATTCCGTTTTATCCCTTTTGCAGTTTATGCCAGCGGAGGCTGAACCGAGGAGGGTGGATCTATTTGTCAGTTAGCATGAGGGATCGCAGGTATAATTTGATATCCACAAATGTCTAAAACATTTTTTTAATAGAAGGGGCAAAAGAATGTAATATACTAACTATTTATATGCATAACCATTTTTTTTTTGTTTATCGGAGAGCAATACATATTACTAATTGTAAAGGTATGTGATCAAATATGTTTATGATGCTGTCATTCATTGGTTTCATTATATCTATTGGTGGTGTTTGGTTACTCATTGTGCAGGACATTAAAAGTGATGCATCTTCGGTGTTAAGGCATCTATGGTGTTAAGGGATTCTATTTTTTGTTTACATTACTTTGGAGAAGATCAGATATGGTATGTGCAATTTTCAAAGTACGCTCTATTTCCACTAAAGTATACTGGTGTGTTTTCATTGTAGTTTCACTAACAAAAGAACCCATGGAGCATTGTTCAACCCTTTTGTTGGGGCATGTCGACAGTGAAGACAATCAAAGCCAAATTTATATTGGTAGGCGGTGGGTTAGTTGAGATTGTATGGAAAAGAGGAGTAAGTAAAATTGGACTACCATAGTACCACATATTCGTGTACTCCACAGGTAATTCCTGAACTACAACATCTGAGTTATTATATATTGGTTGCATACCTTATGATACATTATACATTGGATTAAAGTTGTAGACTTCATATCGTTTAATGGCATTACTTTGTAAACCCTGCTTGGAAGAAATCCCTTCATTTTAACTGACTAGGATTTTTTTTTCCTATAATTTTTTGTTCTTGGTACCAGACTTTTGATGAAACTTACAGTTTATGAATAGATTGTAGAATGTTAATTATGCTATTTTCTTAATTTCTACAGTTATAGGCTTTGGTAATCTCATTGCATTTAGGTGTTGAAATTTTCAAAAAAAATAAAAATAAAACAAACCAATGATCGAACTATATGACGCTACCGAAGACAAGAACTGTAGTTTTGAAGGAGCAGTATAAAACAAAATGGTTAGGTTTTATTTGTTTTTAAGGTGTGCTAGCCATTTTAATCAATTTAAAACATTTTTTTTCTTTGATTTAGGGCTATCACGATACCTTTAAGAGTATTAATGTTAGGTTTCATTTAATGATTTCATTACTTAATTGTTTTAAATTCAACTTCAGTTGTATTGATGAAAGTTTGATTACTAAATTACTTTGCAGAAACAGAGTTCACAAGAGCTAAGGAGGATACTAAGAAGCAAAGACTTACAACATACACAGTGACTTAAAATAGTCTTACTATTATTTGTTTCTCTTCCATGTTTCGTTGTATGTTTATCCATCCTTTAGTGTGTTTGTATATGTAATAGGATCGTTTCATTCTTTGGGTAATAAAAGTTGATCTGTTAATTCAAAAATGAGAAGCTTGCCAAACGTATGGTTTTTTTTTTTTTTTTTTTGAGTGAAGCCAAACATGTTGTTGGACATAAAAGATAAAAAAAGGCCTCTTGCATGCGCGTGAGCGCATGCAAAGAGACTAGTATATATATATGTTCCTAATATTTATCATACAAGAAAGGTAAAATTTCCATATGGGGTTAATTGCTAATCATAATTAGGGTGACTCATAATATTTATTGACATAGTTAGGATTTTGTGGCATAAGTTGTAAATATGTGATAATAATTGGTTACATATTTGTCTACATGGTACTCTATTTGAAATTTGAGTTTTATTTAGATGTTTAATAGGAGTTTTAAGGGTCTTTTCCTAAAGAACCCTATAATTTACCCTATATAATATAATATGTTGAAAGAGTTATACTCTAGCAACTCTACCTTGCAACTGTCCCAGTTGTGTGATGCCCAACATCCTCCTTGAGGGATTTCTTGTAGAGAGAGTGATAAGCATGCTTGCCACAAGCAGTTCATGTGAAGACCTACCGCAGGCTATTTTGGCCAGAACCCAATTGCTTTTGGTCTACTTCTTGGTTGCTTTTGTCTATGACTTTACGTATGTCCGTATACATAAATAGAAATAGTAAAATAAGTGTGGTCATTGCATTCTCATCGTAGCCAGTCATTGTCCCTATGCATGAATACCAATTCTTTGTTTTATTAACTTATGTTTCTTCCTCACAAGCATAAACACAATTTTAACTGAAAAACATTAAGCGTTCTGCATAAAGTAAATAGAGTCCCAGCAAACTAGTGCATACAAATAAATTACAATACAAAAACATTTACGAAGAATCTTTCTTCTAAAAGGAAGACTCGAAATTTATTTATCGGAAACAAGCACACTTTCTGCTTCTTAGGCCAGCAAAGGATCTAAAGCAAGCAATTCACCGCAGGTTATCATACGTATTGGCTTCGACAAATGCAACTTCTGAGTTGAGAGGAGTTGAGTAACTCGTCTCATTGTAGGGCGAGATTGTGGACTGTGATTCAAGCATGAAAACGCAATCTTCATAAGAGATAGTACTTCTCCCGCTTCTTGATGTGTTGGAGGCAAAATGCGTTGGTCCAGAACATCCACAACTGACATTTGATGGGGTGGTAATGTTGATGCTGATGACGACGTGGATGAAGAAGGCACTGATAAGAATGATGAGAAAAAATCACCAGGGTGCCTTCCCATGATTGTTTCCATAGCAACCACTCCAAAGCTATAAACATCGCATTTTTCGTTCACTTCCACGGTATATGCAAGTTCTGCTCAGAATAAGACCATAGCAATATTGGGACTATTAGTTTGTATATATAATACCTAAACCGAAGATAAAGAGTGAAAAAATTGAACAAAACTAATTTACAACTAACTTTTAACAAAAACTAGATGATAATAGAGCTGGCAAAGTGGACACTGTAAACCCAACTCAATTTGCTGGCAAAATTTTAATTAATGGGGAAAGACTTAACAAGCTCAATTAAAATTACAGTTGTTTTCGAGTACACCCAAAAAACCCATAATCATAAATCACCCATTACAGAGGGTTAGTTTTGTAATTTTGAAAATCCAATCTGAGAGACAGTCTGCAATCTTTTACTCCGCCGACTCAATGCCCTATTCTCTCACTCTGCCCTCTCACGATCTTACTCTGCCACTCCGCCCCCTCCCCTTTCACGATCTCTCATTTCGGACATCGGCCCTCCGTCCTCTCACGATTTCTCACACTCTCTCTCTCGTTTCAGAACAATATGAAGCAGCTCGTGCTGTCTCCGCGTTGAATCAATGGCAGTCATCTAGAGGTGATTTTACTTTGTCTTTCTTGTTGGGTTAGTGGACTATTAGCTTAATTTGGGTAGTGAAGGTTTCGTTTTGGCTTAATTTCGATTTTCAGCTATAGTTGAATATTGGGTTTTAGGGATTTCTTATTAGTGTGGTCATTTTTCCTCAAAATTTGAGAATTTTACTTATTAGTGTGGTGGTTTTAGGGATTTCTTATTAGTGCGGACTATTAGCTTGCTAAAAGTTGCCCCTATATGCATCAGAATAAAATTTTCATATTGCCTTTCAACTTCATGTAGGAGTTGAAGAATGTTGGTGGTACCTTGTTATCATTCAAATCCAATGAATCGGACCTTGGGCCAAACTAAACTTTTGAGGTAAAATTAATGTTTATTGTTGGTGCTTTAAGTACAAAATTTGAATTATGTAAATATCTTGATGAAGAATGACTTGTGATGTATTAACAATTCTTGTTTCTACTGTCACCTCAGAATTAATATTTAGTATTGGTGTTAGAGTGATCGATCAATATCGTAGTTGTTTATTGCCTGAAACCGTTCAAGCATTGTTATGTATTAAAGATTGGCTTTTTGATTAGTTAGTTTTTAATAATTCATTAACATCTCAATTGGTATTACTTATTAAATTAGATGTTACTATAGTTTGCATGTTTATAATTGGTTTTTTTTTTTTTTAGGAAGAAAACATATTACCTGGTGCGACATACCCATACGTGCCTGCAACGGTAGTCCAAGTTGCCTGAAACAGAGGCCTCATATTTAGAATCCAACAAAATATTCTTGGTTGATATGTCCCGGTGCACAATTGGTGGCAAGCAATCGTGGTGCATGTATGCCAAGGCATGAGCTACACCGTTAACAATATTAACCCTTTTTCTCCACCCTACTTCTTTAGCTTCTTCATCTTTGCTCAAAATTGCAGCCAAGCTACCTCTTTCAACAAACTCGTACACCAAGAACGAGTGTCGATGGTGTGAACAGAAACCATAAAGCTTCACAATATTCCGGTGTCTTATCTCTGTTAGTGCCCTTATTTCATTCAAGAATGCCGTCTCCAAATTCTTCTCGCCATCCCACAATTGATGTAGTTTTTTCACAGCCACTACGTTGTCACTTGACAAATTTGCTTTGTAGACGCTTCCTTGTCCTCCGCTCGCGATGCAATATGTGGAATCAAAATTTTCTGTCGCCCTTATGATTTCCTCGTACATTGACTTTCCATCAAAATTTAAAACTGAAAACGATATTTCTTCATGCAAGTTGTTTTCTGCTTTTTCTGGACGTTTCTTCTTTCTTTCCACTACGAATTTAATTGTAAAGAAAGCAGAAAGAAGTAAAATTGCTGCTATAAGAGAGAATGTGATTCCAAATACCCGTTTGCGGTCCTTTCTTGGGCCAATTGTGCAAGATTGCAAACCTTCAACGTTGCTGCACAATCCTTTGTTCCCTTGTAAAGCTTCTGGCGGAGCTTGTCGAAATGCTTTGTTGTTGGGAATGGGACCTTCCAATTCATTGTAAGATACATCCACATATGACAAGCTGTGCATGCCTTCAAAACTTGATGGTATGAAACCAGAAAGATTGTTGTGAGAAAGATTGAGTGTCAGTAGACTCTCCATATTGCTGATTTCCGGTGGTATGCTACCTTCAAGTGAGTTGTGACTTAAATCAAGTTCGTTCAACTGAACTAACTTTTCCAACTTCAATGGAATTCCTTGGGAAAATTGATTGTTGCTCAAATTCAGATGGTGCAGTTTGAGAAAGTCGCCTAATGTGCTCGCAATTGACCCATTTAATTTGTTTGATGACAAGTCGAGATATTCAAGATCAACAAGTGATCCAAATTCCGAAGGTATACAGCCTGAAAGTTGATTTCCATTTAGCATCAACTTCTGCAAAGTCATTCTCCCGAACCCCTTCGGAATGGCCCCAACTAAGTGATTTGAAGAAAGGTCGAGTTTATGGATTTTGTTAGCATTGACAATCTCGGGAGGTATGCTACCAGTAAGGTTGTTTCCCGCAATTAATAGGGTTTCTAATTTTGCGCATTGTCCCCATTTTTGTGAAATTTCACCATAAAACTTATTGTCACTCATATCTATGAAATCAAGATTTGGATAAACACCAAAGTCTTTTGATATATTGCCTGTGAGTTGGTTCCCTTCAAGACGAACTCTAACTAAGCTCTTGCATGTTTTCAAGCTTTTGGGGATTGGACCTGTCAAATGGTTATTGAACACTGAAAGGTATTGGAGTTGTCCACAACAGCAAATGTTTTGGGGCAAATAACCTATTAATTGGTTATTCTGCAATTGCAGTAATCCCAACTTCTTCAAATTCCCTATCTCTTTAGGAATAGTGCCAGAAAGATTATTACTATTGAGAAAGAGAGTGGTAAGGTTTGTGAGCTGACCAAGGGATGTTGGGATTGAACCGCTGAGCTGATTTCCAGACAAATCTAGGTCCACAAGGGATTTCAAATTCCCTATCTCTTTAGGAATAGTGCCAGAAAGATTATTACTATAGAGATAGAGAGTGGAAAGGTTTGTGAGCTGACCAAGGGATGTTGGGATTGAACCGCTGAGCTGGTTATGAGACAATGCTAGGTCCACAAGGGATTTCAAATTCCCTATCTCTTTAGGAATAGTGCCAGAAAGATTATTACTATAGAGATAGAGAGTGGAAAGGTTTGTGAGCTGACCAAGGGATGTTGGGATAGTGCTAGAAAGATTATTACTATAGAGATAGATAGTGGAAAGGTTTGTGAGCTGACCAAGAGATGTTGGGATTGAATCGCTGAGCTGGTTATGAGACAATGCTAGGTCCACAAGGAATTTCAAATTCCCTATCTCTTTAGGAATAGTGCCAGAAAGATTATTACTATAGAGATAAAGAGTGGAAAGGTTTGTGAGCTGACCAAGGGATGTTGGGATTGAACCGCTGAGCCAATTCTCATACAATGCTAGGTCCACAAGGGATTTCAAATTCCCTATCTCCTTAGGAATAGTGCCAGAAAGATTATTACTAGAGAGATAGAGAGTGGAAAGGTTTGTGAGCTGACCAAGGGATGTTGGGATTGAACCGTTGAGCTGGTTATAAGACAAATCTAGGTCCACAAGAGATTTCAAATTCCCTATCTCTTTAGGAATAGTGCCAGAAAGATTATTACGACCGAGATGGAGAGTGGAAAGGTTTGTGAGCTGACAAAGGGAAGTTGGGATTGAACCGCTGAGCTGGTTATAAGACAATTCTAAGTCCACAAGAGATTTCAATTTCCCTATCTCTTTTGGAATTGTACTAGAAAGATTATTACGGTAGAGATAGAGAAGAGTAATGTTTGTGAGATCACCGAAGGATTTTGGGATTGAACCATTTAGCCAATTGTTAGAAAGATCAAGAGAGATGAGTTTGGAGAGGGAACTGATCTGAGCTGGAATGACATCAAAGAGATTATTGTTGCTGAGATTGAGGTATTGAAGATTGGGGAAAGACAAGAATGAAAACTCATGTAGCGTACCTCGTATCCCGAAATTGGTAAGGTTTATCACACTGACACTTCCAACAGCATTGCATGAAATACCAGTCCAAAAGCATGGGGCTATTTTTGTATGAGCAGGTAGGTAAGTCCACGAGGTGAGATTTTGCAGGCGGGTATCGTTTTGAAAGGTGGCTTTCCATTTGAGAAGCGCTTCTGCTTCAGTAGTAGAAGTAGCAGAAGCAAAAGCAGAGCAACTTGGCGGTGAAAGAAGTTGTACGAATAAGACAAGGCAATAAGCCAAAAGGCAGAGTTTATGAAAATCTAAAGATGTCATGGCCACTAATGTTTAATTTCGTGTACATATTAGACTCTACTCCTAGGGCTTATTTATAATGGCACCCATGAGCTATTGTAATTAATTCAATTCAACCCTCACCGAAAAAGTGGGTGGAAGAGAAGAAAGATACAGTCAATTCAACCTTCACCGAAAAAGTGGGTGGAAGAGAAGAAAGATACAATCAAATATTACTATCTCAGCCTTACCCTCTTGATCACATCTCATTTATTTCTATTTTTTTTCTTTTCATTAAAGTTATTCTGTTTGGTGTCATAAGTTCAAACTTATCAAATAAAAGAAAATTTGGGAAAAGCTAGTGGACTTTATGTTTTATCTCTTTGGGGCAATCATCTAAAGATTATTAATAATCAGTTGTAACACGTACTGTGTACTGATATTTATCTCTTTATTTATAAATAAAAGGTACTGTGCTCAACTTTTACAAGCATTAATAATTTTGAAAACTTAATTATGGCTAGTTTTGGGTTGCTTAAATTTTTTAAAAGCAGCTTTCTTTAAAAAATTGGGACCTTAATTGTGTTTGGTAAATAAAAAAAAGTTTATGTTTTTTTTTCAAATCATAGGTCTAAAACAACTAAAAACATAAGCAACTTTACACATGCTTCTCAAAAAATGTTTTTTTTTCTTCCAAAGGACGCAGGTGAACAATGCCTATTAATGAAACTTTCTTATTGACAATCCTACCCCATTTTCTTCTTTTTTTTTGTTCTTTTTTCTTTCTTTTTTTTCCTAAAAACACTTTTAGCACCATAATTTACCATTACACTTACTTGCTTTTTTCACAGCTATTTATTCTCACAGTACAACAGAAGCAGTTTTGAAAGAAAAAAAAAATACAGCAACTCCAAACTAGCCCAAAATCTACCTCCATGATTTTGTTGTATAAAAAAAATTTAGGTTTTAACTCAAAAATAACTTATATCCTCCAATAGTTTTGACTAAAAAATTTAGGCCGATATTATTAAAGAACAATTTTAGCCTATTTTTTTGTCTGATAATTTTTTTTAAAGTAAAATTTATGTAAATTATGTTGATTTATTTTTGTGAACATTTTAACTTAAAAATATTTAAATTCCGATAAACCTGCTCCTTGAAACATGGAAGTCATGGAACAATAATTACATTTTTATAAAGATAAGGATTAAAACTTTGAAACTTGAAATAGTTCTATATAGTATGCTTCAATCTTACAACAATTGATAATACAAACATAATTAAAACACTAAATAAAGATTAATAAACGATAAGTAAATTACTACATAAGAATTACAACAATTACTAATGCTAATAATATTCATCAACACTTGGTTGACTTGGTCCTTGAATTTGTGGTGGATTTCGTGGTGGATTTGGGTAATAGACATTATATTGGTCATCATCCTCAAAGATATTCCTTACAGCATTCCTTCTTATAATTTCCGCTTGATTGTCACGGAATAATTTCTTCCTATTTGAAGTGTATTTGTTGGGGTCCTCCCTCATTACATCAAAATCGAATGTCATCTTGTAAGGTTCCTCCTTCTAATATGATATTTTGCCATCTTGAAAATTTTAGAAATCGGTAGAAAAAAATGGAAGAATTGTTTGAGGAAAGTGAATTTTGAGTGGATGTTTGAACAAATACATGTATTTATAGAGATTTTGGGTGAATTAATTATAAATTTGATTTCAAAAAATTTGAATATGGACCGTTGGATCAACCAATTGCCCATCATTTTCAATCGTTGATCACAAAAAGAGCAGTTATGCTAGTGGGTAGTCGTTGGGACCCAGGAGTTGATGACTTGTCGCATGAGATGCTTCTGACTCGTCACTTTGTAGGCGCATTCACCCGTTGGAGCTGGGGCCACCATTATCCTTGGCTCATTTTTTTTGGGGGGAGAGGAGGTGAGAATTTGGCCCAAAAGCAAGTTTTAACATTTTGAAACTCAAAATTTGAGTTTTAAACCAATCATTGTACATGGCCCTTGGAATTCCACAAATGCAATTTGGCAACTTGGATGACTTTGGAGTCTTTTATAAATGCAATTTGGTAACTTGGACGACTTTGGAGTCTTATATAAATGCAATTTGGCTGGCCAAAGTCCAAGTCGATTTTAGAGTAGCAAGTGATCCTCTACCACAGTAGTGGAGATGAGTATTGCCCTTGCACCACGGCGTGGGTTTGAATTCCATCAGCTCCCTAATTTAACAAATCTATCGTTTGAACAAAAAAAAAAGTCGATGTTAAAGTCTTCCATCAATGCAGTTTGGCAATTTGGCCAAGTCCAAGTCATGGGCCATAAATGCAATTTGGCAATTTATTTCAAATTTTTTTCTTCAAAGAATAAGAGCTTGATGATGCTTAATTGATACTCCTAGTTTTATATTTAGTATTCTCCTTTTTTCATATGACTGTGACAAAATATTTTGTTTTCCACAAGAAAATGACATCTTCATGACTCAGTGTCTCTCAGACCACGAATTTTTTTTCCAATTACTTATCCTTTCATTACCCATGTAAATTCTTGGTACAATGGCATGCTCCGGGGACTATTCTGTGTGCCTCAACAATGAAGATTGTGCTGTTCCAAACTCAAAATGTAAAGGCCTTGGTGGATCTTTTGACTGCAATTTAAGCATACAGTTGGCCTTCTCCGGAACAGATTCAAGTGCTTAACTCCTGGTATGAGGTGAAAAATCTTCGGCAGTATTTGCTCTATACCCTATTCTCCAATCTTCTGCAGTAACAATGCAACTAGCATATGCGCTGATGGATTCAAGATTGCAACCTCGAATGTGTGATTTCATCAAATGGTGCATCCGTGCTTGGATGATAGAATATTTACCAGTTTCATAGTTTCTAGGCGCTCAATAGTTTAAACTCGTCTGACATCTTGCTTGCTACTCCCCGAGTAAAGAGGCCTGGAATCAAGAAAACTTCGTCCTCAAACGGATTAGGCATTACTATATATAAATTTTGAAGTAAACACGCACGGCTCTTGTAACCGAGAAAAACATGCCATGCTTTTATTTGCTACTACCGATCAGCAATGGATTTAATGAACATTACAGCGCTTGAAAACGTAAAATTTTCTCCATGCCTTGGTAATTTTGTTAAGACTCCTTCATGTGCATACGAAAGAATTTCAGCGCTTGAAAACGTAAAATTTTCGCAACTAGCTTCTGAATTCTCAAATGCGTTGTCTCCGCAATCTTCTTCCTCGTCTGTAAACCTTTTGAACTCACTCCCCTCAGCACTTGGATGTTATTCTCACCATTTTCTGCAAAGTCAAACTCTTTTGGTAAGGTTTGGAAGAATCTTTAAGAAGAAAAAGAAGAGATTAAAAGGAAATGATTGGACTCCCTGCGGGTCTGACGATCTAGAGGACTGATTGGGAGGAATGGAGTGATGGCTAACAAATGGAGCAGCAACTCCTTCTCCTTCTTGGTCTTCTTCTTCGATTTCAATCTCTGTCAAAGGTGTAGCTTCTGACTTAAATTCAAATGGGTGTGAAAATAAATTCACATATTGGATTGGGTTTATGGGGATATATTAGGTATTAAATTTGGGTTTAAAGAGATATTAATAATTTAGTTAAAAATTAAATGGGTGAAAGAGTAAATTGGGTGTAGAAATAAGTTAGATGGGTTTAAATAAAATTACCCAAAAGTTTTTTCCAATTAATAATTTTTCCTCTCGATGGAGTCTTCCATAAATTTACTTACTCCAAGTCAAAAGTCTTTAATTGTCGCCAGCTAGTACAGTGCACCACTTTGTTTTATGGAGCCCACCCCACTCCTTCTAGGTTTGAATCCCATATTGATCCAAATTGTAGGGATCCTAGTGTTCACATCTTAACCATTCATCGTGCAGTGTGCGGTAAAAAATTATTTAACTTTGTTTTATTCAAAATTAAACCAAAATAGTACTTGACGAAAACTGACTGCACGATGTACGATAAACTGCTAGGATGTAAGGTTTTCTAGGATCCCTACAAGGTGAATCCAGAGAGGATCCTCTTCCACTCCTTCTAACAGTTGTCCCAAATTTGTGTAATTGTCAATCTTTCTTCTTCTCAAATATCACTATCTCAACCCTCCCCTCTTTTTCATTTCTCATTTAGTTTTATGTTCAAATTTATCAAATAATCTAATGAATCAGTTGTAAGTTGTAATGCTGGTGAACTTTACGTTTTATCTATTTGGGGCAATCATCTAAAGATTATTAAGACTCAGTTGTAAGTTGTAAGACATGTAGTGATGTTTATCTCTTTATTTATAAATAAAAGGTAATATGTTCAACTTCTATGAGCATTAATATTTTTGAAAACTTAATTATGGCGAGTTTGCTTAATTTTTTTTTACTAAAAACAACTTCTTGAAAAATTTGAGTCCTTAATTGTGTTTGGTAAATAAAAAAATGTTTGTTCTTGTAATAAAAACCCTAGTATAGATATATCGTTGTATCAAAATAAGAGAATAACGTTATTAAGCAAAGTCACCGATGTGCAGATTTTATCGTGAAGGTGCTGAAATTAAGTCACCTAAATTAGGAGAAGTTCTTCTATCCAAAATTGGACTAGAGCCAAAAATAGAAAGGATATTATTAGAGAGTTGGGTAGGTGTGGATTTGGAAATCAAGAGCGCGGGGTAGGTGTGAATTATTGTGTCTTGATGATATAATTTATCCTAAATTAGAGCCATTGAGGATCACATTCACAAGCTTCAAGGAATACTCTAAGGTCGTCTAACAAACGATAATCAATTATAAACCAACACGTGTAAGAGAAGCATATGTTATAACTTAGGGACTCATTAGAAATTTGTGTCCACGCATTGCTGCGGGATTGAAAATTAAATGAAAGATTATGTTTGAAAGATATAAAAGTTAAATAACAACGACGAACCCACATGCCAATCCTACCAGAAGAAGCTTATTATAATTTTAAGTGAAGCAAAGGTGAGTAATTCTAAGTGAAAGGCCAACATTCTGAATTTCTCGATTACATAATGCACTCCTCACAATGAAGTCTTCCACTGGACCAATACTTTCATTGGGCTCAGATACTTGTAATCCAGTCCAATTCCATAAACCCAGCAGTGGCAGTCTTGTAAATAAAATGAAAAGACCAATGGCACATATGTAATTAGCTCGAAATCGAGGGCCCATTCCATATGCAACATGAATAGTGCAATTTCTTTTCCAACTTTAGACTCAAGTAATATGCCAGAATATTCTCATCACACACCATTCCAATTATTAGTACCCCACCCTCCCTTTCCTTCCTCATTGATTTTCCACGTGGAAAAATTTGGATACGTTCAATATTGAAACATTTGAATGCGGAGGGAGGAGTTTGTTTGACAAAAAAAAAGGGCAGAGGAAGGAGTTGTATTACCTACCTCCAATGTAGTTGGTGTGCAATAAACAATGCATAAACAAGCACGTAAAAAAAAATCCCACCAGAAAGGAAGGTGGTGTGGAATTGGTAGTATTGGAGGTAGGTAATATAAATTTGTTGACTTTGAAGTAGGGTTGGGAACAGGACGGGCCGGGTCCAAATTTGAAGGGACTAGACCAGACGGAACCGGATCTGAGTTTAAAAACAAGGACCGGGCCGAGTGCATCAAATTTTAATATAAGAACCGAACCTGTTCGGACGGGGGTCCACAAGTCCTTTTTTTGGGAAAAAAAACTGAATTTTTAAAGCAGGGTACACAGATTCACAACACCAGCATAGCAACTGCACAGATTGAACACGGGTTCAATTATCACGATAAGTCAAAACACAGGTGTTCGCAGGAATCGCAACATTCTCCCAATTCTCTGTAAGGTGAGTACATCTTTCATAACCTGCCAATTTGAATGAAACTTCCCAGTGATCTAATTTGCATGAAACATTCAAATCCAGTTTACATAATCTAATTAAAAATATTCAACAGAATATTCAAATTCAATTAAACAAAAGATTTGAAATTGGAATAAAATAAAGTCAAGATTCAAGAACCCAACAAAATCCTTAGGAAACCATAATTTAATTTTCAATCCTAAATTCCTAAAACATAATACCTTGAAACTAAAAAAGACCGTAAGCAGAGCTCGGCTTCCATGCAAAACTGAGTCAGACAAAGGAGATGACTGATTCGTCATTTCGAGTTGTTCGACTTCATTAGTCGTCCCCTCAAGTTCGACAGAGAGAAATTGACTTCGTTGTTTGTCCCTTTGAGTTCGACAAAGAGAGACTGAGAATCGAGAGGGATAAGAGTCATTCTAGACTCTGGGGGAGAGAGAGATCGAGAGGGAGGACTGAGGAGAAGAGTTTCGGTTCGAGTCTGGGAAAGTCTTCGAGAAAATGATGTGATGTGTGTGCATGTGAGATTTGAGTGGTAACTCGTGTGAACTCAAGAACTTAAAATAATAAAATGGAGAAAGTGAAAGGCTCCATTTTGAAATGCTAGTAAGATAATATGATGTGGAACAAATGGCCGAATGGATTGAAGAGGAAATGGACCGTTGGCAGCAAAAGGAAGCAGTAAGAATTTGCAAATTTGTTGTCTGAACTCCCATTTGCGTCCATGATATTTTTTTGCAGAGGGAACGATTCCATAGTTCAAATTCTCTGCTTAGCTATGACATACGATGGATTTTAGTAATGCGAAGACGTGTCCCTTCAAAATGCATTTTCAATTTCTGTAATAAAAAGGGGACATTTGAGTTGCTAGCGTTCCTTTGTATGGCACTAAGAAGCTCCCCTTTCTCAAACGGGATCAAGGCTTCCACACATACCATAGACTCCTGTTAAGCAACAGATTGCTTTCACTTTATATAGGTACAAACTCCACTCTTGAGTATCAAAAGTAAACAGTGAAACAAACACTCGTACCTTCAATTTCTCCTGAACTGCAGAATTCAGTTATACCCTCACCACTCAGAGCAGAAATGCAAATCACATCATCTCTCTTTTCTGCTTCCAACTTTATCCTTTCAGGATCGCTAAACTTATCAACCTCCAAAAAAAAGTAGCCGTGTATCATCAATCTTGTGTATACGCTTCACAAATGAAATCCAGTACATGATCATCGGTGTTTTTAAAAGAAGACCCATGCACACTCCATGCAAATAAAAGAACAACCAAGACCACACAGTTCACTGATATGATGACTAATATTAATCCCTCATTTCACAACATTGAATTAATAACTGAGCCATCAGGGAAATTCACCCTACCTTGTTCCACACCATCAACTTTGGAATTGCAGACACGTCAGTTCTGACAAAACATTGTGCAAGCCTCTTACCACTGTAGTTGGTAACTTCTGAATGAAACCAACAGTACCTGTGAGGAGAAACTCTTTCCCATTCTTCGTCCGGAAGAAAATGAAACACGCATATGTCTTGCAACCAAATGGAAGGAAAGTAGCACAAACTTATAGTACATGAAATATAAAAATTTTAGCATTAGACTAGCAGGTCTACTAGAAAAAACTTAAAAATCATAGACTCAATGTAAAAGCCTGATGGTTCAACTGGAACAGATTCATAAATAATTAACTGATTGCATGAAGTCCAAATTCATGCAACCCCTGAAAGCCTGGTAAAGGACCTAAAGTGGCTCATTGTCAGTGGAGAATCAAAGGTTGTATGGCATGTTAACCAAATTTCATGCAACCCCTGAAGCCTGTTCGGTACTACATCAAAATCAAAATTTTGCTTCTCTGACTTTCAGCAGTTTATACGATACACCAACACCGGGCAGAAACTAAAATTACCACCAAATAAATGTGAATTCCACAATGTCAACGTATTTACTTACCAAAGATACTACAGGGACAGGTACCGAAAGGCACTGATTACGATACTGCTTTCCATGCTTCGGACAGATTCTAACTCCTTGAGAACACCAATCTAGCATTACAGACATATTTACAAGCGAATCAATTTCCAGACAAAAATCTTCGTTTAGTTTGTAATCTACGATTGCTATAGAACGGCTCCACATTACGATAAACATCCATCTCTATCATGTTGGATTTATCCAATATAAATCAACCTTTAAGTGGTCTACTACATGTAATAGGAATGTAATATTGGAGAATAATGTTAATTGTGATTTGATCTCTTAAATATATCAATCCTATATAAGGTGTCTTATATTGGAAATATGATTGATGGAATCCTTAATTGAATATGATTATGATACTTGACTTGGAGGCTAATAAAGTAAGTTTAGGTTTCCTTTATGGATGGAAACCCTAGCTTTTAGCTTATATAAAACACTGGTCCCTATAAGCCCTAGAACACACAACATAATGCTTCCCATAAAGTAGTTGTATTCGGCTAGGAGTTTATAGAAGATCTTGGTGTTGCCGTGCCCTGCCTGTTTTCGTGTTCGACTTCCATGGCTGCTGTTGGAATAAGGTCAGTCACTCCTTCGATTGTGTTTTAATTGTATAACCTTATACGGCTAACAATTGGTATCAGAGCCACTGGTTATATGATTAAAACCTATTAGGTTTGAAGTTTAATTATATAAAATTTTCATGAACTGCCGTTTTGATCTTACATTCAAATTGTGATTGCATGTACACGGCAACACCACCGTGTTGGATTAACTAGTGCAATTTGAGGATTATTAATAGGTTGTATAACCATTTTGTTTTAATCAAGAATATCTTTTAATAATCTTATGGCATAATTTTGGAGAAACCTTATAAAGAATAGCAGCAAGTCGTGGATCAATCCTATAATCAAATAGGAATTTGGAGAAGCATATAAATATATGTATATCGTGCTAATATGCAAATATTTTGCACTGGGATTCAAACATGGATTGAAGTATGAAATTTAAATAATGGTGATGATTGCTTCGAATTCCATATACCTATTATGCAGGCCTTGGTTGATGACATTTTTATGCAGGCCTTTTTGCATATAATTTGTTTTAGTTGAACCACCAAAGTCAGGAGGTTGCCAGTATTTTGATCAAGCAAGCACATGCAATTAAAAAATTAAAAAAAAAAAAAAGAAGGGCCAATATGATTAGTCAAATTTGATTGCCACCAACAGTTCTGATAAAGGACGATAAAGAAAATTTGATTACTCAGTTCATTGAATTAACCAATACTGAAGACCATGGCATATTTCAATTTTTCTACTTCAATTTTCATGCTAATATTTTGGCTGGAATGTTTTACCATGTACTGTCGATGTGTTCTCAAGTTGTGTAAGAATATGTACATATTTACATTTATTCTAACCTTGCATTGGAGAAAATTTTGAGATCTCTATACATCAGCAAGTTCGATGGGAAGGTTCAGATATACCAGCATATGAAGGAATTGATGTATGGAATGAAAACATATAGTGGAAAAGATGTGAAGGCATTAATATATAGATGTGAAGGTTCATATATATACATTGGCATATGAAATCTTGGTATCACCTTTCCTTTTGGTATGCTTGTTTAACTAAGTGTTTTACAGTTTCTTTTAACTAGCAGCAGATCTTTAAGCAATTTTGCTCCAAATGTTAAAGTTTTAGATGGGGGCTCCTTGATGAATTGCCCAAATCTGTGGAAATTAGTGTGTTTGGGAAAAGCTGAATTTTTAAGGCATAAGCATACATATAAATGTGCATATATATCTTGTTTGTTCATGGCTATTTTGTTAGTATTACGTGAGTGAAACTATTGGCTGGCCTTCAACAACAAGCTGGAGTTTCCAGGTTGGGCAGAAGCAAAGGGGACTCTAAGCAACCCCTAAAATGCCTCACGGACTGGTTTTGGAAAACACCCCAAATCCTTATTGCCTCTGATCTTCATGGGTGAATAAAATTCGTCAGGTATGGGACATATATATAGACTGAATTGAATTGCCATGTCACTGTTTGCTATGGAAAGTAATCAATATGGATTAAAATTTTAAGTTTTGCAAACATGTAGCAAAATTGACATATGGCATGTTTTATTAAAGGGATTGGGTCGTCCTATATTGCTTTAAGCTTGAGATGTTCTTATATAAAGACACAAATGTGTTGATTAGTAATGCAGTATACTAGCACTTAAGTATGATTGGGGATTAATTCAAGTACAGTTTATAATGATATTAACTCCATAAGTAATTTGCATGACTAATCAAATTAGTTTTGTCTACAATTTTGCTTTCATATCTCAGTATAGTCAATTGTACATGACTAGTTAATTATGAAATTGATGCATAACTTGCGAATTGACTGAGAATGACAGAAAGCATTCAGTGGCAAGAACAAGGACATTATACAAATAGAATGAGGTTTGTAGTAATTATGTGACAATTCTCGTTTGTATTTTATCTATTTATATGAGAATTGTGGTTGGTCATGTGATTATAAATATGTTTATAAAGAAGTGGTGAACATATGAAGGCATACGGTATGTATTTCATTCAGAGCATGTGACTAAATTGATAAGCATAAGTCTTTCTAATTGGAACATAGTTTGTTAATTTTTCCTATGCCTAAAGAATTTAAACAAT
The DNA here is from genome assembly GCA_963580275.1 of Crataegus laevigata. Taxonomy (NCBI): domain Eukaryota; kingdom Viridiplantae; phylum Streptophyta; class Magnoliopsida; order Rosales; family Rosaceae; genus Crataegus; species Crataegus laevigata. Next base: position 1,786,758 of record OY756949.1, read on the forward strand.
GTTTTGATCAGTCAATTATTTTGTGCCATAAGGGGAGAAGAAAAGAAATTATTCAAGGCTAATGTATGGCATGTATTAGAGATGTTTCTTTTGGAAGAAAATAATTTTGGTAGTTCCTTTATTTAATTTGGTATTTACAAGGCTAATGCACGATTTTGATGCTAATGTTTTAGGAGCCCTGTACTACGGAAAGAAAGGTACGAAAGAAAAGGAACTTGTTTGACTTAAGAAAACATTTGAGCCATTAAGCTTTTAAATTAAAGGAATGTATTGTTCTTTCCCATTACATAAGGTATTTCTATTAAGTAATTGACTCCATAATGATAAGTATTGACATTCTTGTGGTGGAATAAAACTTGTTCTATATGTGATTAATCTCTTTCAAGTATGTTGTCAGGTTTCTTGAGATTAATTTAATGTCAAAGGGAGTCATGAAGGAATTAGTGCCATTTGTTGGCAAGACTCTAAGCTCAAATCAGATTATGATAATTTTGTCACTTACAGTTAATTAATCCATGTGACTTTTGTGTTGTTTCAGGGCGGAGTTGATAAATGTCTTTTCAACTAAAGCAAGCCGCAACGGCTTAGTTGATGATGAGACTATGTTTTTGAGTTACTTCGGTCAACTTTGCATCTTAATTAGAATAAAAGGGATAATCTTCTTGCCTACAGGTGTGGATTACTTCTTTTAGTTTAATTAAGATGGCATAGTATGGGTTTTATTTCATAAAAGTTGTGAAAATCTTCATCTTGCCTACAGGTGTTGAAGTTTTTCACGAAGGTACTTTTGTGACATAATATCTAGTACTAGAAACTAGTTAATTTTCTTGCCTACAGGTGTAAATTAATTTAGTTTCATGAAGTCTATTGGGGATAAAGTTCCATGCCATCAGTTAAAATATTTCCACTATGAGCCCATAATAGGTTGTGGTTTTAAGGCATGGAAATCGGTTGCATCATGACGTATTTTGTGTCTCTTCATGAGACTTGTTAATGCAAAGTATTGGACCCATGAAGGTTAATCAAGGATTGCTAAGGTATGCATTGTTTAATTCTTATGCTTGTAAATCTTTTCAATTTGAATTATGATGTCGGTTTAGAGGATGAATTTTGACTACTAGACTTTCCTTTGGACATCGAAATTGAAATGATATGAAATTGAATTTGTTATGGATGCATAAATTCATGATAGATGCACATAATTCTTTCTGGCAGATTGCGTGTCTTGATTTAAATCGGGTGAATGACACGTCTAATGGTCACCAAATGACCTGAATATTTGATATGTTCAACATATATATGTCTAATATGTGTCTACAAAGTTTCGTAATTTTCTGCCATGTATTTTAATTATGGTGATTTTATTAGTAATCCATACTCATATAGCAGTTTTACTGGCAGATTGTGTTGGTCCTTTTGAGACGTGACTTTAGACTACTATTTTGACCCAAAACAGCTCTGTATTTTTATTTTATGAAGATTAGTATGTCTATTTTGATCAGTATAAATTTGGTAGCAATCAAGCTTGTAAATTAATTATGATAAATTCTAAAGTAAGTGTAACTCGTTGCTGAAATTATGTTTGACAACTTTATGTTGGTTGTAATGCCTATTTTATTATGTCTAAAATATAAAGAAATTTTATTTAGATACATCTTTGAAAGAGTGTTTGCCCAAGTGGGAGAATTAGTGAACGAAAATTGGGCTTCACACTCATTAACTTATTTGCAAGTACAAACTCTGATTAACTTAGTGGGAGTTGTTCTAAAATTTTGAGCATTAAGTGAACCTTGCATGAATCTATTAAAGTGTTATTCTATCTTCCATGAATTTGTGTTACTAGATTGTCTATAATATGTTTAAGTTACACGAATGGATACTTGGTATATGCGTACATTTTTCTGTTACTTGCAATCATTTGGTTTTCTTGGTTGATCATTTGTTTTGAGGCTCATAAGGACTTAGCATCAATGTGGACTTATTGATACATATAAGATGGTTGTTGGATGCATGTCTTGTGTAATAGCGGTGAATGCTTTCAAGCTTAGTTGTACCTTTCATTGAGGTAATATGCATTCATTGACTAAGTAAGGCTATTCCCAAAGGCATATTTTCAAAAGTATGATTTAAGTATTGATTTGCAAATTAAGTAACGATGTTGCAGATCAGTGGGAGTTTGAGTTTCGTGTTAGTAATGCCTTACATTTGCAGATGACCTATAAGGTATGTATAGAATCCATGTATTCATTTTAATCTCCAGTTGGATTCATTAAGTCACATTTTTCGTGTGCTAGTCAATTATCTGATGAAATATGTATCAGATATCAAGTTGTTATCAAATTGCATATTAAATGGCATGACATGGTTTGTGCACTGCCTCAGTTGTGAGGATTTCCATCTTGCCCGCAGGTGTTGGAAATCATTATGAAAGTAACTGGTATGGTGCATAGATCAATGTCAAAAACATATTAATTCATCTTGCTCACAAGTGTTGAATTAATTTGTTTTATGAAGTTTTGGGATATTTTACTTGGACATGTGCCTATTTGGTATTTTCAGTTATGTCCGTTGGCTACAAACATTGTTTGTATTGTTATTGATCTAATGAAAGTGATGCATGATTGTTTTGGAGATGTATTCACACCTGCAGGTTATGATGGTTTCATTAGATGAAGGATATCTGCATTGGCAGATTTAAGGCTTCGAACAAGCATAAAGTGTAACTTGTGAGTTACAATAAGGTGGACCTGAGATGATATAAAGTAAGACATTTTGGTTAATTTAAAGTTTCATCTCTTGATCATAATTTGTGTTTCATGTGAATGAGGATCTTAGCATGTGTGATTATGAAGGTTCTGGGTTGTGTCAATCCTACAACCTTGTTAGTTCCATGTTAAGAAATGCATTTGACAGAAGCTGCATTAAGGGCGAGATGTAATCACTGTTACATGGCCAATAAAGTGACATTAGTCTCCAATCTCAAGTATAAACGTGAATATTACATTTTGTAGACCAAGTGGGAGAATGTTGGATTTATCCAATATAAATCAACCTTTAAGTGGTCTACTACATGTAATAGGAATGTAATATTGGAGAATAATGTTAATTGTGATTTGATCTCTTAAATATATCAATCCTATATAAGGTGTCTTATATTGGAAATATGATTGATGGAATCCTTAATTGAATATGATTATGATACTTGACTTGGAGGCTAATAAAGTAAGTTTAGGTTTCCTTTATGGATGGAAACCCTAGCTTTTAGCCTATATAAAACACTGGTCCCTATAAGCCCTAGAACACACAACATAATGCTTCCCATAAAGTAGTTGTATTCGGCTAGGAGTTTATAGAAGATCTTGGTGTTGCCGTGCCCTGCCTGTTTTCGTGTTCGACTTCCATGGCTGCTGTTGGAATAAGGTCAGTCACTCCTTCGATTGTGTTTTAATTGTATAACCTTATACGGCTAACATATCATGCAATGAATTACTGGAATATTGTCGACCAATTAAAGGGCCTACTTGAGTGCTTAAGATACGCTTATCCACTTCAATTTGCTTCTCACCCGTCCTCTTAACCTGTCCTCCTGCTTAAAGCTCAAGATGGGTCCACACTTTTGTTAGCCGAGGTAACTGGTATTCCATTTGTGCCGATGCAACCTAGAAGATCACGATTGAAATATTGTCAGCATGATAATTCTGGAAAATTTGTATTTTGTTACGTTAATAGTTACTACAACTGTACCAAGTAAGCTGTTGCCGTATATTCAAATATAACGAAACAAATTATTAGCTAGAATTTAAAAGCACAATGATAAATTGCCTGTAAAGCTGCTTCATGCGTTGCAGCCCGCTGGTTAAATTATCCAGAACGAGGGCAGTGCAATCACAAACTCTAACCTCCCCACCAAAAGCCTTTTCCAAATTGCACAAACGCTTAGTAACATTTGTATACAAAGACAAAAACAGAAAAATCTCCATAGGTCTCAAATCAAAGATAAAGAGAAGAGAGTTCAATTCTAATCCAAATCATCCAACAGGCACAACAAATTGATAGATGTGGGGGAAAGGGAGCCAGTATCGGCAAAATAAAACTGCACAACTCATGCAAATCAGTCTACAGTGACCCTAAGCATGGACGTAATAACTATAAAGTCATGTTTCATACCCTGCTGAGAGCTCATCATCAAATATCACATTCTCAACCTTGCCGGATTTGGAGAAACGAGTCTGCATTACATATAGGCATTAGCAATTTGAAGATAGGTGATCACCATCAAATAATTGAGCACACATTGACACAAACTAGCAACTAGGTTGGACAGCACTATACTAGCAAAGAACACGAAAGCATAAAAAACTAATCACTTTTTTATGCGTAGAACCAACAACCATAAGTCCAGCAGTATCAGCTAGCTGAGTCAATTCCTTGAGTGATTCCTCCACGCCAAATTAATCAGCTGTATTGCGCTTGTGCTCAACACCCACAATGTAAGTTTTTTCTTCGAAAACCTGGCGAAAATGGCAATGAAGAAACACAAAAGAGATTGCTCAGCCTTTCCAACACCAATCAAAACGAGGACTTACCCCAATTCACCACAAATAATTCTCCCCCAAACTAATCCTTTTAAATTTGGCCAAGACATAGTTATTCCCAAATCACATTTTCTATCTTTTTCTCGAGAAACAAACATAATCTCACAATTAACACAGTACAATGATAAAGAAAGAAAGCATGAGACCGACCTCCCTTCTGTTCCTATGCTCGAATTGAATATCATGTCTTTATCATTTGGAGTACACTGGTACGTTTAAAACATCACCGTTTGATTTTTATTTATTTTTTTATTGACAAGATCTTTTGCAAGATTTTAGGAGTTTAATATATTTTGGATAACAACCATTTATGTAATTTGAATTAATTAGTAAATTAATTAAAATTGTAAAAAGTAGTTTGATCAAATCTATAAAAACCTTACATGTATGGTTTAAAAAATCCAAAAACTAAACATCCAGATTAAAATGCCCCAAATTATTAGTGCGTTGTATGGTCAAACTGAGGTTCATTTTTTCTTGGGAAATGGCCGGAATGTGGAATTAACAAATTTTGATTTCAATTTATTAAATACTAGCGACGCTAGCGATCAATCACTGGTTTTGGGAATGAACAAGGACAAAAAATAATACAACTAGCTCCAATTATATATGGCATCTCTCTTGTATGACATAATTAACAATAGAGCCTGCCTGATAAACAGACTGCATCATGCATGTTTATAACTATATATACATATATATATATTTATTTATTTATTTATTGATTTATATATGTATAGTTACTCTCCACATGAACTGTAAGTTTCATTCCATTTTCACAACAGGGAGGCGTATAAGGTGCGAAGTGGATTGTACCCTTCTCCAAAACCACATGATCATTTCCTGAAGTGTATAATTCTATGAGGCCCGATGAATATAACTCACACTCCTCGAACAAATAGTTGTCCCGTAGTTCAGCAACCATGAGAAGGGGATCTCTATATTTGAAAACTGTTTTCAAAATACGATATTGAATAGTGAAAAAAACCAGCTGCTAATCAAATATAGTAATATTTGAGGAATCGGTTGCATGAACACAAATTGAATGGAAAACATAAGTTTAAGTAATTTTACCTAAAACATCTCCAGCCTTGAACTTCTTGCCCTCAGTCCACTGGGTTAAGTTAGCATCAGGGCTCCATCTTTTCTCATCCCCACTATATATTCTTTTCCATCAACCTCTTCGCATTGGAGCAGCAAACAGCTGACAAAATGGCCGATTCCAATCACCAAAACTTTCATTCTAACTGCCATCTGTGATCGATCCACAAACAAACTAAATATATATATATATATATATATATATATATATATATATATATATATGTAACCTTAACCTTTCTCTATCAGCTCCAAATACAAAACAGTTTATATGTAACCTTAACCTTAACATTCAGTCTATTTCGCATTCAATTAGTACATTTTGATTTGCTTCTCCAAATGCCATATGATATTTTCATGACTAATAATCACATATATTGAACAATTATTATTGAAAATATTCCTTATTCTTGTATGCTTGTGTATCTCAACTCATAATCGAGGTCAATTTCTGAAATCACATTAATTTCTAATGATTTTGTTCCATTTTAGAGATATCCTTCTAGGGTGGGATGATTCATTTAAATTTTGTAATGATTTTAACTTCAAATACTTGGCCGTTGCCAATGCGAGAATTGGTTTCCCATGAGTCACTGTGTGGTGCTACTCGTGAGTGGGTGTTTTAGAGAATATAGTCTCACACATCGGCAATTGTGCTTCCTTGTAGTTCATTTAGTTTATTGAAACGATCTCGTGCTGTTAAAATTTAAGAAAATTTTGTTTTGGCTTCTTTTCAAGATTTGCTCATAGTAGTGTATCATTATTAATTAGCTGTTTTTGCAGCAAAAGCTAAGCTTCATGTGAAGCACAAAGCAGTGTTATTGGAACAGACACATAAAGTGATACCTTTATTCGATTAACCCGTGTCACAATGGTGTCTCGTGTGATTGTGGAGGTTGACATTTGTGGTTATGGATGAGTCTGCAGGCATTGGATTGGTTTGTAAGCCTAGTAAGCTCGATGTAAACGGTTATATTTATAACTGTGCATTTTTTAAACGATTATTCATAGCTGTAACTATCAATTTTAAATAAAACGGATAACTGCGGTTATCCATGCTCGCAGATATTTTTGCACATCTCTACCTACGGCCAAAAACATAAAGAGCGGGCCTCACTGTAAATTTCATACCTAGTGGTTTGGTTGAGGCAAAGAAACTTATTTGCACCTGGGTGCAACTAGGGTCGGGACAACCTGAATCCCTCCTACTCAACTAGATTTTTAAACTTGATAGGAGAATTAACTAAAAACCTGCTCGAACCCAACCCTACATTAATTTCATTTTGTGTTGGGCTGGAGTTGGGTTGATTTCTTAGCTAGCTGATAGGTATTTTCACCACCTGCAAAAGTAGGGATAAAAACACTTAAAATACTTGCAAGAGAAACAAGGTTATTGTAGTATAGCAGCTCAAGCAAGGTCGTTCTCCACAGGGATTGAATGAATAATTTTATGTTAATCAAATCTTAATTAATTATTTGAAAACAAAGTCTGGAAGAGAGTGATTTAATGACCTAAAATATTAAAAACGAATTTAATTAAAAATAACTAAACAACTTGGGAAAGTAAATCAAATAAAAGAAAATAGTTTTGAAAATCTATTTGAGCACTAGGGTTCCGCCGTCACCTTAACAATCCTATGTAATTCTTCCAATTACTTATGAATGACACATGCATATTTGAAGGTTAGGTTTTCCTAAAGTATGCCCTACTTGGAACCTCCAACATAGAACGTATATCTAATATGCAACCCGTCCGTGGTGTCCAGATCGAATGTGAACATGCAAGACTCATTAAGCTTTATGAAAACCCTTTGAAAAACCATATAACCCTTAAAACGTGTCGTCCATCCTAAGAGGTTACACATATTAACCACAAGAAGCCAGCGCCAATTCCAGGGACAACCCTCCGCCAAAATTGCATCAAATTACTTTTCTAAATATCCTAATGGTGGCCAATCACTAAGACAATTAAATAGTTTCAAGCACGGTAATTAATAATTCAAAACTTGCATGCATAACATCATAAGTAAATTGAAAAGAAACTACATATTCTTGCTAAGGCTCGTGGCCTCGCCCTAGCAAACGAAACTAGTTAAGAATAATCATAAAACAAAATATAAGTAAGAACATGGATAGAAAACACCTTAAATCGTCAAAAGTTCTCTAAAGCCAAAGTAGTGCGTTCTCTCCTCCTAAATATAATTCCCCTAAAAATAATCCTCTTACCTAATGGCTAAAAAGCCTTATTTATACTACTCCTAATAAAAACCCTAGTAGGAAAAGGCTTTCTAAAAACTAGGAAACAAAATAATAAAAGGATAACTAAAAATTACATTCCTATCATGACTAGGAAATCTATCCATCAAAGGAAAACCCACGTTTCTGGACCTTCAGGCCTCCAAAACAGGCCCAAAACGAGTCAAATTAAAGATCAGGACCTCCTCTTCAAGTTCCAAGAACGACCCAAGTCCAAAATCCATCATCTTCCAGCCCAAAAGTCGCTCACAAGCTCTGTAGCCCAATCTGCCAGCACTGCGCGCTGACCATAAATTAATTCGCCACGATCAGATGCTTCGGGATAAAATTATGAAATTTTTGACACCACCTTCTTGACTGACGCACGAACCAGCTCCAATTGGAATTGCTCAAAAATTCCACCGTTTGATTACTTTAGGCTCCAACCCAGTCCGCACATCCTATATTGAAAATATAATCCAAAGTATCAAAATCTCACCAAAATAACCAATAAATTAATACTAAGATAAGGGTAAAATATATAGTATAATATGGACTTATCACTAGCCTTTACCTACCTATGTCATTCAAATCCAACTCGATCTATAGCCTGAGTAAATACCAAGAGAAGATCTTATGTGCGTGAAATTTCTTCTCGTGGTTAGGAGAAATTTTTCAATGTGAATGAAAAACGGGTGGTACACCATGTGTTTATATATAAGTAGTAAAAAATATACACATATTCCACTATTTGTATATTAACATGTAATGTACCACTCCGTGTACCGGTCACACAGAAAAATTTCCCCATGATTAGGGCTTGCAAATGGATGATGATGTGTCCATTTTTGCCTCTACCCAATAGAAAACCAATATCGTGTAGATTATAAAACCATTAATATATGTGATGATGTTTGTAGAAAGAAAAACACTACATATTACAATTTACATAGAACAGGTGTCGATGACTTCAATGATGTAAGCATTAACCAATTAAAAAATTTGGTTGAATTAACATTGTCCCTAAGATAAAACGTACATATTAAAAAATACGACATATCTCATTTTTTTTTACTCTAATGTTTAGTGGTTTTCAACATTTAGTACATCAATTTTTTTTCATCACAGAGTCATCAATTTTTTTTCATCCCAGAGTCATACCTAAAGTGTAAATTTTGGGACAATCTAATACATCCGTTAGTCAAAGTGTTAGTTCTCCCGTTAAGTGATGACGTGGCGCCCTGATTGGGCACCACGTGTCATTAAAAATATTTAAATAAAAATAATATTTAAAAATTTATTATTAAAATAAAAAAATAATATTAAATTTTTTTTTCTTCTCTTCTTCTTCTTCTTCTTCTTCTTCCTTCTGAGTTCGGTTTCTCTCTCTTTTTTTATTTATTTTTTCTTCCTCCTCCTCCTTCTCCTTCATCTTCCTTCATCTTCCTCCTTCTTCTTCCCCCCTCTCCTGCGCACCCACCCAGATTCCAATTTTTTTTCTTCCTCCTCCTCTTTCTCCTTCATCTTCCTTCTTCTTCCTCCTTCTTCTTCCCCCCTCTCCTGCGCACCCACCCAGATTCCAATTTTTTTTTCTTCCTCCTCCATCTTCTTCCTTCTTCTTCCTCCTCCCTTCTCCTTCTTCTTCCACCCCTCTCATGCGCACCCACCCAGATTCCAGTTTTTTTTTTCTTTCTCCTCCCTTCTCCTTCTCTTCCCCCCTCCCGCGCACCTACCCAGATCCTAGATTTTTTTTCCTTCTTCTCCTCCTCCTCCTCCTCCTTCTTCCTTCTTTTTCCTTTTCTTTTATGGGTTCATTTTTTTATTTAAATATTTTTTAATGACATGTGGCGCCCAATCAGGGCGCCACATCATCACTTAACGGGAGAACTAACAGTTTGACTAACGAATGTATGAGACTGTCCCAACATTTACACTTTAGGTATGACTCTGGGATGAAAAAAACTTGATGTAATAAATGTTGAAAATCACCAAACATGAGAGTAGTAAATTGTCATTTATCCTAAAAATAATAATATAATATTAAACATAACATGTTTGTGCTCTGATTTTTAATATTTTATCCAATTAGTTGGGCATGCGGTTTTTAACCTCACACCACACACAGTGCTTTTGTGTTGCCTTGCATGCTTGCAACGCTGCAATCCATTTGAAAAAGACATATTTATCAATTTGTCATCCGAATTTGTATAGAGATGTTAATTTTTTTTCCTAGCATTAAATTTTGAATTTTTTTTTCAATTTCTATCCATCTTGGTCACATAAACAATACATGGTAACTGTATAAGGGTAAAAAGATCATTTTCTTTTGACAAATTGAGCACAAAGCCAAGACTTTGCAACTTCTAAGGCCATCTCCAACCGATGGCTGGCCAGAGGGCTCGTTTTAGCCCTCTGGCCCTCCAAGATTCTCCAAGATATTAATATTTTAATGAACAATATAGGGCCATATTTGCCTCTGTCTCCAACCGAGGTCCAGAGGGCCAGAGGGCTCGTTTTAGCCCTGTCACAAAAAACCGTCTCCAACCGAGGGCCAAAGGGCCATAAGGCTAAACATAATTTATTATTTAAAAAGTACAATTTAAATTCAAAAACATGTTGTTAAATGTTTTTTCATGTTGTTTAAGTTTAATGTTGTTAAATGTTATTTCATGTTACTTAATTTAATTTAATGTTGTATAATGGCTTAAGAAGTTATAGGAAAAAAAAATATAATTTAAAAAAAATTTGAAATAGAAGTTATAGGAAAAAAATAGAATTTAAAATAAAATGAAACAAATTTTGTGAAATAGAAGTTATAGGGGATAATGGAATTTTAAAAAAATATGAAACAAATTTTGTAAAATAAAAGTTATAGGGAAAAATAGAAGTTATATGAAAAATTAAAAGTAATAGGAGAAAATAAAAGTTATAGGAAAAAATAGAAGTTATATGAAAAAATAGAAGTTATAGGAAAAAATAAAAAGTTATAGGAAAAAATAAAAAGTTATAGGAAAAAATAAAAAGTTATAGGAAAATTTTTGTAAATAAAAAATAATAATAATGTAAACACGAAAATTTCTCGAAGGAACAAGAACACGTGTACAAAATATATTTGTATTTATGAATTGATTTCGGGTTACAATCTCTATTTGTTCCTCTGATTCTATCTTCGTAATATATGGGTTTGTTGATGGATTGTTGATCCAAAGGGCCGTTGGGCTTGATCCTTGGATGAACAGTGATGTGGATTTGTTTGTGTTGATCCGAATGGGCTGTTTTGGCGCTTTGATTCTTGGGATGAACAGTGATGATCTTCAGATGTTTGATGATGAATGTAGAACGATGAACGATGAACGATGGATGAGCTTCAAGGGGCTTTGAGCTTGATTCTTGAAGACTGAATGTATTGATTCCAAGGGCCGTCGGGGCTTGATCTTGGAGGGTGGATGAATGTTGCTTCAAGGGGCCGTCGGGGCTTGATCTTGAAGAAGATGGATGAACGATGAACGATGAACGATGGATGAACTTCAAGGGGCTTTTGGGCTTGGTTCTTGAAGAACGGATGAACGATGAATGGATCTTCAAGGGCTTCTGGACTTGATCTTGAAGAACAATTGCGCTGATCCAAGGGGCCGTTGGGGCTTGATCTCGAAGAACGATGAACGATGAACGAAGAACGAAGAACGAAGAACGAACTTCAGAGAATTCTCTTCCAATTTGGGAGTAGAGAAATGTATTTTTTGTGAATTGGTGATGAATTGGTGTGGAATGGTCTCTATTTATAGAATTCCAAAACTTGATTTTTGGATTTAAATAATCAGATGAAATAAGTTGCTTCTGCCAGGTGTTGACACGTGTCCTGTTTGACGGCTTTTCTAACTCATTTCGAATTTTCTTCGAATCACACAATATGTGTACAATTTATGTAATATATGAGTGTTAAAATTTTGACCATTTGTCAACATTTTATTTACTGAAATTTCACTGTCTACAAATGCCCCCACTTCAATGCGTGTCGTATACATGTGTTTGTCACATGTAGAAGATGCGCTTTGAAGTCCCCTCAATGTAGACGTCGATCCCAGGGCTGTCGAGGCTTGACCTTGGATTGGGCTGGGGTCTCCTTCAAGTGCTGTTTGAGGCTTGATCTTGAATTGGGCTGAGACTATTTTCAACTCTACTGGGGTGAATCGGCACGTGTATTTGTGCTTGTTGACTTTCCACAGACTTCATCTTAAACTGGTTCTGATTCAAGGGTGATGAACTCCTGATCTTGAATCGGACTTGTAATTTCTCCAAGGGCCGTTGAGGCTTGATCTTGAAGGTTGATTCAAGGGTGATGGACACTTGATCTTGAATCAGATCTTGATTTCTCCAAGAGCCGTTGGGGCTTGATCTTGAAGGTTGATTCAAGGGTGATGGACACTTGATCTTGAATCGGGTTTTTGATTTCTTCAAGGGTCGTTGAGGCTTGATCTTGAAGGATCGTCAGACCATGAGCGGCTTCATATAGTAAGCGATCTCTGGCTTAGTTGAGGATGAATCAGCACGTGCATTTGTACGGTCCGTGCTGCATTCTTCTTGCCTTTGTTTCTTTTGCATGGCAGGCAGGCACGAGGTAGAGGTGTTGGCCTGTTTCCCTGTTCAATCTTTCCAAGTGCCGACCGATCGCCCTATTTCTCTTGTCCTGTAGGCAAGAGCAAGGGTAAAGGAAAAGCATGCCATGAGATATCTTTGCCTTTGACCCTGCTGATATGAGATACTTTTGTCTTCGAAGAAGTATCTTCCCACATGTTGGTTCTTGAACTGGGTTTGGGAGCCTTTTTACTTGCAAGCGACCCTCAGCTTAGTTAAGGATGAATCAGCACGTTGTCTGCACATGCTTCAAGTAATCAGGTCTCCATGCAGGTGTGGCATCTTTTCGAGTTCTTGGATCAATTCGGACTCGTCCTGCTCTTCGATGCAAGTCAGACCCCTCCTGCTTCGTCTGGGAGATACTTTTACTTTTGAAGAAGTATCTCTCCATAGGTTTATTCTTGAGCTGGGCTGAGAGGGCTTGAAGATGAGTGCTCGAGAGCAAGACTAGGTAAGCAATCAGGATCTCTCTTTCTCCATGTTCCTCAGATGAAGGTGAGGAGAAAGCGTGATATGAGATACTTTTGCTTTTAATCTTCATGATATGAAATACTTTTGCTTTGGATGATTTGTTTTTTTCTGGGGTGCTCCAAGGAATGAAGAACACTGAGTAACTTGAAAGGTGTCTTTGGGAATACATTTTCGGAGGTGAAGAGAGGTTGAGAGGGTGTGTCTTCGCTGTGGAAGGCGAAGGTCGAAACTTATAGAAATTTTCTTCACAACCGAAACTATTCCCTCACTATTTGTCGGCAGCCGGTGGATGGATAAACAGTACAAATTACGCGCCTTCTGACAAAGCGGCCCGTAATTTCAGCAAGGCTGACGGTGCATGCGACCAGTGACGACAAAATTGGAAAAGCTGAACGCCTCGTGATGCTGAGCAATCCCGACTTTTGATAGAGGAACGACTCTTTTGAGACAGGAATCCGGCCTTTGAGAAAGGAGCGTCCAGCTTTTGAGAAAGGTGTCTGGCTCTTCCGATTTGCGTGAGGACGCCTCTTCGATCTTTGAGGAGTGCCTCTTCATTTTCTTCTTTTTATAGAGGTATGAATTTTGTTTCACCTCACACTTGAACTCACACCTGTAAACACTCCCTTCTTGCACTTCTGCACTCTTACTCCTTCCGCTCTCTTCTTAAAAATGTCTTGCCCTTCCGACCGTCGCCTAAACTTGAATGTCGGAGAAGATGATGACTCGTCTTCTCCAAACAATATTTGGAATCCGTCCTTCATATCCCCCAATGGTCCTCTTACAGTCGGGGACACAATGATGAGGAATGAAACAACCGCTACGGTGATTGCCAGAAATCTTCTTACTCCCAGAGACAATAGGATGCTATCCAGGCGGTCAGACGAGTTGGCTGTTCAGGAATCTCTAGCCCTCAGCGTCCAAAGTGCATGCTCAGTTTCAAACATGGGCCAGCGCCTTCTTGCCCGGTCTCGTCAGGTGGAGTCGCTGATGGCTGAGGTGGCTAGTCTTCGGCAAGAAGTCAGAGGACTCAGGCACGAGAACAAGGAGTTGCACATGCTTGCAACTAGTTACTCGACCAGCATGAAGAGGAAGCTGGACCAGCTGCAGGAGTCGGACGGTCGGATCCAGAGTGATCATGAAAGGTTCATGGCGTTACTCCCGAGGTTTATGTTGCCTTCGTCCTCTGGAGTTGCACCAAGTGTTCCGGCTCCGGAGATCCCAACTCTGGCTCTTCGTCTTCCCAGAGCTCCGTCAACTTCTGAGGCACCACCTGACCATCCTTGAAGAGTCTTTTCCTTGTTTGTATATTTCTTGTAATCTTTTTTTTTTTTGTGGCATGTAGATTGCCAATTTGTGTAATCTTTCAGAGAAGTAAATAAAAATAGATTTTATCGCTCTTCTCCTTTTTGCTATATACATATTATATATATACTATGTATGTATATTATAAGCATACATACGCACTTTTTTTGCTACGTACATACAATATACATAAATATGTACATATATTATACGCATACACATGTATTTTCATAACTTCTTTTTTCTTTTTCTTTTTTTTTTAATTTTCCACATTTTATTTTATTTTTTTATTTTTTAAATTTTATTTTATTTTATTTTTTTCATGGTGCGGATGCATCATTTCAAAACCCTTTTTTTTTTTTTTTTTTTGCTTTCGGTGCTGGATGCACCACTCACTTATTATATATTTTTTTTTATTTCCTTTTCTTTTTTTCCGAAATGGTGCCCATGCCCAGATTCATTCTCGCCTTTTTTTCTTTTCACGTGGATGGATCCACCATCTTCTTTTCCTTCTTCTTTCACATGGTGCCAGGCTGCACCGAAAGCATTTCATATTTTTTTTTAATTATATTTCTACTTTTTTTTTTTGTGGTTCAACAAAAAGGCAAGCATCTAATTCTCATCAGAAAGCAAGACTCCGCAATAATCCAATTGGATGTCTTTTTGCTTTAACCCTCAATTATACGAATCCCACCCAGAAAGACTGGATGCCTCTGAAGATGTTCGCCCACTCAAATGTCATCATTTCACCGACAACAACACCCCATGAGCTGGTGTAATCATGTTGATGTTAACGGCTTCCTTGTCAGAGAGGGCTCTACTTTTTATTTTTACCCTCCATGCCGGTCTTCTTTTTTTTTCCTTATTTAAACTGAACTGAGGAATAATGAATTTTCAGATTTTTTTTTTTTGCTGCCATTATTGGCCTTCTTGTTTCTCTGCTTCTCTCCATGATCATCAAAACTCACAGAATGGAAGACAGAATTTCTCTCTCTCTCTCTGGGGAGAAGCTTCTTCTGCTGCAGCTGCTTCAGCGGTGCTGCTCTTGTAATTTCTGGTTTGTGAGCGAGTCGGGCGAATCGACTCGGTGAGCCATGGGGGTTGAGAAATCGGGTTAACCAGTCCTGGAAGGATGCCTTGAGAAGAGGAGCTCAGAGTACTGCGCTGCCATGACCCACCAAGGTTGATTAGTTCGTGACCACCCATTTTTCTTTTGGAAGACAATTATCTCTTCGTTTCGAACGCATCTGAAAGATCGTGAGGAGGAAGCCACGGCTAGACAACAAACTGCCGTTGAAAATGGAAAGCAGACCATCTGTGACCTCTACAGAAAAATAATTGAAGAGATGAAGCCCACGTCAGCAAACTCATCCCTTCTAACACCCTTGGGCTCTCTGGAAAGAGCGACCACCGTTTATGGTGACTGCCCGTCCGTTATCTACGAAGACACAATCTATACTTAGATGTAGACCCACCGTTGATGTCCCCGCGTGGCTTCCTCTATATCATCCCTTGGTATCAAAATAGGCAACGTGGTGTCCGTTCTCTTCTTCATCCAAACACCCCATCCCCTCGACTCGTCTTCATCACCGGAGATTCCGGCGCGCTTTCTCTTCGCCATGGGTCAACAGTGTTTTAAAGCTCAGAGCTTCAAGACCCTCACAGTCATTCACTAGGGTTTATGCTGCTCCCGAAATCCTCGAGTCCCAGAAACCCTAGTCCCACCTCCAGAAACCCTTGAGTTTGGAAGTCTTGAGACCCCGAGCACTTCACCACTCAGTTTTGGTAGAGATGGAGATAAGCGATGTCAATTGTCAAGTAAGAAGCTTGGTGCTAAATTCTTTAGTAAGTAATGAGGGATATCGGCCCAAGTGTGCTTCCATAAAAGAATATTTGGAGAAGATTCAAAGTTCCAACACTTGTAAAAGGATATTTGGAGAACGTTTGGCGCCAATATTTGCTTCCAGAACCGCCACGCTCGGTGGAGGACTAAGCAGCTCGAGCGGGATTACGACCATCGTTCAGCGCACCGCTTTATGTGTAGCAGTTTTTGTCTCCTGCCTTTGTTTCCTCTTCGCTCGACAAGTCAGCATGTGCCAAGACATGTTGCTGCTTTAAAGTTGAAGACGTGCTGCTACAAGGCTGGTGGATGATAGGCAGAAGGTGACTTTGATGGAATTCCCGAGTGCTGCACCGCTCATCTGCCTCAGAAACTTGGCTCTTAGTCCAAGATCGATTTTATTAATGTCTTTGAGAACCTCCTGACGGGGAGTATTCCACCGGGATATAATTAAGGAGGTGATACAGATTTAGATAAGGGTCTGATGACTACAAAACCGAGCCATCGCTGTCGTCGTCTCGGTCAGTCCATACCCGCCGACGCAGTCGCAGCAGAGATGAGCTTCACTGCCTTGCTCTCATCACAAATTTCATTCTTCTCAACCTTCAACTTATTTATCGTCTCCTGCCGATTTGCACTTGACTCCTTTAGTTGTTGGGCTTCCCCACGTAACTGAGTTATCATTCTAACAGCATCGTTATAGCAACCAGTTCCAGTGGATTATATTATACAAGTCAAAAACACTGATGCACAGAAGTCATGCCAACACCATGGTGATGAAGATGATGATTGTGCTGGTTTGAATGAGAAGCCGATGTTTAAGGAAGGTTCCTGACAATCAAGTTGAATTTGATGGTGGTGAAGGAGGTTCGATCTGCCGCTGATTTTCTTGCCGGGGTGCCACGCCTCGTCGTTCGGGGACCACGACCGCTACTTGTAGATTAGAAAAGGAGGCGCTGAGGAGCTTATGGCCTGTACATGTAATAACCTTTGAGATAAGGGCAGCTTTTGATGGGTTTTGGGCCATTCCAGTTGTTTGGGCCGAGAAGGAATAGAAAAGGAGGCGCGGAGGAGCTTATGGCCCTTCCAAAGAAAGAGATCAAGTCGAAACGTAGTTCAAATACATGCATTTTTTTTTCTGTATACATATATGCAAGTATAACATAATGTGCGTACCCCCCACTGATGGACTTCTTTGTTGTGATGTCAGGGATTACGTAAACAATTTTGCGGAGGCACGGCTTGACGTTGGGACCCCCATGAAGCTTTTTGGAAGTGGAGTGAACGACGGTGTACTTTGTGCTCTTTGCTGCTAAGTACTTGCGCGAGAGACTGCGCTGGAGTTCCGCCGTGTAGTGCCTTTTGATTACAGTTTTCCCTCGGTTGGTGCGCTGCCGTGTGGTGCTATACAAGAGGCTGCACTGGGGCTTCATTGTGTATTGTCTTTTGGTCGCAATTTTCCCTCAGTGTGACGTTGCCGTGCGGTGCAAGAAACTGCTTGTGTAGTCGCTGCGGGGTTGCGTAGTGTGACTGCGTGGCATTTTGGTTTCTTGGCTACCGTAACGTGCCTTGAAGGACCGTTTTGTAGCTGCCCTTTTTACCGTGCTTGCTGCCCTGTCGTCGCTGCTTTATTTGCCGCATGCCATTGTACTGCCCGTCGTCCTTGTTGCACTGTCCATTGCCCTGCTGCTTGAAGCTTATTGCAGTGCGTCACTTTTTGCCATGTGGGGTTGTGCAAAAGACTGCAGCGAGTTTACGCTGTGTAATGTCTTTTGGTCACAACTTTCCTTGGTGGTGACGTTGCCGTGCGGTGCAAGAAACTGCTTGCGTAGTCGCTGCGGGGTTGCGTAGTGTGACTGCGTGGCATTTTGGTTTCTTGGCTACCGTAACGTGCCTTGAAGGACCGTCTTGTAGCTGCCCTCTTTACCGTGCTTGCAGCCCTGTTGTCGCTGCATTATTTGCCGCACGCCATTGTACTGTCTGCCGTCCTTGTTGCACTGTCCATTGCCCTGCTGCTTGAAGCTTATTGCAGTGCGTCACTTTTTGCCATGTGGGGTTGTGCAGAAGAATGCAGCGAGTTTACGCTGTGTAATGTCTTTTGGTCACAACTTTCCTTGGTGGTGACGTTGCCGTGCGGTGCAAGAAACTGCTTGCGTAGTCGCTGCGGGGTTGCGTAGTGTGACTGCGTGGCATTTTGGTTTCTTGGCTACCGTAACGTGCCTTGAAGGACCGTCTTGTAGCTGCCCTCTTTACCGTGCTTGCTGCCCTGTTGTCGCTGCATTATTTGCCGCACGCCATTGTACTGTCTGCCGTCCTTGTTGCACTGTCCATTGCCCTGCTGCTTGAAGCTTATTGCAGTGCGTCACTTTTTGCCATGTGGGGTTGTGCAGAAGACTGCAGCGAGTTTACGTTGTGTAATGTCTTTTGGTCACAACTTTCCTTGGTGGTGACGTTGGCGTGATGTTCACCTTCGTAATACGGCTTTATAACCAAATCGTTCCTTTAAAGAAATAAAGTATTCATATTTTGAATTTGCTCTTCATTCTTCAAAGTGTTTGTGTTCTTGTTGATGATGTGACTGTACTTGAAGTTTTGAAGTTTCAAGTTGCCTACGTACCCTCGGTTTAAGGAGGGATCAAGTCATCACGTAGTTCAAATGAATGATGGATTTTTTTTTTTTTTAATTTGCCGTACACAGTTTATGCTCTTGTGGGCTAGGAGCGCGGCACCTTCTCATGCATAGTATCGCTTCAAGAACTTGCCGTTTATCGGGCCAATCCTCAAGCCATCTTCTTCCACGATCGTGTAGGCACCGTTTGTGTAGACTTCTTGTACTACGTAAGGCCCATCCCACTTCGAGGTGAATTTGCTTTTTGTCTTGTGCGTCATGATGATAGGCCTACGTAATGCAAGGACGAGGTCTCCTATTTGAAATGACCTCGGGCGAACTTTCTTGTTGAAGGCTTTGGACAATTGTGCCTGATAACACTCTAAGTGCTGCTGAGCTTCGAGCCTTTTATCGTCTAGTGCTTCCAACTCTTGAAGACGTAACTTTGCATTCTCTTCGTCGGTTAGTCCTTCTTGTATAGCCATTCTTAGCGAGGGAATTTGGCTTTCCAGCGGCAAAACAGCCTCTACGCCATATACGAGCGAATATGGTGTAGCTTGAGTAGGCGTTCGGTGCGTAGTCCTGTATGCCCAAAGCGCTTTGCTCATTCTCTCGTGCCAGTCTTTCTTGCTTCTACCAACTACCTTTCTCAAAAGGTTGCATAGAGTTTTGTTGAATGCTTCTGCGAGACCATTAGCTGGGGCATGATACATGGAAGACTTATGCTGTTTGAATTTGTATTTCTCACAGAGTTCGTCCATGAGTCGGTTGGAGAATTGCTTTCCATTGTCCGTAATGATGTAGCGAGGCACACCATATCGGTGGATGATATGCTCCTTGATAAAACGGACGACAGTTTCTTTCTTGACTTCCCTCAGGGGTATGGCTTCAGCCCACTTGGAGAAGTAATCTGTTGCAGCTAGGATGTAAGCTTCTCCCGCAGATGACTTTGGCGCGATCGGTCCCACGACGTCCAACCCCCATGCGTCGAATGGCCATGAAGCAACTGTAGGGTGCAATGGTTCAGGCGGTTGATGTATGAAGTTGGCATAGAATTGGCAGGCTTGGCATTTTTTGGCGTATTTCATACAATCCCTCACCATGCTCGGCCAATAGTAACCCATTCTTTTAAGCTGGAAATGTAGCTTTGGCCCTGACTGATGTGCTCCACATATACCTGAATGTGCTTCCTCCATGGCTTGACTAGCTTCTTCCTCACCTAAGCATCTTAAAAGTACTCCTTCAAAAGAGCGTCGGTAAAGTGTTCCTTTGTAGTAGAGGAAGCGATGTGCTCGTCGACGTATCTCAGAGCGGTGTCTGGTATCGTCTGGAAGCCTTCCTTGCTCCAAGTAGTCGATTAATGGCTGTCTCCATTCTTCGGTGTCGACCAGAAGTACTGAGATGACGTTTGTGTCGTTTAGCAGTATCTCAGCGGCAAGTGGAATCACCCATCTTTGGCAAACTGGCACATTTGCGACTTCTCCTTCTCCTAGCGTCATGCTAGAGGCTAGGTTGGCGAGGGCATCTGCCATTTGATTTTCTTTTCTTGGTACATGTTCTAGCGTCACCATCTCGAACTTCTATAGCAGCTGAGTTGCCAGTCGGAAGTATGGGACGAGATCATCTTTCCTCACCTCGTACTCGGTCAAGATTTGGTTGATTATGAGCTTGGAGTCACCGTATACCTCAAGGGCTGTGATTCCTATGCAAGTTGCCATTTGGAGGCCGAGGATCAGTGCTTGGTACTCAGCGACATTGTTAGAGCATAGTTCGCTTAATCGGAAGGAATAAGGCAGTATTTGCCTTTGTGGTGACATGAATATCACTACTGCCCCCGCTCCATCTGTTCGGGCGGATCCGTCGAAGAACATCGTCCATGTTGGGAAGACGTCGATGTAAAACACCTCCTCGTCAGGCAAGTCGTCTGAGATTTCCCAATCGGCTGGGATCGGGTGATCGGCGAGGAAGTCTGCCAGTGCTTGTCCTTTAACGGCTTTAGCTGGAACGTAGATGATCTCGTGTTGATTGAGAAGCAACGCCCATTTAGCGAGTCGCCCTGTTAGAACTAGTTTGGTCATGACGTATTTAACCGGGTCAGCTCTAGCAACCAAGTGGATGGTGTAAGCCTACATGTAATGCCTGAGCTTCTGGATGGCGAACACCAAAGCGAGGCATATCTTTTCTATCGGGGAATAGTTTAACTCAGCACCAGTGAGAGTTCGACTGAGGTAGTAGAGCGCTCCTTCTTTCTGGGATTCATTTTCTTGTGCCAAGAGTGCCCCTACTGATCTTTCTTGAGTGGCAATGTACAATATGAGCGGCTTTCCAGGCACGGGTGCCCTCAAGACAGGTGGACTTGACAAATACTTCTTTATGCTCTCAAAGGCATTGTGGCATGCTTTGTCCCATACAAACGGAACATCCTTCTTCATGAGTCGGCTAAACGGTTGACAGCGTCCTGCTAGATTGGATATAAATCGTCTAATGAAGGCGAGTCGTCCTTGCAGACTTTTCAGTTCGTGCAAATTTCTTGGCTCGGGCATGCTTTGAATGGCTTTGATTTTTTATTGGTCCACTTCGATGCCACAGTGCTTGACAATGAAGCCGAGGAACTTTCCGGAGGTGACACCAAATGCGCATTTCATCGGGTTCATCTTGAGGTTGTACTTTTGCAGTCTTTTGAACACTATTCGCAAATCCTTCAAGTGGTCTGATTTTCTTTTTGTTTTGACCACCACATCGTCCACGTAACATTCTACACTTTTGTGTAGCATGTCATCGAAGATTTTTTGCATTGCACGCTGATATGTAGCTCCAGCATTCTTTAGACCGAATGGCATTACTTTGTAGCAGTATATACCCTTTGGAGTGCGAAAGGCTGTTAGTTCCTCATCCTCGGGAGCCATGCGAATTTGATTGTATCCGGATGAGCCATCCATGAATGATAGTGCCTCGTGGCCAATGGTTGCGTCTACCATGATTTCGATGATTGGTAAGGGAAAATCGTCCTTCGGGCACGCATCGTTGAGGTCTCGGAAGTCCACACAAATACGTATCTGTCCTGATTTCTTGAGGACGATAACGACGTTAGAGATCCACTTTGGGTATTGCACCTCTCGAATGAAGCCTGCTTCAATTAGCTTGTCAATCTCCGCCTCAATCTGTGGGATGAGCTCGGATCGATAGCGCCTTTGAGTTTGCTTCATCAACCGTGGCTTGCCCCCTATCTTCGAGCTGTGGTGGCGCAGCGGCGATGTCTTCCTCAGGTGCTTCACTTTCTTCGTCTTCTTGGATTGTGATGTGGAAGACGTCTTGGACCTCTCCTTCAGTGCCGTCTGCTTGTTGACGTGAAGATTGGCCGGTGTGGATAATGGTGCGCCTCCTTACTTTCAGTGGTCCATTTGTGTCAACCTCTAAGATTGTTTGGCGCCTCATTCTTGAAGGAATAGAGCTTTGTATGTCATCCTATTCCGCTAAGCTGTCGGGCTTCTGCTTCTTTGGCGTCGTTTCTTTTCTCCCTGAAGGTTTCTCAGTCTTTTCGAGTCTCCCCAAAACTGACCGTTTGGGAGTAAAGCTAGGCGCGCTGTTTTGTTTCTTAGGTTCTGACAACCTTTCAAAAACGGATTTTTGGGATGTTGGCGTGTTAAGCCTCTTGAAGACGGAGGTTCGGTTTTGACCACCAATGCAATGCAATGCCGATATTCTGGGTCTTGGGTGATTCATCCTATTGACGACCGGTATCCGAGGGGCGGTTTTAGGCTCTTCTTGTTTTTGTACAACGCTCACGCTGATGTGCTGAGTGCTAGCATTTTTTGCCTTGCTCGAAATCTTCACAGGTGCACTTGGTGTGAAGCCGATTCCTGCTTTGCTGTTGTCAACTCCGTAACCATGCTCTCTCAGCCTCTTTTGAGTCTCGGTGAGGTCACGTTCTTTGTTGACAGCGTCTGAAACCTTCTTTCCAGGTTTTGAAGAGGGAATGAAGTCGTACCCAGCCTTTGACATGAGTTTGTAGGCGTTTGGATCAAAACCTTCTTTAGTCCTCCTGGTTGGGAGAAAGCTTGATTCTACTCCTTTTGGCAGAGCTTTTACGAAGCCTTGTGGTGGTCCTGCAATCTTGGTTATGCCTAGCTGGGTTAGAGGTAGAATTGCATTCGCCTTGAGTAGTTCTACATCGTCATCGTACTGTTGCATGCCGGTTTTGCTTGTCCCAGTTTCGAATGGTGTTTGACCCTTCTTTTTTCTTGACATCAGAATGTATCGGAAGACGGGCGTACTCGGTTCTTTTAAAGGCGTCTTACCCCCTTTTGCTGTCACGAGTTCGTCGTTGCTTGAAGATGGTGTGGTTTCCCCTTCTTGCTTTCTGGGAACGGATTGCCATTCTTGTTTTTTAGGCGTTGCTTTGCCTGTGGATTTTACTTCTCTTGGGAGAGCTTCGGGTATCATGTCCTCCTCCATGTAGAACTTGGCGTCTGCAAAGTGTGATTCGGCCTCGGTAAATGGCCTTGTATCGCCTCGAATCACCTTCACTCCTTCCCGATAGAATTTTAAACATTGGTGAAGGGTGGATGGCACTACTCCATTCTCATGGATCCAAGGTCTTCCTAAGAGCAGACCGTATGAAGTTCTTGCATCGATCACATGGAATATCGTGCTTGATTTGAGTTCTCCAATGGTCATCTCCACTCGGATCATGCCTATCGCTCTTTGTCCTCCTTGGTTGAAACCTTGGATTAGTAGACGGCTTAGGGATAGTTCGTTTATTTTGATGCCAATTGTGGCCATCGTTGACTTTGGCATGATGTTTATGGCCGATCCGCCATCTACCAGCATGCGTTTGACTTTGCTCTCCCTTATGTACCCTGAGATGAAGAGAGGACGGTTGTGAGGTTTTGATCCCAGCAATAAATCTTCGTCAGTGAAGTTGATTGAGTCTTGGGCGGCGCAGCATGTGGTATATTCATATGACTGAAGTTTTGAGCATTTATCTTTGTTTCCTTGTACCCCATGGTCATCGGGATTTGCTAAGGCCACTATCAGTGCTTTACGCATCTCTTCGGGTAATCGCAATGCCTCCTCGATGCTCACATGAGTCGGCAGACCTTCTTTGGTCATGAAGGTCTTTACTTCTTCAGCGGTGATCACTTCCCCTCTTGATGGTTCCTCTACCTCTATTACGTAACATGCAGCGACAGTGTACCTTTGGAAGAAGTCATTTGGGAAGTACTCATGCAAGGAGACGGGAATGCGTGGCTCTTGCTCCATAGGCTCCCCAGCGTATGTTGGCTTAGCAGCTCTTACGCTTCTTTTGGGTTTCCTATTGTTGCGACGGCGATGTCTTCTCCCATCTTCTACCTTTGGTTTTGCGGCCTGAGGCTTGGGTTTCTTTGACTTTTTGCGGGTCACCAAGATCCATTCTTCATTATCCTCAGTCGGTGCATCTTGGTTGTTTGCCCCCAATGGTAGTAGTGCAGAAGGGGCTGCGTGACGATGGTCATGCATGACTTAAAGAGGTACAGGATCAAAGGACCCGAACACGATCGTTGTAGTGTGTGTCGCAACCGTGTCTTCCAAGTCGAGTTCAATTCGCCCTTGTTGCGCCAACTTCATGATGAGCTCCTTAAGGACAAAGCACTTGCCGACGGGATAGTTCACGATGCGATGGTACTTGTAGTACTTGGGATCGTCAACGCGATTCATCTCTTCCGGGCGCTTGCATTCAGGAAGCTCAATTACTTTCTTCTCCAACAGGTCGTCTAGCATCGGGGCCATGTCAGAGTCTGGGAATGGGTATGTTTTCTGCTCCATTTCCCTTAAGGTGTTTTTGTACCGGTCTTGGGTACGGGATGGCTCACCCCTTTTTATCTCATTTGCTTTGGTTTTAGAGGAGATTTTGACGGGTGCTGCTGAGGTTTTAGTGGGGATAGCGTCAACGGTAAAAGCTTCCTTAGCGGGCTTCTTTCCACGATTGTCCACCTTCGGAGTAAACACCTTATCCCTTTTGAAGTCGGTGATCGGCTCCTTTTTTCCATGATGAGCAATGCTCAGCTCCATATCGTGAGCGCGGGTGGCTAACTCTTCGAACGTTCGTGGTTTGATGCCTTGAAGGATGTATTGCAATCCCCATTGCATACCTTGCACGCACATCTCGATTGAGGAGATTTCCGAGAGCCTATCTTTACAGTCGAGGCTCAGAGTGCGCCATCGGTTGATGTAATCGACGACTAGTTCATCCTTCCACTGCTTCGTGCTTGTTAGCTCAAGCATGCTTACTGTGCGACGAGTACTATAGAAGCGGTTTAAGAACTCTCGCTCTAATTGCTCCCAGCTATTGACGGATTCAGACTCTAGATCCGTGTACCAGTCGAATGCGTTCCCCTTAAGAGAGCGGACAAACTGCTTTGCGAGGTAATCTCCTTCCGTCCCCGCGTTGTTGCAAGTTTCAACGAAATGGGCCACATGCTGTTTTGGATTTCCCTTTCCATTCAAACTGCATGAACTTTGGCGGTTGGTATCCCCTTGGCATCTTTAAACTGTCAATCTTCTTGGAGTAAGGCTTTGCATACGACATGGAGGTATGTGAGCTCCTTTCGTACTGCGCTTTGATGGTGTTAGCGATCATTTGTTGCAGCTGTTGGATAGACAGAGATCCCATGGGTGCCGTTGCCTGGTCTGGCTTCTCCTCGATTTCTTGTGTCGGAGGTTCCTCCTCATCACCGTCTCCCACTTTTTTGTTGTTCTCTTTTTCCAATCGGTTTACAAGCGCGGCGATTTGTAAGTCTTTCTCCTCCACCGTCTGTGTGAGTTTTGCAATTGCCTCATTCATCTGAGCCAGCTGCTCCTCGATCGAAGTTGCTCCGGTGGTCATGACTTGCATGGCCGTGCTGCTGCTTGAGTCGGCGTCAGAGAGCAGGGACTCGGGGCACTTCTTTGGAATATCTTCCATTGGCGCACTTAGCGAGCCCAAAGTGATTACGGGTTTGTGTTTCTGGTGTTCATGAACTTTTGGCGAGGTTGATGCAGAGGGGGAAGATGTGGCGGAAAGAGCTCTTGCCTTGCTTCGAGTTGTGATGCCAAATGCGCCACTGCTCGTGACGAGGACACTCTTGTTCTTCGCGTTAGTTGCGGGAACGGTTTGAGCCTTCTTTGATGCCATATGTGCCTTTCTTTGTGGATTTGAAGATAGAGATGAGAGGTATAGATAATCCCACCGGGCGTGCCAAATTTGTAAACAAGAAAATTTCTCGAAGGAACAAGAACACGTGTACAAAATATATTTGTATTTATGAATTGATTTCGGGTTACAATCTCTATTTGTTCCTCTGATTCTATCTTCGTAAGATATGGGTTTGTTGATGGACTGTTGATCCAAAGGGCCGTTGGGCTTGATCCTTGGATGAACAGTGATGTGGATTTGTTTGTGTTGATCCGAATGGGCTGTTTTGGCGCTTTGATTCTTGGGATGAACAGTGATGATCTTCAGATGTTTGATGATGAATGTAGAACGATGAACGATGAACGATGGATGAGCTTCAAGGGGCTTTGAGCTTGATTCTTGAAGACTGAATGTATTGATTCCAAGGGCCGTCGGGGCTTGATCTTGGAGGGTGGATGAATGTTGCTTCAAGGGGCCGTCGGGGCTTGATCTTGAAGAAGATGGATGAACGATGAACGAAGAACGATGAACGATGAACGATGGATGAACTTCAAGGGGCTTTTGGGCTTGGTTCTTGAAGAACGGATGAACGGATGAACGATGAATGGATCTTCAAGGGCTTCTGGACTTGATCTTGAAGAACAATTGCGCTGATCCAAGGGGCCGTTGGGGCTTGATCTTAGGATGGATGAGCGTTTCTTCAAGGGCCGTTGGGGCTTGATCTCGAAGAACGATGAACGATGAACGAAGAACGAACTTCAGAGAATTCTCTTCCAATTTGGGAGTAGAGAAATGTATTTTTTGTGAATTGGTGATGAATTGGTGTGGAATGGTCTCTATTTATAGAATTCCAAAACTTGATTTTTGGATTTAAATAATCAGATGAAATAAGTTGCTTATGCCAGGTGTTGACACGTGTCCTGTTTGACGGCTTTTCTAACTCATTTCGAATTTTCGTCGAATCACACAATATGTGTACAATTTATGTAATATATGAGTGTTAAAATTTTGACCATTGGTCAACATTTTATTTACTGAAATTTCACTGTCTACAAATAAAACTGTAAAAATCAAATTCAAAAAAAATAATAATGCAACGGCTAGTTGTTTTAAATTGAATTTCAGATTATTAGTGTCGGTTATTGTTGGAGCGAGATTTCCCACAAGGAGAGAGATACCTCCACAGAGTTATTGACCGCAATCCTCACGTTCGCCGAATCCTTCCTTGAGGTGTCCCAAAATTATCTTCCTCCGTATCTTGCCCGGACGGGGTACCTGCAAAAGATACTCCGACGCTCAAGTCAGTCAATCGATCTTTCTTTTCTGGATTCTCTCGGGTTCTTTTCACATACCTAGTCCTTTGGCTCCTGTCCTTATTTATAGGGTTACATACTTGAGGGTCAAGTACCACGATTAGTCCTCCTTCCACTTCCTTAGTGGTCATTCGTCATGTAACTGCATGTTTTGGGAACAAACACCACGACCCGCCTTCCTCTCCCACTTCTCCTTCGTAGTGGGATAGTTATCTAGGCATGTATATTTCTTGTGGGCTTTTTGCCTTGCACAACACTTTGGATGATCAATATGGGCCTCTGAGTCGAAACCAGATTTTATCCTCCCACACTGCCCCCCTTTTCCCTTTTTTTACGCATGTGAAATAGGGGAAAATTGAGCTTTTCGATCTCATAGGGCCTTGAAGCTATACTTTTTAAGCCAAGCTAAACTCGAGGCACCTTTACTGAAGCCAAGTTTGCAAAAGTTGCTTTTTTTTTAAGAATAAATTCGCTGACGGTAAGTTTAATTTACAACAATAGACTGTAAAATTTACCTGATATCTTCCCACTATGATTTTCGAACGAAGGTTTACAAACGAGGACTGACATTACGAAAGAGGACTGACGTTACGAAAGAGGACTAACATAGCGAAAGAGGACTGACGCAGCGAAAGAGGACTGACTCAACGAAAGAGGATTAACGTTACGTAAGTGGACTGACATATGCTAATTTGACTGAGTAGATGGTCTGACAAGCTACACATATATGTATCTATTGCGTGAAACATTATCCCATCTTGTTGAACTGACGAAAGTAGCAGCTGCAGTACAAAAGTCTGAAAGCGCGTCCCTCTTCGCCGAAGTCTGCGCACCCATTTGCCTTTATACAGACACACACGCGTACATATATATATATATATATATATATATATATATATATATATATATATATATATATATTGGCAAACATCACATGCACACGAACACTGCTTTTCCCTCTTTTTCTCTATACATCTACATATATTCATGCAAACATCATATCTTTAACTGGGCTATCTATTTACCTCCCTGTATACATATTTTTGTAGTCTTGCAAACATCATCCTTGACTAGACTACACACAAATATATATATATATATATATATATATATGTATACATATATCTGCCTACGTAGGCATATATAGGCACATTCTTACACACACCATAGGTATACCTATATGTATTGACATACGAATCTCTGCACATTCTTTGCCCATTCGATCTCGGGTCTCTGCCCATCCGATCTTGGGTTTTCTTCTCCCACACGATCTTAGATTTTTCATCTTAATCGGGTATCTGCCCATCCGATCTTGGGTTTTCTTCTCCCACACGATCTTAGATTTCCAATCTTAATTGGGTCTCTGCCCATCCGATTGGGTTTTCTTTTCCCACACGATCTTAGATTTTCGATCTTAATTGGGTCTCTTCCCATTCGATCTTGGGTTTTCTTCTCCCACACGATCTTAGATTTTCGATCTTAATTGGGTCTCTGCCTATCCGATCTTGGGTTTTTTCCCCATTCAATCTTATGTTTTCGATCTTGATTCGATCCTCATCTCTTGGTTTATACTCTTCAGCTTTAGAATTTAGTCTAAGATTCGAATAAATTGCAACTTTATTTATCATACAATAAGGAGATGACAACAGCCATCCAGGGATACACCCTTAGACATGCAAGGAAGACAAGAAGGGATTTACCCTCCAACATTGCTGGAAACAAAAATCTAAATACGGAAAACATAAACACGAAAAGCTAAATGTGGTACTTTCTTAAATGAGTTGCGTTCCAAGGGCGTGTCACGTACTGACCTGTTTAAACGTGCCTGAGTTTATAAGCTCCCTTTCCGAATGCTTCATTCACCTTATATGGTCCTTCCTATATACGTCCAAGCTTCCCTGTATTCAAATCTTTTGTAGTTTCAAAGTAGGCGTAATAGTGCCCGCTGGAGATGCAGCAATAGTCGCGGTGGCCCGATTTGATTGGATAAGGTCATCTTCCTCGAATCTGATGATTCCATCAGCTCGGGCCATCACCTCCCTCATGTCAAGCGGTGGTGTTTTGATTAATGACCTACGCATCTTCGTTCTAGGTAACACCCCTTCTCGGAATGCCAAAGACGCAGTGTGAGAATCACATTCTTCTAGAGTGGACATTTCTTCAGTGAACCTAGTCATGTAGCTTTTGAGGCTCTCGCCAACATTTTGTTTGGTGCTGAACAATGTCGTAACATCTTTTCTTGGCCTCCGATTGCAGACATATTGAGATATGAATGCCTCGCAAAGCTCTGTGAAAATTTTGATAGACCTCGGTTTCAGTTGTCTGAACCAAGTTAACGATGATCCCGAAAGACTTGAGGGGAACAACTTGCACATGAGGGCCTCGTCGTCTCCTTCAAGCGCCATCTGTTGTTGAAAGTGGTAAATGTGTTCGACGGGATCAGTTGTGCCTTCAAATAGCCTAAACTTTGGTTGGGTGAACTCGGCAGGTTTTTTGGCTTTCAGGATGTCCTTTGTGAACGACGATTTATGAATCCCTCTGGCCGCTTCTAAGGCAAGCTCCGCCGGGTTATGTGGCTTGTATCCATTCACAATCTTCTCAATTTGTTCTCGCAAATATACATCCTTTACCTTTTTAGATCCTTCTCCCCTGTGATCCTTTTCGCCTTGATTTTTCGTAACTCCAACACGGTTACTGGATGGCGCGCTACTAGAGCTGCCCTCCTTACCTTCCGCTTCTGCACACTGTCTCTTGGTGCCAGTTACATCTTTTATTGTATTTCTCGCCTCTGCCTCTTCAACGCCTCATCTGCTGTCTTTTTTGTTTCACGCAATTCCCTTGTTAGCCTTCTAAATTGTTCCATGGAGAGACTACGTTCACTACTTCGGGATTGAGACCTCGAATGTACCAATCGGGTCCCTGCGTCTTCGGAGGGATTCAGAACTTCTTGTGCGGATCCAGTCATGTTTATAGCTTGATTTTGTTTCGTTTCCCACAGACGGCGCCAACTGTTGGAGCGAGATTTCCCACAAGGAGAGAGATACCTCCACAGAGTTATTGACCGCAATCCTCACGTTCGCCGAATCCTTCCTTGAGGTGTCCCAAAATTATCTTCCTCCGTATCTTGCCCGGACGGGGTACCTGCAAAAGATACTCCGACGCTCAAGTCAGTCAATCGATCTTTCTTTTCTGGATTCTCTCGGGTTCTTTTCACATACCTAGTCCTTTGGCTCCTGTCCTTATTTATAGGGTTACATACTTGAGGGTCAAGTACCACGATTAGTCCTCCTTCCACTTCCTTAGTGGTCATTCGTCATGTAACTGCATGTTTTGGGAACAAACACCACGACCCGTCTTCCTCTCCCACTTCTCCTTCGTAGTGGGATAGTTATCTAGGCATGTATATTTCTTGTGGGCTTTTTGCCTTGCACAACACTTTGGATGATCAATATGGGCCTCTGAGTCGAAACCGGATTTTATCCTCCCACAGTTATAACTGACACTAATAGTAATTAATAAAAAAAATTTGCCTACGAATACCTATTACTGTCGGTTATAACCGACAGTATTAAAAATCCTTCTTTAATGTTGTCGGTTATAACCGACAGCAATAGGAAAACCTTAAAAAAAAATAGCCAGCCCCTTTGGCCCTTTGAAATTCTGTGGGGGCCTCCCAGATTCCAGAGCCCTCTGGCCTAGCCCTCGGTTGGAGACGGGTTTAGGGCTATTTTCGGCCCTCTGGCCCTCTGGACCCTTCGGTTGGAGATGGCCTAATTGTACTCTCATGACTAATTCGAATATAAAGTTTCCAGAATAAACTAGGGAAAAAGCAGGAAGAAAAAAAAAATTGTTGTCCACTTTGTGGATAAAGTTACTTTATTGCCCTCAAACATTTGTCATGTAATTAAAATAGATGGACAATTGTATTGAAAACTCCAAGATCTAAGGGAGAAATTTTGACTAGTTATTAACGCTTGTAAGGCTATCGGTTAAAATTAAAATTTAAAAGAAAAATGAACAACTCTTTATAAATTAAAAGACAAGGGAAATCGACAAATACGGTAAATACCTCTTGAAAAAAGGCAGACAAATTGGAAAAACCAATAAAACCAAATCTTACGTCGGGTGAGGTGGCCACTACGTCATTTACATGAAATTAGTTTAATGGGCTAAAAGAATTGAATGCTTGTTCCTAAGTGGTGGGGGAAATGTATGGTTGGGTTTTATATCACGTAATGTAAAACCTAACTTGTATAAATTCAAATAAAAATAGACACACTAGTAAATCAGGAATTGATTTGAATATTGGTTACATTACACTAAATAATTCTTAGAGCATTAATTCTAAGGTGGAATAGTTTTCTTTTACATTTACTATCATCTCATTGCGTGAGCAGCACGTTTTCATTTATGAAACATGACAAATTTAGTCATTTATTCTCACATTTTAACTCTCTCAATTTAAGGAATTGAATGTTGATTTTTTTGAAGTGTTAATAGTAACTCCCTATATACGTCATACTCTACTAAAGGTGTTTTTTGTTTTTTTTCGTTCTTAGAGGAAATGTGTAGGATGTGTCACATCCCAGTCCGGACTCGACTCTGCTATAGCACGATATTATCCGCTTTAGGCCCTGACCACACCCTCACAGTTTTGTTTTTAGGAACTCACATGAGAACTTCCTAGTGGGTCACCCATCTTGGATTGCTCTCGCGCGAACTCGCTTAATTTCAGAGTTCCAAAGAACTTCGAAACCAGTGAGCTCCCAAAAGGTCTCGTGCTATATAGAGGTGGGAAGTACATATAAGGCTTATAGGATCCTCACCCATGAGCAATGTGGGATCTTACAATCCACCCTCCTTAGGGGTCCGACGTCCTCGTCGGCACACTTCCGGCCAGGGAGTGGCTCTAATACCAAATTGTCACATCTCGGGTCGGGCTCGACTTTGCCATAGCACGATATTGTCCACTTTGGTCCCCCGACCACACCTCACGGTTTTGTTTCTAAGAACTCACATAAGAACTTCCCAGTGGGTCACCCATCCTAGGATTGCTCTCGTGCGAACTCGCAATGAGCTCTCAAAAAGCCTCGTGCTATATGGAGGTGGGAATGTACACATAAGGCTTACAAGATCCTCACCCATAGGCGATATGGGATCTTACGGGATGCTTTATAGCCTGTTTAGTACTCTATTTGAATCTAACTTTTTGGACTTCAAAACAATTTTTTTGTTTTACACTTTGAATATTTGTTTGGTTGGACTGTTTTAAAAAACTAAACACAAAACTAACTTAAAAATTGTAAGATCCCACATTGCCCAATGGTGAGGATCCTGTAAGCCTTATATGTATATTCTCATCTCTACCTAGCATGAGACCTTTTGGAAGCTCATTGGCGATGAACTCTGAAGTTAAGCGAGTAGTGCGCGAGAGCACTCCCATGATGAATGACCCGCTGGGAAGTTTTCGTGTGAGTTCCCAAAAACAAAACCGTGAGGACATGGTCGGGGCCTAAAGCTGACAATATCGTGCTACGGTAGAGGTCGGGCCCGAGATGTGGTGGATCCCGGACCGAGATGTGACAAAAATACCCTACTTCCAAAAAACACAAAAAGTAAGTTTTTTTTTTGTTTTTGGGTTTTAAACTCCAAAGTACTACTTTCTCTCCTATCTTCTCACTTCCGAGTCTTTCTCTGCTAGCTATTTATCTCAACCATATCTTTCTCTCCTCTTTTTATCTTCTCTATCATTTCTTTTTCTCTCATCCCTTCCGAATATCCCTCTCTTCTCTCTCTCTCATCTCTCTCTTCTCCGACCGTCTCTTTAGATCTCTTTGTCTGTCCAATTGAATTTAGTAATAATTTTCAATTTTACGAGGAGTTAATGCAGGGTATTTTTTTTATTTTCTTTTTAACTATTAAAATTGTCACATCCCAGCCCGGGCGGGATCACTTCCCGGGCCGGCTCCACCACCGTAGCACGATATTGTCCGCTTTAGGCCCCGACCACGCCCTCACGGTTTTGTTTCTGGGAACTCACAAGCAGCTTCCCAGTAGGTCACCGATCATGGGAGTTCTCTAGCCTCATTCTCGCTTAACTTCGGAGTTCCTACGGAACCCGAAACCAGTGAGCTCCCAAAAGGCCTCGTGCTAGGTGGGGATGAGAATATACATTTAAGGATCACTCCTCTAGGCGATGTGGGATGTCACAATCCACCCCCTTAGGGACCCGACGTCCTCGTCGGCACACCACGACCAGGGTTTGGCTCTGATACCAAATTGTCACATCCCGACCCGGGACGGATCACTTCCCTGGCCGGTTCCACCACCGTAGCATGATATTGTCCGCTTTGGGCCCCGACCACACCCTCACGGTTTTGTTTCTAGGAACTCTCGAGTAACTTCCTAGTGGGTCACTCATCATGGGAGTGCTCTAGCCCCCTTCTCGCTTAACTTCGGAGTTCCTACGGAACCCGAAGCCAGTGAGCTCCCAAAAGGCCTCGTGCTAGGTAGGGATGAGAATATACATTTAAGGATCACTCCTCTGGGCGATGTGGAATGTCACAAAAATTTAAATTTTAAATCTCATACCAAACAAATTTTTTAATCTTAAAAAAAATTAAAGAAGTTCTTAAGAAATATTTTGAAAATTTTAATGTTTTTATTTATTACAATACCAAACAGGCCGTGATATTCTAGTTTGCACGTATCTCAT
This sequence comes from Crataegus laevigata, assembly GCA_963580275.1. Classification (NCBI taxonomy): domain Eukaryota; kingdom Viridiplantae; phylum Streptophyta; class Magnoliopsida; order Rosales; family Rosaceae; genus Crataegus; species Crataegus laevigata. The sequence goes on from OY756949.1 coordinate 1,820,726, forward strand.
AACAACCTCAGATTTACACTCTGCCTTAGCTTGTTTCTTTTTGTAAGTTACCATTTTTTATAAAATGTAAACAACGATTAAAAACCCTTTCTTGCAAGTAGATTTATTTTCATTTGTTTTATATTCTTGATTGATAATGCTTCTCGTTCCATTTGATTAATCAAACATTTATTACCTTCAATCAGCCATTAATTTATACAAATTACTGGCTTCCCACTACACCAAAAGTCGTCTAATACGATGGAGAAAATGACAATCTCCATTTTCTGAACTCACTCGTGGCTTTTAAATGCTTTCATCATCTTCTTAATCCACTGTTTAAACTTTAATTAATTTCTTAATCCATTGTTTTAAACTTTAATTAATTACAATGTTCTACAACGTTCTATTTGAAAAAATAACACTTAAAAAATTGGAAAGGCGTGACAAATGATTTCATCATCCTTTTTGGTTTCGTCTTTTAGATATTCCACCATTGTTAAATTTATTGTCGACCTAATCAAGCCACTCCCTTCACTTCTTTTTATGACCCTATTTAATTTCATTATTATTTACTTTTGGCATAATTTCAATTTATATTAAAAAAGGATTATGTTAAGGCATAATAGTCATTAAAATAATCTAGTATCTGTAAACACGAAAATTTCCTGAAGGAACAAGAATACGTGTACAAAATATATTTGTTATTTGATGAATTTTAGGGTTACAATCTCTATTTGTTCCTCTGATTCTATCTTCGTAAGATATGGGTTTGTTGATGGGCTGTTGATCCAAAGGGCCGTCGGGCTTGATCCTTGGATGAACAGTGATGTGGATTTGTTTGTGTTGATCCGAAGGGGCTGTTTGGCGCTTTGATTCTTGGGATGAACAGTGATGATCTTCAGATGTTTGATGATGAACGATGAACGATGGATGAACTTCAAGGGGCTTTGAGCTTGATTCTTGAATGTATTGATTCCAAGGGCCGTCGGGGCTTGATCTTGGAGGGTGGATGAATGTTGCTTCAAGGGCCGTCGGGGCTTGATCTTGAAGAAGATGGATGAACGATGAACGATGAACGATGAATGAACTTCAAGAGGCTTTTGGACTTGATCTTGAAGGATGAATGTATTGATTCCAAGGGCCGTCAGGGCTTGATCTTGGAGGGTGGATGAATGTTGCTTCAAGGGCCGTCGGGGCTTGATTTTGAAGAAGATGGATGAACGATGAACGGATCTTCAAGGGGCTTTTGATCTTGAAGAACAGTTGTGTTGATCCAAGGGGCCGTCGGGGCTTGATCTTGGATTAAGAATCGGCACGTGACCAAGGTGCTTGTTGATTCTTCAAAGGTTTTGGCGAAGTTTCTTCAAGGGCCGTTGGGGCTTGATCTTGAAGAACGATGAACGATGAACTAAGAACGAAGAACGAAGAAAGAACTTCCAGAGAATTCTCTTCCAATTTGGGAGTAGAGAAATGTATTTGTGAATTGGTGGTTTGAAATGAATGAAATTGGCTTCTATTTATAGAATTTCAAAACTTGATTTTTGGATTTAAATAATCAGATGAAATAAGTCGTCTCTGCCAGGTGTTGACACGTGTCTTGTTTGACAGCTTTTCTAACTCTTTTCGAATTTTCGTCGAATCATACAATATGTGTACAATTTATGTAATACACGAGTGTTAAAATTTTGACCATCGGTCAACATTTTATTTATCGAATTTTCACTGTCTACAAATGCCCCCACTTCAAAGCGTGTCGTATACATGTGCTTGTCACGTGTAGAAGACGTGTTTTTGAAGTCCCTTAATGTAGACGTCGATCCGAGGGCCGTTGAGGCTTGATCTTGGATTGGACTGAGACTATATTCAACTTTACTGGGGGGAATCGGCACGTGTATTTGTTGTGCTTGTTGACTTTCCACAGCTTTCATCTTGAACTGGTTTTGATTCAAGGGTGATGGACACCTGATCTTGAATCGGATTTGTAATTTCTCCAAGGGCCGTTGAGGCTTGATCTTGAAGGTTGATTCAGGGGTGTTGGACACTTGATCTTGAATCGGGTCTTGATTTCTCCAAGGGCCGTTGCGGCTTGATCTTGAAGGTTGATTCAGGGGTGTTAGACACTTGATCTTGAATCAGGTCTTGATTTCTCCAAGGGCCGTTGCGGCTTGATCTTGAAGGTTGATTCAGGGGTGTTGGACACTTGATCTTGAATCGGGTCTTGATTTCTCCAAGGGCCGTTGCGGCTTGATCTTGAAGGTTGATTCAGCACGTTGTCTCCACATGTTTCAAGTAATCGGATCTTCATGCAGGTCTGGCATCTTCTTTTGCAGTATTTTTCCTTTAATGCAAAAATTCCCATGAAAGCAATTGGAGATGCTGCTCCAAAACATTCAATGTGGAGATTAGCTATGCTGCAAAAATTCCCATGAAAGCATCAGAACATCACTTCTCAGCGACTCATCATGTTTTCCAGCTTCCAACATTAGTTGAAGATGACTGCTCGTGAGCAATGCTAGGTAAGCAATCAGGGAAGGGTTCCAGACAATCAGTCCCAGATCGGAAGCTTGACTCCAAGTGGCGGCTGATCGCTCTCTTTCTCTTTGTCCCGTAGGCAAGAGCAAGGGTAAAGGAAAAGCATGTCATGAGATATCTTTGCCTTCGACCCTGCTGATATGAGATACTTTGGCTTTTGAAGAAGTACAAGTTGATTTTTGAACTGGGTTTGGGAGCTGGGCTTGGACCCCTTTTGTTGCTGCTGGGCGCGCACACATATATATATACACACTTAAGACCTGTATATATATATATATATTTTTTTTTTTAAATAAGCTGTAAATTTTTTTTTTTTATTTTATTTTATTTACAAAGAACATTGCAAAATATATTTTTTTTTTATTTTGATGTGACTGAACTCAAAGTTGAATGTTTGAGATGCCTACGTACCCTTCCAAAGAAGAGATCAAGTCAAAACGTAGTTCAAATACATGCATATTTTTTTCTTCTTTTGGTGCCTCTTGCAGTTTTTACTTGTGCATGCAAGGAGCGTCTTGTTTTCGCCTTTTAGACTTGTGCGAACGAGGAGTGTTGGTGTTGCCTTTTATGCTCGTGCAGACCAGGAGCCTTGATGTTGCCTTTTATGCTCGTGCAAGCCAGGAGCGTTGGTGTCGCCTTTTATGCTCGTGCGGATCAGGAGCGTTGATGTCTTGCAATTTTAGCTCATGCAGACAAGGAGCAGCCGTTCATGCAGTTTAGACTCGTGCGAACAAGGAGCATGGTGTCTTGCAGTTTAGGCTCTTACAGACAAGGAGCAACACATGAATTTGTCAAGCTATTTTGGAGAAGCGTTCCTCGCAATTTTTGTAGCAAGGAGCTTTGACCGGGTGCTTGAAGAAATCTTCCGGGAGGAAATCGTGTATTGTGATGGGGATGGGCGATCTTTGTGTTGAATTTCCATATCTTCAACAATTTCCCGTTGCTTTGGAGATTGGCAAAAGCTGCTTTGCCCCCTTTCCGATTGGTAGACTGGTGGTGGAGGCGTAGGCTTCATGTGCCATTTCTTTGGAGCAACATGAATCCATCCTTCAGCTTTGCTTGATTCGGAGCATGCCCCCAGCAGTGGCGATGAAGACTTCGAATCGAATGTGCCAGAAGTGATGGTGGTATAATTTGACTTTACCACATCGTCGAGATCCAGCTCAATGGTTCCTTGCTGAGCCAGCCTTACGATGAGATCTTTTAGCACGAAGCATTTTCCCGTCGGATGACTGACGAAGCGGTGGTATTTACAGTACCTAGGGTTGTCGGTGCGATTTATTTCTTCTGGCCATCGGCATTCGGGTAAATCGATTACCTTCTTCTCCAATAGGTCATCCAGCATTGCGGCCACGTCGGAGTCCGGAAAAGGATATATCTTCTGCTCTAGTTCCCTCAAGGTTTTTTTGTACCTGTCTTGGGTGCTAGAAGGCTCTCCTTTCTTTATCTCCCTTGTTTTATATTTGGACGGGATTTTGACGGGCGCCGATGAGATTTTGACAGGGGCGGTGTTAATGGTAAAAGCTTCCTTAGCGGGCTTCTTCCCAGTCTCGTCCACCTTCGGAGCAAATACTTTTTCTTTGAAGTTGGTGGTTAGCTCCCTTCTTCCATGGTTGGCGATGCTTAACTCCATGTCATGGGCGCGGGTTGCTAGCTCTTCGAAGGTCCGCGGTTTGATGCCTTGGAGGATGTAGTGCAATCCCCATTGCATGCCTTGGATGCACATCTCGATCGAAGAGCGCTCTAAGAGTCTATCTTTGCAGTCGAAGCTGAGGGTGCGCCATCGGTTGATGTAGTCAACAATTGGCTCATCCTTCCACTGCTTCGTGCTTGTCAGCTCCAGCATGCTGACTGTGCGGCGGGTGCTGTAGAAGCGGTTGAGGAATTCTCGCTCCAATTGTTCCCAGCTGTCAATGGATTCGGGCTCAAGATCGGTGTACCAATCGAAGGCGTTACTTTTCAGCGAGCGCACGAACTGTTTGGCAAGGTAGTCCCCTTCAGTGCCCGCATTGTTGCAAGTTTCAACGAAGTGGGCGATGTGCTGTTTCGGGTTCCCCCTTCCATCGAACTGCATGAATTTGGGTGGTTGATATCCTCTTGGCATCTTCAGGGCATCAATCTTTTTAGAGTAAGGCTTGGAGTACAACTCGGAGGTATTTGAGCTCCCTTGGTACTGTGCCTTGACTGTGTTGGCGATCATCTCTTGCAACTGCTTGATTGAGAGAGATCCCATGAGCGGTGCTGCTTGGTCTGGCTTTAGGTTTTCTTCAACTTTCTCCAATGGAGGCTCTTCTTCTTCGTCACCACCTTTCTTAGGGCTGGAGCCGGATCCTTCATCATGCCTTGCCCCCAATTTGCTCACGAGCATAGCAATCTTCAAGTCTTTTTCTTCTAGGGTTTTCGTCATCATCGCAAACATCTCCTTCATCTGAATCAGCTGTTCTTCGACGGAGGTGGCGCCAATGACTTGTCCTCCTTTTGAAGCCATTTGTGCTTGAAGTGTGTTTTGGATATCTTGAACGGAAAAAGAGATGAGAGGTAGAGATTGTCCCACTGGGCGTGCCAAATTTGTAAACACGAAAATTTCCTGAAGGAACAAGAACACGTGTACAAAATAATATTTGTTATTTGATGAATTTTAGGGTTACAATCTCTATTTGTTCCTCTGATTCTATCTTCGTAAGATATGGGTTTGTTGATGGGCTGTTGATCCAAAGGGCCGTCGGGCTTGATCCTTGGATGAACAGTGATGTGGATTTGTTTGTGTTGATCCGAAGGGGCTGTTTGGCGCTTTGATTCTTGGGATGAACAGTGATGATCTTCAGATGTTTGATGATGAACGATGAACGATGGATGAACTTCAAGGGGCTTTGAGCTTGATTCTTGAATGTATTGATTCCAAGGGCCGTCGGGGCTTGATCTTGGAGGGTGGATGAATGTTGCTTCAAGGGCCGTCGGGGCTTGATCTTGAAGAAGATGGATGAACGATGAACGATGAACGATGAATGAACTTCAAGAGGCTTTTGGACTTGATCTTGAAGGATGAATGTATTGATTCCAAGGGCCGTCAGGGCTTGATCTTGGAGGGTGGATGAATGTTGCTTCAAGGGCCGTCGGGGCTTGATTTTGAAGAAGATGGATGAACGATGAACGGATCTTCAAGGGGCTTTTGATCTTGAAGAACAGTTGTGTTGATCCAAGGGGCCGTCGGGGCTTGATCTTGGATTAAGAATCGGCACGTGACCAAGGTGCTTGTTGATTCTTCAAAGGTTTTGGCGAAGTTTCTTCAAGGGCCGTTGGGGCTTGATCTTGAAGAACGATGAACGATGAACTAAGAACGAAGAACGAAGAAAGAACTTCCAGAGAATTCTCTTCCAATTTGGGAGTAGAGAAATGTATTTGTGAATTGGTGGTTTGAAATGAATGAAATTGGCTTCTATTTATAGAATTTCAAAACTTGATTTTTGGATTTAAATAATCAGATGAAATAAGTCGTCTCTGCCAGGTGTTGACACGTGTCTTGTTTGACAGCTTTTCTAACTCTTTTCGAATTTTCGTCGAATCATACAATATGTGTACAATTTATGTAATACACGAGTGTTAAAATTTTGACCATCGGTCAACATTTTATTTATCGAATTTTCACTGTCTACAGTATCGAACTCATAATCTACCAAATTCGAATTAGAAGTGAAAAATAATATTACTAGATCGTAGTATTAAGAGACGGTATTAGACTTGTCGATATATTTTGAACCGGATCCAATACGAATCTGATGCAATTAATATGATATGGATCTAGATTCTCAATCTGATTATTCGAATAAGATCTGAATCCAATAATTCAATTATAAATAGATCTAGATGTTGATTGAAATAGATCCGATCCGATAATGATACAACCTGTTTACAAATCTAGAGGCCATCATAATATTTGAGATTACAATACAATACAAGTAACATAGATAGAGCTCTAGAATTAAAATTTAATTACTACTGGTTTTATCTTTGGTTAAAACGAAAGGATGAAAACCCATTCCCTCTTGTTGTAGTTTTCTTGTTTTCTTTTTCTATATATAATTAATGAAAGGAATAAAGAAAAGAAGTAGCATCCCACACACTATATCAAAATATTTTGATATATGTAGCAATTTCCTGTATAATTAAGTGTTTAATAAATGAAAATAAAACAAAGGGGACATTCCATGTCAACCCATGTTAATCGAGCAAACAAGTACAACACATCAGGTACTTGATTGTCCTCTCCATATGTATCAGAAACAGGCTGTGTGACAAAAAAAAATAAATATATATGGGGATTTCCTACTTGCTTCTGAGGAATCTTGCGTATTGCAGAGTTTTTTTTCGGTGAAAACACTCACATATACATTTTAATTTTTTTTTCTGATCATTAACGTGTGATTCATTAGTGTCAAAAATCAAATTTAAAACATGTTATATGAAATACATACTTGAAATTCGTTAGTGACTACTGTGTCATCTTGTGATTATTGCATATGCTCGAGTTTGAAGTTCTTACTTTACCTACCACCAATTCCAATTTTGTCGTGCTGGTTTATATTCTGGTCCGATCAAAGTTTGTTGAGGCTATAGGTGCGTCATGAATTATTATGAGTGAAAAATTCACAAAGTTTCGTGGTGTTATTCATTTAAAATTTATAATATGTATTGATGAGCGTTAAAGTTAAAATGTTATACACATAGAATATGGTATTGATAAATATATCTAATATTCTAGAAAATTGTCAATGTCATACACTAATTATATGCTTTTTAGAAAACATTTTAAGTGCGCTTTTATTAAAGATTTTTTTTTAAAAAAAAATTCAAAAAAAAAATCAATTATTTTTAAATTATTTTCAAACCAGTCATAAATAAAAAATACATTAAGGCGAAATCATTGGCCAAATAATCAAATTGGAGCTATTACCCAGCACCAATTGGCACAACAATCCAAACATGGAAAAGAGGTCGAGGAGAAAGGGATAATTTTTTCATATTTTTCTATACTAAAATAACTTTTTTTTGGGTATCATATGGTAGTTATTTATCATATTATTAACATATATATCACCAAGAACAAAGCAATTAAATATGGGATGTGATATTCATACTCTATTTTTTACTTCTCTTACACTTTTTAAATTTTTGACCGTTAGATCAGATGAATTGAAGACGATAAAAGGACAGAAATTAACAAGGGACGTGAGAGAAGTAAAAAAAAGATGTGTGGATAGCACACCCCGTTAAATATATATTAAACTGTAGAATACTGGATCCTCACCGGATCCACTCCCTAGGGATCCCGCAATCATGTCCATTCATTTTATATCGTGCGGTCAATTTTCGTTAAGTACTATTTATATTTGAATTTTAAATTTTAAATTTTAAATAATTTCTGACCGTACGATATATAATAAATGAACACAATTGTAGAAACCTTAGAATCCCAAGGGAATGGATCCGGTGAGGATCCTGGTTCAATTAACATATATACCACCAAGAACAAAACAGTTAAATATATATATGAAACTGTAGAATACTGAATTATTTTTAACTTCATTTTGTATATTGGGAGTGTGCCCTCACATTTTTTGTGATTAGATTCACTTAACCCTCTGTCAATCTGGAAATCCATCGATCATATTCTTTAAAATATTCAAAGTACCTAATAAGCTATTTAAAATTAGCCAAAAGAAGAATCGAGATTTCTCCGGATCTCGAAGCTTAGCCAGCAAAGCTATTTAGACCCTTAATTTGTGAAGTGGAGCGCGTAAAATGAATTAATAAGAGTCGTATGATTTAAAATAAGTAGTCTGAATATCTAAGTTCACTTACTGCAGACACAGAGATCTTCATATAATTTCAATTTCCAAAAGAAAAACTTTATTTGAATGTGCACAAAATCTCCACCACCGGTTTTTGAACGTTCGAGTAATTTGATCGTTTATAAAATGATGGATTATACAGCACCAATGAGGGACCAAAAACAGATTAATACTTAGAAAATTCATTTAATATGAAGCAAAGCATCTCTTTCTTCTTGTCTTGAGGAAGATAACATGGGCGTAGGTAGGCGCAGGAGAACCACAAGTTCTGGATCTTTATTTGCCCTTTTGGAATCATTTATTTGCATAATTTTATCAATACAACTTTGGCTTTACATATTTTAGACATTGTAAACTGTGATGAAGCTTTATCTGTATATACTATTTGAGAGACACTTTGTTGTGCTCATTTCGTATTTTTTTAACGATCTAAATTGTTTGCATTTTAATATATCATTTATAGATTACTTTTATAAAGACTAGACAAAATCATTATTACATTCAATTGTAGTAAAGAAAAATAGATGAATATAATTTTTTTTTAAAGTAGTAATATGACTTTCATTTAATCGAATGGTCAAATAGTTTTGGACGTGACTCGTGAGTGATATCTAATAAAAATAAACAGTTGAATTATTAAAATACGATGTAAAGTGAGCCACACAAAGAATCTCTTAAATAAGCTTAATTGAGAAATCTTTCAACGAAGGAGACTATATGCACGCACTTATAGAAGTGCTCGAATGCAATCCAATTGGTGACTTAACTACTCCATATCATGATATTAACCACATATTTAACTACGTCGGCATTGAAATCTGGTCCTAGCAAAACTCACTCAAATCATAAAAGCGTTTAGTTTTCTAACTTTTGACCTAAATAAATAAACAAACACAAATTATTGATAAATTGTGAAAGGTACACGTCCTTAATCAATAAATCAAGACTAAACAATTTTGTAGTGCCAATAATAATACACCATAATGCTAAATTATTGAAAATTCAAGTAATAGATTATTGGAGAAACTAAATAACGTGTAGAAGTGTTCTAATTACTTGTTTCAACTTGCAAACCCTATAAAGGAAACCAAAACCTTCAGGGTCTGTTTGATGGACTGGATTTGAATAGGCCTTCAAGACATGATAGATTAGATAACTTACTTTATTTGGACTTATAACTTATTATGTCCAGTCATGTCTATCTCACACACATTTAACATAACTAACAACTAATTGGACTCGAATCCGTTTTAAGTGACCATAAGTCATAACCTATTCTATCTAGCTCAATAAACAAGGCCTCAACGTCAGCGTTCATTTTAGGAATGTGCTATCTACACACCTCAAATTACTTCTCACACACTCCTTGTTAATTTATGTTCGTTGATTTTTTTTAATTCATCCGATCTGACAGCCGAAAATTAAAAAAATGTGTGAGAAATAAAATGGAGTGTGTGGATATCACACCCCTCATTTTATGAACATTTTGTGTGTTGATACTTACTTAAGTCAAAAGTAGCACAAATATTAAAATAAAAAAGAAGAAAATAAAATAAAAATAATACACAAAAAAGTGGCGAGACATTTAAAATTAATAGAGAAATTTACATTGATAATTTAGCATGCACACCATAATACTCATTACAAATTCCAGAACCCACCTCCCTGGTCCCTCTCAATGTTGCCCTTTTCCATCACAATCACCATATATTGGATTCTCCTAATATTAATATCTGATTACATAAACAAAACCAAGTTTATCTTCCTTCCTCCTCCACTCATTTGAGACTATGACGCAATTCCAAACACCACCAACGCCAAAGACTAGGCAACAAAACGAATTGACCAATCGCACTTCTTGCCTTACACCCTGAACGTCACTGTGACGGTGTTCAAAACCAATAACATATTACGAAACGAGATAAGAGCTAATTAAAATACATAATAGTGCGTCAAGATTTTGAAATACCGAAACAGTGATATTCTGGTTAATGGTAAAATTTTCTACAGTTATCGTTGCCTTTGATTAGTTATTAGTATTGGTGAAGCATGTCGGCAGTGGCCATGATTGGTTGGTTAACATAAAGCACGTTCCAAGGGTTTATGAAACTGTTGTGATCGACAACAGGGGTGGTTTCAAAGTCTCCGCCGTAACCGCCGCCGGCGCTGATGTTACCGAGGATCTCGTTGAGCGACTCCAGTCTCTGGCTGAGCTCCGCCATCTGCGCTTTCAAGACCGAGTTTTCGGACTCGACATTCATGTAGTGCTGGGTGGTGATGTTCATGCTGGTCAGGATTTGGTTGTTCTCCTTCCGCAGCTGGGCGACCTGCGCCGTCAGATCGTCCAGGTGCTGCTGCTTCCGCATCCGCGACCGCCGCGCCGATTCGCGGTTCGACTGCATCCGTTTTCTCTTTCTTTGATCCACCAGATGACGCAGATCCCCTTCGGAGCCAGAGTTCTGAAGCTGAGTGGAACCGGAGGAATTTCCGCTTGAGGAAGCCATAGAAATATATGCAAACCTATGTAAAAACTTAGATTAAACCCTAAACACGAAGAACCAAGTACTAATTATTCAGATAATTAAACGCGATTATATATATAATATAGGTATATCTTAGGCAGTGCGGGGAGCTGATTTATGAGAAAACATAAAACCAGTAGAGGAAGACGACGGAGAAAGATTGGACGAGGTGGGTTCTGCGGCGGAGGGAGGAATCTACCATAAACCCGGAAAGGAGGATTTCACTGAGAACCGGCGACATGAATCTCAAACATTAAGATCCAGATTTTCAGCATTTAATTTTACAGAGTTTTATTTTCGGGAACAGAGAAATAAATCTCAGCAGAAACACAAGATTGTATTCAGAATTCAATCTCAAAGACTAAGATTTAACAGCAAAAACCCACAAATCAAAACCCAAAATTAAGCAAAAGAAAACACCCAGAAATTCTTGGAAGAAAAACCAACAGAGCCTCGGCCCTCAAGAGAAAGAAAGAACTCAGGAGGAGAATTTAAGCTCTCAGAATGATCTGTAAACAGAAGAGGAGGAAGAGAAGAGATGGGGAAGAGGTTTGTAATGGAAATGAGGGGTCAATTTATAGAAGGAAAATGCAATAAAAAATTCCAAAAGGAAAACCAAAGAAATTGGAAAATTGATTAAAAATGAAGAAAAACAGAAGAAAAAAAAAAGTTGGAAAAGTAAAGGGCTTTGGAATCTCCTCCCAAATACAAATGGGTGCATTAAGAGCAACTCCAGTGTAGGAGCCCTCCCCCCAGGCAATACACTATTCAATCCACCTAATGAACAGTAATTGTCTTAATGAACAGTGTATCCCCCTGGCAATAGCCTTTTTGCATCTCCACCCCTACACTTGAATAGCCCTGGCAATTGACAATAAAATATTAGTATTTTTTTATTTATAAAATAATACATAATATTTTTATTTGTAATTTTAGATAATATTTTTAATCGTTCTCATTGCGCAACGTGTCATTATCCGAAAAGCCAATAGCAATAAAATATTTGAATTTTTTTATTTATAAAAAAATTCAAAATAATTTTATTTGTAATTTTGGATTTCCGATAAGATTTGTAACCAATCACGTCGTGCCACGTGTCACAATCCGATTACAATCTTTGAGGATAGATTTCCACCAGATTTTTAACGAATGACGGCATGCCACATGTCATTATCTGAAAGAACAATTATTGGTGAGGGATTTCCGATAAGATTTGTAACCAATCACGTCGTGCCACGTGTCACAATCCGATTACAATCTTTGAGGATAGATTTCCACCAGATTTTTAACGAATGACGGCATGCCACGTGTCATTATCTACAACCTAATCCTTGCCCAAATCCTCTATATAATGAAACCCTCCATCCTCAGAAATCTCACACCAATTTTCTCAAGCTCTCTATCATTATTCATAGTTTCTGCTTCCTTCTTCACCAAAATCTCTGTCATTATTCATAGTTTCTGCTTCCTTCTTCACCAATGTCTTCTTCTTCTTCAAAGATGATGTGGGAAATCGATCAAGAAGAGGAAGAATTGTTTAACCAATCAGAAGGAATGTTCAATGCCGGGGATTGGGCCCAAAATGAGATGGAAGAGGATGATGAGCGTAGACGGAGAGATGACGACTCAAGAATGGCACGAGTCTCACATTCCCGTCGAGTCGTACAAGCTGTGGCTCAGATCTGCAGGCCCAACCGTGCTGTACACATTGATAGAAACAGGCAACGACGAGGTCAGGAGCTCTTGGACGATTATTTTGTCCGTAACAGTGCATTCCCTGATACGTACTTCCGACGTCGTTTTAGAATGGAACGACATTTGTTCAACAGAATCATGGGCGATGTTTGCAACCATGATTCTTACTTTGTGCAAAAGCCGGATGCATTTGGTGCTATGGGCCTCCTGCCTGAGCAAAAAATTACTGCTGCTTTGCGGATGCTTGCATATGGAGCAGCTGCAGACCAAGTGGACGAGATAACGAGGATGGAAAAATCAACCATTCTTGAGTCCCTGATGAGGTTTTGCTCGGCAATCGAATCTATCTACACCAATGAGTACCTCCGGAGGCCTACTCATATGGACTTGGAAAGGCTTTTGAAGAATGGCGAGATGCGAGGTTTTCCAGGGATGATTGGAAGCATTGATTGTATGCACTGGACTTGGAAAAACTGTCCAAGTGCATGGCAAGGCGCTTATGGGGACAGAAAAGGATCAAAAAGTATCATTTTGGAGGCGGTGGCATCTTTTGATACTTGGATTTGGCACGCCTTTTTTGGGGTTCCGGGAGCTCAAAATGATCTTAATGTCCTTGCCCAATCCCCAGTGTTCGATGAAGTCCTGCAAGGAAAGGCACCAAAAGTCACATACTGGGTCAACGAACGTAAGTACGACGGCCCATACTACCTAGCAGACGGCATTTACCCAAGGTGGGAATGCTTTGTCAAAACAGTGCCACGTCCACAAAGTGCAAAGGAAAAATACTTTGCAAGCTGTCAAGAAGGATGCAGGAAGGATGTGGAGCGTTGTTTTGGTATACTCCAAGCTCGCTGGGCTATTGTTAGGGGTGCTGCTAGAATGTTTGATGTGGAGTCGCTTCGATCTATCATGATGACGTGCATCATTCTTCACAATATGATTGTTGAAGATGAGTACGATTATGATACTGTTGATGAATATGAGCCAGACACGATGAACAATTCCAGAACACGAATATATTGTGCTCATGACGCCACCGAAGAACCCGTGCAACACGACCCAATACAAAGGGATGGACGTTACAATGATAGAGTCATTCAACGATATACTGCAATGCAAAGGCCATATATGCACAATGCTCGCCAAATTGACTTGATAGAACACCAGTGGAAATTGAGTGGTGCTGAAGATACTTAAGTTCATTAGTGTTTGTTTTTATTTAGGATGTTTATTTTATTTCATGTTGTGTGTTTATTTAGTTCATTTAGTGTGTTTTTTATTCGGTATGTGATGTAATTTTATTTGGTATGTTGATGTTATTTTATTTGGTGTGTTTAAATGTGTTTTGAATAAAGTACTAAATTCAATAAATTGGAAATAACAAAAAGTACTAAATTCAATAAATTGGAAATAACATAAAGTACTAAATTCAATAAATTGGAAATAACATAAAGTACTAAATTCGATAAATTAGAAACAACATAAAGTACTAAATTCAATGAATAAGAAATTACAACCTAAATTCAATAATCATCATTTAACCAATTTGTGGTGCTAGGATGATCTTCTCTTGTCATGCTAGGATGAAATTCTCTTGTCGTACTAGGACCATCTCCTCTTGCTCTCGCTTCTCTTGCACGCCTCCTTCGCACCACGTCTTCTTTCTCCGACTTCCAAAAATATTTAGAGTTTGGAGACTTCCCTTCTAAAGGCTCTTTCATAATGTTACGATCTTGTTCAGCCATTCTTTCTTCTCTTCTACATTCCCTTTCTTGCCGAAGTAGTTCTCTTTCTCTCTCATCAGCTTCAAATTTTTTTCTCAAAAGCTGCAGCTTTTGCATCCTCTCTAGCCTTATCGGCCTCATATTTAGCCATTTCTCGGGCCAAAGTCAATTCACCTTGGCGGGCAAGGTCTTCCATAAACTTTGCATAATCATTCTTTGAAGTATTACCTTTTCTCTTTGAAGCCTTCTTACCTTGAGGCCTAATTGGAAAACGGGTCGACCCCGACGCTTGTTCAACGGGGGGCGTTTCAGGCACTTCTTCTGCATCATCTTCATCAAGATCATGCGAGGCATGATCGGGTGTAGAGTGTAGAGGGGTGCTGTTCATGAAAACTTCTGGACCGATAGGCACAACTCTGAATTTAGGACAATCTTTGACAACATTCCAACATTCAACCCGGGTGAATGTTTTGTTTTTGCTTTGGATTTTGGCACCATACCAAGCTTGTGCTTGAAGTTCCTATACAATGCAAAAGAATAAATAATTATAACGAAAATAGGTAACAAATAAGTAATGCAAACAAATAATTATAATAATGAAAATAGGTAACAAATAAATAATACAAACAAATAATTATACTGAAAGTGGGTAACAAATAAATCATACAAACAAATAATTATAATGAAAATAGGTAACAAATAAAAATTATTTTGTTACCCGATCCGTTAAACTTTCCCCACTTCGAAGATTACCAGCAGCTTGTGCCAAGGCGTCTCGCCATGTACTAAAGGATTTGCTGAGTAGTCTCCAACGACTGGACAAAGATTCT
The DNA here is from genome assembly GCA_963580275.1 of Crataegus laevigata. Lineage (NCBI taxonomy): Eukaryota > Viridiplantae > Streptophyta > Magnoliopsida > Rosales > Rosaceae > Crataegus > Crataegus laevigata. Next base: position 1,835,860 of record OY756949.1, read on the forward strand.
TTGGTTCTTTTCCCACCAATTTTCTCAACATAATTGGCATGAATAAGACTCCACATTTCTCTCAACTGCATCTCATTACCCGAAATTGGATCATGAGTAACTTGAACCCAACTAGTACATAACGTAACATCTTCAATAAGTGTCCAATTCGTACCTGCATCATTAGTCATCTTCTTGGAAAAAATATAAAACTTTGAGAAAATGTGAATTTAGATTTATAGCAAAATAAATATAAAAAAGTAAGAAATTGAAATCAAACTTGACAATATATGAAATTGGATTTATAGAAAAATAAATATATAAAACTATGAAATTGAATTCAAACTTGACAAAATATGAAATTAGATTAATAGAAAAGTAAATATATAAAACTATGAAATTAAATTCAAACTTGATAATATATGAAATTGGATTCAAACTTGACAAAATATGAAATTGGATTAATAGAAAAGTAAATATATAAAACTATGAAATTGAATTCAAACTTGACAAAATATGAAATTAGATTTATAGCAAAATAAATATAAAAAAGTATGAAATTGAAATCAAACTTGACAATATATGAAATTGGATTTATAGAAAAATAAATATATAAAACTAGGAAATGAAATCAAACTTGACAATATATGAAATTGGATTAATAGAAAAGTAAATATATAAAACTATGAAATTGAATTCAAACTTGACAAAATATGAAATTGGATTGAAACTTTGAGAGAAGATATGAAATTGTGGTGTAAGGTAGAAGATAATGAGAAGGTATTTATAGAAAAGTAAAATCTTTTTTTTTTTAATTTTTCAAAAACTTTTTCGGATTTTTAAATATTTTTTTTACATTTTTTAAAATTTTTTGAATTCAAACGGTAACTTTTACAAATTTTAAACTATTTTTTAGTTTTTATTATTTTTTTAAAGTCTAATAACTTGGACCGTTGATCTTAGATCTAATGGATGATATTAAAAGAAGTTTTTTTTTTTTTTTTTACCGTTGGAAATCCAACGGTTCATAATAAAGAACCGTTGAAATCGAAGGGCCGTGGGGAAGCCACGTGGCCCCCAACGGTAACATTTTTTTTCTGGCACGCGGGCCCGATTTCTGCAAAATTGTTGACTCACGCGCCCCCACGCGCGCTTGTGGTCCACGCGCTGGGCTGAAAAAATATTAAAAAGGCTGGCTGACGTCGTGCTGACGTCAGCCTAGCTTAAATCCACTCAGGCGCTAGGGCGGGCCAAAATCCACGGGCTGCTTGCTCGGGCTCCATCCCTCCACCCCACTGGAGCTCCTCACTCGGGCTACAGGGTTGATTTGTCCACTGTCCATCGGGCTATTGCCCACATTGGACTTGCTCTAAAGGCTGGTTTGGTATTGCTGTGCTTTGAAAAAAAATTGTTTCTGCTGTGCTGTGAAATAAAGCAGCAGAGTGTTTGGTAAACTTTTTTTGTAAAAGTGCTTTTGAAAAAGAAAAAAAAGCAATATTATAGTGTTTGGTAAACTTTTATGTAAAACAGATGTGAAAAAACCCGGTTTTTCAAAGCTAGGTTTTGCAGCTTCCTGTTTTTGGCTTTTTTCACCCAAAACTGTGAAAAAAAAGTTGAAACTGAATGTTTACCAAACACAAAAAAGCTGCCAACTTTTTGTATAGCAGTTTTTTTCATAATCACTTCAGTACTAAACTAAGCCTAAATATATGTCTATTTATTACACATGTCTTAAAATTTAAATTTATTTAACGATGTTAAAAAAGGTGATGAGCATTATCATCTAGTGAAGATAGTGAGTAAAAATATTCTCTCTATAGAGATAAATTATTCAATGCCTTGGAAACACAATTTGTATAATAAATATAATAATACAATTAATTAAAATCATAAAAATAAAATTTTTTACAATTTTATTATTACACTTAATGCATGGAACTTGTCCCGGCAAACTGAATATCTCTCCCGCAAATGAGGAAAGGTTTGTTGGGGGGAGACGTTGGTAAGGCATGTGAAGTATGTACGAAATTTCCAGCTGGTGAGCAGTAACACTCATATATTTTTTTCTATAAAAATTTAATGACCCATTTTATGTTTTTCTTTTTTTTTTCTTTCTATTTTTGGTTGAGAAATTGAGAAAACTATCCGGTATGTGACATTATATTTTCCTATATAAATGTCGTAATTTTTATAATTAATTTTTTTTATCAGCATTTAACTACTTTTAAAATATTAATTTAGATATATTTTAACTTTTTTTTGGTCAGAAGAGATATTTTAACATTTATTTTTGTTGAACAAATAACGGATAATTACTTAAAATATTTTAATATGGAGATATTTTAACATTTATTTGTGTTGAACAGGGTAATGGATTATATAATAACAATTAGTAACTTCATGATAAATCGTCAATTTTATTGGATTCATTATCAACTAAAAGATTTTCATTTTTGTCAAATAATAAATGTTATATTAAAGAGTCGACAAAGTTTAAACTTACCTTGTGATGCAAAAACAATATTCTTTTTCCCCACTTTTATAAAGCAACTAAAATATTTTCATGTCAAATGATAATAAAATAAAATATAAAAAGAACGATGATTTTGTTTATTTAGTTTGTACATTTTGTACTTTTTACCTCTCTTTCACTGTCATATACCAGATTTAACCGTTTTGCTAGCAAGTTACAGGTTGTGCCTTTTTTATTGGAACTGAATCCTCTCTTGAGCTTAGGATGGGGATCCTCATGAGCACCCCATCCGGGCCGTTCAAACTTAATCTAACAGTTGCAATTACTATAACTTTTAAATGAGCCATTTGTTTGAAACCGTTAGATCAAAATTCAACAATCCGAATGAGTTGTTCAGGAAGATCTTCATCCTGAGCTTAGGAGGGAATCCAAATCCCTTTTTATTGATATAGAATGGAACAGGTGACACCTGAAAGTAGCAGAAGGAATCTCAGGGACGGAGGTGGTATAAAAGTAGTAGGACAAGGACAATACCGTCTTTTAAAAATATTTTATGTTGGGTTGTCAACCCCGTCTCCTTCGTTTCCAACCATATAAAAGCCCTACAAATTATGTGTGTTTAAATTTACAAATATAACCATGATTGTGTTTGTGTAAATTTTATTGGAATTTTATGATATCTTTTAGATCGTTTCTGTTTGTATGTTGATACCTAAAATATACGAAATTTATTTTCTATACTACTATAAATAAAGCAAATGAGGTGAGAAATCATGTCTCACAATTCACCAAATTGCCTCTCCTTTTTGTTGCGCTCCCTCTCTGCATCTCTTTATAATTCTTTAGTTAAATAGGCTTACAACATATATGACGATTTAAAAAAATGAAATTAATGGAGCTTTATTTGAATGAAAATTAAAATTACAAAAAAAAAGAAAAAAGTAGGAAGCGACATAGAGAGTGGAGGAGTAAAACTATGATTAGATGTGGGCGAGTGAAGACAAAAAAACAGCAAAAAATTACTTGTATGATTTTTTTTTTTCATGATATTTCTTTCAGTTTATGCATGGAATGGTAGAATAATATTTTCTTTGATTTCTGGTTGATTAAAAAAGACTTTATTAATAGATAATATAAGAAATAAACACATTATGTTACACTTAAATAATAATTTTATAATCAATAATTTTTAACATTTTGTCTAAATAGTTAGTTTCCCTGTGCTACCCTACTTTTATTTGGACCAAGAGATTCTTGACACGTGTCTAAAGATTTACTCGTTTTTATAATTAACCAATGATGGTTCCTCGAGAAAACACTATGTCAACATTTTCCCTCTCTCTCTCTCTCTCTCTCTCTCTGTCTCAAAAGGTCTTGGCGTTTCTGAAACTCCTTTTCTTTTTGCTGCTCTTTTCCTCATGAATTGAATGCTCTGGAGTTCACGAGAAAGAATTTCATAGCACAAGTTAGTTTATTATTGAGTACTAAAGATATAATTAGTGAATAGTATTTATCTTCACTTGTAAGTGAGATGTTTTAAGTTCGATTCTCGCTAAAAATAAATTTTGACCACATTATTACTAGTTCATTATGAGGCTAAGCCCACCCCATTTCACTTAGTAAAGATAATATCAATTATTTAAAAATTAAAAAAAAAGGGTTTCGTCCAGGCCGCCTAGGAGCTAAGCGGTAAATCATCACCACGATTAATCTTTAGGCTATTAAAAAATAAAAAAGGGAGCCTAGACCTAACTAGGTACCCATCTAGTCCGTCTAGATTCGCCTAGGAGCCCGCCTAGACTGTTTAGGTCACAATTCTTACATAAATAAAAAATAGATAATTAACTTTCATTTTGCATTTTATTTTTACAATAAATTGTAAGAGACTTGCTGGATACTTGGATGAACATTAATTATAATTTATATATCATTCTATTTTGTAATTTATGTGTCCTAATACAATAATGTATTTTTTAAGTAATAGTAGACATTTATTTATATGTATATCATAAATTTAATTAAAATTAAAAATAAAATAAAAACTTAAGCCCCCGCTTAAAAGCCTAGGCGCTAGGCCCTTAACGTTACCTGACTAGCGTCTAATGCATTTTAGAACCTTGCGTATGTCGTATTATTAGCAGTAGTAGAAGTTCAATTCCACGGTTAATATAGTTCAATTTTTTTTTCTTTTCAAAAAAGACGGAAGAAGAATATAAACGAAATGTTAGTGCAATTCAAATTGCGTGTCTCTATCTGGCTAATATATTTCAACTTTTACAAGTGTTTTAATAGTAGGAACAATACTTTCTTCTTTGTTCATGTTCATGCCTTATAGCTAGAGGGACCACGATGTCATTTCAGAACATCGCAATGAACACTACTAACAGCACTTTAAGCTCCAACAACAGTGATTGAGGTGAATTCTTGCTGGTTACGGTAAATTTATTCTCACCTGCAAGATTTTAATCTGCATAACGCATTATCTTAATCTGGATTATGTGGATCGTGGCATCACTTTCATATCAATTTGTCATTGTCAAGGACAATTTGCCAGCTCCACAGAAATGTAATAAAATAGCAAAAGATACACAAGTTGAAGGATTAAAATTAGAAAGATAACCTTATCATTTACGTACACTGCAAAGAGGGATCATTGTAAGATCAGAAGAAAATTTGCCACTGGATTGGTGTCCTCCTCACTTTTCCTTTTTGTAATGAAGCGCTGTCTATTTTAGCTAGCTATCTGGTGCGTGCATGGTCTCAAGTCACTTACGAGCAGGAATCTCGTTCCACTATAGTAAAATGAAATTATTCTTGCACGCAGGGAATGTGTATTTCCGCTTGTATCTGGAGCAAAAAAAGGACAGTGAGATATTGAAGAAGTCCTATACAGTGCAAGTATGGTCTATGTACGATAGTCCTATTTCTGTCTCCTTTTTACTACAGTAAGAAGCTTCTCCCCATATAGTTCTATTCCTAAACCATAGTTCTATATACACACTTAGCGAGTGTAATATTTGTTGACAATGAATCTTACACTTACGAGAGAAGGGACTTTGTATGAATTTATAAGGAAATTGAGTTACTTTCTATATTTCGAACTGATTTATGGTAGAACCTCAATTTTTTTTTCTTCATTTTATTGTTGGAAATTACTATCACACGTAAGATCTTTTATCGGTGTAAATTACTATCACACTTATCTTACGTTGCAAGTGAAGGAAAAATATTGGCTTTTAATAATAAGTTATAAAGTTTGGTCTTCAGTAGTAGTTCACATCTTGACAAAGCAAAAAAGTGATTTGGCATGTAACTAAGCGGAGCATTAAAGTAATTGGTTGTATGAAGAGTGAGTTAAAGTGAATGAATGATTCATTACCCTCATACAAGGTCAAATTAAACACGCCTTAAGACCTCCGTTTTGTAGGAAAACCCTAACCCAACTGATGGGTAGCAATTCACACCTTGACAAAGCAAAAAATTGAGGTCTTCACTCTGAATCAGAATAAAGCATGAGAGACGCCAAAATAAGCCAATAAGATTATTAGGTGCTCTCTTTGCTCCCAAAGGCCACAACGAGCAGGTTAACTTTTTTCTGAAACCCTAATTTCTGTATTCCTCTCTGGTGTGAGTGGAACCCAGCTCTCTCCCCACCATGCACTCTACTTTGTTCCTTTTTTCCTTTTCCGTGCCTCAAACTCATTGACTCTACTCTCTCTCGTCCCCTGCACCATTATTTTTACTGTCATTTGGTGCCCACCAGAAGCACTAGTACGCCATATTATTGTCTGCAACTGCAAGCTCTGGAATATCAATTTAATTTAATTCTTGCAAAAGATTAAAATTTTAAAAAAAATATGGTGCTAGATTAAATATTTAATTTAATCCCTTGAATGTACTTTTATCAAAATTTGCATTCAATTTTTGTTATTTAATGTGTATTTTTATTTAATCTCTCCACATTAAATTTTAATTTTATTAATATGCACATATTTAGTTTTTCAATTATAAATGAACGTAAATGAGAAAATATTAAAAGAAATTTGTGATACAAAATATATAAATACATAAGTGCAGAGAAATGATTGTGCCGAAATATATAAAATTGACTTTTTTGTACCAAAATATTTGTACCTACATGATTGTACCGAAATATATTATAATAAACCTAAATGTATTTACCGAAATGTATTATATTGAATTAATGTACCTAAATGTCAATACTGAAATGTATGTACCAAAATGTACGTACTGAAATGTTAATACCGAAATATATGTACCAAAATGTACGTACCTAAATGTCAATACCGAAATATATGCACCAAAATGTATATACCTAAATGTCAATACCGAAATGTATGTACTTAAATGTCAATACTGAAATGTATGTACCAAAATGTACGTACTTGAATGTCAATACCAAAATGTATGTACCAAAATGTACGTACCTAAATGTATGTACCGAAATATAATATATTGAATTAATGTACCTAAAGTCAATACTCAAATATGTGTACCAAAATGTACTTAACAAAATGCATTATACTAACCAAAATGCATTATATTAAATCAATGCACTACTATGTTTGTACCGATGGATATATCGAAATATTCAAATGTATTAATGTATCTAAATGAACATACAAAATTGTTATCGGAATATATATTATAAAAAATTAATTGCCTAAATGTAGACACTAAAATATATTATGATGAATGAAATAAAAATTAAATTTAAATGTAATTAATACATTAAAATAAAAATAAAAATAAAAATAAAAATAAAACATCAAAATATAACTAATAAATGATATGATTAAATGCACTAGGGACTAAAATTGGATTTTAATCTTACATAAGGTTATAGTCTAAAACTCATATTTTTTAAATATTAAAATGAAGTTTTCTATTTCTTGTTTTTGCATCTTCCCTATAAAGATAAGGGGTCTTTGTGACTAACAATTCACTCATAACTTATTTTTTAAATTACTGTGACTGTTTGTAACTTAATGATTAATTAGTAGTTTAATACACATAATTAAGTATACTTTACAAAAAGCACTAATATATATTAACATTTCAACCGACTTTTATTTTCTAATGAAATAGCCGGCCAATTGTCACATCCCGGCCCAGGCGCAGCCACCTCCCGGGCCCGCTCCACCACCGTAGCACGATATTGTCCGCTTTGGGCCTTGACCATGCCCTCACGGTTTTGTTTCTGGGAACTCACGAGCAACTTCCCAGGAGGTCACCCATCCTGGGATTGCTCTAGCCCCCTTCTCGCTTAACTTCGGAGTTCCAACGGAACCCGAAGCCAGTGAGCTCCCAAAAGGCCTCGTGCTAGGTAGGGATGGGAATATACATTTAAGGATCACTCCCCTGGGCGATGTGGGATGTCACAATCCACCCCCCTTAGGGGCCCGACGTCCTCGTCGGCACACACGCGGCCAGGGTTTGGCTCTGATACCAATTGTCACATCCCGGCCCAGGCGCAGCCACCTCCCGGGCCCGCTCCACCACCGTAGCACGATATTGTCCGCTTTGGGCCTTGACCATGCCCTCACGGTTTTGTTTCTGGGAACTCACGAGCAACTTCCCAGGAGGTCACCCATCCTGGGATTGCTCTAGCCCCCTTCTCGCTTAACTTCGGAGTTCCAACGGAACCCGAAGCCAGTGAGCTCCCAAAAGGCCTCGTGCTAGGTAGGGATGGGAATATACATTTAAGGATCACTCCCCTGGGCGATGTGGGATGTCACACCAATGGTAGACACGGTGCAGTAGCAGTGTAAAAATTAAATGGATTTTTAACCAAAATGGTTTTTAAGATTGACATAACTTTTTATTTAGTCTTTAACATTGAAAATCAATAAAAGTGGTCCCTAAAGTTGTTCAGCGTAAATTATTTTGATCATTTCGTGAAAAATTTGTCAATATTCTCTTTAAATTGTCACCTGAAAGACCATGTGGCCACCTTTTTAATGTATTTTTGTCAAACCAACATCTCTACTTAGCGAGGATATTGACAGATTTTTCACAAAAGAATCAAGATGATTTGGCAAACTCAAAAACTATTTCTATCAAACTAAAGAGTTGTGCCAATCTCAAATACCGTTTTAGCTGAAAAACCAAATCAAACTGCATGCCTTCTATACTGGCCTGACCTTTAAATTAATGAATTGTTGTAGAAACATTTGGAATACATTGAAAATGGTTTAGTGAGGGTCGTATGCCTAATAGAGGGCTAATTGTTGTGGATTGGATGGGCAAAAAGTGGGATGTGGTCTTTTGAGCTGAAAGCTTCTTACTCGTGTGATGCAAAATGCATGCCCACAATTGTTGGAAATTCTTTTGGAGCCAATTAAATAATTCAAATGCTCTTTACAAGTAACGAGTCTTTAGTTTTTGTTGTAGTATAAATTTAGAGAGGGAAGAGAGAGGGGGATCGGCATAGAGATCAGGAAAGAAGGGCTTAAGAAATTTTTGTTGATATTCTTCATGTTTTGTGTCTTTATTTTAGTATATATGACGGGTTTTACTTGCCTCAATACATAATTTAGTATGAAATAGGATTTATAAACATAATCTATTATGATTTACACAATCACGTTCACGTTCCTAATTAATTTATTAAATATTAACTGCAACACTTCTGCAATTTTTTTGCTACATTTTCGACTTAGTTTACTCCTATTGGCCTTCATCGCTGGGCTAATATGTAAAGAATCAAACAATGTTCTTGTGAACGGGCCGAACTCATGACCTATTTTTTTATACTCTCTTACATGTGAGTTGTCCTTAATTTTTTTGGTAATTTTTCTTATTGTTGACACATCATATAATTTACAAATTTAATTTAAAAAATTGATCTACGTAACATTACTAGTATATTTTCCTATTACTTTTGACTTTTTACCTCTCAAATTGAGCCACATTGATAGAAGTTTGTTGAACTAAAATGACAGGAGTAACATCTTTGGATAATTACAAAACATAAAAATCGAGTTCATGGAAGAAAGTTTGATAATCACGAGAACAATGTCATAGACCACTGTCGTAATGAACCATACAAACTTTCTGTGTTCATAAAAAAAAGTTGGGATGGATTCACAAGTGTAGTCTGTGTACACAGATAGTTTGGTGGCAATGTATCTTTCACTCATTCTAGAAAAAACGAGTTGATTGTGATGGGTTTGTAATTCCGTTGATTAGCAGTATTCATCTTCGTACTCGAGGTTTCGTATTTGATTTTCTTTTAAACATTTTTTTTTGTTGGACGAACAACGCTATCGTTTGTATATAAAAAAAAAATCAATATGAAGCAAATACGCAATTAAACTCCTTTTATACTTTTGTTTGCCTTCTGTCTTCCATCATTTTCTTCTGTCATATACTACCATCAAGTGGACCTAAATTTGAGTTTTCATTGCCAGAATTCTCTGTCTTTTACCAAAAAACAATTACGTGATGGAGCACATTGATGAAAAGGTTTGGGAGAGATGCCAATACGTAATTAAAAAGGTCAACTGCATCGTTTGAGACGTGATTCTCCAAACAACATTACTCCAAGCACCATATTTGCTTCTCTTTTTTTGTTTTTGTTATCAGGTGTCGATCAAGATATCTTGAGAGAGATCGAGATCGAGAAAGTGGTAGTTGGTTCGTAGGGTCTAGATTCAGCCTTTTGCAAAAGGGGTCCCCGAAACAAATTTTATTTGGTCTTCTTTTGCAGCCATGATTTTCACCTTTATTTGTGGGGTTTTTTCTGAATTTCCTTAGCATTTGAGGCTGTTGGTGCTTGTGCTTCTTTCGGTAGTGAGTATATGTCTCTAGAAAAAAGTTGGGACTTATCAATCATCTACTCTTAACCATGACTGCTTTAAAGAAAATATGGACATGCGGATGCTGTCGATTTGTCCTTCATATGTCGCTGTAATTATTGATATATATTATCGATATGGTAAAGTTATATTTGTTAGACACTAGTAAAAAATACTCTTTGAGCAACGAAATTTTGAACCAAATATTTTGTTGCCTAAACCAATTTATTTTCTTTTTTATTTTATTGTTTTTTGAAAATTTTGCACGACGAATATCAATATTTGGTCGCCTAAACCCTATTTACTTTTTTTTTTAATTTAATTTTATATTTTATATTGTTAAAGTAAATTATTTTCTTTGCGCGACAAATCATTATTTGGTCGCCTAAACCCTATTTGTTTTACTATATTTATATTTTAAATTGTAAAATAAAATTATTTTATTTTTTTATTATTTATAAATAACAAAAATTTGCTCAACAAACATATATTTCATCATGCAAAATCCTTAAATTTGGGCGGGCGCTAAAAATGGGATGCGAAATATTTTTTAAGACTTTGCGCGAAGAATCCTTCGTCGCGCAAAACTTGGCGCGACCAACACTTCGTTGTGCAAAACCCTGAAAATTTGGACGGGCTAAAAAAATGGGACACTAGAAATTTTATTTTTAAATTTTTTTTTAGACTTTACGCGACCAATATTTCGTCTCGCAAACTCATATCCTTCATCGCGTAAAGTGATACGGTTTTTAAAACTAAAATAACTCCTCCACAATTTTCTCAATGTCTTTCTCTATTCTCTTATCTTTCCTCTCTTTTCCTCTTCCCAAATCTGACTCACTCCTCTCACTTAATTTCTCTTCTCGATCTCTCACTCTCACTTAATTTCTCTTCTCTATCTCTCACTCTCACTCACTCTTTCTTCTCTATCTCTCACTCTCACTCACTCGCTCTTTCATCTCTCTCATTATCTCTTTTAACTCTCTCACACTCACTCCTCTCTCTCATTCTCACTCACTCTCAATCTTGCTTGTCACATCCTGAGGCTTAACTCCATCATAGCACGATATTGTCCGCTTTGGGCCCCACCACATCATCACGATTTTGTTTCTGGGAACTCACACGAGAACTTCCCAGTAGGTCACCCATCCTGAGATTGCTCTCGTGCGAACTCGCTTAACTTCGGATTTCCGACGAACTCCGAAGCCAATGAGCTCCCAAAAAGCCTCGTGCTAATTAGAGGTGGGAGTGTACATTTAAGGCTTACAGGATCCTCACCTCTAGGCGATGTGGGATCTTACAATCCACCCCCCTTAGGAGCCCGACGTCCTCGTCGACACACTTCTAGCCAAGGAGTGGCTCTAATACGAAATTGTCACATCTCGGCCCGGGCTCGACCACTTCCTGGGCTCGACTCCGTCATAGCATGATATTGTCCACTTTGGGCCCCCACACACCCTCATGGTTTTTGTTTCTGGGAACTCACACGAGAACTTCCTAGTGGGTCACCCATCATGGGATTGCTCTCGCGCGAACTCGCTTAACTTCGTAGTTCCGACGAACTCCGAACCCAGTGAGCTCCCAAAAGGCCTCGTGCTTATTGGAGGTGGGAATGTACATTTAAGGCTTATAGGATCCTCACCCCTGGGCGATGTGGGATCTTACATTGCCAAAAGGTATTTTCTCCCCAGATTTTAACTTTTTTTCATTAATATATGTTTTTGGAGTTAATTAATTGGGTTTGGTGTGGGGTGGAGTTTGGGGTATTTGACCATGTTTGTTTTGTTCGTAGGGAATCGTCGAGACTTTGACGGCAAAAGTTGAGGATTAGGACGTTATCAGGATCTCCCTCCACTACCACCACCTTAGACTTGTATTAGGATTTTATTATTGTACTTTTTTAATTGATGTGTACATTTTTAGTATAATATACTATGGATATTTTGATCACTGTTTTTCATATGTAATTTTATTTTGAATATGTCAATTTAAATTAAAGTAATTTAAAAAAATAAAGATACAATTAAATTAAATTAAAAAGTAAAATTCGAAAAATCTTGGGCTACCAAATATTTTATTGCGCAAACAATTACTATAATTAAATTAAAATAAGAGAAATAATAAAACAAAAATAAAATTCCTTGCGCAACAAAATATTTCGTCTCGCAAACAATTAATTTCGCTGTGCAAAATATTAAATTAATTTAATTTAATTAAAAAATCAAAATCAAAAACTTTGCGCGACGAATATTTATTTTCGTCGCTCAAACTCTACCGTAACGAGCTTTGTGCAACCAATCATGCACGACAAAAATTTTGTCTCACAAGGTTTTGCGTGACGAAATCATGCTTTGCGCAACAAATCTTATTTCGTCGCGCAAAGTGTTTTTTTTAGTAGTGTAGAATGTATTCATATGGTTGTTGGTTTATTGTCTTTTGTGTTCGCAAGTGCATTTAACTGCAACGTAGAATGACTGATAATCTCACGCAAGAACATTAGTAGTGATTATAATTATATTTGGACAACATACCAAATTAGTATGTGTTGGTGAAGAAACAACTTTATCCTCTTCAAGGCTCTCTCCTTTAATTTTAAGCTACTAGCCTACATGTGAATATCATGAGCCCATGATCAAGCATGGAAGATCAGTTGTGTACGTTAAAGTAGTGAGTTTTAGAGTATAAAGTAGGCTAATGTACATCTAGTGCTGTCGTCTCACCTTTCTCTGTACTCCTCTTACCAACCTTAAAACTAGGGTTACTTGTCCATCAAATATTCTTGCATCTGCCTTCGTTGTGAAGGCAATTAAATCATGTAGGTATATGCTCTCCAGATGTCGAGTTTATTATTTGCAGAATAAGGATTTTTTGCTCATCATTGGTAGAATCCTAACGAAAGACGTGGTGCACAATTAAGTGCAATGATATTATGGATTCATACAGTCGACACCACTTAATGGAATAAGGCTTGATTGTTGTTAATTGATAGAATCCTATTTGATCATAGTTCTTAATAAGAAATGATATACGTACTCTTTTCTACATACCTCTCTTGATTTCTAGTCCTCTAATTGACTAAATCAAAAGAAAACAACGAACACAATTGAACATAAATGCATAGAGGGAAAAAATGTGTTGTTTTGCCAACTAGAGTTGGTAAGGATTGTTCTCTTTAAACATTTATAATAAATAAAAAAATTATGATTTCTCTTTCTTATTCAGTGATTAGTTTAATATTCTGGTTCTGCAACTAGCTAGGGTTCGACACAAAATCCCTAGTTGATATGCTGGGAAATGAAAGGAGCTAGTGATGAACTGTGAAATGAAGGGTTCGTAAATTCCCCCTTGCAATCAGTCAATCAAGGCGGTGGACGTGATATTAGAATGTATAAAACTTAAACAAGATGACAAAATCGTCCAATACACTTTTTGGTCTAATTATCTATATAATTATAATATATGTATGCATGCATGAAACACTTAATGCTCTAGTCGTGCATATGCGCAAGAACCTTCCCGTGCAGTCTTCCAATGTCTTCCAATAACTAGTGGATTCTTCTATTTTGATCGGCTGGAATTATAAATATATCTGTATAAAAGAATGAAATTCAATATGCCCAAAAACCTAATTAAATCATGAATCAAAGTTATTTTATTTTGAAATATGAATCTATGTACCTCTGTTATTCTCTACAAATGAGCACACTACACTAATGAACACGTCTAACACATGTCTTAGAGTCTATAACAAGATCTCGAATGTAATTGTTTCACTATTTTTTTTTATCTATATCTTCTATTACACGACTAGTCAAGTTAAGCAAATGGTAAAATGTGTTAAATGTAAATTCTATATCAGTAAATTAAAGAACCGACCTTGCATGTCTTTACAAAAAGTTAAGATACTTCTATATTTCCAACCGATTTTGTGGTGAAATTTCAACTTTTTTTTTTCCTGTTATTATAATAGTTGAATATTTTATGGAATCTCTACATATGAACATCATGCTTAGTTGGCTAGCTAGGTTAGTTTGGAGCATGTCTATAACAAGATCTTGAATGTAATTGTTTCACTATTTTTTTATCTATATCTTTCATTACACGACTGGTCACGTTATGAGAGTAGCAAAATGTGTTAAAAGTGTAAATTACATTCAGTAAATTAAAAAAACCGACCTTTCATGTCTTGACAAAAAGTTGGAAAAACTTCTATATCGCCACCCGATTTTACAGTGAAACATCAATTTTTTCCTGGAAACTATTTTATGGAATCTCTACACATATGAGCACCATGATTAGTTAGCTATCTAGGTAGGTTAGTTTGGTAGTTGAAAAGTTGAAAGGTGCCCAATAAGTTGATTGGTTGGTTGGACGTACGTCAAGAACCAAAAAGAATTGGCCCTAATTCTTTGGTGGAGACGAAGACAGATTAAAGGGTATAATATGTCGGTGGTGCATAATTTTTGCATGGATGTTTTGAGATCAATAACTCAAAAGAAATTTGTGTCAAAGAAGGACGACACTCACTCTCATCCAATTAAAACTCTCTCAATTTTCTGAAAAGGGCAAAAGGAGAAAAGAGTTCCACCAAAAATACAAAAGAAAAAAAAAAGAAAAATCTTGCTTTAATCGTCGCTTTCTCATATGTGGCATTGTTTTTTAATTCGTGGGAACATCACCACGTGAAAGACAACGCCAACTTGGCATGTATATTAGTTAGCGGGACGAAAAACTAATACGGGTACCGAAAACAAAAGTCACAAGATTTAAATATTATACATATTATGCAAGTGGCTTTTTACTATAGTGATGGAAAGAAGTTAAGTTCTTACATGACGGCGTAATTCAAACCTTGTCGGTTGTTAATCTAATAAATAATCTAACAAAATTTATCGTTTGATTAAAAAAAAGTATTATACATGTAATAAAAGCGATCGACATAGTCAAATACTACAAACATATGTATATTGGGACCACGGTTCGGACCACTCAGAGTTCGGGAGATATACATGTGTAGGTCTTATGAGGACCCTCCAAATGTTTGATACAGATCCCTTTTGTACCCACTAAGCGTTCGATGTAATGCCTGCAAGCCTATGTCGACAGGTTACGTCGACAACATTCGACAAATTATCTCGATATCACTCACCAGATTGTTTCCGCATACGTCGATGTCTGTTGGCATGTGCACAACATAATTTGGTTGACGATAATAACCTCACCAAGTGTTTGACGAAATGCTTGAGTGAATAACTGAAGTTGTTTTTTGCGCGTAAAAAATTACTAGTGAGGAGCATGCTTGTAGACCATCAGTTTTAAAACGGACAGGCCCTTTTCTTGGAAATTGGCCCAGGCCTTCTTGAAGAAGAAGGAGACACTCCAACCCAAACCCAATTCGGGCTTTGCCAGAGACGTCTACGGATTTTAATTGCCGAGGTCAATAACGAGGGGCTTGTGACCCAAATGTCGGGACATTAAAGATGGTGCAGAAGGTAAGTGCCTGAAGTCGATCTCATTCCTCACAAAGGAAAAACGATCCCGACAGTGACTAGTACTGGAGGTATACGCGGCGGAAGGCGCGTATACCATGACTAGTCTTCCTGTATACACAGGAATGTTGGCTTTAACAAAGCAGCCATATGGTTCTCTCTACTAGGACAGCAGTTCTAGCACACCGACCACCTCTTATGGACCTCCATTTCTTTTATGATTCATTCAATCTGACGAACAAAAATACACATCGAAGCGTAGAAATCACTCTTAATTTTGAACTGTGAAACTAATCGAACAGTGAAAGGAGAAGTATCACTGCATCGGTGTCTCGATAGCTTGCCTCCATGGTAAAATTTCAGTCGATCATACAAAATTTCGCGGACATAAAGTGGTATCTTCGTTAATTACAAAAGGAAACCAGTTCTAGACTCCATAGACGTACAAAAACACACATATATACAAACTACGCCACCAATCGTATGCAGGGCTCAGGCTCATAGCTGCTCGTAACTTATTATTAACAAAGGTACTGAAGGCGTGAGCGACCCGCTGAAGCATGCTGCTTCAAGATTATTGGAATGGAAGACGCATTTCAAAGTTCTACGTAGCGAAGCTAGAAAGAAGATGATCAGGAAAACACTGCGGCATTGTCTGTAGCAGCTTCGGGATGGTAAAGAAGCATTTCCCTCCACATCATCTCCCTTATCGTCTCTTCTCCCAAATCCTCGTCTATGTCGAGATCAATAGGTACCTCGGCTGGAGGGTTTATACTAGGATCATACAATGGGGCCATGTATGGGTGTTGGAGTGCTTCAGTGACGCTAATCCTCTTTGATGGATCAAAAACAAGCATCTTCTGCAGTAGATCAATTGCTAGAGGATGAGCATCAGGGTAAAGGCGGGTAAAGGGGGTCCCCGGAGAAAAGGGCAGCGATTTTATGTATTTCGTTGCCTTAGGATTGTCTATAAATTGGAGATCCTCCTCCCTCTGGCTGCCAAGGATGTTAATTATGCGGTTGAGCTGGTTGAGGCATTCTGTACCAGGGAAGATAGGTTTCCGGCCAAGAAGCTCAGCAAAGATGCACCCAACAGACCACACATCAATCGACGTTCCATAGTTGTCACAGCAGAGCAGGAGCTCAGGGGCACGGTACCAACGAGTGACAACATACTCGGTCATGAACTGGTCCTTTCCTGTGCTGGTGCGAGCTAGACCAAAATCACATATTTTTAAGTCACAGTTTGCGTTGATAAGAAGGTTTCCAGGCTTCAAATCACGATGGAGAATGTTTGCAGAATGGAGATACTTTAGGCCTCGAAGCAGCTGCAAGGAAATTCTATTTTCTTCAGTACAAGTGAAAAAAAGTTTAACATGAAAGACAACTGTGAATATATCCTCTCCAAAAGTTTTAAATTCGAAACAATGGAGGACAAATTCTGTGGAAAGAAATAAATTAACAACAAGAAGTACAAAAAAGGGTTTTTCCGAAAAAAGAAAATGAACCGAGTAAAAACAAATCTAGCGGCTCAATCCATCCATCATACTCATCCCTTAAAAGCCCTAGTCTAAACCAAATCAATAATTCAAATTCAATCTAGCACCACTCGACAATCTAGCATGGTTACGTTAATTCTACAATGCAACAAATTATATGAGACTTCTATTTTCGACAACATTAGTGCAGCGGCCTTGTCTCCGAATTTTCATAAAACCGAGCGAGAACTATCAAAAGTGTTCTGCAGTATCAGCTTCCATGAAGCATCCTAAAGCGCAAACATGTCTCATCTTCCAAGTAGCTGGACAAGATAGCAAAGCAAATTCGACAATATATGTACGAGAGTACGAGTTCATACCAGATTAAATCACCAAATTGGTAACAATTTCACTAACAAAACAAAGCAAAAGATAATCCGAATCCGAAAACAATCAATTTACATTACCTGAAAGAGGAAATACTGACAGTGGTCATTGGAAAGCGGTTGCGAAGACTTGATAATCTGGTGGAGATCGGTATCCATGAGCTCGTACACCAAGTACACGTCTTTAAAGCTCTTCCTCTGAATCGGCATCATCACATCCTTCAAGGCAATCACATTCTCGTGCCGGAGGTGCTGCAGCAGCTTCAGCTCCCGCAGCGTCCGCAGCGCGTCGATTCGGTTCTCGAACGCATTGTTGATCTTCTTAATCGCCACCTTCTCGTTCGTCTCCCTGTTCACCGACGAGCAAACGATGCCGTACGCTCCCCGCCCGATCGGCTTGATCGGCACGTACTTGATGTCGATCTCGAACAGCGTCTGCCACATCAAGTAGTAATGCTTCCCCTTCGACCCGATCCCGTTCGGAGGCTCCACTTGCGTCGCCATTTTTCCTTCACATTAACAAATTCGATTAATTTCTTCTTTTTTCCCGCAGAAAGCTATCGGATTCTCATCAAACAAACAGAAAGATTTTACCTTTTTTCAGTCCAGTCCCATCCACTCCGCTATCCCACGTCCGAATCAGTCCCAATTCTCATCCAATCCACCGCAAATTTGCCCCAATTTCACCGACACAAACCCTAGTTCCAATTTCGCGCCGGAATTCACCGAATCAAGTCATCTGGGATTGGGAACTCGGATTCCGATCTGGGTGTGTAGAAATATCGGCGTTTGACGAGCGGAGAGCTGTAGATTCGTTATCTCGTCGCGGTCGGAGCAGAGAGGGGAAGAGCTAGTGACAATCATGAAGATTTTAATTACTTTTTAATATTTTCTGGATTATTATTTTAATTTAATTATTATTTATTTCTTTGTTTTTGTCCACTGGATGACGAATCGCAGCATCTCCCACCGGATTTCGCTCTTGTAACGCTAGCGAGAATACCAACGGATATTTTTCATCGGCGGGACCCATTTTTTTTGCAGGGCGGGGATTCAACGGCCCCGCTACGTCGTCGTCTCGTTGGAGTCACGTGATTGGCTCGTGACTTTAAAACGTGGCGCCAAATCAGTAGCCGGAGGGAAAGCTTTCCGTTACGAGTCCGAAAAGGAAGAGGAAGCTTCGAGCTTTCGCAGAGAGAGGTACGACGGCATCGTCTTCCGCCACTGTAAGTCTCACTCTCGCTCGCTCGCGTTTGATTCGGTTCTTCAAAGTTTTCGAATTTCTGTGGCTTCAGGCTTCGAATTTTGAAAGTTCGATGCAGATCGCGGCGAAGTTCGGAAGGGAAGCGCGGAGGTTTTCTTCCGGAAAGTGAAGGTCTGGAAGGAGGACGGCGACCCCGTCTTTGTAGGTATTTTCAGTATTCGTATTTATTTATTTAGAATAATTTAGATTAATGCATTCGTGAAAAACTAATCAAATTTCGGTTTTGCGTGATTAACATTAATTTTGTTGCGACGACGAGAGTGAATTCGTCTCCCTCTCTTGTTCTGGAATTTTGAGAAGAATTTCTAGAGTTGTTAAAGATTACCTCGGGTCCTTGGCGAAGAACCGTCGCGAAAAAAATTCGTGCTTGTGTGCGAGTTGCTGGACCAAATCATTGTGAGTGTCTTCAAAGTCCTGCATTTTGTGACTTTATGTGTATGTTCAATGAACCGGTTGTGGTTGATCCTGTGCAGTTACTGCCTCCGGGTTCTGCTGGAATTTTTTCGGTATTATTTATGTAATAATTTGCATTCTGGTGGCAGTATTTTTGGTTGGTTCTGATTGAATTGTATGGTTTGATTGACTTGCTAAACTTGCAAGGTGGTGTCAGGCCAAAAGAATGCCAGTGACGACAATCGCAAAATCTGTTGATGCATATGAGCGTGGAGGTGGAAAGAGAGGAAATTTTTGTGGACGTAATTGAAAAAATGAGTGTTACATTCAGCTCCAGCGTAAGTACCTCGTGTTCGGCTCGCCATTTTTAATTTCTTGTTAGCGTCGCAACTCCCGGGTGCTGTTTTAATTACTATGATGTTGTTCTTGCAGGGGATATATACGTACTTCTGAGATTGATGGTACCATCCAATTGAAGAGTGTTCTCACAGGCAATCCAGAAATCCGACTTGCTCTTAATGAGGAAGTGAGTATTGGAAGAGGTGGAGGGTCAGCCTATGGTAATCATTCTGCTGTAGAAAATGCTTTTAGGATGTCGGTAGTCTTTGTTAACTTTCTTTCTTTAATAGTTTGCTGGGATTGAGTGTGATCTGTGAGATTAGGATGTCGGTACTGTTAGTAGCATTGCCCTCTTAATCTGATTATGCTGCCTCTTCCAACAGATTATATTTTAGGAACAGGGCTTGTTATACTGGACGATTGTAATTTCCACGAATCTGTACATCTTGATAGTTTCGATGTTGACAGAACACTTACGTTGGTGAGTCTGATTGAGACACTGTAATTTTTAATCGTCTGTGGTACTTCTTGAGGATGGAGATATAACTACTTTTCTGTTAGTTCTAAAGTTAATAGATCGCGCCACTGTTTAATTGGAACCAACAGATGGTGAATTTCTTGTCATGAATTACCGCATCACTCAGGAGTCCAAGCCTCCCTTTCGTATTAATCGTTAATTGAAGAAACAGGACTGCTTAAGGTGAAGAAGTTCACAAAATTCTCGTATCTTAAAATAGTAACATCTGATTCAATCCAAATCACGTTGTCTGTTAGGCTGACGTGGTTAATAAAGTGCGTCCTGATTTCCCCTCGAGCATTATTGCAGATAAAATCCTTGTGCAGATTCCACTGCCAGCATATACATCAAATGCCTACCTTAGAGTTGGAGCAAAAATAATGTTAGATTTCTGGTCAGCTGTCTTATATTTTGCTTCTGTTGACTGAAGAGCATAGACTTTAATTGTTAACTTTTATTTGTAGATATTTGACCTATACTGTACCAAGCTAGCCATTGATCATTAATGTATGATAATGTTATACTTTTATAAGCAACTCCACATATATGATTTACTGAACTTCTCGGCAATGTTATCGTTGGTTATGATTAACCATATAGAAAAGCATATAAAGGAACTCTTGTGTAAACATTGATGCTTTCAAGTAGGGTTCAGGACTGACAGGATCAACAACAGTGGAGCAATTCCAGTTAGGCAGACAATTTATTTCCTAAATTATTCCTTATCTTTCTCCTCTTTAATATGTTTCATGCAATTGGCCCTTGTATATTACACACTATTTATTATGTTTCAGTTCAAACTTGGGACAGCTTTTAGAAAATTTGGATGAACTTTTACTCGGCGATAAATCTTAAGGTAACCACATGCAAGAATGGGGAAAAACAACTCATGGGTTTGCTTCAGTGTTCGAAATTAGTAACAGTTGCCTTACATTGTAGATTGTTGGTGGATCTGAGCTTACATTACAGGCAAGGCTGATACTTTCACAGGAATCACTTGGTATACACTATTTTATTTTGGAGCCTGTAATGCTATATTATATTCAATGTCATTTATGTGTCAGAAGAATGACAAAGAAACTGGTGTGTAAATTCTACTTTGTTTCTGCATTTGTACTGATGCAGGAAATATTACCAAAGAAGCTGGACCTCTTAGCATGACCTTCACAATACCTATGGTCAATGCTTCAAGGTGTCTGGTAAGATTTTCTCTTGACCTTCTAAGGAACTAACCGGATGCATCCAATTTCTGTTGGCCTATGGTACAAACTCAGAGCTTAAATTTTCTTAATGCTATTAGAATTGTGTAGAAATAAGGGCTGGGAGTCTACGTAAGCAGTGGTATCTTCGTTTTCATACTTAGGAAGTCCCTTAATTTCTTTCTTTTAGATCCCATCCAATTGTTGGTAACTTGGGTTGATGCCTCTCACGGCAGCAATCAGCTGTGATCATGTTCTTTTACCTGCTACCTAATTAAAACCGACTCGTGTCCTACAAGTGAATGTTATGTGTAAATCAAAATTAGGTTCTAAAGTAGCCATCTAGGTGAGTTAGTTGACCTTAATTTGAGAATCAAACTCAGAACATGAACCAGATCTGTATTTTCGATTTTTCATACATCTATAATCATGTGTTCTCAGTTATTCTAAGATGTTGTGTTTCTTCATCTGTCTTGATACAGGTAAAGTACTTGCATATAACAAAGGAGTGGAAGAGCTACAACCATATCGATGGGTGAGATATGCCGGATCAAAAAATACTCATCACCCTAGTATGTTCAATTTTTATTTCTCTATCGCTTATTTCGTTTACACCAGATCAAAAAATAGAGCTAGTTGCTTGTACCAAATCGATTGAATCTTTCATCTGTGTACTATCATGATTGACTCACTAAAACATAACTTTCTGCAATGTGGTAGAACTTGAGGGATGTGTTCTACTTATTGACGTTAATTATAATGACATGACGCAGCTGGGCGTTGGACTCTGATGTATCAGCAGGGAGCATGCCCTCTACTGCAGAAAGGGAAACACATTGGAAGCCCATCGACACAATGCACGAGTCACAATCAGGCTAGTAAACTGACCAGTTGAGTTCTCTGTGCTTTAGGGAATGTTTCGATTGACTTGCATCTAGACCAAAAATGTCAACTTCAATTCTTTTTAATACTTGTGTGCTGGAGATTATTAGGGTATATATACCGGGCAGTTTCGATGTCTTTTTGGGAGAACTTGATTCATTTCACCATCTCTGAGATTCTGAACAGAAGTGGTGTGCAGGAAACTTGGATGATGGGACTTATCTTTCTCTAGATTATCCGTGGAATTGCCGATAGCGAAATGCCGTCCAGATCGTGTGCTCATTCCAAATGGCTAATACTAAAGAAAGCACCCGGATGCCACTTACTCGATTCAGCTAATCCACGTCTAAAGTTACCGACGAAAGGTATCTGCTGCCCTTAAATTTCAAATTCTTGATGATCTTTGACATCAACAATTACGCACAGATGCATTTGCTTTAGGAATATGATGCTTGGTTTCGTTGCTTTTTCTGTTTGGTGATGAATATATTGGTTTGCTTTAGTTTGACTAATGGTTATTAACGACGGGAATCGTGTCTAATCACCCGTCTAATCCTTCCAATCAGCAAAGGAACTTTGGATTAATTAAAGATATAGACATAATCTGGAATGTATTCTCATTCAATGGATTAGTATATGTTTTATTTGCCCATCCCTTGAAGTAATAAATATTCATCGAATATCTTAAAATTTCTTAATTATACTTGAGGATATAATGAGTGTATACTCTCAGTTGATTGAGAGCGTTCACCTCTTATAAGGTCCTGTAGTCCCGAGTTTACGACATTCTATATTGATTTTAAGAAAATTTAATTCCCCAAACAGAATAGGGGAATTCTTAAATTGAAGATGATATTAAGTTTTCGTTGGTATGGTAATGATATTATATCTGTCTCTTCTTTAATTTAGCGATAAATTAATGATGATATTAAGTTTCATGGTAATGAAACCTAGGTTTTCCCTTGTTCACAAAAAATTAGGAATTTTTTAGGAATAACCGATGAGCACTTACCCTCAGAATTTTATTATGCTATGGTATATTTTTAGAGAACTTTAACGAAAAGTTTCCGGTACTGTTCACTTTAACGAAAAATCACATTTTTACACTAAAAAGTCAATTCTTGTACTATTTACTTTATCCTCTATTTTGTTTTTATCATTAAAATTCAAAGTTTTCAAGTTCTTTTTATTAGTTTTCCTTACATTGAATTTTTTTTTTCTATTGCATTTTAATAAGGGAACTTTAACGAAAAGTTTTCGATACTGTTCACTTTAATGAAAAATCACATTATTACACTAAAAAGTCAATATTGGTACTATTCACTTTACCTTTTATTTTGTCCTTATCGTTAAAATTAAAAAATTTCAAGCCATTTTCATTAATTTTCCTTTTTAAGTTATTTGAATTCAACCAAAAAATTTAAGAGCTAAAAACTAAAGTTCATTGAATGCATCGAAACATGCTAAAAGAATCTCTAATTAGAAATTCTCTTAAAAAAATGTAACTCTCCATTAACATGGAAATAGAGGAGGTCTACTTAGTCATATACTTACAAGATGAGTTCGATATTAATTTAAATGTGCATTGGCTGGTTAATATGGTGGTGTGTTTCTATTGTTATCTCGTTGTAAAATATTGTATTCTTCGTAAAATAACGAAAGAAAAGATTACATTAACGAAAAGCTTTCAGTGTTATTTATTTTAACAAAAAATTACATTTTTACACTAAAAAATCAATTTTGTTACTATTCACTTTATCTTTTATTTTTTCTTTATCGTTAAAACTCAAAGTGTTCAAACTTTTTTCATTAGTTTTCTTTTAAATTAAAATGACAGATGTTACTTGTTCATTGCAAACTGGTTAGAGAACAATCCATACTCAGAGGTACATCAATACAACGGTGATATACAGGTCCAGCTGAGGGGAATCTTTTCGTTTGTTTCTTGTGTTGCCCAGAGGATTCTCGTTAGAGCATTCCTAAGATCTTTCAATTATATTCATTCATTTTATATTATGCGATAATGAATTATTGTAAATTTTTTTATTTAAAATTAAATATAAACAATACTTGACAAAAACTGGTGATATGATATATGATGAACGAATGTGATTGGAGAATTTTTGAGATCCTCACAAAAAGGATCATCTCTCCTTGTGTTGGCCTATTTTTCAAAAAAAAAAAAAGATCCTCGAGGGGTCAAAAAAAAAATCTGGCGAGGATCTTTTTTCTTATTTTTCCCATTTCCCTCCGGATCCTTTTCCCTATTTTTCCCATTTTCCTAAACATGTGGCATCCAAGTCATGACTGACACCCTGGTAGCTGATGATGCAGTCCCTCAACTTCCAAACAGGAAGAACAATATGAGATTGTCTATTTCCCAAATCCAAATCCAGCTCGCCCCCTCTCCTTCTAGGTAAAATTATATTCTCCTGGATTATTCTTTGCCATTGAAACGATTACAGCATTGTTTTGATACCTTTCACAAAAAAATGAGATTTTTTATCTTTTAATTTCACTTAAATTAACTATCGTTTCAATCAATGTAAAAGTTACCCTAATTACGTAGCTTTACCAAGGTTTCTCTTTAAATTCATAGCTCTAATAAATGGTCCAAGCGCTTGAGTACTGAGACGGCTACACTTAGAGACTATGAGCTCGTTTGGATGTGCTTTTAAAATGACTAAAAACGTTTTTGGTGAAAATGTTTTTGAAACCAATTCTTAATAAAAATGCAAGTAAATTCCGAAAAACACTTAAAAAAACATTTTTTCTAAAAGCTCTTTTAGTAATTTTAAAAGCATGTACAAACGAGTCTTATATTGTGACCGATTTATTTACAAAAGAATAATAAGCATTCTATTTATAATAAATTAAACTCTAATCTCTAAATAAAAATATAATTCTAACGGTCTGAGACTCAATTCCTAAACTTATTATTTTCCTACACGTTTTACTTTTACCTCATCGTGTAATATATACAATGGAAGTGAAAGGTAAAAAGGCAAAATTTGATCCTTTCCATCTTGGCAACTTCAAGGGTTGGCGTCTTTGTTTTCCTTTAAAAGGTGTGCCTTTGGTTTGGGACAAATATTGAATGATGGCCAATCCATTGTCACCTCCTTTTCCTTGATCGCTTTTCCTTTTGCCCAGTGCCATCAATCTAATGCTAATTAATATTGTTTAATTAATCTCGAAAAATCCAATATTAATCTAAGCTTGGCTAAATTTTTACAAAGAGTCAAAAAGTGGAGAATTTTTTTCGGGTGCTAGGAACACGGACTGTTACATTACATGTTATTTTTTAAATGGATAAATGTTTTATTTTAAAGTGTTCCTCTATTTGTATAATAATTTTAGATAGTACACCACAAGTCATTATATAAGTAAAGAAAGCTTTTGTTTTGTAACTATCCCTCTATTTGTATGATGAAACGTGGTGTACCATCCGTATTATGGATATGTTGAAAAATCTCTCGAAAAAGAAGAATATTATGTTGTTAATAATTTCCATGGACACCTGCAACGTTTGTTGTCACCATTTCAAAGGAATATACTGATTTTGAGTAAAATAAAATTCTCATTTGGGAACATAAGAGTGAAAATCTTCTTGTTTTAATTTGAGTGTTCGAGTTTCCAAAGAAAATAATAATAATAATTTGAGTGAATTTACATCAACACTAATTAAGTCAGTGTCTGTTTGCTATTGCGGTCAAAAGTAATAATCATAGTCAAAATTAAATTTTATATTAAATAAAGCATAGGTAAAATTTGAGAAAGACTTGTAGCTAACCTAACTGACATATAATGACTAATAACTAGACTAAAAGAGCTTCGCACAGAGTACTGGTCTGAAATAACTTTAATCCCATAATTAGCGCTAACAAATATCTAAAGACAAGGGACCTCAAATTACCTGAGAAATGCTTGGTTCTTAAATAGAAAGTTATTAAGACTCGAAAATAGTTATTACGCACTTATCGAGAAGATAGTACGTAGGCTGAGCAAAACTTACAACGTCATCAATAAATAATTTCATGCATTATTGTGAGATTCTGTCATGTAACATGATATATCTTCACTAGATATCTATCTCATCGCATAACATAATTACGTGATGAAACTGAAAAAGCAATATAGTCATGGTTACACGCAAGGTTTTGCACATGAATAGGCAGTAATTTGCAATTAACAACTTTGCTAATGACTTTTTAATAATAATGGAGAAGTGGGGGCATATTGTAACCCCAAATACACACGCCCTCTAGCTAGCCTTACCCCCCAAAGGAATCTCATCGTACCATCCCTCATATCCAACCGTAGATATTGTTTCTCCACTCTACTACTTAGCTACCCAGCCCCCCTCTCACTTGCCTTGTCTCTCGATCATCTCTCTCTCTCTCTCTCTCTCTCTCTCTCTCTCTCTCTCTCCAGCCATCAGCAACTACTGGAAATAAGCAAGATGTTAAAATCTCAAGAACAACAACTTCCAGATTGTTACTACCCAAATCAACCAATATTAATCCGCCCAAACTCCCCCACCCCAAAGCATTGCATCCACCTCTCAAATCTCGACGACCAAAAGTTTCTCAGATTCTCCATCAAATATCTCTACCTTTTCAAGAAATCTGTCAACTTAGAAACCCTAAAACATGCCCTCTCTAACGTCCTCGTTGGCTACTACCCATTGGCTGGGAGGTTGAGAAGCAACGCTGACCATGACCAGAAGCTCGAGGTTGACTGCAATGGAGAAGGTGCTGTATTTGCCGAGGCTTTCATGGACATCACTGCTCAGGATTTTCTTGAACTTTCCAGCAAGCCAAACAGGTCTTGGAGGAAACTCTTGTACAGGGTGGAAGCTCTCAGTTTCCTGGATATTCCTCCTCTTGTTATTCAGGTCAGTCCGATTCCGTATATTTTTTTCTCCTTTCTTTTTTCTTAATCGAACATGTAAATTTCCCATGGAAAAAAAAATTCTAATAAAACAAATTAACTTTGTAAGTATATTGTCTTGGTGAATAGTAACTCGTTTGAAAATTGCTTTTAAAATCACTTAAAACACTTTGAGAGGAAATATTTTTTTTGTCCAAATTAAAACACTTGAAGTGTTTTTATTAAGATTAACTTGTATTTTTACTAAAGATTGGTTCTAAAAATGTTTTCATGAAATATGCTTTCAGTTATTTTAAAAACATTTTTAAACAAATTCTAAATCTTTCTCTAAGGTTCACAATTTTTTTTCTATTTTCTTAGATTAATATATAAAATAATAATATCGCTTGAAATTAACTTTAAAAAATACTTTTGACATTAAATATGGGAAGTTTGGCCTTTTCTCAACTGCCTTTGGTGCTCCAATATCTTGTGGGATTACCACTTATAGAGGTAAAATATATATAATGGAATTGGATCCCTTCTTGAGCAAATGGCGGTGATCCGCATGACCCATAAATAGTGAGATGTTGGATTTTAATCAAACGGCTATAATTATAATAATTTTTAGAGAGACTCTCTGTTTGTGGATCAAAATCTAACGGCCCGTAATAGTAAGTCATGATGATCATCACCATTTGCTAGGAATTCAATTCCAAATATAACATACCAATATATGCATATATATACACACACACACACACACGTCCAAGGTTTTTTATGCCATATGGACTTTCCCTTTCAGTCACTTATCTGAGGAAATAGAGGAAACAAAGTTCCACTGCATAGTCCTACGCACAAGACAGACAAGTCGCATTTCACCCAACATAACCAAAAATATCGGAAAATGAAATGTGGCCAATATCTACCCTTGGTCCACCAGAAACAGGGTGACTTTTGTCTTTCCGTTTAGGTGACGCCAACCTTTTCAAAAATTTCAATCTAAATCTTTGGTATAAATTCTAGTACTAATTAAGTGAAGAAATTTTTTTAAGAATCTCGTGATTATGATAAGTTTAGTGTTCGATTCTTGTCAAACTAACAAAAGAGAACGGTCACCTCACCTTTATAAAAGATCTTTATCAATAAAATAGAAGTGAAGGAAAGTTAGCTCGTGTCCAATATATAGGAAATAAGATGGGTATTTAGTAGTAGTTATCCTTTTTCTTTTGAACTAAACGTCAAAGAAAAGGTGGAGTGCCCCGTGTCCTTCATCCATGTTGCTCCAAAGATAATGACCCAAGACTCCCAAGTTGTTGTGTGTTTGTGTTCCGTGAGTGACCCCCTTCTCATCTCATCGTACTACCTAGCCTGAGACGATAGATTTCACCTTTAGGGTTTGGTGAATTTCATTTCATGCTTTTTTTTTTTTTTTTTTTTGGAGTGCTTTCATTTACATCCAATGCTTTCTTTGCCTTTTTGTTCACCAAAACGTTTTTTTTACAAATTTCTCATTTTGCACCCTCAGTCATTTTTCAATTTAAAATTTGTTTATTACTTTTTTGATAAGACTATAAAAAAACTTGCACTAAATTATGAAAAAGAGGAATTCGAACTTGTGAAAAGAGAGACGTACTCACTGCTGTGACGAAGCTGTCTAATTTACATCTACGAAACTTGTTTATTTCGTAAAAGAATGATAATTGTGAGGGGTGTGACAAGCAAAATTAGATGGAATCCAACAACTTATTGCGGTAAATTTGTGATTTTTGAAAATTTTGGTCCTTAACTTACCAAACAAATAATTAAGGGAGTCAATTTCAAATATTATGATAGTTCAGAAGGTAAACATTTTACTATTTTTATTTTCATGCATACAGAACTCTTTGTATTTTTTATATAAATGAAATTCCAATTTTGCAGGTTACAAATCTCCGTTGTGGTGGAATGATCATGTGTACAGCAATCAATCACTGTTTATGCGACGGCATCGGCACATCTCAGTTCTTACACGCATGGGCCCACGTAACAGCCAAGCCAGATCTTGATCTACCAATCCAACCGATCCACTCTCGCCACGTGTTAAAATCCCGGAGTCCTCCAATGGCGACCTTCCATCATCCTCAATTCGCCCTAACAAGCAACAACGGCCACGTGGACATAATGAGGCTGCTCCAATCACAGCCGCTCGTCCCCACATCCTTAACCTTCACCCACTCCGATATCCTGCACCTCAAGAGACGATGCGCACCCTCGCTTAAATGCACCACTTTCGAAACCCTAGCATCTCACACGTGGCGCTCCTGGATTAGATCATTGAATCTGCCACCGTCTCTTAACATCAAGCTCCTCTTCTCCATGAGCGTACGAAAAATGTTAAACCCTCAGATCCCAGAGGGCTACTACGGCAACGGGTTCGTGCTAGCATGCGCCGAAACCACCGTGAAGGATCTTGTCGGTGCTAACTTGCGGCACGGTGTTAAGTTGGTTCAACAGGCCAAACAAGATCTTAACGATGAGTATGTAAGGTCGATGGTTG
The DNA here is from genome assembly GCA_963580275.1 of Crataegus laevigata. NCBI lineage: Eukaryota > Viridiplantae > Streptophyta > Magnoliopsida > Rosales > Rosaceae > Crataegus > Crataegus laevigata. The sequence goes on from OY756949.1 coordinate 1,865,490, forward strand.
ACTTATTGGAGGAGAAAACATTGAAGACGGATCTGTGCGCGAGTTTGGTTATATCGCAGTGGGCGAAGTTAGGGTTAGAGGATTTGGATTTCGGAGAAGGGAAGCCATTGCATATGGGGCCTCTAACGAGTGATGTTTACTGCTTGTTTTTACCAGTTGTTGGAGATTTGGATGCTGTGAGAGTTCTTGTGTCCGTGCCCGAAAGCTTGGTTGAGAAATTTGAATATTACATGACAGAATTTTCGTCTGCTGAAGAAAGAAATGGTGATCATCGTGCTAATGGATTCCATGCCGAAGATCCAATGGAATATTAGATATTTTATTGAGGATTAATGAGAATTTTTGTTTCTTCATTTAATTTATCCTCGAGTCTCAGCCAATGTATCATGTATAATGGGAGCAGCTCACTACTGTAAAATGGGTATTGATAATTAATTGTAAACTGACTGACAAGTTTTTAATTTGTTTGAGTGTGTTTTGGTTTGTGCGACCATATCAAATGCTATTAGAAATTTGTTTGAGTGTGTTTTGGTTTGTGCGACCATATCAAATGCTATTAGAACTATATATATATATATATACAGTCAGCTTAAGAGGAGGGATTCCTATTTTTTTGAAAAAAATGTGGACACGCTCCCCACCGTTAGATTAGCTTTAATGAAATTGTGTGGTTGAGATTAAAACACAGGCCACACAATTTCATTAAAATTAAATTCAACGGTGGGAGCGTGTCCCCATTTTGTTCAAAAAATGGGGATCCCTCTCCTTAAGCAACTCATATATATATATATATATATATATATATTGAAATTAAACTCTATATAGCCAAACCCTAATTGGTTTGGATATTTATATTCGAGAAAGACTAGAGTTGGAGTTTTACTTGGCAAGTTATTTCATGTGCATCAATTAATAGATGACTAGTTAATTAATTACTAAGGCAATAAGTTATTTTTGTAAGGAAGTAAGGACTCATTTGGATGTACTTTTAAAATGACTGAAAACACTTTTGGTAAAAATATTTTTGAAACCAATCCTTAGTAAAAATCGAAGTGAATTCTAAAAAAAGCACTTTAATTAAGTGTTTCCTGCAAGAAGCACTAGATATGTGCTTCTAAAAATATTTTTTGAAACCAATCCTTAGTAAAAATCCAAGTGAATTCTAAAAAAAAACACTTTAATTAAGTGTTTCTTACAAGAAGCACCAGATATGTGCTTATTTCAAAAAGCACATATCTAGTGCTTCTTCCAAAGTGCTTTTAGAACTCAAAATCAATTTCATCAAAAACGCTTTCAGTTATTTTAAAAGTACATCCAAACGAGCCCTAATTCTATGAGTTTTAGTATTCTAGTTATAAGTTCATTAAGGTTTTTTAAATCTGTTAGTGGGTAGGATTCTAAAAGCATTGAGCATTACAATCACAACCTTATATAGAACTTCACATTAGTACGTGAATAAGGAGTTTTTTGGGTTAATATTTGAACATTAGACTTAGATGAAGGAAAGCCCAAGGGTGACAAAGTAAAGGGGACTTGCTCGAAGCCCAGCGTCAAGCTTAGAAGCAAATTAAAGCCTTCTCAGCCAAGATACAAGTCACTTGCTTACCATTGAAGTGACAAGTGATGGAGACTAACCTACTACTACCTAAAGAACACTTTCCAGTGGCATTCAAGTAAAAAGGGTGATGACTCACTACCCTCCAAATGCTTTCGGGCAAAGAACAAAGTTGCAGTAGTCAGGCTAATTTGCCTATAAAAGGAGGAAGAGACCCCAGAAATAAGGACACTCAACCAATCAAACAAACAAACATACAAACTCTGCTCTCAAGCCAGATTTGCATCCAAAAGCTGTAATCAGCCCAGATTTCAGATCTTTTAGCAATAGTTTCCCTTAGAAAGTTTATCTTTCTCTAGTTTAAAGCTCTGCTACCGTCTAGTATCGTAGAAGTATCGATTTCCTCGTATAAACTTGTTTACCATCCATCCCTTTTTAGCATATAAACCCTGTAAGCACAAAGAGAAGTGACTGCAATAGGTTCAACCTTGCCAGACATGGTGAAATCTTGCCCAAGGTTCTTTGTTTGTTTTTCTGAATTAGTAGATCTATTGCTTAATACATTCTCCAGTATGTATTCAAGTTATTCCAATTTGTTTTCCTATTTTAAGAGTCTCATATGCATCTGGATCTGGTTAGTTTGATGGATATGTTTTCATTAAAAGCAATCTAGGACCAAACAAATGACGTCAGGGGTCTGGATTCCCTTCATTCGAGCATACAAGATCATGAATTAAAAGTCCTTGTTTACAAGGCAAGAAAAAGAACTTAATGTGGATTTAACCCATCCACGACAATCCTTTGATAAAGAGAAGTCTGAGTAACTTGAGGCGCAAATAATCTACTTAAAACACACTTGTTCTATATCTACTATATTGAGATAGTAGTGGCACGCCTAACACTTAGTTAGTTTTGATTGCGAGCCTCAAGGCCTACATTTATGGCTCCACAAAGGCACCTTTCAGAACTAACTTTGTCCTCTTCTTGTAGCACATCAACAAGCAAGAGCCCGACTATACATCCAAAGCGCCAATCCTTTGAGGAGCTGTGCTGAGGTCTGAGGATCCTTCTCCAGAGAAATCTTCGCCACGAACAAGGAGCCAGGGTCGGCCCTGAGAAATTGGGGGCTCTAGGTGAGTTAATATTTAAAAAGAAAGATATACAAACATTACTCAAATATTACTCGTCTCGCATTTTTAGATGCAAATGCACTTATTCGGTTTACATAATCTAATTTTTCAACCAATTCAAACCGAAAGAGAAGTCCCTACCTAGTACGCCAAATTCCAATCATTTTTCTATTGTTACAATGTTACTTATTACATTCAATAAATGAATGAATGGTTGAATTACAAAGACAACATATTACAGCTAGGGAAAATACTAGAGTGAAGATGATAGTAATTTTCGTATACGCACCTAGACGTACAAGGTGGATTTGAATAATTTATTATATATTATATAAACTAATTAGTTTGAACATTAAATAATGTCATTTTTCAAAAAGGTGAGTTTTAACCTTTTAGGTACATAATAAAGATATATGTGATGTGATCTTAAAATAGGGTAATAAAACCCCATTAAAATAAACATAAAAGTAATATTTAATAGAGAAGCAAAAAAGTAAAAATAAGATGGTTAAGACTATTTAAAAGGGAGAAGACGTGCATCTATAAAAAAAGATAGTGGGATCATCTTAAGTAAAATTGTGCAATTAAAATGATGTTGGGAATATGGTTATCTTATTCCTCGCTCAAGGCCAATCCTACAACCAAAAATTTTCAGATTCCGACGTTTACATATAAGCCCGCATAGCTCCTGCCCATCCCTGTCTAGACCTACCTAGCTCCGCCCAAAAATTGAAGGCCCTTCCAAAGTGAAGGCCCTAGGCGGGCACCTACTCCAGCTATCCTCAGGACTGGCCCTACAAGGAGCAGTAGTGCATAGATAAGCATGAAACATATTAAAGCTTACAATATGATACCATGCAACACGTGCATGATGAAGATGATCGAACTAGCACATAACAAAGTGTATATCATTTTTTTTTCTATATCTTTTTTCTCATATGATAAGATTTGGCAGGTTGTGTACGTTTTTTCTCCACATGTCGACACATCTCAAACACAATTAAGCTTATATATGGTTTACTTAAGTATCTTAAATCCAACATTAAGTTCAACAATATTAATTGGTAGTGGGAAGAGTGATGGCCATTACAAAATTCCATGTGTTACGACGTGTAAAGAAAAATCAAAGTTTCATCATTTGGTTGTCAATCTTGTTTTACTTTAATGTCCACTGCAAATTAGCACTAAATATTTTTTTGTCAATTCACAAGCTATGTTATACTAAAGGCATCATACATTATAGGAAAGTCATAATTAGGTCCACTTAAATTTTCATTATGATCATATAATATATAAAAAAATACATATATATACACACACCATTTCTTCCAATAAAGTTTTTTTATCTTAAAAATAAAATGGGACTCGTGACACTCCTCCAATAGCTCGATCATTCAATTTCTCATCAATCCATAAGAGAATAAGGTATCTCCTTTGTTTTTTGGTCTATGGAGGCCTCTATTATTTAACATGCGTGTTCTAAAGATAACCTAATATAAAGTAGCATATAGTTACATTAAGGTGAAGTGATACGCATATGTATACATATATATAATGAGAATCCAAGCCGTCCAAATCATGATTTGCTCCCAAATTGCATCACCTTTATTCCAAACTAAAGCGATTAAAATGTTTGCTTTAAGCATGCACCCCACAATTGAGAAATGAAAATATACGTGAACGATAAGCATCTTACGTTCTTATGAATAGTTAATTAACTTCTTCTCAAATGCAGGCTAAGAACTGTGAAGATATGAAAAAATGTCCTACATCGAAAGTTTGCCTGAACAGTGTGTGTGGCTCCATAAATAAGATTAGGTTAAGAGTTGAAAACCCAGGTAAGAGTTGACACTTAACACTTCCCTAGCTAATACTATATTAGCAACAAATTATCAATACACAAAAAGAGCCTTCCCTTTCACTTTAATTTATCATAAAGTAAGTGATGGTGGTGTGATCGTAATCTTTGTTCAAGTGTGCTGACAAAGATCGATCTCAACTCATCTTATCTACCGCATCGGTTAGATCGGTGCATGTTATCTTTATGGAGGAATCTGAACTGAAGTGTACGCACTTCACTTATTTTGTACAAGATATGATTTAAAACAATTGCTCAAATATATGTCAATTTTCCACGCTTACAATCGCACTCTTGGAAGATATAATATATATTTGGTTAGTTGGGATTCACCGACACACATTATCAATACATATTTTGCTACACATTTTTTGGGTCTGTTCTGTAATGTATTTTAACGATCAAACCGACTATCTTTATACCTTACCTCAAAGATCACGTCTACTAAAAATTACACAAATTTGAAACCATATGTTTGTTGAATTAAGTTCAATGTTTCTTTGTAAAATCATATTCGTCTATTTTTTTTCACAACAAATGAATGTCTTAATAGTTTTGGATCCGTCAAATTTTTTTCATGATCCAGAAATACTGTAGTAAAATATAGACGGCATTAATCCTTGATATACATACATTAAGGAATGGACATTAAAAAAATGTGCATAAAAAACGTATGTCCCTGACCGAAACCACATATATGTAGAAATGTTACATTACATATATAATATATTGAAGACAATGCTTTTTTTTTTTTTTTTTTTTGCCAATATTTTGAAGACGATGCTTCACACAAGTAGCAAAATGTAGTGGGTATTTTATCAAATATGAAGACGGCACATAATAAACATATAAGTTAGTAATGATTACTCGAGGCCACTAGAGCACTACTAGGTTGCAAAGTAATCTTTATAGACCCACATGAAAACAGATCTAGGATCCAAACGTGACACTTTAAAAGCATGCACACACACATTATATATATTGTCCATTTAAGTCCAAGTTTTATAGTTGTTATTTGCTTTCTTTTGTTATTTTAATGGTACAAGTACATATTAGAAAAATGTTGAACACACACTTTCTTTCCTTTTACATATCGTTGTTTAATTTTGTGAATTGTTTATGATTCACAGTTAAATCTAATCGCTAAAACTAAGGAGGGTGTATGAGAGGTTAAAAAATGAGTGCGAAGAACAGCTCCCTGATATGATTATAGGCTTAATGAGTGTTGTTGCACTCCAAAAATGTGGTACACACTATTTTTGAAGTGCTAATGTACCACCCTTTATAAAATATAGGTAGGGACCAAATTGATGTGTTTGGTCAATTTAATGACGAAATTGATCGATTTCAAATTGAGAGACCAAAATGATGAGTTAATTGAGTGAGTCAATTTCAGAAACTATTTGAGAGATAAAAACCCTATAATACATGCATATTTTTTCTGATTATCTGTGACATCCCACATCGTCCAGGGGAGTGATCCTTATATGTACATTCCCACCTCTTCCTAGCACGAGGCCTTTTGGGAGCTCACTGGCTTTAGAGTTCGTCAGAACTCCGAAGTTAAGCGAGAAGGGGGCTAGAGCACTCCCATGATGAGTGACTCACTGGGAAGTTGCTCGTGAGTTCCCAAAAACAAAACCGTGAGGGCATGATCGGAGTCCAAAGCGAACAATATCGTGCTACGGTGGTGAAGCGGTCCCAAAAAGTGATTTGCCCCGAGCCAGGATGTGACAATATCTTCACTTCAATTCTTCTAGCCTTGCACTCCCAAGGATGATAAGTTTGAAATCATTTTCCCTTTATTATTAGGTGCACTTATTAAAAGACGAAACGATAGTTGTACTTATTAGGTGCACTTCGTTTGTTATATAATTAAAGAATTATCACCCAATTATATATAAACTTGAATCGTATCCATCCATTGAAAACAGTTACATTTGATAACTTTCAACATGTTTGGTACAAACCAAAACTTGAAATCCTAATTCAAAACTTTTCGTATATTCGTGGAGGTGGGTGGTAGTAATGAGTGTGCAATGGTTGTGAGGTGACATATAACAACATGAAATGATATTGTCACATTGATAATAATTTAGTCGGTGTTGATTACTGAATTGATTTTCGTTACGTTATTATAGCATTATTAATTTACTTTTGTTATAACACATGTATCAACTTATTAAAATTATAGTAAAAATTTATACAAGCAATATATTATAAGTTTTCCAGTATTGTATTATGCACCATTATTATAACATGAATTGTTTAACATCACACTACATCGTAATTGTCACACTAAAAAGTTTCTCAGTATTGTGTTTTCAGATCACATATTCACATATGAGAAATGCTATCAACCTTTGCATTAACTTCTATATTTTGGACATTTTTACTTCTTCACACGTGTCATTCTTTTATACAAAAAAAAAAAGACATTTAATGCCTCTCTCTCAAGTTATTTTATTTTTATTTTATAACATTAATTCCTAACCAAAAGCATTAAAGGTATTTTAAAAAGAATGACAGGTGTGATTTGTAAAAGTGAAAAAAAAATCCAAGACAAATGCTATGTAGGCTCTTTCAAAAATATAAATTTTCATGGACTATCTAACATCTGAGTTTTATGTCAATTTTCATACCAACATTATGAAACATTATGTCAAAAATATGAAATGACAAATAATTTATGGAGAGCCCCACTTTTAAGACAGTCCCTTAGAATTTCTCAAATTCCAAATACCAAGTTCGCACTCCCCTCCACATAAGTTTGTCTTGAGGCCCAAGACCCAGAAAAGTTGGAGGCCCAATAGTAAGTGCATCGTTGAGGCCTGAGCCCAGTTTTTGTCAAGCCACATGTCGTATCAAGAAGGTGTTGGATACCAAATCCAGGAGGCACAACCGAACACCTTGACTTCAAGAAATTTTTAGTTGTGACAGAAATGCGGATAGTAAACTACGTGTTTTTATATAAATAGTGATTTTTTTTATTTTTAAATTATTAACATTTTAACAAACATAACCCACAATTTATATAATAATATGTGGTGTACTACCTCTTGTGTGACGATCATATTAAAAAAATTATCATTGACTTCGCAGGACCCAAGTCCACGAGTGGATGGACGCGCGATGCGTGCTTTCGAAGAAAGCAAGTCAGCGGAGACCGAATTAGTTAAGTTAACGGTAGCGGACTTAGCAATTCTAGGGTTTCCGATTTCCTCCTTTGGTAAAGCACGCCGACGCTGCAGTGAGCTGTCCGCCGTCAGCCGTCGTCTCAATCTTCCCTCTTTTCGCTGTCACTGTTTCCTCGTTTTCATCAAACCCCCGGGAAACCTAGGAACCTCCTACTGCGGGAGGTACGAGATTGCCTGTTTATCTACTCTGGTCTCTCGAAGTTTTCCGTTCGGCTGCGAAGTTTCGAATCCTCGTTTTCGGTTAGTGTTTGATCTTTCAAATTTTCATTTTATTTTTATTTTTATTAAATTTGCATTGTTTCTGGATACTGTTTTTCCTGTAAAGGTATAATCTTTACTGTGATTTAATCACTATTTGGGCTTGAAAATCTTCAATTTTATATCTTTTGTTTTTGGGTGAAACTGCCAAGTGAAATTATAACTGGGTTTTGGTTTGAATTTTTCTGCTTAATTTAAAAAATAATTGTAATTAATTTTAAAAAAAATTGTAGTTAATTGTAGTAACGTGGAGATTGCTTAAGTAAATGTTCACCTGGCTTATTTTATAGGTTGATTAATCTTTGAGATTGAGATGATAAAAACCGATGTTGGTTCATCCGTGTCGTGTTGCGAGTTTAATTTTGGTGTGCTGTGGCGTTATGAATTTATGATTAAAAGGTGACAATGGCTAGAGGGGTGCCCGGGAATCCTGCTGAACCAGGGGTTGCGGAAACTTCAACTGGCATCTGCATCCCGGAACCAGAGGAACCCCAGTGCTCTATGCGTAAGTGGTATTTTACGCGAGAGGAGATAGAAGATCATTCTCCATCTCGGAGGGATGGCATCAGCCTGAAGAAAGAGTCACAGTTGCGGAGTTCGTATTGCTCGTTTCTTCAAGCGATTGGGATGAAGCTTAAAGTGTGAGTTCAGTTGATTTGTGTATTGATAGTATCTTATGGTTGTCTTACTGTACGGCATGTGTTAACTTGTTGAGTCCTATAGAATAGTCTTCTGTTCTCTGCATATCTTTTCGGTTTTTGTAATTGCTATATCTTAGATAACTCTACAAACTATGCTGTATTCTCTCTTAGCTTGAACATTGTTTTTTCTTACGTACCTATCAGCCTCAAATAACAAGAACATAAACTTCCGTAATGTTGAAGGCATGTTCTTTCTATGAAGTTCTCTATTTGCTTATTGTCTTGAGATAAGTCGGGTCCCTTAAGACTGTTTAGTTCTTCTTCTGTGTCCCATCATCTTCAGCATTATCCAAACTTTTTAATGTTGCCATTATTGATTGGTTCAAATCTTCAACCTTTTTAGCCATCGCTAAGAAGATATTGATATTTTCTTCTTCTCAATACTTTTGTATTTCATGAGGTTCCACCAAGACCCTTTAAATGCGATTAATAAATTACTTTGGGGGGAAGATTTTTGCTTTCTATCATCTCCCTTTTCTGTTCATATCCTGCATCTTATTAATCATTTATTGCAATTCCGCAGAAGATAATAATCAATAGTAAAAGTGATTACTACTACGTATCGTTCAGGTCTCAGACGACAATAGCATGTGCAATGGTGTTGTGCCACCGGTTTTACATGCGTCAATCTCATGCTAAGAATGATTGGCAGGTAATTCATGATTAATTGGCCCTCTGGCCAAGCTAGGGTTCTAATTAGTTTTGGATTTAGTTACTATTCTTGTCTATTTATTTGCCTTGCTAAAGATTTTTTGTTTTATGTTATTTGGACCTTCTGTTTAACAATATGGTTGTATACATTTCATAGACAATTGCAACTTCAAGCTTCTTTCTTGCTTGTAAAGTACGAGAAACGCCACGCTTTTTGAAGGATGTTGTTGTTGTGGCATTCGAGATGGTGCACAGTTTAGATTCTTCTGCCTTAGAAAGTATCAAACAAACAGTATGTAGACACACCCCTTTTACGGCATTATACATATCCTTGTAATGATGGTTGCTTATCTTCAACCTTCTGCATTTAGGAAGTTTTCAATAAGCAAAAGGAATTGATTTTGGTTGGGGAGAGACTTGTTCTGGCAACAATTGGTTTTGATCTTGACATTCAGCTTGCATACACATCACTCGTTGCAGCTTTAAAGAGTTTAAATATTCTCCCCGACCTTGCTCAGGTGGCATTGAATTTTGTTAATGACTGGTGAGCATTGTTTAATTCCTTATAGGAAATTGGATATTACGTTTGTTGTTTTCATAATTGGTCTTTTATATGAATGTATCATGTATGTGCAGCCTTCGCACATCACTGTGCTTGCAGTACAAGCCCCATTATATTGCAGCTGGTTCAGTGGCTCTTGCTGCCAAAGTTCAAAAAGTGAAACTACCAACACAACAGGGAAAAGTTTGGTGGCTGGAGTTCGATGTTTCACCAAAGCAATTAAATGGTGCGTTACAAGTCCTTGGTTTTTATCTTCTATTGTATGGATTCATGAATCATGATCTTTGACGTATGTATTAAATTCATTTGCTGATATCCTCACGTAGTATGCTTTGTGTATGGTTCGCATTTTGATTAATGCGTTTTATTGTATTTGCTCAACAAGTACACATGGTTGTTGGAATAGTGTTAGATATCCGTCTCTCTCGGTACCTCCATTCTATTCATACATCAGTACTTGGAATCGTATATGTTTTCCTTTGTTGGAAAATGTCTATAACTTATATGCACTTTCTCAGAGGTCATTCAGCGGATGATGGGGCCAGGCAGGAAAAAAGCTCTACCGCCCGAGAATGGAAGAGCCGTTGCATCTGAAACACTGCCTAGAAAGCCAAGTGGTATTGACGAGGGTGGTGGCGACGAGATCAAACCAACAAAAGAAGAATTGGATGATCAGAACTCAAAATGTAAGATTGCTTCTGCATCTGAAACTCTGCCTAGAAAGCCAAGTGGTATTGATGAGGGTAGTGTGGCCGAGATTAAACCAATAAAAGTGGAATTGGATGATCAGAACTCAAAATGCAGGACTGTTTCTGCTCAGACCAACGGTACTAAGATTGATGTTGATCGGATTAGAGATGCTATAAAGAGGAGAAGGCGCGATAAAGTTGTAAATAAGAAGTCAATTCATGCCATAGATGATGAGATAGATCCTGAAGCCTGGATAGAAAGTGAGCTTGAAAATGGAGTAGAGCTACAAAATGCATCCGCAACGAAGAAACAAAGGTTGTGAGTTTTTTCATGCCGTTACAGGCATCTTCCTTTGTGTATTCAGAGTGTACTTCTTCGGTTAGAAACTCGATTCTTCTAATTCTGTAAGTAAACTTTTTTTTTATTTCGTCGAAAAATTGTGTATGTATTTAAGTAGAGGGTTATTCTAGTAATTAAATTCTTGCAGTATACATCTAAATACAGCAAATTTTCTGCCTCATCTGATGTATGAAATTCAGGTACATTGTCTGTCTGATGCTGTAATAATACAGTGGATACTCTCTTGTAAATAACAAAAATAAATAAATGTGACGGATTTATCCAGAAGTTGGGCTTCAAAGGTTTGCTAATTATTGGGCCTTCTGCGAGGGAAAATAAAAGGCTGATCGGTCTTTTAAAGTTCAGCCCATTTTAGTTTTGAAACAAGAATAAAGTGCTGATTTAGTCTTTCAACTATCACCTTAGTGAAAACTAGGTTGCTGAATTATTTTTTTTGATAAATTAAGTTCCTAAATTCATTAGAAATTGCTAATTTCATCCTTAGCATTATATTTAAAGCTATTTTATCCAATTTTTCGTCAACTTAAGTCACTTGACACATTTTAGAATGTCATATTGTCATTTTTTTACCTATAAACCCTTAACATTTCATATAGTTTGCAAATCTAACGTCTAATCTATCCTCCAAAGTTAACCCCATACACTATTTCTTTGTGGAAATTTATCCGTATACCCTCTAATGTGTATCACATACAAGTAACGTGACCTAAATTGGCCGAAAATTGAATATGGTAGCTTCAAATTTAATATTGGAGATGTAATTGGTAGATTTTTATAATCTAAGAACTAATTTTTCTAAAAAAAAAAATACTTTAGGGACTTATTTTTCACTAAGGTGATAATTCAGAAACTAAATTGACAGTTCATCCTAAATAACACCATGTCATTTCTCTTCAATTTATACCTTTTTTTTAACTTTTTCGAATTAGAGCTTCTACTTCTTTTTTAGGATGCTTAAACAAAATGGTTACTCTTATCACATTTTCCTACAAAATTTGTACCATTTTTCAAATAGAGGCAGGACTCACATGTGTTGGTGGGCCCTACCTCTATTAGAGATGTACAAATGTGGTATATAAAATGGAAAAGGATCATCTCCGGATCCACTTTGTGGGGATCCCTAGCCGTTTATCGAACATTGTGCTGTCAGTTTTTGTCAGGTATTATTTGTGTTTAATTTTAAATATAAAAAAAAGTCAAATGATTTCTGACCACACGATGCACGATGAATTGCAAAGATGTGAGGATCCCTAGGATCCCCACAATTTGGATCCGGATGGGATCCAAATCCATATAAAATGTAGTAAATGTATAATTACTCATTTTTTTTAACAAACAATATAATCTACACTAAGAGAAGGGGTTGGGCTTAGCCTCATAATGAGTCAGCAATAATATGGTTCAAATTCATGTTTGACGAGAATCGAACCTAAAACATCTCACTTAGAAGAGAATACGATATTTAGACCATGGTACTAAGTGTCGTATGATTACTTATACTTAAAATGCAAAAGGCCAATATAACTACCTACGCGACAATCAAATGGGAAATATTTTTCATGTGTGCCTGAAAAACGGGTATGTATGCCGTGTCATTATATAAGTAAATGGACACTTAAAATAAAACTTCTCTTCACTTGTGTAATAAAATATGGCGTACCGCCTTCGTATTTCGGGCACATTAAAAAATCTCTTATAAACTGGACAAAGTTAGCTCATTCTATCATCATGAATAATTGAATGATAGATCTTTTATTTGATGAATAAATGATTATTGTAATTTTTTTTTCTTATGCACACGTTTATTTGTATCTCTTGATTCTTCATTAATAATTATGGGTGTGATCACTTCATGTTTGCTTTCCCTTTTGCAGATATCAAGGTTCATTCGTACACATGTGCGACATATTTTTCTTGATTTCTTTGAAGCCTTTGAAAAAAGCATGGGCACTGATCACTTGGCATGTTCTTATATGGCAATTGAATACAGCCATTGAAAGAACATGTTGGTGAGTACCAAATTAATTAAGTTAAAACCATTTGGAACGTCATTAGGTATAGTGGATGCAAAAGGGCCCAAAGTTATAAGAGATTCGTTTGCAATAGATTGGTTGTATCAAGTTTAAGTTAAGCGAGTAAAAGATTCATCATCAACTTTTTTAATGTCAAATTAAACATGCTTGAAGTTTTCAAATTAACAGAGAATACCTCACCTTTAACGATAAAGGTTGCAAATCAACTCATTGGGTACTTCCATTAAGACCCATTTAGTTTGATTTCACCTTACACCATCATCACAATTACCAATCTCACCTTTAAATTACTGTGATATCAAATTAAACAAGTTTTAACAGATACCCATTAACAATCCAATAGACTAATTTACCACCTCTACTTAACGGTCGGTAGCAAAAATCACCTTCAATTACAGAGATTTGTGGCTGAAAACCAAAATATAGCTAGCTAGGAAGATGAGGACTCGCATAGATTAATAACGAAATATTATTTAGGGTTCGGTGGGCATATAAAGCAAATGACAAAAAATTAAAATAAAAGTGATGGCCCCTTTGGATTTCATGGCCTTAAGTTTTGACAAGCATATATTCTTCTGTTCCAGTTATTTGTCATCTTCTCAAGACACACCTTTAAATCCTGCAACTTTAGACCCTCCTTTTTAGGGTTTTTGCCATAAATTTTCTTGAAAAGTTCATTTTATAATCGAGTGGAAAAGCATCACCAAATAATGATCATGGTAAACAGTTGGAGGAAATTAAAGAGAGCGAAAAATTATCACAACTTCTTAATTAACCTCTAGCTTGTTATAAAGTGTCTAAACATGCAAGTGTTGTATATTATATGTGCCAAAATACTTGTCAATTGTTCCACAGTTTCCTCGTAGTGAGATACAGTGCGTTTTATGGGAGTGTATAGCTTGGATTCGTGGTGGCGCAGTTAATGTTTAGTGTTAATTTAAAGTTTTAACATTGTGAATTGTATGAACTTGGTTTGTTAGTACCCTTCACATTTTGTAGAAGTCTTTGATGTATGGTTAAATTTTATCTAATAAATATTTCCTATATGTAAAAGTGAATATAAAGTATCATCATCATGTATCTTATTCTTTTATGAAGGGAAAAGGAAAAAAAAAAAAACTTTTTCATAGACTTTATTTATGTGTGTGTGTGTGTGTGTTTGATATTTACCTTCACGTCAAGAGAGACTTTATTTCCCAATCCAATGTGTTCTTGTTTAGAGCTACTAAAGTTCTTTTAGCATCTTTCAAGTTCTGTATATGATTTACTACACTTGCATACGACCTTAGAATCTCTTCACAGCTAGTAAACCAGACTAAGAAAATTCTTGAAAAGATTGCTTATCGAAACCCTTTTGGGTTTTCGCAGTAATTTCAATAATTATATATAGGTCTAGTTTCTTTGACAAAAAAATACACACACACACATATATATATATATAGGTCTAGTTTAATGTAGAGAATCAGATCAAATCTCACCCAAAACCCTCTATGACTTCTCTGTGACTTATCTCATTTGTTAACACCGGACCATTCATTTAAACTTCACTTAACAACGTTAACTCTTTAACTTATTACTTCAATAAAAAATAAAAAAACTAAAGATAAATTAAGTCAAAATGTTACTCAATAAGACATAGAGATGCCATAGAGAATTTTGAGTACAAAAAATTTGAACTGTTTAATGAAACGCGAGGCTGATGGCTACGATGACTAGTGATTGGGATTGAATTAAGAAGGTTCTAATATTCGTTCCACTATATAAGCATTAAACAATACACTGAAACTAATTAAACATACAGTGTTATGTGTACGTGCCAATTATACTAAAGTAATTAGGCAAAAATATTGATATATTTGGAAAAGTTTACGACAAAGTAGCTAGGATTATATTATAAGGCAACAGGGTAAGTGCCACAGACCAAGTGAGTGTGTGACCCTGGCGTTGACTAGCAAGGACTCCAAAAAGACCTGTTATCTCTACTTAGTTTAATTAATGATGGTGATGGACCCTAACCCTAAAGTTATTAATCATAACAACTTTGCTTTTTTGTAGGTTATGGGACATTTTGTTTGGAGATAATTTGGATTAAATAGTGCTTCGACGAAGGGTCTACGCAGAGAAAGCATCCAATTTTTTGATATGATTACTTGGAAATTATATTTGCGGATACAAAATCATATTGGGGGAAGTTCTTGTTCGATATTTTAGATGCAAAGGCGAATGCTCTTAATCAACTGGTCTACAAATTTCTTAATTAGGATGTGAATTATAAATATCTATGGATGGAAAACAATGGATTTGAACGACTGTAACACGGAGCGACTTGTTATTATTTCAAATTGAAGTCCACATCCTTACCCACTGACGAAGTTTGTTTCCCTCAGTTCTTTTTCAGATGAGAATATAATTAACTTCACTCCTTTGCACATGCATTAAAGAAAGTAGAGAAGAGACCTTTCAACCGAAGCTAAGTTCAATAGTTTGGTTAATTTGTTTTACTAGAGCTCGTGGCGGTGGCTTTTCTTTTCCCATATGTGCATTATCTTCCACAAGCTGGAGAATGATTCCTACGGTTGATGAGAAAATGATTACCAAAATTATTAAATTTCCGAATTTTTATGAAACAATATGTATGTGTATATATTTTAGAAAGAAACTTTCATAAAAGGAGGACACCACTATAGTATTATGTTTAAATTCAAACTAATCATATATTGTTATGTGTTTTAACTTTCACACATAAAGCGTGATTAGTTTGAGATACTACTATACTACCACAACGACATTATGTTTTCATACCAAATTGTATGACATGTATAAATACTGTGGCACAAAAAATAAAAATGAAATGTTGATTAGTCGGATTCTGATTTGAATGCATGATTGAAAGATTAACAAGTACTACCTAATAAGAGCAGAGGAAGTTTGAATCAATTTTTTTTTGGAATTGTGTTTATTATAGTTATTTGGATGAAAATACTAATCGATGCATATAATGTATGCAACCATTAGTTGCACATTCATAAGGCCCGAATATTGTTTTTTCAAAGGAAAAGAATTATTAAGATGTACGAATCTTTGAAGAACAATGAAAGTGAAAATAATAATTGAAATTTCTATTGTAAATCAGATGCAGAAGCAGCTTTAGCGAAATGAATCTTGGAAGATAGTGAGAGTAGGAAATTAGTTGAAAAAAAAGGTGACAAGCAAGTAAAAGAAAGAGGGGAAAGAAAAAGCTCTTGATAAAGAAGAAAAGCTTTAAAGAAGAAATAAATAGTTGGAACTTTGAAGAAATAAATAAATTGAATTAGTGTAGTTTGTGACATGGGTGGGCATGCATGCTTGCTGGATGGCTAGCTAAAAGGCGAAAGAGCAGGCTAAAAGAAAAGTTAAGCTTGCCCATGCTCTCTGATCTCACATTCCCCTTTTTCGTCTGATGTGAACTTTGTGGGGCTGAGAATTATAATATAGCCCCTTCTTTTGATGGAGAATGACAACTTAATCAGACTTTAATTGTTCTTTAATTCTTCCGCTAAATGTCTTTGTCAGCAGCTCAAACAAATATTTGTTGGAGAATATAATCCATGTTCACAGGTATATATAGTTAATATTTCGATCCCACCCCTTTTAGGGTTAAATAGTGCGGCTAATCTAGTTCAACCCTAGCTCCCATTGCAGCTCGACCACACATAACAAGTGGCTGCTAGCTTTATTTCTTCCCATTGAACATAAATGCACTTGCAGATAGTAGTAACACATGGAGTAGGATTCTTCCCCCTCCATATCACCTCTCCTCCCCTTCCCTCCCCTTCATTCCGCTTTGTTTTTCTTTTTCTATAAAAAACCAATACAAGATATTAACGTGATTTAATCGTGAGTGTTCAAATAAGAAGAAACGAGAAAGAAAATGGGAGAAGAGAATCCGGATCCGTAACACACACACATATCTTAAATATCGCATCTGTTCAGACTTACATGTACAGAGGCAGCCTCAAATTTATTGTTATTTTTGAAAAGTAGCAGACAGTTAGTTATGTACATCAAATATTTATATTTTGTCTGGCAAGAGTTTTTTGGGTTAGAGAAATTGTTTGCCACTAGCAGCTAGGAGGTATATACGATTGAACAATTAATTATGTTACACTTTTTTATCCTGATCTATTTCAACCATCATAAACAAGTATTTTGAACATATATATTTTGACAGTATTCTACTCTTGAATAAGGAGTGAATTGCCTGCCCCTGCCTCCCTCATATTTGCTTCGTCTACCCCAAGATTTGGGTCTACCCCAAGATTTGGGCCGGAGAATGGCGAAAATACTAGATATATAATTTGACAAATCTGCTGTACTCGTACATGAAGATACAAAATTAATATTTATTCAATTTGGCGTCTACCTGTTAATTTATGCCGTATGTGTACAATATTGCTCTTCACATTTACAAGCTTCTGTTGTTCTATATATATATATATATATATATATGAAGTTATATACATATAGATAATCACGAAAAAGATCCACAGATTGAAAGTAAAAATGCAGATTGTTCAGTTCGTGAAGAAGCCGATCATGCAGAATAAAAGTTCGAATTAGAAGGGTCTTAGATATCGTAATTAAATATCAATCTTCTCTATAGATATCTCCACACGAATTTTTATTTGTAACTGATGTGATCAATCGTCAACGTTCGTCTAATCTACTCAGCTTCCAATCCATATGCATCACAAAGTTGCTTTAGAAACCTAAGAACAAAGGCTATAAAGTAGAGACCAATCGTATGACCAAAACATAGAAGCAACTGTGTACTGTCGTTGAACCTACACATGAATGGAAATCTCTTTTTGGGACAAACCATTCCTAATTAAGTACGTACACATCTCACTAACCCTACACTATACCCGGTATGCTATTGATCTACTCGGTCGGACCTTCTTGTTTTACCTTCTTTACTATTCTTCTCATTTTCAATGTTACACAATGATTGGAACTATGACTTTCTATTCTACGCTTTATTAAACATCAACTTTGCAAAAAAAAAAATTAGAAATTAATGTTTGACCGTTCTGTCGAAATTTAAAAGTTTAATTGAATAACATGGTTTGTGTGTTATTGGATAACCGTTAGATGACTGAACCATGTCACATTTAATTTAACATAGTTGGTCTTTACAGAGTGACCTTGAAACTATATGGTTCGTATCATTGTGCAATATTGTAGAATTATAAAAAGAGACGAGAATGTTCAATTAAAAAAGTTGCTACAATCACATAGTTATTCTAAAGGGAAAGGGATCCTCTCCGGATCCATTCCACTAAGTCCACTCATTCGAACCATTGAAATTTAATCCAACACTACAAACAGGAGGTCCGTTTAAAAGTTATAATAATTTTAGCTGTTGGATCAAATTTCAATGATCCGGATGAGTGGAATTGATGGACTTGGTGGAAGGGATCCGGAGAGTATCCCTTTCCATTCTAAAGGATCCTCGGGGGCAGAACTCCCTCTTTACTTGATCAAACCCTAATTCCAAGGGGATAAACTAAAGATTATATGTAATTAATTTGATTCGTACAAACACAAAAGGGCCACATGCAACATGCAGTTCTCTTAGTGTTTTATACAAACGTTGTCAAGATAAAAAGTTCTCTTTGTGTTTTATACAAATGTTGTCAAGATAAAATGATATCTTAGCTATTTCATTCAAAAGTTTATAAAGCCATGACTAGCTATGTCTGGCTTTGCTAGTACTACTTGTGATAGAAGTCTGCGTTCAACGTAGCTATATGCAAGCTAGTTTATCACACAAGACTTCAAATCAAAATACTAGATTTGTGTCTACGTGTGCGTCTCAAACACTAAAAAGAAGATTGCAATCATCGACCTTTCTTGTCCCTCTTGAAGATTACCATCCTCCAAGACGTGCACTTTAATCAATGGAAGTGATGTTCACCACCAAAAACCCAAAGGATACAATTTTACGAAAAGGAAAAATTATTGTTGAGCAATATTGATTGCCTCGACAATCATGTGCTAATTTAGTTATTCCTATAACATACAAACTCGTAATCCATCATTGTTACCTTCTTACAATCTGGTTCATGAAATTCCCAAGTAATTATACTAGCTTGATCATCTCATCTTCACAACATGAACACAAAAAATCTTAAGGACGACTTGATCCACAATCCGCCATCACCATATGCATAAACTTTCTAGAGAATTTTCATTATAATCGGTTTCCAATTTTACATCTAGTGATGATTTTTACAATTTAGATTAATGATTTTCATATGTTTAAGCAATCGATATCACAAGATACACAAAAATAAGCTAACCTTCATTTACATCGCTTAGATATATACTCATAATTGAAGATGTATGCACTATATGTTGCCAAACTGTGATAAGAGTATCGTTTTGTTGTCAGATTTATTATCTTTTATAGAATTGACACAAACTTATTTTGTTTACTAATGATGCGAAATTTGAGCCTAATTATCATTCATTGGACAGAATTGGAGAGTGATTCACTGCAGAGAACTCCTATTTGCTGATTATGCCGAGCATGCCAAATGGGGTTTTTGTGTGTGTGTGTATCCATGGACATGTCGGCAGGTTGAGAGAGAGAAAGAGAGCGCGGTTACTATCATTTCTCTTCTCAGACCTGGTTGACAGCCTTGGGATCGAAGGCAGAGATTTTCATCATGGCATAGAGGAAGTATACAAATACACAATCATCCGCCTGTAATTGCAGGGAGTGCAAAATAACATATAGCCTAGCTAGAGAGAGAGAGAGAGAGAGAGAGAGAGAGTAAAAAGAAAATTAAAATTAAAAAAAAAAAGTGAGAGAGAGAGAGGTATGGAGATGATATAAGTACTCACGCTCTCTCTTTCTTTCTTTTCAAGGCTACTTTAATCAACACATGATGTAAACTTGAAAGAGTAAAGAGGAAAACTCAGAAAAGTGGCTTAGCTTGGCTAAAAGCAAACCGAGCAAGGTATGTGGGTGTCACACCTGAATAACTGGGTTTCCTTTCTTTCAATTGAGTGATAGATTCTTGGAGCTAAGCTATAGTTACCCTAATCAGGTCTAGTTTATTACTGCTTATCTTGGGATTTTCAAGCTTTTTCAAAAACAAAAAAAATAACAATTATATCATTAATTATGGAGTCTGCAAATCTCCATCGCCAACAGCATCATCAGCTCCAAGAGAATCTTGTTGGGTCTTCTTCTTTAGCAGCTACTACCCCATCTTGCTATGCAGTTGGAACCAAGCATGCTTGGACCCCTACTACCACTTTGTAAGTCTCTCTCTCTCTCTCTCTCTCTCTCTCTCTCTCTCTCTCTCTCTCTCTCTCTCTCTCTCTCTCTCAGAAATTTAAATAATTAATTAGTGAACATTTGGTTGTTCATATATACTTCATAGGGAGTGCAGTGAGGAAGTGCAAGGTTCCAGTTCATATATACTTCAGAAATTTTAGAGAATCGGGAATTTATCTTTCTTTTTAATATTTGATGCTCATATCAGTGAGGAAGTGCATGGTTAGAACTAAAACTTTCTTGCTTGTTAGGTTCTTGCTGTTTGGAATATATAGGTTCTTTAAGCTTTTTTTTCTATATATCATTTCGGAATTCGTTTTAATTAATTTTCTCACGATAACTTTAATTAAATGTTGCGCCGGAGCAGTAGTGGTAACTCTTTATCAAATTCAAGCTTGGATCCCCTCAACAGTTCCATGGTTCCAGACTTGGGTTTTCAATGGCTCACTAATATTACTAGTGATCATCAATCTGCCCATGACCTAGCTAATATTAAAGAAGAGCTCTCATCATCATCCTCATTAGATCATCACAGTTCCTTCCCAAAATTAACAGAAATGCTGACCGCTGCCGTGTCTAGCAGTAGCATCGATCATGACCAATATTTCCAATTTATGAAAAATGAGCAAAAAGATCAAATGGTCATGAATGATCTCAGTGAGAAGCTCTTGCTCAAGACATTGTCTTCTGGGTGCCAAATGAATAGTACTTTTAATGCTCCTCACCATCATCAAATTTCATCATCAGCTAGAGATCACCATCAATTTTACTCAAATGATCATCATCATCTACTCCACAACTCTAATCTAATGGGAGGTGCGCCGCCAGCGATGCCAAGCAGATCTTCGGGGTACTTCAGCCAAATTTATCCGAGCATAAACGTTTCCAACTTGAACCGATCGTTGTCTTCATCTACACTGTCGAGCTCTAGCTTGGACATGAACTTGCAGGCCATGGATCTCTTAGGTGCTTCTGCAAGATTTAGTACTGGCGATGGTAGTAGTTTCAGTACGCAGCCTAATGATTCACATGATACTTGTGGCTTATACAAGGAGAGGCAGAACTCGTTTGGTACTCTTGAACAGATGCATCAAGGAAAGGTACTCTTCTTCTTATTCTTTTTAGCAGGACTAGCTATATTACCCTACTTAAACCTTAATAATTAGATAAAATTAGCTTTAATTTCTTATTGAGTTAATCTACAAATGTATTTGTAATGTATTAACGTCCACGCATAACATTATACCATGTCTTTTCATATACTATTAAAATAGTTGTTATTATGGTTAGTGAGACATTAACTGTTACACTAAGTTAAACCTTAAAACTGATATATTAGGCTTATGGGATTTGATATATGCATGTAGATGTAGCGGAAGTAATTAACATGGTAACAATTTGCTAAACAAATAAAGTAGAATCCAAAAGTTAATACACTTTTTTTTTTCTAAACATCTTTATTTGCTTATATCACCAAAAGAACATTTAAGCACCTCTCCTTTTTGCAACATTGGGGTATACCTTCAACTTTATACAGTGCTTGCATCTTCTTTTTCAGAAGGCTGTTTTTTTTGTTTCTTTCCAACACTGGTTTTGGTGATCAATTAACATCTGATTACAACAATCTTAATTTACTCTTAATTATTATAAAATTTTAAAAAAAAATTCAAATTAGGTATCGTCTTTCGACAATGAAATAACAGAAGTGAAGAGACCCGGCAGTTTGATTGAGCCAAAGGCAACTCAAGCAGCTGCGCCAAAGAAATCGCGATTGGAGTCGCGCACTTCATGCCCACCCTTTAAGGTAATATTCATCGTTATAGTAGTCAATTTCTGAAGCTGAAACTATTTTTTTGCAAAAACTTAATAAAAACAAACTAAACCTGAAGATTATTTGCTTTATAATACAGGTTAGGAAGGAAAAATTAGGAGATAGAATCGCAGCTCTTCAGCAATTGGTGGCACCTTTCGGCAAGGTATAGTATTTATTCTGTTCTTTTTAGTCTACATATAATTTATTTTCTCTCTGTTTAAGTACAGTACGTAATTAGCAAATCTATACCATTTTATTGCAGACAGACACAGCATCCGTACTAATGGAGGCTATCGGATACATCAAATTCCTTCAAAACCAGGTCGAGGTATGTACTTAAGTGTTTTTATTAATCTTGATTACGGTTTAATTTATATGCTTTAATCCCACGGACTGTACTACGTATAAGTTAAGTTCTTCCTACGTTTGACACATGCATACATAACCCTAGCCGCTAGGGTTTCTTAATTTTTGCCATTCTTTTGAAGGTTTAACCTTACCTCTGTGATCTCTTTCTTTAAGTGATTTTTGCCAAGACGTAACAGTAACACACACGCACACACATATATTGGCTCTTCTTCGTGGCAGATTTTCTACATACATATAGATACCTGCGATTCATTGTTTTGCAAATTAATCATGCAGTACTATATAAGTAATCTTGGCTCTGGTCTGGTCTTTTCATGCCCCTCCATTGGATTGAACTAAACACGATATCAAGAAGAAAATAAATGGGTTTCATCAATCTTCTAAAACAACAAAAAAGGAAACCGCTATAGACACTAGAAATATATTCATTTTTTCGTGTCTGGCTTAATCTTATCTTAGTTTGGACTTGGGATCTAACTAAAGATGTTTTGTCATTCACTAATCACGACATTCGCAATATTACTCTGCATGCATGCTTGGTATGAGTCACAAATCGAATCACAATATTTCCTTCTTAATTTGTTTTTACACGTTTTGTGCAGACACTAAGTGTCCCGTACATGAAGTCATCTCGCAATAAGACCTCTAAAACGATATTACAAGGGGTAAGTAGTTAGGGTTTTCTTTATGATTTGGAGTTCATGCGAGTCTAATATCATGATTAATCCCATACGCCAACCCTGATTAAAATGCCTAAAAATTGTTAGAAACTAGTTTTTGTTGGTTTATAAGATATTTTTGTTTTTCTTTAGACTTTACTCTTTGCCCTACATGCATTTTTCTTGTGAAATTTGTTGTTCATAATTTAGTTTAGATGACATCCTACTAATTAATAATGATGATTAGGGCATGGCGGAGATCAATGGAAATGGAGAGAAGCGAGATCTCAGAAGTAGAGGGCTCTGCCTCGTGCCATTGTCGTGCATGTCTTATGTGACTGGTGACGTCCGCGGTGGTGGCGGTGGCTGTGGAAACGTCTGGCCAACGACTAACTTTGGTGGAGGGACTTAATATTAATGGGTATCAATACATATGGTGAATATCATAAAATCAAGATAAAAAGTTTGGGTCAGCTGAATATTTGGCTTATTCTTTTAGAGAGTGATTTACGCATACTTTTTTCTTCTTGCATACCCTTGTTTATTTGTGCGTTGGATTGCATAAACCAAAAAGAAATCAAAATAAACAAAGGTATGCAAAAGAAGAAAAAATGTGTGCATAAATCGTTTTCCTTCTTGAAGCCAATAATAGTGAATCATAAATCCCCTCTTAGTTTTAACGGAGCAAATTTGGTCGTCCTCTAAGTATTCATGGATGGACCAAACTTGAGAAATCGTTTTCCTTCTTGAAGCCAATAATAGTGAATCATAAATCCCCTCTTAGTTTTAACGGAGCAAATTTGGTCGTCCTCAAAGTATTCATGGATGGACCAAGTTTGATCCATTAACAATTTATGTGTACCATTAGTAGATCTAGCCTCTCGACCTTAGGGGACTTTGTTTCACATACTTTATGAATGCAATTTATTAAGGATTTTTTTTCACCGTTGGTTTTGAAATTGGACCAATCAATCAAAATGGTTCGTGTAATAGAAAATTTATTAATTTGGTTTTTAAAAATGAGTCTTACAGATCAATTTTATCATTCCGTTAACTTTCTATCAAATTTTCTGTTAGTAAATCTCACTTATCTATTTATATGGTGCCACGTAAATTAATCATAAAACTATTTTTTTAATTATAAATTAAAACTAACAAAACTAAAAATAAAAATAAATAAAAAATAAATCCTGATTAAATCGCAGCTGCATCATTAGTGACGTCCGAAGGCTACAAAAGATGGATAACAAGGGGCCACAAGGCCCCCAAAAGTGGGCCGATGAAATCGAAAGTGGTGGACCACCATGAAAACGACGACGCATGGGCAAAAGCCTCGGACCCCCTACGGCGATTTTATGATTAGTCTATGTGGCACCTATGATTGGATGTAATCCGTTCATAAAATTACCAAATAGATTTGGAAGACCTATTTTCAAAGGTTAAATTGATAAATTCTATTCCAAGTAAAATTTAAAAAAAATTAATAATAATTTTTTTAATTTTATTATAACGATATAGTTACATTAAAAAGTGCAAACTCAATGAACCAACTATAATACTTGAAATCGAACTTATTATCCACATGAGTTCAAGAAAAACCAATAAGATTGTGGTAGGAGTATATAATATTGTAGAATTTTTCAGGTCGACGGGCCGAGAACTCACTCCAACAACACATATATTGTCCCTATTTTACCACTTGCACAATCATCTACATGGTAGTACAGGCCCGTCCCCTGGCTCGGGTACCATGTAGAATTTTTCAAGTCGATGGACCGAGGGCTCACTTCAACAACACCGATATTGTCCCTACTTTACCACCTGCACAATCCTCAGGTGTAGAATTTATCACAAAAAGCCTAGGTATTAGTTAAAGTGAGATAATTTTATTTAAAGTACTCTTCTCTTCTCCCTGACACACCCCGACTTGGAATGTCCACTAGGACCCCGAAGTCGAGTTATGCTGGCCGACACTTGGAATGTGACGAAGCCAAATTGTGCTGGTGAATGGAAGCAAACCCATCTCACACGTGATTGCAGAGCATAAGTAAAGTATAGTAGAGCGGGTAAGAATTATACCCTTAGAAGTAGCCACCACTCCTGAGATTTGCCAAGAATCCTCGTCGATACGAACCTCATCAGCTAAAACCTAGAGGGGCACAAAACAGACATATGAGTAGACAAAATAAAATTTTGAAAACATCTTTCTTTTTAGCAATACAATAACTCCTCGTTGAAATCCGTATAATTCCCCAGAGAATACCAATGCATATGTATATAACAATCATGCTGAAGAATGGTAAAACCAAAGTATACCATGTCGAGTATCTCATCAACAACCATATAAGCAAGATGAAATAAATCAATATAAAATGAATGTCAGTCGGAGTCACCTATAGTGACCTGTACGACTCATCCACATCTCATCAATCATATCACATCAATCAGGTGCTAGCACCTATTTCATCAATCATACCACATCAATCAAGTGTTAGCACGTATCTCATCAATCATATCACATCAATCAAGTGCTAGCACGTGAGTCGGAGTCACCTATAGTGACCTGTACGACTCATCCACATCTCATTAATCAGATCCTGCACACGAGTCGGAATCACCTAAAGTGGTCTGTACGATAGGCTGGGTGTAAATAAATTGATGCAATGTAAACAACACACAAATTAAACCCTCTTTTTGACAATTGTAGTAAAGATGTAAGTAGGGTATCGTTCTAGACCGGTGATTAGAAGGGATTGCTAATGCACCTAACTGACTTAAAAATATTAAACAAGACTAAAAAAACACAAAACAAAACTCTAAAACAGAAAGCTAAACTATAATAACTCAAAACACACTAGAATAGTCAAAACAACACAAAACTAGCAAATTGAATAAAAACAGATACTAGGGATGGATTTAAACGAATTTGGGATTATAAAGACTCAAAATACTCAAAAGACATCAAATTGTACAAATTATAACTAAAGAATACAACTTAACAATGGGGGGTTTGGTTTTGGATGAATTTAAACAAAAACTAAGTAAGCTTTATAAAAATAGTTTCAAAAGACAGATTTGGTGAATTGAATGGATGATGGACTAGCTAGAGGGTTCTTCTCCACACATGACACACTTGCATACAAACCAATTTTCAGTTGTTTTTTCAATAAACCATGAATCTCAACACCCCAGATTAACCGTGAACAACACTTTTTTAACCTTCAAGTTTTCCTTAAGTTATTGAATTGGACGGAAAAGCGCATACAACAATTCAAAACATTCTTCAAAAGTCTCCTACGTCAACAGCACAATAGAGATACAATCAAAGATCATTAAGCTTTGTGAAAACTATAAGCATTGACGAGGCATTCGTAACTATGAACAACATGATACTCTTGCCAAGAATTCACTTAACGCGATTGTGACTAGCAACCTCCACTACTTGTGAATATAAGTTCATAATGATTAGGTGAAACTCCCTTATATTCTAGCATCAAATTCAGGCATGCAAACTAAGTATGCATCCTTAATCGACATACAAGAATAAGTTATAACTCAACCAGTTAAGCAAATTGAATTCACAACTCATGAAATCACAACTGAAGGTAATCAATTCATATTACAAATATGTTCATGGCTTTAAATCAACCTCTAGCCAAAACGAATTTAGTTCCACATATTTGCAATTAAACAACTATAATTGAATTTAAACATGATAAACAAAAGTAAAAGATACCTAGAACGCTCCAGCAATCCAACGTCTTGAATGGTTATCACAGCTCCAAGTCCTCCTCCTTTCTTGCAAACATGCGGCACCAAGGTGGGTGTGGTGTTTGGATGGTCTAGGGGATCTGGCAGAGATTGGATAGGTTGAGAGAGTATGGAAGGGTGGTAGAGGATGGATAGGAAAAGAGGTGGATGGAAATGGATGGAGGAAGAAGAAAACTTGCGGCAAAAATTGTGTTGTTTATGGAATGTGTTGTAGATGTGAATTGGTCCTTTGTCTTGTGATGGAGAAGCCTATTTATAGATTTTGAAAATGAATCACCACCACAAAATTTCTTGGTGAAGTAAGTGGATGTTGTAGGTGAAGTGGGTGTGCATGTTGTAGGTGAAGTGAGTAGATGTTGTAGGTGAAGTGAGTGTGGGTGTTGTAGGTGAAATAAGTGGATGTTGTAGGTGAAATAAGTAAGTGTGGATGTTGTAGGTGAAATAAGTGGGTGTTGTAGGTGAAGTGGGTGTGGATGTTGTAGGTGAAGTGAGTGTGGATGTTGTAGGTGGAATAAGTGGATGTTGTAGGTGAAATAAGTGAGTGTGATGTGTTTTTGGGTCAGAAAATAGGAAAGGAGAGGATCCCTTAATCTTCAATTTCATCCATCCACTTGGCTCCAAGCATAAGCTAACCATCCAATGCCCAAAAATGCTCCAAAATGCTCCAAATTGCACTTTCTTGCATACTTTGTCATTTGGACCTACAAACACACGAAAATAGCTTAAAATACTAAAATAACTAAGGACTAACAATCTAAATGCAAGGAAACAAGCTAACTAAGTTGTATAAATATACTCTTATCATAAATACACTCAAGTGATACGATTAAGTGAAGGTTGTGCGAAGTATATCAAGTCACCTACGAGTCGGAACCACCTAAAGTGGTCTGTATGACAGGCTGGCACTTACCTTGGAATCCAAGGTGAGCGTAAGGTGCGGGAGGTGAACGGTCACATGAAGGCTGGCCCTGACCACGAGCGGGAGCACTAACACCAGGGTGTAGGACAATGAGTTCTCCTCATATCCATTTATTACTGATTACCATTCAATCATACCAACATTATATATTCACCTGATTTTACCTTGGCCTCTGTATTGTTGTGCATCACTGTGCAAAGCTGTACTAATCACACACTAAAATATAAACCAATTATGGTCTAGCATTTATAAAACATAAAACCACAATTTCACATTTCCTCACCCAAGAATGTATAACCAATACTAACTCACCAAGTTATAAGGGTCAAATCTCATATTTTTCATCAGATTCTTTCACATTGCTCAATTTTCCAAACAAAGCTTTTGCCTTGATTATTTAATCTCACTTATCGCATGGTTGTATCTAATGTCTCGTTAGACTGCCTACGTACCTTAAATAGGGATAAAGCCAATCGTAGTTCACAATAATTATTTACAAGTAATAACGTATGAATATATCGTGATATAATCTACACTTAACTTTCTCATGGTATCTCATAATATATGAATATATATATATATATATATATATATATATATATATATATAACACAACATAAATTTCTTAATTCCATTCAAAAGCATTTATGGAATTATCAATCACACACACACACACACACACACACACACACACACACATATATATATAATCAGAAGGAAAAGATCCACTCACCTGGAGTCTGCGCTACAACTTCCTAGCACAAACATTGA
This sequence comes from Crataegus laevigata, assembly GCA_963580275.1. NCBI lineage: Eukaryota > Viridiplantae > Streptophyta > Magnoliopsida > Rosales > Rosaceae > Crataegus > Crataegus laevigata. The sequence goes on from OY756949.1 coordinate 1,894,114, forward strand.
GGCGTTACGAACGATCGGCGCCTAGAACAATCATCAAATCCCATCTCAGAATTCTTATCAATAAAATACATAACTTACATAGAACATGTGTCTACATAGTTCGATCCAGAAGATCTACATGTCAAATTTCTGATCTATAACTTCCAAGGATTCACATTATGCTTCTAGAACAATGCCCTAAAGTTTCACTACGATTCAACGGTTGGATCTCTGCCAATTGCCAAAACCAAATGACGGTTAACATTTTATTTTACGAACTTACAAATCCAATTCGGGAAGATCCGTACATCAGATTCCCAATCCATAAGTTCCTACATTCTTCAAATATTATAAATAATAACCTATTAAAGTTTGATGACGATCCAACAGTCGAATCGTCAATTCATACTTTCACCTAACCACGTCTCGTAATGAAATTAGGTCCAATTGATCAATCTACATCATTCAATTCCCAAAACTGAACTCAAGGTATTCAATATAGACTAAAAATAACATTGACGGCCCTCGGGCCACGCACCACCGTGGGTGGTGGTTGGCCGCCCCGACTCGCCAAAAAATACAACTTTCTCCAAAAATTCTCAAAATTTACAGAATTAAAGATCTCAATGAGTGGAGTAACTTTCATACCTATGAGCAAGGCCAATTTGCCTAGAAAGACTCCAATTTCATCAAAACCCGTCGGAACCTTAGAATTGGGTGTGCTCCAATTCGACCTCCAAAGCAACTCCAACGCCTCAACCACTGCTTGGGCTTTATTCTAGGCCTTGAGGGAAGTCTATTGATGGTGGCAATTGGAAGAAATTGCTTCAGAAATGGGAGAATCGACACAAGACCTACCTGTGTCACCATCGTCAAATGTCACAGATTTGATCCAATTTCCATTGAATTTTGAGAGAAAAATGAAAGAGAAGAGGCATGGTAATGATTGTAGGTGAAAATGGAATGAAAATCGCTTGAAAAACAGCTCAGAACCGCCTAAATTTCATCGGTTTCGAAACCGGGTTGGGTGCTCTGCACCCCTCTCCAGTCTTTCTTTTCTTTTCTTTTCGATTGGCCTCCCCCTGCTTCTCTCTTTTCTCTCCTGGTTTTTCTCTCCCATTTGTCACTCTCGCTATCCTTCCTTTGCTGCCATCAGGCAGCCATCTCTTCCCCATTTTTCTTTATTATTCTCCCCACAACCCTTAACATAATAATGATAATAATAATAAATGACAAACCTTACCAACGTTCTTTTGGAATACAGTAAGTTAATAGTTCATATGCATCATGAACTAGCGATTAACGAAAATCAATACCCTCTCCTCTAGGGCATTCTCGTAAATTCACACTTTAAAATTTATAAATCGTAAAATTTAGGGACGGGCTGTCATACTACCTCTGTCCGATGTGGGATTGCTGACCTCCAAAAAATATAGATATATTGGTTGCCATGTTTAAATTTAACAACTTAACAAATCTGCTTTCAAAAGAGAGCCGATAGTTTGTCAGTTTATGAAGAGCCTCTTCAAAAATCCCAGATGTTATTCTACAATTCAAGGTGTGGCTATCCACACACCCTTTTTACTTCTCACAAACTCCTTATTAATTTATGTGTGTTAGTATTCTTCAATTCATCCGATCCGACGCCAAATTTTTTTTAAAATGTGGGAGAAGTAAAAAGAGGTGTGTGGATATCACACCCTTTTCTGAATTTCCAAGGGACGTTGGACTGTGTACATTTCATTTGAATATTTCTCTATTAATTTTAAGATATTAACAGACCACTCGGGATGACTAACAATATTGATTTCTGGACCACTTATTTTCTTTTGTGTTTTGGTGTTTAGGGTTCTTATTCGGGTGAAAATTAAGTTTGGTAAATGAGTTGCCTTTGTTGTGTTTATATTGTTTTTTGTACCATACTTTTTATCTTAACACGTTATGAGATGTCAAGCTCGTTATCTTAATGAGTTATTAATAAATGACTCGATTCATTAACGAATCGTGTCGTTTCGTGTCAAGCTAACAGATCCTACAAGAAATTAGTATATCTAATGTATAGATCTGAAAAAAGATATCTTATTGGGTTTTTAACAAGTAATCTGATAACGACCTAACTCGTTAATGGATTATTAATAGGTGACCCGATAACAATGGTTAATTCAAATCTTGTTATTTTCGTGTCATTTTATGCTGGGTTAAGGAGTCGTGCAAAAATTATCATGCCTAAATGAAATAGAGAGTAGGCAAAAATTAATAAAAACAATTTAATTATAAAGTAGTAATAAAATACCATATTCCAAATGGTAAGAAAACCCAACCTAAGGTTATAGTTTGAACTGTCCACTCTCACTAGCCAAAAAGGGTTTCCCCAAATGAGTGAGTTATTTAGTACTAAACATGTGTTTTCTAGAAACAAAAAAAAAGCCATACAGTTTGAGTTTTGGTTATTTTTTTCGCAAGCTCTTTCATCTTATCGACGTCTTTTTTATTGCTGATATAATTGTAGTCGCTTGTCTTTGTGATATTCTGATGTTATTTTCTTTCTTTCAGACTTTTTGCCGATGGCGAACAAAAAAAAGAAGTACCATCACATGTCATTTTTTACTTCTCAGATACTTTTATTAATTTATATTTAATATTCTTCTTCGATACCTTTATTCTAACGACCGAAAATTAAAAATAATATATAAGAAGTAAAAATTGAGTGAAAACGTCTTTCATACGTTTTAGATGACTTTATTTGGTGGCATATACCCCACATAAGAGGTTGCCTAAAAAAAAGGTCATGTTACTTTCATTCATTTATTTAGCAAATCAATTATTTAATGGTGTAAGTTGCCTCTTAATTAATTCTTATTACCTTATTAAACTAATATTAGTTTACAATAACATGATGATGTGACATCCCGTTCCAAAATTTCCCTAAATTCAGTGTGAAATGACAATTCTACCCTCGAATACGCGGAAACGGGTATAGTTTCGGGTTTAGTTTTGGGCTTGGGTGCCCTAATCACTTAGGCCCAAAAAAAAATTGGGCTGATATTTTATAACACACACACACGTACCCATGCACACACGTGCATCATTTCTGGTTTCTGTTTCTCTTTCTCTCACACTCTCTCGAAGTCTCTCTCTCTCTCTCTCGGTTCATCGTACGGACACACACACACACCACACCTTCTCGACCCAGATCGAGACTAAGGTATGTATATTCTTAACCTCTGAGACCCCCTGAACGTTTCTATGTTAGTTTTAGGTTTGGGAACCCTCAGGATCACGTCGAAACCGTAAGCTAATTTTAGGGTACTGTTCATGTGTTTTCATTTTAGGAGGTTTGAGGTGAAACCAAGATCACCAGTCACCTTAGAATCATCCCACGAGGCTCGGAGTACCTCGGTGACAAGGTTTGGACGTCGGGATCGCCGGGTTCGTGACTGGCCGGTTTTGGAGAAATTCTCCGACGAATTTTTCGTCGTTTTTCAAGGTATTTGAGGTTATAGAAATGTTCTACGTTGAATTTTAAGCATATAGGAAGAAAAATCGTGGAAAAAGGATGAAAAATGAGTGAGTTATGGAGTTTTGAAGTTTCGCCGGAAAATGTCGCCGGAAAAACCAGTCCGGCGCCGGCGCCGGCGAAGATCGCCGGAGCTGGAGGTAGGGGGTGACGGAATATTCCGTCAAAGTTGACGGAATATTCCTCACGCCGTTAGTTAATTCTAACGGAATCCGTTAGAAGATAACGGAATATTCCAACGGAATATTCCTAGGCCGTTAGGGCGTGCGCAGCACGTGCCGCGCGTGGCCGGCGCGTCTGGCCGTGCCTGGGACGGCGCGTGGGGGCGCGTGCGGTGTCCAAAAATTATTTTAAAAATATCACGACGCTCGTGACGTCGTGTAGGTCGCGTTGGTATATTCAAATACCAAAATTGACCTTCGTATGAAAAGTTAATTACGTAGTTCGGTTATGTGCTATTAATGACCGTTTTGCAGTTGTTTCACATATAGGTGAGACGTACCCAGAGGACGAGCGCATTCATTCTAGGCTCGGGGGATACGACCCGTCGACATACCAGTGAGTGGGCTTTTGTTTTCAGTATATACATATATTATAATATTGGCGTTTTCCCAGAAACGCAACTTGCATGATTTATAAACGGAAATGGTTTTATAATTATATCGCCATGTCGTATGCCAATTATATTTTTATAAATATGATTATGATTGCATTTGCTATGCTCCGATGCCGAGGACGGCCAGGTAAGTCAGGTAAGTTCGATAATAGTGTTGAGATAGTGATAGATAGTGAGTTAGCTCATCACCTGCACCTCGGGTGTTTGTGCTCCGCCAGAGTAGGGCCTAGCCTTCACGTGATCGTTCACCTCACGCACCGTACGCTCACCTTGGATCCAAGGCAGGTGCCTAGCCTGTCGTACAGACCACTATAGGTGGTTCCGACTCGTAGGTGACCCGCGATTCGTCGCACAGCCTTCACGTGATCGTAGCACTGAGCGTAATATTATACACCTAGCCTGTCGTACAGACCACGATAGGTGGTTCCGACTCGTGTGCAGGATAATAATTGATAATGATTGAGGATGATGGATGAGCTATAGGTTCAGCCGTACAGGTCACTAGAGGTGACTCCGGCTGATATTACATTAGGGATACTTCTGATTTTATTGCCTGACTGATGATGATGCTTTTACTGAATTGGTATATCGACATGGCCTATCATTGAGATTTGATAATTGACTTTGATTCTGAGACGAGTTTTCGTACATAAATTTATATACGTACTATTTTTCTGGGAAAATTATATTGTGTTACAGCGAGGGGCTATTTAAGGATTTTATGAAATGATTTTTGAAAGTATTTGTTTTTGGCCCACTCACATTTTCTGTTTTGCGCCCCTCCAGTTCTAGGTAATCACGACGTGGACGGCTATCGAGGCATCAAGGCAGTTCTGACAGACCACCACTGAAGTAGGGTTTCTTTAGTAATTATGTTGTTTTGTTTAAACGACTGCACCTAGGATCGGCTCTGTAACCTTTCACTATCACACTTTCTTTCGATATCACTTCTTATCATATGTACATTATCAATCTAACTTTCACTACTGCATTTCATGCATAAATTACTTCCGCTGACGTTTTTGGCTACGTCACTCGCACGTGACGGCCAGCACGCTTCGACCCTGGGTCGGGGTGTGTCAATGATTTCTTCCATATTTTTCCGTAAGTCGTCTCTTTTGTTCCTGATTAATTTAACAAATTTTCCACATTTTAGCTGGAATATTAATGCACATTAAAAATAAGCGACTTTGAAATTCTACCAATATTCAACAAGGTGAAGTGCCGATTTAGTCCCTGAATTATCACCTCAGTGAAAATTAGGTCGCTGAATTATTTTTTTGGGAAAATAAGTCTCTAAATTCATTAAAAATTGCTAATTTCATTTCTATTATTATATTCAAAGCTATTTTATCCAATTTTTTGTCAACTTAAGTCACGTGACACACTTTAGAGTGTAATACCATCATTTTCTCGTTTATAAACCCTTAACATTTCATATAGGTTGCGAATTTAATGTCTAATTTACCCTCAAAAGTTAACTTACACTATTTCTTTATGACAAACTACCAATTTATTCTCTAAAGTTAACTCGATACACTATTTCTTTATAAATAAAAAAACTATCAATCTAGTATCTAATGTGTATCACATACAAGTAACACGACTTGAATTGACGGAAAATTGAATATAATAGCTTCGAATATAATATTAGGGATGTAATTGGCAGATTTTTATAATTTAGGGACTAATTTTTCTGAAAAAAAATAGTTTAGAGACCTAATTTTTACTAAGATGATAATTTAGGAACTAAATTGGTAATTTATCATATTAAAAAAGACTTTTGTTATATTATTTATTTATTTATTTATTTATTATAATAGCTTTGTTTTGAAGCTGTCAGGCCACTGATTCCATTGACATGGACCAGATTTTAATATGATAAAAATCATGATTTGTTGCGTGTTTGAATCAGCACACCAGCAGAACACTGCAATTAAAGGCCAATTTAGTAGGCTGGATTAGATTGGATGCTAGGGATAGATTTGAATTGACAAAAACTTGTAAGATATGATTTATAATTAATGGATAGGTTAGATAGCCTACTTTTATTATAGATTCATAACACATCATGTCCAATTTTGCTCATTTCATATTTTGACGTAGCAAACAACATACTAGACTCAAGTCCATTTTAATTGGTCAAACCTATTCAAACCAGCCAAGCAAGCCTAAAGGTTTTTGCCATAATAGAGTTCGTTTTTTCGAGTCGAGATCCTTTTTTAGATCTTAGTGTCCGAAGTTCAAAGATTAGAAATATGAGTCGTTGAAGAGAGAAAAAGAGATATTCAAAATTTTTTGTTTGTATAAGGTGGGCAGAGAAATTAGACTAAATAGAACCGCAAAATTTAAAATAAAACCTCATTTTTCCAATTCGTTAGCTTCCGAACACTAAGATCCAGAAAGCGTCTTCTCACCATGAGTTAAGAGATTTTTGTTTTTTTTTTGAAAAGAAGTTAAGAGGATTAGACCATCTCTAACCATTGGCCTAAAACCTTAAATTTTTAGGCCAGAAAATTTAAGTTCTAACTCAGAAATAACTTTTATGCTCCAACCATTATTGTAACATCCCAAATTGCCCAGTAGAGAGGATCCTATAAACCTTATATGTATATTCCCATGCACGAGGCTTTTTGGGACCTCATTGGCTTCAGAGTTCGTCGAAACTCCGAAGTTAAGCGAGTAGAGCACGAGAGCACTCCCATGATGGGTGACCCACTGGGAAGTTCTCGTGTGAGTTCCCAAAAACAAAACAGTGAGGGCGTGGTTGGGGCCCAAACCGGACAATATCGTGCTGCGGCAGAGGTCGGACTCGAGATATGGTGGACTTCGGGCTGTGATGTGACAATTTGGTATCAAAACCATTCCCTGGCCGGAAGTGTGTCGACTATGATGTCGGGCCCCTAAAAGGAGTGGATTGTAACATCCCACATCGCCCAGGGGAGAGGATCCTATAAGCCTTATATGTATATTCTCATATTTACCTAACACGAGACATTTTGGGAGCTCACTAGGGGTGGAAAAAATTCCCAAAATTCGCAAACCAAACCAAAAAAATACCGATCCCAAACCAAAAATGTCCCAAACCGATTTTTCCAAAATTTCGGTATGGGAATCGGGATTGTCTTTCCAATATTTCGGTATTCCCATACCGAACCAAAAATAAATATTTTTAATTATTATTATTATTATATATATATATATATATTTACATAGATAATAATATATATTATTTTTTTAATTATAGTTAGGGTTAATTTGAATCGTTGGATTGTTTCAAATTAATCTATGCCGTCCAACTATTCATGCATGTCTAACCAGTTCAAGGATTGAGTGAAAGAGTCCATTTTTCCTTACCTTTTTTTTGTTGTGAACATGACGGTTCTTAGCATATGTGGAGGTTATTCTCTTCTAGTAGGAAGCCATTATTAATAAAATGGATGTCACATTAGCGACCCATATTTACCAATGTTGATCAAAGTTTAAGCAAGATAAATTTTTTTGTCTTTTTATGAGAATTACTTGGGGTATTAAGTAGACAGCATTACTGATGATATTTCAAATGTTGTTTTGTTGGTGTGTTATTGTTAACAGAGAAGGTGTACAAACCAATGCCACAAGGACATCAAGGACAAGGTAATTCTGTTTGCCTCAACTGAGTAGGATTCATCTCCTTTCTAGCCTTGTCCAGCTTCTCCATATTTACCGTTATGAATGACTGTATAAACATCCTATATGGATTAAATCCGAGATGTAATGTACATGTACTGTTGATTTGGCAGATTAGGCATAACTATACGTCAATTTTTCAATATAAAAGGTTGAATTTTAGCCCAAAAGCATAATATGTCAAATTTTAGTCCAAAAGCCCAAAACCATTTTGGGATTCTCGATTTGTCCCGAAAAATCCCGAAACTATTTTGGGATTCCCGAAAATTGGGATTCTCGAAAATTTGGTGTGGGATTGGTATTGAAATTGGGATTCCCGAAAATTTCGGTTTGGGAATCGGAACAAGAGTTTCGGTATGGGATCCCATACCGAACCACCCCTAGAGCTCACTGGCTTCAGAGTTTGTCGGAACTCCGAAGTTAAGCGAGTAGCGCGTGAGAGCACTCCCATGATGGGTGACCCACCAGGAAGTTCTCGTGTGAGTTCCCAGAAACAAAACCGTGAGGGCGTGGTTGGGGCCCAAAGCGGACAATATTATGCTACGACAGAGGTCGGACCCGAGATGTGGTGGACCCGGGCGGGAATGTGACAATTATGGCCTAAAATTTTAGCCCTGATTATTAAATAATGAATTTAGGCTATTTTTTAAATATTAACTTAAAAATAATTATGTAGACTATCCTAAATTAATTTTATGAACATTTTAAACTAAAAATATTTAAATTCCGATAAACACTGAAAAATTACTAAACCGACACATGAAACTCATGAAACACTATAGAAGAATATGAAACACATAACAGAGATGTATAAACACAAGGCAGATGAGCAAACACATGATTTTGGAAGATGGTAGAAAGAAAAATTGGAAGAATTGTAGGAGAAAAGTGAGTTTTGTGTGGATGTTTCAACAAATATATAGTATTTATAGAGTTTTAAACTGAATTCTGAGTTAAAGAATTTTTTTTATAATTATTTTAATCGTTGAATTTAAATTTGGGCCGTTAGATCTTTTTTTTACCGGTAGATTTGATCATATTCGATCTCAATCTATGGATTCAATAAATTTATAAATATAAAACAAAAATATTAACTAAATAAAATGTGAGTCGTTGATCAACTAAAAGAGCCATTGGGCTCAATTTTATTATGAGACACACCCATGTGGGTTGGGGCTCCATCACTAATCCTAGCCTAAATCCTGGCCTAAATCTAGTTTTTTTTTTAAATTTTTTTTTAAGGTTTTGGTCCAAATTAGAATTGGGTTAGAATGGATTTGGGTTGGGGTGGGGGTGGGGAGGAGGGAGGGAATATAAGGGAATTATAGGTTTTAGGCCATGGATGGGAGATAGTCTTAGACGCACTCCAACAATGGGCTAAAACCTAAAATTTTCCTTTTCGTCCCCAAAAAAAATCTACTCCAACCCATGATCTAAAATTAACCTAAAACCTAAAACTGATATGGGGGTTAAATTCTGGCCCAATTTAAGGCCACAAAACAAAATGGGCCTCACCAACTGAGACTGAAATTGGGGCTGTGAAGCCCACTGCCCAAATAGAACTCGCCTACGTGCTGCACGCGCTAGGCAATTGCTGAAGGGTGACAAACCCACATGGGGTTGTTCCCCCGGTTGTCAGTGCAATAAGTAGCCCAACGACTACTTTTCTTCATCCAACGGCTCAACTTAAATGGGCCGTTGGTTAATCCAACGGTCCAGGTTCAATATTTTTTTTTAGTTTTATATTTATTGAATCCGACGGTTTAGATCGAATATAATCAAATCTAACGGTAAAAAAAGTTATCGAAATTTAAATATTTTTAGGTTAAAATGTTCATAAAATTAATTTAGGATAGTCTATATAGTTTTATTTTTATTTTTAAAAATAGCCTTAATTCATTATTTGATAATCTCGTGATAAAATTTTAAGTCAAAAAAGTTGGAGCAGAAAAGCAGTTTATGGGCTAAATATTTTTAGGTTTTAGGTAAGGATTGGAGATGCTCTTAGAGGTGAGGAAAGTGTACTATTTTTTTGGGACAAAACACAATTTTGATATTTTGTTGGCAATTGTTATTAGCACTCCAAAATCTCATTATATATTCCAAACTTTCTATATTAGAAAAAAAAATATATACATTTGTGAGAAGTGTATTTATAGAATGCCAATAACACTTTTAAAAAAAAAAAAAAAAGAGAATAAGAAGAAGAAGAAGCAGCTTACCATATCACCCTAAATAATGGAAACACGTGGCAGTCATGTACGATTCTTGATCTCGTCGACCGCCGGCACGTGTTGCAACTCAGTCCCTGCAGCAATGATGTGTCATTCTACGCGCGCAGCCGCTACATTCAGTCAGACCAGTATTATCCACTCCGCTCAAAAGTCGTAAATACCCTTTCCTCAAATCAAAATGTTGCTAACATACAGTTGAAGTTAACCCAACAGGATCCTCTACTGATTTTTTTTGGTGAGGATTTAAGAAATTCGTAAATCGTATCTATTTATTATATATTGTGCAGTTAGTTTTTGTCATGTATTATTTATATTTAATTTTATAAAAATATTTAAAATAATTTTTGACCGCACGATGTACGATGAACAAATATGATTCACGGATTCTCAGATCCTCACAAAGAGGATTCGGATTCGAAGTTAACAAAAGATTTTGCCACTTTTTATTACGGTTTGTAGTATTCCTCTCAATTATAAATGAGAAGTCTTAAGTTTGATTCTTGACAAAGAAGAAAATAAACTACATTATTGTCAGCCCATTGAAAGGCTAAGCCCACTCCCTCTCTTTTAACGTGAATAATATTGTTTGTTAAAAAATTAGAGATTTTTAGTGTACTAAAAACACGATTTGGTATAACCAACTGTTATTATACAATCGGTTCTTAAAGAAATTAATCAGTTGTATTATGATACATAGTTCAATGGGTCGTGTTTTTGACAGACTGAAATTTCTCAGAGTTGACAAATCAGCTCACATTTCAACAAGGACAAAACCGTAATTTAAGAAAACGGACTTGATTCAAGTTGTCCCACTACGAGACCCTTTTTCTCTCTTGATAAAAACAAATTATACGGAGGAAGAAGAATCTCTTATCTTCTCGCCACCCCTTTTTCTGTGATCCTCCTTCTCCCTAATTTCTCCAATCTTCTGCAACCCAAAGTAATCTCAATTTTCTTCGTCCAGAAGCTTCCTCTCACTCGACTGATCATTTCTCTGTCTTTCGATCGCTCGGAATCAGATCCTTTTGAATTTCACGTTGAAGTTAGTTTCTGGGAACTGGATTCCGGAATCCTTAGAATCTGTGGAGAATCGGTAAAATCGAGCTCCGGGAAACGGACGGCTAAGAAAGCTTTGATCGGTGATTAAAAAGGTCTGATTTTTTTTATTATTACGAAAAAAAGGTTTGATTTTTGGTTCCGATCAGTTTTAATATTTGTGATTGGCTGATTGTTTGATACTCTCCAAAACTTGGAGCTGACTAATGGGTGTTGGAAATTTGAAAGAGAGTGAGGGAGAGGTTGGATTTTTAATTTATTTTTTTAGCATTTTAATTTACTAATTCATGATTAAATTTCGAAATCATGATCTAATTATGAAATCATGCGTTAATCAAGCATAAAAATTCCAGCGTGTGTACGAATTTATCCAAACATATATGCTGAAAAAAATCACTTTTTTGATTTTATTAATTTACTCGGCAACCAAACAGCAGATGTTTGATTAATGTGTTTATTTTGTTGTAGATTTTGGAGAAGTATAAGATGGCGTGTTTGCAAGGGCCGGTAATTTGCCCCACCGTTCGAGCAAAGCGATCGGGGTTTGACACTCTGCCTGTGGTAGGCCCTTTGGTGAAGGCTAGGCTTGGATTCCGGGGGATCAGCGGCAGTATCACAAAGGCGGGTTTTGCTTCCCGCCCTCGAAATGCTCGAAAATGCACAAGAGTGCATTGTACTTTCAGTTCTTCGTCGGATGGGAACGGAAGCATGGCGGAGAATTTCAATGAAAATGACGAAGATTATGTCAACTCTAGCGTACTTGAAGCCGGTACGCTATTGATCAGCTTGCTCATTTTTGTAAACTGTTGACGCCGTCTCGAAATTGAATTATGAATCTTTATAATTGAAATGCCAATGATCTGAAGCACCTGACTGAATGATTACGGTTTTGTAGACTTTCTTGTATAATTTTATATCCTGTGAACCGTTGAGTAATAAGTTTCTGCGTATGGTTTTTGGTATAGTTGAGGTGAAGAGTGGAATTGATGGATTCATGATCAAGATGCGGGATGGTAGGCACATGAGGTGTGTCCATAACAACCCTCAAGGGGGGCATCTCCCCGATTATGCTCCGCATCCTGCAATTGTATTGAAGATGGAGGGACCGGTCTTCTTCTCCCAATAATTGTTTGTATGTTATCCTGAACTAATAATTTCTGACATTACAAATTGTCTACTTTGAAATTTACCTTAGAAAGTCAATTCGAATTCGGGATTGCCTTTGATTGCAGTGGAGATGCCTAGTGTGTTGCTCATGGCAGCAGTCCGCAATGTTCCCATTGTATGGTTTCTCTCTACATTGTCCTTCCATTTGAATTAAGATTTCCTCTTTCCGCGTTTGTTGAGAGGGCAAAATTAGGCCTTGCCAACATATTGGTTAATGTAGGAATTCTTTAAATTTTTGGGTTTGGTTTGCAGGCTAGGCCAACTATGTATCAAGTGGTGAAGGAGATGATTGACAAGATGGGTTATGAGGTATGCCTGTGTCCTCCTTCTAGTACAATATGACAATGCTTGTCCATTAATGTACGTTCTTCGTGATCTTTAATTGTTTTTGTTTGTTTTCGATCACTGCAGGTCCGACTTGTCAGAGTCACCAAGAGAGTGCATGAGGCATATTTTGCTCAGCTATACCTCAGAAAGGCATATACCTTCACACTTCATCCGGCTTAATTTTTGTTATTATATCTAATTATTATTACTATTCTTTTATGGTCATTTGAGGTGGGGGGAAAGCGGGGAGGGACTGAATTACTGGAATTTTAAATTCTAAAGTTGGTTAGTTAGTGTATGGTGACACTGTGTTAGAAGTGATCACAGGCAGGTAGTGAGACAGAGTGTGTCAGCTTTGACCTTCGACCTTCAGACGCCATCAACATTGCTGTACGGTGCAAGGTACATACTATGCTCTTTAGATCTACATTCTGAATCGTAGAAGTAGATTGCTTAAAATCCCTGCTAAAACTCTTTGAACTTTCAGAAATTTAGGAATATAGTAATCTACAAGGGTAGAAGGCTCTACATGCTTAATAGCCGTTTTGTGATCAACTGTATTCTTTCCACGTTCTGTGCAGGTTCCCATACAGGTCAACAAGTACCTGGCATACAGTGATGGAATGAAAGTTATTGAATCTGGAAAGTTCTCAACTCACGGCCCTGCTTCAGATGGATTATTATTTACTCAACTGGATCGGTAAGTATTGAATGTCTTAGACATGGGTCTTATTTTCAATCTCGAAGGGATTATTCCTGAATTGAAATTAAGCTAACTGATCAGATGATGTAACGGTTGGTCTTGGATGAGGCGAGTTGTTAAGGGAATGAAATCTGACTGTGATCAGATGATATAACTGGTTGTCCACATTGAACTTAAATGCATGTTCAGCCTTTCGGAAATTCATGTAGATAGGTGTTTCAATCTGATCAGGGTAGAACCTACGTCTAAATTTGGCATTCCGTAAAATAGAGGAGTTAATTCAAACTTTATATGGTTTCAGGCCAAATGGTCAACCATGCGTTGAAACGAAGGAGTTTAATCTTGTGCGCAACATGCTTATTGCTGCAGTTGAGGAACGCTATAGAGATGCTGGTAAATACGTTCTGTCCATTTAGTATTTTTTTTCACCTGTCAAAGTGGACTAGACTTTGGTGCTTCGGGCCCGTTATTGTTGGTGCTCTTTCATTTGTTGTTGGTTGTGTTTGTATCAAAGCTGTTGGAGCTTTTGAATCTCACATGTATATTTTCATGCTCGCTCACAGCTCAATGGAGGGACAAGCTCCTCCAACTTCGTGCTAGAAAGAACTTGGCGTGACAGGTAAGAAGCCCGCCATTGTCCCCAAACTAGTCGAAATTTTGAGTGTAACTGTAACTGCAAGCCGAATTCACGTGTGTTTTTTTTTCAGAATCGCCCGTAGGGATTCAAAATTGTACATAGACAGCATTCTTGGAAGTTTGATCAGCTCATCGGCTACACCCGCAATCCGCCGTGCATCTCCGCTCTTCTTATATATATATATATATATATATATGAATATATGATGTAAAAAGCCTGTGAATATAGTAAATAATTATATGTTATGTATAGACTATAGGTAAAACTTACAAGCAATGTAATGGCACTTGTTGGTTTCTGCTAATTATTCTGCCACTTAATTGAGAGTTCATATTGTGATTGGCATGCGTGATTACATGCCAACTTATACCATTTTTTTGAATGGCCTGCGTTACTTAGAAAAGTTCAAGCTCAGCCAACATATTGCCTTGTGAACGGTTGAACTGTCACGATAGCGTTTTGAGCCACGAATACAAATCTGTGTGAAACTGTTCGCATTGCTTTACATCATTGGCTCAGGACACCACTGTTGTGAATCACCGCGGGATGGTCCAGTTGGGGACAATTTGAGGTTTGTAATTTACACGGCATGTCTTGGTTAAATTCTTGGTGCTGGTGGATCACACAATTTGTGACTCTTTCTGGTTCTGGAAGGGTGAACTGCTGGTCTCCTTTTGAAATAGAAAGATGAACACCATGTGGGGGTAAACTTGTTACCATCCTTGTTTTATAGTAAATAGTTCACTGTCACGTGGCTTTCGGGTCAAATATTGTTAATCAGGAAGAAACATATTACGTTGTGTTATTCAACCGAATTGCTATAATGATAGATTTATTTCATGTAAGTTTTAAAATCATCCGACTACGTCATCTAGAAGACAAAACTACTCTTTCAAAATTAATACACGAAACGTAAAAGGCAAGAAAACGAGATGATTTCAACCAAAAAATAAACCGCATTCTATTATTCAGCCAAAATGCGTCATGATTTGTGCAGGTTTTTCTACCAAAATTATTGCGGTTTACGAAATTAATTTCATAATTTCAAACGGAACCTGATTTACCTTTTTAACCCTGATTTCAGCAGTAATTTACGTTTCCCCAGGTCCAAGCCAAGTTAAACCCCGAAACCGCGAAAGAGTAAAAAGAGAGAGAGAGAGCAACCGTCGTAACGCCGGTGTTAAATTCCCGCCAAGTCCCACGCGCTTTATGCCGACGTGGCAACCTCCCCCAGGTGGATTTATCTGGCGCGTGTATATAACTTCCCAAACGGCGTTACTCCGTACCAGTTAGTTCATCCGTCACCGACGTTTTCCCGTGAGGCGTTCTGCAATCGCCGTCATTTATCAAACAAATTAAAACCTGATTAAAATTAAATCCTACTTTAATCATGATTACATAAATTCTATCTTAAATCCGTCTCCTCCAATGGCCCCAGACTCCTCTGTCTCGCTCCGAATCTTCGTCTAGCTCGGAGACGCCGAGGCCTTTTCCGCCATCGAAAAGCCCTGGTTCGGGTCTCATTTTTCACTCCAAGAATCGGAAATTCGGAAGAGGAAGTCTCGCTTCTGCGTCCGCCGCCGGTTTCAGCAGCTCTCGGAACGCCGCCATGTCCGGACCTCTCGATCGTTTCGCAAGGCCTTGTGAGTTCTCGCCTTCTTTGACCGATTCTTATCTCTTCTGTTCGCCAATTGCTTCCTATTTTCTTTAATTTTTTTTTTGTTTTTGAAATTTTGATTCTGTTGCCTGTGCTGGTTCTAGGGTTTTGGATTGGGGTGATTGAAATTTTGATCTTGGACTAGGATTTTATAAATTGATAGCAATAGGGATTGATGATGGTAATTTTTGTAACTTTGTTGACGTTTATTAGGTTTTGAGGGGTTCTCTAGCCACGACGAAAGGAGGGAAAGGAAATCGGATTTTGAGAACTCGGAGGAGGAGAGGAGGACTGGAATTGGTGGGAATTTGAAGAAGAAAGCAATCAATGCGTCTACTAAATTCAGACGTTCTCTCAAGAAGAAGAGGAGGAAGAGTGGTGGTGGTGGTGGTAGTAGTAGTAGGCTGCGCACTTCGGTTTCGATTGAGGATGTAAGGGACGTCGAGGAGCTACGGGCTGTTGACGCATTTCGGCTGGTGCTTATTTCGGAAGACTTGCTGCCTCCAAGACATGATGACTATCATATGTTGTTGAGGTTGTTCATTTTCCCAGGAAAAAGGGTTTCTTTGTTTTATTTTCCCGCACACAAGATTCGATATGGAAAGTTTGGTTTTTTCTGTTTCCTTTGTATGTTTTGTTGCTGAGAAGTTATTTTGTTGCAGATTTTTGACAGCAAGGAAGTTCGATATTGAGAAAGCAAAGCACATGTGGGCCAATATGATTCAATGGAGGAAAGATTTTGGTACTGATACAATTTTGGAGGTAAATTCACCAAACAATTCTGCAATGCATATATAAGAAAATGTTTAAAGATGTGGATATGCCACCCATAAGCAGAAGTAAAAATCATATTTTTTTTTCTTTCAGGATTTTGAGTTCGGTGAGTTGAATGAAGTTCGAAAGCACTACCCTCAGTTTTATCATGGTGTTGACAAGGAGGGAAGACCTGTTTACATTGAAAGGTTGGGGAAAGTTGATCCCACCAAGCTTATGCACGTGACTTCCTTGGAACGGTATGTGAGATACCATGTGCAGGAGTATGAAAGGTGTTTTGCCATTAAGTTTCCTGCCTGCTCTATTGCTGCAAAGAGGCATATAGATTCAAGCACAACAATTATAGATGTTCATGGCGTGGTATGCTTTCAGTTAACTTCTCAAGTGTTTGTTAAAAAATTTTTGTTTTGCATAAAATATACAAATGCTAATTTAACATTTCCATATTGCTTCTTTCAGGGTCTTAAAAACTTTACCAAGTCTGCACGAGATCTCACAGAGCAGCTGCAGAAGATTGATAGTGACAACTATCCTGAGGTATGAGGACTCTATATGTAATCCTTTCAAGAATTGATGCCTTTTCACTATTTGTGGTGATTTTAATTAAATCCATATGAAGCGTAACTTCTAATTTTTAAATTTCTTTGTGCAGACGCTTTGCCGAATGTTTATAATCAATGCTAGTTATGCTTTTAGGAAGGTGCTCTGGCCTACAGTTAAAGCATTCCTTGATGCCAGAACAACCAGCAAAATTCATGTATGGTTGATGATACACCCAAGATTTGATGTCACTGTTGACTGAAGTTTTTAATGGAGTCAACTAATATTGTTATATTTTTTTTCAGGTTTTGAGTAACAAGTACCAAAGCAAATTACTTGAAATAATCGATGCAAGGTGATTGATGCTTGCTATTTTTTCAGTGGGTATGTGGGTTTGTTATCATTCTGTTTTCATAACTATTAACTGTGGAAATATTTTGGCTCTATTCAGTGAGTTGCCAGAGTTTTTGGGTGGTAGCTGTACCTGTTCCGATCAGGGAGGTTGTATGTTGTCTGATAAAGGGCCATGGAAGGACCCAATCATACTGAAGGTTGCGTTAGATGGGTTGTTATTTTTGTTTCACCTTCTCTTCCTCTTTCTGCTCGTGACCGTACTATTGTATGGCTTAAAAATAATGTTTTTTTGCTTGCAGATGGTAATTAGTGGCGAAGCACAATGTTTCAGACAAATAGTTACAGTTTCAAACAGTGAAGGGAGGATAATTATTTCTGATAAGCCTCGCAATCCATTGGTATGGACTATTAGACCATACTACTATGTCTACATTAGAAGCCGTTTTTTGTGTATAGTATTTTGGAATTAATTCGAAGTTTTTCTCTGAGGCTATGTTTATATTTTTTGCTCAGATAAGAAGTAGTGATACATCTACCGCAGAGTCTGGATCTGAAGTGGAAGAAATGGGTTCACCTAAACCAACGAGGAACTACTTGCAACCTAAGTTGACTCCTGTTTGTGAAGAAGTAAGTGTTTTTGACAAACATCTGTTATTTGAGAATGATTTGCAACATATGCAACTGAATCATTAGCAGCAAAAACATGTAGAACCTATCTTTTTTACTTTTGTGTAGCATTGGCTTTACTGAACACAGATGTATTCTGCTATAAATTGTCATCTCATTTTGTTGACATTTTGAACTCGTATTTGATATGCTTCGATGCTGTTTTAGGCTAGGGTAGTCGGTAAAGCGAGCATTGCTACCGGCTTGCCGGAGTACGATGAACTTGTTCCCATGGTTGACAAGGCTGTGGATATGGGATGGAAGAAACCAGAATTACAATCACCACTTGCTTCTAGAGGTTGGAAAGTCTAGTTACAGTTCTCCTGTACCGTGTAATTACAATTTGGTTTATAGTTAGCAGAGGTTATGTTTACAAACACCATGCTACTACGAGAGTTACAAGTTAATATTATTCGTTACAAATTCATAGTTGATCTAATTAATCAATTAAAATACATTGCAGGGGCATCTTCTCCAAGATCTGTAGGGAAAACAACAGATACCATGCGTGCTAATATCTGGACTACGCTTGTGGCATTCTTTGTAACCCTCATTTCACTAATCCGATCTTTTTCACTGCGGGCGACTAAGAAACTTAAAAACTCTGTTTCTGATTCCCACAACATTCCTGACCTAACCGAAGAGTCAACTGCCGTGGAGGAATTCAGGCCCCCATCACCCGTACCGAGGTTATCTAGGGAAAACCTTCTCTCATCTGCTTTGAAGAAGCTTGGTGAACTTGAGGAGAAGGTAGATATGCTGCAAGCAAAGCCTCTTGAGATGCCTTACGAGAAAGTGGAGCTACTGAATGCTGCTGTTTATCGTGTAGATGCTTTAGAATCAGAGTTAATTGCAACAAAAAAGGTGATTTTTCTCATTTGATAGTCGCTTCGTTGTGCCAATTTAGCAACAGTAGTGATATGCTGCTTTACTTTACCTTTGAAATGTAGATATACATTTTTTTGCGTGTTTCGGAATCCCTGATGCAATTTTGGATTAAGGCCTGGTTTGGTACTGAGATGATTTTGAAAAAAGCTTCTATCAAAAAATGCTGGCAGCTTTTTTGTATTTGGTAAACATTCAACTTCAGCTTTTTTTTCACAGTTTTGGGTGAAAAAAAGCCAAAAACAGGAAGCTGGAAAACCCAACTTTAAAAAACCGGTTTTTTTTTCATATTTGTTTACATAAAAGTTTACCACACTATAATATTACTTTTTTTTTTTTTCAAAAGCACTTTTACAAAAAAGTTTATCAAACACTCTGCTGTTTTATTTCACAGCTGCTTATTCTCACAGCACAGCAGAAGCAGTTTTTTTTTCAAATCACAGCAATACCAAACCAGCCCTAATTGTCGTTTTCTTCTTCCTCTGTCCAAGTTATATATATATATATATATATATGCCCATCTTTCCATATTTGCGTACTTAGTCCAGTTTCGTGGCCGTTTCTCGATAAGCATAATTCATCTTTGTTTGTCCTTGCATTTTCGATCATTTGATGATCTAATTGGGACTGTACGTTGCTTCCTGATCAGGCTCTGCATGAGGCTTTAATGAGGCAGGAAGAACTTCTTGCCTATATAGACAGGCAAGAACAGGCCAAGCTTCAGGTTAGTGGAACATTTTGCTCGTAATTGAATCATCCGAAATTAAAACATTTAATCAATGCCGGCTTTTCCTTTTGTCATTTTCTTTTGTGCACGAAACTGAAAATTATGCTCGTTTTCTGAAACAGAAAAAAAGATCTTGCTGGACCTGCGCGTGATATTTGAGATGCATCCGCACATACCAAGTTCGTCTCTCCAGAGGTGCTGCTGTTTTTGTTTATAAGCTTCCTTCTACGTTACGCATTATAATATCGCGAATAATGTATAGTATTATACAACATTTCTCGAGTTCTTCTGTATCGAACTTTCTGTTTGTGCATACAATGGCTCTTCGATGATAATTTATTTATAGAATGGAGAAGTTACCACAGAATGTGTTTAAAAATTGATGTCTATTACATCTGCGATCGCAATAGCGATAGGCGGTGGTAAGTATTTTCTCCCATCAGGTTCTCTGAGTCTTTCTTCGCAGGAATTCGATAAGACCTTGAAGGGAAACTTGAGCATCATCGCTCTTCATCAGCTCTCCGGCAACTTCAGCAGGCGTTGCTTGTGCCCTGTCGAGCAACATCTCAATTTCTCCGAAAAGTGTGTGCTCGTGAATCAGCAGGTAATTATGTGCCAATGTCTTGAAACCGCTGAAGGTGCAGTAGGACATGTGTATGTGCAGGTCCATCCGGCCAGGTCGCAGCAACGCTGGATCAAGCCGGTCCTTGTGGTTCGTCGTAAACACGACAATTCTTTCCTCTCCACAGGTCGACCAGAGTCCGTCAATGAAGTTCAATACAGCAGAGAGGCTGATCTGTGAATTAAGAAAAACATTAAAAACCGATTGCTTTCAAATAACCAAAAGCGCTTCTAAGACTGTTATTACCTTGTCATCTTCCACGGCTTTCGGCTCGTTCTCCGAATCTCTATTCTGTAACTCAATTGAACAATCAATGTCCTCGATCACCAATACCGACCGGCTCTTCGTTCCGATCAGTAACCTTCTCAGATCAGAATTGCACTGAACCTCCCTCAAATCCAAGTCAAAAATATCAAACTTGAGATAATTAGCCATGGCCGCGACCAAGCTCGACTTTCCCGTGCCGGGCGGTCCGTACAACAAGTACCCTCTTTTCCAAGCCTTTCCTACCCTCCTATAATACTCCTTCCTCTTTCTAAACCTCTCGAGGTCCTCCACCAACGCCGCCTTCATCTCCGGCTCCATCGCCATTGTTTCGAAACTTGCCGGATGATCAAGGTTGATTGAGCTCCAGTAATCCGTGCCATTGTAATCAACCGTGTGAAGCTTCACCACCTTTCTCTCCTCTTTAATTTCTTTGGATTTCTGTAGAATGTAGGGCAAGTAAGATCTCAGTACCATGTCCCTGTGCTTCTTATGGAAGCTGAGCTCTAACTGTCGGACCTCCGACTGCGAATTTTCGCCGCCACGTTTACTGTTCGGTTTCTCGGTGCTTATCAAAACCCACTTGAAATCTACACCGTTGAAAGAATCAACGATGCCTTGATTCTTATCAATGGTGATCAGAAACTGCTCCTCTTTTTCGGGCTTGTTGACTTTGATCCTCATCGTGGCGGCGGAGACCTTGGCGCCGAGGTAGAGGTTGGCCGCCTCGAACATCTGGTTCGGGGTCAGGCCGTCGAGCTCCTCCACAATGACGGTGAGTTGGGAGGAGAGCTTTTGGAGGCGGGAGGATAAGGACTTTTGGAGGGCTTCCGGGATGAGGTCGTTTGCAATCGTTTTGAACAGGATTGCGGAGGCGGCGAGTGAGGCGGCCGCCGATAGTATGGTTTTCGGCGACGGTAGGTTTTCCTGCGACAAGCACCACATGGTTTAGTTCTTTTTTGGGTTGGTTGGTGGGTATGGTGGTTGGTGGGGGTGGTAACTGAATGAAATATTGAGATGCGGCTGACGATGGTTGTGTTAGGGGTTTTGTAGGGTTTTGTCTTCCGGGTTTGCGTGAAGAGAGAGACAGATGAGTTGAGTTTGATCGAAGATAGTTAGGTCGGTGGTTTCTCTCTCTCTCTCTCTGTGTTCTAGAATTCTAGTTGCACGCTTTTCTATTGTTACTCGAAGTCCATAGGTCTCGTTTGACATGTAGTATTATATATCACAAACACACGATAATATATTTTCGATGCACAGATAGTCTGTCTAAATAAATAATAACGAGCAAGAGGCCATATGTAAGGCCATCTTGGGGACTTTAAAACTTTGTTTTTTTGAGCTACTTTGTTTGCGCCATATGTAAGGCCATCTCCAACCGAATGGTTCAGAGGGCTAGAGGACCGAAAATAGTTCGAAAATCGTCTCTAACTAAGGGCTAGGCCAAAGGACTTGTCGGCCTCATCGAGCCAAAACCAGCCAATCAGACCAGTGAATTGTCCATCTCCAGCCAGCCAGCTCAATTTTTTTATTATTTGTTCTTTTCCATTTGCCCAGCCCACTTTTTTGTTTTTATTTTTGTTCTTTCTCATTTGCCCAACCCACTTTATGGTTTAGGGTTTAAGATTTTTTTTAGTCCCAGCCCACTTTTTCTTTTTTTTTTAAAAAAAAAATTTCCTACACCATTTCATACTATCTTACCTCATTTTATTTCAATTTTTCACATTTCATACTATAGCCCTTTGGCCATTGGTTGGAGATGGTTTTTTGTCACAGGGCTATGTTTGGCCTATGGCCCTTTGGCCCCTCGGTTGGAGATGGTAAGAAATATAGCCCTGCACCGTTCATTAAAATATTAATTTTTTGGAGGACTAGAGGGTTAAAACGAGCTCTCTGGCTCTCCTTCGGTTGGAGATGGCCTAATGGATGGTCCGCTTTAAACTATACATGTGATATCGAGATGTACCAATACCATAAGTTTTTTTTCCTGTCACATTACAATGTGGTGTCACAAATTTACACGCATTATATGTGAATCAATAACAATGTATAAGTCGCGGTTTTCTAGTGATTTTGTTAGCACGTTATATGCGAGTCAGTAACAATGTATAGGTCGTGGTCTTCTAGTGATTTTGCCACTAGTCATCGTTGCTCAGAGGTCAACCTCTACATCATCTTTAGAGTTATCTAAATGCAAAAGCGTCATTAGTTTGAGCTTTCCTTTCAAAATTAAAATTACACATGCTAAAATGCTAATATTCCATGCCATTTGGTCTATAAATTTTGGTACTAATTAATCAGTATTAAAATATTATCTCCAAACTTAAATCCAATTTTACCAGTTTAAAAATAAAAAAATCATCACTAACCAATTAGAACTCACAATCCGTCTTACCTTTGAAAAGTCATAATGTTGTGGTCAATTTGACCATAACAACTCGAAATACCATTAGAATCGGATCTCATGCAGCTCGGGAAATACTTCCCAGCATGGCAGCATCAACAGGTGACTCAAGCTAACAAGGCTCTCCGTTTTATAAAAGTTGGAATGAAATGTCTATCATACGCAATTTTATTTTTATTTTACAAAAAAATTACTTTTACGAGTCAAACTCGTGACTTTTTGTCATAAAAAGTAACATTTTAATTGCCCTAAGACTCGACCTATTTGAGCATCGATAGGCAATGGAGAATTATTAGAATATCAATATCATCGATCTTCCAATGAATTGTTTAATTGTTTTACAAACCAACAAAAAAGTGAAGTTATTTTTTGGGGCTTTTAGAGATAAGAGCTTGTCAGAGATGATTTTTTTAAATATAACTTGGAAGGTTTCAATGTCTCAAAAAGATCCTTCATTTTAATGCACCATAACATGTCATTTACAATAAAACCACAAGTTTTACTACTATTTACAAGAATGCCGTCATTATTAAGCTCGTTTGGATGTGCTTTTAAAATGACTGCAAACGCTTTTGGTGAAAATATTTTTAGAACCAATTTTTAGTAAAAATGCAAGTAAATTTTGAAAAAACACTTAAAGTGCTTTCTGCAAGAAGCACAAAAATGACTGCAAACGCTTTTGGTGAAAATATTTTTAGAACCAATCTTTAGGAAAAATGCAAGTAAATTATGAAAAAACACTTAAAGTGTGTCCTGTAAGAAGCACATAACTAGTGCTTCTTGCAGAAAGCACTTTAAGTGATTTTGGAACCAAAAAATATTTTCTCTAAAAGCGTTTTCAGTTATTTTAAAAGCACATCCAAACGAGTCAATTGTCTACAATATAACCTCCACCATCAAAATTTGAAAAATGTAAAGGTTACATCATTATCACCTATAAAAGTAACCTCTATCTTCATTGTCTAAAAAATGCCATCTTTATTGTCTATAACTACCTACTTTGTGTTTTTTTGTTTTGTTTCTTTTTTATATTTATTCAAATTTTATATTGTGTGGAGAGTGCACTAATTTATGTGCGATATTTTCGGTACAGTCAATTAACTATGTTATATAGTTTGGGTTCGATAGATAGGTACGGTCAATTTGTTACTATTTGTATTTTTAATGTCTTAGTTCACTAGGTCTGATAAATTAGATAAGTTATATAGTTTAGGTCCGATCAATTCGGTACGGTCAATTAGGTTGTGATTTCACATTCCATTTTCTCTACATACAAACTGTTCATTAGGTATTGTCAATTAGGTCATATTCATTCGGTACAGTCGGTTAGGTATTATATATTGTAGGTTCGATCAATTCGGTACAGTCAATTAGGTTGTGATTTCACATTCCATTTTCTCTATTTGTATTTTTTTTTAATTTATCTATGAATTCATCGTCAAATACAACGAGATTTTCTCTATTAGGTTGTTATTTTTTTTTTTAATTTATCTATGATTTCACATTCCATTTTCTCTATTAGGTTGTGATTTAGGTTGTCCCTTTTTTTCTTTTTTTCTTCCAAATACAACGAGATTTTTGGTTTCTGATCAGTGATAATGTTGTTATAACAAACATGTAAATTATGGATCTATTAATTAAGCATTCTTGAAAAATAATTATATATTTGTTTATCTAATTGGTTTAAGAGAGTAATAAGGGTAAATAAGGAAACTAAAAATGCAATAAATTTATTTAAAAAATGATTAAATGTGACATGAAATACTATAATCTGACATTGAACTATTTTTAGTTTTTAATCTTACAGGTATTATTGAAAATGCAATCTTATTTAGGAATTAAATGAAGTTTTCTATTATTTTTCGGCCGAAAAAAGGGCAGTTACTTAAAAATAACAATTAATAAATTGCTGGTTGAAAACCAGCAAGCAAAGAAAAGAAAATTAAACATAAAAAAATCTTGAAATCATGAAACAATCACAGAAGTTTGAAGTGCTGCTATGCCCGCCTATCCGTCATAGTTTCTATTTATTTTTTTGAAGTAACCCGACCAATCAAGAACCCAAATGCAACCAGGAGGATAACAAATACTGACATAGTAATACTAATGCCCCAGGCAGCATTCCGCTGGTTCTTTGCTTTGATCTTTGGATGTTTCTGTAATATGTGGTTCAAGTAATAATTCAAAAACATATTGACGTCGCCAACGAAGCCGTCACGGAAGCTTAGTTCAAAGTGACGTTGTTTTCGTACTTGGCCATCACCGGAGGGCGGCAGTTTGGAGGACACCAAAGCCCACATGACGCCGACACCTTGGAAAGATTCAATCAGTTCTTGACTATTGCCGTCAACTGTGATCACTTGCAACGGTTTATCGGCCGCCGAATCAAGTTTGTCGCTGACCTTAATTCTGAATGTAGGGCAAGACAGCCTATTGTCGACGTAATCGTTAACCGCTTTAAACGTTTGGTTGGGGACCCCTCCCTCGGTGAACTCTTCGACGGCGTACGCAGGGACTGGGGGGAGCTCCTCCAATGCCATAATATTGAACGTCGTCGAGGATGTTGATTATAAGGCTTCTGAAGGTTTTTATAAGGTTCTCGAAAACTAGATTTAAACCCTTGGTTCTTATTAGATAAGATCAAAATCAAACTAATCGCTTATCTAAGTATTTGACTCTATCTAGATTTGATTTTTATTTTTTTTTTGAACTTTTATATTTTGATGTTCCTATATTATCTATTGTTGAGAACGAATCCACATTAGAAAAAGGAACTTGGATGAGTTTATATGGAATTAGACTACCCCATATTACAAATTTGTTTTATTCTCGCTAAAGGTAAATAAGAACCACATTATTGTTAGAAATTGTGAAGTTAAACCAACCTCTTAGATAATATCGTTTGTTAAATAAAAAAAATAAAAATAAATAGCCTCTCTTCGCCCTCCAGTTAAATATAGATTATTTTCAAACTGGTCTAATGAAAAATTTAGCGTACATATTTGTGGCCAATTTGTTGTAAAATTTGGCTAGTCTGTTGGCTACTCACTTAGGTCATGGTGGTTAGGGTCCTAATTTCTCTTTTAACTCATTCAACCCAATGCGTTCATTTGTTTAGTATAAAAGTATACTATATTACTTGTATTAAATAAAAAAATCTTCTCTTTCTTTTGAACTTTTAACCAAGCCCCATGGAATAAAATATTTGAATATCAATCTTATCGATTCCTATAACTATCATTTGAAATTCAATCTTTTTTAAGAAATATGAGAAATTAATATGAAAAGATAAAATATGATGATAAGTTTATATTTGTATCACAGCTAGAAACAAGGATAATTAAAACAAAGAGAAACTTGATGATACAAGTCTAATTTTTTTAAAAACAAAATAGAAATAGTCCAGCTTATTCAAATAAGTACAATTTCTTAAATTTAATTATTTAATTATTAATAATGATAAGCTTTATCGTAAAAATTAAATTATTGTGAATTATCTCTTCAATTACTTATTATTATTATTATTATTATTATTATTATTATTATTATTATTATTATTATTATGTTATTTCTTTCTCTTCCTTCTGCTTTAAACAACATTTATAATTTTATTTTAAATTTTTATAATCAATCTATATCACAAGTTAATTGTATTTATCTACAACATATTCTTTTTTTTTTTATATATCTAAAAGTGTTTGTAACAAATCATGGTGGGGATTTTGGTTTATTATTAGGAATTTTTTTTATTGGATAAAAGGTAGTTTCGAATTATCAGCATGTATCATAAATTAATGTGTTTTACTTGTAGGTATATTATGTTTTTCTACCTTTTAGTTAGGTTTTATATTTCACTTATATGTATAATATACATTCATATATTTATTAGGAATTTTTTGTTTTTATTGGATAAATGGTAGTTTTGAACTATCAACATGTATCACAAATTAATGTGTCTTGCTTGTTGATATATTATGTTTTTCTACCTTTTAGTTAGGTTTCATATCTTGCTTATATGTATAATATACATTCATATATTTATTAGGAATTTTTTTTTTATTGGATAAAAGGTAGTTTCAAATTATCAACATGTATCACAAATTAACGAGTCTTGCTTGTAGGTATATTATGTTTTTCTACATTTTAGTTAGGTTTCATATCTCACTTATATGTATAATATACATGCATATATTTATTACTTGGGTATGGTCGTATGTTCCGCACATGGATGTGTGTGCTAGTATATTAGTTTTTTTTTTTTAGAAGATATTTAGTAAATTTTAATTTATCTCTAATATCAAAAACAAAATAAAATGAGTATAAAAGAAAGAAAAAAAAAAGTAAAGAAAAGATAATACTAGACTTAACCTAATAACGAGTCTTTTGAGTTCGTCTTTAGAGATAGGCCCTTACATCCAAAAGAAACCCAAATTCAAACGAAAGGAACAATAATATTACTACTTGACAACCACAAAACAAAGAAAAAATTTAAAATATCTTGATATCATGCAAGGCATCAAGCTTTACGGCCAATAGAGTATCCTATTCGAAGTATGAGTAACAAAATTCCAGCCACAAGAAAGCCATCGCCGATATAAGCAGCAATGATGTTCTTTGTTGTAAGTTCATCAGATTTCTTTAATATAAGGTCAAGTCAGAACTCAGAAACATATCGTCACGACGCGAGTTGTCAAGGAAGCTCAGCTCAAAGTGACGTGCTTCATTCATATATTCGACGGAGCAGGGCTGGTTGGAGGAAACCAAAACCCACTTGACTGCGACGCGCTTGAAAATGTCGACCAGTTCTTGGGTGGTATCCACCGTGATTCGCAACGGCTTACCCGAATCGTCGTTTTGATCTTCGGAAGTAGAATTCAGTTCAGGGTTAGGGTTTTTAGTGTCCTCGACCATTATTCTGTGTGTAGGGGAAGACAGCGACAGCCTCCTGTGTAGATAAACGTTGAGTGCTTCAAACATCCCACCTTTGGTGCTGCGATGACAACATTGCCATAACCTTATGGTCTGAGAGTAAAAGAGAGAGAGAAGAGAGTATGGAAATTTTTTTGTTTAATTTCTCAAGTCATTGTGCCTTTATTTATAGCTGAAAAGAAAAAAATGTTTGTTTTCCAAGTAATACAAATACAACAGGATACTATCTAAAAGCATATTTTTAGGGCGGACTAAATATTCAGTACTGCATGCGCACTGGCGAAGCTATAGAGGGACAGGGAGGGACGGCTACCCCTTCGCTCGTCGGAAATCGCCACTGAAAATCCAGATTCCGCCTTTGAACCTGCAGGAAACTGGGTATGCTTCTGGGTTGCAACGCTGCACTTATGTTGCTGCGTTTATGGAAGGTTTGCTGCTACCCTTCAACAATATGCCGCCCGTCGGTTCTAGAAAGTTGAAGGTTAGACTGAGAGAATGAGAAATAGCTAGAGAGACTGAGAGAGAGAGAGAGCTAGAGAGAGTGAGACAATTCTGAACTTGCGACGGAGAAAACGAAGTGAAAAGTGACTGAAAAAAAAATAGAAAAAAAATGATGATGTAGAGAACCGTGGGTTCTAGAAAGCTATTGGGAGACTTATTTCAGTATAAAAAAATGCACCAATATTTTTCAATGGTGCCAGCCAACCTTATTTTTCCATTATCAGTATCCTATAGCCCGTGTCACCATGACAAGTATTATTTTCATATATCAATATGCTCATTGCCACATAGGTCCGATTACGGATTATGAATAAATCTCAAATCTTTACAGTTATGAAAAATACAAATGTATATAATTTAATAGTTTAAGTTTGCTATGTCGATTCTTACTCTGCGATTCAATGGTTTCGATTTGCATAGTGAGTTTTCATTATGTAAAGAAATTAGTGATTTTTTAATGGAATTAGTGAAGGCTGGAAGGTGTGAAAGTTACAAGTTACTATCTTATATTGGTTCTAGTATTAATGATTATAACAACTTAAGTGAATATAGCGTTTTATGTTGTGAATATTGTCACAAAACTACTGTGTAACAAAATAAGAAATAAATGGTTGAGTGATAGTTTGGTTGTTTGCATTGAGAGACGTGTTTTTACTTTTATTGATAATTAGTCTGTTATGCAACGTTTTCTTGACATGAAAACTTCTGACAACAATTGTAACTTGTTTATATTGATGCATTATGAAAAAAATTAATATTGTCTTTTATCAAAAAGAATTTTATTGTCTACATTTTTATGGAACTTTTTTATCGTTTTAAAGTTCACCCCTCCCCTCCACTATTCTTGGCTTCATCATTGTGCATGCGTATGTTTTTGTAGGGTGTCAATATATTTTACTTGGGGAGGAGGAAAAAATAATGTACATGATAAGGGTGCTTACTTCAATTCTTAATTAGTAAACATGCCCTAAAAGATTTAATTAGGAGACTATAGAATGCTGTGAATGATCCATATTAGATTCCATATCTTAGAATATTTGTTTTTTTATTAAAAAAATGATATTATATACGCTAAGGGGAGGGGTAAGCCAAGTGGCATATCTTAGAATATATGTTAGTTTTCTTATATTCCACAAGTAAATAAATACTGTGCTCTACTAGAATATTGCCACGTGGGTATAATTAGAATAAGTGTTATAATATTTTTTTTTAATTTGAACAAATACTTATTGATTTGATAATATACTTTAATAGTGGAATATATCAATCTCGTCGTCTACTCATATTTGAACATGTTGACTGATTTATTATGTAAATACATTTCAGTATACACAATAATTGTTTCGTTTAGTCCATGTTCCTTGAGATCACTGGAGCTTATGCTACCCACGCTCGTCACCAATCCAACGAGGTTGCTCATCGCCTTGCCCGCTACATTCTCTCGACCACTTGTGAATGCTCCTGGTTCGAAGAACCCCAGACTTTGTATGATGTTTTTCTTTTTGACAAATGTAATTGTTGATGTTAGTTAGCTCTGTTAAAACTCACTCCAACCTTTTGTACTTGGTTGAATCTATTTTGGATTCTCTCTTTAAATGAATCAAATACCGCTGTTTTTTTATTAAAAAAATATCACGTGGACTACTATTTCAACTGTACACAATATTTTTTTTATAATTCCACTATAGTTTTGATATGGCGTTTGTTTTGTCTATCAGAGAGCTAATTACACCACATGATTGTATTTCCGTACTACAAGGAAAGACACATTTATAATGTTTATACCACGTTTCGCAACCTTGGGTATTATTTTGAATTATTGGGCTTTAAAGATCCAAATCATTCAAAATATCAACAGTGATTTAAGCCCTAGTTTTTTTTTATAGCCCCTTGAGTTCAAATGATAGAGGATGCATGTGTAATTAGGTCAAAATCCAAGGGATAGATGTCCAATATTTATTTTTATGACAAAGGATATTTTATTTAATTCAATGAAAAAGGTTTCAAATGAAGAAGGATTATCTTCCCTCTTTTTTTTCTCTCTCTTTTATTCTCTTTTTATTTTAACAGTTATGATTAAATTATGTCAACATTTTATATTAATTTTTTATTAAAAAAAGATAAAATAAAAAATGTGAGAAGCGAGAATAAAAAGAAATAGAAAGAAGATGGGAAAGAATAGTAATTCGCTTCAAATTGTATTTGGACGAAAATCTTGCAAAATATTTTTCCTCCAAGACCTTGGAATTAAGGAGCTTTCATTTCATATGTTTGATTGATAGGGGCATTGATTTTGTGGACAAGACGGATGCTTACCTTTGATTTGAACATCAAATCAAATGTCCATATAATACCAACCACCAATTTTTATTGTCGGAAAATCCACACACAATTATGTGTTTTGCTCAATTAGAGCTATCATACATTTTCTTATGCGGAATCGGATTCATTAGGATATCCACATTTTAACCATTCATCATATATCATGTAGTCGGTTTTCATCAGATACTATTTTTGTTTAATTTTAAATAAAAAATTTAATTTTTAATCTCACGATAAATAATGAAGGGATAAAATGTGAGAAACAGTAGAATCCCCACAATTTGAATCCGGATGGAATCTTTATCCTTCTTATTATATATGTGCTCCAGCAGCCAAAGGTTCTTCTTTTTAATATGACTTATTTAAAAGTGTTTTTAAAATGATTAAAAGCATTTTTAAATAAAATGTTTTTAAGTTTCAAAAGCACTCGAAGTGTTTTTGCAAGAAGTATCAATTATGTGTGTTGTTCTAAGAAACACTTTAAGTGTTTATCAAAATTTGATTGCATTTTTATTAAATATTAGTTCCAAAATCATTTTTAACAAAAAAACTTAGTCATTTCAAATCTCTTCCAAACGAGCTTTTTTTGGTATGTTGGTTTTAGCTAATCGAAGTTTTATTGTCTCTGCAGTTAAATGAGGTATTCTATTGTGTAACTAGAGATATATTTGCATCCTCAATTGTTTCTAAGAATCTCGAGCATTGGGTCACTTATTGTGTTAAGGGTGGTGATCAATGGTGGATCCAAGAAATAATATTAAGGGGGTTAGTAAGAATAGCGCGCGCAGCGCAATTTTTTTTAGCAGAAATAGCATGCATATAGCAATTTTATTGAGTCTTGGTAGACCTGAAGTCATTTGAAAAGGCATATTGCACAAATGTTAATGCCTCATTTGCGAGGGTAACTAACATGTTCCAAGGATACTCCCATATGAATGCTTAACAAAGAAACACACTTATCTTGAACACACTAACAATGTTTGATATCATTGCATCCCATTAATATGTTTGTTCAATAATGATGATGCTTTGTTATTCACTAAGACCACCATTTCATTCACTCTTTTATTTCAGACATTTTATTAAACAGTTGGAGGGCATGTATGAAGCCAACTCTAATCTTCAAAAGGACAACACTCAAGGTATCCATGGACATTTACCAAAGTTCAGAGGGTCAGCATCCAAGGTATCCATGGACGTTCAGTCAATGCATCCGCCACTGGTGGTGCTATCCACACATCTTTTTTAATTTCCACATAACTTTTGTCAATTTCTGTTCTTTGATCATTTTTAATTCATTCGATCTAACTGCTGAAAATTAAAAAAAAAGTGTAAAAAGTAAAAAAAAAAAAGTGTATAAATAGTACCAACCAACTATAGTTTTATTAAATGCAGCAAAACACTGCTTTAATAAATTTCTTAATTTACCACGCATTGGCTTTTCGCATGGCCAGTTGAATTCTAACCGACATCCACACTTACCTGCATACTGTTAGACGAAGTCAGTACGCTGAAGCAATCCCCGCAACTTGAGGAGTTCGACTTAGCTACAACTTTTATCCTCTCAGCCGTTCCTAGTTTCTAGGACTTGTTTGTTTGATTGTTTTCTGTTTTCATTTGAATATGTGGATGTAATCTTCTCTTTCATTTTCTGTTTGTATTTTGATTTTCAAAAGCTCCTTGTATCTAGGGTTTTCAAACCCAAACTGTAATCCTGAAAGTATTATAAATACATGCTTCCCATAATTGTTGGGGTAAGCATTTTAAAGTGAAACACTGAGTAAGTAAGTTTTAAACATACACCCAGCGAAGCCAACAATCAAGGCCCCTCTGCCAATGGAATAATTATAACGGGGGGGGGTTGGTTGTTGTTAAACAGAAAATATAAATTCTACATCGGAAAAACACATTTAATTACAACGAAACATTTTGTTATAAAATATTCATATTCGGCACATGCTGTGCTGTGCAGATAGTAAAATACAAGTTAAAAGACAATGCCAAAGCCTAAGTCACTGCCCTAATTTTGAAGTAGACCAGGGTCTTGCTAGACAGCCATCATCAAGATTTGTCATGTAAACAGCTTAAATTTTTTCTACACTAAGAGGGTGAGATAGTAGGCTAAACTTCACAATAGGCTAGCAATAATGTGATTCAAATTCGCCTATGGCGAGAATCGAACTTAAGACATCTCACTTACAAGTGAAGAAGAATACTACTAAACCGTAGTATGAAGGCTATCTCCAACCGACCCGACCAAAAGGTCAAAGGGCTAAAAATAACTCGAAATGACACGAAAACTGTCTCTAATTGAGGACTAGACCAAAATGTCAAGAATGTCAAGCTTGACATTTTACCAGCTCTCTAGCTCCAGAATGTCAAGCTTGACATTTTGCTAGCTCTCCAGCTCAACCCATTTGAATGCCAATGCCTATATGGCGTCAGCATGACGCTAGCTAGCAACGGCTAGCTAACGTCATGCTGCCGTCTGGTTATTGTTGGAATTTGAATTATTTTTTTTGGACGAATTTAAAAAAAAAATCTAATTTTTTTCCCTATAAATACCTACACCATTCCTACAAAATTGAAAGTTGAAGATAAGAAACGCCACATAGATAAGAATCATATCTAAATTTTGCACAACCAATTACATCTCGACATGTGGCACTTGAACTCCTATCTGAAAAACTATTAAGATTACATAAAGATAAGAAACCTGGAGAGTTACCCACCTTAGAGACACGTGTCACTCGAAACCCTATCCAAAAAATTATTGAGACTACCTAAAGATAAGAAATCTAGAGAGTTACTCACGTTAGCGACACGTGTCACTCGAAATCCTATCCAAAAAATTATTGAGATTATATCAAGATAAGAAATCCGGAGGCTTATTCATTTGGCGACAAGTGGCACTCAAAATATATTCGAAAACCTTATTTTAATATGGTAGTTTAATTTAATTAACCATATTAATTTAATTAAAATAATAAATTATGTTTAGTCTATGACCATTTGGCTCCCTCGGTTGGAGATGTTTTTTATCAAAGGGTTATGTTTGGCCTGTAACCCTTTGGCCCATTCAGTTGGAGATAGTATAAAATATGGCATAACACTGTTTATTAAAATATAATTTCTTACAGGACTATAGGGCTAAAGGGAGCCATTTAGCCCTCTTTTGGTTGGAGATGGCCTAAGTGGCTTAAATGGCTTAATTAAGCAACAATCTTTCACATAAACTGAGACATTTTTCAGGTGCCAAAAACACGACCAATGCACCAAGTGTTTAATACAATTGGTTGAGAAAAAAAAATTTCAACCACTTGTTTTATGACATTTGATGTATGAAGCGGTGTTCCAGACACATTAAAAAATTTCTCTAATCCAAATCCTTCCAAAGACTTCAAAAAATGACTGCAAAGTCAACATTTGATAGCCAAATGGACAATTTGTGAGTTTAACATGAAATTAATACAAATTATTATGAGAAAAATATGAAAAATAATTTGAAAACTTTGAGTTATAACGATAAGGAAAAAATAAAAGATAAAGTGAATAGTACCAAAATAGACTTTTTAATATAAAAATAAAGTTTTTTATTAAAATAAATAGTACTGTGAGTTTTTCATTAAAGTTTCCATTATTAGGAGCAATATTTAATGGTGCAATTGCAATTACATTATGGAACAGTAGCTGTAGCCATCTTCGGCAATCACGTACCAAACATCGCATCTTTGACACGCCTTTGGAGTGTATGGAACAACGTCTTTCTTCTCATCCTTCTTCTCAGTCTGCGGAGGACCGATACTCACAACCGTAGCATTTTTTCTGAATTTCCTCACTTTCCCGATAATCTTTACTGGATCGGCATCCCCAGTTACCGTCACTGTATTTTTCGACGGGTCCAGGACAATGGACGTTATCCCTTCTACTGTTGCAATCAACTTCATCACCTTTTTCCTGCACTTTGAACACAGCAGTTCCACTGACACTACAGTTTTCTGCAGCAAGAGAAAAAAGGCAACAGTCAGATTTGTTCCGTACTTCCGCGTTCAGAAATATAAATTCCATCTGAAGTATTTGCAGTGTGTCAGTGAAGTACTCGAGAGAAAAATGGTACGTCAATAACTAACTGCACAGCAGAGAGAAAAACAAAAACAAACCATGCAGACAAAATAATTGACTAGAGCTATACAGAGAATGAGAGAGCAAAAACCTTAGACATGATCTTGATCAAGAATCTGTAAGCGAGAATGATCGAGATCAAAGTAGAACAAGCTAACAACGAAAGAATGCACGTACAAAAAGATGCTATATATAAAATGTTCTCTATCACACTCTCTGGACTAAATTATTAAGCTATGCTCTCAGCACTTGGGGCATTCTTGGCACGAAGCCAGGTCGAATACAAAATGACAGCGGCAGAAGTTGGCTAGAAGTAAATGCCGGTCAGAAAGGTTGTTAATTGGGTCACCTCTGCCCTCCAATATGCAATCAATGCAGAATTTACATGTGCCCACATCCCCTACTTGGCAAAAACACATCCATCTAAATTGCCCATCTCCTGCCAGTCTATCCTGCAAGGAATCAAACATTTTGTAGCAAAGATCAAGTGATGCAAATGTACTACAATTTCAGATAAAGTCTAACAAGTTTTGCCTATGTGTGTGCTCGTACACATAGGCGTGTCAGTTTATTGTATGTTTTACTTTAAGTAAATATGCTGATTGCCAGAATACTTACTAATGAGGTTTTAGCTTAGGATGTCTCCAGAAAATTGATGAAGACCTAACACTAAACAATGTCTTGGGAAATAGTAATGGCAATCAGTTTCTCAATTCACCTTCAGTGGGGTCAGTTGAATGGGCAAACTTTGACAAACTTTACCCACTTCTCGAACGCTATTAATTCCTTCTTGATTGCACTCGAATCATCAACTCTAAAGGGTTTAGATCCACACAAACAAGCAGACAGGCACACCCACAAATAGACAGACACACAACACATAGGGAAGAGAGAGAGAGAGAGAGAGAGAGAGACCAACAGAATGTTGAAGAGTTCACTGTTCAGCACATGATTTATTGAACCCATGGCCTTTGTATTCGACATATAGCTGATCACAATACCAAAGCCGATCAACCATAGTGTAGAGTCTTCCCAATCTGGCAAACCATCTGGTCTAGAAACATGTCCCTGCCCTTCCAGCATCAGGATCAAATCTAAAGTTCTTGTTCTGGCAATGCAGTTAGAAATCTGAACTCCAAATCAAGCTTTATACCTCAGACAGTAGTAGTTAAATCTCGTAGGTTACCGCTCAAAGTTAAATTTTTGGTTCCATTGTTCACAACTGTAAGATCCTTATGTTTACCTGACAATTTACTAAAGCATATCAATCAATATATATATGTGTGCATAAATATGATTAAGTAAAACATAGGAACACTAAACTGCTAATGCAAAAATGTCCCACAATTGGACTTAGATCATTCATTTGAAAATTCAGTTGAAGAACTCCTTGGTTTCCTGTTTCAGTACAACAGTACAAAAATGTAGCTGTGTTAATTAATAGGCCATGTGGGCTTTGATGAAACACTGAAGTTAGTTGATACATCACTTTCCCTGTAGAGCCCAGAAATTATTACATCAATTTCTCCTCATATCCAAGTAAACTCCCATCCTTCATATAACAAGGTGTTTTTATCACATTCTCTTCTTCCCTCATTAATCTACATTAACTTTATAACAAGATGAAACATTGACTTAAACGTCTCAACGTATTGTACAATACGTAAGCACTAAAGCCGCACGCCATGTTCAAGTTTTCCCAATTACAAAGTTGCATTATAATGCATAACTCAATCTAAAGTAACTGCGTACAAACAAAGAAAATAAAGCAATAATGGCCAAAAGCCAACTAGTCTACATACAAATACAATTACAACAACAATAATTTACAGAAAAAAGACTATATCAGCGGACTTGTACTTACTCAAGATCTTTAAATAAAAATCCTCCATGGCAGTGTAACTACTAATCTCAATTGGCAGTTTGAAGAGCCTTTGTGCTGGTAGTCTTCTTTTGTCTTTCCTCAGTTTCCACCATTTGATTGTAGCAGCTCACAATCTTTTTGTCCAACTCATAATATTCTTCCATCTTCCCCAAATGTTTCAAATCCAGGTCAATGAAATTCACCTACGAAAAAGCAACTCAAATAAGATATTAATGTCATAAGGAATGATTCACCCCACTGGGAATTTCACTTTTCAACTTAGCGGAGTAATGATTATAATTTTAAATGTGCTCTAGCTGTCAAGAAATGGTTAGATTACAAGAGAAAACCTTTGAAGACTGTAACATGCTATGGTAAATAATCAGAACAAAATGGTAAACGGATATTTACCTTGTACTCAAAAGATTGGTTGGTTGATTCCAGATACAAGTTATTATAAGGAGATCCTGGATTCCCATCTTTCATTGGTCTAAAACTAATCATCAAACTGCAGTCCTTCGCACTAGTAGCTATCAAGAAGTCCTTCACCATCTTCAAGCTTTCACCCAGAGACATGGAATGCAATGACAAATATTTCTGTGACACTTTTTCTTTACCCAATTCTCTACATACCATGCAAGGCTCAGAAATAATGTCATAATACACATGGATAGCCCCCTCGATGTCAAGATTATCAAGTTTCTGGGCCTCAAGGAGCTGGTCCAACACTCCAGATTTATGTACTGTTTCAGCAACAAGCTGTAAAAAACTCTTTGTGCGCTTGCCATCACCTCCCTGAATGACACCCTTAAGTGCATCTTCAAATGCTTCCCCAATTGCCAAATTCGTACTGTGTGCACCACCACCTAAGCCCCCAAATATTAGAGAACCATTCAAGAATACACGGAAGTTGTTCTGTGGGGTTGAGAAGAGATCCTTGATGGCTTTATGTATCCTGTCCTTAGATCCAGAGAACAGATCGAGTGGATCATATTCACTATATTCTGATACCTGCAACATACATTTAGATGTATCCAAGTCAGAATTGAACATCTACCATAACAGGATTTGCTTTGCGAAAATTTGTGCACAGAAGTTTTAAGAATCAGATAAGATGGCATTCCCATTGAGCATATTGAACTCATTTGGCTCATTTCAAATGAGTTCCGGTGTAGTAAAAAAGTTAACCAAGAGAAGAGCATATTAAAAGAGTACCTCTCCATCGTGAAATTTCAGGGCTTGGTGCATCCTAAAACGAGTAATGCTTCGTTTAATGGAATTTCCTTCATCAATGAACTTTGAAGATGGGAGAAATCCACATTTTGGCTATTTTTTGAAACAATTGAAATGGAAAAGGGAACAGTCAATTATAATTCAAGGGTA
This sequence comes from Crataegus laevigata, assembly GCA_963580275.1. Lineage (NCBI taxonomy): Eukaryota > Viridiplantae > Streptophyta > Magnoliopsida > Rosales > Rosaceae > Crataegus > Crataegus laevigata. The sequence goes on from OY756949.1 coordinate 1,932,033, forward strand.
TTCCTCATGTGAAGACAAAAGAGACAAAAATTTACACGACAAGTACCTTTATCTCTACAGATATACAGGGTTCAACTTCTTGAGTAACTGAAATGAACAAAGCAGAATAAGCTATCACTTAAAAAAATAAAAAAAATAAATAAATAAATAAAACGCAAACTTCTTATCATATATGCCACAAGACAATATTCAAATAGATACATGTGTCTCCATTGAATAAGATACAAATTTCCTATGATGCTAAGCAGAATGCCATCTCAAGGTTTCTCTTCCTGCTTCTCTGAGTTGTGGTGTAGGTGCCAGATGTTATATTACCTCATACTTTATCCAAGAAATGTAAAAAGTAAAGGGATAATTTAAAGTGGAAGCAAGGAAAACATGCATGCAAAAGAATACCTGGATCATAGGCTAAATAAGCCATCTGACTTTGGAGATAAATTAAACCATCACACAGAAGACGCTGTTAACCCCAATAGCTAAGATTGACAGACAAGTGCAGGACAGACAGTTCTAACTGTAAAAGTTGTAAATAACAGGGAGACGCTAATTACCACTAGGAAAAAGAGAATGATCAGACATGAGAAGCACAGTATCACTTTGTGTGTCAACTTTAGTGGCATCAACTCGAGAAGCAGGACGCTGACTAATTACGTTCTTCTCAACCGACTCCAAGAATTCCTTGGAAACAGGGACACGCATCTGCCAAAATTCAACTTGAAGGTTATACAACAACACAATATGCAACTCTTAAACCATTCATGCACAAGTTCTCATGAAAACCAAATCTACAAACTATATTGACATGGTTTTAAAACTTTCATGCATAACTATCCGGGAAAGATAGACAAAACATGGACATAGTTTCCGTTCAACAAACATATTCATTTGTACATGTACAAACTCAGATTTTCACATACCCCGGCATCAACGTACGCAGAACCCAATAAAGGGCTCATGACGTGCTTCACATAGAGTTGGCAGGCAAGTTCTTTGTTAGAGGTAGCTACAATGTCATCCACGTCTTTCCACAAAAGAAGTTCGTGGGCGGTTAATGCCGTGGGACTGTTCGAGTCCTTTGACCCATTAATTCGAGCTTTCTGCAACCGCATTACTTTCCCAATCTACATACACAGACACAAAAACTTTCTAAGCTGCAAGCATGATCACAATAACAATCATTTCCCAATCCCAACCCCCTTCACAAACTACCACAAATTTCAACTATTTCCATAAAGATTAAAATGCAGGATTGAAGCTCAAGGTAGAGTGAAACATACAAAAGCGGGGGAGGATCCGGTGTAAGCGAGAACAAGATTAGCAGCCCCTTCGCCTCTGTAAGCCCAATCAGCAGCGTCTTTCTTCTCCAAAACAACCTCCATATCCCGCCGTTGGCCGCGTTTCAGCTGCTCTCCGTCACTGCACATTCTAAAGATCCAATCTTTTTCCGTTTCCTCAAATACCCAAAACCAAAAATCTGAAAAAAAAAATCGAAAATATGCATGTACCTGATCGGTGAGATAAGATCTACAGTCTTGGGTTTTTGGGTTTTCTTCCACCTTTCAGGAATCAGCTGACGCGAACTAAACCCAGCTCGCAAAGGACGATTTAATAGAGATGAGGTGACGACGAAATCGCAGTGGGGAATCTCTCTTTGTTTGGACTCGAACAAATTATAATGGCGTCTGATCACTTGGCCAGTGCCCACCGTCCACCTTTTACTGAATGCTTTCAACTTTTGGAGATGCTGATTTTGCTGTCCGCAAAATCTTTTTAGATTAAATTATGCCAAAATTGTAGCAACCTATACCCAAAACCCACATATTCAATCGAAATTTTAACAGATTTATAAATTTATGAATTTTGATGAGGTTTAAATGTTTTTAGAGATTTTATGTAAAGTTTTTTAAATTGTTGACAGAGAAATGTGAAATTTGTGTGCCTTATAAAATACTAATTTTTTCAATTTTTTGTTTCAAATTATTCGACCTTTTAAAAACTATTTAATATTTATTCCTCATTGAATATATCTAAAAAAACTGTAAAATTCTAATTAAATGCATCTAATTTTTTATATAAATTCTAACTGAATATCTTTAAATTCATAAAAGAAAATAATTAAAACTAAAATTTCAATTGAATACAGCCCTCTCTATTGAAAAAGACTTTTGGTGAAAAAAATATAAATAAATAATTCGTAAGAACGAGGTTGGCGGCGACAAGATATCTGACTTTGGATTCGTTTGGGATGTGATTTAATACGGGCTTGGCCCATTACGGACTCGTCCAGATCACATTGAGCACTCAGAAGCCCAATGGACTCCTTTTTTTGGGTGAACAAAGCCCAATCCACTTGTACTTTTGCTAAACTATTGCTGTAATAACTATACATTCTTACCACCTAAATATACCAACTTTGTGTCAAAATAACTATGTTTTTCATTAATAAAAAAAATTAAGAAATCAATCAAACCCTAATTTTTAATTGTCGTCAGTGTATTTTGCTCCCTCCCTAATCCAATTAAGCCTTTTTTTTTTTGGAACTTTAACGAAAATCTCTCGATACTGTTCACTTTAACGAAAAACCACATTTTTTTAACACTAAAAAGTTAATTCTGATACTATTCACTTTACCTTTATTTTGTCCTGATCGTTAAAATTCAAAGTTTTCAATCCATTTTTCATTAGTTTTCCTTTTTTTTTATATTGAAATTATTCAAACTCTAGGATTTCTAACTGCACATGCGGCATTTGATTCTCTCCTTTAAAACCACAGAAAATTGAAAATAAAATTGTCGGACATGACAACAAAAAATTACAAGAGGAAAAGGTTGATTCCTTCAACGCTCTGTTCCATCCCCATGTGAAAGAGGAATTGAAATTGGAGTTAGAAAAAAGAATGATCATTTACAATGGAAATATCTGTCGTAGCTAGTGGGCAGCGAGTGACCAAGACCGTAAGAGCTGTGGTTGAGTTCATGATCGAATCTCATTTCATAAAAGATATCATGTGTCACATTCGTTCGCATAGTAAGATATTATTCGCTTTGGGTCCGGCCCGCACGGTTTTGTTTTCAGGTTTTTGGGTCTTCCCAAAGGGTCACCAATCATGTGACCGCTTTCGCCCAAACTCACTTATCTTCGGAGTTCTTATGGGATTTGAAGTCAGTGAGTTCTCAAAACGCGTCTTGCTATAGAGAGGTGGACATGTACAAATAAGGCATAGATAATTTTCTCCCTTAAACGATGCAGGACCTTACATCATGAATGATCTATTTCATCGATACGCTGAAGTCGTCGCCAGTCACTTATCTAAATCGAACCAAGTTCATCAATTTGGTTTTTTCAGTCATTAGAAAGGACTGAATTCTTATGTTCGTTCACAAATTAATGATATTGTCACTGTCATTTTCATAGTTATGTTGTTGGTTTGCCTTTTCACCAAAAAGGAAAAAAAATAGAGACGTGCTTATTAGCTTTTGATATGATTCATGTGAACAATCTGAAATATATACGTGGCCATCTATTATTACTTCTATTAGTTATATTCATTTGCTCAATGATTGAAGGGGTTTTATACATTTGATAATCCCGTGAGCGGAACATGTGTCTGTTTATTACGATAAGTTAAATAATTAGTTAGTTGTTTAATCAATTAACTAATCACACAACTAACCTTATATTTTTATCATGCCAAATTTACGAATCAACAATTCACAGTTATTACGTTTTTAGCAAAATTCAGTACCGTCCTTGGTAAAGACTCTAGATTCATCAAGTCTGCGATTAAAGGTTCCACACCATTAGTTAGGTGATTTGTTAAAATGATTATACAAGTTGGCAATTATTTAGTAACTTTGTTAGTATTTGGTTAGAGTTAGGATTTCTGCTATAAAAATAGAATTGTGTAATAATTATGTCAAAGCGAATACAAGTTTCATATTTATATCTCTATATTCTCTCGTTCATCTTTCTCTTGGTTACTCTTTCTTCTACATTTCCCCCACAAATATTTTAGTGTAGTTAACATATGTGCCTTTCCATACAAGGCATGGTGGGACTATTAATATGTTTTGTAGCTTAATTATCTATTTAAACAAGCATCTCTACCACTTGGACTTTTGATGGCAACACCATGATGGCGTTTTAGTGCCAAAAGATAGGCTTCTTAGGCCAACTCCAACCGAATGAGCTATGTTTAAGAAATTATTTTTAAATGAACAGTATCAAACCATATTTATATACACTCTCCAACCGAAGACGCTATTTTTAATCCACTCAATAATTTATTATTTTTGGGTTTGTTATTTAACTTTATTAGTTAATTGAATTAAACTACCATATTAAAATAAGTTTATCTGAACATATTTTGAGTGCTAATTGTTGTTAAATGAATAAGGTTATCCGGAATATTTTCAGTGGCATTTGAAACAATATTAAAAATTTTAAATTTAGATTATTGGAAGAGATAAGAGAGGTGTGTATGAAAAAAAATGTTTGAGATGAATAGAATGTGAAAAATTAGATTAAAGTGAGGTAAGATAATATAAAAAAAGTGAAAATAATGTAAAAATAACTTCAATATTTATAAAAAAAAATTAAAATTTTAATTTTTTTAAAGTTTCGTCCTTTAGAAAAAGAAAAAGAAAACCCAACAAACGGGCTAAAAGGCGGGCTCAACATGCCTATAGCTCAATGGCCAAAAGGCTCTAATTTGACCTAGTGGGATCCACTTGATTTTGGTTCAGAGCCCTCTATTAGAAAAGAATTTTTGTAAAAAAAAAAAAAGAAGCTAAAAATTGGCCAATAGCCCTATAAGAGATGGTCTTAGGTGCACGTTCAATGGATGGAGCATCAACGTTCAATATCGTTCATGTCAAACCTTTCCACAAGCAAAGTATTAAATATCGATGATATCGAAAATATCAGTAGTCTAAAAACACGAAAATTTCAATGAAAATATCGGAATATTATCGATATCGATAAAAATTGAATAAAAAAAACCACGAAAATTGTAAGAAAAACTTGAAAATTTTTATTGAAACTTTGCAGGATGTTTATTTAGTCAATTATCTATTAGTTTATCACAAAAAATTGGAAGGAAATGCATTGCATGATGGATTTAACTGATTTAAGTTGATTATATAGCGCACTGGCAAACATTGTGAGTGTAGAAAATATGTAAATATTTTAGCATATTTTCATAAAAACATAAGTGATATGGTGGTCAAGGTGTTGAAGGAATAAAATGGGAGGGGTTCGAATCCTCTTGGTATTTTTTTAAATATAGAAATTTAAAAAACAAGAAAATTTCGATGGAAATATCGATGATATCGGAAATATCGGTAGTCCAAAAACATCTGTCATCCTTTTTCTCATCAAATAATTCAAGGTCGAAACTTTTGCATAATACGTCATTAGATGGCAATTGCATGGTCGTGAAATTTCAAGTTTTGTTCGATAAAATACAGGAAGAATTAAAATATGATATTTAGAATATTGTCGGTACACCCAACAACATGTATCATAAATTCAACAAATATAAACAAGAGTGAACGGTCAATTTAGTTTTTAAATTATCATTTTAGTGAAAATTAAGGTTTTAAATTATTTTTTCAGAAAAATCTGTCATTGAATTATAAAAAGTTGTTAATTACATCCTTAATATCATATTCGAAGCTACTATATTCAATTTTCCGTCAATTTAAGTCACGTTACTTGTATGTGATATACATTGGAGGGTAGATTTGTAGTTTTTTTTATTATAAAGAAATTGTAGTTTTTCATAAATAAATAAAAAGTGTAAGTTAACTTTGAAGGGTAAATTGGATATTAGATTCGCAACCTATGTAACATATAAAGGGATTATAGGCAAGAAAATGACGGTATTACATTCTAAAGTGTGTGAAGTGGCTTAAGTTGAAGAAAAAATGGATAAAATAGCTTTGAATATAGTAGTAGGGATGAAATTAGCAAATTTTAATGAATTTAGAGACTTATTTTACCGAAAAAATAATCCAGGAACCTAATTTTCATTTAGGTGATAGTTCAGGGACTAAATCGGCCAACAAGGTGGCACACAGATTAGCTAGGTTGGGTTTAGCCCTTGATACTCCGGTAGTTTGGTTTGAGGAATCTCTTGATATAATAATAGACCTTTTAATTAAGGATAGTAATCATATGTAATTTCTCACAGTGTGTGACGCTCTTTTTCCTTCGACCGGGTTAAAATCTCCAGCAAAGTTTTTATCGAGGCCCACTGCATGCACCATATCCTGGTTGTACGTATTCAACTTCTTATCAATGAATATCATACTTTCTCAAAAAAAAAAAAAAATCTCACAATCGGCTATGCATTCTAAATTTCTAATAACATATCCTTATTTTTACTTACCATCAGCTGATTCTATTATACACGCAAATACGTATAGACAGTGGCAAAGCTACAGAGGTTGCCCCTCCCCTAGTCAAAAATCAAGCTCAAGAGTGACGGTCCGCCCCTCTATGTCGTCAGAAAACTTGCAAGGTGAAGCCATAGCTGCTGCAGGCTACATATCTATGCAACGGCTGGGTTTCTTTTGTTATAAACAAGCCCATGAAAACGACGCATCATTTCGTTTGCCTTTAAAAAGTAAAAATAAGGGAGTTTTAATGAAAAAGCTCGCGGTACTATTCACTTTAACAAAAAACCACATTTTTATATTAAAAAGTCAAATATGGTACTATTTACTTTACCTTTTATTTTGTCCTTATCGTTAAAACTCAAAGTTTTCAAGTCATTTTCATTAGTTTTCCTTAAAAATAATAGACTTTGGACGACATCATTTGGGCATAAAAATAATAAAAGAAATAAACACAACAAAAGGGACCACTCATCCCCATAAACCCTCACATATTCACTTCCTGAATTCTCTCCCACCACACTGTCGTGCCTTCTGCCTTTTTTTAATTTAAATTATTAATTCCTAATTTAACATAAATGTTTGCTTAATTGACTTTTTTTTAAGAATTATAATGTAATATGGGTATTGATTATTGATATGAATCTATTTTGACCCAAATTTGCACTATCGGCCCAAGTAATCAAGGGCGTCGGATGATTCGAGATTTTTCTTGACATTACTATTGTTTTTTTTTTATCATAGTAGTTATCTTGAAAATATCCTTAAAGTGTACAGAGTTGTGATACGCGTAAAGCTCTGTGAAGAAGAGGTTATGTTAAATGTCGTGCAGCATTACAATCCTATCTTGCATGCGAACCCGAGGAACAATACCACAATGATGCAATTAATATTGGATGATCAGTATGTGGATATGCCATTTGAAGTAATCAAAATGAGGTGATGTGATGAGATTGGTTGGTTTTGCAGATAATGCAAAACTATCAACCATGATATTTTAATTACCATGCATGCATGGATAAAGCTTATGAAGAGATGATGGGATAAGTAGCACCACCGATTATCCTTGGCATAATCTAGTCACACAGATTGCATCGGGTTGCTACAAATCATCTCGACCATTTTGAACGATGATGATGACGTAATCCCATTTTGAAAGATGGCATTAAACTTTGATTGATATGATAAGGCCTAATGCATGGACTTAGGTGCATAAAAGATAAAGTTTTCAGAGTTTCATTTATTGTGATTATGCATGAGATAAGTGCGTGGTCAGTAACAACAATTAAAGATTTAGAGTCACAGTGCAATTGGGATTGTTTTCCATGACTTAGGTATGTAGGTCTCTATAAATACCAAACGCCAGTCGCCATATAAAGCCCCTCCAATTCAACACACAAACTGCCATTCGCAAACTCTCGCTCTATGAGAAACCTCTCGACAGTCTTGAGATTTTTATTTTCTTTTTGTCGCCAACACATCTTCAGTTTGGATAAACATCACTGTGAAGGCAATCGACGATATCTTCAGTTTGGATAAATAACACTATCGTCGTAGAATCAACCGATCGAGGAGCACCTTCAGTTTGGATAAACAACACTCTTAGAGACCGACTGGTTATTTGTCGAAGTCTCGGTCAGCAAGAATTTTCGAGTCTTTGTTGGCAGAGGTCATCTCATCAACCTTCTCGGCAAAGTGGGGTGTTACTAGGTTACTATATTCGGCACATTGAAAGCCGAATTTGATATTGAATTTTGAAGAACTAGTAACCTTGTCTTCAGGCTCTAGAACTTGAAGGCCAAAACATGTTCCTTCATCGCCGCAATCGCGAGATCAAGACGTCAGCAGCGCGCCCAATGCCACGCAACACATTTTACTCCCCCGGCCGAGCTAGGCCAACGAGTTGGCATGCTTTGCACATAACCGAAGAATGTAGTTAGCTTATTAATTACTCGACTTGCGCGCCGTATAGGCTTAGTAGTTTTTAGGGTTAACAGAATCATATGATTATTGATGAATAAGTGGATATGTTTGTTCATGTTTGGAATTTAAAGAATTAAATCTTGAAGCATTTTTACCTGATTTTTATTGCAATTTGATCTTTGATTTAGGCGAGCTTTTCACCAATCTGATCCTTTGTTTTTGCTACTAATTTCACTATAGGAATCAGATGGTGCCTCAAAATTGTAGATTTTTAGGCAAAATTTAGCTACCATTTTTCAAAAAGGTGTAGCTTTTGTCAAAATTTGATGCTTGAAAGGGTTGACGCATCAAGTATTGGTTAAAGTTGTAGTTTTTATCTTGAAAAAAAAAGTTAATTTTATTAGGTAAATATGTTTGCAAAAAACTCAAATTGGTATGATAAATCACGGTTTTCACATTTGTCATATGGAAGAGAATCCTAGGGATCCCCATAGCCGTTCATCGTACATTGTACAGCAAATTTTCGTCAGATACTATTTGTGTTTAATTTTAAATAAAAAAAGTCAAATGATTTCTGATCACACGATGCATGATCAATGGCTAAGATGTGAGGATCCCTAAGATCCCCACAATTTAGATCCGGATGGGATCTAAATCCTTGGCATATCACACTAGAGTTGCTTGTATTAAATATAGGCTTCGTTTGGATTCTAAGATTTTATTTGAATGGACAAACATGTAAATTCAGTCATTTTGACCAAATGAGGCCATATATTAATATGATCAAAGAGATGGACATCACTGCAATGCCCTATTTCCTTAAAGCTATTGAACGAGTAGCAAATTTACAGCATAAAATCTCATCGACAACAATTGTAACTTGTTTGTCTTGATAAATATATGAACAAAATTAATATTGTCTATTATATAAAAGAATTTGGTTGTCTACATTTATTTTGAAACTTTTTACTCTTTTAAATTTCACTCTTCCCATGTACAATTCTTTAACTTCGCCACTGTGTATAGATAGAGTTAATTGAAGACTTTCACTATTTTGGGGATTGAAAGAGATATATGTACAAAGGTACGTAGAGTTTTGTCTGGCTGTTGGCCTTAGGTTTTATTAACGTTAGGTTAGAATGCATGTATGTGGTCCCACAGGTGACACATGGCAGTACATAATATTAATTATTACGTGTGTGCTGAAGTGTTGCATGGCGAATTTTTTTCAAAATGTTTGGAATATGGCATGATAGGACATATGTTATTATATAAATAGGGAGATTTTTTTTTTCAAGTATCTTTACACTTATATAATAACATATACTGTATGTGCCTTCATTCTGGTTATATTGGAAATCTCTTTGCTGCATGGCCCAAGATGTGGTGTATTTTTACTCATTACCCTAAAGTGATGTTAATACTCACTATCTTATTTATCACCATTAAATGAGTTTAATTTTGAAATTTATATCTATCCATTAGCTACACAAATTTTAAATTTAAATTCATTTAATGGTGATAAATTATTAAATAAGTATGCCCTGTCAGCTATGCCACATAAGCAATAGCTTTAGTCTTAAGCCAATGTACTTGAATTGTGGACTATAAATAGTTTTTCCTCCTTGTATTTAACACGATTGTGTTGTAAAATTAGTTGTACGAAATATAGGAAATGCTCATTTTCTTTCTCTTCTTGTATTTTAGACAATATTGCATTGTAAAATTGGTTGTGTGAAATATAGAAGATATTCATTTCCTTTCTCTTCTTGTATTTTAGATACGATTGTATTGTAAAATTGGTTGTGTGAAATATAGAAGATATTCATTTCCTTTCCCTTCAAGCTTCCCTCTTTGATCTTTACCGTTTGTTAAGATAAGTAAGGTTATGACCCTCACCATCGCAACCACTTTGGTGAGCAACAATATTCCCCGAACATGGAGTCTATATATCCACCACCAACATCACTTCAAGGTTTCATTAGTTTACAAATTATAGGCATACATCGATCTCTGGACTCTGAGAGAGAGAGAGAGAGAGAGAGAGATGGAGGTGCTGCAAATACTTCACATGAACCATGGCAATGGCAAGACTAGTTATGCTCACAACTCTACAGTTCAGGTACACATTATTTTTTACTTTCAACAGCAACATCACCCAAGGATAAGGAAGGATATTAGGCGAGCAGAACTGGCCAAAATCAACTAATGTTGTCTTTTTTTTTCTTTTTTTTTTTACATGGATCTCGATTGATTAATCTAATTATTATTATTATTATTTTTTTTTTTGATAGAGAAAAATAATATCCGTCGTAAAGCCAATCATTGATGAAGCTGTACAAAAAATGTTGTGCTCAAATATAGCACCAATTGAGAGCATGGGAATAGCTGATTTGGGTTGCTCATCTGGACCAAACACCTTACTACTAATCTCCGAAATAATTGATGCCATACATGCCACAAGTAGCTGCTCATCATCATCTACAGAGTTTAGAGTGTTTCTAAACGACCTCTTTAGCAACGACTTCAACACCATTTTTATGTCACTCCCGGCATTCTACAACCAACTGAAGGAAGAAAAAGGTGCTGGATTCGGGTCTTTCTTTATCTCCGCCGTGCCAGGCTCGTTTTACGGCAGATTGTTTCCAGCCAAGAGTTTGCATTTCGGGCATTCTTCTTCTAGTCTTCATTGGCTCTCTCAAGTCCCTCCTGGCCTGGATTGCCAGGCAGCTGGCAAAGCACTGAACAAAGGAAAGATTTACATTTCTAAGACCAGCCCTCAATGCGTTTTGGAAGCATATTCACTTCAATTTCACAAAGACTTTTTGCTATTTCTCAAGTCCAGGGCTGAAGAAATAGTGGGTGGAGGACGAATGGTGTTGTCACTCATAGGCAGGTCGTCCTCTGACCCATCAACTCAAGAGAGTTGCTACCAATGGGAACTCCTAGCTCATGCACTAATGAGCATGGTTTCAGAGGTAAATACATAGATAAATATGCAATATTTAATTTTAAGTTTCTGTTAGTTCTCTTCATCTCCTTAGAAAAAATTTCTTCGTAATTCAACTTTTTAACTACAAATTCACTATTATTGAGAAACAATAATTCCAAGAATCAAACCTTCGAAGAAATGACCAATCAACTATTTAAGTTGGAAGCAGTTATAGTTGAATGTGTAATAACAATTGCGTTTACATTTTTTTTTCTTCTTCTTTAAAATGATATTCAAGTCTTTGTTTTTATTATGAACGGAGTTTTATAGACTAACTTATGAAGAATCCCTTTTTTCTCTATTAATTTTCATAAGCAATGCTAAATATATAACTTTAGTCCATGCAATTCAAAATTTTCTAATGAAAACCCAATGAAGTTTATTTTCTTGACTACCAACTCAATGATTAGAATTCACCCAACCATTTTACCTAATTATGCTCGTTTATCATATCTTTTGGGTTCCCACAAGTACCCTCAGCTATGTCAGTATTGCACTTTGTATGTTGACGTAGGAATAAAATGGAAAGAGGTTTTATTGCTTGTAACGTGTATTATTGGCACTTGAATTCTATTGATGTAGGAATAAACTTGGAAGTTTGTCTCCACAATAAATTCCAGACTTAATGCACCTATTGGTTAAAAAAAATTCTTATTTAAAAAAAAAAATTAAAAGACAACGTCTCTATCTCTTTTAAGAGTTTCCTAATACATGATTCTATAAAACAAATTATGTGTACTATTTTCTGTTAAGAATATCAGTGTACCTACTAAGTAATAACAGAATTAATGTACCTACATGTAAATATAAAAATATTATTTAACCAAATATCTCTAAAATTACATGGATGAATCCTAAAAATATTATAAATATAGTTAATATATAATACGAATTTCCATGTAGGATTCATTGTGTCATCAATGATTAGTGTGTGTTGTGGCATAAATTGGAAATAGTTGTGATAACATGTCATTTACTTGTCTACATGACAGCTTATTTGAAATTTAAATTTTATTCAGATGTTTAAAATTACATGAATTTTTGTTTAAGAAACATGAGTTGTAAGGGTTTTATCTTTAAACAACTTACGTAAACGTATCAATTTTATGTGTCTAAATAATTTTCTTATTTTTCCTAAGCATATATACTTTAGCGTGTACAAACACTAGCTTAATTTGTTGCTTACTATGGTATATGCAATGGTATAGGGTCTCGTTGAAGAGGAAAAGGTTGATTCATTCAACGCTCCGTACTATGCCCCAAGTGAAGAGGAACTGAAATTTGAGTTAGAAAAAGAAGGATCATTTACAATGGACCGCCTTGAAGCCTTTGAAATTGATTGGGACGGTGGTGCAGAAATGTCTGCCGTAGCTAGTGGGCAGCGAGTGGCCAAGACCGTAAGAGCTGTGGTTGAGTCAATGATCGAATCTCAGTTCGGGAAAGATATCATGGATGATCTATTTCGTCGGTACGCTAAGCTCGTCGCCGATCACTTGTCAAAATCTAGAACCAAGAACATCAATTTGGTTGTTTCAGTCATTAGAAATGACTGAATTTTCTTATCTTCCCCATCTCTTTTGTTTAACAAATTAAGGGCTAGTTTGGTATTACTATGCTTTTTAAAAAAACTTGCTTCTATTCTTCTATGAGAATAAACTACTGCAAAATAAAGATGTTGAGTGTATAATAAACTTTTCTTCTGAAAGTGCTTTTATTAAAATAAAAAATAAAAAAAACAATGTATGACTGTTTGGTAAACTTTTTATTGACTAGAAATGATATTGTGTTGGATGCGATAATAATAATTTACTAGCCTTTCTGCACACGCTCATGCGGGTGCAAAAGACTTTTTTTACATCACGGATCGCTACGCATGGTGGGTAATAGGCCTCAAACCTGATAGAGTACTGTGTAATTTACCAAAAAAAAAAATAAAATTAGAGATTTATTTATTTTTTTAATCTCTAAGGATTCAGACTTCAATTTCCCACATTCTCTCTCTCTCTCTCTCTCTCTCTCTCTCTCTCTCTCTCTCTCTCTCTCTCTCTCTCTCTCTCTCTCGTTTGATTTGCAGATCGCAAATTGCCTCTCAATTTCCCAAATCCCAACTTCCAATTGCAGAAATCCCAGCTTCCAATTGCAGAAATCCCAAATTTCAATTGCAGAATCCCAAATTATAATTGGATATCGATGGGATGCTTCGAAGAGAAGGCTGGAGGCGGTACGCCCTTGGAAGCACAAGAGGGGAAGTAGAGTTTTGCAGAATGCGGTATGCGGAGAAGAAGGTAGACGGGAGTAGTGGTGGTTGATGAGTTCAATATTATACCCTATTCTAATATAGTATTAATTTATTGGTTATTTTGTTAAGATTTGATATTTTGATTTATATCTTCTTTTTTGTTGTTGAAGGAAACGATAGTTGAATTCATATTATCAAAAGTTGCAATACAAAAGCTTTTCCATCTCAACTATAAACTAAGTACAGTCCTCTACAAGTATGTCAGTTAGAATACCAGGTGGAGAACCAAACCATTCACAATTTTGCATCTGAGATAGTCCAACCTTTGCAAGGCGGTGAGCAGCATTATTTGCAGTGCGACGAGTGTGGGTGAAGTTTGCTTCAGTGATTGTGTTGAGTAGCGCTTTGCAATCCTCTGCTACTTGTCCAATGACAGACAAGTTAGTAGTAGGATCCCTCAGTGCTTGAACAATCTGAAGTGAGTCAGTTTCAATTAAAAGGGAATGAAAACCCCTGTCAATCGCCCATTGCAAACCTACTCTCACTGCCATAGCTTCCGAGATCAATGGTGCGGATACATCATCAAATCTTCCATTAATAGCAGCTATAAAGTACCCATTAATGTCTCTAATAATTGCACCGAAACCTGCAGTCAGTGTTTCTGCATTCCAGGACCCATCCACATTCATTTTGAGTCGTCCGTGGGGTGGTACAGTCCATTTTGGGGTGTTCCTCAACTTGCGTTCTGGCTCCACGCTTACATTTGTAGTCCGAGTGAACGACAGCCACCATTGGATGGCTCGGTCAGTGCATACCTGTGGTGGTTCCAATTTTTCCTCCCAGAGTTTCGTGTTCCGAGCCCCCCATAGTGCCCAACAAACCATCAAGAAGACATCAGAACTTGTCTTGGGTAAATGATCAGCCAAGTCAGTAATCCATAATTTAAAAGAAGGGGGATGATCGGTCCTTTGAATTGTACCAACCGGCGAGCACATCCATGCACATCTCGCATAATGGCAATTTTTCATGAGATGGATAGTAGTTTCGCCATAGGTTCCACATAGAACACATTCCACATCCGTGGTGATATGTCTGCTTGCCAGATTGCCCTTAGTAGGGACCAATTCGTTCACAAGCCGCCATATACAGATTTTGACTTTTGGTGGCACCTGTGCATTCCACACCTTCGCCCAAACTTTGATTCCATCATCACCCGAGGAGGATGCCCCTCTGTTTGTGGGTTGTAGCCAATTCCTTGCCACATGGTAAGCCGATCGAACTGTAAACCTTCCATGTCTTTCATGATGCCATAACATCCTATATGGTGGGTTCCGTACACTTAAAGGAATTGTTCGGATTAGATTTACCTCCTCAGTAGAGAAGAGGCGTTCTAGCACATCCGTCTTCCATCGCTTTGCAATGGGATCAATCAATTCATTTACCCTTGTCAACGTGCACCCCACTGGTTTGGGAGAGTAGGGACGGAATCGTGAAGGGATGGGGATCCAAGGGTCCTCCCAGATACAGATAGATTGCCCAGTTCCAACCTGCCATCTTTGACCCAAACTTATCACTGTTCGTGCGGTGCAAATACTTCTCCAGACATACAATGCGCCCGACTTCAAAGGGGCCTCCATAAAGTAAGACATTTGACTTATTTTTAGCATAAAGTAATCAAATTGATGAATTTTGAAGTAATTCCAATTTGTGGATGTTCATGAGTCTTTCAAGATAGTTGTGTTTCCAAATTTTTTCTAGCAAGCTGTTTGATCATGACGAAGAAAAGAAAGTGTGCAGTTTTCTATATTGACGTTTTTAGACGTCGTGGGTATTTTGGAATCATGATGGCATATTTTGAGATAGATTCCTTTTGAAGATTTATTGAGGACGACTTACGCTTCTAAAAGAGAAGTCCGAATTTGACTTTAAATAAGAAGCCTTTTACTTGCTAGTTTATTAGTTTATTTTGTTGGGGTGTGATATCCACACACCACTTTTTACTTCTTTCACACCTTTTTGGATTTCGGTCGTCGGATCGGATGAATTGAAGAAGATCTAACAGACAGAAATTAACAGAGGTGTGTGAGAAGTAAAAATGGGTGTGTGGATAGCACATCCCTATTTTGTTTTCTAGTTTTTAGAAGACCCTTTCTAGGAAAGATAGTAGATCTTGCTTTTGCTTTTCTATGTTTTTACTGTCATTGGCATCAGTTTTGTAAAAAAGAACTCTTTTTGTTTTATCAAACATATTTGATGCCCTACATTTTTTTTAAATAATAAACAATTTATTTAAAAGCACCACAATCCCAAATTAGCTCTTAAATATGGTCTTTCTTGTCATTTTCTGAGTTTTTTTTTTGAGAAAGTACGATATTCATTGATAGGAAGTTGAATACGTACAACCAGGATAGGGTCCATACAGTGGGTTTCGATAAAAACCTTGCTGAGGATTTCAACCCGGTCAAAGGGAAAAAGAGCGTCCCGCACCATAAGAGATTACATATGATTACTATCCTCAATTTAGTATATCAGGAGGTTCCTTGAACCAAACTACCAGAGTGTCAAGGGCTAAACCCAACCTAGCTAATCTATGTGCCATCGTCGGCCAATTGTAACCTTGCACTGAGAAAAGCCATTTAAAATCTGTCTAGCATCTGCAATAATATGCCCAAAGAAGATGAATTCTCTAGGCCTTTATTTTGAAGTGTTGCGATCACCATCAAAGCATCCCCTTGTGTAGTCTGCTGGTGTTGTGAGAACATCCCTGCTTCCATTTCTGCCAATAATGGAGAACTAATTCCCTCAACTCTCATTGCTAATGCAGCCATGAATTCCCCATTGTCGTTTCGTATCACTATCCCCACTCCTCCAGCTTCTAACTGGTCATCCCATACCACATTAAAATTAGTTTTAATCCACCCTATTTCCAGCGGTTTCCATGGCTGCTCCGTGGCCACCTTGGTGTTCTTCCCTTGGTGTCATTTTCTTAGTTATGTTTTTGGTTTGCCTTTTCCCCAAAAGAGGAATAAACATAGAGTTAACCTTTTTTTTTTTTTTTTTATGATTCATGTAAACAAGATCTATATGTGGGCATCTATTATTACTTCTAATTAGTTGTATTCATGTCATCAATTATTGAAGAGGCTTTTGGTAACACGATACATTTGATAACCATGTCAATAGAATATGAGTCTGTTTATTATGATGTGTTGGAAAATATTAGTATTTAGCAAGGTTCTAAAAGTCGCTACGAGCTAGTAGGGCAGCGGGCTAGGGCCTAGCGTCTAGGCGGATTTAAGTAAATCAATCATATTTTGTGTAAATAAGTGTCTGCTTATACTTGAAATATATATAATTTCATCATAAACTACAAAATATAATGCATATATATTATGAAGTATTGAAACATAATGAAAACATGTGAAATAAGGATATAATGTGTGTTCATTTAAGTATGCAACAAGTCTCTTACAATTTATTGGAAAAAAAATAAAATGCAAAATGAAAGTTATTTATTTTCTATCTAAGTGAGTTGCGACCTAGGCGAGTGTTTAGGCGGGTCTATGCGGTCTAGGCGGTGTCTTAGTAGGTCTAGACGCCCTTAGCATTAATCGGGGCGGCGGGCTGGGGCCTAGCGCCTAGGCGGCTCTAG
Source organism: Crataegus laevigata (assembly GCA_963580275.1). Lineage (NCBI taxonomy): Eukaryota > Viridiplantae > Streptophyta > Magnoliopsida > Rosales > Rosaceae > Crataegus > Crataegus laevigata. The sequence goes on from OY756949.1 coordinate 1,949,237, forward strand.
GCGGGGATTTTTAGAACAGTGGTATTTAGGTTTACTTTCATGTTTGGTTTTTTGGGCTTAGCCCGTTATTCAGTCGAGTATAAGTCAGTCAAGATGTAGGCTCTTCGATTCATGTAGCCTTTTTGACAATTCAGTTTTAAAAAATAATTATATTCAGTTAGTTCGTTTGTACGTTACGTACTCTAATTTTCATCTTGGTATCAGAGTAGGTTCAATCCTTCAGGATTTAATCTGTTTCGGTTGTTATCGATTTGTTTGTATGTCACTTTTCTATTTTGCCTCTTCATTGTCAGTTTGATCTTGTGCTTGATCTTTTAGGGTTTATGATTGTTTAGTTTATTTTAATAAATTAAAAAGTTGCTAGAATTGAAGTATGAAACCATGCCGGAATTGAGCCACCAGAGCCAGGCCGCGCTGGAGCTGTTTCGCACCGCTGTTGTCAATCATTGAACTCACACCCTCGAAATCGCATTCCTCGCAACCCACCAGCCTGAACTCGCACATTCCACAAACCACCACCACATCTGATCGATTCCGTTCATACCCCAGATAGCCATCACCATCTCAGAACCATAACCACTCGTCGCAGCTGCCTCACATCTCTATCTGAACCAACGCAACCAGACCAATGCATCCACGAGTCTGATCCGCTTGCCTCGATCTGTAACCAGAAGCCTAGAAATTCCCGCTGATCCTACCTACTGCTGTTGACTAAAACTTGCCTCATCGCCTGTAACCTAACCCTGACCCACTTCTACACCGTCTCCGCTGCAACAAGAAACCCACTGCTTGCTTGCCGTTCCCATTGTTCGTTGACTAGAACTCACGCTTGGTTTGCGCGCTCTAGAGAAAACCATTGGAAAAAAATGAAACAAAATAAAAAGTAAGAAAAGGAGAAAAAAGTGCTATTTGAGGAAACGGAGAAAAAAAATGAAAAAGAAATGCAAAAGTATTAAAAGTTGGGCTTATTGTTGGTCCTATTGATTGTTTTGGAGAATGACTATGCTATTGCAGCCAAAATGATTGTTTGAGTGCTTGGACAGCTGACTACTCGAGTGATGTTGTGTAGGTGGTGAAAAGTTTGTTTGTTTAGAAGTTCACATTGGCATTGGAATCTTGCACTTGCACCGCTTGGATTGCTTTTGCTCGCTCACTTGTTCACTCACTTGATTGTTCGCTTGTTCTGTTCGTTTGTCAGAGCATGTCTGTCTGTCCGCATTGAGGAGACTGCCTGTCTGTCTGTCCACCTAATAGAGCCAGTCCGCATATGCTTGTTTGCAAACCCATGTTGTATACTACCATGAGTTTGACGGGGGTGTTGGAAAACATTAGTATTTAGGTTTACTTTAATGTTAATAAGTTATTTTATTTAATTAATAAGTTATTTAATAAATTCAATATTTAATAAATTCAAAATTTTAATTTTAAATTTTCAAAAATGGAATTCTTTTATAATAATTTTTTTTGAATTCCATTAAATTTTAATATAAACTATAATATTCAAGTGATATTACTATAATATCAAGTCAAGTTATGATATAAAATATATTATAAAGATTCTAATATATTATAAAGATTATATAATATTTATAATGTATAATAATAATGATTATACAATATTTTAAATTGTAAAGGTTTATAGAATTAAAATTTGGGCTTAGTCTGTTAGCATTAGAGTTTTGGTTTCTTAATTTTAGGGTTAGAACTAGTTTATTATACATAGCGTGCTTATTATTCAATCAAATATAAGTCAGTCAAGATGTAGACTCTTCAGTTCATGTAGCCTTTTTGACAATTTAGTTTAATAAAATTTTATATTCAGTTAGTTCGTTTGTTCGTTACGTACTCTCATTTTCATCTTAGAATTGCTCTTCATATTGCCGATTAGTTTTATGTTAGAATATCATCTTCTTCATTCTCTACCAATTAAGTTGGATATTTGCATATAATTTTGTGCTGTGAGGTGATGACACGTAAACTAATATATTTAGTAACATATTCCTTAATATGATGAGGACCGACATATAATGGTACGTTTTCATCTCTATTAAAATGTATTTTAGTAAGTGCATAAAGTTTACGTGTCCAAATAATTTTGTTGTTGCAATATTAGGGTCGAATTATTGTTACATTATAAGTCTAATTGAATATCACATAATTCCAACCCAAAAAAAAAAACATAATCGATTAACATAAGGTGGAAAATATTTGATATTTTGAGATAAATGTGGAAGACCAACACATTTAAATCCTTAAAATAATTAAGTGATTAGCTGACAAATTGTATCACATCTTCTGTTTTAATATAGATAATGTAACAACCCGTCCCGCGATTTTATTTCGACGTTATGAAATGACCATTATGCCCTTGAGTTCGGGCGAGCGTTTATGCATGAGATTAATAATTTTGGGCCAATTATATAATTATCCAAGTTTTTGGGGGCCAATGAAAAGTTAGGAAAATAATTGTGGTGATTAGTGGTCTTGATTCACCTCACCACCGACACTCCTCTCTCTCTCTCTCTCTCTCTCTCTCTCTCTCTCTCTCTCATGTCTCTCAGACTCTCTTTCCCTCTCATGATCTCTCTCTCTCTCTCTCGTCGCCTAGCACACGGCACACCCACACCCATAATTAAAACCTTGTGGATCGACGAAACAAATTACATATTCATGCTCGTGAAGTCCATACGAACTCAACCATACTATTTTCAGGTAAGAACTACGACGATTTCACGTCCAAAACTCAAGGTTTATATTTGGCACTATTCATCAACTTTTTATACGTTGCGTTTTAGGAGAATCTGAGATCACAGGAGTGTTTGTTGGGTCCTCTAAAGGCTCGGGGACGTTCGTTTGACAAGCTTTGACATCGGGATCCTCGAGAACAAGGAGTGGTCGAATATGTGCAGATTTTCCGACGAGATTTTCTTAGTTTTCGAAGTTTTTGAAGGTATAGACTTGTTCTACTCTCAATTTAGAGCATTTTGGTGAAAATTTCATGAAGAATGGTTGAGAAACGAGTGAGAAATCACACACGGAAGTTTTCCGGTCACCGGAAAAACCAGTCCGGCAAGGGAAGCTGGGGAAGACGCGTGGGGGGCGCGTAGCCCCGTGGTATTCCTAGCGCGTGGGGGCGCGTGCGGCACCCTAAAAAGGTTCTAAAAATATAGCGACACTCGTGATGTCGAGTAGGTCGCGTTGGTATATTCTTATGCCAAAATTGAGCTACGTATGAGAAGTTATTTCCGTATTTGCGCGTATGTGCGTAAATAACGTATTTTTAGTAATTTCTCATATAGGTGAAACGTATTCCGAGGATGACCGTAGCCAGGCACGACGCGGGGGCTACGATCCAGCGACTTATCAGTGAGTGGGCAGTATTATTTTTCGTATAACCTATATATATATATATATAATGATTTCCCAGAATCGCTTTTAAATGGAAAATACATTTTATCGACTTGCATATTACTTGATTTTGATGCATGAGTATTTAATTATACATTTCATGCATATGTTGGTGCCGAGGACGCCATGTAAGTACCAGGTAGGTACATGCATAGTTGAGAACGAATAGTGATGAGATATGATGTGAAATGATGAGATATGATATGCTATGTTAGCTCATAGACCTGCACATATTGTTAGTACTCACGTCCAGAGATAGAGGCACAGTCTTTCACGTGTCGTTCACCTCCCGCACCGCATGCTCGCCTTGGATCCAAGTTAGGTGCACAGTCTTGTCGTATAGACCACTTTTGAGTGGGTACGACATGTAGGTGACCCGCGTTCATTCGCACAGTCTTCATGTGATTGTAGCACTAAAGCATTTATTATTGATACAGCGCTGATAATGATGATGATATTGATGTATGTGCAGTGTATATATACATGATGATGAGATAGAGAGATGTTATGAGCTATATTACAGCCGAGGGCTGAGATGATATATAATAGCGATATGATTATGATAATGCATAGTATGGCATTGTTTATGAGATTCAGATGGCCTTAAAATGCATTGCACGACATATATTTGAGATATTTTGAAAACGTTTTATGCTGAGAAAGATTGAGATATATATGTACGTATTATTTTCTGGGAATTATACAGGTTTTACGGAGAGAGGCTAGAATTTTGAGAAAAGAATGATTTTGAAAATGATTTGTTTTTGCTGACCCACTCCCTTTGTTTTTCGCCCCTCCAGGTTCTAGATAGCTTGAATTCTGAGTTGGGCACATCGAGGATCCTTCGGCTTTTCTGACAGATTTGACATATTTAGGGCACCGATGGTGTAAATAACTCTTTTATTTTATGCTGGACTGCACTGACCTAGTACGCTCTGATTATGTATAAGTATTGAATTATTTCTAGCACACATTCATATTTAGGTTGCTAGATTTTGGTTTGAACTTATTCGTACTTCGTTATCGATCTTCGCTTCCGCACAGCGCACATGGCTACGTCACACTCACGTGACGGCCAGCATGCCCTACTTTCGGGTACGGGTGTGTCAACTTGGTATCAGAGCCCTAGGTTGCAGTCTTGCATATTTTGTGGATTTTTTAATGACTTGATGTCTTCTGTCAGAACTATGCCGCCTCGTAGAGGGCCATATCGTTCAGATGAACTTAGTTTCCCTATATAGCTCAGTTGGGGGGAAACTATCATTAGTATTGATCAGTCTGTAATTTGCCTTCCCAGTGAACTCGTTGGAGTCAGAGTATAATCTAAAGTTGCTTACCTTTAGGGGTAATGATGGCCATGAAGGGTTTTGAGTGTTGGCTCGATTAGATTGAGAATACTTTAGGCTGATGTAGAGCCAGGGGAGTTTTCCCGACGATAAGTGGATAGAGACCACTGTTTGGCTTTTGGACGCAGAATCGGCATCCTAATGAGAATAGGAAACTTACGGGTAGAAGCCCGAGGAGATTACAGACTGATAGAATGTTTAAACGGTCATTCTATAAGAGATTCATATCCCAGCATACTTAGATCGTAAGACGCAAGAGTTAGCAGATTCGAAACAGGAGAAGTTATCTTTTAACGAGGACTAAAGGAAGTTTACTAAACCGTCTCTTATGACTTAGAAATTGCTACTATTTCAGTTGAGATGCTTAGACGCTTAAAGCTGGATATTAGGAAGAAATGGCATTCGATGGCGACCATTTACCCTTATAATGCTTATCGGGAAATTCTACGAAACTTTGTTGAGGATTGCGAACTCTGAGGACGTGTCTGGTAATAGTGAGAAAGAAGAAGGAAAAGATAGTAATCAGAATAAGGATAAGAATAAAAGTATTGGGTAATCATCTCAGAGACTTCGCTAGACTCAGGATTTTAAGAGATACGAAACCAGTTCTAGTTCTTCCAGCGAAGGTTTTAGCTCCACAAGTCATAGAGGACTTGTTAGATTTCTCGAAGGTTTCAGATTCCAGAGGCAGGGGAATTCTGATAGTGGAAATTCACCTTTGTGTCGTATGTGCAACGATTGACGTTCTGGAGTACGTCGAAGAGGTAATGGTAGGTGTTATACCTATGGTCAGGTCAGAGGCGTAATTCTCAAGGACGAGGAGTTCACGCCAACAGAGTTAGAAGAAGACAGCAAGCCCAGGAATGTGTTAACCACGTATCACTACATGATGCTCAGGATCATTTGGACTTGATTATGGGTACGCTAAACATTTTGGTCACTTGCTAGAGTTTCGATGGATTGTGATGTAGAAATTTTATGTTATTGACGATGTTGCCAAAGAAAGTAGTGAATGAGCACGATCGAGGTGTGTATACATATTTCTCAATGGGGGCAAAATGGTAATATTGCACCCTCAAGAGTTGTTGCTTACTTACCTAGACGACAGTAAGTTATCAGTATTGCGGGCTGCAGACCGTAATATTAATAACTTATTCGTTGGATTCGTTAAGCAAGTAAACAGGTAAGTCATTCTAGGATAGTATGGTGTTTTTCATGGTGCCCAGTGCTGGTAGAAGATATAGTTATGTCAGAGAATCTTATCCCGTTAGATATAGTAGACTTCAATGTTATTCTAGACTCAGATTGGTCACAGTATGATCGTACCGTGGAGTTCACCCCTGATTGTTACCAAGTACTAATCCTAGTTCCTTAACTCCTTATCTTATAGCTCCGGCTGAATTAAGAGAATTGATGACTCATTTGTAAGAATTGGTTGATAAGGGTTTCATTTAACCTAGTACGTCGTCTTGGAAAATCGGTTTTGTTGAAAGGAAGAAGTCGGGGTTGTAAGGTGATGCATTGATTATAAGAAGTCGAATCGGGCAATGATTGAGCACTGTTATCCGTTGCCATATATTGATGAACGATTGATCGACCTAGAGGTGCCTGTAGGTATTCCGAGATTGACTTGAAGTATGGTTATTACCAAATCGAAGATTAGCAGTGAAGATGTCTCTAAAACCGTTTTAGGACTTGTTATGGTCACTATGAGTTCTTGTGATACTATTTGGATTGACGAATACACCAATAGCTTTCGTGGGGTTGATGAATAAGGTATTTCACCAGTATTTGGACAAATTCGCTATTGTCTTCATCGATGACATTCTGATGTATTCTAAGTCAAAAGAAGATCATGTTCGACATCTTTCGTTGGTGTTGAAGAAATTAAGAGAGCATCGATTGTATGCCAAGTTCAGCAAGTGCCAGTTTTGGTTGGACGAAGTAGCATTTTTGGGTTATGTCGTTTCAGCTCAGGGTATTAAGGTTAACCCTCAGAGGATTGCGACTATAGAGAATTGGGAACAGCCACGAACCGTCACCGAGTTTCGGAGTTTCCTCGGTTTGGCAGGTTACTATCGGCGGTTCGTTAAAGACTTTTCGATCATGGCGCTACCATTGACGAAGTTGACCAGGAAGGACGTCAAATTCGAGTGAGATGATGATTGTGAGCGGAGTTTCCAGCAGTTGAAGTATTGTCTCACTCATGCTTCTGTCTTGACGTTTCCTGACGTTGATGGTAATTTCGAGATTTACAGTGACGCATCGTTGAATGGCTTGGGTTGCGTTTCGATGCAGCATGGTAGGGTGATTGCTTACGCTTCACGCCAGTTAAACCTCACGAGATGAACTACCCTACACATGATTCAGAGTTGGTGGCCATTATAATTGCTTTGAAGATTGGGAAACATTACCTTTACGATGAGAAATGCAGAATCTTCTCAGATCATAAGAATCTCCAGTACCTGTTTACTCTTAAAGATTTAAAGCTTTGTCAACAGAAATGGATAGAATTGCTAAGTGACTATGATTGCACGATCGAGTATCACCCTGGTCGTGCAAATGTGGTAATTGATGCTCTTAGTATGAAGCCTCGGGGCAGAGTTAACGCGTTCCATGCGAGCCGTATTCCGCTTCTTGCAGAGTTGAGATCGATGAAGTACAGCTAGAGTTGAGAAATTCGGTAGTAGATGATCGAGGAAATGCTTTACTTGTTAGTTTTCAAGTTAGGCCAATTTGGATTGATCGTATACTAGAGGCCCAGATTAATGATGAAGAAACCCAAGAACTTATTTAATTACGGAACGATGAGAAAATGAAAGACCTACGAATTTGAGAATCAAATGGTATACTTATGTAAGAAAGTGTGATGTACGTACCTGATAATGTAGAGTTAAAGAAGGATATCTTAGATGATGCGCATATTTCAGCTTATGCGATGCATCCCGGAGGCACTAAAATGTATCATACCATTTGACTATTTTATTTTTGGATGGGTATGAAAAGAGAAAATGCTAAATATGTCGGCAAGTCAAAGTCGAAGGGAAGAAGCTATTTGGATTGATACAGCAGCTTTCTGTTCCACAGTGGAAATGGGAAAATGTTACCGTGAATTTTGTGTACAAGCTCCCTCGGAACGGATATGATGGAATTTGGGTGATTGTCGATCGACTCACGAAGTCAGCGCATTTTATTCCAGTCAGGGAAAAGTTTTCGTTGAATCGGTTGGCCGAGTTATTCATATCGAAGATCGTGAAGTATCATGGTGTTCCAGTGAGTATTGTCTCTGATCGCGATCCTTGATTCACCTTTAAGTTCTGGATTGCTTTTCAGGAGGCGTTGGGTATGATACTTTTGTACAGCACGGCTTATCATCCTCAGACGGACGATCAGTTAGAGAGAACTATTCAGACCTTGGAAGATATGCTGAGATCCCCAGTTTTGCAGTTTGGGGACTCATGGCATCAACGTTTGGATTTGATGGAGTTCGCTTATAATAATAGTTTTCATTCTAGTATCGGGATGACACCGTTCGAGGCACTTTATGGGAAACCTTGTCGTACACCCTTGTGTTGGTCAGAGGTTGGCAAAAGAGTTCTAGTGGGCCCTGAGATAGTAGAGGAGACTACTCAAAATGTTTAGATTATTAAGGCTAATATGAAAACCACCCAAAATCGCCAAAAGAGTTTAGCAGACAGGCATGCTACTGACCGAGTGTATAACGTTGACGATTGGGTGTTTCTTAAGTTATCGCCTTGGAAGGGTGTGGTTCGATTCGGGAAGAAGGGTAAGCTGAGTCCTAGGTACGTTGGACCTTATCGGATCACCGAGCGAGTCGGTGAAGTAGCTTACAGGCTTGAGTTGCCGTCAGAGTTATCCAGAGTTCATAATGTATTTCATGGTTCGATGCTTCGACATTACGTTTCAGACCCGTCGCATGTGATCCCTCATCAACCCTTAGAGATCAGTTCAGATTTGACTTATGATGAGGAACTGGTGACGATACTTGATTGGAAAGATATGGTGCTCAGGAACAAGTCAGTGCGCTTGGTGAAAGTTTTATGGAAGAACCATTCAATGGAAGAAGCCACCTGGGAGACCGAGGACAAGATGAGGGAGATGTATCCGAGGTTATTTTATGGATATTAGTATGTTTATGTGTTGTATGAAATTTCAGGACGAAATTTTTATAGGTGGGTAGATTGTAACAACCCGTCCCGGGATTTTATTTCGACGTTATGAAATGACCATTATGCCCTTGAGTTCGGGCGAGCATTTATGCATGAGATTAATAATTTTGGGCCAATTATATAATTATCCAAGTTTTTTTGGGCCAATGAAAAGTTAGGAAAATAATTGTGGTGATTGGTGGTCTTGATTCACCTCACCACCAACACTCCTCTCTCTCTTATGTCTCTCAGACTCTCTCTCTCTCTCTCTCGTCGCCTAGCACACGGCACACCCACACCCATAATTAAAACCTTATGGATCGACGAAACAAATTACATATTCATGCTCGTGAAGTCCATACGAACTCAACCATACCATTTTCAGGTAAGACCTACGACGATTTCACGTCCAAAACTCAAGGTTTATATTTGGCACTATTCATCAACTTTTTATACGTTGCGTTTTAGGAGAAGCTGAGATCACAGGAGTGTTTGTTGGGTCCTCTAGAGGCTCGGGGACGTTCGTTTGACAACCTTTTACTAATGATTTACTTGGATTGTCGCCAGATCGCGACGTGGAGTTCACCCCTGATTGTTACCAAGTACTAATCCTAGTTCCTTAACTCCTTATCTTATAGCTCCGGCTGAATTAAGAGAATTGATGACTCATTTGTAAGAATTGGTTGATAAGGGTTTCATTTAACCTAGTACGTCGTCTTGGAAAATCGGTTTTGTTGAAAGGAAGAAGTCGGGGTTGTAAGGTGATGCATTGATTATAAGAAGTCGAATCGGGCAATGATTGAGCACTGTTATCCGTTGCCATATATTGATGAACGATTGATCGACCTAGAGGTGCCTGTAGGTATTCCGAGATTGACTTGAAGTATGGTTATTACCAAATCGAAGATTAGCAGTGAAGATGTCTCTAAAACCGTTTTAGGACTTGTTATGGTCACTATGAGTTCTTGTGATACTATTTGGATTGACGAATACACCAATAGCTTTCGTGGGGTTGATGAATAAGGTATTTCACCAGTATTTGGACAAATTCGCTATTGTCTTCATCGATGACATTCTGATGTATTCTAAGTCAAAAGAAGATCATGTTCGACATCTTTCGTTGGTGTTGAAGAAATTAAGAGAGCATCGATTGTATGCCAAGTTCAGCAAGTGCCAGTTTTGGTTGGACGAAGTAGCATTTTTGGGTTATGTCGTTTCAGCTCAGGGTATTAAGGTTAACCCTCAGAGGATTGCGACTATAGAGAATTGGGAACAGCCACGAACCGTCACCGAGTTTCGGAGTTTCCTCGGTTTGGCAGGTTACTATCGGCGGTTCGTTAAAGACTTTTCGATCATGGCGCTACCATTGACGAAGTTGACCAGGAAGGACGTCAAATTCGAGTGAGATGATGATTGTGAGCGGAGTTTCCAGCAGTTGAAGTATTGTCTCACTCATGCTTCTGTCTTGACGTTTCCTGACGTTGATGGTAATTTCGAGATTTACAGTGACGCATCGTTGAATGGCTTGGGTTGCGTTTCGATGCAGCATGGTAGGGTGATTGCTTACGCTTCACGCCAGTTAAACCTCACGAGATGAACTACCCTACACATGATTCAGAGTTGGTGGCCATTATAATTGCTTTGAAGATTGGGAAACATTACCTTTACGATGAGAAATGCAGAATCTTCTCAGATCATAAGAATCTCCAGTACCTGTTTACTCTTAAAGATTTAAAGCTTTGTCAACAGAAATGGATAGAATTGCTAAGTGACTATGATTGCACGATCGAGTATCACCCTGGTCGTGCAAATGTGGTAATTGATGCTCTTAGTATGAAGCCTCGGGGCAGAGTTAACGCGTTCCATGCGAGCCGTATTCCGCTTCTTGCAGAGTTGAGATCGATGAAGTACAGCTAGAGTTGAGAAATTCGGTAGTAGATGATCGAGGAAATGCTTTACTTGTTAGTTTTCAAGTTAGGCCAATTTGGATTGATCGTATACTAGAGGCCCAGATTAATGATGAAGAAACCCAAGAACTTATTTAATTACGGAACGATGAGAAAATGAAAGACCTACGAATTTGAGAATCAAATGGTATACTTATGTAAGAAAGTGTGATGTACGTACCTGATAATGTAGAGTTAAAGAAGGATATCTTAGATGATGCGCATATTTCAGCTTATGCGATGCATCCCGGAGGCACTAAAATGTATCATACCATTTGACTATTTTATTTTTGGATGGGTATGAAAAGAGAAAATGCTAAATATGTCGGCAAGTCAAAGTCGAAGGGAAGAAGCTATTTGGATTGATACAGCAGCTTTCTGTTCCACAGTGGAAATGGGAAAATGTTACCGTGAATTTTGTGTACAAGCTCCCTCGGAACGGATATGATGGAATTTGGGTGATTGTCGATCGACTCACGAAGTCAGCGCATTTTATTCCAGTCAGGGAAAAGTTTTCGTTGAATCGGTTGGCCGAGTTATTCATATCGAAGATCGTGAAGTATCATGGTGTTCCAGTGAGTATTGTCTCTGATCGCGATCCTTGATTCACCTTTAAGTTCTGGATTGCTTTTCAGGAGGCGTTGGGTATGATACTTTTGTACAGCACGGCTTATCATCCTCAGACGGACGATCAGTTAGAGAGAACTATTCAGACCTTGGAAGATATGCTGAGATCCCCAGTTTTGCAGTTTGGGGACTCATGGCATCAACGTTTGGATTTGATGGAGTTCGCTTATAATAATAGTTTTCATTCTAGTATCGGGATGACACCGTTCGAGGCACTTTATGGGAAACCTTGTCGTACACCCTTGTGTTGGTCAGAGGTTGGCAAAAGAGTTCTAGTGGGCCCTGAGATAGTAGAGGAGACTACTCAAAATGTTTAGATTATTAAGGCTAATATGAAAACCACCCAAAATCGCCAAAAGAGTTTAGCAGACAGGCATGCTACTGACCGAGTGTATAACGTTGACGATTGGGTGTTTCTTAAGTTATCGCCTTGGAAGGGTGTGGTTCGATTCGGGAAGAAGGGTAAGCTGAGTCCTAGGTACGTTGGACCTTATCGGATCACCGAGCGAGTCGGTGAAGTAGCTTACAGGCTTGAGTTGCCGTCAGAGTTATCCAGAGTTCATAATGTATTTCATGGTTCGATGCTTCGACATTACGTTTCAGACCCGTCGCATGTGATCCCTCATCAACCCTTAGAGATCAGTTCAGATTTGACTTATGATGAGGAACTGGTGACGATACTTGATTGGAAAGATATGGTGCTCAGGAACAAGTCAGTGCGCTTGGTGAAAGTTTTATGGAAGAACCATTCAATGGAAGAAGCCACCTGGGAGACCGAGGACAAGATGAGGGAGATGTATCCGAGGTTATTTTATGGATATTAGTATGTTTATGTGTTGTATGAAATTTCAGGACGAAATTTTTATAGGTGGGTAGATTGTAACAACCCGTCCCGGGATTTTATTTCGACGTTATGAAATGACCATTATGCCCTTGAGTTCGGGCGAGCATTTATGCATGAGATTAATAATTTTGGGCCAATTATATAATTATCCAAGTTTTTTTGGGCCAATGAAAAGTTAGGAAAATAATTGTGGTGATTGGTGGTCTTGATTCACCTCACCACCAACACTCCTCTCTCTCTTATGTCTCTCAGACTCTCTCTCTCTATCTCGTCGCCTAGCACACGGCACACCCACACCCATAATTAAAACCTTATGGATCGACGAAACAAATTACATATTCATGCTCGTGAAGTCCATACGAACTCAACCATACCATTTTCAGGTAAGAACTACGACGATTTCACGTCCAAAACTCAAGGTTTATATTTGGCACTATTCATCAACTTTTTATACGTTGCGTTTTAGGAGAAGCTGAGATCACAGGAGTGTTTGTTGGGTCCTCTAGAGGCTCGGGGACGTTCGTTTGACAACCTTTGACATCGGGATCGTCGAGAACAAGGAGTGGCCGAATATGTGTAGATTTTCCAACGAGAATTTCTTAGTTTTCGAAGTTTTTGAAGGTATAGACTTGTTCTACTCTCAATTTAGAGCATTTTGGTGAAAATTTCATGAAGAATGGTTGAGAAACGAGTGAGAAATCACACACGGAAGTTTTCCGGTCACTGGAAAAACCAGTCCGGCGAGGGAAGCTGGGGAAGAGCGTGGGGTGCACAGGCCGCGCGTGGGGGGCACGTAGCCCCGTGGTATTCCTAGCGCATGCGGGACCCTAAAAAGTTTCTAAAAATATAGCGACGTTCGTGACGTCGAGTAGGTTGCGTTGGTATATTTGTATGCCAAAATTGAGCTACGTATGAGAAGTTATTTCCGTATTTGCGCGTATGTGCTTAAATAACGTATTTTTAGTAATTTCTCATATAGGTGAAACGTATTCCGAGGACGACCGTAGCCAGGCATGACGCGGGGGCTACGATCCAGCGCTGATAATGATGATGATATTGATGTATGTGCAGTGTATATATACATGATGATGAGATAGAGAGATGTTATGAGCTATATTACAGCCGAGGGCTGAGATGATATATAATAGCGATATGATTATGATAATGCATAGTATGACATTGTTTATGAGATTCAGATGGCCTTGAAATGCATTGCACGGCATATATTTGAGATATTTTGAAAACGTTTTATGCTGAGAAAGATTGAGATATATATGTACGTATTATTTTCTGGGAATTATACAGGTTTTACGGAGAGGGGCTAGAATTTTGAGAAAAGAATGATTTTGAAAAGGATTTGTTTTTGCTGACCCACTCCCTTTGTTTTTCGCCCCTCCAGGTTCTAGATAGCTTGAATTCCGAGTTAGGCACATCGAGGATCCTTCGGCCTTTCTGACAGATTTGACATATTTAGGGCACCGATGGTATAAATAACTCTTTTATTTTATGCTAGACTGCACTGACCTAGTACGCTCTGATTATGTATAAGTATTGAATTATTTCTAGCACACATTCATATTTAGGTTGCTAGATTTTGGTTTGAACTTATTCGTACTTCGTTATCGATCTTTGCTTCCGCACAGCGCACATGGCTACGTCACACTCACGTGACGGCCAGTGACGGGGTTTTGAACCGCACAAATTAAACCCTCTTTTTGACAGATGTAGTATAGATGTAAGTAGGGTATCGTTCTGGGCCGGGGATTAGGAGGGCTTGCTAAAACCTCTAAAATAATTTAAAAACGTAAAAACAAAGTTTAAAACACAAAACTAAAATAAAAACTCGAAACACACTAAAAATGACTCAAAATAATGAAAACAATTTAAAATAAAAACTAGGAAATTAATTAGACGGAAATTAAATTAAAAGATTAAAAATAATAAAAACTAACTAAATAATATAATATAATAATGGGGGGTTTGGTTTTGATGAAACGTAAATTAAACTTAAATAAATTACAGAATTGACAAAAACATAAAATAAAAGTGAAAGGATGGACGACGGATTGGCTAGAGGGTTTTTCTCCACACATGACACAAATGCAACCTAAATTGATTTTCAGTTGTTCTTTCAATAAATTGTAAATTTTCAACGCTCCAAATTAACCATGAATTGCATAGATTAATTCTCAGATTTTCCTTAAGTTAATGGATTGGATGATTGCATACGACAACCCAAAACATTCCCCACAAGTTCCCTACATGAATTGCATAATAGAGATACAAGCGAGAATCATTAAGTTCTAAGAAAATCATAAGCATTGACGAGGCACTTGTTACTATGAATTGCATGAAACTTATGCCAAGAATTTACTTAACGCGATTGTGACTAGCAACCTTCACTACTTATGAATATAAGTTCATAACGATTAGGTGAAATTCACTTATATTCTAGCATCAAATTCATGCATGTAAATTAAGTATGCATTCTTAATCGACAAACATAAATAAGTTATTAATCAAGCAGTTAAGTAAATTAAATCACAACTCAGAAATCACAACTGAAATTACCAATTCAAATTACAAATATAATCATGGTTTTGAATTATCCTCTAGCCAAAATAAATTAATTACACATTATTAAAACAGAAATTAAAACAGAAATTAAAAATAAAAGTTGGAGGATTAAACCGAGAGTGTAAGAATTAAGGTTGCACTGTGAGCTTCTGTGCAATTATTCTGTGCCCCGTGAGGTGCTCCCCCTTCTTTTAGCTGCTTGCGCAGCTGCTAAGTGCTTTCTGACCAATGGGATTTCTGTGCTTTGGCTGCTCAATGGCAGCACCGTAACCTTCTCCGTGATTGCCCCTGGTTGCGCTCTAATTGGCCAGGAAGCCCTCGCTGACTCCAAGCCCGTGCTCTGCCAGATGGCAGATTGGTCCCCGAGACTTCCTCTTTGATCCGTGTGCGCTCACCGCAGTTCTCTGCGTCTCTCTTCTTGGCAGCAGCTCACGCTGCTTCTCCTGGATTTCTGTTTTATTTTCTCTTTTTATATTTTTTTTATTTTTCTATTTTTAACAAGCTGCCCAGAGCAGCTTTGTAGTCTGCTTCTCTCTCGCTCAACCTGCTGCGTCGGTCTTCTTCAACGCTGCCCCGAGGCCGTGCCAAAATTGAGCCTCGGTGCTCTCTCGCAAGCCTTCAATTTTATTTTTTTCTTTTCTCGGTTTTCTCCCCTTTTCTGGCAGCTTCACTGCCTTATTATCCCTCCCTTCTCGCTAGCCTTATGGCAGCGTCCTCTCTATATATTTTTTTCTTGTTTTCTGTGTTTGACCAGCTCCGAGGAGCTCCCCCAGGAGCTCCCTCACTCTCCCCTTTCTTTCCTGAGGCTTGTGCCTCTGTTTTTCCGAGGCTTCCGTCCCTGATTCCTGCCCCGAGGGAGCCCCCTCGCTCCCCCTCACCGTGCCTGATGCTTTTTCCTCCCTTATTAGCTTTTTAATTGGCCCCCCTCCGTGAGCCTTTCTCCCAGCTGTTCATTATTCCCCCAAATTCCTTTTGCTCGTGCGTCCCCGCGCCTGCCTTCCACTCACAAAAGGCAGCCCTATGCTTGCCAGCTTGAATTCATCACACACATATTATAATATAAATATAATATATTAATATATAAATATAAATATATATATAAATAAATATAAATATATATAAATAAATATATATATATATATATATATATATATATTATTTTCTAAATGATAAGTATAATTCAACAGACAAGATAGTTTAGATGAAATTAATACTTAACACTTCACTTATTCTATTTTTTATTTTCTTAACTAGATAAATCTTATAAAACATAAAAATAACGTAAATAGCTCAAAATATAACGAACTAACTAACAAAAGATGAGTGAATTTGATGTAAAAATGTATATAAATATGATCCGATCAAATACCCCCACACTTAGCTTTTGCTAGTCCTCGAGCAAAACAAAGAAAACAGAAAAAGTAATAACATGAAAAACATTAGTTTCCCCCTAAGTGACCCTCATAGAATATCCTTCAAGAACATAAATCATCAAGAACCAAAGCTAACACCAAACAAACTAATCCAAGTTCATCTTCCTTATTCAAATATTAGCAGTAATCTTTAAATCATCCTTGAAGTATAGTGTGTGAGATAGCCATGCTAATGCAATTTCAAGTCTTTATTTTTAAAATCACCATATGCAAACCAGCAACCTTCTCACGGAATATGCACTCAATCACACATGTGTTTAGTTTTAATGTGTTTCGCTCAAAGAAACAAATGTGAAAGATCTACCATAAGCTTGCATAAAAATCACTTCTCCACAATCATAATTGCAAAACTTAAATCAAGAGGACTTTTATTGGATGTAATGAGGCTTAGGGATAGGGCTATTGAAACGACAGAATAGGAAAGCACAAGTTCCAAGCAACATTGCAAGCAATTCTTTTGATGAGATTTATAAGAACTCAAACTTTCCAGCGATTCTTTTAACACCTCCAACCACATCCTTAAACTGAAACTTTAAAAACTTTTTATTTTCTTCGTTGAATACAATCTTTCTTTTCTTTTTCTTTTCTTCTCTTTTCTCATTTTTTTTTTTTTTTTTTTACAAATATGAAATACCCCCACACTTATTCTTTTGCCAAACTCATTCCAAGTACTTCACAAACATTTCTCATAAAATAGTCTCAAATTGCTCGCTTGGAAAGGGTAAGGAAACATGTTTTGAGGTATAAGGGTATACATATCTGGTGATAAGAAATAAAAGGCTCAACATAAACGGCTCAAATTGGCAATCTAATGATATCATTTTTTTCTTTGAGAAATATGGATATTTGGGCCATGGTGGTGAACCTAATGCCTCTATCATTTTCAAGTTCATGCAATTAATGACAAATATTTCGAAAGATCGTTACGCAAGTTCTAGAGATGCATCTCACATAAGTTCATCACACATGAAAGAATAGGAGTGTATGAAAAATGCACACACTTTCAATAGGCTCAAAAACTCACATGGGATGTATATGGTCACTAAATTCACATATGAAGCTTTAATTCGTGCTTTAGTTTCACATCAACAAGGCTATGTGCATTTGGATTTTCAAAGATGATCAAACATGTACAATACTAACAAGAGAACAAGGAATTTCACATAACACATGTTAACTAAGTTCTTGATAATCATGGTTCAAATTTCATCCAGTTATATCATTGGGTCGGGAAACTAATAAAAAACTAATTCAAAACAATAAGGAAAACAAGACAATATTTTTGGATTTTTAAAATTTTTTTCGAAAAAAAATTAAATAAAACAGAACTAATTAAGAAAACAAAAAGCAATAACATGGAAACAAATGAAACCAGTTCAAAGTCGAAGGTACAAAAATTTTCAATTTGGTCATTTTTTATACTTGATACCCCCACACTTAAACTAGACATTGTCCCCAATGTCAGAAAACAATAATAAGCAAATAAAAATAAAAATGAATAAAAAAAAAATACGAAACAAAATAAAATAAAGAAAAGGGACTGAAAACTTCCCTAATTTGCAGAAAACCAAACGATGACCCCAAAGCGTAAATTTTGCAATCAACTTCAAGAGTGAAAATATTCAAACGTTCCTGCAAAGAAAAGAAATAAATCAGTTAAGCACGCAAACAAAATATAGAAAAATGCAAACGAAAAATTGAAAATAAAAATAAAAGACAACGAAAAGAACTAATAGGCGATCATTGGTCGCTTGTTGATTTTCCACAGCTTTCATCTTGAACTGGATGGGGCTCCCTTGGTCTTGCAAGTGCTCCTCAGCTTAGTTGAGGATGAATCAGCACGTTGTCTCCACATGCTTCAAGTAGTCCGGTCTCCACGCAGGTGTGGCATCTTCTTGAACTCTTGGATCAACCCAGACTCATCTGCTCTTGGGTGCACCTCAGACTCCTCCTGCTTCGTCTGCGAGGTACTTTTGTTTTTGAAGAAGTACCTCAACACAGGTTTATTTTTGAAGTGGGCTGGGAGGGGTCTGAGATGAGTACTCGAGAGCAAGACTAGGTAAGCAATCAGGATCTCACTTTCTCCACGTTCCTCAGATGAAGGAGAGGAGAAAGCATAATATGAGATACTTTTGCTTTTAACCTTTTTAATATGAAATACTTTTGCTCTGGAAGGTTTGTTTTCTGGGGTGATCCAAGGGATGAAGAACACTGAGTAACTTGAAAGCTTTCTTTGGGAAGACATTATCGGAGATGAAGAAAGGTTGAGAGGTTGAGAGGTTGAGAGGTTGAGAGGTTGAGAGGGTGTGAAGGTGTGCCTTTGCTGTGGAAGGCGAAGGTCGACTATATAGAAATTTTCCTTCACAACCGGAACTGTTCCCTCACTATTTGTCGGCAGCCGGTGGATGGATGAACAGTGCCCGTTACGCGCTTTCTGACAACGCGTCCATAATTTCTGCGAAGCTGACTGCGCATACGACGAGTGACGACAAATTGGAATGATGATCTTTTGAAAACCGGGGTTCAAAACCGGGTGCGGCTCGTGGTTTTCGCAACGCTCCACGCTGCACGTCATGAGTGACGACAAACTGGAAAAAACTGAGCCCTCGTGATGCCACGTGATTGCTGAGTCAAGCCCAGCTTTTGAGAAAGGAAACGGCTCTTTTGAGAAATGAGCGTCCAGCTTTTCCGAATTGCGTGAGGACGCGTCTTCAACCTCCGATGAGCGCCTCTCTTTGATTTGCTTCTTTTTATAGAGGCGCTAATTCTGCTTCACATCACACTTGAACTCCCTTCCTCAAACACTCTCCTCTGTAAACACTCTCTTCTGCACTTCTTAATCTTACTCCTTCCGCTCTCTTCCTGCACTTCTGCACTTTTAATCTTTCCGAACTCTTCTTCGGCTTCAGCAATCTTAATTTTTCCGAACTCTTCTTCCTCAACCCCCTCTAAAAATGTCTTGCCCTTCCGACCGTCGCCTAAACTTGAATGTCGGGGAAGACGATGACTCGTCTTCTCCGAACAACATTTGGAATCCATCCTTCATATCCCCCAATGGTCCTCTTACAGTCGGGGACACAATGATGAGGAACGATATAACCGCAACGGTGGTTGCAAGAAACCTTCTTACTCCCAGAGACACTAGGTTGCTCTCTATGCGGTCAGACGAGCTGGCTGTTCAGGACTCACTGGCTCTCAGTGTCCAGTGTGCAGGCTCAGTTTCGAACATGGGTCAGCGTCTGCTTGCAAGATCTCGTCAGGTGGAGTCGCTAATGGCGGAGGTGGTCAGTCTTCGGCAAGAAGTCAGAGGACTCAGGCACGAGAACAAGGAGTTGCACATGCTCGCAACTAGCTACTCGACCAGCATGAAGAGGAAGCTGGACCAGCTGCAGGAGTCGGACGGTCGAATCCAGAGTGATCATGAGCGGTTCATGGCGTTACTCCCGCGGTTTATGTTGCCTTCGTCCTCTGGAGCAGCACCAAGCGTTCCGGCTCCGGAGATTCCAACTCTGGCTCTTCGTCTTCCCGGAGCTCCGTCAACCTCTGAGGCGCCACCTAACCAAAACCAATGATTGCTATTAGTTTTTCGTATTATTGTAATTTTTTTTATGCTTTTAATGTTTATTTAACTAAATATATATATATATATATATATATATATATATATACATATATATTACTAATATTATTATTATTATTACTAATTTTTTTGTTTTTTTTGTTTTGTTTTTTTTTTTTTTTAGGTTTATTTTAAGCAAAATAAAATATGTAAATTAAAATATGTAAATTATTGTAAAAAAAGCTTTATTTTCCTGCACTAAAAATAAACATTGCCCTTAATTTATTTAAACTCAAACTAAATAAAAATCAACCAAATAACAAAATTAACTAAGCAAAACAAAATGAAAGCAGTAAAGAGAAGGGTTTAGGAATGCAAATCTGATTGTGGGTGATTCCTAGGCCTCCCTTCTTTATTCAAATGCATGAATTTATCATTGAACGGACGGTGGTATTTGAAATGATCTGACAACGGTCTGAGTTCCAATGACGGTGCCTGAATCATCAAAATTAGAGACATGTTAGTATAAAATAAAATAAAAATTAAAATTGGAGAAAATGGCTTATTATATTTTTCCGAAACAAACTCAATAACAAAAACTACTCCCTTGAACGTTTCGGGGACTTTGCACTTGGCCAGATTGACGATGATGGTTGTGGCCTGTCCCGTGTCATCAATCTCAATATCATGGGCCTTTGTTGCCTCATGCACAACCTCTTGAATGTATTCTTGATATGCTTCAGCCACTTCATTCTCTTGAATCTCTTTTCTTGGTGTGCAAGGTTCGGGAATTTGTTTTGGTGCACCAAGAATTGAGATATCGCTTTGGACTTTTGGAAGAGCTTCCACAATGTCTTTTTTACTCTCTTCGATATTTGGAATTAAAATTCTACAAGGAAAAAGGACATTCGGTGGAATAGGGTTAGAATGAATTGAACTTATAACTTCCTCACCTGAGTTGGACGACATAGGGACTTGAGGGGTTTGAGACAAGAATTCGTCTAAACTGCCCAAGTCGTCCTCCTCCTCTTCTTCTTCTTGCAGCGGCAATTCATCCAAGTTCGGGCTGTGACTGGATGGTTCTAGAACAGCTTCATCCTCCACATCACTTATGGCTTCATCGATTTCCACTTCTCCTATTGAATTTGCAAATGTGGAGTTGGATTGAATCTGTGCCATGAATTCCATGATCTGCCCAACATGTATATCCAATTCGTCCACTCTGTTGGTCTGGTCTTGCATCTCTTGGATTCGATTTTCCACTCCCTGATTCAAAGAGGAGAGTAACTTATTAAACGTATCATTATCCAGAGATGTACCTGAATCGAATTGGGCATATTCTTGTGGTGGCTGTGACGGTTGACATGGCCATTGATAGAACTCTTCCGATGACGGCAATTGTTCTTCTTTTTGTGAGCCCTGCGTCAAAGAAATTAGTCCTTCAAGAATTTCATTATAATTTACGGCCATACTTGAATTCGATTGGAATTGTTGTGGTTGATGCTGTGGTGGCTGCATAGGTCTGGAATAGAACTCGTCTTGCTGCCAATATCCACTTTGTTGAAATTGCTGAGGTTCATCCCACATCTGATTTGAATAACCTCTCCAATCCGAATTGCAAGCGTTGGAATACATGTTGCCCCTTGATTGGCTGTGGCCGTGATATCCCCAATCATCTTCATATGCAGAAAATTGAGGATATTGCTGAGTTTGATATCCTTGCCCATAGGGCACATCAAATGTAGAGACATTTGGCATTGAGGTCCTTTCGGCATTATTAGTCAATTGAGCAGTGAGCTGCGCCAATTGAGCTTGAATACTATCCATGTCTTGCTCTAATAATACCTAAAAATCAAAGAAACAAAAATAAATCAAATACCAAAAGTAAAACACACAAACACAAATATAAATAAAAACACAAACAAAAACACAAATATAAAAATAAACACAAACAAAAATAAAGGGATTACCAAATTTACTAATCCCCGGCAACGGCGCCAAAATTTGACGGGGTTTTGAACCGCACAAATTAAACCCTCTTTTTGACAGATGTAGTATAGATGTAAGTAGGGTATCGTTCTGGGCCGGGGATTAGGAGGGCTTGCTAAAACCTCTAAAATAATTTAAAAACGTAAAAACAAAGTTTAAAACACAAAACTAAAATAAAAACTCGAAACACACTAAAAATGACTCAAAATAATGAAAACAATTTAAAATAAAAACTAGGAAATTAATTAGACGGAAATTAAATTAAAAGATTAAAAATAATAAAAACTAACTAAATAATATAATATAATAATGGGGGGTTTGGTTTTGATGAAACGTAAATTAAACTTAAATAAATTACAGAATTGACAAAAACATAAAATAAAAGTGAAAGGATGGACGACGGATTGGCTAGAGGGTTTTTCTCCACACATGACACAAATGCAACCTAAATTGATTTTCAGTTGTTCTTTCAATAAATTGTAAATTTTCAACGCTCCAAATTAACCATGAATTGCATAGATTAATTCTCAGATTTTCCTTAAGTTAATGGATTGGATGATTGCATACGACAACCCAAAACATTCCCCACAAGTTCCCTACATGAATTGCATAATAGAGATACAAGCGAGAATCATTAAGTTCTAAGAAAATCATAAGCATTGACGAGGCACTTGTTACTATGAATTGCATGAAACTTATGCCAAGAATTTACTTAACGCGATTGTGACTAGCAACCTTCACTACTTATGAATATAAGTTCATAACGATTAGGTGAAATTCACTTATATTCTAGCATCAAATTCATGCATGTAAATTAAGTATGCATTCTTAATCGACAAACATAAATAAGTTATTAATCAAGCAGTTAAGTAAATTAAATCACAACTCAGAAATCACAACTGAAATTACCAATTCAAATTACAAATATAATCATGGTTTTGAATTATCCTCTAGCCAAAATAAATTAATTACACATTATTAAAACAGAAATTAAAACAGAAATTAAAAATAAAAGTTGGAGGATTAAACCGAGAGTGTAAGAATTAAGGTTGCACTGTGAGCTTCTGTGCAATTATTCTGTGCCCCGTGAGGTGCTCCCCCTTCTTTTAGCTGCTTGCGCAGCTGCTAAGTGCTTTCTGACCAATGGGATTTCTGTGCTTTGGCTGCTCAATGGCAGCACCGTAACCTTCTCCGTGATTGCCCCTGGTTGCGCTCTAATTGGCCAGGAAGCCCTCGCTGACTCCAAGCCCGTGCTCTGCCAGATGGCAGATTGGTCCCCGAGACTTCCTCTTTGATCCGTGTGCGCTCACCGCAGTTCTCTGCGTCTCTCTTCTTGGCAGCAGCTCACGCTGCTTCTCCTGGATTTCTGTTTTATTTTCTCTTTTTATATTTTTTTTATTTTTCTATTTTTAACAAGCTGCCCAGAGCAGCTTTGTAGTCTGCTTCTCTCTCGCTCAACCTGCTGCGTCGGTCTTCTTCAACGCTGCCCCGAGGCCGTGCCAAAATTGAGCCTCGGTGCTCTCTCGCAAGCCTTCAATTTTATTTTTTTCTTTTCTCGGTTTTCTCCCCTTTTCTGGCAGCTTCACTGCCTTATTATCCCTCCCTTCTCGCTAGCCTTATGGCAGCGTCCTCTCTATATATTTTTTTCTTGTTTTCTGTGTTTGACCAGCTCCGAGGAGCTCCCCCAGGAGCTCCCTCACTCTCCCCTTTCTTTCCTGAGGCTTGTGCCTCTGTTTTTCCGAGGCTTCCGTCCCTGATTCCTGCCCCGAGGGAGCCCCCTCGCTCCCCCTCACCGTGCCTGATGCTTTTTCCTCCCTTATTAGCTTTTTAATTGGCCCCCCTCCGTGAGCCTTTCTCCCAGCTGTTCATTATTCCCCCAAATTCCTTTTGCTCGTGCGTCCCCGCGCCTGCCTTCCACTCACAAAAGGCAGCCCTATGCTTGCCAGCTTGAATTCATCACACACATATTATAATATAAATATAATATATTAATATATAAATATAAATATATATATAAATAAATATAAATATATATAAATAAATATATATATATATATATATATATATATATATTATTTTCTAAATGATAAGTATAATTCAACAGACAAGATAGTTTAGATGAAATTAATACTTAACACTTCACTTATTCTATTTTTTATTTTCTTAACTAGATAAATCTTATAAAACATAAAAATAACGTAAATAGCTCAAAATATAACGAACTAACTAACAAAAGATGAGTGAATTTGATGTAAAAATGTATATAAATATGATCCGATCAGCCAGCATGCCCTACTTTCGGGTACGGGTGTGTCAGATAATATCGTTAATTAAAAAAAAATAAAGAAGATAAATTGCATAGGGTTTAATTAGATTCACGTGCAGCACGTGATTCAAACGTGTATATGCCTCTTGAAGCTGGGATACATGCATGCATGGATTAAAAGTGTTCGCGCCTGCATCGTTTACTTTTTTTATTCCTGTTTCCACTCATTTAATTTCAGCATTGACATTTTCTTGTGGGAGCGTTGAGCATGTTGCATGTTATTATATGGGGCAATAATTGAGTTTATTGTTTTATTTATTCATTGTATTATTAATTAGTCAGTTTAATATCCAAAATTCCAAGCTTTAGTCCTTTGTTTATTAGTTTACTTGTTGCTTCTCTGAGTTGATTGTTGATATTTATTTTTTTAAATAACAATATTACAATAGCGATTTAATATATTAAGCATTAGTACACATATCTAAGAAGACCTTCGAGATTTTTATTATTATTATCTTTGTTTATTTAGAAGAAAAGGAATAATATGTCTAAAAAGGAGAACTTATAAACTTTTTTTCCTGAGCTTTGCTGCTTTAGAAATCTCACAACTGGGCTCTGCATTCTAAAGAGATAGAGATGGAGGTGCTGCAAATACTTCACATGAACCAAGGGAATGGCGAGACCAGTTATGCTCAAAACTCCACAGTTCAGGTACAAATTATTTTTTACCTTGAACAACAGTGCGCGAGGATAACGTTAGGCGAGCAGAATTGGCCAAAATCAACTACTATTGTCTTTTTTTACATGGATCTCGTTGGATTAATCTGATTACTTATTTTTTGTAGGGAAAAATGTTATCCACCGCAAAGTCAATCATTGATGAAGCTATACAAAAAATGTTGTGCTTAACTATAGCACCAAATGGGAGCATGGGAATAGCCGATTTGGGTTGCTCATCTGGACCAAACACCTTACTACTCATCTCCGAAATAATTGATGCCATACATGCCACAAGTAGCAGCTCATCATCATCCATAGAGTTTAGAGTGTTTCTAAATGACCTCATTAGCAACGACTTCAACACCCTTTTTATGTCACTCCCGGCATTCTACAACCAACTAAAGGAAGAAAAAGGTGCTGGATTCGGGTGTGTATTTATCTCCGCTGTGCCGGGCTCGTTTTACGGCAGATTGTTTCCGGCAAAGAGTTTACATTTCGTGCACTCCTCTTCTAGTCTTCATTGGCTCTCTCAGGTCCCTCCTGGCCTGGATTGCCAGGCAACTGGCAGAGCGTTTAACAAAGGAAAGATGTACATTTCTAAGACCAGCCCTCAATGCGTTTTGGATGCATATTCACTTCAATTTCACAAGGACTTTTTGCTATTTCTTAAGTCCAGGGCTGAAGAAATAGTTGGCGGAGGACGAATGGTGATGTCACTCCTGGGCAGGTCGTTCGCTGATCCATCAACTCAAGAGAGTTGCTACGTGCAGTGGGAACTCCTAGCTCATGCATTAATGAGAATGGTTTCAGAGGTACCTACATAGATAAATATGCAATATTTAGTTTTAAGTTTTGGTAGTTCTCTTCATCTCATGATTTGGTTTACAAAATTTAATATAAAAATTTAGTCTTCCTAACATTATTCATATTTAAGTAAGTACAAACACATGAATACAATATTTAAGTAAGTACAAACACGAGATTAATTTATTGCCTATTAACATTTGGTATATGCAATGCTGTAGGGTCTCATTGAAGAGGAAAGGGTTGATTCCTTCAACGCTCCGTTCTATGCCCCAAGTGAAGAGGAACTAAAATTGGTGTTAGAAAATGAAGGATCATTTACAATGGACCGCCTTGAAGCCTTTGAAATTGATTGGGATGGTGGTGCAGAAATAACCACCGTAGTCAGTGGGCAGCGAATGGCTAAGACCATAAGAGCTGTGACTGAGTCCATGATCGAATCTCATTTTGGAAAAGATATCATGGATGATCTATTTCGTCGGTATGCCGAGCTCTTTGCGGATTACTTATCAAAATCTAAAACCAAGTTCATCAATTTGGTTTTTTCAGTCATTAGAAAGGACTGAATTTTCTTATATTCATTCACAAATTAAAGACCTGTTCTCATTGTCATTTTCTTAGTTATGTTATTGGTTTGCCTTTAAAAGGAAAAGAAATAACGATCCGATTATTAGCTTTTGACATGATTCATGTGAACAATCTAAAATATATGTGGGATCTATTGTTGCTTCTAATTAGTTGTATTCATGTGGTCAATAATTAAAGAGGCGTTTAGTAAAATTTTTAATGACATTCTTTTACTAAAACTATCATTAAAATGATATTATGACGCAACTTAAAAAAGAAAAAGAAAAATGGGAAATAAAAAGAAATGTTATTGAAGAAGCTACGAAAGAAAAAGAAAAAAAAGGAGATGTGAGTGAAAAACATAAACGTGGTGGTTATCGTTGTCACTCAGTATGATTTCCCCACTTTCTCAATAACCTCCCACAACTACGCTGACTGCCAAATTCAGTTCTCCCTCTCCAGCATCCAAACACATTCTCTCTCTCTCCCCTCTTGCTGTCAAGGTCCATCCCCTCACTTCCATTGTCTGTAAATCTTTATCTTTCAGGTTTTCTTGTTCAATTGTTTGCACTTTCTTTTTATGAACCCTAAATTAGTGTAGTGGGTTTGATCTGTTTAAACATGGAGTAGAAATATAAGGATCCAAGTGAAGACACAAGTGAAGGAAATAAGCTATCCAAATGAATAGAAGATCAAGGGTCAAGACAAGTGACACTTATCAATAAATTAAAGGAATTAGCTGTTAGAAGTAGTTACAAGTTGTTAGAATTATAGTTGGGATGAGGAGGTGGAAGATTAGTAGCTAAGAAAAGGGAGATTATATAACTAAAATTGTAAAACATAACTTGATCATCAAGAACACATTCATTGAATCTTTCATAATCTTCATATGGTATCATCGTCCATAATGTGATCTGGCACTTCCGCACCTCGATTAACAACATTTATTTCTTCTTCTAATCCTCTATTTTGCAAAGCTACTATGTGATTATGAAAATTGGGCTTTCTCCTATCTCCAAGATCATCAACAATCTGCTCTTCTTTGTCTACCCTCTACGCGTTTAATAAAAAGCGTCTGAGAAAGTTTCAACAATAGTGACTGCTGATCAATTGAAGATTGTTCAATCTCCTATCACAAGTCTTGTTTCCACGGTTTCCACTTCAGTTACAGTAAAGCTTGGTGACTACAATTATCTCACATGGAGTTTTCAAATCAAATTACTCTTTGAGAGTCACGGTATTATGGGATTTGTTGATGGATCACGAAAGTGTCCTCCAAGATTTGATGATGATTATGACATCGAAAGAGTTGAGAAAGATGAGTACTTGGTTTGGAAAATGCACGATCGTGCACTTATGCAACTGATGATTGCAACATTATCTACTACAGCAATGTTCTGTGTAATTGGAAGTCAAAGTTCTCATGAGATATGGGTGAATCTCAATGAACAATTTTCTGCAGTTACCAAAGCCACGATTTTTCAAATGAAAACTGAGTTCAAAACATCAAGAAAGGGTCTGAATTTGTCTTTGATTATCTGCAAAAGATCAAAGATGTCTGGGATCATCTTGCAGTTGCATGAGTCATATTTAAAGATGATGATATCATAATTCTGGTGCTGAAAAGACTTCCTGCAGAGTTCAACAGTTTACAGTATGTCATAAGAGGCAGAGAAAATGGTATTTCTCTCAAAGATTTCGGGTCACAACTGATTGCAGAAGAAGCTATCATTGATTAGTTGTTTGACTCCTCATCCTCTTTGCCATTTAGGACTGCAATGGTTGCTGGTACACAGTCAAACAAAGGGATAACATTAGTTCTTGATCAAGAGTCATCACATTCTCATGAAGTTGGTTCTACTTATGCAGTCTTTAGCCAACAGTTTTCCAATCATGCTGGCATGGCAAATGCTCCATGATATACCAATTCTTATTAGGGTTCTTATCACTATGGGGGTTACAAAGGGAATATTTTTCGTGGCAAGAGACGCAGTAGATCTTTTAACTATGGTACTCGATCTTACACTCCTTCCCCAAATAGTAGTCCTGAAATTCTTGGTGCCCCAAAACTTTATCAATCCACTTGTGCAGAGCATCCTTCTGAGGTCTCTATCTGTCAAATTTATAACAAGAAGGGGCATGTT
This sequence comes from Crataegus laevigata, assembly GCA_963580275.1. NCBI lineage: Eukaryota > Viridiplantae > Streptophyta > Magnoliopsida > Rosales > Rosaceae > Crataegus > Crataegus laevigata. The sequence continues at coordinate 1,977,636 of OY756949.1, forward strand.
GCTGCTGACTGTTTTCAAAGACACACCTCAAATTCTAGTGTCCATGTCCCAACTCAATGCCAAATTTGTTGGAAATTTAGACATTTAGCTCTGCAGTGCTATCACCGAGGCAATTTTGCATACCAAGGCAAACCTCCTGCACCAAATCTCACATCCATGCATGCTTATCCTCAACCTTCTGCACCTGAACAACAATTCTGGCTTGCAGATACTGGCGCCACTACTCATATGACCTCCGAGTTAGCCAATCTGGATTTAGCTACTTCATATCAAGGGACAGACACCATAACCACAACAAGGGGTACAGGTTTGAATATTTCTCATATTGGCACATCACAGTTATCTATTTCTAATACCACACTTGCATTGAAAAATGTTCTCCATGTTCCACAAATTTCACAACACTTATTATCCATTTATCAGTTATGCAAGGATAATAGGTGTTTATTTATTTGTGATGATACCTTTTTCTGGGTTCAGGACAAATCCACAGGAACAATAATACTCAAGGGGTTGTGTAAAGAGGGCTACTATCCCATTCCTTTCAACATCCTAGAGAAGCTGCCATCTGCATTACCTCATAATCATACATCCTATTAGCCAAACCTGTCAATACACACTTATGGCATAAGAGACTAGGGCATCCATCAAATGTAATTATCTCTGCAATTCTACATCAGAATAAGATCCTTACATCACTTGATACATGTCACTCCATTTGTACGAAGGAAAATTTACAAAGCTACAATTCAATTTTCCTGTCACTAAATTTGTACAACTTCTAGAGGTCTTACACAGTGATGTATGGAGACATGCCCCCTTGTTATCTCATGAAGGATTTAGGTATTATGTAACCTTCATAGGTGAATGTATCAGATATACATGGGTTTTCCCTTTAAATAATAAATCAGGGGATTTAACAACATTTATGCAATTTTATGCTTATCTATGCACTCAATTATCTACAAAACCAAAAGTTTTACAAAGTGATGGTGGGGGTGAGTATGTTAGCACAAAGTTTCAACATTTTTTTATCACATCAAGGCATGATACATCAAAGATCTTGTCCTTACACCCCAGAACGAAATGGTTTAGCCGAAAGAAAACATAGGCATGTTGTAGAAACTGCCATTACCTTACTTCAAACTGCACATTTACCATCTAAGTTCTAGTTTCATGCTTGTGCTACAGCAACATATCTGATTAACAGAATACCCTCACGTGTTTTAAAAATGAAATCTCCGTATAAATTGTTATTTCATAAAATTCCAGATATTAGTCATTTGAAAGTCTTTGGTTGTGCCTGTTTTCCTTTACTTACACCATACAATCACTCCAAATTGCAACCTAAAACTAAAACCTGTGTCTTTCTGGGATATGCAAATCACTATAAAGGGTTCAGTTGTCTAGACATGGTCACTCAAAGAACATACATACCTAGGCATATCTTGTTTGATGAAACCAGTTTTCCATATCTTCATGCACCATCTTTATCTTCTTTCCCAATGTCACCACTTACAAATTCAAATGTGCATTCTCTCAACATTTCACCAACATCCATATCATTACAAAATCAAGTTGTGTCCCCTGCATCTCATACTCCTTCATTATCATCTACACCCATAGATTCCTTAAACTTGCATTCATCTAGTGCTTCAGAATCCTTGACTGCATACAGAGCCTCAGAATCCTTGGATTCTCTTGCATCTAGTGCCTCAGATCTTATTTCTTCCTCTCCACAGACATTCAATGATAACCCTGCCTCTCTTACACAGCATCCCATTCATGTAGATCCTGATTTTCAACATGAAAATCTGCAAGTTGTGTTAAATGTGCCTATGAATGTTCATCCTATGCAAACAAGATCTAAAAATGGTATCTTCAAAAGGAAGGCTCTCTCTGCCTCTATAAGTTCCTCTCAGGCCTCTATCATAGAACCAAAATCCTTCAAGGTAATTTCCAACGTTTTAGAATGGCAAGAAGCTATGAAAGAAGAAATTAGTGCTTTGAATACACAGAAGACTTGGTCTCTGGTTCCTTTGCCACCTGAGAAGAACTTAGTTGGCTATAAATGAGTATATCGGATTAAAAGGGATGCAAATGGGTGTATTGCTCGATATAAGGCATGACTTGTCGCAAAATGATATAGCCAGGAAGAAGGGATTGATTATGGTGAAACCTTTAGCCTTGTGGTGAAGCCTACTACTATAAGACTGATCCTTACATTAGCTGCACAGTTCAATTGGCCCCTCAGACAAATGGATGTAAAAAATGCCTTTTTGCATGGCATTCTTCAAAAAGAGGTGTATATGGAACAACTTCCAGGATTTCAAAGTGCAGATCATCCTCCTCATTATGTGTGTAAGTTACACAAGTCTCTATACGGGCTTAAACAAGCCCCTAGAGCCTGGAATGACAGATTTACAAGTTTTTTACCTGGCTTAGGATTCAAAGCTTCTCAAACTGATCCCTCATTGTTTGTTCAACATTCATCCAAAGGCACTGTAGTTTTGCTGCTATATGTTGATGATGTGATACTTACTGGCAGTAGCTCTGAACTCATTTCAAATGTGATTAAGGGTCTCATAGAGGAATTTGATATGAAAGACTTGGGCCAACTGAAATATTTCTTAGGGTTATAGATTAGTTATACATCAGAAGGGCTATTTGTCTCTCAAACAAAGTATATCAATGAGTTAGTTGAGAAGGTTGACTTGCAAGATTGTAAACCGTGTGCTACACCTTGTTTACCGTATCATCGATTACTTAAGAACGATGGCAAACCATACCATAATCCTGAGCAATACAGAAGCATAGTTGGTGCCCTACAATATCTCACTTTTACTATACCCGATATTGCATTCTTAGTGAATTAAGCCTGTCAGTTTATGCACAATCCTATGGAGTCTCATGTTATTGCGGTTAAACGAATCATACAATATCTCAAAGGTACATCAAGCCTTGGCATTCAATTCAAGCCAGGACCACTACATTTACAGTCCTATAATGATGCAGATTGGGCTGGGGATCCCAATGATCGCCGGTCTACTTCAGGTTTTGTTATATTTCTTGGTTCAAATCCGATTTCTTGGTCATCCAAGAAGCAACACACTATTTCCAGGTCTTCCACAGAGGCTGAGTATCAAGCCTTAGCCATTACAGCTGCAGAGTTGGGTTGGGTTCGATAATTGTTTTGTGATTTACATGTTCCTCTTTCAATTCCTCCACTGATCTATTGTGATAACATCTCAGCAATTGCACTTTCCACTAATCCAATATTTCATGCCAAGTCTAAACACATTGAGATCAATTATCATTTTGTACGAGAACGAGTCATTCGAGGGGATCTTCATATTCAACATGTCTCCTCTGCTGAACAATCAGCTGATATCCTTACGAAATGGGGGTCAGCCCCTTTATTTCAATAGCACTGTGGCAATCTCATGCTCAGTTCCCTTGAGCATTCGATTGAGGGGGGTATAAGGATCCAAGTAAAGACACAAGTGAAGGAAATAGCTATCCAAGTGAAGAGAAGATCAAGGGTCAAGACAAGTGACACTTGTCAATAGATTAAAGGGATGAACTGTTAGAAGTAGTTACAAGTTGTTAGAATTATAGTTGGAATAAGGAGGTGGAAGATTAGTAGCTAAGAAAAGAGAGATTATATAACTGAAATTGTAAAACATAACTTGATCATCAAGAAATCAAAAATCTCTCTCTCTCTCTCTTTCTCTCTCTTCGTCTACATTTTGTGCAAATTCTCACGAACACGTTCATTGAAGCTTTCATAATCTTCATAAAATGCACTCAAATTTACAAATTTAAATTGTGGAGTAGGAAGGCACCTGTCAATTGTCATAAATCAGTAGAAAATATGCGCTTATGTTTATACCTCCCCCTCCTCCAAAGAAAGGTCCACCAATCTTTCAATCTCGGATTAATTTTGTTTACTATCATAAGGTCTGTGCTTGCTTACCATTCTCTGTTGCTACGTTTCTCTCTCTCTCTCTCTCTCTCTCTCTCTCTCTCTCTCTCTCTCTCTCTCTCTCTCTCTCTCTATGTGTGTGTGTGTGTAAATATGTACACTGGCCTCTCTCTCTCTCTCTCTCTCTCTCTCTCTCTCTCTCTCTCTCTCTCTCTCTCTCTCTCTCTCTCTCTATGTGTGTGTGTGTGTAAATATGTACACTGGCCGGTGTGCTTATATGAACTAAGAAAGTGACTTCAAATGGTAATGCAGCATTCCATCAAGCAAGAAGTTCATTCAGGTTCGTGTTGTACTTCTTATTCATTTCTCTTAATTTAAGGCCTCAGATAAATATGAGCAGATATTATAGATGACAAAAGTGAACTAACCAAATAAAAATTAGAGTGAACAAACAGAAAAGTTATATTCTACATTAAACAGAATCTCATGCTTGATTATATATATTGGATGGTGATTGAAATATGACCACAAATTAGTATGTGGAATCAGTAACTAGATTCAATTAGTCTGCTTTTTTGGGATTATTTTTCTTTTCAATTGTGGATTTTTTATCGTTATTGTTCAATTTAATGGAAGTCAGAAAAACTCATGCCTTGATTTTGCAAGATATAATGAGTATGATTAGTAGTGATTAACTTTGATTTTGATGCTATCAGTATGTTGGTTCTTTTATAATTGTATTTCCCCTTATGGTCTTTCATTCATGTTTTATGGTTCTTCGTCATGTGTTTTTGTATCAACTCTAGAGTGTAGACTCTAAACACGATAGCACCTTAATCCAGTAAGATTGGGTACTAAATATAATTGTGAGAAGACATTTATTGGATGAGTTCTTTGAAGTTATAAATCTATAGCCTTCAATTATGAAATAAGTGGAAAATGAATTTAAGGATAGCAGTAGATTATTCAGTACATTTGATACATATTATATGCATTCAGAATCCAAGGTAACTAAAGAAGTGGAACCACACTATGGTCGCATCTTTCTAGCTTATGTCATTTTTATGTAGCATCTTCCTTGCTTTCAGATTTAGGACTTAAACTTCCGTGCTTTGAAAGAAGAAGAATGGATTGGTGTTGAGGAAAAGGGGCTTGACTGGTTTAGTAGTTTTGTTTGTTTACTTGGGAGTTCGTGTTTGGTTGCTGAAGATTTGATGAATTTTTGCGTTTGTTTGTGGTTTGGTTGCAGTCATTGTTGAATGGATATGTGGAACATGTAGATGGTGACTATGATTCCCTCACAGCACTGGTATTGTGGAAACTGGTGTAAGTTAGTATCGAATGTTGTGTCGAATTTGTTCGTATGGGTATGAAGTTTCCTGTTTGATTATATTTTAGATGACAACTGAGACCGGCCAAATTGTCTCGTCGAATATTGGGGGAACGGTTTTTGTGAATGGGAACAATAGCCAAATTGGCATCTCACTTTTCTCTATGTGTTTCTAATAAATTCTTCAGTTGCTTTGTGTTTTCTTCCTATTGTGTAAAAACTTAATTATGCATGGCCATGCCCTTTATTTTGGGTTCAAGTTGCTATATTGGTATCTCACTACTATTTGTTTATGCGTTATGCAGTTCATAATACGAAAGAAACAATTTTGAAGTGGTTCTCTTTTTTCTTTCATTGAAATTCTTGTTTTCCTTTTCAGGTAATATGACATCACTAATAATGCCAGCAGCTACCTTGGGAACAGTGGGTTATGGTTACATGTGGTGGAAGTGTGCAGATTATGTTCTTTGTAGGTAATTTATAGTTCAGGTAAATTAATTTACAACTAACGGTGATTTTTTTGAAGTATTATCGCCTTCTTATTAGTTAATGGTTAAAATTAGTTTTTGTCATCACATGTTTTCTTTGGTTGTGATTTGTTGTAGTTCAAAGAAAAATTTGCTTGCACTTAACAGGAAATTGATGCATTACGAACAGAGTGGGCTGAGTATGTTGATGACTTCATCCCAATACATAAAACACTAGACTAGCTAGCTTGTGAAATTTTAAATTAAGCGAACTTATAGTTTTATTTTAATAGGAAATCTCTACACATTTTATTAAATGTGTTGATTGTGAGATTGTTTTTTGTATTACTTGGGTTTACAAATTTATGAAGCAATACTAGTTTATTTAAGGTAAATATCTTGCTTTCTGGATGAATTGTGTAGGTCTTGCTTTCAAATTAAAAATACATTATATATGTCATCAAATATAGTGTTGTTGCTAATATTCAATGACACTGCAAATGGTTTCAGTGCTATAGTACATCACGCTTTACATATGTCATAATTAGTATACTATGACGCTCATTCCTATGTTTATAACACATATTCCGCGTCTCAAATTGAAATAGATGACACGTTTTTTAATTCAATGACGCTTCTCTAGCAGCTATACATAACACTGTGCGTATGTCATGTTTAGTATACCATGTCGCTCATTCTTCTATTTATGACACTTATTATGCGTCTTAAATAGTAATAGATGACACAAGTTCTTAATTCAATGACGTTTTTAGGCATCCTTAAAAGTAATACATGACACTCTTTCAACGTCATAAAAATATCTTTAATGACACCCACAAAGATGACGCTAAACCCTTGCGTCATTAAACTTTTAACATGACGCATAAACTGCGTCATGTATGTAAAAATTTGTAGTACTGTGTGAACGGAATCTCTACCACTTGGAGCTTTCGATGGCAGCACCATGATGGCGTTTTAGTGCCAAAAGATACGCTTCTTGGGTGCAATTTCAATCGATGGAGTATCAACCCTCAATGGCGCGTTCATGCCAAAACCTTTCCACAAATGTATAATTACAAAAGATGGCGGACAAATTTGAGGGGCCAAATCGATTAAGTGAATTGTCTGGTTGTCGTTATACCTTGGGACCTTATTTCAAAATCGCATCAAACCCTGTCGGCCAAAACACCAACCCAATTTTCATCCAATTTTTCTTCCACACCAGCAACCACTCAATGTTAACACATGTTTTATCCAATAACTTAAGTTGAGTCACTAAAGTTGGTTGAATTAATCTATCTGTGACTCAAATATATGTTGAAACTCAGTGCATGTAAGTACTCATTAAAATTCAATTTTCCTCTGACGTTGATGTCTCTCACTTATAATTCAAGAGTTCAGTTCTTTATAAAATTTTCAGATCATTCTACCTACCAAGTTACTCAAAATCTGCAGAACAACACGGTAGCAGAAGAATAAACATGCCTTCCCGTTTGCCACAAGAAGCTTATTATTCTTTTGGTTGTTACGCCGTGGTAGTAGTATTAGGTGCCTTGTCATGTCTGCTTTATCAAATTATCAAGTCAGTGAACTGCTCAAATCACGACATATCAACGGCTGATACTCCTCCAGGCAGCCGAGGATTACCATTCATTGGAGAAACCCTAAAGTTCATGGCTTCCATTAACAGCGGCAAAGGGTTTTACGAGTTTGTCCGTCTTCGCCGTCTCCGGTAATACCTCTCTCTTTGAGTGCATGATCTACCCTGTACTCTATAATTTCTTCTGTTAACGAACGGGCAAACGGTCCACACCAATTATAATGTTCTCCAATTTGTAACTCGCCACTTGTACGGTTTGAGGTTCATTGCAAAATGTTTTAGTATAAATGTAATTATAAGTGAAACCGCTCAATATAATTAAGTCATATTTAATTTTTCAACGTAAGATTCTTGTATTCTTCAACACCGTAGTTTCTGTAAGTGCAGGCATGGAAATTGCTTTAGGACCAACATATTCGGAGAGACCCAAGTTTTCGTTTCGAGCAAGGAGTCAGCAAAGGCAGTCTTAAACAATGACTTGGGGAGATTCAGCAAGAGATACATGAAAACTATTGCTGCGCTAGTGGGAAATCAAAGCCTCCTCTGTGCTTCCCACCAACACCACAAACTAATTCGTGGGCAGCTAAGCAACTTGTTTTCTACCAATTCTTTATCAGTTTTTATCAAACAGTTTGATGAACTCATTGTTGATGCTCTGAGAGGGTGGGAGCATAGAAGCTGTGTGGTCATACAAGACGAAGCACTCAAGGTAACATACAAATAATGCAATTTCTTCAGAACTTGCGATATTTCGTTTCTGTATCAAATTTCCAAACCTTTACTATAACTGTGTCACGGGCACACGAAGCTTAAATTGTCCTGCATGTGAAATAATCGTATGACCTCCTTTGGCATAACGAAGACTGAATGAATACATTCAGGCCTCGTTTGTTTGACCTCCTTAGCTAGGACTGGACTAGCTAGGACTAATAACCCATGTTTGGTGCAAGCCGGGATTGAGTTTAGTGGGATTAAGTCGGACTCGTGCCGACTAAATCCTTCGTTAGCTGGGCTTGGCGAGAGCCCCCGAAAAGGAGGGGATTGCTAGTCCCGTTTCCCCGCTTCCCCTCACTTTGCCTCACCCCATGCCTGAGAACTTGCCCTCCCACTGTCTTTCTCCCCACCTCCCTCTAGTCTGTCCAAGTCAGAGACCCAGAAAACCCAAAAACTCAGAAAACTCAGAAACCGAAAGCAGATTCAACCCCATCTCCCACCTTCGAGCCACTCATGCATGCATCCCGCCTCCAACTCCTAAATTTTCTTTTTCGTTCTTGCTCTTTGGTTTGATTTTAAGATTTGGACAGGAAAAGAAGCAGAGGGAAGAGAGAGAAGGATTTGGACGGAAAAGAGGCAGGGGAGGGATGCAGTGGGAAGAGAGAGAGTTGGACAGAAAAAGAGGCAGAGGGAAGAGAGAGTTTGATTTTAAGATTCAACCCCATCAGATTATCACCCATGGAGTTAGACAGGAAAAGAGGCAGAGGGAAGAGAGAGAGGGATTTGGACGGAAAAGGGAGAGGGGAGGGATGCAGTGGGCGGGCAAAAAAAATGAGAGAGGAAGATGATTAAAAGCTTGACCAAAATAAATGGGTCTAGAAAGGAAAATGATAATTTAATAATAAAATATTATTATATATATATATATTAAATTAATGATAAAATATTGTAAATATAAAATTTAATAATATAATATATGAATTCTGCTTTTTAGTCCGACACAGCACCAAACGCTTCACTAAATCAGTCCAGCTTAGTCTATTCTATGCCAGTCCAGCTTAGTCCCTAAAGTTAGTCCAGTCCGAGATAGTCCGGTGCAACAAACGCACCCTCAAGGAAATAATTTATGTTCACAAGGGCCTTTCTTTAAAGCACGTGAAATTTTATAAGAAAAAATTAATTGTTTCTTGAAAAATCATTCATTAATACTAAAACGTTTTCTATTATTGTCACAAGCCTTTTGGGTTATATTAAAGTGCTTTAATTTGTACATTCAGAAAGCATTTCAAAACAGATCCTGGTCTGTTAGTTTGTGTGATTACTATTTGATGGAATATGATTCTTTCTCCTCCTAATCTCTCTCCTCTTCTATCCCCTCCTATTTAAACAGTTGCGATAAATTCACGTCTGCATCTTGTTTTGAATTTTTTTATATAGAGAATAAGATAAAAAGAAGAGTGAGAGAAGGGAATAGTAATAGGAGAGGAGAGAATCATACTCCCTATTTGATATGGTATTTGATGTAAATTTCATTTTGGAGCAGATAACCTGCAAAGCTATGTGCAAGATGTTGATAAGCGTGGAAAGCGGATACGAACTAGAGGTGTTGCAAAAGGAGGTGGCTCATGTTTGTGAAGCAATGTTAGCATTCCCCTTGAGGTTACCCAGGACTAGGTTTTACAAAGGACTTCAGGTAAAATACCATATTCAACAACGCGTTCGAATCCTTCCTTGGCGGAACCACTAAGACCATCTTCAACCGAAGGGTCCAGAGGGCCAGAGGGCCGAAAAGAGCCCAAAAACCGTCTCCAACCGAGTGCTAGGCCAGAGGGCTGTGGAATCTGAGATGGCCCCACGGAATCGTAGAGGGGCTGGCCACTTCCAGCCAGCCAGCCCCGAGCTGGGTATTTTTTTTTTAAGCTGTCGGAAATATAACCGACAGGAATACATTTATACTAAATAATATAAATGTATTCTTGTCGGTTATAACCGACAGGAATTATTTACAAAAAATTCAAATGTGACCGCTAGTCAGCTAGCCGTTGCATTTGAATTTTTTTTTTTATAGTTTTATTATTATTTTTTATTTACAATATTTTTCATATAACTTCTATTTTTTCCTGTAACTTTTATTTTACAAAATTTGTTTCATATTTTTTTAAAATTCCATTTTTTTCCTATAACTTCTATTTCATAAAATTTGTTTCATTTTATTTTAAATTCTAATTTTTTTCCTATAACTTCTATTTCATATTTTTTTTAAATTATATTTTTTCCTATAACTTCATAAGCCATTATACAACATTAAATTAAATTAAGTAACATGAAACAACATTAAATAATAAATTATAGGACGTCACTTAGCCGTTGGATTTGAATTTAAGTTGTAGTTTTTAAATAATAAATTATGTTTGGCCCTATGGCCATTTGGCTCTCGGTTGGAGACGGAGGCAAATATAGCCCTGCACTGTTCATTAAAATATTAATATCTTGAAGAATCCTGGAGGGCCAGAGGGCTAAAACGAGCCCTCTGGCCAGCCATCGGTTGGAGATGGTGGCCAAAGGGCTCGTTTTAGCCCTATCACAAAAAACTGTCTCAAACCGAGGGCCAAAGGGCCATAGGGCCAAACATAATTTATTATTTAAAAATTACAACTTAAATTCAAATAAATTCAAATCCAATGGCTTATGAAGTAGAAGTTATAGGAAAAAAAATGAAACAAATTTTGTGAAATAGAAGTTATAGGAAAAAAATGGAATTTAAAAAAAATATGAAACAAATTTTGTAAAATAGAAGTTATATGAAAAAAAATATTAATCAAATTTTGTGAAATATAAGTTATAGGAAAAAAATGGAATTTAAAAAAAATATGAAACAAATTTGGTAAAATAGAAGTTATATGAAAAAAAATATTAATCAAATTTTGTGAAATATAAGTTATAGGAAAAAAATGGAATTTAAAAAAATAAATGAAACAAATTTTGTGAAATAGAAGTTATAGGAAAAAAAATGAAATTTTTAAAAAATATGAAACAAAATTTGATTCATATGAAAAGTTCAAACTACTAGCCGTTGAATTAAAAAAAATTCAAACTATTAGTGTCGGTTACAACCGACACTAATAGTAATTCAAAAAAAAAATAGCCAGCCCTCCAGCCCTCTCCGATCCCGTGGGGCCCTCCCAGATTCCAGAGCCCTCTGGCCTAGCCCTCAGTTGGAGACGGTTTTAAGGCTATTTTCGGCCCTCTGGACCCTTCGGTTGGAGATGGCCTAATGGGCCAGAATGGTCCCTTCCATCTTGCTTTTTTTTTTTCTTGCTAGTATTGTAGATGTTGTTGTTGTTGCATATCAGTTTAATACCCTTTTCAAGTGTTTTCTCAATCTAACTATTTTTCATTCCAGGTCAACCTTATTTTTATCTTCATCCCTCTTATAGAAGTGTAGTCTTCACTTCCCCTCCTCATTTTATCAACTTTTCTTTGGCTTTACGTTATATTTTAAGAAACTTCTTGCTTACTTTTTACCTCATATTCGGGTTCCAGGGTTTGCACAACATTTTTAGTTCTCTTTATTGAATTTAGGGTCTTTTAATTTTTATGCAAATTACTTCAATCTCTCATGTTTTGAGTTTAAATTTTTTATATATGTGAGAGAACCAACCCCCCCCCCCCCCCCCCAAAAATAAAAAACACGAAAGGCCCAAAATATCTCATAATTGGGCTTTTTATTCATCTTTATGGGCTTCTAGGCCTAATTCTCAAAACCTAACCAGGCTCAAACTGTATGATTCAGGCTAGAAAAAAAATCATGGGAATAATTGGGGCTGCAATGAGTGAAAGGAGAAAAGGGTTAGAAGTCAACTTTCAAGATCTTTTACAGCGGCTTTTGACAGAGGATGAAAAAGCATGTGGTGAAACAGGCACTACTGCCCGGCAGCTAACAGATGAAGAGATAAAAGACAATATATTAACCATGATCATTGCAGGTCAGGATACAACAGCCAGTGCAATGACATGGATGGTCAAATTCTTAGACGAGAACCCAGAAGTGCTTCACACTCTTATGGTAAGTCAGAGTTAAAGCTTCACTTTCTCATATTAATTCTGTTTATAGTTGTATTAGTGAATAATATGCTACTTTTTTTTTTCTGTTGATTGAAACAGAAAGAACAACTTGACTTGGCGAGAAAAACTTCTTCAAAGTCATTTCTAACACTGGAGAGCATTAACGACATGCCGTATGCTTCTAAGGTACTATTAATCAACAGTACTCAATTCACTTTTGACTTTTGTGTTATTTAACAAGGAAGATGATCCTCTCCTAGATCAGGACGGAGGATCCTGATCAGGTTATCCAGACCGTTCAAATTTAATTCAACGGTTGTAATTATTATAATTTTTAGAGGAGTTTTCTGTTTGGAGCCGTTTGATTAAATTTGAACTGCTCGGATGACCCGGTCAGGAGAATCTCCATCCTGAGCTCAGGAAAGAATCCTCTTCCATTTAATAAACCTAGAAACAACTTTCTTGAAGACTTTTTTTTGTTCTTTTATCAATAACTATCGTCTACAAGAGACTACACATGACCTCTTTAGAGTGGATACTAATGCCAATTGATCAGATGGTCATATGCTCGTTCTTGAAGACTCGCAACTATTAAAAACAACATGTTTCTTGACATACTTCGTTTATTAATTGATTGAACAAATGAGTTGGGTGTTTAATTAGGTGGTAAAAGAATCCCTAAGGTTGGCTTCTGTCGTGCCATGGTTTCCAAGACTAGCTCTCGAGGACTGCGAGTTGGAAGGTTTGAGCTCTGAACAAAATACGTTTGTTTCATTTATTCTCCCTCTCTGTCTGTCTCTGTATGTAACTTGTTGATTTATTTGTGTTTCTGTGGGTGCATTAGGATTTAAGATCAAGAGAGGGTGGAATGTGAACGTTGATGCTAAATCAGTACACCTTGATCCTACGGTGTACAGTGATCCCAACAAGTTCAATCCGTCAAGGTTTGACGTACGTATATATGCATGGATATAATTCACCTCATTCAATTAATTTCTTGTTAAATTAAGTTAAACATGTGTACATGATTAAAAGTTGCAACTCACTGAATTCGACTTTGTGATAAACCGCATGCATGCATGCAGGATGAGTCAAAAGTACCATACAGCTTCTTAGCTTTTGGGATGGGAGGGAGGACATGCCTGGGGATGAACATGGCCAAGGCCATGATGCTGGTCTTTCTCCACCGCCTCACCACTACTTACAGGTTACATCTCAATTTCTTTTTCCCTTTTTTTTTTTTTTTTTTTGGTATCGATCATTGAATTTGAGGCTAGGATTTCAAGCTAGTATTCAGTAATTAATCAACGTGGAATGCCAAAATTCATTAAAATATTGGCAAATTAAGATTATTAGTTACAAAACTCTTAACTGATGTGAAACCTTATACAGGTGGAAGGTGATTGACGCAGACTCCAGTATTGAAAAATGGGGGCTCTTCTCAAAACTAAAAAGTGGTTGTCCGGTAACCGTGACCTGTATCGCTGATAATTTTACCCCAAGAGATCAGCAATAAGATGCCTAGCTGATTCCATGTCGATTAAAATCTCAAGGTCCAGACTTTTTGCTTGTTGAATGTTGGGTAGTTAGCTTAACACTGTATTTAAAATTACAATTACGAACATATTAAATCAGCTTTGTAACGTATAAGAATATTCATAAGATGAAGGCATCGTTTCAATATCCATCTTTCTCTTCAACTTTATTCATGGCGCAAAAGCTCACCCATTTGGAATTGGACACAGTAGAAAACCTACACGGGCGAAAACGACAATTGGACACAGTAAAAAAAATCTCCCACTCTGAGAAGCTCTTCCGTCAATTCAACATCTACTCTTTTAATTTTATGCATGACTGCGTTGCTGGGTTAAATAATTAATTGTTAGAGGAGAGGAGAATCGGTAGGGATCAAACTCACAGTATTATATATCGACATAATTGCTTTCTGCCAATACAATAAAGCATCATATGCCAATTCAACATCTACTTCACTATATATTGTTGTAATTTTCCTTTTCAATTTTCAGCTCTAAATAAATTAAAGAATTCAAGTTATTCAAAATTCAGACAATGACATTGAAGTGATTAAATTAATTTCTCATTCAACAAGCACAACCTAATAAAACAATTCATGTACATGATCTGTAACATTAACACTTGAAAAAGGTTAGTATAAAGACTTGGCATTTGGGTTAATTCCAAATTTTAATTAGCTGGGGCCAGAATTTTTCTTTTGAGAACATGGATTATATATCTCTTTAGGACGCATTCTTGAATTTCTTGTGTTCATGATGTTGACTTAGCCCCATATGCCTCTCCATTTGTTTAAGATAAAGCACCGTTTAATTGTGACCTTGTCACCAACTTAATGCAATCCAGTGTATGGCCTTCTAATTAAAACCCTAAACTTTCTTTTATCACCACTAAAATATGTGAGACAGAATAATAGGTATAAACCGGCTACTTCACCAAGACTATGAGGGGATTAATTATTTGATAAATAATAAAAAGGTTTAAATGTGGAAATGATCCATGTATAACACCTCTTCGTTTGATTCAGTCTTTGTGTTTTTAATTTAGTCAATTTAGTTCTCATGTTTCACGTAAGTTAGTCAATTTAATACTTTTCATACAATTACTGTTAATTTTTTTATAAATATGTTTCGAATGGATTAACAAATAAAAAAATGAAACGAGAAAAATAAAAGGAAAAGTTGAAACCCCAGCCCGCCACCATCGAACACACACAAGGCAAGGCAACACCCAATTACTGTGAATTATCCTAGCAAACACCCCACACTGCCTCTCGTAAATCTTCACCCAACGGTTCCCAAGACAACGACGCATCGATTACCCTCCCCCATTGAGAAATTTTTTATTGTGACCGAAATACAGATAGTAAATCACGTGTTTTTACATAAATAGTAGAAAATTGTATTTTTTAAGTTACTGTTAACACACATATCCCACTATTTGTATAATAACAAGCGATGCACCATTCCATGTTCACGTCACATTACCCCCCCCCCCCCCCATCAATCTGCACCACTTCCCTGATCTCCCTTCTCCCATACCCCTCAGGGTTATGATGATTTTTGGATTGTTTCATATCCGAACTTTTTTATTTTTGGCAAAAGTCTTCATTTTTTTCAATTGGAGTTTCTTTCTTTACATAATTAAAGTTTTTAATGTTTTAAAATGAATTTTTAAGCACTAAGATAAACCGAATGGATTACATTTGTTAAAGGCGTAAAATATGAGGACTAAATCAGCTAAATTTAAATTATGAGGATTAAATTGAATAAAGAGTTAAAGCACAAAGATGATTTTGACATTTAAGCATAACAAAAAACTGAAGAAAAAAAAAACGTAGGACATGTTTGTTTATACAAAGAATATGAATGTTATTCTATAAATAAACTTTTAATTTCCATTTTCCATTCCTTTTTCTCACATATTTTCCTTTATTTTCTCCTTATTTTGAGTGGTTTAGGAGACCCATTGAAGAAAAAAAATGGAGGAGGAGGAGGATTTTGTTATTTAGTGGTGGTTGTACTACATAAATAGAGCTTTTCTGTGGAGTTGTTGTGGAAGGATTAGTACAACTCGTATTTGTTAGGACTTAATCATTGAGGGGAGGCTTTCTTTACAATGAAGCAGTTTCCTCTTATCCACTTGATATTTATCTTCTGGAACAACAAAAGCCAAAAGCCAAAAGCCAAAATTCAAAAGCAATAAGCAGCTTTTCTCGTTTATTATTAGCACGCAACACCAATTTTCCTTTCTCTTTCAAGACTTTTTAAGCTGTTTTATTTATTCACAGGGCACTAGCTAGCAAGTCCACCATCTGGCACCTCCTACAGTCGTGCTGTTCTACATTTCATGTTTTTAGTAAAACATCTCCTTCAATTATTTTGTGTGGCCTCCATCCGTACAAATGGCACTAACCCTATGAATTTAACTTCGACAAGAAAAATATCCATTAAATTAAAGTATTTTTTCCATACTATATGATTGGAATACAGGACAGGTGTGTCACATATTGAACCATCCAGTTTTCATCTTCATAACACGATTTACATGTCTCTGAGTTTATTATTTGAAGACAGCAACACAAACGTTAAAAAAAACCGACATGATTGATCTGAAACGGATATGTTCGGCTGTATAAACTTGTATAAAATATTTGACTGTATAATGTAGGTGTCTCTGTGTTCTGTTGGATCAATAATATCGTTGTCCTGCGGTTTTGTTATTTGCTTCTCTTCATTCCACACAGCTCAGTCGTTATCAGTATACCAATAACTGAGGTCCCATCGCCGTTTTCATATGGCCATTGACCATTGTGTAGAGTTGTCTCCCATCTTCCTCTTATGAAAATAAAATGAGGCCATGTTTACTTGACAAATATATGGTAGGAAGGAAATAATTATAGATTTTAGAAATATATATGGGAAGTAAGGAAATGGAACTAACTAGTCGCCTCTAGTTGATTTTTTTTTCTTTTTTTTTGTCAAACGATAAATTTTGTTAGATTAGTCACCGACGGGGTTCAAACCACGCCGTTATGCAATGGCTCAACACTTTCCACCACTATGGTAAAAGATCACTTGCCTAGTTGATTTGATTCTTGATTTTTAAGCATTTGTAACTATGAACTTTAAGGGAAAAATCACACTATTCCAATTCCATATGTGTTAATAAATTGATCTAGAGGAATGGCCGAGTGGGTTGAAGAGGAATGGACCAACGGAAAACGAAGGAATGCAGCAGGAATTTACAGATTTTGTGTCTGAACTTTGATTTAAGCCCAAATATCTTTTCGGAACGAGAACAACCCCACGATTCAAACACAAAGCCTTGATATGATGGATTTTGGCAAACTAAGGCTGTTTAGGCTTCCAAAACTGCATTTTAAACTCTGTAATAAAAATCAAACTTTTCTTTTGTAGTTTCCGATTAATGTCTTTTTGCTTTCGTTTAAATTCCTTAGAACTTTGAGTTGTCCCAGGGTGTTGTAAGCAGGTTATTTAAGCCATTAGCTGCTTCTCATTGTAATCAACTACCAATCATTAATCAAACAAACCTGATTTCTCTCATAACTAGTAGATTTCGGATTTTTGATTTTTCAAAGAGCTACGCTTATAATTCATTAGCTTCGTGATACGTTATAAATACACAGGACAACTAAAAAGTAAAATAGTCGGTTTAATCAACGCAATGAACTCATAAATTATAATTGCAAAAGTGTGTGTAACTTTGCAAGAGATTGACAAACAATTAGTGTAAACATAATCATGAGAGACCTTAATGGAAGTCATGAAGTAATTACTCACATTCATAGTTTAATTTGTAGAATGACATATAACTTATATATATACTCGTGTTTCGAGTATACTAAAAAATATCTTCATCCGAAGGGAGAAGATGATGCCACAAAGCATGCAGAAGGGTTGACTAATCCCTTAGTTTTTGGTGAAGCAAAACGTATTAATCTTATATTCCAAGCATGCGGGGAAAAAATGACAAAACCTCCCTCCTCGTCACCTCATCAAGCAAATACCAACACAACACAACAGACACAACCTGTCATCATTCCATAGGGATTTCCAAGCGCCTACTTCCCAGTTTGTTTCTTTCCTTTCTTTACTTTTATTTAAACCATTATTTTTTTTCCTCAAAATACATTCCTTGCCACAAACTAAGCCAAATTTTGCTCGAGTTGCCTTAACTCTTTCGTAAAAATATATTTAACAGAAAAATAATGTAATAATAATAATACTATCAAGTAGCATGTTACTGATCATTATAGATAATCAACAATTCCACGTGTTCTCGTCACTTAGTACTACGGTTTAATAGTATTCATCTTTATTTGTAAGTGAGAGGCCCATTGTGAGGCTAAGTTCACTCCCTCACCTTTAGTGTAGATAATATTGTGTGTTCAAGAAAAAAAAAACAATTCAATATATTCTCTGGGGTAATGCTAGGAAGACTTTATAAACTATAAGACGTATCACCAATAAGAAATAAGTACGTTAATCAACACTTAAGTAATAATTCAATCATTAATTTTCATGTCATTTAGTTTACAAAATTTAGTCTCCCTAGCATTACCCTATTCTCTGTGAATCTTCCCGACTTCTGAAATAGTAGACTATTGTGGTAAAACCACCAGCTAGTTCCCTTTTTAAAAAAGAAAAAAAAAACAATTCAACATATTCTCCTTAAACACATATTTGTGTCATTTTTGGCTGATCCATGTGACGATTGTATAGCAAAGAGCTTGGGATTCCAATTTTTTGTTTTGTGATACAATTTCTAGCTGCGAAACCATGTTTCCGTCACGTCTCAAAACTAGGTTTGTAAAAATGTTGTATATTTTAAGGCACATGAGAGTACAAATGTTATTAAGTGAATATATAGAAGAGTATTATCAATTCATTGTCATGTAAACAAAACACAAATACTGTTGAAACTCAACTTGTCTCACATCGGGAAGAAGAAAGAGCAGTTTATATAGAATTACCACACTCTAACTAATACTAAGACTTTTTGTGATAAAACCTCACACCTAAGGATTGGGTAGGTGGTAAAGTGGGAACAGTATCGGTATCGTGATTGGGTGCGTCCCCATTGGCCCCGCGTTATGGGTGAGTCTCGACATGGCTCCACATGATTGCCGATGTGTGGATCTTCACGTGTGACCCATAAAATGGGGTCTCATGTGCGGGGAAGTGTTGGAACTCAACTTGTCCACCTCGAACAGAGAGAAGAAGAAAGAGCAGTTTATATAGAATTACACCACTCTACAAATACATATTAACATCATTATTGACAAAAAGGAATTGGAATTTTGGAACCATTATTTTGTACTTTTTAATTTCTATCCCCTTCCTTTCAAGAAATTTTCAGTATATCGGAAATACGGTTCAATACACTACGTGTCATAATATAATTAGTTGAATTTTTTTTTTAAGTTTTCAACCCACTATATTATTACACTTGATATATCCGACCGTGTTTTCGACACACTAAAAAAATCTCAGATTTCTTCCTCCTTAAACTAGTTGACAACAAAAGTATATACACCCCAATTCAACACAACCACTATTTCACCTTTCCATTCATTTAATTTCTTAATTCATTATCATATTTATGGAAAACGCATATAATCATTTGGTTTAATGGCATTCAAAATATTTGGTCTATCTGCATTCAGCCGAAGTATGAATCAGTTGTTTAAAAAAAAGAGCATGGATATAAAAGATAAACGGAAAAGGTCGAACATAACAAAATTGGCGAAATTTCACAAAATTAAACATCGAGCATATATTTATATCAAAATTAATGCCCAACTTGATTTCAATTTTATTTATAAATAGATGGTAAGCATGACACTGCTATTTTATTTAATTGTAATATTAAGATTAAAGACAGCGATAATAATGTGCATCCGTGTACTAAGAACTTTGAAAGCTAATACTCGTAAAACATTAAGGGCTGGTTTAGATGTGCTCTTAAAATGACTGAAAGCGTTTTTAGAAAAAATATTTTTGTGTTTCAAAAGCATTTAAAGTGTTTTATGCAAGAAACACCAGTTATGTGCTTCTTTTTTTCAAGATTTACGTGTATTTTTACTAATTATTGGTTCTAAAAATATTTCTACCAAAAGCGCTTTCAGCCATTTCAAAATTACATCTAATCAACAGCTCTAAAATACTAATTACTGCTAAGGTAAAAGTAGCGTCAATGAATTACTGCAGAAGTAAAAGAAACCATGCGAACGTCACTGCCCCCTGTTCTTCTCCTTCTCCTCCTTCCATCTTCTTCCTCTTGCCTCTTCTCTTCTTTCTGAATCTGCTTCTCATCTTCAATGAACTTCTTTATTTTTTCAGTTAAACTCCTCCGTCCTCCGCCGCTCTTCGTCTTCCTTCTCCTTCCTCCGCCTCTCCCTCTCCCTCTCCATCCTTTCATTCTCATACTCTTTCTTCTGCTTCATCTTGTTTTTCACAATAAATTCCTGTATTTTCCGGTTGAACTCCTCGTCGTCCAACACCTCCACGGACCCCAACCGTTTCTCAGCCTCTTCCCCGCCGAAACTCTTAGTTTTCCGGTAAATATCCGTCTCCGATCGCCGCATAACTCTTTTAGCACTACTTATCTTCTTCTTCTCAAACCTCTCCGACTGTGTTCTCATGTACCGCTTCTCCTTCTCCACCAATGCAACGTCAGCACTCTCTATAGTAATTGCAAGAACCGGAGGGACGTAACGACTTTCCGTTTCTGTAACCGTTTCGCGGCGTTCAACCGACGGCAATAGCACCACTGCATTTTTAGACTCCTCATCTGCCTTCGACTCTGTTTCTGGAAAAGACGGCGTCTTCTCTGTTTCTGAACACACACCGCCGTTATCTCCGCCATTGACGACGACGCTCCGGCAATACACTCTGTTGACGGCGAGCTCCTCGTATACATCCGGTGATCGGGCGGATTCTTCGTCGTGTTGGCAGGCCAGAGCGTAAATGGCGGCGAGGAGCGCCATGATGAGCGAGAAAACGTAAAACTGGTTGTCAAAGACGGCGTGAACTTGGCGGGAAATGTCGGAGAGTTGGAAGGCGGACGGAAGAGAACGGGAGAGGGCGAAGATGAGAGGAAAGACGGCGGCGCACGCCGTCAGAACGGATTTGAACTTCTGGTGGCGGTGGTACTTACGCATGGCAATGGCTTTCTCGGCCGCCACGTAATCGAACGCCGCCTTGTATGTATCCATGTTTTGGAGAGAAAAAAATGAAATGATCTAGGCGATGGCGACGGTGGTTGTGCGTTTTGTGCGAACGATCGACGGAGACCGCTGTGGCGATGAGATTGAAGAGTATGAAGAGGGTGTATTTGTAGAGGGTTTGGGTAGCTTGACAGATAATTTAGGCAAGAAATTTGGGCTGAGAAAATGGAAGATTTTCCGGGAAATATTAGCGAGGAAGAGAAAGTATGAGAGAATCTTGTGTCTGTATTTTTGAGAGACCGATTTGTCCATTTTATAGGTAGATCTCGGAATATCATAGTCCTGAGTTTATAATTTCCTTAATTTTTTAATAATTAATATTATCTATACTAACGGGGTGATGATAAGTTTAAGTTCAAAATAATCTAGTAATAATGTAACTCAAATTCGCTACAAAAATCAAATCTAAAATATCCCGCTTAATGTAAAAAAGAATGTCATTAGACCCTTTTTTTCTTCTTTCTTCTATGAATGGGTATCAAGACTCCACTCCAGGAGAGCTGTGAGCCAACCTTGCTGGACCCCGCAGAGGACACATGACCCTAGTTTAATAAGACAAAAATCAAACTATGAGAGAAAGGAGGGAAAAGGATAGAAATAGGACGAGAGTACTCACACAGTAAGTGATAACAATAGCTCCCACGTGGCGTTTATTGATGTTTTAAATAATTTTAAATTGAATTTTTCTTTGTTAAACAAATAATTATGTGATTCTTCCCTTCCGATAATGTGATGTAGTCTATAATTGGTATTAATTTCCCTCCAATGATGACGCATGCATAGAAATAATTCTCGTTATCAAAAATTTAGGATGAAGGGGACTCTTTGACGAGATAGTTTTGTGTGTGTCGAGAAAACAGTTCAATATATTAAATGATATAATATCAATTGTATTATTATACTTATTGCACTGACACGCCAAAAAATTTCTCCGCTTTGACGGATTGGAATTAACATCGAGGCACAACCTCCCCGTATTATTTTCACTTATGTTTGTTTTTAATATCCATTAAATTCATTTAAATCATGAGAAAAGAGATTAAAAATTACGGACAGTTGGTGGAAAACACTATTCAAAATTAACTTATTACTTGAAAAAAACTTTACAATTGAATTTGTTAGATAACTCATAACTATTCAAAAGTACAATATAAAATCCCTAATTAAATCCAACTCAAAATAATTTTTTCTTCTTAAATTAAATCTCTAAAGTACTTTCCCTTTTATATTTTCTTAACACATATTTTTATATGTGCATCCTCAATTAGATAATCTTCAACCATATTCTTTCTAAACACAATAATAAATAGGCAAGTGAAGTGGTTCATGAGAACTTGGTTGAAGTTGTGCGCTTTTGATCAAAAGCCACGGGACACACATCAACAAGCATGAATGCCTAACAAGATGCATGGTTTTCTATCTTTTTTTTCTGAAACTTTTCGTGATTACATATTTTGCCACATGAACTTTCACCAAAAGCACCTAAATTAATTAAAAAGACACTTGCCCCCATTGCAACGGCTTCAATGAATCATCTTGCAATGGGGTCGGTCAAGAAGGCTCGATGGCTTTAACGACCCAACAAATAACTTGATTCGGAGAGATGCTCCTTTCATCTAAGAAGGGTGTCCATCGAGTTGCTTAATTCTCGGCAGTAAGTGTGCATTTGAACATTTAGGCCCTCTACTAGGACCCTTTCACAGGAGAGGGCAGGGATATGATTGAGATTAAACATGCATGATCTAAAACAGTTCTAGAAATCAAATTTAACAGCTAAAGACTTGTAACATCGAATGACATGTAGGATTAAAAGCGCACCCTAGAAACAAACATATTAATCTTTTATTTAACCCGTTCCCTCTTATGATGTTACCTACAATTTTTTTTTTAATCTGAATTCTCTCCCCTCTTATTTTCTCCTCACCTTCTATTTGAACGCTCAAGATTAAGTCACATCATCATCTTGTTTGACCTTCTCTATAGAGAGAGAAAGAAGAAGAGGAAACTGAGAGAGGAGTAGAAGCGAAAAAAAGGGCGAAAATCCAACTCCAAATTTTTAGTGCGACCATCACATAGTAACTCATCCACATGTCATAACATATCACATAATTACCTACTGCTATTACTAATCCACATGTTATAAGCGGTGGACAACATGATTGATGAACCTAAGAGCATATGATGGTAATAAAGATATACAGATTGATAACTATCATGCGATCGACTATCAGAACAACAAAAGTTCAGAAAATCCACAGAGAGTCCTGCTGGAATTCTTCACATTTGCTGTCGTAACTATACAACGTTTGCACCGGCTTGAGTAATCAACGCAGTCGAAATATACGAACATCGCCAGAACAATGGCAAACAAGATTTGAATTCGACCAGATGCAGCCGAATTCGTTACACAGTCCTCTGTCCATGTTTATCATGTTGAAGATGGACTTCAAAGACACGATCAAGCTGATCTAATCATCACTCGGTCTATAAATAACATCAAGTCAGAGTACCTGCAACTCAAACCCCATCTTTCACTTCCAGAACAAGATAGTAAAAAATGGCTAAGCTACTCGGTCATTAGTTTGGCTTCATTTCTTTACGACAAGCAATATTTTAAACTACTTTACAAAAAGTGCAACGGAAAAGTTGCTCATTTGTAACTGAAAGGTTACTACGAGTCATGAAAATAGTTGTTTTGCAAAGCAAAAATAATGATATATACAGTATACTATAGATGTCCCTCCCCGACCCTTGCTAAGCAACTATTTTCATGTGCACATCACTTGCTAGTTACATTTTCTCAACTAAAGTCACCCAACAGGTAACTGGCATTAGTTTGGCTTCATTTCTTTACGACCAGCGATATTTTAAACTACTCTACGAGAAGTGCAACGGAAAAGTGGCTCCTTTGTGACCTAAAAGTTACAAATTCGGGTCATGAAAATAGTCTATTTGCAAAGCAAGGATAATGATGTGTACAGTATACTATAGATGTCCCTCCCCGACCCTCGCTAAGCGGGAAGCTTTGGTGGCTTGGGGTCGCAACTCGAACTAACGCACAATTTGATGAATCATTTTCTCAACACAGCTCCACAATGTACTTATGTAAATTAAATTAGCAAAAAAAAAAGACAGATATTAACGTAATAAACACAGATTAGGCATTGAAATCTACTCAATTTTCACAAAAACACATGCTTTCCATCTTCAATTTTCATGCTTCACCTAAAATCTTACACTGAGTAAGCAAATCATTGGCTTTTTCTATTTCTTCTTGCCGCCTTTACCGGCGGCGGCTTTGCGGCGGGAGGGCAGAACAATCTCGCCCTTGAGGACAGGAATCTCCATGATCTGGGTGAGCTCGCCGTACTTCTTCCTGAACTTCTCGACCTGGTCGTCGTCGACGAGCATGCCCGACCGGTTTCCGAGGTAGAAGGGGTGGTTGCCCGACCACACGTCCACCACGTACTCCTTCTGGGTCCCACCCGTCGTCATCACCAGCTCCCCCTTGCAGTACACCTTCGCGTCCTCGTGGAACTGCGGGTGTATCTCCTTCTTCCTGCACGTCACCACAGAGCGGCAATTCCCCGCCGACGACCCACCGCCACCGCAGACCTGGAAAAGACCGAAATAATCAATTAACAAATTCATTTGGTAATATACGAAGAGATATATACGAGGGCATTTGGGTAAACTTACCTTCTTGGGAGGGAGCAGCGTGGGGCAGGGTGTTCCATGGAGGAATGAGGTGGTTAGATTGAGCGCCATTTCTGTGTGTGTGACAAACGACGGAGCGGATGACGGAGAAGATGAGGTTTTTGTGGTTCTTTGATCCAAATTTACTGAATTGCCCCTATTTTCTTGTGGATGGTAATAAAGGCCTGAATGGTTTGGGCTTGGTTTTGGACTAAATTTCAGGTTAGAAAATTAACTGGGCTGTTAGGCTAACAAAAAGACGGAAGCCCAATTAGAGAGAATGAAGGCAGTTGGATATGATCTTACGACTAGGAGACAAAAATTGGAAAAAAACAACCTACCCGAGCGGGCCTTTTGTATTTTGGTCTCACTCGATGACTTGAAACAATATAATTATCTTGGTTCATTTTTCATTCGACCTGCACAAAATCATAGTTTGACACACACAAATATATTTAGTAGCGGAGTCAGTATGGGGTCATTGATTGTGCAGAACCCCAACAATTTTAAAAACCTTATTTATATTTGTAAGTATATTGTATTTGGCCTATAAACAACCATGAGAAACTAAAAGGCAACCTTTTCACAAGCTAAATTGGAGTGGCGTATCATGGCTTGCCCGACTAATGAGAAAAACGGTTTCAGAGTGTTGATGAAAGAGGTTGAAATCCACTCTCTGTTTAGAAAACCAAACGCAACAAAATTAGAAAAATTTAAGAACAAAAATGGAAGGAAAATATTCAGAACGTGAGAAGAATAGTACCTTTGGTGGGTCCACGCACCATGGTTACAATGATTAGTTTCTCCTCCATGATTGACACGAAAGCCCTAGACCTTGTGCTGGACTGGAGATCTCAGCTTCTCGGAAAAGTGCTGAAAGTTCGAGGAGAGAACCTCATGTGTACTTTTACAATAATTTTTTGTTAGAAAAATTACAATTTTTATTTTTTATGGATGATTTATTACGAACGGCTAAGATTCGAGTCCAAACTCTAGGATGTTATTTGATGATGTAATTATTAAATATGGGCCGAGGCTACAGTACCGTGGAGTATTGAATCTTGTCTTCAGTTAAAGCTCTTAAGTCTAATCTAACAATTGTTAAGTTTATTGTGACAATTGTTGGATTCAATCAAAGCGTTTAAGTGACTGAAGTATATTTAATGATGGTTTAAGTTGAATACTCGTACAAAACTCTATTTCTAAAACAAGAATAAAACATAAAGTTATAAAATATTTTCAAAAGTTGTCTTATATATCATATCTGACAATTTCTTCTATATAACGCATTAAAGGGCAACAAATTAGACATGTTGTCTTCAGAATCTCAGATTTCTAAGAACCTATTTCTATGGAGCTTACGCATGTTTGACTGCTCCATAATTTGGGTCACTAGTTGCTCTACATCATATACGTCACATTTTCTCATCACATAATCTAATTTCAACGGCTTAGCTTTGAAACTTTAGTATTATAGGCAGCTGTTAACAACACTTGCAACATAACATTTTTGAACGTCAATAAAAAATTTCGTACAAAAGTCATATTTCAAATTATGGGACGGTTAATGTATATTTTCAAAATTTTAGAACGCTGATGTATATATATATATATATATATATATATATATATATATTTTGCACATTCATATGTTTAATACTAATTAGAGAAAGAAAAGTTGGAAAAACAGAAAAGAAGAAAGAGGAAGCAAATGTAATTAGCAAAAACAACTTTCGCATTTCACCGTGAAGAGTGCAATCACGTGAAAAGTTGTCCATTAATGTAGAAAGAGTCATACTTTGTTTTTTTTCCTTAAACAAGAATATTTATATTCCCGGGAGAGGCACCAACCATGAAGAAAGAAAAGTACAAATTATTAAGTTATTTGTTTTACTTTGCGTTTATCTGGAACCTCTGCAGCATTAATAAAGCTAAAAGTTTAATCCCATAAGAAATTTAAAAGGGAAATTAAGAAAGGTCTCTTATTGGATGACAGGGCCGTGACGCCTCGGTGCTACTAGACAACAGCACAACTATAACAAGCGAAAGGGGGGCAAAACCAAATGTTAATTCTCTGAGAGGATTTGAAGTAATCGACGAGATGAAGGCCAAGCTGGAAGAAGCGTGTCCTCTGACTGTGTCTCCTGCCAGATGCAATTTGCGTGGACATCGAACAACCCACACGGTAACTCGTGTGAACTCGAGAACTTAACAATAAGATGGAGAAAGTGAAAGGCTCCGTTGTAAGACGCTAGCAAGAAAAATAATGATGCAGAACAATTGGCCAAATGGATTGTCGGAAGGCAAAAGGACACAGCTGGAATGTCTCTGTTTGAGCTTTCAAAACTTGCAGTTTTGGAGTCCCTTCTTCCTAGCGGCAACACCCAATCAGGTCCACCGCTCTGTTCCATTGCACCACATACACCAACCAAGTTGATCACTTATTAGTAAATTAATCAAGTAATAGTTTGCGCTATGTAACATACGTTTGTTCTTCTATTTATAAACCGACATTTGAGGGTGTAATTAGTTTGCTTACTAGTACAGTGGATCCCCTAGCAGCAAGAGCGACAATATCAGCGCATGACACAGTCAGGGGACATGCTTCTTCTACCTTGGCCTTGATCTCATCAATTACTTCAAACCCTCTCAGAGAATTAACGTTTGGTTTGCCCCCTTTTCGCTTATTATACTTGTGCTGTTGTCCAGTAGCACCGAGGCGTCACAGCCCTGTCATCCAATCATATCATATATTTAGCCTTAGCCATGCATATTTTACTATACATTTCAAAGTAAGTTTTGATCAGAACGAACCTGAGCAAAGCAATCGTGGAAGTGGAGCCTTATCAGAAAGGCTGCCACCCTTGATAGAATTGTGGGAAAAGATCGTGAGTCTGAGACCCATCCGACCCAAAGTTGAAACCATCCAGGTGAGCGGCGGAGAGCGTGGCTGAGACCACCAGTGTCACAACTACAAGACCTAAGAAAGTTCCCCTGAAGACTGCCATTGATAATTCAAGTCCAAGGCTTTGAGTGTATGGTTTACTCTCACTGCATGGTGACTAGGTAATTTATAGAGACGAACTAATGGAAGAAATGGAACCACTCCCACCTACTACTGTGGATAAAGAGCTGTTCACATTGTCGATCTTGCTGTCTCTGGTCTGGTGTCACCTGCTCCAAGGAAGAATATTTCTCTTAACATTTTATTTTTCTCCACTTTTGGCTATAGAGTCTGCATCACTTTAATCAATCCCATTTTAGGCATATGTACGAAGTTTCCTCGCTGTTTCTTACGCTGGGCAAAATTCCAACGTGGTTTGAATATTGGGTTTAGAGTATAGATGAGGGTGGCCTATGAAAATGCCATTAGCAGCTAAACTGACTAAAACTGGAAATAGTTTAAACTTTGAACAGTATACCACTGGAGCTTCAGTTTTGCAGAAGATGAACAACATGACTAGATGACAGCACAACTCCTCGAAATGGTGTCATATTTGTGATTTCAGGTCAGTTTGATCTCATGATGATTAGGGTTCGACTGCTATATACAGAAAACCTACATTTAGACAGTGTCTTCTGCCAGCTGCGATTTGCATTTACATCGAACAAACCACACAGTAACTTGTGTGAACTCAAGAACTTAAAAAATAAGATAAAGAAAGTGAAAAGCTCCATTTAAATGCTAGTAAGAAAACTAATTATTTAGAACAAATGGCCGAATGAATTGAAAAATAAATGGATCGTCGGAAGTGAGAATTTACAAATTTATTGTCCGAAATTAAAATAAATCAAACTCCATATGGTTACAAAGTAAAGAGAAAAATCTGAAATTTATCGTTGTCCAATCAAGCACAAATAGTGAACAGAATTGTAATAGTACTTGGGCTATGTATGGGAAATTGAATCTGTGAACAATCGTAAACGAATATATAGCTACTAACCAAAATATGAGAATTTCCTTATCATCCCTTCATTGGTTTAAAATCATGGTTCTGCAACTTTGTATAAGAATTGAAATGACCCTCTACGACTACTAAAGTTGCATATGATCGATTTGCCAAAAAAATGAAGAAAAAAATATTAAACAAAAACTTTGTTCTTGAGTTTCCAAGATCAAAATCGGTATTCATATGGGTTTGATTTATTTTAGGGTTCTCAATTTTTTTTTTTTTAAAACTGCAGTTTCTACTCCTGCTCAACCACTCCCTGATTCTAAATTTGTAATGAAACGAATTTTAAATTTCTTTTTTTTTTTTTTTGAAAAAATTACCCCGGCATATCCTTATGTATTCTTTTGGGCTGGTTTTGGATTTAATTGTTTGAGGGGCTTTTAAATCCAAATATTTTGATGAAGCATTGTGACTCAAAATGGACTTCTGACTTTCTAATATTAGAGATTAAAGATATAAGTAATATTATTTGGAGTAAATTGGTATGTTTAAAACATCACTGTTTGGTTTTTTTGGTTAAAAAGTACCATCGTCTTTTTTGCACCCACAATTCAAGGTTCTTTTTTTTTTTTTTTTGTTATTATACAAAGTTTATTTATTTTTTAAATGTATTGAACGAATATAACATAAATTAACAAGATCTTTTGCAAGATTTTAGGTGTTTGTTATATTTTGGATTTAATTCGAAAATTATTTATAATGGGAATTTGTGTAATTTGAACTTAATTAGAAAATTAATTAAAATTGTACAAAGTAGTTTGATCAAATCTCTAAAAGTCTTAGATGTTTGGTCTAAGAAATCCAAAAACCAAATCAAAATGCTCCAAATTATTTGTGTGTTGTATGGTAAACAAATTGAGTTTTATTTTTTCTTGGAAAATGGCCGAAGTGTGGAATTAACAAATTCTAATTGTTGAAATAATTGAAATGATTGACATATTTATTAAATATGCGTGACGCTAGCGATCAATTATTGACATCATATTTACAAAACTCAAAAACTGACCATTTCATCATTAAACGTGTACAAATAATAAAATACAAAATGCGTATAATAAGTGAAAATACGTATGTGTATTATTTAATAAATTTTCTTAAAATGGCTTGACAAAAAGGGCATTTTTTATAATTTTCATTTAAATTATTTTTTAAATATGTCAAAAACACGTAAATTTTATATGAATTATTAAAAATGTATCAAAATAACATGTATTATAAATTTGTATAGTACATGTGTATTATACGTATAAGTATATTGGAGCTTTTAAAAACATGCTATTTAATGAATTCTCATGCATTAAGCAAGGGGCTTGTTAAGCTATATCAAATGATTATACAAATACTGTAAATCTTGTATATTGAATCAAGAACAGAGAAGATAGAGAGAGACTAGAGAGAGAAGCTAGAGAGAGAGAAGAACAATATGATATATTTCTTAGTAAGTAATTACATGAAGAGTTCTTATATATGCAGTAACTAACTACCTACTACATTAAGATTATGATAAGTGTCACAATCTAAAGCACTATACTCTAACATCCCCCTCAAGATCATGCTTTGAGGAACCAAGCATGAGGTTGCAGCAATGAGTCCGAAATAGAGGACCACTCAATCCCTTTGTAAGAATATTAGCAAACTGCTCTTGAGAGGACACAAACTGCACTGATATTTGTTTTTGTGATACCCTTTCGCGAACAAAATGCACGTCTACTTCAATATGCTTGGTTTTCTGATGCTAAATAGGGTTGAAAGATAAGGCAATTGTCGACAGATTATCACAAAATAGGACAGGCACACTGGATAGTGGAATGTGCAGAAAGGCTAATAACTGTTTGATCCAATCCAACTCAGCTGATGTAAATGACAAAACTCGATATTCAGCTTCTGTCGACAATCGAGAAACAGTTTGTTGTTTCTTAGAGGACCACGAAATCGGATTGTTACCCAAAAATACCACTAAATCCGTGGTAGATCGCCTCTCATTCAAGTCCCCTGCCCAATTAGCATCACTAAAGTTTTCAACTGCAAATCTCCTCGAGTATATGAAATACCAAACTGCATGGTTCCCTTTAGATATCGTAAGATACGTTTGACTGCAATAAAATGAGAAACCATTGGATTCTGCATAAACTGACAGACTTGATGCACAGAAAATGCAATGTCAGGCTGTGTGAAAGTTAAATATTAGAGAGCCCCTACAATTCTTCGATACAACTTAGGATTTGAATAAGGTTC
Organism: Crataegus laevigata; assembly: GCA_963580275.1. Taxonomy (NCBI): domain Eukaryota; kingdom Viridiplantae; phylum Streptophyta; class Magnoliopsida; order Rosales; family Rosaceae; genus Crataegus; species Crataegus laevigata. The sequence goes on from OY756949.1 coordinate 2,008,406, forward strand.
CCCATCCTCTTTAAGTAACCTGTTGTAAGGAAGACATGGTGTATCACACGGTTTGGCTTCAAGCATTTCAGATTTAACCAACAAATCCTCAACATATTTGGTTTGTGACAGAAACAAACTAGTTGCAGTTTTAGTGATTTGAATCCCTAAGAAATAGTGGAGCAACCCTAAGTCCTTGATATTAAACTCAGTAGTAAAGGCATTAATAACATGTGTAATTGCACCAGAAGCACTACCAGTTATAATTATGTCATCCACATAAAGAAGCAGCACCAGAATGTCATGACCAACATGCTTAACAAATAGAGATGAGTCAGAATATGTGTTTTCAAAGCCCAAAGAAGGAAGAAACTGAGTAAATCTTTCATTACAGGCCCGATGAACCTGCTTGAGACCATATAGGGATTTATGCAGCTTACACACTAGATGAGGATGATTTAGATCTTCAAACCCAGGAGGTTGAGACATGTAGACCTCCTCTTGTAAGATTCCATGCAGAAATGTATTTTTAACATCTAATTGGCGAAGAGACTAATTAAAATGTGCAGCAAGAGCAAGAACTAACCTGACTGTGGTAGGTTTTACCACAGGGCTAAAAGTCTCCCCATAATCCAATCCAGGTTCTTGACTAAAACCCTTAGCAACTAACCGTGCTTTGTGTCTGGCAATAGACCCATCTGAATGTCTTTTAATCTTAAAAATCCATTTACATCCAACCAGGTTCTTGTTTGGGGGTAATGGAACTAGACTCCAAGTGCCTTGAGCATGTAAAGCATTAACTTCTTCTTTCATGGCTACCAACTACTTAGGAACTTTAATTGCAGACTTGTAGCTAACTGGTTCAACCAAAGACAGATCAGTTCCCCCAAAATCCTGAACACTGGCTAAGAGAGCCTTCTTTTTGAAAATCCCACTCTTGCTTCTAGTTTGCATGTGATGCAAATTGAGTGGTGGAATAGAAAAAACTACTTGCAAAGAATTAGGATTTAAATCAGGTGTTTCTGATCCAGAAGTAAAACTTATGTCAGGTGCCACAGGGATCTGAGAAAAGACTTGAATTGGAGCAGTAATGGACTGAGAACCTGGAGAAACTGCAGATAAATTTGAGGCAGAAGGTATGACTGGAGGTGATACAGGTATATGTGATGAGACAAGGATAGAGATATTAAAAGATTGATGAGGGGAATCTGGGATAAATGGGACAACTCTATTATCTGGAGTAACTATAGGCACATGACAGTTGAAACTTTGACAAACTTGGGATGATGTAACTGTGTTGGCAGAAGTAGTCAATAATTTTGTGTAGGGAAAATGTTGTTCATAAAAAATAACATGCCTAGAAACAAACACTTTCTTTGTGGACACATGATAACACAAATAGCCTTTATATTTTGTGGCATACCCAAGAAACACACACTTTGTTGTTTTGGCTTGAAGTTTGGTACTATTATATGGTTTGAGTAGAGGAAAACAAGCACATCCAAAAATTTGAAGATGTGTAAGAACTGGATATGTCCCAAATAACATCTCAAAAGGAGATTTGTTATGAAGAACAACAGTAGGCATTCCATTGATTAAATAGATAGCTGTTTGACAAGCATAGGACCAGAACTGAGATGGCAATTTGGCTGTTTGTAATAAGGTGATAGTGGTTTCAATGACATGCCTATGCTTCCTCTTAGCTACCCCATTCTGTTCAAGGGTATATGGACAAGATATGTGATGTAAAATGCCCTTTGCAAGAAGAAATTTTTTCAATCTATTGCTGGTATACTCCCCCCCCCAAAAAAAATCAGATTGAAGAATTTTAATTGTGGCAGAAAATTGAGTAACAACAAAAGAATAAAATGCAACAAAGGTAGAAAACAAATCAGACTTGTTGATTAATGGAAAAATCCAGCAATATTTGGTACATTCATCTACAAAGATGGTGTAGTATTTATAACCATCAACTGATATACATGGTGCAGGACCCCACAAATCAGTATGAATAGTTTCAAAAGGAATGACAGACTTATTGACATGCTGTGGAAAAGGTAGTTTGCTAAATTTCCCTTCAAGACAAGTATGACAGAGCATAGGTAATGAGGTTTTAAGGACAGGGACATTAGCTTTATTCAACATCAGAGAAACAACATTATTGATGGGATAACCTAACCTATGGTGCCACAGATTAGATTGAACAAGTTGTCCAAGAAATGCCTTAGCTTGATAAGCCTTGTGAGAATTTGAAGTTGACAAGGAGTGGATAGGGTACATCCCATTACTGCACAAGCCTCTGTAAAGGATCCTCTATGTGGCTTTGTCTTGAATCCAAAAACAAAAGGCATTAAATATAAGCCAGCAATTATTATCAAGGCAAATTCGATGTACTGACAACAAATTCTGAGTTAATTGAGGGACATAGAGCACATAGTTCAATTTGATTGGAGAAACTGATGTATGAATAATAGAATGACCAACATGAGATACTCTCAAACCTTCCCCATTTGCAGTGTGAATTGTTTCATTGGTAGGATATGGTGAGGCCAGTGACAGATTAGTCAAATATGTTGTCATATGATTAGTAGCACTGGAATCAGTGAGAATTAAGCACTGTATGCATGGCTTACATAGGAGGTTGCGGGGCATGATACTGAGAAGATTGGAATGAAGAAGGCTGATGAGAAGCTGGATATGAATTGTACTGCACATTCGGTGGTTACATAGGATAGGAGGACTGTGGAGAATAAGAGGCAGTGGTATGCATCCCAATGTAGTTTGGACCCTGATCATTGTAGAAGCAATACCAAGTGGTATGATTATTTCGACCACAGATGTGACATTTGTTTTTCTCATGTGAAGAGGTTCCACAGAATGGGGCAGTGTGTCCTTCAGAATTGCACAACTGACATATTTGAATCATAGGAGCAGAAGGCCTGCCAAACTGTTGACCAGGTGATTGGCCAAGAACTCCAGGAGTAGGTTGGGGAAGTACATGTGCTATAGGAGAAAACACTGGTTGAGAATTATAAAATTTCGAGCCTTGATTGAATCGACCTTTACCCTTGTTTTTGTTCCCATGATAAGGTTTAAAACCTCCAGTAGCCACCTGAGATTGACCATGATTACGAGAGAAACCCTGAGACTGAAAAGAAGGCCCTTTGGGGTAAGTGGAACCTGTATTAGTAACCATAGCTGTTAGAAGAGGAGTATTAACAGAATTGTCAACAATGATTTCCTCTGCAAGTAACTAGGATCGAAAATCTTTCATTGAAATCACACTTTCACACCCCCTTAGCACACATCTGAAGGTGTTATACTTAGCAGGTAATCCATTCAAAGCAAGAATGACAATGTCTTCATCCGCAAAATATACCCCAGCAGCAGAAAGATAATATCTAGCTTCCTTAATCCAGTGAAGATATTGAGAAACCGAATCCGAACCCTTTTTAATTGTTTGCAAATTGGATTTCAACTGAGAGATGCTAGTCCAAGATACAGTAGAAAATTGTTCTTGTAACCTAATCCACAAATCCCTGGAACTAGTACTACCAATCGCACAAGACATATCAATAGGTGACAAAGTAGCAGTAATCAATTACATAAGAGCTTTATCATGCATTTTCCATACTATGTATTCATCAGTCTGAGAAGAAGAAGTGATACCAAAGTCACCGGAGTTCGAAGCATGTGGAGATGGACAGGCGATCGAACCATTAACATACCCCATTATTCCATTGCTTTCAAGAAAAAGTTGCATCTGAAAGTGCCAATTGAGGTAGTTTGTATCATCAAGCTTGACATTGATAGACGTATAAATGGAGGAAATAAGGCCCGTAATTGGAGATTGAAGCAATTGGAGTTGCGAAGCATTCACCATCGTGATTGCAAGATCAACTTGTGAGTGAGACAATACAACAAACACTAGGTGTGCAAATTTCAGAAAGTACCGATCAAGAATCGAAGATCGACACGAAACCCTAGAAATTTCAGAAATAAAAAAGTGGAGAAGACGAAGGGTCGAACTGGAGAAAGAAATCCAATCCGAATCAGAGAATGCGGAAGCAACAGAAGATCGAGTTTTCATGCGTAAGCAACAATGGCGATGGATACCATATTAAGCTATATCAAATGATTATACAAATACTGTAAATCTTGTATATTGAATCAAGAACAGAGAAGAGAGAAGGAGACTAGAGAGAGAAGCTAGAGAGAGAAGAACAATCTGATATATTTCTTAGTGAGTAAGTAATTACACGAAGAGTTCTTATATATGCAGTAACTAACTACCTACTGCATTAAGATTATGACAAGTGTCACAATCTAAAGCACTATACTCTAACAGGGCTTACCCGAGGTTAGAGAGAAGAGACAAAAAAAATAAAGAGCTACTTTAGTGAGATTTTATACACCAACATTATGTTTAGATGAAGAAATTTAAGATTACTAAGAAATTTCAAAATGACGGAAATTGAAGTGACTGGATTTAATTTTCAAGAATTTGTGAATTTTCTTGTTTGTTAACCTAAAATAACAATGAAATTGAATACATAATTTGTTATTTTTAAACTCTCAATCATAGAAATTGAGAAATGACAGTTATTTACATGAAATTTAAACTTGGGAATTAGAGGTCCCAAATTCCAAGTTTTTTTTTCCACACGGAAATTCTAAATCTCTATGATTATGAATCCAAACAATAGAATTGGTGGATGTCAATTTATAAATCCTGACTTTTATCCAAATTTCAAGTTTAATTCCCTCATCCAAACATAGTTTAAAGTGAGAGTTAATTATTTCACATTTATTATTTCAGATAACGAAAGAAACTACTGTTGTTTACCCCGAATATAAAATATTTCATTGTATGAACAAGGACAAAAAACAATACAGCTCCAATTATTCGTCATATTATAGCATCTCTCTTGTATGACATAATTAACAATGGAGCCTGATAAGGTGCGAAGTAAATTGTCCCCTTCTTCAATACCACATGATCATTTCCTGAACTGTATAGGTCCATCGCGCCCGGATATAAATCACACTTGTCGAACAAATATTTGTCCAGTACCGCAGCCACAATGAGATCGGGATCTTTATATTTGAAAACTGTTTTCAAAATACATTGGATTAGTAAACAAACTAGCTAATAAAAAAAATAGTAATATGCGCGAGCACGCATAGATGGAATAAACTTGGGGAATCGGATGCATGAACAGGAATTGAAAAGAAAACCGAAGTGCCAATAATTTTACCCAAAACATCTCCAGCCTTGAACTTCTTGCCCTCGGTCCACTGGGTTAAGTTAGCATCAGGGCTCCATCTTTTCTCATCCCCCATTAATTATATATTCTTTTCCATCAACTTGTTCGCATTGGAGCAGCAAACAGCTGACAAAAATGCCGATTCCAATCACCAAAATTTTGTTCATTCCAACTGCCATTGATCTTTGATTGATCCACAAACAAACTATATATGTAACCTTAGCCTTTCACTATCAACTGCAAATACAATACTACATTACAAATCTATTTACATATACAGCATTGAGCCTATTACGAATTCAATTCGTACGTTTTGATTTGCTTCTTCAAATGTCATATGATATTTCCATAACTAATTATCACATTTATTCAATAATTATTATTGAAAATATATATTCCTTATTCATCAATGCTTGTGTATTTCAACTCATGATCGGGATCAATTTTTGAAATCACATTAATTCGTGATGGTTTTGTACCATTTTAGAGATATCATTGAATGGTGGATGACCCATTTAAAATTTTGTAATGATTTTATACCATTTAATTTTGCATCAAGTACTTGACCGTTGCCAATGCCGAAATTGGTTTCTCGTGAGACGCCATCTGGTGCCACTCGTAAGGGGGCTGTAAACACGAAAATTTCCTGAAGGAACAAGAACACGTGTACAAAATAATATTTGTTATTTGATGAATTTTGGGTTACAATCTCTATTTGTTCCTCTGATTCTATCTCCGTAAGATATGGATTTCGTTGATGGGCTGTTGATCCAAAGGGCCGTCGGGCTTGATCCTTGGATGAACAGTGATGTGGATTTGTTTGTGTTGATCTGAAGGGGCTGCTTTGGCGCTTGATCCTTGGATGAACAGTGATGTTCTTCAGAGGTTGGATGATGAATGTAGAACGATGAACGATGAACGATGGATGAGCTTCAAGGGGCTTTGAGCTTGATTCTTGAAGGATGAATGTATTGATTCCAAGGGCCGTCGGGGCTTGATCTTGGAAGGTGGATGAATGTTGCTTCAAGGGCCGTCGGGGCTTGATCTTGAAGAAGATGGATGAACGATGAACGATGAACGATGAATGGATCTTCAAGGGCTTCTGGACTTGATCTTGAAGAACAGTTGTGTTGATCCAAGGGGCCGTCGGGGCTTGATCTTGGAAGGTGGATGAATGTTGCTTCAAGGGCCGTCGGGGCTTGATCTTGAAGAAGATGGATGAACGATGAACGATGAACGATGAATGGATCTTCAAGGGCTTCTGGACTTGATCTTGAAGAACAGTTGTGTTGATCCAAGGGGCCGTCGGGGCTTTGATCTTGGATTAAGAATCGGCACGTGACCAAGGTGCTTGTTGATTCTTCAAAGGTTTTGGCAAAGTTTCTTCAAGGGCCGTTGGGGCTTGATCTCGAAGAACGATGAACGATGAACGAAGAACGAAGAACGAAGAACGAACTTCCAGAGAATTCTCTTCCAATTTGGGAGTAGAGAAATGTATTTGTGAATTGGTGAATTAAAATGAATGAAATTGGCTTCTATTTATAGAATTTTCCAAGGCCTAATTTTGAATATAATATCCCAGATGAAATAAGTCGTCTCTGCCAGGTGTTGACACGTGTCCTGTTTGACAGCTTTTCGGACTCTTTTCGAATTTTCGTTGAATCACACACTATGTGTACAATTTATGTAATACATGAGTGTTAAAATTTTGACCATCGGTCAACATTTTATTTATCGAATTTTCACTGTCTACAAATGCCCCCACTTCAAAGCGTGTCGTATACATGTGCTTGTCACGTGTAGAAGACGTGTTTTTGAAGTCCCTTAATGTAGACGTCGATCCGAGGGTCGTTTGAGGCTTGATCTTGGATTGGACTGAGACTATATTCAACTTTACTGGGGGGAATCGGCACGTGTATTTGTTGTGCTTGTTGACTTTCCACAGCTTTCATCTTGAACTGGTTTTGATTCAAGGGTGATGGACACCTGATCTTGAATCGAATTTGTAATTTCTCCAAGGGCCGTTGAGGCTTGATCTTGAAGGTTGATTCAGGGGTGTTGGACACTTGATCTTGAATCGGGTCTTGATTTTCTCCAAGGGCCGTTGCGGCTTGATCTTGAAGGTTGATTCAAGCGTGTTGGACACTTAATCTTGAATCGGGTCTTGATTTCTCCAAGGGCCGTTGCGGCTTGATCTTGAAGGTTGATTCAGCACGTTGTCTCCACATGTTTCAAGTAATCGGATCTTCATGCAGGTCTGGCATCTTCTTTTGCAGTATTTTTCTCTAATGCAAAAATTCCCATGAAAGCAATTGGAGATGCCTCTCCAAAACATTCAATGTGGAGATTAGCTATGCTGCAAAAATTCCCATGAAAGCATCAGAACATCACTTCTCAGCGACTCATCATGTTTTCCAGCTTCCAACATTAGTTGAAGATGACTGCTCGTGAGCAACGCTAGGTAAGCAATCAGGGAAGGGTTCCAGACAATCAGTCCCAGATCGGAAGCTTGACTCCAAGTGGCGGCTGATAGCTCTCTTTCTCTTTGTCCCGTAGGCAAGAGCAAGGGTAAAGGAAAAGCATGCCATGAGATATCTTTGCCTTCGACCCTGCTGATATGAGATACTTTGGCTTTTGAAGAAGTACAAGTTGATTTTTGAACTGGGTTTGGGAGCCTTTTTACTTGCAAGCGATCCTCAGCTTAGTTGAGGATGAATCAGCACGTTGTCTCCACATGCTTCAAGTAGTCCGGTCTCCACGCAGGTGTGCATCTTCTTGAACTCTTGGATCATCTCAGACTCTGCCTTCACCTGGATGAAACTCAGACTCCTCCTGCTTCGTCTGTGAGGTACTTTTGCTTTTGAAGAAGCACCTCAACACAGGTTTATTTTTGAAGTGGGCTGGGAGGGGTCTGAGATGAGTACTCGAGAGCAAGACTAGGTAAGCAATCAGGATCTCACTTTCTCCACGTTCCTCAGATGAAGGTGAGGAGAAAGCGTAATATGAGATACTTTTGCTTTTAACCTTTTTAATATGAAATATTTTTGCTTTGGATGATTTGTTTTCTGGGGTGTTCCAAGGGATGAAGAACACTGAGTGACTCGAAAGGTTTCTTTGAGAATACATTCTCGGAGATGAAGAGATGAAGAGAATGTGTGAGGTTGAGAGGGTGTGCCTTTGCTGTGGAAGGCGAAGGTAGAACTTATAGAATTTTTTTTTTTCCTTCTCAACCGGAACTATTCTTGCACTATTTGTCGGCAGCCGGTGATGGATGAACAGTACCAGTTACGCGCTTTCTGACACAGCCGTCCGTAATTTCCGCGAAGCTGACTGCGCATGCGACGAGTGACGACACGTCTGGAATGATGATGTTTTGAAAACCGGGGTTCAAATCCGGGTTCGGCTCGTGGTTTTTGCAACGCTCCAAACTGCATGCGACGCATGTGACGAGTGATGACAAACTGGAAAAGCTGATGCCACGTGATTTCTGAGTCAAGCCCAGCTTTTGATAGAGGAACGGCTCTTTTGAGACAGAAATCCGGCCTTTGAGAAAGAAGCGTCCAGCTTTTCCGATTTGCGTGAGAACGTTTCTTCGATCTCTGAGGAGCGGGCGCTCTTTGATTTGCTTCTTTTTATAGAGGCATGAATTTTGTTTCACCTCACACTTGAACTCCTTTCCTCAAACACTTCCTTCTGCAGCAATCTTAATCTTTCTGAATTCTTTTCTTCCTCGACCCCCTCTAAAATGTCTTGCCCTTCCGACCGTCGCCTTAACTTGAACGTCGGAGAAGATGATGACTTGTCTTCTCCAGACAATATTTGGCGTCCGTCCTTCATATCTCCCAATGGTCCTCTTACAATTGGGGACACAATGATGAGGAATGAAATAACCGCTACGGTGGTTGCTCGAAATCTCCTCACTCCAAGGGACAATAGGATGCTTTCCAGGCGGTCAGACGAGCTGGCTGTTCAGGAATCTCTAGCCCTCAGCGTCCAAAGTGCAGGCTCAGTTTCAAACATGGGCCAGCGCCTTCTTGCCCGGTCTCGTCAGGTGGAGTCGCTGATGGCTGAGGTGGCTAGTCTCCGGCAAGAAGTCAGAAGTCTCAGGTATGAGAACAAGGAGTTGCACCTGCTTGCAACTAGTTACTCGACCAGCATGAAGAGGAAGCTGGACCAGCTGCAGGAGTCGGACGGTCGGATCCAGAGTGACCATGAAAGGTTCATGGCGTTACTCCCGAGGTTTATGTTGCCTTCATCCTCCGGAGTTGCACCAAGCGTTCCGGCTCCGGAGATTCCAACTCTGGCTCTTCGTCTTCCCGGAGCTCCGTCGACTTCTGAGGCACCACCTGATCGTCCTTGAATATTTCCTGCTTGTAATTTTGATTTGACTTTTTTTTTTTTGTGGCATGTAGAGTGCCAATTTGTGTAATTTTCCAGAGAAATAAAAAAAAAATGGACTTTTATCGCTTTTCTCTTTTCTCTCTTTTTTGCTACACATATACAATATACATAAATATGTATATACGTCATATGCATACACATGCATTTTCAAAACTTTTTTTTTTTTTTTTTTTTTTTTTCGGACATATGGGCCTTCCCTCCACATAATATTCCAGCCCACCATTTTGGGCCCTTTTTTTTTTTTTTTTTTTTTTTTTTTTTTTTTTTTTTTTTTTTTTGGACATGTGGGCCTTCACCCTCCACATAATTTTCTAGCCCACTATTTTGGGCTTGCCGACACTTTGCTTCTTTTTTTTTTTTTTTTTTTTTTTGGACATGTGGGCCTTCACCCTCCACATAATTTTCTAGCCCACTATTTTGGGCTTGCCGACACTTTGCTTCTTCTTTTTTTTTTTTTTTTTTTTTTTTTTTTTTTGGACATCATCATTTCACAAGCTTTCATCATTTTTTTTTTTTTTTAATAATTTTTTTAATATAATAATAATAATAATTATTATATATATGTATATATATATATATATATTTTTTTCTTTATGGTTTTTTTTTCTCTGGTGCAATCCGCACCATTTCAAACCCCCCCCCCTTTTTTTTTTTTTTTTTTTTTATTTTTTTTTTTTATACATATATTAATATACTTTTTTATGGTGAGTGCTCCACTAAAAAAAAATTATATATTTATATTTTTTATATATATTTTTTTTTCAACTTTCGGTAGATGCACACCCAAAACGTTTTATATATGTATATTTTTTTATTTTTTATTTTTTATTTCTTTATATATATATATTTTTTAATGATGCACTTACTTTTTTTATATATTTTTTTATTTTTAGTGCTGCACTATATATATTTTATTTTTTATTTTTTTATTTTTTTTATTTTCTTGTTACCCTACTATCAATATTTTATTCTTTTATTAATCCTATATATATGTGTGTGTGTGCTGAAGACGAAGACAAGCAAGCATTTACAGATGTGGAGTGTTTGACCATTTGAGGGGTAAAACACACACTGTAACTTTTTGTTTTTGTCTCTTTTTTTTTTTTTTTTTTTTTTTTTTTTTTTTGGCCTGGGCCTTTGGCTCATATTTGGGCCGGTTTTTTTTTTTTTTTTTTTTTCTTTTTAGGCCTCATACATACATGCATGTATAACATAATGTGTGTACCCCCCACTGATGGACTTCTTTGTTGTGATGTCAGGGATTACGTAAACAATTTTGTAGAGGCATAACATGATGTCGGGATACCCATGAAGCTTTTGGAAGTGGAGTGAAAGATGGTGTACTTTGTGCTCTTTGCTGCCAAGTGCTTGCGCGAGAGACTGCGCCGGAGTTCCGTCGTGTAGTGCCTTTTGATTACAGTATTCCCTCGGTTGGTGCGCTGCCGTGTGGTGCTGTACAAGAGGCTGCACTGGGGCTTCGTTGCGTATTGTCTTTTGGTCGCAATTTTCCCTCGGTGGTGGTGTTGCCGTGCGATGCAAGAAACTGCTTGCGTAGTCGCTGCGGGGTTTCGTAGTGTGACTACGTGGCATTTTGGTTTCTTTGCTACCGTAACGTGCCCTGAAGGACCGTCTTGTAGCTGCCCTTTTTAGCGTGCTTGCTGCCCTGTCGTCGCTGCACTATTCACCGCACGCCATCGTACTGTCCGCCGCCGTTGCCGTTTGGAGCTTGTGCGAGAGATTACACCGGGGTTCCGTTGTGTAGTACCTTTTGATCACATTTTCCCTCGGCAGTGTGCTGCCGTGTGGTATTGTGCAAGAGGTTACACCGAGACTTCGTTGTGTAATGCTTCTTGGTCACATCTTTCTTCGGAGGTGACGTTGCCGTGCACATCGACTTTGCCGCTTGCCGTGACTTTGTCATTGTCATCCTTCAATGTTCACGAGATTTCTCTCGCATCTTTGTAACCAGCTTTGCGCCCACATCCTTCCTTTAAAGAAATGAAGTATTTACATTGATGATGTGACTGTACTTGAAGTTTTGAAGTTCCAAGTTGCCTACGTACCCTTCCAATGAAAGGGATCAAGTCAAAACGTAGTTCAAAATACATGCATATTTTTTTGGTATTTTCTTTTGGTGCCGTTTTGCAGTTTTAACTCGTACAGGCAAGGAGTGTTGATTGTTGCCTTTTATGCTCGTGCAAGCCAAGAGCATTGGTGTCGCCTTTTATGCTCGTGCAAGCCAGGAGCGTTGGTGTTGCCTTTTATGCTCGTGCAGACCAGGAGCGTTGTTGCCATGCAGTTTGGGCTCGTGCCGGCAAGGAGCCTTCGTTCATGCAGTTTAAGCTCGTACGAACAAGGAGCATGGTGTCTTGCAGTTTAGGCTCTTGCAGACAAGGAGCATGGTGTCTTGCAGTTTTAGCTCATGCAGACAAGGAGCATGGTGTCTTGCAGTTTCAGCTCTTGCAGACAAGGAGCATGGTGTCTTGCAGTTTCAGCTCTTGCAGACAAGGAGCAGCACATGAATTTGTCAAGCCATTTTGGAGAAGCGTTCCTTGCAATCTTTGTAGCAAGGAGCTTTGACCGGGTGTTTGAAGAAATCTTCCGGGAGGAAATCACGCATCGTGATGGGGATGGGTGATCTTTGTGTTGAATTTCCATCATCTTCAACAATTTCCCGTTGCTTTGGAGATTGGCAAAAGCTGCTTTGCCCCCTTTCCGGTTGGTGGACTTGTGGTGGAGGCGTAGGCTTCGTGTTCCTTTTCTTTGGAGCAACATGAATCCATCCTTCAGCTTTGCTTGATTCGGAGCATGCCCCCAGCGGTGGCGATGAAGACTTTGAATCAAATGTTCCGGAAGTGACAGTGGTATAATTTGTCTTTACCTCGTCGTCGAGATCCAGCTCGATGATCCCTTGCTGGGCCAGCTTTACGATGAGATCTTTCAGCACGAAGCATTTTTCTGTTGGATGGCTGACGAAGCGGTGGTACTTACAGTACCTTGGGTTGTCGGTGCGATTTATTTCTTCCGGCCATCGGCATTCGGGTAAATTGATCACCTTCTTCTCCAATAGGTCATCCAGCATTGCGGCCACGTCGGAGTCCGGAAAAGGATATATCTTCTGCTCTAGTTCCCTCAAGGTGCTTTTGTACTTGTCTTGAGTGCTAGAAGGCTCTCCTTTCTTTATCTCCCTTGTTTTATACTTGGACGGGATTTTGACGGGCGCTGATGAGATTTTGGTAGGGGCGGTGCTAATGGTAAAAGCTTCCTTAGCGGGCTTCTTCCCAGTCTCGTCCACCTTCGGAGCAAACACTTTCTCTTTGAAGTTGGTGGTTGGCTCCCTTCTTCCATGGTTGGCGATGCTTAACTCCATGTCATGGGCGCGGGTTGCTAGCTCTTCGAAGGTCTGCGGTTTGATGCCTTGGAGGATGTAGTGCAATCCCCATTGCATGCCTTGGATGCACATCTCGATCGAAGAGCGCTCTAAGAGTCTATCTTTGCAGTCGAGGCTAAGGGTGCGCCATCGGTTGATGTAGTCCACAACTGGCTCATCTTTCCATTGCTTTGTGCTTGTCAGCTCCAGCATGCTGACTGTGCGGCGAGTGCTGTAGAAGCGGTTGAGGAATTCCCTTTCAAGCTGATCCCAGCTGTTGATGGATTCGGGCTCAAGATCGGTGTACCAATCAAAGGCGTTACTTTTCAGCGAGCGCACGAACTGTTTGGCAAGGTAGTCCCCTTCAGTGCCCGCATTGTTGCAAGTTTCAACGAAGTGGGCGATGTGCTGTTTCGGGTTCCCCCTTCCATCGAACTGCATGAATTTGGGTGGTTGATATCCCCTTGGCATCTTCAGGGCATCAATCTTTTTAGAGTAAGGCTTGGAGTACAACTCGGAGGTATTTGAGCTCCCTTGGTACTGTGCCTTGACTGTGTTGGCGATCATCTCTTGCAACTGCTTGATTGAGAGAGATCCCATGAGCGGTGCTGCTTGGTCTGGCTTTAGGTTTTCTTCCACTTTCTCCAATGGAGGCTCTTCTTCTTCGTCACCACCTTTCTTAGGGCTGGAGCCGGATCCTTCATCATGCCTTGCCCCCAATTTGCTCACGAGCATAGCAATCTTCAAGTCTTTTTCTTCGAGGGTCTTCGTCATCATTGCAAACATCTCCTTCATCTGAATCAGTTGTTCTTCGATGGAGGTGGCGCCCTTGTCTGAAGCCATTGCGCTTGAAGTGTGCTTTAGATTTCTTGAACGGAGAAAGAGATGAGAGGTAGAGAATGTCCCACTGGGCGTGCCAAATTTGTAAACACGAAAATTTCCTGAAGGAACAAGAACACGTGTACAAAATAATATTTGTTATTTGATGAATTTTGGGTTACAATCTCTATTTGTTCCTCTGATTCTATCTCCGTAAGATATGGATTTCGTTGATGGGCTGTTGATCCAAAGGGCCGTCGGGCTTGATCCTTGGATGAACAGTGATGTGGATTTGTTTGTGTTGATCTGAAGGGGCTGCTTTGGCGCTTGATCCTTGGATGAACAGTGATGTTCTTCAGAGGTTGGATGATGAATGTAGAACGATGAACGATGAACGATGGATGAGCTTCAAGGGGCTTTGAGCTTGATTCTTGAAGGATGAATGTATTGATTCCAAGGGCCGTCGGGGCTTGATCTTGGAAGGTGGATGAATGTTGCTTCAAGGGCCGTCGGGGCTTGATCTTGAAGAAGATGGATGAACGATGAACGATGAACGATGAATGGATCTTCAAGGGCTTCTGGACTTGATCTTGAAGAACAGTTGTGTTGATCCAAGGGGCCGTCGGGGCTTGATCTTGGAAGGTGGATGAATGTTGCTTCAAGGGCCGTCGGGGCTTGATCTTGAAGAAGATGGATGAACGATGAACGATGAACGATGAATGGATCTTCAAGGGCTTCTGGACTTGATCTTGAAGAACAGTTGTGTTGATCCAAGGGGCCGTCGGGGCTTTGATCTTGGATTAAGAATCGGCACGTGACCAAGGTGCTTGTTGATTCTTCAAAGGTTTTGGCAAAGTTTCTTCAAGGGCCGTTGGGGCTTGATCTCGAAGAACGATGAACGATGAACGAAGAACGAAGAACGAAGAACGAACTTCCAGAGAATTCTCTTCCAATTTGGGAGTAGAGAAATGTATTTGTGAATTGGTGAATTAAAATGAATGAAATTGGCTTCTATTTATAGAATTTTCCAAGGCCTAATTTTGAATATAATATCCCAGATGAAATAAGTCGTCTCTGCCAGGTGTTGACACGTGTCCTGTTTGACAGCTTTTCGGACTCTTTTCGAATTTTCGTTGAATCACACACTATGTGTACAATTTATGTAATACATGAGTGTTAAAATTTTGACCATCGGTCAACATTTTATTTATCGAATTTTCACTGTCTACAGGGGCGTTTTGGAAAATAGATTCTCACATATCGGCAATTGTGTTTTCTTGTAATTCATTTAGCAAAACATATTGTATGAAATTTTTTGTTCACTTCGACTCGAATATCAACATAAACCGTAACATGAATAAAATGTGTACTCATGATTCCAAATGAGCAAAACTCCAATAGAATAGAAGAAAACTCATAAAGAGTCTCGTTTTGAGAGAGCTCCTCCGCATTCCTTCTCCATTTTTCAGTCCACCCGACAATGCTAAAATGGGGGCCTCTTCATATCACGTGCCACCATGTGATTGAAGCACAATTTACAAAACTAAGATAAGCAGGAAAGAATGATATGATCAGGCAATAATTTTTTGGCACGCGTACCTTTTCATTTCCCATGCAAAATACTATATTGGTCTATATCGATCCATCTACCTTGTACAAACTTGTTTGCTCAATTATTGTTGTGTGACGACGAGCTCTTAGAATAAGTCCAATTCTACCCAATTTATTGAGGTAAATAAGCAAAAATTCTTCAAAAAGAATATAAACATGTCTCCAACATGTGACTTAAAGTCAGGCAATTGAATCGCATGAGCTTGATGGACTTGTCGTTCAGGCTTGAGCTCGCTCAATTGCCCGACTTTAAGTCACATGATGAACCGCTGGAGCCATTTTTCTCTTTTTTTCGATGTTTTTTGCCTATTTATTTGACAAATTGGGGAGGACTGGACTTGCTCTTATTAGTATTATAGTCCACTGTTAAGATTGGGCGAGGTGGGAGGTAGGAGACAAAAATGGAGATAATGTTTGAAAAGGACAGCACGTGTAGGTGGTGGGAAGTCTCACAAAATATCAGCGTCTATTTCTCCCGTGGTTCAAACGGCGTCGCTTTCTACACTTTACACGACACCTACATATGGACGGTCATATATCTCTCTACTCAAAATTAAATAATCCTTAAACATTAGTATATTCTTATTTGTATTTATGCAACAGATCTCTTCCGGATCCATTATGTAGGAATTCTCAGCTGTACATCGTAAATCATACAGTTAGAAATTATTTTACTTTTATTTTTTTAAATTAAACACAAATAATACTTGATAAAAATTGATCGCATAATATACAATAAAACGACTTAAATGCAAAAATTCTTAAAATTCTCGCATAATAGATTCGAACATGATCTGTGTTCTTATTTATATACCCCTAGATTTTATTTTATTTTTCTCCTCGTGGGAGAAAACGTGGCAGTAGAGGGTCACTATCTGCCAAAATACAAAGAAGACTCACTATAAAGTAGTTGCAGAAGTTGCTGACTATGTCCGTGTTGGCCCCACGTGTACGTAACACAAAAATATCAATATCATAAAAATATTGATACGTAAATTTGTAAAAAAAAATGTATTAATATCGATATTTACGCTTTAGTTGAAAAATGTTAAAAATTAGTTCAAAACATAATAATTTAACATTAAATTTAAAAAAATATCATATAACAACTTGTCGATATTTAATTAATATGACCAAAATATCGATAAAATTTATCAATTTTAATTGAAATTTAAAAATTTCAGAACGAAGGCTAAAACTTCGTCTCCAGTCTTATCTTTTTAAATGTTTTCGTTATTTTCATAAAAATATAGGACTGTTTCAAATTCCGAGAGAATTGGAAAACCTACATACTCGATCACAGTGCCATATCTCTCACTCACCATTTCCGGTTGCCCAACTAGTCCACACTCACCCAAAACGCACAGCACCTCCATCGCCAACCCGGCATTCACTCTCTTCCTCTTGCCATTTTTGGCTCACTTCGATCACCTCCCATTTGGTCACGCCATCGTTAGACCAGGGGGAGTTGCATTTAAAGCTTTGAACCTTTTGGCATCTGGGGTTCTTCTCATTCTTTCTAATTTTACAGTTTCCCGATCCGGGAATTCCTGATTTCTGCTCTGATATTTTGGGTGCTTTTCCGTTTTTGATCCTGTGCATCTTTGTCGGGCTTTCCAGAAAAGTACTTTTATTTGCTGTTGCATAAAAAATCATTTTGGTCATATTTGAATCAGGATATCTGAAAAGTTGTGTGCTTTTTCGTTTCTGTGAACCATGGATTCGTGCTGTGCGACGTTGAGGGCCAATGGGTTCTTGGGGGAGAGTGTGAGGTTGGGTTCAAAGAGCAGAGATTTGAGTGCCCTTTTTCTCAAAAGCTCTAAATTTGAAAGCAGAGGTAGGAAGCTCAAACCTCCTGGTGTGGCTTACTCCATTTTTACAGATGTCAACAAGGAGACTGTGGTAAGTCTTTTGATCCTGTGTGTGTGTAATTGTTGTCCTTGTTTTCGAAACCGAAATCTTGGGATTTTGATGATTTGAGTTTTTTAGTAATCACTTTTGGCATTTGTGCTTTTGATTTCAGACGTTTCAGGCACCACTGTTTGAGACGACAAAAGCTGACCCTAAAAATGTGGCTTCTATAATTTTGGGTGGAGGTGTCGGAACTCGCCTCTTTCCTCTCACCAGCAAGAGAGCCAAGCCGGCTGTAAGAGATCAGTATTTGTTTGTCTTTCGTTTCAGTTAATCATATCGAAAAATGGTTTCTTGGAAAGGAAACAAACGATTGAAATTTCGTATCGAGTAGGAATTGTTGTTAATGAATGGAACTACATAGAATTTGGTGTTGAATTTTGCAATGTTATGTGATTTGCAGGTTCCGATTGGAGGGTGTTACAGGCTGATTGATATCCCAATGAGCAATTGCATTAACAGTGGCATTAAAAAGATATTCATATTAACGCAATATAACTCGTTTTCCCTCAATCGTCACCTTGCTCGTACTTATAATTTCGGGGATGGTATGAATTTCGGAGATGGATTTGTGGAGGTAATATGTTAGAATTTGTCTGTCGAACCACATTTGATCGTTGCAATTAGTGAAGAAAATATTTATTGAATTGAAGACTAATTTTTGGGAGCAATAGGTTTTGGCTGCCACTCAAACACCAGGAGAAGCTGGGAAGAGATGGTTCCAAGGAACAGCTGATGCTGTCAGGCAATTCATATGGGTCTTTGAGGTGGGTGCTCTCGATTTTACTAGTCGTTATCGAGAATTAGTTGGGAATAGACTGAAATCTTTTGGACCATCTGTGCAGGATGCAAAGAACAAAAATGTTGAGCATATACTGATATTGTCCGGCGATCATCTTTACAGGATGGACTATCTGGACTTTATACAGGTGCTTATCGCTTGCTGATGGAAAATTTTAATTTATTTTAGTTATAACCTTCCAAAAATCCAAATATCCTTCTTACCAATGGCCGTAATTCTTACAGAAACATATTGATACAAATGCCGACATTACAGTTTCATGTATACCCATGGATGAAAGGTACATTTTCGTTTCCTAATACGACTGTTTCAAACGTCCCTTGCAGATTGATATATGTTCAAAATAAAAATAAACACTGCTTCTATGTTCCACCTAGAAAATATGACTGACCGGTGCTTGTCTTTGTCGTGGATCTTATTTTTCTTGCAGCCGGGCATCAGATTACGGACTCATGAAAATAGACCAGTCAGGGCGTATAATCCAATTTGCTGAAAAACCAAAAGGCGCTGACCTAGAAGCAATGGTAGTTATAGCTGCTTATTTTGATTGTATTTTTGTGCTTTCCTCCTTTTTTTACTGGATTTACTGTAATCAAAGTACTTCCAATTATCGTTCCAGATGATGCGCCATAGCCTTCCCCTAATTTCATTTTTTGTCTGTGGCTTGTTTACCCACTGCAGCAAGTTGACACCACTGTTCTGGGGCTTTCTGATCGGGAGGCTATGAATTCTCCTTATATTGCATCGATGGGTGTTTATGTGTTCAGAACTGATGTCTTACTAAAGCTATTAAGGTGGAGCTATCCTTCTTGCAATGATTTTGGCTCCGAGATTATTCCATCAGCTGTGAAGGAGCACAACGTCCAGGTGAGATAGCTCTTTCGATAAAAGTTTTATCTCATCTTTTTTTTTTCTTCTTATAGTTCATCTTTGAATATTAATACAAGTAATTCCCAAAAATTGGTTTGTAATTGGTAACTGAGTGACTGAGTGATGGGATGCTCGTACATGATCAGGCATATCTATTCAATGACTACTGGGAGGATATCGGAACTGTAAAGTCTTTCTTCGATGCAAACTTGGCCCTCACAGAACAGGTTGGTAATACCTGCACTGAATCGTTCCTACTCTTCGATTGGATTCTTCCCCCGATGTGCATATGTGGGAACGATTACTGATTACATACTTTCTTTCCTGCAGCCTCCGAAGTTTGAATTCAATGATCCAAAGACACCTTTCTACACCTCTCCTAGATTCTTGCCACCTACAAAAGTTGAAGAATGCAGGGTACGATTGCAAGCTTAAATTACTATGTGATATTCGCCATGCCTTTCTGATCTCATTGCAAAGTGAATTTTGCAGATTATGGATGCAATTATTTCTCATGGTTGCTTCTTGCGAGAGTGTAGCGTTCAACACTCCATTGTAGGTGTTCGCTCTCGTCTAGAGTCCGGTGTAGAACTCAAGGTGAGCTACCCTTTTGTATGCATTGGTAACAACAGGCTACCAGATTCCAATCTGTCAATCTCGAACTCATTGTTATGTTATACATTTCAAACGGCAGTTGGAATTCGCTTGCAAACATAAGCATGCTGTTATCACGAGCGCTGACTACATTTGGTTATTTTAAATCGATGTTCAGGATACTATGATGATGGGTGCAGACTACTACCAAACGGAGGCTGAGATTGCATCTCTGCTAGCTCAAGGAAAGGTTCCAGTTGGTGTCGGAGAAAACACCAAAATCTGGTGAAATACCATTAGTTTCAGATTTCTGTTTAGTTCTGAATAGAATTCTCGCTCTTTTATACTGATCTTTCGTGCCATATCTCTTGAAGGAATTGCATAATCGACAAGAACGCCAAGATAGGAAGAAATGTGGTGATCACAAATGGCGATGTAAGTACTACTTTCGAAACTTGAAAGGAATAAAAAAGATCTGATCATCGTTGCACTAATTCTGATTTCAACATTGATGAACAAATTGCTTGGATTTCTCAGGGAGTAGAAGAAGCAGAGAAAGGGGACGAAGGATTTTACATAAGGTCGGGAATCACGGTCGTGTTGAAGAATGCAACGATTAAAGACGGAACTGTTATCTAAATCTAACAATTCGACTGCGAGGTACCTGTTCCGATCGAGCCACGGTGAATGGTACCTTGATGAAGTTTGTCTGTGGCTTTAACTTGATGTAGTAGCTGAAAAATGCTTGCTTCTGTAAATTAACATGCTTCTTTGATGTATGTAACTAAAACATTCTAGTTACTTAATAAGATCAATAAAGCTCTTTCTTTCGTTTATATCTCACGAACTACGTTTTGATTTTCCTTTTTTCTGGTATCACCGTCATATGATGATGCCACCACACGAGTAACTGAATGCGAGCTCAAGAATGGACTCAGAATAATTTTCTTGATAACACTGTCACGCGGTGTTGCCATTACACGCATGCGCCCGCGAGGTTGGCCGTTCATGTTGTGTTTGTATTACTTTTCAAAGAAACTTTGAATTAAACTCTTTCCTACTTCCCCTTCATATATTAAAAAAAAAAGGCATTTTAGCCAAAATGGTCTTAAGATCGTCATAACTCTTCACTTTGGTCGCTGATATTTAAAATCGATAGAACTGATTTCGAAGTTTGTCTATCATCAATTATTTTGATCACTTCGTAAAAACACTCTGTTAAATAAGGACCAAAACGGCAAAAATACCATCAATTTAAAAAACAATGAGGACTAACAGTGAACAAACTCACGGACCAGTTCTATGATTTTAAATTTCATAAACGAATCTGAAGAGTCATGCCAATGACCATTTTAGCCATTTTTTTTTTTTTTTTAAAGATAAGGCCTTTTCTTCATAATGGGCAGGAGCCCAACTGCGGACTGCCCCACCTGCCTAACAGGCCGGGAAACCATCTGTTGGCAGCCTCTGTTAGATTCCGCAGCCGTTGAAACTCAGTCGCTCAGTCTCAGCTACTGAACCTTGATTTTGCTTCCATCCTTTCCAAATATGCAAAATTAACAACTCCTAATCCTCACTCTCTCTAGGCCAATTCAAATTTTCCCTTCGTCTTCGTTTCAATGGCAGCTTATCAAGTTTTCTTCACGAGTACCCATGCTTCCAACGTTTTCTGCTATCCCTATCCCCACCCAGAAACCCCAATGACCAACAAATCGAAGAAAACCCATTTGCACAAATTCACGGGCAACTCTTTGTGGGCAATCCCAATGAGCCTTGTCACCCACAACCGCCGTTTCCAGCGGCCATTGGCGGCGGCAAGCGTGGAGGAGACGGCGAAGACTGAGAGCAAAGAAGGGAAGTCGCGGATTAGGCTAGATGTGGTGAGTCCTGAGATTACAGAAGCTCAGAAAGAAGCTATTGAACAACTGCCACAAAATATGAGCAAGCGGTGTAAGGCTTTGATGAGGCAGCTCATTTGCTTTTCTCCTGAAAAGGGTAGTTTGTGCGAGTTGTTGGCTGATTGGGGTAGGATTATGAAACCTTGCAGAGCTGACTGGCTTGCTGTTCTTAAAGAATTGAGGGTAAAGGATCACCCCATTTATCTTCAGGTATTTGCTTTTTACTGGCTTTATCGTGATAGTTTTAAGGTTTAGTACTTTGAGTTCTACAACCTTTAGGCAATTTTGTTTTACTGGGTTTATTTTTAATTTTCTAAAGTTCAATGCTTTCCAAGTTTTATTATCATTTGCTTTTGTATTGTGTTTACTATTTTTGTGGATGTGAATTCTTGGGGTCTTTTGAATTTGAAGAAATCAGAGGATTCTTGAAAGGAAGTTTGTGTGTTTTTCTGTGTGTGTGTGTGTGTCTTAGGGAGGGTGAGGTAGATGATTTTTGGCTCACCTTAGCCAGCTATGATCAGATTGTTCATGCTATTGATAGACCAAGGTGTGTATTGGGTTGAAACTGAATACCCATCTGAGTTCTTGATAAAAACAGTTTTAAGTAGCAATTGTGTATTGAGTGTGAAAGGCCATTTCTGGTGCTGCCTAATCATGTTTTGTTCTCAATTAGGGGAGATAGGGACTCTTAGGTGGTCATGGTACTTAGGCGTGGCATGACGGGTAATCAGAAATGATGATTAAGAGATCTTGAATGGGCGAAATAAGTATAAGTTATTTATGATAATCTAAAATTCTAAGCTGTGACTAAAACTTGTTTTCTCAATTCAAGCGGTCCAAACTCATTGAGCAAGATGATTTCTTGCTGTTGAACCCCCTTGAGCATCATAGGTAAGTTCTTGTTTGAATATCTGGCTTAGGTTTCCCTATTTTCGAATTTGAAGTGCTAGGGATGGAGCTTTCATGTTCCATCTCTTTCAAGTTCTAATCCTCTTCCAACTTTTATACGTTTTTGGAACTCCTATTTGTTCATTTTGATCTGCATTTTATGAGATTCTCGCACTCTCCATGGTATATTTTATCGTCTTCAACAAGTTCACGTACAAATGTTGTATATTTGAAAATCTGCTTACTGAACTGTTTGTAGATGGCAGAAATTGCTTTACTAGAAGAATCTTTTGAAGCCAACATTCGTGACTATACCAAAATAATTCATGGTTATGGGAAACAAAACCGAGTTGAGGATGCTGTAAAAACCCTTTCAAACATGAAGGCTAGAGGCTTCATATGTGATCAGGTAACTCTAACTGCCATGATTGACATGTATAGCAAGGCCGGAAATCTTAAGCTAGCTGAAGAAACTTTTGAAGAACTTAGGCTCCTTGGACAGGCGTTGGATAAAAGATCGTATGGCTCAATGATTATGGCGTACATTAGAGCTGGAATGCCTGATCAGGGAGAGCGTTTGCTCACAGAAATGGATGTTCGAGAGGTTTATGCTGGAAGTGAAGTGTACAAGGCATTGTTAAGAGCATACTCAATGGTTGGTGATACTGAAGGAGCTCAAAGGGTGTTCAATGCTGTTCAGCTAGCTGGTATTTCTCCAGACGCTAAGCTATGCGGACTTCTCATAAATGCATATGGTGTATCGGGTGAAAGTCAAAAGGCGCGTGTTGCATTTGAAAACATGAGGACGGCTGGTCTTAAGCCAACTGATAAATGTATAGCTCTAGTGTTGGCTGCTTACGAAAAGGAGAATAAGCTTCAAAAGGCATTAAAATTTCTGATAGCGTTGGAGAGAGATGGTATCATGGTTGGGAAAGAAGCTGCTGAAACACTGGCCGGATGGTTTAGGAAACTAGGGGTTGTGGAAGAGGTGGATATGGTCTTGAGAGAATTTGCAGCAACGGAAGCAAATTCTAGCATTCCGGCTTCCTAGTTACCCTCTCTGGGTTTTATTTTTTGCGTCAATGAGGAGAAGTCTCTCTTTCCAAGTATATCTCTCCTTCTCATTGCTAGGAATATGATAGTGAAGTTATGAAGGAGCCGAAAAGATCTGATCACAAATGGTGATTTTAGTACACTCCTTTTCGAAACTTGAAAGGAATCGAAAACAGATCACCATTGCATTATTTCTGTTTTCAACATTGATGAACAAATTGCTTTGACTTCTCAGAGAGTTGAAGAGCAGACCGGGCAGACAGGATTTTACATAAGGTCGGGAATCAGTCGTATTGAAGAATGCAACGATTAAAGATGTAACTGTCATCTAAATCTATCAATTCGACTGCGAGGTACTTGTTCAGATCGAGCCAGAGTGTATGGTACCTTGATGAAGTTCGTCAGTGGCCTAAACTTGATGTAGAAGCTGGAAATGCTTGCTTCTGTAAATTAACAAGTTTCTTTGATGTATTTAACCATATTGGTTAATAAGATCAATAAAGCTCTTATCTTTCGTTTATGTCTCACGAACTACGTTGTGATCGTTGCTTTTCGAAACAGATTATAATCCTGCTCTCTTGGATGAACATACATAGATTTAAAACATCAACCTTCATTCAGTTTTCTGTACCATTGACCTTATTCCCAGACCAGGACTGATCCCTTCGAATTTCCCTCGCTCGCTTCCACTTGTCGATGTTTCTCAACCTGGCATACATCTTCCGAATGTTATTAAGCTTCCGAGACTCCTCGGCAATCAAACTAACTGTCGAGGAGCTCTCGCTCAACACCACCCCATACCCGTCTTGGAAATTGTCCATTCCTTCGGCCAGAAGTTGCCAGAATAAGCCGCCAACGGCAGCACCTCCACCCCTGGCCGACGAGTAGATACCCGAGTAGACTGTAGTGAACATCCGGTCACGCTGGCTTGTGGTATACCCCGGCTCTTTCAAAGACCTTCCAAACTCCGCAATCAGAACTGGCTTCTTCAGAATGTTTTGTGCATCCTGGATGTGACCATTTACCCAACTGTTCAAAAAAGAGACTTGATTTTCGTAACTTGACCCGGTTAACCTGCACATCGTTCAAAAAAAGACCGTTAGCGACATATTTTCTCTCTCCTTAGAGTAGAATATCGTTGTGTCAAACAAATAAAAATACTGACACATTTTATGAATCTTTACCATTGATCGGGATATGAGTGAACAGTGGCAAAGTCAATTTCCGGAATTTGATTATTCGCAATGAAATCAGTTCCAATTTGATAGTGATTCGGATTATTTTTCGGATTTGATGATCCATAAAACCCTTCAAGGCCAACTTCTAGCAAGTGATTTCCATCTATAGATTTCAAGTAAGACGCCATCTCCGTTATCCAAGCCTGTCAACCAAATACAAAGGTCAATCATTTTTTCCATGTTACCGTAGTGATTTTTACACTCTCAGTTTCTCATTCTACAATCCTCCGCTCGCCTTCAATTCGCAAGTGGCCCACCCTACATTAGTGAACAGCTCAACAATTTTTAAACCAATCGTGCGTGACATGTTCTTAGTAAACTTAGCTTGAATAGGTTTGTAGAGAGAAACTTTTTCCAATACTAGGGTAAAGGAGAGTCGAACATAGAACCTCAGGTCTACAGACCGATCGCTTTCATAACGTGAGAGGAAAACAAATCGAAAGAAAAGAGAAGGCTCGGCAGACCTGAATGGTTTTTCCAGAGGGATCTGAAGTGCATCTTGGCTCATTCATCAGCTCCCAAGCCATTATAGTTGGTTCATCTTTGTAAGCAACTCCAGTCAGAGTGTTAATCCTCGTAAGAACAGTCTATATTTACAACAAAACCTCCATATCAATATATTATTAATTAGAACAAACTTATGACCTAATTCCAACCAACTACACAACTTTTGAAAACTTTTATCTTCGTGACAATGACGATCTATGCCAATCTACTGTAATCTACAAGGAGACCGCAACATAGATGGTGGAATCCTTGTGGATAGCGTATTTTTTCAACTCACTGTGTCTGAAGTTTAAACTCTCCTCCTGTTCTTAGTGTAGTTTAGAGACAAAAGGGGGGGAAGCTGGCACATTGTCTTTACCAACTTGGCCAAACTCATGCATGCGGATAACTATTATCTACTGTTTACAATTTGTTTGGAAGTGCTTTTAGAATAACTAAAAGCGTTTTTGGCGAAAACTTTTTGGAAGCAATCCTTGGTAAAAATGAAAGTGAGTCTTGAAAAATGACTTGTATTGCTTCCTATAAGAAGCACATAACTGGTTCTTTTAAAGTCCAAAAATATTTTTTCTAAAAGCACTTTCAGTTATTTTAAAATCAACTTCCAAACCAACTCTTATTCTTTGTCAAATTGGTAAAAGTTACCGTGAAATATTTCTCACTATCAAAGTAATGATACTAGAAGATGGAAACCAACCAAATAATACCAATAAATTGATGATCCTATCTTAACTTCTAGCAACCCAACCACTGCTTTTACCAAAAGCACTTATATTACTGACAAAATTAAAACAATTTAAGCAAAAATGATTTACCTTGATATGATTTTTGTAAAATCCCTTCACAAGAGAGTTGGTATAGAAATCATCTTCAGAAGATAGAGATTGCCCATGGCTTCTTGCCCATTCCACGTACTGTTTCTTGCCTCCAAAGTCACCATAGTTGTTCACTAAACTCAGTATCACCTTGATCCCACTCTTCTTTGCCTCAGATATCACAAAATCCAACCCCTCCCAACCCAAAAACAAAACAATAAAAAGATAATCGCACCAAAATTTAAACTGTAAATTATTTTTGAAAGAGTCAAAAACGTTTTCGGACAATAAAAAACGCTTGGTAGAAATGGTAAAAATGCTTATGGTTTGTAAAAATGCTTTATGAAGAAGCCCCTGTCAAATGTTTCTTCAGAAAGCACTTCCGAGTGTTTCTTCAAGTGTAACTGATTTTACTAAAAATTTTAACGTGTTTCTGACAAAAACACTTTTAATAGAAACGCATATAAGCAGAAGTGTTTCCTGCAGAAGCAGTCCCAAACAATCTCTGTGACCAGATAATTAATAAACGCTCCTGAGCATGGCTTGAAACAAATTTAAAGCGTTTATGGATTATCCTTGGATTGACTCCAATACCACTTTGGAGTGACGTGCTTCTAATAAAAGCGGTTCCAGCAAAAGCACTTACCCGAAAAGTTTGCTCGTCGTACGACCCCGGAGAGGTCTGCAGAGCTCTGTATCCGCCATCGGCGAAAGCCCAAGTCCTTGCAACTGTGAGCCCATGTTCCTTCGCCTCCCGGAGGGCAGACGAAACTTTCACCCTCTCAGAAGGGTCGGTCCCCATGTACATCAACCAGTAGGCATTGAAGCCGTTTCCATAGTACGGAACTCCGTCCAGCACAAGCTGCACTCCTCTGGTTTTCATAAACCCTTCTTCTGCCAAAACTCCATGGTTCTGAAAGATGAACAGCAGAGCCCCGAAGAACATCACACCCAAATGCTTCATCTTTCTTCTTCTTCTTCCTCCTCCTCCTCCTCTGCTTCGCTTTCTGTAATAAATACAGTGTGGAAGGAAGGAACTTTATAGGAAATTATGATAATTTTGTGGCGGTTTATGGAAAAGTGTTGGTGATAGTGTAGTTTCCCGTTTCAATGGTTTGACCTTTTTTTTGGACTCAAATTAAGTGAAGGAAGGTAAAGTGTGAAAACCCAATCATACCCTTATTGTTTAGTTACATGCAAAGTGGATCTCGTCTTAAAATCCGTAATCAAACAGCTTCAGAACCAAGAGGTCATTTTAGTGGAATTGGATCCCCTTCGAGGCAAAGCCTTGAGATCTTGTTAATCACGCAACACGGGCTGCTGAATTTTGAAACTTCTACAATAATTATAACTTTAGAGGGGCTTCCTGTTTGTAGCCGTTGGATCAAAATTTAACGGCTCGTATTGTTTGCTCAGCAGAATTTCGAAACTTTACCTCGGAGGGGATCCAATTCCCATTTTAGTTGATCACGTCTTAAAATCCGTAATCAAACAACTTTAGTTGATTCGGTTCTTATTTCTTAATTCTCCTATTCTTAAGTTCCTTGATTTTGGTATTTTACTTTTCTCAAATCTTGAAAAACAAAGATGCAACAAGGGGTTATTTAGTTTGTGAAACAACTCCGTGGAAATGAAACTTTCTTGTTTATTCTTATGAGACGAGACTGAATGACGTGTTATTTTGGTGTTTGGAAAAGCATGAAAATTGTGTGCAAGTGCTAATTTTCTCATTTTATGTTTGACTATGGAACTGTGTAGGGTTTTAAAAAAAAAAAAAAACTAATGAAAAGGGCTTGAAAACTTTGAGTTTTAATGATAACGACAAAATAAATGATAAAGTGAATAGTATCATGATTAACTTTTTAGTGTAAAAATATGGTTTTTTTGTTAAAGTGAACATTACCGGTAACTTTTCGTTAAAATTCCATTTAAACAACCGAAATCAACCTATGAACAAAAAAAATCCAAAACCGACCCCTAGAACTGTGTCCCTAACCCAAGTTCTTGTTTCTTGTCATGTAGTTTAAATTAGATTCGAATATCACTCAAATTAAAAAAGTTTGTAAACAAGTGTATTAAATGTTTTTCCAAGAAGAATCAAAGGTCTGTTCACAGTTCGTGATTATTTAGTAGAAATCTTACTGTGGGGTGTGAATGTGTAAAAGTATAAAGTGAAATTGTAAACCAACCTTTCGAAAAATTGAGAGGCAATGCCATGTTCCTATGGCAACCTAACTTACGTTGAAAAATTATCATACACATGATAGGGACATTTTTAGTAGCTCAACTCACATCACTTGTCCCCTTGCCTAACAGAAAAATAACCATACATGTGGCTACAAATTAAACATTTGTTTGCATATATAGATCATGACACTTTACCGATGTGGCAGAAATTAATCGCGTCTGTACATTTTAGTGCAAGTTTTATCCTACTAGCTATTGCTCTGACCAAAACCTCTTTTTCTTTTTTCAGTTTTAAAAATCAATAATCTTGCAAAATATTTGTAGTTTAGTTAGTTAAGAAGATTCAATTGTACGCTTGAAGTCTCAAGTTCGACTTTCACAATATCGTTGTATCATACTAACGCTATTGCTCTAACCAAAACCTCATATTTTTTTTCAGTTTTAAAATCAATAATCTTGCAAAATATTTGTAGTTCAATTAGTTAAGAGCATTCACCGTAGCACAATATTGTCCGCTTTGGGCCCCAACCACGCCCTCAAGGTTCTGTTTCTAGGAACTCACACGAGAACTTCTCCGTGGGCCACCCATCATGGGATTGCTCTCGTGCGTTACTCGCTTAACTTCGGAGTTCCGATGAACTCCAAAGCCAATGAGCTCTCAAAAGGCCTCGTGCTAGGTAGATATGGGAATATACATATAAGGATCACTCCCTTGGGTGATGTGGGATGTCACAATCCACCCCCCTTAGGGGCCCAACGTCCTCGTCGGCACACCATGGCCAGGGTTTGGCTCTGATACCAAATTGTCACATCCCGGGCCCGACCTCCACCGTAGGACGATATTGTCTGCTTTGGGCCCCAACCACGCCCTCACAGTTTTGTTTCTGGGAACTCACACGAGAACTTCCTAGTGGGTCACCCATCATGGAATTGCTCTCGTGCGCTACTCGCTTAACTTCGGAGTTCCGATGAACTCCAAAGCCAATGAGCTCCCAAAAGGCCTCGTGCTAGGTAGAGATGTGAATATACATATAAGGATCACTCCCTTGGGCGATGTGGAATGTCACATTTGAAGTCTCAAGTTCGACTTTCACAATATCGTTGTATCAAAACAGATCGATAGTCCCAAAACCGATAAGTTAAGTTTCAATGTGAGAAGTAAAAAGGGATGTGTGGATAGCACATCCCTATTAAATAATAAGAGAATGAATAGTTGTGATTGAAAGTAAAAAGATTTAAGTAGTATTAAATAGTAAGAGAATGAATAGTTATCATTTATAACCGCTGCTGACAGAGGATTATGACCAGCTGGTATTTCCCAGCTGATAAGAAAATTATTTAATTTGGATATTCAACTGCCACGAAAAGGATAAGGGTCCAATACTGTACGAGGAAGCTTTTCTTTTTCTTTTTCTTTTTCTTTTTTTTTTGGAAGACACGAGGAAGCTTTTCATTCGGATCAAACTAATCACACAAATTTTCTTTGTATCACAATAAATAGGATACAAGGAAATGGAGTGGAGCCGACATGAGATTATTGATCGTTCATGACTTCAATAATTTTGAAAATTAGGTGCATATTTATATATGTATTGTATTTGACCTTATAAATAATTAGGGTAAACTAAATTACAACCTACTCATCATACTTCTTCTATTTTTTCTTATAATCCATGGCTTCCTTTTCTTTTTTTCTTGTGTGCGACTCTATTATGCGTATCAAGTGCTCGATGAAATGCCTCAGTTGACAAGTCTTTGCAGCCTTCAACATTACTCTACAGTTTTCTGTAGCCATTCTTGACAAGCCTCTACATATCACACTAGTTGTTGACATATGTTAGCATAAGCCTTCAACAGATGTTGGCAAAAATCAGCACGTTCCTACCAGGTGCTCCATGAAATGGTCCAACAAAGTTGTTTTGGACAAAATCATGACCCCATTATTTGAAAATTCTGGCTCCACCACTAACGAGGATGCTTCTTATTCAAAAAAAATCACAAGACTTTTTTTGTATCCCACTAAGTGGAGTCACATGTATGAATTCTAAACACACACTTGGCTTTTCGTTAGCGCCAAGTACTGTATTTCTTTTCTTATAGTCTCTTTAATGTCTTCTTAAGTCTTCTTTTATCACATTTTACTCTGAGCCTTCGTCTCATTGTCACATCTTTTAATCAGCATCTCTAATCTATTTGACTAAACGCACGTCTGCTTTGTAATTTTAGTATATGAGTTTTGTAACTTGTGACAATATATAGATTCAAAAGGCATACATTTCATTGAGAATGCAGCTTTGAGCAAAGAATAAAGCAAGAAGGAAGGAAAAAACTGGAAGTTTGGTCCTTTGCTTTTCTTTTCAATGAGATCTTACTCCATTCGTGTTTGATACTTTGTGAGTTCTCCTTCTTATTTGATGTCATAAAACGGATTTTCCCTAGTCAGCAGACGTAAAACTTGCACCGAGTTCATATTCTTTTCTTGTGTGTAATGAGACAAGAGAGATATATAGAGAAAAATAGTAAGAAACTTGTTCAAAGCAAATCCCTCTTTACCGATAACAGCATTACATGATTACAATACACGTTACGTATTACAAGTTATGCATGTAGTCAACCAAACCCTCTTCTTGTCACTCTTCCTCCCACACTTTTTTCTTTGTTTTGTTCTCTCTATAAAGAAGTCAACATAAGATATTGACGTGACTTAATCGTAACTGTTTAAATAGAAAAAAAACTGATTAAGAGAGAATCTTATTCCCAAACCTGCCCCTCTCTTATACTTGGCCATAAGTTTTGTTAGCAGTGCACGTGAACCCTAGAACTACTGTTTTTTTTTTGCATTTTTTTTGGGCCTTTTTTTCTGTGGCCACACACGAGAAGAACATAATTTTATTTATTTATTTATTATATACAGAAAAATTCGAGAGAGAAAGTCAAACAGAGTTAACAGAAACAGAAAAGACAATATTTATTATTTACAAAAAAAAAAAAAAAAAAAAAAAAAAAAAAAACTCGACAGAAAAATTCAAACACGAACAGAGTAGAAGAAAAAAAGAAAAGATAATATTCGGTGCCTTTTCAAGTCATTTTATCAGGTTTTCATGGGAGGAACTATTTGGGGAGTTTTGTCGACTCAAATTTTATAGGACCCCTTTGTGATTTTTGGATTCTCATGCAAGATCATGCACCCCACTATCCGAAACCTGGTACGGAAGAGTTTAATTCAAAGTCCCTATGAAAAGTAATACAAACAAGACACGAAATGTCCAACCACGCGGCCGACTGTGTGATGACAACACTATGTGACAATATTATCAAAAAAATTATTTGTTTTGAGTCTTGAGCTGGATTCAGCTGTTCGTGTGTGGTGGCATCATATGACGGTGATACCAAACAAAGGAAAACTACTTTTGTTGATGCTCAAACTCTCATATAATCATTAACTTTCTTTGAATTCTTAAGCGCATAATCAACCGTTTAATTTAGCAACATGTTCTCTAGAATTTTCAGATTATGAGAAGTCTATGAATGGGAGCTCGTTTGGAGCTGCTTTTAAGATGACTGAAAGCGTTTTTAAAAGAAATACATATCTTGTGCTTCTTGCTTGAAACATTTAAAGTGTCTTTTTAGAATCCACTTGAATCTTTACTAAAAATGTTTCAATTATTTAAAAAACACTTTTAAACGAATCATGAGACGTGAGCACACCCTCTAGGCACAATTTTTTGGCCCCTGGACAAGATTCTATTTACTTTATATGGATTAGACCTGTAAACGAGTCGGGTTTATTGAGTTTGGGTTGAGTTCAATCCAACTCGTTAAGTTAACGAGTTACTCGAATCCGACCCGTTAACAATTATTATTATTATTATTATTTGCATAGAGTTTATTTTTTGTTGTTAAGATAAGACTTTAATGAAATTACTAAAATATCCTCAATTAACGGGTTGATCCAAAGTGACCCGTTATTTAACGGGTTATTAACAGGTTTACCCGTTAACGACCCGACCCGTTAAACATCTACCCAAATATTAATATTAACGGGTCGGGTTAACAGATCGGATCCAAAATGCCAGGTGGCCAGGCAAATGGGTTTAGACGCTGCATTATTGCAGGCCTTATAATACTGCGATCAACACGTGTTGAAATATATATGGTTTCACAAAGACCACTATTTATTTACCAAACAAGACCATGGGCAACGAAATTGATTTTTGTATGAATTTTTGCGATCGGATTTCATTGAGTGCATAGTGCAAGCCCATCAACCAAGTCCATGGCCCATGGCACAAAACTTTTCATTTCCAAAATAAAAATCAATTATATTTTCGTATTTTAGATAAATTCAGTGTAAATTACTTTTTTCGTTTGTGAATATATTATATATCTATATATAATAGGCTAGGACTGGTGGACACACATATTTCGACACGTATTTTGGCACCAGTTTTTTAGGGCCCACTCTAACATTTTTCAAGAATATGAATCATCTATATTTTAAGTCACCATTCGTAGATCATGTCTATTAAAAATTATTAAAATTCAAAATCATATGACCGTTAAATTAAATGAAACTCATTTTACTATTTCTTTGTAAAATCATATTTGACTATTCGTCTATTTTTTTTTTACTACAAATGAATATTCTAATGATTTTAAATTTATCTATTTTTTTCCAAAACTAATCTTTAAATAATGAATTGAAAGATAACCTGTTCGAATAGTAAAAGAGTTACTATTATAGATACATAGAGTGGGATAAAAAGACACCATGGCGAGTTGTGTCCGTACAGTCATGGGGCTTGGGGAGGAATCTGTGGAAAGTGTAATTTGAAGGAGAAAAAGGAGTAAAAATATTGGTATTGGATTCCATTGAAGCTTCATTGTCAAGAAAATTAGTTCAGAAAAAAGGAAAAAGTTGAAGAATTGTGAAGTGGGTTGTGGAAAAAATTGTAGCTCGATCAATTGTGAGGTGAGATCAAAGATCTGACAAATTGGGTTCTGTTTAGCAGAATGATTGCAGTATATTAGTAGCAGAAAAAGAAAAAAAAGGGAAGAACTGGGAAGTGGGTTGTTCTAATTAGCTCAATTTATGGGTGTGGATTGTGGAAAAATGGTGTCTTGATCAATTGGTGGAGGGAGATCAAAGATTTGACGAACTGGGTTTTGTTCAGCACAGTAAAGTGACAGCAAGAATTTCGATGGAGAAGCACAAAGTTGAGTTAAATTGATTTTATGGGTTTGGGAAGAAATAATAAGATTTGCAGAGAGGCAGCCACCTAGAGATATTGTGGACCATTTGGTTTTTCTGAGCTTTTTACTAAATTGGCCCTTTATGGCTTTCTAATCTTTTCTTTTTCTCAATCAAAGAAACGGAGGTGAAAAATATATTGGAGAATTGGAGCCTTTATTCACTCATTAAAAATAGAAGAGAGACGATCTCAAGAACTCATTATACTCAATTTTAGTTTGGAAATCCTATCTACTTTGACCAAGTTCAAATACATCCAATAATAACATGGAAAAATCAGGCTAAAACTCTAGTTGTGTACATTAATTTGGTTGAGCTTGAATAACAAGTTACGAGGGATTTTGCCCCTCTCCAATATGAAAGCAACCGCTTCGATTGAACTTTGCACTCTTTTGAATTTCGCCCCTCTTCTTGGTAAATCATGGCTTCGCCACTGATGGGATGACCTCGTTGAGATCGTCTTCCACAACATTTGAAGGCCAACTCTCCGTCCTTTGCAATCAAAAGAGAGATGAAGATCTGCGAGCTCTGCCAACTTTCCACTATCCGTTAATCGGACCGAGTGATATCGTGCTAGAACTGCGACACCAAGGTCCATGGCGCCAATTTCTAGTGGCTCGCCACTTCCAGAGCCTCTCTGCCACAGGTGCCAATGACCCAGTCTCTTCTTCAACCACATGGTTGAAGATATTATCAAGTTATCAACCACTTTTCTTCAACTAATGGCTCTTTTATGGAGATTTTCTCTCTTCCAAACTCAAGCTAGCAGATGTGAAAAGACATTAACTCTCTCACTTTCCAACAAAAAAATAGCAGATGTGGCTTCTTAGTTCTTAACTTCTTATACACCAAGCATTTGTCTTGGTGATTTTATATTATATTAATATCATAACTTTACAAGTTTGGCTACACTTTTCGATGTGCAAGAGTTGCGCATTGTTCAAGATGGAATTAGAAGAAACAAGATGGAACTTAGGAAACGGTTCGGACCGGGGCCCGTTTCCTCAAATTCTATTACCTGCCCCACCCGGGTAATTATAGGGACCCACCTTGCCCCAGCCCATTTTACGTTTTTATTTTTGGGATCCGTCCCGTACTCGGCTCGAACCGCATAAACCCGTCCCTACCCGCGGGTTGACAACCCGTTTGCCCACCCATAGAGAGAGCCGTCCAAAAGAATAGTTAGAATCTTGAGGGAGTCGCTTTCCAAAGCCATCACGATCACCCATCGCTCCAACAGAAGAGGTAACATAGTCATATGCCTCGCAAAGGTAGCCACACAGTTCCACAGAAAGCAACTTGGCTAAATATTATCGACACCGTCGCAAAGGTAGCCACACAGTTCCAGAGAAAGCAACTCCGGTAAAAATTCTCGACACCGACTCAACAGACCAATGGTCGAAGAACCAGAAAATCAACAACCACGCACGTGATGCCACGCTGAAGCTGAGATACAATAGAAAACGCGTGCGGGAGCGGGTTAGGCTGCCAGTGGTAGCTCGGGGGTCGCATTCCTCCCTCCCAAGCCTTTATAAATTAACTAGCAACTCTTCACTGAGCAGCATACGCTCTCTTTTGAATATTCTTCCGAGTTTCTATTTTCCAACTTTAGTGAAATATACTTCAGTAAGCACGTACACGGATTCAACAGAAGATATGGGATCGAAGTCTGAAACAGTTTGTGTCACTGGCGCGTCCGGTTTCATCGGCTCCTGGCTCGTCATGAGACTTCTCGAGCGCGGTTACACCGTCCGCGCCACCGTGCGTGACCCCAGTACGTCTACATATCCTACATTTTGCTTTTTGACTTTTCGGCTTTCATAAGTATTTGATTAGAGTTAATGTTTTGTGATTTTATTAATGGACTGCAGAGAATCAGAAGAAGGTGAAGCATCTGTTGGACTTGCCGAAGGCGGAGACACACCTGACGCTGTGGAAGGCGGACCTGGCGGACGAGGGAAGCTTTGATGAAGCCATACAAGGCTGCACCGGAGTATTCCATGTTGCTACACCTATGGACTTTGAGTCCAAGGACCCCGAGGTATCATGCATGCATGCATGCATAAAGAAAAAATTATACATATACTATACTGCTGTACGTAGTAATACGAATAGGGAAATTTAAACTCGCATCAAAAGATAAAGTACTGAGAAGTGGTAACTAAAACAAGAATAAGATAAAAGAAAACTAAATTTTGTATGGTTTGACAGAATGAAGTGATCAAGCCAACCATCAATGGACTTTTGGACATCCTGAAGGCATGCCAGAAAGTTAAAACAGTTCAAAGGTTGGTGTTCACATCCTCAGCTGGAACCGTTATTATGGAAGAGCACAAAAAGCCAGTCTACGACGAATCCAACTGGAGCGACGTTGAATTTTGCCGCTCCATCAAGATGACTGGTTGGGTAAGTAAACATAATCGATCTGTTATTGGTATTTCAAAATAATAGTCACGAACAATACATATTCTACATTTAATAACCTACTTTGTTCAGATGTACTTCGTCTCCAAGACTCTAGCTGAGCAAGCTGCATGGAAGTATGCCAAAGAAAACAACATTGATTTCATCACCATTATCCCAACTCTTGTGATTGGTCCATTTCTCATGCCATCCATGCCACCAAGCCTCATCACTGGACTTTCACCAATCACACGTAAAATTAAATTATCACTCGAATAAAAGAAATAAATGTTGTATAGTTCTATTGTTAATTATTAACCTATGTAATTAACATCAAATTATTTAATTATTTCAGGAACTAAATCACATTATGGCATCATCAAGCAGGGGCAGTATGTTCACTTGGACGACCTCTGCCTTTCACACATCTATTTGTATGAGCATCCGAAAGCTGAGGGCCGCTACATTTGTTCGTCACATGATGCAACAATTCATGACCTTGTAAAAATGTTGAGAAAAAAATACCCCACATACAATATTCCCACAAAGTAATTGCTAATTAATCCCTCCTAACCCTTAAGATAAATTAACTAATCAATTCTTTGTTACGCATATCATAATTGTTAACTAAACCCTAATGCAATGCAGGTTCGAGGGCATTGACGACAACTTAGATATTATTCATTTTTCTTCAAAGAAGTTGAGGGACACAGGGTTTGAGTTCAAGTACAGCTTGGAGGACATGTTTGTGGGGGCTGTCGATACGTGCCTGGCAAAGGGCTTGATTCCGATTCCGGCCGAGAAAACTGAGGCTGCTGATGAGAGCAACGTCGTCGACGTCAAAGTTGCCGGTTAGAATATTGATGAGTAATTAATGTTTGCATTTTGTGTCGAGGCTTAATCTCTGTTGTTTTACATTTGATGGCCTGGATTTGATCTATGTTGTTAAAAAGTTAAATCTCCAATTAAGTATAATATTAGAAAGTGGGCGACTCAAAATATAATCAAGAAAAGTAAGAGCAACTCCACCTTGGTGGAGGCCCCCGGCCATCTACTATGTTATCCACCAAGTGAACAATAATTGCTCATAATGAATAGTAATTGTCCTTAATGAATAGTAACTGTTTTTTGTATCTCTACTCTTACACTGAATAGCTCTGACAATTGACAATAAAATATTAATATTTTTTATTTATAAAATAATACAAAATAATTTTATTTGTAATTTCAAATAAGATTTTTAATCGTTCTCGTTGCGCCACATGTCATTATCCGAAAAGACAATTATTGGTGATGGATTTCTGATAAGATTTTTAATCATTCTCGTTGCGCCACGTGTCATTATCCGAAAAGACAATTATTGGTGATGGATTTCCAATAAGATTTTTAACCAATCACGTCACGCCACGTGTCACAATCTATTTACAATCTTTGAGAATAGATTTCCTCTAGATTTTTAATGAATGACTGCATGCCATGTGGTATTATCCGAAAAGATTTTTCATCGTTCTCGTTGCACCACGTGTCATTATCCAAGAAGACAATTATTGGTGATGTGACGGCGTGCCATGTGGCATTATCAACAACTTAATCTTTTCTAAATCCTCCATATAATCCACTATCCATCCTCATAAATCTCACACCAATTTTCTCAAGATCTCTATCATTATTCATAATTTATGCTTCCTTATTCACCAAAATCTTTATCATTATTCGTAGTTTCTGCTTCCTTTTTACAATGTCTTCTTCTTCCTCAAGGATGATGTGGGAAATCGATCAGCAAAAGGAAGAATTGTTTAACCAATCAGAAGGTTTGTTCGAAAGCCAGGGGGCCCAAAATGAGAGGAAAGAGGATGAGGAGCGTAGACGGAGAGATGACAAATCAAGAATGCCAAGAGCCTCACATTTCCGTTGAGTCATCCAAGTTGTGGCTTAGATATCTAGATTCAACGGATAATGTGGACCGTTGATCTCAGATTCAACGGATGAAATTAATGACAGTTTGAATTTTTCTTACCGTTAGAAATCCAACAGTCCACATAAAGTAACTTTTGAAATCCAACGGTCCACATAAAGCAACTGTTGAAATTCAACGGACAAGGATGTGCCACGTGTACTCCAATGGTAACATTGTGCAAGCCTGCGCTGTGGGCCCCAATGTCTGAAACTTGTTGGGGACACGCCCCCACGTGTGCTTGTAATGCACGCGCATGACTAAAAAATATTAAAACCAGGCTGGCATCGCCCTGACGCCAGCATTGCACCATACCCACATAGAGCTTTCGGGCCAGCGATTCTCACCGGGCCTCTTGCTAGGGCCCACTCGTGCGCCATTAGGGGTGGGTTCGGTTTAAATCGGTTCAGTTTTTTACCAAAACCGAAATTTCGGTTCGGTTCGATTCGGTTCATTTTTTAATCGGTTCGGTTTTTCCGGTTTGGTTTCGGTTTTTTTTGCATCACGGTTGGGTTAAAAAAAAGTATACATAGGGTTAATCCTTGTTTGGTTCTTGAGAAATTGGGTTTAAAAAGTAATGATATTTTAAATTCTTTTTTTCTCAGTATTATTTATTTAATTATTTGTTTTGGATATTATTTATTTTTTTCACATCAAGCAAACAAACAAAGTATACATAGGGTTAATCCTTGTTTGGTTCTTTAGAAAATATCAAGGAAAGTCCTCAAACTTTTGAGCAGAATAGATCACTCAAACATTACATGATTATTAATAAAGGAAAACTAACGAAAAAAGCTTGAAAACTTTCCTTTTAACGAAAAGCCACTTTTAAAGGTATAGTAAATAGTGACAGTTAAAGGTAAAAAAAGGGTTTTCGTTAAAAGTAAACAGTACCGGGAGTGTTTTATTAAACCTCCCTATTAATAAAGGGCAAACAAAGCAGTAAAATCCAAATCACAAACTATCAAATCCAATGGTATGTTTAGTTTTCTAAAAGAATGCAGTGAAAATTTCAGTCTTTTACAAATCACTCATAATTTCAATTCAAACAATAAAAACACAAACAAAGAAGAACATGATTGATCAAGAGACAAATGGAAAGCAACTAGTTGATGAAACAAACAAACTATAAAAAATTAGAAGTAAAATTGGAGTGTGAGAAAAATGAGAAAATGGTAGTAAGTATTTGGCAACACATTGGGTTTAAAAAATAATACCCAAAACAAATAAAATTGGGTTTAAAAAATAATACCCAAAACAAATAATTAAATAAAATATTAATTTAATTAATTCAGTTCGGTTCGGTTTTTTCAATTTGGTTCGATTTTTTTCGTTCGGTTCGGTTTTTTCAGTTTCGGTTCGGTTTGGTTTTCAATTTTTTTCGGTTTTCGGTTTTTTGAACCCACCCTTATGCACCATAGCCTGGATACGCTGAAGGGTGTTGCTTGGGCTACTGCCCATTGTTTTGGGGCCTGTCGTTGGGGCTACTCCACACGGTGGAGTTGCTCTAACATCCAAAACTCGAAGTTCACAACAAATGATGAAAAGTCCAACTGCCCAAGAAAAGATAATCATTGTCGTACACCATTTCAAGCGGGAAATAGTACTCAAATGCTTATATTTTGTAAATTATATAACGTGGTTGTAAGTAATTGAATAATATTTAAGTATTGATTAATGTGCTTATTTTTTATTGTTGATACATCACATGATTTGTAAATTTGATCTAAAAAATTAGTCTACGTAACATTACTCAAGTGGAATAGACAGCAGACCAAGTTCCTTTCGGAAATTTAATTTGGCTCAGACAAAACAACTTAGTGATCATACACTTTTAAATTTTTGTAAAGAAGTGATATTTATTTTAAATTAATCTAAAATCGTAGTAATGAAGATTTATATTTGAGTATATAAGAGGAGCAAATATGTTCTAGGAGTGTGATATCCACACACTCCATTTTACTTCTCACACACCTTTTTAATTTTCGGCCATCGGATCGGATGAATTGAAGAAATTATTAAAGGTGCGTGAGAAGTAAAATGAGGTGTGTGACATCCCTATGTTCTGTTAAGTATAGTTTTGCTTGCGTCTAAGTTAGTGTACATAACTTGTTATTTTGCGATTATTGACATTAGACGATAAAGCATTAAGACCCAAATGCTTGGTAGTTATGCTTGCAAGAATTATAATCATATAATTTTCTTAAATTTTTAAACAAGGTATTAGGTCATTTTAAAGAGAAAAAAATTAATAGATCATTTAGAGCAAAAACACTTGAGAACTAAATATTAGAAGCACTAGTAGACATTTTGTTTTAGGGAGGTTTAATAAAACACCCCGGGTACTGTTTACTTTTAACGAAAAGTCCTTTTTTACCTTTAACTGTCACTATTCATTATACCTTCAAAAAGGGCTTTTCATTAAAACTGTCACTATTCAGGCCCTTTTCGTTAGTTTTCCATTTGTTTTAATATGTTGCAAATAAAATGCTGCTTGGTTTTATGTATGAGAGAGTTTATGATAATGTGTAAACAAAAAAAGTCAATATCCAATTAACTATTAATCTGAAAATTTATTTTTACACTCAATTAAAAGATAAAAGATAAAAAAAATAAAAAATTTACGTCGAAGCATAGAGAGAACGTGAAACGCCAGAGAAAATTTTCGTTGCTCTCTCTCTCTCTCTCTCTCTCTCTCTCTCTCATCAACCCAAGCATTGAGGTATTTAAAACATTTTCTTTGTTTTGATTTATGTTGTTGTGTAACCACAGCAAGTGGCCCAGCGGTAAGGATGTAGACTACGGCTCCTCAAAAAGACAAAGAAAATGTGGGAGGTCTCAGGTTCGATACTCTGAGTAGGTGAGTTTGTTTGAGCTACGAGCATGGTGAAATTCCCTATAGCCTCTTCGGACGCGAAAGCGGTGGATAATCGTGGCTTGCCACTAGTTATCCCCCTTTTTTAAAAAAGAAAAAGGTTTATGTTGTTGTGTGCAGTGGCGGATCTAGGAAAAATTATTTGGAGAGTCATATGGAAAAGTTCACAAACATTTCTTAGACGCATAATAATCTTAAAATTAAATCATAGTTTAATTATTCATAGCTCATAGAACAAATAACAATACAAGTTACAATAGTCAACGACGCATTTTCATATTTTGAAATGCTCCATCATAGCTTCATTATCAACAGAAGAAAAAACACTGCTTTACGCTGGAAATCATCGATTTCTCTACAAATTCTTCATTCCATATAGGGAATCACATTCACAAGAAGTTGAAAAGTCTTTCTATTTAGCAAACTAGAATGTCTAGAAAGGTTTGCGTGATGGTAAGAATTTGATTATTGGACGTGGGTTAATTGACAAATTTTAGTTTTTGTGTTTGTTTGTACCATAATTCACTAAACCGAAACTACCGAGCGCAGGTCAACTTTATGCCTTTAGGGACGCACTAAAGGACTCGTGTTGAGGCACCCATGCTAAAGCACAAGGATGTCTCTCAAACGAAGAGGCCAATCACGATGCGACACGTGTCAACATTAGAATAAAACTCCTAGAGTCGCACATTGACTGCAGACGAAAGCATGTGACTCTCTTCTATTGTAAAAGGAGATCATTTTCCTACGATTAATCTCTAATGCCATTATTATACCTAATTCATTATTAGAACTCACTAATTATGATTATGGTTGAACCTTTGTGTTGTGTAAACTCTACATTATTAATGAGAACTCCTTTACCCTCGTGGACGTAGCCAAACTTCTGACGAAACACATACATCTTGTTATTCTCGCTAAGTGACCAAAACAACCTCGTGAAGGTCAAGACTTTAACACTTTACATAAGTCCATCCAATTTTGTGCATTTTATTTTCTTATTTAACTCTATCTAATCTAACAAAATATATCGTTTGATAAAAAAAAAACTAAAATAGAAAAATATAATAAAATAATAAGCTTACTAATGATATTTTAATAGGAAAACTAACGAAAAGTCCCTGAATAGTGACAGTTTTAATGAAAAGTCCTTTTTGAAGGTATAATGAATAGTGACAGTTAAAGGTAAAAAAGTGGTTTTTCGTTAAAAGTAAACAGTGACAGGGGTGTTTTATTAAAGCTCCCTATTTTAATCATTTATTGATCTTAAATTAAATCCAATAAGAATCTGATCTGATCCAAATGAGATGCTAATCAAATTTGGATAGACAAGGCAGATTCGAATATCGAAATACAATCCGCAAAGGGGCATGTTGGCAAGTAAGCAGCGGGGATACGATCAAGATATGGCAAGACAACTGGCTGCCGCGAGATAATTTTTTGGGAGCTTTAATGAAAAGGACTTGGCCAACAAATATTAAAAATCATCCCAAAATGTTATTTAACCAAAATGGCTCAAAGTTTAATATACAAAAACCATCCAAAACTATTGTCCACGGGCCAAACTTACAAACCCAACCCGCTACAAATCTACACTTTCGTAAATGCCCATAAATAATTCGATATTGTCCTGACTCTTCACCAACCTTAATCCAACACGAAACCGCCATAATAACTCCCAATCCTCTTATCAAATCGAATTCCCCCATAAAACTGTTTCTGGAGAACTCAAAACATAACACTGTTTCTAGAAAGAAAAAAAACATTAGATATAATGTTTGTTTTGTCTACGCACAAACAAACATTGTATCTGAAGAAGAAAAAAACCAAAATCCATAAACAATGATTTAAATTCCAGAAACAGTGACTCAAATTTAAGAAACAGTGACTTAAATTCCAGAAACAGTGACTTAGATTTCAGAAACAGTCTATGTTTTAACCTTTGACTGTTTCTTTTCTTTCATGCATCAGTTGATTATATTTAAGAAACATAGTGCTTATTTTGCTTTGAATCCAGATATAATGAATTTCACTATTTCTTTTCTAACTTATATTTAAGAAACAGTGTGTCTATTTCATTTAAATTCAAAAACAGAGACTTAGATTCCATAAACAGTGTTACTTAAAATCCAGAAACAGTTTATTTTTACAGTCCAGAAACGGTGACCCGTCGTTATTATTGAATAGCATGTAGACCTCAAATTCATTTTCTGGAGAAACAAACGATGAACTCCACTGACGAAGAAAAATTGAAAAACAATACCTTGAATACACTATGAATAATAACGACGATCACATTTCAACGAAATAATACAAAATATAAATTAAATAGCATGAGGATATATATTTTTGTTTCAAAGAAAAAGAAGAAGGTCTTCAAAACAACGATGAACTCCATAACGACGAAAATCTGGAACTCAACCTAAAAAAGTTAGGGGTAAAATGGACAAATTATAATTTATTATAGGTAGGCCATTTTTAGTTGGACTGCTTTAATATGGGCATTGTACTAATCATTAAACAAAACTTATAACACGGATTTTTATCAAAACTAAAACGTTTCAAGCCATTTTTATTAGTTTTCCTTAATTTTTATTTTCCGAGTTATTACCCCACCATATGTGGGTTGGAATAGAGATGACACGGTGCATAAGCTCTTCATTGAGGGGACCAGGGGCGTGGGACTTTGAAGTGATACAACAATTGTTTTGCCAAGAGGAAAGGGATACAATTTTGAGTATATCATTAAGCTTGCGGAGAATCGACAAATGCTTAGCGTGGCATTTCGAGAGCGATGGTCGGTTTTCTGTACGCATCGCGTATCACCTTGCTAGGAAGGATGTGATATTAATCGGTTTGGATGCGGGAGGATCAGGCCCAAACAATGAGAAGGTACTATGGAAGAAAATATGGAACGCTTGTGTTCCAAGGAAGGCTCAAATCTGTGCATGGAGAGGATGCCTAGATGCTCTACCAACTCGGACAAAACTTATGAAAAGAAGGATAATCCAACATGATTGCTGTCTACTGTGTGGATGCTACCCAGAAACTATAGAGCATGTATTAAGAGACAGCTTTATGGCTTCGGCTATATGGTTCTCAAGTCTGGGTTCGAGAACACACAATTCACATAATTTGAGCTTTCGGGATTGGAATTTGGATCTCCCAGCTAGCACGGACAGCATCGAAGAAAACATTGATTTGGTTTTGATACTAATATGGAGTATTTGGAATACCAGGAAATTATGATGCATTGTGGAAGGGCAAAACAACTACACCAAGAGAGAGCTTGTGGTGAATACGGAAGGTTGGCTGCAGTCTTATAAGCAATGGCATTCGCCCACAAAGAGGAGCCACGGTCGTCACCAAACTTGGGGTGGGTAAAGTGCAAACTTCGATGGTGCGTGGGACGAACGGACGAGAAGAGGAGG
This sequence comes from Crataegus laevigata, assembly GCA_963580275.1. NCBI lineage: Eukaryota > Viridiplantae > Streptophyta > Magnoliopsida > Rosales > Rosaceae > Crataegus > Crataegus laevigata. The sequence goes on from OY756949.1 coordinate 2,052,527, forward strand.
AATAGGTGTAATTGTCCGAGATGATGCAGGGGATTTTGTGGCTGTCGAACATGCATACGAACCGTTGTAGGCCCAGCTTTTGGCGGCAAGAAAGGCTCTGTTATTCATCCAGTCTCTTTTTCTAGAGGGCAGAGAGGTGATATTTGAAGGTGACTCTAGTGCTACTAGGAGAGATTTTTCAGTGCGACCGGTACACAGGATGGTACAGCATGTGTTATTATACAAATGATGAGATAAGTGTGTTAAAACGTTAATGTTGGAAAATATTAATATTTATGTTTATTTTAGTATTTGGGTTTTTCTGGTTAGTCTAGGAATTGGGCCTAGCCCATCCAAGATAGGCTTTCTTAGGTTTAGTTATCTATAAATATTGCTTGTAATTTAGTTTGAGAAGTGAGTCACAATATAGTCTCTTAGGGTTTATGTAGCCGTTTCGGCATTCTTATTTGATATAAATAATAGGGCAAATGACAGTTTACTATCCTTGTGTTTAGTGGTTTTCAACATTTAGTACATCAATTTTTTTTCATCCCAGAGTCATACCTAAAGTGTAAATTTTGGGACAGTCTCATACATCCGTTAGTCAAACTGTTAGTTTTACCGTTAAGTGATGACGTGGACACCACGTGTCATTAAAAATATTTAAATAATGATTTAAATAAAAAAAATATTAAAAAAACCCGAACCCATAAGAAGGAGGAGGAGGAGGAGGAGGAGGAGGGGGAGGGGGAGGGGGAGGAGGAGGAGAAGAAAAAACCGAACCCAGAGGAAGAAGAAGGAGAAGGAAGAAGAAGGAGGAGGAGGAGGAAGAGAAGAAGAAGAAAAAGAAAAAAAAAACCCGAACCCAAAAGAAGAAGGAGGAAGAAGAAGAAGGAGGAGGAGAAAAAGAAGAAAGAAAAGAAAAAAAAAACAACCGAACCCAGAAGAAGAAGAAGGAGGAGGAAAAAAAAAGAAAAAAAAAACCAAACCCAGAGGAAGAAGAAGGAGAAGAAGAAGGAGGAGGAGGAGGAGGATGAGGAGTCTTGCACTAGCACTGGCATTGGAATCTTGCACTAGCACTGGCACTGGAATTTGGAGTCTTGCACTTGCACTGATGGAATTTCGTATTGGAATTGGCATCAGAAATTAGCATAACAAGCTTGCATCCACATCGTCTGTTGGCAAACTCATATCGTGTACTGCCATGAATTTGACAAGTGGTGTTGGAAAATATTAATATTTATGTTTATTTTATTATTTGGGTTTTCCTTGTTAGTCTAGGAATTGGGCCTAGCCCATCCAAGGTAGGCTTTCTTAAGTTTAGTTCTCTATAAATATTGCTTGTAATTTAGTTTGAGAAGTGAGTCATAATGTAGTCTCTTAGGATTTATGTAACCGTTTCGGCATTCTTGTTTGATATAAATAATATTTCTAGTTTTGTAATCCGTTTATTCGTTCATCGTGTATGCACACTCTAATATTCAACTGTTAATAACTTAAAAAGTAAAAAAATTCACTACGTATATAAAAACACGTAGTGTACATCTCGTATAATTTCTCTTACTAGAGCTGCAATGCAAAGACAAGTGGAAGATTGCTCAATTATGGGGCCCATTATCAATGACATACGAAGGCTCATACATGGATGCACTCAAGTTAAACTAAATTCTGTTCGCAGCAAGGCCAATAACGTTGCCCACAGTTTAGCCGGATAAGGAATTGGAAGACAAGCTGATGTGTCATGGTTTGACGAACCACCAGACATTATCATGGATACCTTGCAGAAAGACAAAGACAAAGCCAAACAGTTTGATTTAAATTGATTGTATGTATTGGGAATAGTTGACTTCTAAGTCGTAGGACACTCTTTTTTCTTTTGACCAGATTGAAATCTCTGACAATTTTTTTATCAAGGCTCGTTATGTGCCATATATTCTCAAGTTGTCTGATTTTCTAATCATCAATAAATAGTGTACTTTTCTTAAAAAAATAACTATTTCATGTATACTTTAAGGTAATGATGTCCATTTTAAAAATGTATATTGAAGTATGTATTCGTAAAGGAGTGTGTTATCCAGACACATTTTTTACTTCTCACACATTTCTTGTTGATTTTTATATGTGAATCTTCTTCATTTCATTTAATCCGAAGATTAAAAATTAAAAAAATGTGTAAAAAATAAAAAAGAGTGAATATTTACTAAATTATGATGCAAAGTGTAATTTGCTAGAAAACTTTCCTCTAATTGACACGTAGGATAAGAATCCCCACTGCTAATAAAACCCCGTGACTGTTTCGGGACTCTGCAGTTTTCGATTTGGGGTGGGCATAAAAACCGTCAAACTGGAAAACCGAATCGAACCGTGACAAAAAAAACCATAAAAAACCGCGTTGACCAAAAAAGTCAAAACCAGTTTGGAAATATTGTGAACCGGAGAAACTGGACCGAACCGCTTTTAATATAAATTATTGTTTTATTATTATTTTTATATAAATAAGACATTTTTTCAAGAAGACCATGTACATAAGCCCAATACTTTTCTTCACTTCTCTCCCGCTCCTTTGTTGTTTTATCACTTTTCTCTCCCTACATTATTTTTCTCCATTTTTTTCTAATATATTATGCATTATGTACATTTTAGTTTTACTTTAAGATCTACACTTTGGTCTTGATCTGAGTCTTTTTATCTTTTAATTTATATTTATATGCACACTTTCTATCTTCCAGTCACAAATCTTGTAGATTTAGTAGTGGAAACTCAAATTTACTTGAATTTGTGGTTGAAATATGTGTTTGGTGTTAGAAGTAGAAAATTAGAAAGAAAAAAAAACATATACATAATTTTGGTTAGAACCGTAAACCGGTAAGAATCGAACAGTACGATTTTAGTAATAAATTTAAGCGAAACCGCACCGAATTGAACCGTTAAATTTTTTTTATTCCGATTTCATTTTGAGGGCGAAACCATGCCGAACCGGACCGTTCCCACCCCTATTTTCGATTGTACGAAAAACCCCTGAAACTGAAAACAATACGCCGAGCTCGACTGTTCCCACCAAAACCAATGGCGGCGGCGATTTCTTCTCACCTCGCGTTCCGGTCAGACAAACCTTCTCTCTATTCTTCATTTTCTTCTTTCTCCGGCCAGAGTATCCGCCGATCGCCTCGATGCTCCGCAAAGCTCACCGGCATTTCCCTGCCTTCCCCGGCGAGCCTCCGACGAATCTCGTGCCAGACCTCCGTTGCTACTTCTTCGCCTGCGTCCGTCGCTGACGGAACAGGTCAATTCTCACCTCTCATTCTTAATCTGACTGATTACTTGTTTAGCTTGAAGTTAATTTCTGTTCTTTAGCTTAATGCGTTTGGATTCAGGGCTTAGTTACTGTGTTGGATTTGTTTTTGTGGAATTCCAAATTGCAATGGTAAAAGTGCTTGATTAGGGTCTAGGGTTCTTGAAATTCTCGGAGGTAATTAAATGGCGATGTTCTTGAATAATGCAGGCATGTGAGTGTGTTGGTGAGAGAATGTCGTTTCGGTGTGGAAGATTTGGCCGTTGTGGAAATTAGGGTTTCTGATTGAAATTAGAAATTAGATATAAGGCAATTAGAACTGTGTCGCGTCGCTGATTAGAACTTTGCAAATGTTGAATTGTATTAGATGTATACGGTTTCATCTCGAAAACTGCTTCTTGAAATCTCCGAGCTTATGAAGAACCTAACTGTAATTCTTTATCTTAGACGACGGTGCTGAATTGTGAGAAGAATAGATGACTTTGGTGAAATGTTGCCACATTATTAGTGCTTGTTTGGATGTGCTTTTAAAATGACTGGAAGCAGTGAAAATGTTTTTGGAACCAATCCTTAGTAAAAGTGCAAGTAAATTCTGGAAAAGCACTTAAAGTGCTTCCTGGAAGAAGCACATAACTGGTGCTTCCTGAGAAAGCACTTTTAAGTGCTTTTGGAAGCAAAAAACATTTTCTCTAGAAGCTTTTTTAGCCATTTAAAAGCACATCCAAACGAGCTCTTACTTGAGAAAACTTATACCATTGCGATATCTTATGGCTCAGCGAAATCAATTATCTTCTGACTTGCTGCTTTCCATGTTTCTTCATTTTTCAGCAAAATCTGAACAGAGGATTTTCTGCACATAAATGATTTTGACAAATCCACTATTCTGAAGATATTAGATCGAGCTGCGGAGGTCAAGGCACTTCTCAAATCAGGAGACAGGTCATTTCAACCTTTTAAGGGGAAGACAATGGCTATGATCTTTGCAAAGCCTTCCATGAGAACGCGTGTCTCATTCGAGACTGGGTTTTTCTTGCTAGGAGGTCATGCCATATACTTGGGACCTGATGACATTCAGATGGGTAAGCGGGAGGAAACTCGGGATGTTGCACGCGTTCTGTCTCGCTATAATGACAGTATTATGGCTCGCGTCTTTGCTCATCAGGTATGCTGGTGAGTTCTTAGTTTGTAATTTACCAAATGCGATAAACTTGCGTAATTAAAGTTCAGTTCTGGGCTGGTTAGAGTATTTGTTATGGCAGCAGTATGTCCATGTGTTAAAGAGTTTTCCCACGGAATCTCGTGAATGTTTCCGCTTGAGCAATGTTCTTATAAAAGGATTTTCCTTCACCTGTTTTGTCGCAGGATATCCTTGATTTGGCTAAATATTCAACTGTACCCGTCGTCAATGGCTTGACAGACTACAACCATCCCTGTCAAATTATGGCTGATGTCCTCACTATCATTGAACGCATTGGTCAGATACAAGGAACTAAGGTCGGTCCATTGTTTTGCTTGCTAATTACGGTTTTTATTCCGCTGGATTTAGAGTATAGTTTCCGACTCTAAATTCTCCGCAAATTTCAGGTTGTCTACGTCGGAGATGGAAACAACATCGTCCACTCCTGGTTGTTGATGGCTGCTGTTATTCCTTTCCACTTCGTTTGTGCATGTCCCAAAGGTTTTGAACCAGATAAGAAAACAGTTGAGAAGGCGCGGCAGGCGGGCATCAGCAAGATTGAGATTACAAACGATCCAAAGGAAGCGGTCAAAGGAGCTGATGTTGTGTACTCGGATGTGTGGGCTAGCATGGGGCAAAAGGAGGAGGCTGTTTCTCGCCGTAAAATTTTCGAAGGATTTCAGGTATGCGCTATGTTTATCTAAGAGTGTGTTTGATATTCTACTTGAATTCAACTTTTTAAACTCAAAAACAATTTTTAAGTTTTAAGCCTTAAAAACTTGTTTGATAGGACTGGTTTCAAAAACTGAATTCAAGACTAACTAAAAAATTTAGTCTATTATTTAAAAACATAAAAAAAAAAAAAATTTTTAGAGTTTTTAAACTTAAACTCACTCCAAATCTATCTCTCTCTCTCTTCTTCTTCTTCTCTTTTTTTTTTTAAAACTTTTTTTCGTCTCTCCTCCAATTCACTTTCTTTATTTTTTCGGTTCTCTCTCTTACTCATCTTCCTCTCTATCTCATCCGATCGTCTCTTCTTTCTCTTTCCTTCAATCAGCTCTTATTTTCTTCCCTCCTTTCTTCTCTTTCTCTCTCATGCGACTTTTTTTTAGATCTCTCTGTCTAGTTGAAGTTGTAAGATTTAAAAATTTTAAATCGCAAACCAATGAAGTTTTTGAGCCTGAAAAAAAAATTGTTTTCAAGAAATGTTTTGAGAAATGATAAAAAAATTTCAAATAGCATATCAAACGGGCTCTAAAATTTTCTAAGGATTTTAGGTATGTTTGTCCGGTCGGGTGGCTGATGTTGGTTATGGATTTGACTTGTATTTCGTGCTGTTACTACAGGTTGATGAAAATCTCATGAAGATAGCAGGGCCGAAAGCCTATTTCATGCATTGTTTACCAGCAGAAAGAGGAGTGGAAGTGACCGACGGAGTAGTTGAGGCTCCAAATTCTATCGTCTTTCCCCAAGCTGAGAATCGAATGCACGCACAGAACGCTATCATGCTTCATCTGCTCGGAGTTTGATTACATATGATATCCCTGGCAATGAAACCAGAAACTGCCTCGGCGCACCGAGTTGTATCGACAACAGTACAAGAACGTTTCAAGTTCAGAGACACTTTTTAGCCGAAAATTTCGTGCAGAATTTTGCGCTTCCGGATCTGTACTCGTAATGTTGTTTGCTTGTTGACATCTATGGAGCCACATCAAATCCAAACTTAATGCATGAAGTTTTCGAGTCAAAACTAGTTCGGAGTATTTGGGGGCAACTGGGGATGCCATTTTCTAATTGGATACGGAGGCTAACCCTAGCAGGGTGATAACGTAATGAGAGAGATAGAGACTGAGGATATACCTTGGTTACACCTAAGAATTTACCCAACTATGTAGTTCGGCCAAATCTTAGATGTAACCGTTATTATATTCCCTGTATCTTTCTCTCATCACGTTTTATCTCCCACAACTCCTTTGATGTTAGCCTGTTGTTTTCTCCTTCATATAAGGATCACAACCCAAAGAAATAACATCTAAGTGACTCGCACGACGAAAGGCGAAAAAAGGACGGAAAAAAGCGAGGACGAGGACGGATATTGTCTCATCTCTCTCTATTTTTCTTACTTCTGGGCAAAGAGGATGACAGGATTACACTTCCATTTTCTACAAAGAATGCCTACAATCTATTTCCTGATATTGCTATATAAATTATTCCAAGAGGAACCTATCACAGTTACACTTTATTTGCTCCTCTGTACGTACCAAAAAAAAAAGAGTCTACCGCTCTTCTACGTTGAATCTATTCCAAGCCTCCTGGAGAGTAAACCCGAAAAAAATATAAGCAAAAGACTCAAAATTTTGATCGAGATCTTTGCTAAAATTGAGAAAGATCGCAGTTGATAAACTTCATACATATTCGGGGACAGAAGATTGGAAACGCACCTTTAGAAGATCAAACACCTTCTCGCAAGTGTACTTCTGCTGTATGCTTGCACCCCGTTGCTGTAACTTGTCAGGATGAACAAAGAGAGCAGCTTTGCGGTAAGCTTTCTTTACAGCCACAGTTGTAATGATTTCTGTTAGAGGAATTGGCTGCCAGCCACTATCCGGCCCGAGAATCTGCCAGTTACAGACATCAAGATCAAGTTAAAACTAGCTAATTATAGAGGAATTGGAAATTTAATCTGCTTTGCCTACAATCATCATCATTGAACACTGAAGATGAAACAGAAACAAAGCATACTAATTTCGCAAAAGAAACATGAATCAGGCTGGCACATACATATTGTAGCGTTGAAAGTAGCGCCCGCAAATTTCTCTCTTTCCCACTGGACCACCTTTTGACCTCGGCATCGAGACCTTCTGCTAATCTCTGCGCAAAATTATATTCACAAGAGTGAGAAAACGTTTGGTGTGTATGTAAACGTGTATTCACAAGAGTGAGAAATTACATTTCTCTCAGCTTGCTCTTTCTGTACAAGAAGATCACGCATATTCTTCTCCGCAAGAGCCTTAGCCTGAAGGAGATTGGAAAGGGTAAAAAAATATGAAGCAAAGCTTGTTATAGGTCACCGCTGTGTATTCAGAACCAAGCAAAGATCAAGAAGATCAAAACCGAGAAAGATCAGAAACATACCGCACGTTCTGCCGTCCGTTGATTCCTCTCCAACTTAGCTTTGCACCTTTGAGCTGATTCAACATTACTTCCACCACTCTTCTCAGCAGGGGAAGGATCTTCATTAAGGAAAAAAATTGTTCAGAAGTCGCAGAGAGTTAAATAGTAAATATCCTATAATTGAATGCAATGATGACACTGTAAAAATACGAGATCAATGAATAGAATGGAATGCTATAATAGCACTGAGAGATAACCACATACCGCTGTTATTTGAAGAACTTGGGTATCTTGATTTCGACTCTGGGTCCTGCAAGAATTTTTATTATCCATTAATTTTTGTTGTCAGAGCTGGACAAGCTTCATGATACTTGGTAAGAATAAACCATTAAAACAAATACTCACAGAGGGCGAAACACCCAGCTTCATGCCATCATCTCTAGAAGCACCAGGAGATTTCTCAGAAACAGATCTCTTAGCTTGCTTTCCTGCCTCGTAAGCCTTCCCGGATAATGCTTTTTCTAAGGCACGCTCCCGAGCCTCTTCGGTTGCTCTTTCCACAGCAGCACGTTCAGATTTTAGTTTAGCTTCCTTTGAGACCTTCTCAGCTAAGGAAATATCATTAGCCTTTACAGAAGTCTTTCCCGACCTTTCTTGGGCCTCAGTGATTGCCTTTTGACGAGTTTCAGCAGCTCTTTCTCGAGCTTCAGCAAATGCCCTTTCGCGAGCTTCACGAATTACCCTTTCAACAGCTTTTTTCTCCTTTACTCTTTCCCTTTCCCTCCCTTTTGCATTCTGTTTTTGTTTCAGGAGTTCCTTCTCTATCTCTATTTCCTTTTGCAATCTAGCACTAGTTTCACACTCTTCTGCAGTCGGGGTTTCTTGTTGATTATCCATTTTTTGTTGTTCCACTTCTTTCTTTGAAGTATGACGTTTTTCACTTTTCTTTGCAGTCAAGGTTGTTTGATGATTCTCACCTTTTTCTTGTTCCAAGACTTGCAGCGAACTATGAATGATTACACACTCTTCTGTGGTGGTTGCTTTATGATTATCCATATTTTCCTCTGCACATGTTGTCTTAGTCTCATGATCCAGTCGCACATTTCCGCCCTTTCTTCTTAGGATATGAGAAAGCTGAGCTACTACTGTACTGGTCCCATCGTCAAACCACCTTTTCCTATGAGAAGATTTGGAATTATTCTTGTTCTCTTCCTGGTTCACGGCAACTCCAACTTCCCTCACATCCTCATTGATTTCTTTCATTTCTTCTACCTGCTTTTCTAAAGTGACATCTTGCTTTTGCCCACAGTTCATGGCATTTATATCTACATTTATCCCATTTTCTTCAGAAGGATGGCTTTCAATTGGATCTTCCATCTGCTTCAGTATCTCAGCAAGTTTGACACCTGGAGCCAAGCCATCAGCTGCACATATTTCTTTCTCCTCCATGCCATTCTCCTCTTCAACTGATTCTGATTGGTTCCCATTCTCCTTGAGTTTAATAAGAGTTTCAGTAAAGTCGAGTTTATCAAACCATCTTTTCCTATGCGAAGACCTGGAATTATTCCTGTTCTCTTCCTGCTTCACAGAAACTTCAGCTTCCATCGTATTTATATCTCCCAATTCTTCAACTTGTTTTCCGAAATCGCAGACTAATTCGGGCTCTCTAACAAGCTGGCGATCTTGCTTTTGCCCAGAGCTCATGTCATTTCTCTTCAGAGTTATTCCATTTTCGTCACAATAATGGACCTCCGTTGCATCTTTTACTTGCTTTGGTAACTCAGCAAGTTCGACATCTAGAGCTAAGCCATCTGTCTCATGCATCTCTTTCCCTACTGTGCCCTTATCCTCTTCAATTGCTTCTGACTGATTCACATTCTCTTTGAGTTCATCTAAAGTTTCAGCAACTTCTGTTCTATCCCCGTCCTCTTCATGTGCAGGTACCTCAAGAGTTTTTTCTACATCCTTGTCATACTCTGCATGTCCAGTGGGCCCCTTTTTTTCATTTAGGTGCTCACCGTCACCCTTCTCACATAGGTTATTAGTTGCCTCAAAATTGCATTCTGTTTCATGCATCTCTTTATCTACTGTGCCATTATCCTCTTCAACTGATTCTGACTGGTTCACTTTCTCTTTGAGTTCATCCAAAGTTTCAGCAACTTCTATTCTATCCCCGTTCTCTTCATGTGCAGATACCTCCAGAGTTTCTTCTACAGCCTTGTCATACTCTGCATGTCCAGTGGACCCCTCTTTTTCGTTTAGGTCCTCACTGTCACCCTCCTCACATAGGTTCTTAGTTGCCTCAAAATTGCAGTCTGTTTCATGCATCTCTTTCTCTACTATGCCATTATCCTCTTCAACTGATTCTGACTGGTCCACATTCTCTTTGAGTTCATCCAAAGTTTCAGCAACTTCTATTCTATCCCCGTCCTCTTCATGTGCAGGTACCTCCAGAGTTTCTTCTACATCCTTGTCATACTCTGCATGTCCAGTGGATCCCTCTTTTTCGTTTAGGTCCTCATTGTCACCCTCCTCACATAGGTTATTAGTTGCCTTAGAATTGCAGTCTGTTTCATGCATCTCTTTCTCTACTGTGCCATTATCCTCTTCAATTGATTCTGACTGGTCCACATTCTCTTTGAGTTCATCCAAAGTTTCAGCAACTTCTATTCTATCGCCGTCCTCTTCATGTGCAGGTACCTCCAGAGCTTCTTCTACATCCTTGGCATACTCTGCATGATCAGTGGGCCCCTCTATTTCATTTAGGTCCTCACTGTCACCCTCTTCACATAGGTTATTAGTTGCCTCAAAATTGCAGTCTGGGTTCTTTAGATCCTCTCGAGCCTCTGTCACCTTCTCATCTTCTGTACTCTGATCAATCGGTACTTCCGTTCTCCCATCTACTACACATGGAAAACTCTCCTGTTGTCTCTTCTCACATTCTATCTCCTGACTAGCAGCCCCTTCAGGTATCATCTCAGTTTCTCTCGTGTCGTCAAGCTTCTCATGTCCTTCAGACTTGTTCTCATTTCTCTTCTCAACATATTCCTCATCGTTAGAGTCCCTAAGTGTCTCATCAATGATGTTTTGCCTGTTGTCTTTGTTGAACCACCTCTCAGTGTCTTCTTCCCTGTGGACATGTTTTTGCTCCCTCTCATCTTCTCCCTGCTTGTAAGCCTCATTGCCTATCTTCTCATATTCAACCCACTCTTGAGACATCAATTTCCGTTTCACATGTCTGGTTTCCTGTAACTCTTGAGTTTCATGCCTTCTGTTGTATCCTTTTTCCTTCTCGAGCTCCCCTGGCTTCTCTTCAAGAATTTCCTTCAAATAGGAAGCTTGAAGCTTCCCAGTTTCTTCATGCTCTCTGGAAGCTTCCAGTCTATTCTCATTTTCTTCCTGATCAAAAGCATCTTTAACTGTTTCCAGTTCACATGCATGTTCTTCACACTTAGATGACCCTACATCCAGACTGAATATCTTCTTTGACTCCCCGTGTTCATCGTATTTAGCTGCTTGTAATAGTTCTGGATTTTCAAATGCTTCCGTGGTTGTCTTCTTCCTTTTCTGCTCCTCTTCATCAGCAATTTGTATCATTTTTATGGCAGGGTTGGCTTCTTCATCCTCTACTGTTGTAGCCTGGTGTTCACTCGAGTCAGAAAACTCATAGAACACTTCTGCCGGTTCGGATGGATCAAGTTCTCCCGTGTCAGGAAATTCATAGAACTGTTCTGCTGCTTCTGAGAAATCAGGTTCACCTGTGTCTGCAACTTCATAAAATTGTTCTGCTGCTTCTGATACATCAACTTGTTGCTGACCCATGTGAGTTGATATAGATTCCTTCTCTATTTTTCCTCCAGTTTCCTTAGCACCAAAAATTTTATTCGCATCATCAAGTGCTGCAGTTACTTGTTCCAGCCCATTAGAAAAAATTGAAAAATGAACAGAAACAGCCACTTCTTCACGTAACTCCTGAATCTTCCTCTCTTCGGGTAGGCCAACTCTGTCTGCAAATTTATCCCCCTTCACCTCAAGTTTTGTACTAGTAGAAACATGAACAGGAACAGCCACTTCATCGTGTAACCCCCGAGTCTTTCTCTCTTTGGGTATGCTTACTTTGTCTGCATATTTATCCCCCTTCACCTCAAGTTTTGTACTAGTAGAATGATGAACAGGAACAGTCACTTCTTCATGTAACTCCCGAGTCTTTCTCTCTTTAGGCATGCTTACTTTGTCTGCAAATTTATCCTCCTTCGCCTCAAGTTTCGTACCAGTAGAATCATGAACAAAAATAGCCACTTCTTCATGTAGCTCCCGAGCCTTCCTCTCTTGGGGTATGCTCACTTTGTCTGCAAATTTATCCCCCATCACCTCAAGTTTTGTACTAGTAGAAACATGAACAGGAACAGCCCCTTCTTCATGTAACCCCCGAGTCTTCCTCTCTTTTGGTATGCTTACTGTATCTGCAAATTTATCTCCCTTCACCTCAAATTTTGTGCCATTATTAAAACTCGGTTTGACACGATTTTGCAAACCAGTCTTCTTTCTTTCCTTTGATTCTTTTGCCATATTTATCCTTGCTTGAGCCTCCTCTATTGCCTTTATCAATGCAGCCGCAGAGGCAGCAGCGGTAGAATTTGTGTCTACTTCCTCATCAAAGTACGGTGGTGAAGAAACAAGGCCAGAACCTTCTAAATTATCACTTCTAGAAACGCCGAAAATAGAAGTCATTGGTTTCTCAAATTCAACCTTGCCCTCAGATGGCGGGCTTGAAATTGATGGACTGCTTGAAGGATTAACTTCACATGCATTAAATAACTCACTTTGTGAAATGGATCTTTTCCGATCATAATTATTCTGAACCTTGGCACCTGCCCCAGAAATCTGCTTCCTATCATCAACAGCAGGGAGGTCTCTTGCTGCCTTCAGATGGTTGCCCTCCGTAAATTTCTCACATAAGTTATTGTTAGGGGAAGCATCATTTTCTTTGGAAGGTACCGGTTTATCACCTTCAGTCGCGCGTACGGGACTGACTTCATCAACCAAACATGTATATGCTGGAACAGCATGAAGCATTGTTCCGCCTGTAAAACTTTTGCTTCTGTGATTGGTTTTATGGTATGACATGTTGAACTTCTTGGCACCATCAAATGATTGATCAGACGCTTCATGTGACAAAACACGATTCCCCTCGGTATTAGAAGGATCTGCCTCTTTCGAAGGCGACCGCTTTTCAGCCGGCTTCCTATTCATAAGAAGGAATACAGTCATACACACACGCAAGAATGTCAATCTATGTAGCTGTAAAAGTTTGCTTCTTTATCTTTCGGTGCGAAATGTCTGTTATATCCGGTTGATTTAATCCTACATATAAGAACTAAGAGCTCTCGATTCGCGTCAAATTTATTTTCTTGAAATTTTCTCAGAAACCAAACAACGGATGAAATTATTAACGGTTGAATTTCAACTGCAATTTACAACTGCCAGCTACCGAAATTACTCAAATTTATAAAAATCGAACTGAAATTTCAAAGAAGGAGCTATCCAAAGCATCAAAATTACTAATTTACCATGCCAGATTACGAAAGAAACGAACTTGCAGACTCAAAAAACAAGAAAAATTGCGCATTCTCAAGGAGCGAAGAGTAAACGTACCTTCTTTCCTTGTTCTTCGGCTCCGCAAAGAGCTCCTCATACGGCACTGCGAAATCCGAATCTCCAAATCCACCGAAGACGTTAGAGTAATCGAGCTTCGAGCTCCGAACATCCGCCGAAGCCTTCCGCTCACGGAGCTCCGGAACGTCGAGCACCGGAATCGACGAAGCTCCGGAGCCGCCGAAAATCTCGCCGTAGTCGTCGACTCGGGAGGAGAAACTCGAGACATTGAACTTGGATGCAGCTGCGGAGGAGAAAACGCCGTCGTATATGGAGAGACCGTTGGAGAGCTTCTGAGAAACCGCCACGGACGAAGCTTGGTACTCCATCGATGGACCGGAAAGTGAGAACCACGCGCTGCGCTGCGTTTTGCTTCTTCTTCCTCCTCCTCTCAGTGTTCGGAGCAAAATCCACAGAAAGATCACCGTGAGAGAGATGAAATTATGAGAGAGGATTTTCCGGGAATATATTGCTATGCGGTCTAACTGTCAGAGTACGGAACTTGAAATAACCGGTTTTGGAGCAAAAGATCATAGATATTTCAGTGTGATCGGCACACGAGTTAGTATATTATGTGTCACTACATAAATAATGAAATACGTACGTTAAGAAATTAATAACTTAAAAAATAAAAAGTTTCGCTACTTAATACAACGGTTTAGTGGTATTCCTCTCTTACTTGTAAATGAAAAGTCTTATGTTCAATTCTTACCAAATACGAGTTTAAATTATATTATTACTAGTTTATTACGATGCTAAGTATCTATTTTTTTAATATAAATAATATTGTTTATTTAAAAAATAAAATAAAAAATTTCATTATCATAATAAAAAAATTCTTCAAAAAATGGGGGAGGGTGACCGGCGGTAGCCGGTGAGTGTGGACGGTGGACATTGACTCAGGCTTTTTATCGATTGGCTGTTTGTGCTGTCGTGTTGCGTGGGAGCTCTTCCGAATCCGACGCGTCAGTGTCAAGTCCGCCACAGTTGACACCGACAAAAGAAAGGGGTAAATTGGGAATCATGAAAATTTCAGGTGTAGTTTTGGAAGGTTAAATAAACAACTGAAAAATATTATTGCATTTTTATAAGAGCAATTGAAGGGAAGGAGAATTATACTGACCAAACTTATCAAGGTGGTCCACAAATTAAGAAATCGATCAATGTCATATCTAAATATTAGTGGTGTAAATTACTATTGTCCTTCTATTTAGAAAAAAAAAAGAGAAAGAAACTCCCAATTATTCAAATGCTTAAATGAAGTAAATAATAATGTATTAGGTCCGTCACTTAGTAGTACGGTCCAGTAGTATTTTTTTTCACTTATAAGTGAGAGATCTTAAGTTCGATTTTTGCCAAAAGTGAATTTGAACTATATTATTGTTAATTCATTGTAAAGTTAAGCGTAACCCTTCCCTTTAGAGTGGATAACATCATTTGAAAAAGAAAAAAAAAATGTTTTATGTCCGCAAGTGAATCTCCACAACTGAGCATAAAGAAAGCACTTATTGCAGACAGGAGAGGCAAAGTAGTTCTTAAAGAAGTGATTATTACCAAAAGCGGAATGCGAAAGATGGACAAAGAAAGCCTAATTATAACAAAAGTCCTTCTAACTGGTATTCATTTGAATGTGACTAGAATCCAACGGTTGTTTGCACAAGTACTTATCATGCAACCTAACGGTCATTTTTTCTTTGGTTAACATAAAGCGATGCATCATTCCAAAAACTAGTTCAAAAAGTTATTATAGCTGGTTTGAGTTTTAAGAACTTATATCATATCATCAAATAACTTAATTCTAATCCAATCAAGAATTCTCAACATCAAGGAAGAAGCAAAACGCAACGCAGCTAGCTATGTGTTTCATAAATTGTCAGCGCTGATAAATGACGTTAGCAAGATGATAAAAGCTGATATTGGTCATATTATTAACTAAATTAACCTAACAGTCGTTTTTGTTGAAGCCTTTTGCATGCAAATATGCAATAGAGAGACGATTCACGTAACTAACTAAACAAATTCGGCAATGGCAATGCCCAACGTGTGATCTAACCAATTCATTCATTTTTGGCTTGAAAATTAAAAATGTAATGCAACTTGCTTAAAGTAATCTAAGTTGCGTATTTATTATTAGTTAAAAACACTTTCAAGTAACTAAAATGAAGTTTATGAAAGTGCTTTATGACAAAAAATTTACAGAAATAGTGATAATTTTATAATGCTTGTAACATGAACGCTTCCAATCAAGCGTTTAGTGGTGGATCTAGAATTTTTAACCTCATAAGGTCCCATACCAGGATTATCATACAGTCCTTTGGAGACCTTATGTGCCTTCTCTTTTTCTTTTTATTCGGTTTTGTACGGTCTCGAGATTTAGTAAGCCCCTAATGGGTCTGTCCTTTATTTATGCATTTAGCAAGAAAATAAATGAGTGAGAATTTACAACTTGCTCATAAAAGACAACTCCAAGTCAACAAAACTTTTTGCTTTGCAATTGTCGGAAAGTATCGCACGCAATCTTACTCATATTTTGCAAATATGTTATTTTCATAATTCAAACATGTGACCTTTCAATCACAAAAAATAACATTTCTGTTACGTCAAAACTTGTCATCAACAACTTAGCTCATAAACCTTGCAATCGATTAAGACATAGCTTTTACTTTCTACAAAAGCACACCATCATCTATGGCCACACATGCATACTTCCATGTGCAAAAGTGACAAGTAACAATCCTGCGAGGACTAGTAAACAACTATGCATGATTGGACTGAGGAGACAAAGCCTTTTGGGGGGAATCAAATGAATATCTTAGGTTGATGATCACATGAATAATTGATGCATAAAAAATATATAATAATGTAATGACCATGAGGCTCCTTTTCTCTTTCACTTTTTCTTTAGCTTAGTGCTTTACCAACGCCGTTGAACAGGCTTTTATTTGTTGATGGAATTTCTCAAAATCCATGTCGCGAGATAATAATTAACTAGGTTATCGTAGGGTTTATATTTCGTCGTTACTATATTACACGTATTGTGATAATATTTTGATATACATTTGCGTGAATGTAAGTTATTCTCTTCTAATAGAAAAAAAATGATATGAAACATCTAATGCTGTAGAGTTAGAACATGTGTGGTGGAGAGGCAAGGGGCTATTTTAGCATCCCAAAATGAAACTATATATTCAAGAAATCTAACTCACCTCCCGTGACACGTCATCCATCTGCCCAAGAGACACATTATGGGTGAGAATCTTGCTATCATAAGGTTCTTGTTTTGGGGACCTACGAGGACTCTATGCATATTAGTCACACAATTATATCAGTTTAGATACAAAAAAATTAAAATATTTGGCCACTTAATAAAGCAAAATCAGCTTAAAACCCATGAACTAATAAATAAATAAAACTCATTTTTATTGCTTTGCTTTATTAAGTTGTCAAATATTTTAAACACTTAGATCTAAACTAATATAATCTTGTAATTAATATGTATTTTGTCCTCATAGGTCCTTATATAAGAACCTTGAGAGACTAGGACTATATGGGTGACTCTCCTGCATTCTAGTCCCACAGTTCTCCAATTACTAGTGGATCCAAATGTAGGGGATCCCCTTGTATCTGCCACAACGGGGTAATTTTTGGGAAATCAAATATTTAAACTAAATTTTGTAAATCAAATAATGTGGTTGTTGATAATTAAATTATTATTTAAGTGTTGATTAACGTGCTTATTTTTAATTGATATTATATCATTTTGTTTGTAAATTTAATTTAAAATTTTGATTTCCTTAGCATTATTCGTCTCCAATGAATGTATGAGGGTTCTTCAAAAATCTCCACCTTGTAGGGATTTTCTTTTTCTCTTGTACATTTTGGGTTTGAAGTCCAACTCCATGGGCTAGACTTTTTGCTTAGAATTATAGTCAACCCAACAATTCACAGACCTACTTTTGGGCCTGAGGCCCAACAACCCATGTGGGTTTAGACCAAAATCTTTTATTTTATTTTTAGAGTAAATTGTAGCAATGGTCCCTTAACTTTAACTCAATTAGAGTAAGGGTCCATCAACTAAAAATTCATTACCATTAGTCAATCAACTCATCAAAATGTGCAGCTATGATCCCTCAACTAAAAATTCATTACAATTGGTCCCTAAATTTTAATCCAACTAGAGAAATGGTCCCTTAGTTTTAACCCAATTGGAGCAATGATCTCTCAGTTTTAACCCAATTGGAGCAATGGTCTCTCAACTTTAACCCAATTGTAGCAATGGTCCTTCAAACATAACTCATTTTGACAAAATTCTGACCAAGTTGATGAAAATGATCATAGCTACATGTTTTGATGAGTTGAGGGATCTCAATTGTAACCATGGTCCTTCCAACCTAACTTATTTTGACAAAATTCTGACAAAGTTGACAAAAATAACTATAACTACATATTTTGATGTGTGAAAAAAATATAACTCCAATTTAATTAAAATTGAGCGAACATTGCTACAATTTACTCTTTTTTTATTTACCAATTACGAGCAAAGAGAAAAAAGGAAGGCACAAAAAACCATCTCTTGGAGAAATAGAGAGTCGGAGTCTCACTTGCCTTGAACAAAAAGAAAACCCTCTATAAAATTCCCCAGAAGTTCACTGAGAGAGAAAGGCACTGTGGTTTCTGCTTAGAGGGAGAAACAAGAAACCCAGAAGTTCAGCGACAGAGAGGCACTGTGATTTCTGCATCGAGAGAGAAACAAGAAACGACACCGCAAAGATGTTCAGGAACCAATACGACACCGACGTGACGACATGGAGCCCCGCCGGGCGGCTCTTCCAGGTGGAGTACGCCATGGAGGCAGTCAAGCAAGGGTCTGCTGCCATTGGGCTCCGATCCAAAACCCACGTGGTTTTGGCGTGCGTCAACAAGGCCAACTCCGAGCTCTCTTCTCACCAGAAGAAGATCTTCAAGGTCGACGATCATATCGGCGTCGCCATTGCCGGGCTCACAGCCGACGGCCGGGTGCTCTCCCGGTACATGCGGTCGGAGGCCATAAATTACAACTACACGTACGAGTCGCAGCTCCCCGTAGGACGACTCGTCGTTCAGCTTGCCGATAAGGCTCAGGTAAAAGCCCTAATTTTGAATCTGTTTATGCTGCTCATTTATGTAAATTTCTGGTTTTTAGTGAATGGTTTTTGTGACTTGTGGTTGTTGGATGAGGAATTGGGGATTAGGGTTCTTCCCGGGGTGGGTAGTTGAAATTCTTAATTTCCGGGGGTTTCTGGGAAATTGACGCTCTCATTAGGTATCAAACAACCCAAGT
The DNA here is from genome assembly GCA_963580275.1 of Crataegus laevigata. Lineage (NCBI taxonomy): Eukaryota > Viridiplantae > Streptophyta > Magnoliopsida > Rosales > Rosaceae > Crataegus > Crataegus laevigata. The sequence continues at coordinate 2,071,064 of OY756949.1, forward strand.
TAAAAGATCATATCTTGTTACTCCGTTTCACCTCAGTAGCATATGGTAAAGTGAATTTTGGGGGCAGAAATGATAGGCTATTTGGGTTTGGATTGTGTTGTAGTTGTAGACATTTGTCTAACTGGCTTTGTAGGAATTCTTGTGACCAGGAAGATCTTATACCTTTTCTTATAAAGTAGTTATAGACATGTACATTATGCATTTCAATAAAAAATCGGCTCCATGTAGAAAGGATAACTTTGTTTTGGGATCCCGTACCTCCGGAATCGTTGGTTTGTCGTTGATGAGCTACTAGCTACTGTTTGTAGATTACTGGTGTTAAGAATTATGTATGATACAACTTATGATAAATGTACTTTATTTGTGTGCGGACAGAATTCTGAGATAAGAACTTTCCTTCCCCCTTCTCTCTTTGTGCATACACTCACATGTACACATATATTTATCTTAGAATTTTGTAGTTAAATTTTATTTCGGGTTGGTATATAGAGGTTTCACTTTCCCCAAGAAGATGAAACTATATGCATATTCTTATACATTCATTTAACAATTTTGTGGAGACATCTGCTCAAATTTAGTAAGCTTTAATCCACAAGAATACAAGCGAATGGATTCAGTAAGATTATATTAGTTACGTATTTTGCTTATTCTCTAAAGTGAGTTGAAGTTGTAACTCTAGACTTGAGAAATTTGTAATTTTGTTGGGTTCTGAAATCAGCCGTTTTAGCTTGAGGAATGGTCGTTTGTTACTAGTAGATGCTGAATCTGTTTGTCTCCCGTATTCTTCTAATTAGAAGCAAAACTTTGCAAAACTGCCACAAAAAGAGCAAACAAACTTCTTGATGTCTCTTCAATATTTATTTTGTTCTCTCTAATCAGTTATCTTCCCTTCATGTTTACCACTGCCTGTGTGTACCTGTATATCTATTTGGAGAGCCTTTGTTTCGTTATCTTAGTTATATACCCTGTGGATGCCAGGTCTGTACCCAGCGGTCATGGAAGCGACCGTATGGTGTTGGACTGTTAGTAGGTGGGTTGGATGAGTCTGGAGCGCATCTATATTACAACTGCCCAAGTGGAAACTACTTTGAATACCAGGCTTTTGCAATAGGGTCTCGCTCACAAGCCGCAAAGACATACTTGGAACGCAGGTTTGAGAACTTCACAGGCTCTACAAGGGAGGATCTGATCAAGGATGCCCTCATTGCAACTAGGGAAACCTTGCAGGGAGAAAAACTGAGAAGTTCCATATGCACAATTGCTGTAGTAGGAGTTGGGGAGCCATTCCATATATTGGATCAAGACACCGTCCAGAACTTGATCGATGCATTTGAGATCGTGCAGGATGAGGCTCCTGCTGCTGAACCCGATGCTGGTGCTGAGCCTGCTGCAGCTGCAGAAGAGGGTGCCGGTGCTGGCGCTGACCAGGGTGCTGCTCCGGAACCAGATGTAGGTCCAATGGATATTTGAAGATGATACTTGCAGTTGGCTTTCCATCCTTTCAACGAGGTTTTCTAGTGTTTTTTTTTAGAGTATGGATGGTATTTGTGGAAGATAACAATCTATCGTTGAACATTCGCCTTTTTCTTTTTCTTCTCTCTTACAAACATTTTGAAGGTGGCTTCTGCTTATATCAACTTTACATTCGGTACCGTATGATACAGTTATTGAACCCAACTGGTGTCCAAAAACACCGTTCTTATGGAACCGTTTATCGAGGCAGTGCGGAGCTTGTGATCATTTAATGTTGTTTTGATGAATTTAGTGTAGATTATCATGTTGTTTGTCAGACAATCTAGCGAGCGCTGCAACTTAATTAGAAAAATTCGGTTTTCTATTAGCTCTTGCTTCGCCTCAGAGGGAGTTTAGTCGATAATACCATCGTCTCTCTGAAATTTTATTAGAAAAATGGTTGCTAGCAAGCATTGCAGTTTCAACTTCCGATTTTGCGTAAAAGAGAGGATAACATTGATCAAATAGAAAAGGATATGAACAGGATTGAGGAATTCGAAATAATACGAGGACTATTTGTGATAAAAACACAATATTTACTTATTTAGTGTCATAAGATAGCAAGTAAAAACTTGCAAAAACAGTAAACATAGTAAACCAACATTGCAACTTAAACCAGAAACAGAAGTTACAAAAACAGCCTCGATCCGTTCGGGATCCTCCCCTGATGTTCTTCGGTTGTACTCATTCGTCAAGTCAGCCTCGAAATGCAACCATCGTTATGCCGTTGCTTTCGAAAACATATATAGTTGGCTAGTAGTCATGAATTTTGAAACAATCGTTGTTCCGATAACACAATAGAACAAAAAAAATCATTTGGGGATGTGAGGAAGAGCGAGGCCTTTGGTCTGCATCTGCTTGTACATCCATTGCCAGTTCTCGGGGGAGACCTCACCCCCGAGAGATCGAATAACAGATCCGCCGCTGCACGATCCTACTTTGCAGCATTCCTCCAGAGATAATCCCTTCACCAATCCATACAAAAATCCACTCGCAAACAGGTCTCCTGCTCCTGTGGCATCGACTGCATTGGCTTCCCCTATGGCTGGAACTCTCACAATCTGACACAGGAAGACAAAAATTTCAGAAGATACCCTCGATAATCAACAGAACACCGGGGTAAAATCTTACTAAGCTTCCGACATCTTTTCCATGCTTTGCTATACATCCGTTTGAGCCTAACGTCACCACAGCCCAGCGGCAGTGTTTCGCCAGAAAGTCAAGTGCAGCCTCGGGATCAGCCTTCTGTTCACCCTCGGAACCTCTACAACAGAATTTAATACCCCATTAACAGTCTGCTAGAAAAGAAGGAAAAATCGACCAATATGGTAGAAAAGGAGAGGCAGCTTTATTTCATCAAAATTGGGGTTAACAGTTCTAACATATTACAATTCCAACAAAAAGAAAGTCACCTTAGCAACTCTGCTGCTTCATCCTCGTTGGCAAAGCAAAGATCTACGTCCCCTGACTCCAGCAGCTGTAGAAGAGGCGATCTAAAGTTGCGAACCATCTGGGTAAGGTTAAAGACTATATAAGATAATATATAGAGACCTGAAACTCGATATTAAAAGCCGAAATAAGAAAACAAAGATTAAGAATCATAACTATGTATTTTCACTTTGCTTGCAAAACAAAACTCAAGATTCTACACCAATGCACTTGCAGCTTTATTAGTTTTCTTTAGTTAGCCTTCCGGTTTAAGGTTGTATGGGGGCTGCTACACTCTAATGAAATTTTAGTCATTCATTCGGGAAACGGCATTATCTTGTGTCATAATGCTCTCTCCCAATAAATAAGTCACGAGTAGAATCTCCACTTGCTTTGACAACAAATTTGGACAAATCCCATCCTCCAAACGAAAGAATCCGAAGACAAATAATTGTACCTCAAAACTGGCCAAGTCTAAGGACACAAATAGACCCTCTTGTTTCGCAATCGATATAGCTGCTTGAATCACTTCCAAATTGATGATACCATACCTCAACAACAACCACTGAAAGGAAAGAGATATCAGCATTTACATATACAAAACCCTTTCAACTATTTAAATCATACTATGTCTAAGTTTCACACATGATTCCGCGTAAAGCGCATTACGACATTACATTTTGTTGGAGTATAGAAGAGACTAACCTTAGAGCCCTTAAAGTCTGCTCTCGTCAAATCATCGGCCTGGATAACATAATTCTAATAATTCTTTGTAAGCTCATTCAAAGAAGTTGTCCAAATACTGACAGCCCAAGCACACACCACACACAACACACACACGCATGCACACAGACACGCAGATATGTATGCATACATGGGCATATAAACAGAGGCATGCACCTGAGGCTGAAGTTTCACAGCACTTGAGAGACAGGGACGCATTGTCCGATTGCCCAAAGCATCGACCAAGCAAACACACTGCACCACACCAAATTACCATCAAAGTTTCAGCACTCAACATATACAAACTCAATCCGAAAACCCCAAAAAAGGACAGAAAATGAAGCTGAATCCTAACCTGAGCTGTGGGTCCCTTCTTCATCCTCAATCTAGAGAGGTTCACAGCACGAGAGCTCATGTTACTGACAAATAACTGGCCTTGCTCATCATCTCCACATGCACCAATTATCCCACAGGACACTCCGAAACCGGCACTCAGCCCCCGGATTGTATTGGCAACACTGCCACCGGCGATGGTTTTCATTGGCAAGGAATCATCAGGGGATGACATTACATGGGTTTTCACCTCGCTCAATATATGCTCAAGCTCTTCAATTTCAACCTACAAAAATATGTCCCAAAAGCTAAAGTCTTCAACTTTCTGATTGAATTGAGCAACATAAACAAAACCCAGAATTCAAAATTATACAAATCCATAAAAAGCACCGAAATTTGCAAACCCAAGTAACAGAAAAGAAGAAAAAATTGTAAAATAAGCAATGACGTCAAAAGGGGGTTTACAGGAATGGAGCCACCGCGCTCGCCGGGGAGTTGATCGAGCAGGGACCAATCGACGCGGGCAACATGGTCGACGAGGGCGGAAGCCTGTAGTCCCAGTACCAGAGGAGCCTCTCGCACGGCGGAGTTGGCGGTGGCGGTTAAGGCTTCTGCACCCATTTTCCTGGCCCCTCTGGCTCTTTGGGAATCGGGACTCTGCTCTCTCTCTCTCTCTCTCTCTCGCTGCACACTTCGGCTTGCGTTGTTGTCGTATATTTATAGCTGCAAAGCGAGCAGGAGAAGTTGCAAAGTTTCCAGGTCCAGTCCAAAGCCTGAACGGGCCTCGTCTTGTTCTTGTTCTTGTTTAGTGTTTTTTTAGCTCTCTTATTTTGTTTTTTTTAGTTGATGTCATGTGTTTGTATGTTCCATTATGTTACTATATTCGTAAAAATTTGTTGGGAGATGTTATTGACACTTAAAAGAAACTATTTTTACTTATCATAAGGGTCATTTTATTTTTAAATGTAAAAAAATTTAAACTATAAGGTATTAATAAACGCCTGCATTTGTGAAGTCGATTAAATATCATGACTTAATTTATAATTTTAATGAGGGTTTTTTCTTGTCGAATGAAAATGAAATTGTTGAGTTTTCGATAAATTATTTGCATGGGTGGTGGAGCTAGAGCATCTTTGGAATGCTCTACATTACGTGTAAGAAGTGTATAATACAATGAAAAATGACTTCAAATTATTTTCTATAAACTTCGAGAAATTATTTTAAAAACCTTGAGTTAATCAACTTCTTTTGAAAATGCAATCGTTTATTGAGTTTTATATGGGTGAAGGCGTGAAACAAACCCAATGGCGGATTCAAGAAATAATATTAGGGGTCAGTAAGAATGGCATGCGTATTGCCATTTCATTAAGTTTTGGTAGGCTTGAAGTCATTTGGAAAGACACACCACACCTGTTAATGTATACATGGGCAACACCCAAGGTATCAATGGACATTCACCGAGTCTTGGTAGGCCTGAAGTTAGTCGGATGACATGTATGAAACCAACTCTAATCTTCAAAAGGACAGCACCCAAGGTATCTATAGACATTCATTGAAGTTTGAAGGATTAACACTCAAGATATCCATGGACGTTTATTGAAATTCAGAGAGTCAGCTGACCCATGTCCCTCAATGCATCCTTCCCTGAACAAACCGTTAGAATTTATAAAAGAAAGGAAAGAGTTTTATACGGGTGAAGGCGTGAAGCAAACCGTTGGAATTTAGAAAAGAAAGGAAAAACTAATTGGATTTATGAACTAAGCAATTCAAGATGTCGTGCTAAGTGCATCAACCCCACAATTATATTATATGATAGACTATATCACCAACAACTAAAGGAACGAGCTTTCTTTTATATCCATCCATTACCTCTGTTTGTTTTAATTTAATTTCCAAACAAAAAAAATGATAAAATAAACAACACTTTTCGAAAAAAATTGCAGATGATGCTTTACCTTTTTATTTTTTTTATTTTTTTACAAATGATATTATTTGGGAGAGTTGGTCTCACAATGAATTTGTAATAATGTAGTTCAAATTTATCTTTAACGAGAATCGAATCTAAGTCCCACAATAAATTAGCAATAATGTATACTGGTGCGAGTTTGATCTCTACCAATACTCAAACAAAAAGAAAATTAAGAAGAGTAATTTATAGGGTAAGGGTTCGATTCCTTTGAATGATTGATGGGAGTCCCAATCATTTTCCACCATTTTCTGCTGAAATCACGGAGATTTCAGCTTTCCAAGATTCCCATTAGCCAATTATTCTTTTAGAAAATATTCTATCATCATAAACATGTATAACGTTAGGGCGGGAGGTTTTCTCCTTCTCCACTTCTTTCCGTTGCATTTCACGGGTTCAAGTTCCTAAAAGGAAATTGAAACTTCTCTCCGTTGCATCCCACGTTCCCGAGTTTCTAAAAGGAAATTGAAACGATTCTCCTTCTAAATCGCACCCGGCACAAAATTGTAAGTTTTTCGAGTTTCTGGTCCGATATTTTTTTTACTTATTCAATCCAAAAGCTAAAGAAGGAGATCGAAATACCAGAAATAAATAAAGAAAGAGCGCGGAAACCACTTTCTTTACTTTATCTGGAATCTGCATTATTACTGTGTCATCTTGTTGCCAAACTTTACGCAAATTCAATGGCTCAAATCTTTGCCTGTGCCGCATTCCTGCCAAAAAGATTTCATGGATTTTGCGGCCAAGCTTTATTTTATTTCCTAATTTTAACGTATGCATGCTTTAATGCAAGAGAGGGAGAGCCTTGGCGCAACATTTCGAAATGTTGCTCCTTGTGACCCCAATTTCCGACAGCCGAACTGTAGAGTTTTCCCAGCATGGTTCGTGCTTGACAATGACGATTACTTCAGCAAAACATCGACCATCCCCATCCCCATCGACCACAAACCGTGATCCAAACGATGTTTCCTGTCTTCTATTTGAGTGCAATGTGAGAGAGCAGAAAATACATTACGACGACGACAATGCACTTTCAAATGTTTGATCGAGAGGAAGAAGAGATGAATATACAAATTCACTAGAAGTCATCAAGAAATTAGGTACCTTGGATACGAAAAAACATCGTCAGCATACAAACCGCCGGAGCAGAAAATACAGTTTCTGAAATGCCGAGAAAGAGCAGATCCGATGGCTAGAAAGATTCATAGTTCTGCCCGAAAACCGGCTATTATTTGGAAAGGAAATGATACCTTTTCCATGTATTTGTACTTAACAACAAATATTTCTTGGTGCCCCCAAATCTCTCAAAGATTCGAGTTAAAAAGGAGGAGAAAACAAAAACTAACGAAATCATTTCTGGTCCTTTGCTGCTTTATCTGGTAATACGTTATCGGGAAGAATAAGTTCTGGGGGAATCTCACGAACAACACCCAGCATTGAGTCGTACTCTTCATCCTTGTGTGCATACTTCTTGCGGAGGGCCTTCTCAAACTCAATCTCGTCAAACGGCTTCATATTCTCAGCTGCATGGACTTGTGCAAGGTTGGTGTAATTGGTGGCTGACTGGGATATGAAGGCTTTTTCTTCATCTGTGAGCTTCCTCAGGAATTTTGCTGGGTTTCCTGCCCATACCTGCAATACAAATGCATTTTACTGCTTACTCTAAATTCATGCGAAACAAAATTTTCAATAACAGTTGACGGTCTTGGACCGCAGAAATAAAAGCTTAACTTAGCCTGCCTGGATAAAGCTGAATCCGGAATCGTAGCATACAATTCCAAGCTGATAATACCATTAAAAAGGGTTTTCTCTTTGTTTGGATTGCAGTACCTACGTTTTTATAGAAAGAGGATGCTTGACACCAGTCCTATCAAAATAGTTTATGTCCCTCTACATTTATTTCTAAAAGGGAAATCAAACAACAGACGTTTACTGCTTGTATAACTCAACTTCTTTAAACAGAGGGTGGAAATTTTGAAACTCCACCGCCACCAACACACACACACACATAAAAAGTAAAGAAAAGTAAAATAAAAGAAATAACAAGCACTCTGCTCCAGCCATTCCCGTGTCACTTCATATCGCTCTACTTGAACTAGGTATTATTGGTAAGCTTTGTTGTGTATTTTTTTAAATAACTCGCATCTAGATGTTAGAATATTAGAAGGGCCTTTTTTGATAAATCTGCTTTTAGTCTATCTCGGAAAAATCATAGTTCAAAGAATTTCAGATTAATACAATCTTCTCTGACGGCCAGAATGAGCAAGAACAGAAGAAATATAAGAAAATTTTACATAACTCATTTTTTATTTATTTTGTTGGATCCAAAGTAGAACATGTTTTAGGATCAGTGATTTGGAATCTGGCTGGATAGTTGTAACTACAACAGATACAAATTCTAAGCTATTTTTTCTACATGCGCTACGACTCCCTATATCCTTTGCACATAAATGGATAAAGAGGGTCAGCAGGTAGGCTTTTTACACATACCTCTCCACTAGGGATCCTTGTATTCTGTCTCACCAGGGATCCAGCAGCTACCATGGCATGTTTCTCAACGACGACACCATCAAGAAGAGTGGCTCCCATACCAACAAAGGCCTCATCCTCAACAGTACAGCCATGTATAACGGCACTGTGACCTGCTCAATGCAAAATTTTGTTACACAAATTATAAAAATTTATTCTGAACTACCATCAGGCAAATTCGAATCGAACATATTTTTGACAGCATAATTACTCACCTACAGTAACATTGTCTCCAATAATAGTTGGCAACACCTTCCCGCTTAAATTAGACTTTGCCACATGAACAAGGGAGTTGTCCTGTATGTTTGTTCCAGATCCAACAACGATGTTGTTCACATCACCTATGCAAAAATACATTTTTTTTTACAAATTATTACCAAAATCCACTATAAAATAGCCCTAAAAAAACAATTACATCTCATATCCAGCTAAATTGACAACAAACCAGAATTCTCCACAGATAACTAATCAACTGTTAGTACTCAGGTTCTACTCTTACCATTGCTAACCTCCATATACAATGATAAATGAGACACAACTGTATAAAGTTTAAACTATGAAAAAGACAAATAAGAACAGCAACAGTGCATATTCTCCCAAATAAGAACAGCAACAGTACATATAATCTGAATATTTCTTGTAGTTTCAACTCTAAACTTGACTGTACATTTTAAGTGTAACAAATCCACGATTTCTGCAAAGTGCATCAGTAACAATTTAAACAAATATGCATAGATGTTATGAGAAATATATGTACTTAAAATCTAACACAGGACAAAGGTTAAAGAGGTTCTAGAAATGGATAACATCAAGCACAAATCATCAGCTCATGGACCAACAAAAAGGAAAAAAACAGCATAAAAAAGAGTGGCCTTTCTTCCAAAATTCCCATGCTACTTAGAACTCATGCATACATGGTATTAAATGAAATTTGGACATGACTGTGCCTCAAAAGAAGTTCTTACCTCTCAAAACACATCCGTACCAAATGGAAGACCCTCTTCCCACTTGAACATCGCCAATGACAGAGGCACTTGGCGCCACAAACACATCTTTGTCAACCACAGGAGCTTTATCGAATACGTTCATCAGAGTTCTATGTCGAGACACTACAGAAAAGAACATAATCACTTTCCTCATGCATAGAAAAAAGAAAGCAAAACCCGAAAACCCTGAATCGCCCATGTAAACAAACTAAGAATGCACTATGCTGGCAATGATTTAGCTTTTCAAAAATAGGTGAACCAAACTACAATGCTGGATATAAAAAAATTTCCATTCTCGTTTTCTTCATTTCCTCCCCTCCTCGACCGTAAAACTTTGAGCTTTACGGTTTGACTGGCTACACACACGCAGAAAGGCCACCACTTTACCACCGGTTCCGAAGGGCCCAATCGTTTCCATCACTCAAAACTACTCCACAAAATTTCATTTCATATAAAATGATAAAATATTTAGGGACCCCCTTTTTACTTCTCACATACTCCTTGTTAATTTCTGTCATTTGATCTTCTTCGATTCATCCGATTCAATGGCCAAAAAATGGAAGGGCGTGTGAGAAGTCAAAGAACCCCCATTTAACAAAATTTTCAAATTAATGTTGGGTTGGTAATAATCTGCCCGTGAGAACACACACATTCCTACATACATGACTATCTAATTCTGCAATTGCCTATCAAATGAAAAGCAAAGCCCTAAACTTTATGTTAATTCTACAGCTTCGATGTCGAAATCAATACGAAATGCGAACCAAACATCCCGTAAATTACCAAAATCATAAAAAATAAATCAAATCCCAAATTAAGAGATTGAGCTAAAAGATGGGATCTAGGGTTCGAGAGAAAGGTCTTAGGCTTACGCTGCTCTTTGAAGTAGTAGCTGCCCTGGAGGCTGCTACCGAGGCGATCAATGGCCTGGCCCGTCTCCCGAATCCAGAATCCGACGGTGTATATTGCTCGTCCTAAAGTCCCCATCTTCTTCTCACTTGCTCCGCCAGCAACCACCAGCTCCTCCGCTCACTGCCACTCTCTCTGACTCTCTGTTGTGTGACTTGAAGCAGGCCGGTGAAACGAAGGTATTGGCCCAAATTGGAAGGGGTAGGGTAGAATATCCCAATGCCTAGGGAGGGTATTAAAGGGATTTTACACCTTCTTTTGTGAAATTACCAAAGCATCCCCGGTTTCAATTTAAAATTAAAAGAAAACTAATAAAAATAGTTTGAAAACTTTGAGTTTTAATGATAAGAATAAAATAAAAGGTAAAGTAAATAGTAGTATAATTAATTTTTTAGTATAAAAATGTGATTTTTCGTTAAAATAAACTGTACCGAGAGCTTTTCGTTAAAGTTCTCTATAATTAGAGCAAAAGTATGGTTTTCGTCCTTCATCTTGGTTAGTGTAGTTTAATCATTTTGGTTCGTGTAGTTTAAATTATAGTGATTTTTCAAGTGAGTTCAACTTAACATCTCGATATCATCATGAGATGATTCAATAGTTCGCAACAAATTTCAGGTTCGTATTTCACACGACACGTTATGAGTTCGATTTTTTTGTGTTAGTAAATCACGATGGTGGACAAGGGAAGGCTAAAATGCCTTTGTGAGTCTTCCTAGTCCAAAAAAGCATATTTTCATGACAACCAACTAGTCATTTTTTAGACACGCTAATCATCTATTAGACGAATAACATCACGTAATGTTAATTTAAAAGTGTTTTTAAAATGACTAAAAACGTGTTTGATAAAAATATTTTTGAAAACAATGCTTATTAAAAATACACATAAAAAATATTTTTCAATCATTTTACAATTACTTTCAAACGAGCCTTGAAATATATCTCAAGAGAAAAGGAGATTTTCTCCCTGAAAATGATGCAAGGGCCTTTAATTAACCGCCAAGCCCAACGGCCATTTAAAGGACGCGGTTAATTTGTCAAACACGAAGCTGTGCGTTTCGATGCCTTTAACCGCGCGCACGCAATTGAGGGCTAGCGTGCTATGTTATGTTCTTCCCCCTTTTGATTTTCCTGGAAAACCAAGAAACAGGTAAGAAACGAAAGTAAATAAGCTTACAAAATTCACACATTTCTGCTTAGAAATTTGGATTTAACAATTTGATTCTCTCATCTGATCCAAAACACACTTCAATTTTCTGAAAGGTAAAGACTTTTTCCTATCTTTCTATTTTTCTTGAACTAAATTATTGGTTTTTATGGAGAATATTCAAAATTTTCCATTTTTAATCTCGTTTTTCCTTTGAAAAATGTTTGATTCCGATTCGCGTTTGAGAAATTATTGGGGTTTTGATGAACCCATGAAATGTGAATTGATAAATCCGAATTGGTGATGCTCTAGACATGATTTATTTGCTCGGGAACCAAACAGAATCTGATAATTTTGAGTTGGGTTATTGCTTTTGATGCTCAGGAAAATCAGAGGCTGATTTTTCATGGAAGGAGTTGGGGGCGGCGATGCTGGCTCGGCGGTGGCGCCGTTGGCGAAGTGGAGGGACGAATTTTCAAGGGCATTTCAGTACTACTTGGACCGGTCGACCCCGAATCCGGTTCACAGGTGGCTGGGGACTCTTGCCTTGGTGGCGGTTTATGTGCTCCGAGTTTTCTATGTTCAAGGGTTCTACATTGTGTCATACGGCCTGGGAATTTATATCCTGAATCTGTTGATTGGGTTTCTGTCACCAAAGGTTGATCCGGAGCTCGAAGCGTTGGACGGGGCTTCGCTGCCAACCCGAGGTTTGGATGAGTTTAAGCCGTTCATTCGCCGCCTTCCCGAGTTCAAGTTCTGGTAATTGAAGAACTTCCTTAGTGAAATTGTGAGCGATAGTTGCATTGTATATGTATTTTCTATTGGTTTTTGGGTGTGATAGGTGTTGTGGCTAATTTAAAATGTTTGAGTAGCACTTATACTTAAGATCATTCTGACAAAAAAAACCCGTCCGATCCGGGTTTTTTTTTGGAATGTGTGGCACACGAGAAATGATAAGATTAGGAATGAGGATATTCGAGGTAAAGTAGGAGCAGCCGAAATTGAAAGAAAGATGAGAGAAAATCGGTTATGGTGGTTTGGATATGTGCAACGAAGGCCTACTGACGCTCCGGTTAGAAGATGCGATTATAGGACAAAGGTCCAGGGCCGAAGGGGTAGAGGAAGACCTAGGAAGACTTTGGAAGAGACTCTAAGAAAAGACTTAGAGTAGTTGGATCTAACGGAAGACATGACACAGGACCGAGCGCAATGGCGTTCTAGGATTCATATAGCCGACCCCACTTAGTGGAAAAAGGCTTTGTTGTTGTTGTTGATTGAAAGTAGGTTTTGTGGCTAATTTATAATGTCTTGGCTACTTGTATTGTATGTAGGCTTTTTAAATGTGTGCACTTGTAGTCTTGTATGGATGGTAGAAGTGTGAACTTAATAGGAAGAAGCTTGATAAGTCAACAGGATCTTTCAGCATTAACATGGTTCCGCTGATGGCACCTCATCGACAAGAGAGTGTAAAATATATGGAGGATAACGGAGTTCTTCATGAAGCAGCTCTCGATGGTGCTGATTCTGAATGGAAGTTGGGATTGTGTGAATAACTTGAGCAGTCGAGATTGTTCTTTCTCGATATGAAAATAGTCATTGCACAAACGCATTGTTTACTGTAACATATACGTTATTGCAATCAATGTGTGCTTGTATGTGTTCAGTTTTATGACTGCTAACTGAGACTCGGTAATTTATTCTCTTGCCTATGTGGTTTCAGGTATTCCATTACAAAGGCTTTCTGTGTCGCTTTTCTGATGACCTTCTTCTCCTTGTTTGACGTCCCCGTTTTCTGGCCCATTCTCCTCTTTTATTGGGTCATTCTTTTTACTCTTACAATGAAGCGCCAGATAATGCACATGATTAAGTACAAATATATACCATTCAGCATTGGAAAACAGGTGAGAGCGCTACAATGTTGTTGAGCCACCATTTACCTTTTTTTACCCTAAAGCAGGATGTTTACGTTCAGAGTTTCTTTAAGTTCGACATTTTTACTCGTTCCCTTTGATTATTACAGAAGTATACAGGGAAGAGACCTGATGCAGCGAACTCAGACTGAATCTTTGGTCGAATCAGTGTTTAGGAAAAGTGAACGAAAGAAGCGCAGTGTTTGAATTTTTCTCACTGTTAGGATAATTTGCTTACTATTAGGACTTAATGAGCATTGAAAACTTGCATAAATTGATAATTCTCACTTGTCATTAACCTGTTTGATATTTACCTGTACTTTTGTTCTTCTTCCGCTTTACTTGCTGCTGAATCACTGAATGCTATGTTTTGAGTATATTATTGTTGTGTATTAATTAAATCGTGGTATTAAGCAAGCGGGGCTGCGGGATTATGATTACCAGGTGGACATGGGGAGAGTCTTAGGGTTTGTGAAATGCCAGATAGATGTCCAAATCATGCACCTAATAGGTATAACAACCCCCCACCAACTGAACAACGAAATCACACACTGTAGTTGTTATTTAATTGCTTGACTTTTGTATTATCGAAACCCATAAGCAAACAGTTCTTGTAAATTAAGCCTAGTGTTTTATTTTAATCACATAATTAATTAGGCAACGGCCAGCTAATAGTGCTCGTGGTCTCCTCTACTCTATCCTCTCTTCTTTCTTCTTCCTCTTTCTGCATTCCATTCCTTCTCTTAAAACCCTCGAATCGAAACATAATATTCTCTCTCCAATTAAACCGGTTTTTCTCTCTGCTCCACCCCCGACGGGCAACAAATGAGTGGGAGAACCTATGTTGTGATATTCTTCTTCTGGGCTGCTCTTACTGTCATCACCCCCACACTCGTTTTTCTTTCAGAGACTTCCAAACCGTACTCGGATTCAAATGGTAAGAAAACTGAGATATGAACATTTTATTGGACTCTCAAATTTCTTCGTACTTTGAAATTGTTGTAATCTATTTTGCTTCGTGTTTGGCAGGCGAGGAAATTGAAGGAACTAAGGGTAGAAGACTGATTGGAATCGTCGTTGGATATGAAGCACAACGTCGACCACGAGTTCTGCCCACTACAGAAGCCCCTGCAGCATCAGCATCACCATCACGGGCACAAGCTCCAGTTTCGGAACTAAAACCAGGTTTGAAGCATGGAGAAACCAGTCTTGTAAAGGTCTTTATAGAGTCATTGAGATTTGTGATCAACAATACTAAGTTCAAGTTAAATTAAGTCGGAGTCAGAGTCGGATTCTTATAGGATTTTAGGTTAGATTGTTCTTCGTGCATAAAAGCTACTTCAGACACAAAGCTCGCACTTTTCGGTATGAGCCTCTCTGATCATCTTCGGAAGAAAAATGTAAGTGTGACATGTCAATACAAGGAAGAGAACTGCACTGTTTTCCTGTAAAATGTATGTTTATTTCGTTTTCTGAACGTTGAGGGGGAATGAAACGTTAGATTAAGAACTAGTTGGTGGTTTTTACGGATGTTAGGTGTACCGAAAAGGAAAAGCATATGCTGAGGGGACATCATATGTGAGCGAAGACACTGAATAATGGATGTTTTCTTGTCATTATATAAAGTTAAAGAGACATTGTGATATGGATTGTCTCCTAAGCAAGCAAGACAAAGTTCAACTCATAATTTGCTGAGGACCAAATTTAAACTTGCTTGTAATGTAAGGATCGATAGTGTAATAATAGAAGTGTGACCACAACTGACTTCTGTTTGATTTAAAATTGGTAACATGCGTCAGTTAGTATTACGATCTACTGATATTTATTTCCACTTGTAAGTGAAGGGTCTTGGTTCGATTTTCGCCAAAGGCGAATTTGAACCACATTAATATGGTTATTTGAGTGCGACTTAGATTCAGATAAAAGAAAATTGCAAAGGCTAAGCTGTTCTCTAGCCATCTATAGATGCAAACGCAGCTCCCAAAGGAGAGTTTTCTCCAACTAGAGTTTTGCATAAGTTGCGGGGAGAAGAAATGAATAGACGGTTTGGATCTTTAAAATTTAATGTAGAATCACAGCTAATTCTTTTTTTTTTAATAAAATGGGACCCCTTATATATATATATATATATATATATATATATATATATATATATATATATATATGTAACCTAAATCATCATGCCTTCGTTGTCACACAAAATTCCAAACTATTATGTAGATAATTTGTGAAAACAGTTAACTGCAATAGTTTCACATTGAATGCACATGTTCAAATTAGATAGGACAAGAATAAAAAGATTTTATGATGACTCGTATGAGCTGACAATATTGTCACATAACAATTTAAAAGATAATGTTAAGAAGATTAAATTTTATAAATTAAATAATGTAGTTGTTGATAATTAAATTATTATTTAAGCGTTGATTAACGTGCTTATCTAATCAATAACAGTTTAGATCAAGAAAAGCCAAACCTAAACTATATCCTAGACTCAACAAAATTAACATCCATTACTATTTAAACTCAAGGTTTTAATTTAACCACAGGTAACTTTGTTCTTGTGACTGGGGGTCCTATGTGCAAGTGCTTGCTTTCGTGTGTCAATATGCCACCGAGGTCATTTCCATAATTATCACAAGAAAAAATGAGAAAGGAGAAACTTCGTTAAGTTTGCTTGACTAAGACAGTTTTCACTAGGGCTGGAAAAAAATCCCAAAAATCCCAAACCAAACCAAAAAATTCCCGAAACCAAACCAAACCAAAAAAATCCCAAACCGAAATTCCCGAAAATTTCGGTATCCAATACCAAACCGATCCCGAAAATTTGGTACGGGAATCAGTCTCAAGTTTTTGGGATTTCGGTATTCCCAAACCAAACCGAAAAAAAAATATATATATATATATATTATTTAATTTTTAAATATATAGGAGCACATTTTTAAGGGGAACATCATCTACCTACAATAGTGAAAATTGAAATACTGAAGGAGCACTGGAAATCGATGATGGGATATATACAGGAAGGAGCCCTAAGATAGATAGTGGAACATATGCAGAATTTTTAAATCACAGGAGATTGATAAATGGATACATAGATGCAGAATAAACAAGGGAGATTGATAGATAGATACATGGATAGATTATAAGTTACAATTTGCTTGAGAAAACTTTACATCTATCTATAATATTTATATTATATATGTACAAAAGTTTACTCAAGTATATATTGACATTTTAGACGTAATTTTGGGGACTGACATGATTATAGATAGATATATTAGTTTACTCAAGCACATATTAACGTTTCAGATTGGCATATTGCTTTTGAATAAGCAGAAACAAATAGGCAAATACTAACTGGGGTTTGCCATTTGATTGGCAGATTTGTGTACACAGATTAGTAGAAACAAAATAGCAGATTGGGCTTGCCTATATGTCAATTTTTAAATATAAATGGTTGAATTATAGCCCAAAAGCATAATATGTCAAATTTTAGTCTAAAAGCCCAAAATAATTTCGGGATTCCCGATTTGTCCCGAAATTCCGAAACTATTTTGGGATTCCCGAAAATTTGGTTTGGGATCGGTATTGAAATTGGGATTCCCGAAAATTTCGGTTTGGGAATCGGGACAAGTGGTTTGGTATGGGATATTTCGGGATTCCCGAAAATTGGGAATCCCGAAAATTTGGTTTGGGATCGGTATTGAAATTGGGATTCCCGAAAATTTCGGTTTGGGAATCGGGACAAGGGTTTTGGTATGGGATCTCATACCGAACCACCCCTAGTTTTCACACTGACTGAGACCAGTGTAACATAGTGTGGAAAAACATACAAAGGATTTCATGTTTTTATGAGATCATGTAACTTTGTGTTTGTGCGTTTGGCCATGAAGCATCATTTTGGTAATGATTACAAAAAAAAAATTAAAAAAAAAAACAGCGATGCCTTGTGTAAAGTTGTTTGATTATAATAGCTCTCCCACTAAGACTTCTGTGGAATCTAATGAGATCAAATACATGTGATCTCATGTTTTTATAAGAAATGTCTTATGTTAAATGCTCAAAAGATGTTGTAACTTATGAGTTCACGATGGTTTGTCTAGTGAGAGATTTTGGATGCAGTCGAGGATATATATTCCTATATCTCAATATATCATCCGGTTGTATGGTAGAATCTCCTAGTCTACCCAAAAAATCTCACTCAGCTCAAACAACATTAACAACATTTAAATTATTTTTTCTGAGTTGTTAAGCAAATATCTTAGCAGAAGCCCTGTGATCTTGATTTCTTCAAACAAATTGATCGAGGTACTCGTCCACAGTTGTGTACTTCACATCAGGGTAGAGCTCATAAGCTTCGACTCCAAACGACGGCTCGATTTCGAAGTTGGTCTGATCTCCCTTCACAAACACAGAGTGGTTGATTGCTAATATCACATTGATTGGAGTTGGGGCCTCTGCAAAATTAAACAACAAATGTTAATTAACCATATCATGATTAATTACTGCAGGAGACTTATAGCACAGTTGATTAAGAGCATTCGCTCATGCACTCCAGATCCCAAGTTTGAATTCCTTCCCTTCCACTATTGTTTGTATATAAAAATGCACGGTTACTTGCTGACCTTCAATATCCTTGAGAACTTTGTCCTCTGGGACATAGACTTTTTCAAGGACTTTGCCAATCTTCTTCTCCCACAGGGCAACAAGCCCATTGAATGAGTAGATGTTCTGGGGAGGTTTCACGTAGAGGATCTTGTTCAATGTTCTTGGATCATCAACGGCCCTGATTGTATAGGTTGCAATGTCATCTTCCTTGTTAAAGACAGCTGCAACATTAACAAAAGATACAGAGCATGTTTGAGACTGCTTCTGAAATAATTCAAAGCGGTTGCAGACAACTAAAAGCGTTTCTGGCACTATTTAATATAAAACACTTAAAAATTCTTATGGATCGTAAAACCATTTTTAGTACCGGTTATAAAAAAAGTACCAAACAAGTACTTTCTTCAGAAAGAACTCCCAGGTGCCTTTTCATAAACAACTTGATTAAGTACTAATCTAGCTTATGAACAGAAGCGCTTTCTACTGGAATTAACGCGAGTGGTACCTTTCGGATTTCCATCCCCTAAGATGGTGACTTTGTCTCTCGGTGGAGAAGTGGAACCTGGCTGTGCCAATGAGGACAGAAAGTAGCCAGCATAGAAGTTGTTGTTGACATAAGTGTAGGGGATGCCCTCAGCCTCAACAGCACGCCGGATTTGGACCTTGACGTCAAACGTAGACTTGGCTGGCTCAACCGCATGCACTCGATCCACATCGTTTCCAAACTCCGACGGGAAAAATCTCTGCATAAGATATAGGCTGTTACTGTTAATCCCCATGGTTGAACAAATCTTTACTTTAAAAACCCTAAATTAGAAGGAAAAATGAAAATTGAGTCTGTGTGACATCCCACATCGCCCAGGGGAGTGATCCTTAAATGTATATTCTCATCCCTACCTAGCACGAGGCCTTTTGGGAGCTCACTGGCTTCGGGTTCCGTTGGAACTCCGAAGTTAAGCGAGAAGGAGGCTAGAGCAATCCCAGGATGGGTGACCTCCTGGGAAGTTGCTCGTGAGTTCCCAGAAACAAAACCGTGAGGGCGTGGTCGGGGCCCAAAGCGGACAATATCGTGCTACGGTGGTGGAGCGGGCCCGGGAGGTGGCGTCACCCGGGCCGGGATGTGACAATTGGTATCAGAGCCAAACCCTGGCCGCGTGTGTGCCGACGAGGACGTCGGGCCCCTAAGGGGGGTGGATTGTGACATCCCACATCGCCCAGGGGAGTGATCCTTAAATGTATATTCCCATCCCTACCTAGCACGAGGCCTTTTGGGAGCTCACTGGCTTCGGGTTCCGTTGGAACTCCGAAGTTAAGCGAGAAGGAGGCTAGAGCAATCCCAGGATGGGTGACCTCCTGGGAAGTTGCTCGTGAGTTCCTAGAAACAAAACCGTGAGGGCGTGGTCGGGGCCCAAAGCGGACAATATCGTGCTACGGTGGTGGAGCGGGCCCGGGAGGTGGCGTCACCCGGGCCGGGATGTGACAATTGGTATCAGAGCCAAACCCTGGCCGCGTGTGTGCCGACGAGGACGTCGGGCCCCTAAGGGGGGTGGATTGTGACATCCCACATCGCCCAGGGGAGTGATCCTTAAATGTATATTCCCATCCCTACCTAGCACGAGGCCTTTTGGGAGCTCACTGGCTTCGGGTTCCGTTGGAACTCCGAAGTTAAGCGAGAAGGAGGCTAGAGCAATCCCAGGATGGGTGACCTCCTGGGAAGTTGCTCGTGAGTTCCCAGAAACAAAACCGTGAGGGCGTGGTCGGGGCCCAAAGCGGACAATATCGTGCTACGGTGGTGGAGCGGGCCCGGGAGGTGGCGTCACCCGGGCCGGGATGTGACAGTCTGTCTAATAATTCCAAGTCTTCTGTTAATCTTCATGTAATTTTCATCTAAATATTGATAGTATCAATAATAAAGACAAGATACGTCGATGGTAGGTAACATGTCAGTATTAGATAGTCAATATATCACGTGATCAGACAGCCTAACTGAAGTTTATGCGGTTACTTGGAGACACTAACCTTGACATTGCCAGCTTCTTTGATGGCTGCAATGATCTTGGTTTGGTCTGCAAATTGCTTGAAACCCACCGTTGATATCACAACGTCCACCTGTTTGATCGCCTTCACCAAACTCTCATGGTCATAAAGATCTCCCTGCATATTAATTACCGTAATTAACTACGTGACATAATTAATTAAATTAAACACAAATAGAGATTAATATGCGTACATAGAGCAAAGTGACACCCAAGTTCTTAAACTTCTCAATGAGGTTAGCCTTAGAAGGGTCGTTGACCGTGCTTCTAAGCAGAGCGAAGGTTGGATGGCCGGCCTTCGTCGCCTTATCAGGGTCGTTGACCGTGGTTTCTCTAATAAAAGCGAAGGTCGGATGGCCAGCCTTTGCGCTCGCTTGAACGATAAACTTTCCAATGTAGCCAGTACCTCCGATGATCAAAACCTTGCTCATCTCAGCCATTGGAATTTTGAAGAAATTATCAAATTCTTCTTCTTCCTAGTTTTTTCTTTTGTGTGAATATTTTTGAAGTTGTGAAGTGAATAGAAGTAGCATGAGCACATGTTATGGACGAATTATATAATATAATAGTATATCATGCTTCTAGGTGGGAAAGAATATGGTGACAAATTTAAAATGTGGGATTGACTGTTCACTTTTTAATATTATCTTTATTATTCGACTTCCTGATAAGTGTAATGATAGAGTTAGAGCTCACAACAAATGTGAATCGTATTTTTATTAAAAAGGTGGTTAAATACAGTATAAAAATGCACTAATAGTAATATTTTTGTTATGAAAATATTCTTCAGATCTTACCTACCATATGATAGGAACAGCTATAAAGGTATTGGTTCAAGATTCCATTTTAATTTTTCGTATATTAATACTAGGCTAAATTGAATTAATGGTACCTCTAGTAATAAGATAACCAGAAGATAGTTTATGTGGTGAAGTTCGTTAAAATTTAAGTTCAAAATTAAAATTTTCATCAACTCTCCATTAACTCATTTAGCCTTCATATTCAAAAGAGATGTGACTGCTATTTGGCAGGGGATGTTTGCCCAGGTTGACACTTAGATGCAGATAACGAGTTCAATATTGGAACCTAAACCCAGGAAGCCTAGGATTCTATTTAAAATTTCCAAAGATGTTTGAAGTTTGATTGCAATATTGAACTTTTATCTGCACGCCGTCTAGCAACCACATCCCTTTTGGTTTGATGAAGGCTGAATGGGTTAACGGAGAGTCAACAGAAATGTTAATTTTAATCTTAATTATAACGGACTTCACCATGAGGGGTTTAAATTCTTAATTTTTTTTATTACATGGGCTATCTTTCGATTACCCTATTACAATAGGGACCATTAATCCAATTAAGACAAAATAGTAGGGGAAAAATTAGTGTTACTGTTGAGATTGTCCCACATTGGTGAGGGACAAGGTTTGCTATGTGCTTATATGGTCTTGGGCTACTCCCCATATTGCCAATTGGTTTTATGGTGGAACCCCAATTTCATCATGGTATCAGAGCAAGGTTGTCCACGTGTGAAGCCCAACGGCCACACGCGCTCCACGTCACCCAATTGTTATCCACGTGTAGGCTTGAAAATCCGCCACACGTGCGGGGGCGTGTTGAGATTGTCCCACATTGGTGAGGGACAAGGTTTGCTATGTGCTTATATGGTCTTGGGCTACTCCCCATATTGTCAATTGGTTTTATGGTGGAACCTCAATTTCATCAGTTACCCTAGTAAAGCTGTTTTAAAAAGGGGTTGGTGAAATGCAAATTCTATTCGCAAGTGGACCTTCTATGTAGAGAAGAGTTTTGTCTTTGCACCGCGGCGTGAGTTCAAACCTTTCTCTCTTTGCATCTCTCGATTCCTCTATTGCAGACAGATCACAAACCACCACCACCACACCTGCTCCATCGTTGTTGTCACGTGGCGGACGACCACCACAGTCTGACTACTGCCAATAGCCGAGTCCAACTTTCTCTCCATCTCCTCGTCATCTTCCACTATCGTTTGTATCAAAAAATGCATGATTAATTACTGACCTTCAATATCCTTGAGAACTTTGTCCTCTGGGACATGTACATTTTCAAGGACTTTGCCAATCTCTTCTCCCACAGGGCAACAAGCTCATTGAATGAGTAGATGTTCTGGGGAGGTCTCAGGTAGAGTATCTTGTTCAACGTTCTTGGATCATCAACGGCCCTGATTGTATAGGTTCCAACGTCATCTTCCTTGTTAAAGACAGCTGCAACATTAACACAAGACACGGAGTATGTTTGAGGTTGCAGACAACTAAAAGCGTTTATAGCACTATTTAACATAAAACACATAAAATACTTATGGATCGTAAAACCATTTTTAGTAGTGTCTAAAGAGGCTTCTAACAAGTACTTCTCCAAGAAGAACTTCCAAGTGCCTTTTCAGAAACAACTTAATTAATTACTAATATTGTGTATGTTTATGCTGAAATTAACGTGGTACCTTTTTTATTTCCATCCCCTACGACGATGACTTTGTCTCTGGGTGGAGAACTGGCACCTGGCTGTGACAACGAGGGCAGAAAGTAGCCAGCAAAGCAGTTGCTTGAGACATTAAGTGTAGGGGATACCCTCAGCCTCAATGGCACGCCGGATTTGAACCTTGACGTCAAACATAGACTTGGCTGGCTCAACTGCATGCAATCGATCCACATCGTTTAAAAACTCCGACGGGAAAAATCTCTGCATAAAATATAGGCTACGTTTTTATTAATCCTCAGCAAAACTTGTCGGGCTGTCTGATAATTCTAAATCTTTAGTTAATTTTCATGTAAATTTTCACCAATGAGCTTATCGACACTATATCAAATCCTATGGGATCTAAATAGTTAACAGCATCAATAATAAAGACGAGATATATGGATGGTAGGTATTATATTGATATTAGATAGTCAAACATATTATGTGATCAGACAACCAGACCGAAGATTCTCTAGTTAATTAGAGAGTATAACCTTGACATTGCCAGCTTCTTTGATGGCTGCAATGATCTTGGTTTGGTCTGCAGTTTGCAGGAAACCCACCGTCGATATCACAACGTCCACCTGTTTGATCGCCTCACCAAACTCTCATGGTCATAAGATCGCCCTGCATTTGAATCACCATAATTAACCAAGTAACATAACATAATTAATAAATTAAACACAAAGAAATATGCCCACGTAGAGAAAAGTGACACCCAAGTTCTTAAACTTCTCAATGAGGTTAGCCTTGCTAGGGTCGTTGACGGTTGTCTCTCTAACCAGAGCAAAGGTCGGAAGGCCAGCCTTCACGCTCGCTTCAACAACAAACTTTCCGAAGTAGCCAGTGCCTCTGATGATCAAAACCTTGCTATTCTCGGCCATTAAATTTGGAATGTCGAAGAAATTATCAAATTCTTCTTCTTCCTAGTATTTTCTTCTGTGTGTGTATTTTTGAAGTTGTGAAGTGAATAGAAGTAGCATGAGCACATTTTATGGACGAATTATGTCATATAATATTATATCCTGCTTCTAGGTGGGAAAGACTGGTGACAAATTGAAAATGGGGGATTGGAACCGGATTCCTTCCGGACCCAAATAAACTGGGCTTCTTGAGCAAAGGATTCGGGCCATTGAAATTTGATCCAATGGCTACAAACAGGAAAACCCTCTAAAAGTTATAATAATTGTAGTTGTTTGATCAAATTTCAACGGCTTAGATCATTTGATTCTTAGACTCAGTTTATTTGGGTCCGAAGGGGATCCGGTTTCGTGGGATTGACTGTTCTGTTATCTTTATTTGACTTTATGGGAAGAGTAATGATACACAATCACATCACATTTGTATTATCTTTCAAATAAATGTAGGCCAACACATTTGAGTTTTATCTCTATTAGAAATGTGGTGCAAACGTGATATGAAAAATGCAGTAAAAATATATAGGGTGTGCTATCCACACACACCATTTTACTTTTCACATATCCCTTGTTAATTTTTGTCTGTTATTCTTCGTCAATTCATCCGATTCGATAGTTGAAAATTAAAAGAGTGTGCGAGAAGTAAAATGGAGTGTGTGGATATCACACCCCAAAGTATTTTTGTTATGGGAATATTTTTCATAGCTTATCTACCTTAGGATAGGAATAGCTACAAAGGTATTGACTCAAAATTCCATTTTACGGAAAAATGAGTGAACTTAATTATGGAGTGTATTACTTCATCGTCTTTTTCACATTTGATAATTGGTTTTACTCATAGTTATTTTTACCCTAGGAAGGGAATTAGTTGCACAATCTATGGATTTTTGCCGGTCTTTCTACTATTTCAGCTATTTGGAAGGCTCGAAATAAATTTATTTTTGAGGGTCGTCCAATCTATTTTCATCGTCTTTGCATGTCCATCAATTCGGCGATTGTTCATGGTGGGAAGTTTATTTCTAGTTATTCTCAAGGTTTTGACACTTGGATCATTTCTTCTTTGGGGATCCAACCTATCCTTTGCAAGGCACCTACTATTCTTCATGTCCTTTGGTCTCCTCCTTGGTTTCCTTGAGTTAAGCTTAATACAGATGGTTTGTCTAAAGAAAATCCCGGTCTTGCTGCATGTGGATGAGTTTTCAAGAATTGCCATGGTCGTTTTCTTAGAGGTTTATGTCAATGGATTGGTCATCGCAACTCTTTTTTTGTAGAGTTATCAGCAATTATTATTGGTATTGAGTTTGCATATCAGCAGGGTTGACATTGTCTTTGGTTGGAAAGTGATAGTTCTAGTGTTATTTTTTCTCTTCAATCCTCTGATTTTGATCCTTCTTGGCCTTTTTATACCAATGGTCTATTTGTTTGGATCACATTCGGAAAATGACTTTCTACACATCTCACATATATCGCAAAAGAAATCTTGTTGGGGACAATTTTGCTAACATGGGTTTGTCTTCTCCATCTTTAATATGGCATGATTCTCCTCTGATGGTGGTTCGTGTTGCTCTATTTTCAGACGATGTTGGCTTACCTGGTTACCGCTTCTCAAATTAATGTACATGTCAGCATCCAAGTTTGTCTCACTTTCTTTTTTTCTCCTAACTTTGTGGTGTTGTTTGACTTGTTTTGTAGGTTTAGACCTTTAAGCTTGGTTCTAGAGGGGTTAGACTTCATGTTCCCCCTCTTTTCTTTGTATCATTCTAGTTTTTTGTTTCTAGAAGGGTAAGATTTATGTCCCCCCCTTCTTTTTGGTGTATTCCTTTTTGTTGTCTCTGTTTTTTGAGAGGTAAGGTTTTTGTCCCCCCTTAATTTGGTGTAACTTATTTTTTCGTTATCAATAAAATTACCCTCGTACCGTTGAGGTTTCCCAAAAAAAAAAGGCAAGGAGATCCTCGCCTTATATGTTCATTCTTTGCTTGGAACCGTTGTTGCAAGATGGTATTTTGTCATCTCGTGGTGAATTTAGAATTTCAAACCTAGTGTTTGTAGATGATTGTTTGTTATTTGCTAGGGCAACTAAAAAATGTGCTAGTAATGTTCTTCAGGTTCTAAATATGTTTGCCAAGGCTTCGAGTCAACGGGTAAAATTTCATAAATCCTTGCTTTATTTCTCAGGCAATACTAACACTCAAACCAGAAATGCTATTGTGAATGTTTTGATATTCAAAATAAATATAAAAAACTGGCAAATATCTGGACATTCATAATATGGTGTTTTGGAAAGATCCAGCGAATGAATATGAATTAATCAAAAGAAATAAGCAAAAGCTTGCTGGGTGGAAAGCTAATACTCTCTCTAAAGCAGGAAGATTAACTTTCATTAAGTCCAACTTAATTGATATACCAAACCATATTATGTGTTGCTTTAAATGTCTCACTCGTGTAATTAAGAATATAAACAAAGAGTGTGGCGACTTCTTCTGGGGGAGAGATAGGAAGTTAAAACCTATGGCTTTAAAAAAAAAGTGTGTAATTCTAAGGACCAAGGGCTAGGTATCAAAAAAGTGAATCATTTTAATAATGCATATCTGTCTAAGTTAGGATGGAAGGTTTTAAAGGATGAAAATAATTGGTAGGTGTAGGTTGTTAAAATAAAGTACTTAAAGGAAGATGATTTTTTTTTACTTGCAAAGTTAAGCAAAATCACTCTTTGGCTTGGAAAGGAATTTTAAATAGTGGAATGTTATTCATAGGGGAATTAGATAGCTTAAGGGTAATGAAAAAAGATAATCATTTTTTGGACCCATTATTGGGTTTTTCCTTACCCACTTTTTCAGCTGATTCTTGTAAATCAACGATAGAACATTGGGTGACTAAAGTTAGTGAGTTTATTGATAATAAGAGTTTGGATAGAGCTTGACTCTCTTGAGTATTGACCTTGGATATTGTGAGAAAAATTTGTATGGTGCCTATTCCCCTTCAAAATAAAAGTGACTACTTCATGTGGAATCATTCCTCTACTAGTGAGTTCTCAATTAAGTTGGCGACTTGGATTTAAAGCAATAATAACCAAAAAGTTAAAAGATAGAAACTGCTTAAGAAGATATCGAAGTTAGTGATTCCTCCTAAGGTAAAATTTTTTACTTGCCTTCTTATTCATGAAAAACTTCCATACTAGGATGAGATTGAGTAAGTTTTTTCTTTCTTCATAATATGGAGAAATTGTGCCCTATGTGTGGCAATGACGATGAGACTCAAAATCACCAATTTCTTAAGAGCGAGCATGCTAAAGAAATGTGGAACCTTTCTCCGGTGAGTCATTGGAAGAATAATTTGACTCAGTTTATAATGTTTTAGATTGGATGGAATTAATTGACACTGCTGAGTGCAATGATTTGAGTGATCTTAGTAAAGCTCTTCTGAATTGCTAGCAAATTTGGAATGATAGAAATAATAAGGTGTTTAAAAGTATGAATCCTAGTCTGGCGTAGGATTACCCTACTATAAGGTTAGCTATAAAAGCCTTCTAGGGTTGATCCCTGCCACCAACACCTCATTTGATGGTGTCCTTCTCCTCATGGCTATGTGAAATTAAACTTTGATGAGTCGGTTAGTTTGGAGAAAGCTGCAGCTGCTTTTGTTCTTAGAAATGAGGAGGGGCAACCAGTTGGTGTTGGTGCGTTGGAACCTTGATGGTGCCTCCATTTCGGTTGCAAAGGCCGTTGCTTTAAAGGAAGGGCTTTTGTTCAGGTGCAAAGGTGTGAAGAAATTGTTGGTGGAAGGGATTCTAAATTGGTCATGCAGGTGGTGCAAGGTGTTTGGATGCCCCCTTGGCATCTTATACCTATCATCTAGGATATCAAATGACTGGGTTTTGAATTTCAACATATCAGTTGGAAGTATATCTTTAGGGAGGCAAATTTCGTAGCTGACGCATTAGTTCTTGTGGATCTCTATTTCTAACCCTCATTTCTAGAATTCTTTTGATATCGATGCCTTTAATTTCGATTGTATGGAAAACAGTTGTATTGGATGTTTTAAGCTTTAAAAAAAGATTTGATTTTAATTTTTTTTTAAACCCGTTGGATTCGCTTTAAATTTAATTTAGACTGCTCACAGCAAATCAGCTCACCCGAGCTTGAGTGAAACCGAGTGATAAATGACACATCGTTGATCTCTCTCTCTCTCTCTCTCTCTCTCTCCCCATTCCCCTCCCTCTTTCTTTTTCCTCTCTCAGCTTCTCTTGATCCCTCTCTTGCAGACAGATCACAAACCACCACCAGCCCTGCTCCATCGTTGTTGTCACGTCACAGATCACCACCACAATCCGACTACCACCGATTGCCCAGCCCAACTTTCTCTCCATCTCCTCGTCATCTTCCATGTCTCATCTACATCTACATCTACATCTTCCTTGTCCCCAATTGCAATAGTCGACTATGGCTTCCACCTCCGCCGGCGGCAACTGCGGCAAAGCTAAATTTCGACTATGAATAAAAAACAAGAGAAAAGCATATGAAGAGATACTCCGTATAAGGATGTTTGATTATATAGGGATGTGCTATCTACACGTTTTTTTTACTTCTTACACACTACTTGATTATTTTTATTATTTATATAGGGATGTGCTAGCAAGTCATGAGTTCATGATGGTGAGCCTAGGGAGAGATTTGGGATGCAGCCGAGGAAATATTTCTATATCTCAACGTATCATCACGGTTGTACACCAGGCACAAATGTGCAGGAAAAACAATGAAATTACATTAAGAGACGGTAAATTTTGTTCCCATCACACAGTTTTCCGCTCAAACAACATTAACAGCATTTAAACTTATTTTTTCCGAGATATTTAGCAAACATCTTAGCGAAAGTCCTGTGATCTTAATTTCTTCAAACAAATTGATCGAGGTACTCGTCCACAGTTGTGTACTTCACATCAGGGTAGAGCTCATATGCCTCGACTCCAAACGACGGCTCGATTTCGAACTTGGTCTGATCTCCGTTCACAAACACTGAGTGGTGGATTGCTAATATCACATTGATTGGAAATGGGGCCGCTGCAAAATTAAACAACATTTGTTAATTAACCAAATCTTGATTAAAGTTAAGTTAAACACAGTTAACTTGAACCAATGCATGATTAATTACTGCATGAGAGGCTTATAGCACGGTTGATTAAGAGCATTCCCTCATGCACTCGAGATCCCAAGTTTGAAATCCTTCCTGGTCTCTATCGTTTGTATAAAAACTGCATGATTAATTACTGACCTTCAATATCCTTGAGAAGTTTGTCCTCTGAGACATAGACTTTTTCAAGGACTTTGCCAATCTTCTTCTCCCACAGAGCAACAAGCTCACTGAATGAGTAGATGTTCTGGGGAGGCTTCAGGAAGAGGATCTTGTTCAATGTTCTTGGATCATCAACGGCCCTGATTGTATAGGTTCCAATGTCCTCTTCCTTGTTAAAGACAGCTGCAACGTTACCAAAAGATACCGAGCATGTTTGAGAGTGCTTCTGAAATGGCTCAAAACGGTTGTAGACAACTAAAAGCATTTCTAGCACTATTTAATATAAAACACTTAAGAAGCTTATGGGTAGTAAAACCATTTTTAGTATTGTCTAAAGAGGCACCTAACAGGTACTTCTTCAAGAATAACTTTCAGGTGCCTTTTCAGAAACAACTTAGTTAATTACTAATATCGCTATTTAATATAAGTGTTTTCTTCTGAAATTAACGTGAGCGGTACCTTTTGGATTTCCATCTCCTAAGATGGTGACTTTGTCTCTGGGTGGAGAAGTGGCACCTGGCTGTGCCAATGAGGGCAGAAAGTAGCCAGCAAAGCAGTTGCTGGAGAGATAAGTGTGGGGGATGCCTTCAGCCTCAATAGCACGCCGGATTTGGACCTTGGCGTCAAACCAAGACTTGGCTGGCTCAACTGCATTCACTCGGTCCTCATCGTTTCCAAACTCCGACGGGAAAAATCTCTGCATAAAATATAGCTAAGTTACTATTAATCCCCACAATTGAGGAAAACTTGTTTTGGACTGTCTGATAATTCTTAAGTCTTCAGTTAATTTTCATGCAATTTTCACTAACAAGCTTATTGACACTGTGTCAATATCTAAGGGACCTAAATGTTGACATTATCAAATAATAACGACGAGATATGTGGATGGTAGGTAAAATGTCGATATTAGATAGTCAAATATGTCTCGTGATCAGACAGCCTAATCGAAGATTTCTTGGTTAATTAGAGACACTAACCTTGATATTGCCAGCTTCTTTGATGGCTGCAATGATCTTGGTTTGGTCTGCAGTTTGCAGGAAACTTACCGTCGATATCACAATGTCCACCTGTTTGATCGCCTTCACTAAAATCTCATGGTCATTAAGGTCTCCCTGCATAATAATCACTGTAACTAACCAAGTAACATAACATAATTAATTAAATTAAACACAAAGAGAGATTAATATGCGTACATAGAGCAA
This sequence comes from Crataegus laevigata, assembly GCA_963580275.1. Taxonomy (NCBI): domain Eukaryota; kingdom Viridiplantae; phylum Streptophyta; class Magnoliopsida; order Rosales; family Rosaceae; genus Crataegus; species Crataegus laevigata. The sequence goes on from OY756949.1 coordinate 2,101,049, forward strand.
AGTGACACCCAAGTTCTTGAACTTCTCAATGAGATTAGCCTTAGTAGGGTCGTTGATCGTGGTCTCTCTAACCAGAGCAAAAGACGGATGGCCAGCCTTCACGCTCGCTTCAACGACAAACTTTCCGATGTAACCAGTGCCTCCGATTATCAAAATTTTGCTCTTCTCTGCCATTGAAATTTCGAAGAAATTATCAAAATCTTCTTCTTTTTCCTAGTTTTTTCTTTTGTGTGTGTATTTTCCAAGTTGTGGAGTGAAGAGAAGTAGCTTGAGCGCTTTCTATGGACGAAATTATATGGTGACAAATGGAAGTAGTGGAATTAATTGTTCACCTGTTTTTAAGTTTTTTAATCGTCATTTATTTGACTTTATGAGAATATTTTATTGATCTTACGTATAATACCACGTGAAAAGTTAGTATTACCCTCGTCAGGCGTTTAAAAAAGGTGTTGGTGAAGGGCAGGGCCATAATTTTACACTTGTTCCAGAATTAAAAACCCTGAGGTGATCCATACTTCATCGTCGTTCTATAACCCACATGAACATCGTCGGGATCACGTTAATGTTCATAATTTAAAAAAAAATCAACGATCTCTGATGTGAGAATTATACGCACACAAATTAAACCCTCTTTTTGACAGTTGTAGTAAAGATGTAAGTAGGGTATCGTTCTAGGCCGGGGATTAGGAGGGATTGCTAATCACTCTAAAATTAATTTAAAAACGTAAAAACAAAGTTTAAAACACTAAACTAAAATAAAAACACTTAACTAAAATAACTCAAAATAAAACAAACAAATAAACTAAAACAAATCAAAAGACTCAAAACAACTCAAGACTCTAGAAAATACAAATTAAGCTAAAAACTCGAAACACACTAAAAATGACTCAAAATAAAGAAAACAATCAAATTAAACACTAGGAATTAAAATGGACGGAATTTAAATTAAAAGATTAAAAATAATAAAAATTAACTAAATAATAATATTATAATAATGGGGGGTTTGGTTTGGATGGAACGTAAATTAAACTTAACTAAATTATAAAATTGACAAAAACATAAAATAAATGTGAACGGAAAGACGACGGATTGGCTAGAGGGTTTTTCTCCACACATGACACAAATGTAACCTAAATTGATTCCCAGTTATGAATTCAACAAACGAATGAATGACAATGCTCCAAATTAATTAGGTCCGCTTAAATTAACTTTCAGATTTCCCTAGATTCATTGAATTGGACGGAATATGCATCACAACCAAATTATTCTTATCAAGTTCCCTAACTATGGAATACGCACGATAGAGAGACATATCAAAGATCATTAAATTCAATGGAAATCATAAACATCGACTAGGCTTTCATAACTATGGAATACGCATGTTAATCCAACCTAGGGTTTACTAAACACAATCGTGACTAGCGATTTTTACTACTCATGAATATAAGTTCATAACGATTAGGTGAAATTCCCTTATATCCTAGCATCAAGTCTAAGCATGCAAATTAAGTATCGACCCTTAACCCACATACATAAACAAGTTATTAATCAAATCAGAATAGTAAACCACATCCAAACATTCATAAATTCATAACTGGAGTAAATCAAATTAAAATTACAAATATAATCATGGTTTCGAATTAACCTCTAGCCAAAATAAATTAATTACACATTATTAAAACAGAAATTAAAAACAGAAATAAAACATTAAGTTTGGAGGATTAAACCAAATTGGGGATTGCAAGGATCTGTGTACTGTGCCCTCTGTTTTGCACTGTGAGTTTTGCACCGTGAGTTTTCTGTTGCTGCCAGTTGGCAGCACTCCTTCCCTTCTCCAAACCCTGCGCCGACTGCAGCTCCTGCCAAATGGCAGCTCTCACTCGGTATTTCTCCAAGCTGCTTGCGCAGCTTTTGCTTTCCCGAGGCTTCCTTTCCACCGCCGAGGCAGCCTTTCTCTTGGCTGCTCTTTATTTGCTAACCACCCCTTTGCAAGCTCCTTGATTCCGTCCCCCCTCTGTCTCGATACTCCCCCTCTCTTTTATTTATTTATTTTTTTATTTTCTTATGACTTCCTTCTGTTTCCGAGGAGCTCTCCCTGTTTTTCCCTCACGCTGCCAAAATGGCAGCTCTTGTTTCACACCCCCTCTTCAACTCTTTCCGTATGCTGCCTAATTGGCAGCCCCCTCCCTTGTTTCCTCGCTAGTTTCTCCTTCTTAAAGCTGCCTAAAGGCAGCCCACCGACCCTGTGGCTTTTCTTCTTTTTTTATTATTTTTTTATTCTTCTCATGCCACTTGCTTTCAAGGCTTGGTTCCTCCCCACTTCTCCCCAATGCCGAGTGCTCCCATTTCATTTTTTTTATATTTTCTTTTGCCTTGCACGCTGCCTTCCCATAATGAAGGCACTTATGATTTTTCTTTCTCTTCCTGACTGCCTAAGGCAGCCCTTCTCACAAGCTTTTTATTTTCTAATGGCTGCCTTTTTTTTATGCTTCTCCACCGAGTGCATGCTTCCTTGTTTATTCCTCCATGCTTGCCAGCTATAACACACAAACACAAAAATTAATATATAAATATATATATAAATAAAATTATAAATATATATATATATAAATAAATATAAATATATAAATATATATATATATAATATATATATATATTTTTTATTTTCCAAATGATAAGTTTTATTCAACAAGCAAGATAGTTTAAACGAAATTATTACTTAATACTTCATTTATTCTATTTTTATTTTCTTTTCTTGAAAAACTTATAAAACATAAAAATAACGTAAATAGCTCAAAATATAACGAACTAACTAAGAAAAGACGAGTGAATTTGATATAAAAATATATATAAATATGATCCGATCAATCTCGTGTGATAGTATTTTGTTTTTTATTTTTATTTTGTGTTTGTGCTTTTATTTTATATATTTATTCTTTGTCTTTCTTGTCATTGTTTATATTGTCTTTTATATTTCCTCATTTATCTCCTTTACTGTAATTTTATTGACAAACAATATTATTTATATTAAGTCTTTTTTATAAAAAGCTAATAATAATGTAGTTCGAGTGTACTAGTCTGACAGTGGACTAACAATAACGTAATTCAAGTTCGTCTTTAGTAAGAATCGACCTAAATCTTATCACTTACAAGTAAAAAGAAATACTATTAGACTGTAATATCAAGAGACCCTTTATTGTCATTTTAAAATTTCAAGCAAAAGTGAAAAAGGAAAACGAAATAGGCTTGTGATCTAGTTTCATTTGAGGAGAGTTATTTTAATCTTTGAAGAAAGTAAGTTATAGAACAAACAAATCGCACAAATTTGGAAAAGGCACAAGAGAAACATTAATTAGACTCTCTCAAACGTAGGGTTCTTTAGGGAATTTTGTCGCATCATATTTAGCACAATATTTATAATATTAACACAAAATTTAACATTAAATTATGAATTGAGTGTCCTTTTAACATTGATAAGAAAGTGTGAGCATGCCATGTTTGTATGTATTCAACCACTTACAAAGGAATCATTTCAAGGATAAAAAGACAAACTATCCAAACCCGTCCTTTCCACGAGTCATCTAAAATATAAAAATAATGTGTTCATTCCTCTTTCTTTTGTTATTTTCTTGAGGTTTTTATTTGAAGTCTCTAGTGGAAGGAACATTTGTAGGGCTTAATGATTGTGGAAGAGTATCTTAAAACGGTATTTATCAAATATAATTAAAAATTAATTCTTAATTTAAAAATGTCATTTTTATAAATTTTTTAAATATATTTAAAATTTCACTTAAATAGACACAAATACACTCAAATTTAACAATTAAATAAATTTAAAAAAAATTAGCTACTGTCGCCTCAAACTTCAATCCAACTTCACCTTCGTTTCTACTCTCCACCACCACAACCCTATCCCCCTCATCACCGACATTAAGCACTGCCATGGTTACCCTAAGTGCAAACAACAGAGCAAGCTCCAACGGTTGAGGTAGTTTTTTATAATTTACCCTTTTATTTTTATAGGATTTTTCAAGAACCAGATAGGGGTGGTTTTGGTACATTACCGTACCAAAACCTCTGTACCGATTACCATACCAAATATTTGGTACGACAAAATCTATTACCATTACCGTACCAAACTTTTGGTATACCGAATATTGGTATACCAAATAGTTTGGTTGGTATGGTATGCCAATGGTAATTACCACTTTGTTTTACGCTACTTAATTTGCCCAAAATCTAATATTTTTCTAACCTAATTCAAAGCAAAAAAAATATACACAATTTGACATATATACACAATTTAACCTAATCCAATACCATCTTCATTCCAAAACAATAAAAGGCTCTTTACTAGGATTTCTTGATTTTGGCTCTTTACTAATCGAATTTAACCTAATCCAATACCATCTTCCCCAGATAATTAACCATACATTAATCAATTTAGGCTCTTTACTAGGATTTCTTGATTTTGGCTACAGCAACCAAAATAGGATGCAAAAAAGTAGACAGCAAGCAAAATAAGTCATATAAAACTAAACTAATTAATAAATCCCCAATTTTATCAATTTAGGTTTTCTGAAATTTTTTATCTAATTACAGAGGACAACCAATTCTTCAAAATTGATGACAGAATACAATGGAAAAACTGATAAAAGAGTACAATAGAAAAACTAATGAAAGAGATTCCTAAACTTCATCTCTATATTCTACAAAATTGTATGTAAATTACCTTGACAGATGGAACCACGAAGAAGGACAACGCAAGTTGATGAAGGAGATGATGAGATGGACTGCAGAGAAAGACAAAGTCGCTGGAAATGACGAAGATGAGAGAGCTGCGTGCGACGGCGGAAGAAGCCTAGGTTTCTAATGTGTCAAGCGGCACCGAGAGTCAGAGCGTTTGGTTTGTGAGAAATTTTAGGAATAATAGGATATAAATGAGTGTCAAAACGGCATCGTATTATATTATATTAACATAATACATAATTCTATTTCTATATATATATATATATATATATATATATATATATATATATATATATGAATAAATATATAATATAATATTAATAATATTGGTAACCGGTAGGTACGGTATACCACCGGTACTAGTTTTGAGTACCAGTACCGTACCGAAACAGTATGGTATGGTACAAATACCGTACCATTACCAGTGGTACAAATTTTTTGGCACAACTTTGGTATGGTACGGTTGGTAATACGGTAGGTATGGTAATATGGTAAAAAATTCCACCCCTAGAACCAGAGTAAGCAAGTGAGCAAGCTCCAACGGCAAAACGGCTCTCTTCTCTCTCCCAGTGACAAATACTCAAAACTCACTTCCTCTTTCTTCGCGAATCTGAGATTGTTCACCAGCTTCACCTCAAAAGTCGTCTCTGAACTCGATGGTCGCCATGAGCCCAACCTCTATCCTCAAAACAAAGCCGTTTTTGGGCCTCCTAACCCCTTCTTGTCCGAATCAAACACTCCTAGAACCCCAGATATCTAGGGAGGGAGTGATGGAGGAGGAAGGAGTGAGGGGAAGAGACGATCGAAAATCTGGGGAGAAGATCGGCGTTCTGAGGAGGGGGAGAGAGAGATTTTTTTTATATTAAATAAAAAATTAATAATTTGTTATCTGGTTCAGTACTAAACACAGTATAAATAATACGATCATTAGTCTAATAATGTACCAAACGTCTGACTAATTTATTTAGTAACTTAGTACTATCCGGTGACTATTTATCTTATCTGACAGAAATAGTCAGTACAGTCCGAGCTGCTAAACGAGGCCTATGAGACTAAATTTTGTTCCCATCACAAACAGTTTTCCGCTCAAACAACATTAACAGCATTTAAACTTATTTTTTCCGAGATATTTAGCAAACATCATAGCGAAAGTCTCGTGATCTTAATTTCTTCAAACAAATTGATCGAGGTACTCGTCCACAGTTGTGTACTTCACATCAGGGTAGAGCTCATAAGCCTCGACTCCAAACGACGGCTCGATTTCGAACTTGGTCTGATCTCCGTTCACAAACACTGAGTGGTTGATTGCTAATATCACATTGATTGGAATTGGGGCCGCTGCAAAATTAAACAACATTTGTTAATTAACCAAATCTTGATTAAAGTTAAGTTAAACACAGTTAACTTGAACCAAGGCATGATTAATTACTGCATGAGAGGTTTATAGCACGGTTGATTAAGAGCATTCGCTCATGCACCCGAGATCAAGAGTTTGAAATCCTTCCTGTTCTCTATCGTTTGTATAAAAACTGCATGATTAATTACTGACCTTCAATATCCTTGAGAAGTTTGTCCTCTGAGACAAAGACTTTTTCAAGGACTTTGCCAATCTTCTTCTCCCACAGTGCAACAAGCTCATTGAATGAGTAGATGTTCTGGGGAGGCTTCAGGAAGAGGATCTTGTTCAGTGTTCTTGGATCATCAACGGCCCTGATTGTATAGGTTCCAATGTCCTCTTCCTTGTTAAAGACAGCTGCAACATTAACAAAAGATACAGAGCATGTTTGAGATTGCTTCTGAAATGGCTCAAAACGGTTGTAGACAACTAAAAGCATTTCTAGCACTATTTAATATATTTTTGAACTTTAATCCTTCAAGAAGATTAAAATTAAAAAAAAACCTGGTGTTATATTTAATATTGATTTTTAGTCCTTAATGTGTACTTAATTCAAAATAATTAATGTGTATTTTATTTAATATCTCCCATTTAATATTTAAATTTATTAATACACAAATTTTAATTTATTTTTTGACCAAAAAAGAGTTTTTTAATTTATTAATTTTATTTAACATTCTTCAAACTTGAAAGACTCAATTAATGTACCTAAATGTTAGTACCGAAATGTGTGTACCGAAATATATTATATTGAACTAATATATTTAAATGTTAGTACTGAAATGTATTAATATTAAATTAATGTACCTAAATATGTATACCGAAATGTATGCACCGAAATGTGTGTACCTAAATATGTGCACCGAAATGTATATACCTTAATATATGCACCTAATATATGCACCGAAATGTATGTATCTAAATATATGCACCAAAATGTATGTACCTAAATATATGCATTGAAATGTATTAATATTAAATTAAAGTACCTAAATGTGTGTACCGAAATGTATGCATCGAAATGTTAATACCAAAATGTATGTACCTAAATGTATGCACCGAAATGTGTGTACCGAAATGTATGCACCGAAATATTAGTACCAAAATGTGTATACCTAAATGTATGCACCGAAATATATTATAATGAATTTAATATACCTAAATGAAAAAGTTACAGTACATCGAAATATATTGTATAACAAAAATTAGTTTATCTAAATGTTCACAACAAAAAATATATTACAATGAATGAAATGAAAATAAAAATTATAATGAAATAAAATTAATACATTAAAAATTAGAAAAGAAAAAGATAAATAATTAAAAAATCAAAATATAATTAATAAATTAGGTTATTAATGTATCAAGGGACTAAAATTTGATTTTGATCTTACTCATGGTTTTAATCAAAAAGTAATCTTTTCTAAGGACTAAAATGAAGTTTTCTATAATATAAAACACTTAAAAAGCTTATGGGTCGTAAAACCATTTTTAGTACTGTCTAAAGAGGCATCTAACAAGTACTTCTTCAGGAATAACTTTCAGGTGCCTTTTCAGAAACAACTTGGTTAATTACTAATATCGTTATTGAACATAAGTGTTTTCTTCTGAAATTAACGTGAGCGGTACCTTTTGGATTTCCATCTCCTAAGATGGTGACTTTGTCTCTGGGTGGAGAAGTGGCACCTGGCTGTGCCAATGAGGGCAGAAAGTAGCCAGCAAAGCAGTTGCTGGAGAGATAAGTGTGGGGGATGCCCTCAGCCTCAATAGCACGCCGGATTTGGACCTTGGCGTCAAACGAAGACTTGGCTGGCTCAACTGCATTCACTCGATCCACATCGTTTCCAAACTCCGACGGGAAAAATCTCTGCATAAAATATAGGCTAAGTTACTATTAATCCCCATAATTGAGCAAAACTTGTGTTGGACTGTCTAATAATTCTAAAGTCTTCAGTTAATTTTCATGCAATTTTCACTAACACGCTTACTGACACTATCAAAATCTATGGGACCTAAATATTGATATTATCAGTAATAAAGACGAGATATGTGGATGGTAGGTTAAATGTCGACATTAGATAGTCAAATATGTCCCGTGATTAAACAATCCTACTGGAGATTCCTTGGTTAATAAGAGACACTAACCTTGATATTGCCAGCTTCTTTGATGGCTGCAATGATCTTGGTTTGGTCTGCAGTTTGCAGGAAACCTACCGTCGATATCACAACGTCCACCTGTTTGATCGCCTTCACCAAACTCTCATGGTCATAAAGGTCTCCCTGCATAATAATCACCGTAATTAACCAAGTAACATAACATAATTAATTAAACTAAACACAAAGAGAGATTAGTATGCGTACATAGAGCAAAGTGACACCCAAGTTCTTGAACTTCTCAATGAGATTAGCCTTAGCAGGGTCGTTGACAGTGGTCTCTCTAACCAGAGCAAAGGTCGGATGCCCGGCCTTCGCACTCGCTTCAACAACAAACTTTCCGATGTAACCAGTGCCTCCGATTATCAAAATCTTGCTCTTCTCAGCCATTGAAATTTCGAAGAAATTATCAAATTCTTCTTCTTTTTCCTAGTTTTTTCTTTTGTGTGTGTATTTTCCAAGTTGTGGGAGTGAAGAAAGTAGCAGCTTAAGCGCATTTTATGGACGAAATTATAGGGTGACAAATTGAAGTAGTGGAATCGATTGATCACCTGTTTTTAAATTTTTTAATCGTCATTTATTTGACTTTATGAGAAGATTTTGTTGATCTTACGTATATACTACGTGAAAAGTTAGTATTACCCTCGTCAGGCCGTTTAAAAAAGGTGTTGGTGAAGGGCAGGGCGGAGTTTTACACTTGTTCCAGAATCAAAAACCCTGATGTGATCCATACTTCCTTCTAGAACCCAAATGAACATAGTCGGGATCACGTTAATGTTCATAATTTAAAAAAAAATCAACGACCTCGTATGATAGTATTTTGTTTTTTATTTTTATTTTTTGTGTGTGTGTGTTTTTTTTATATATTTATTCTATGTCTTTCTTGTCATTGTTTATATCGTCTTTTATGTTTTCTCATTTATCTCCTTTACTCTAATTTTATTGACAAACAATATCATTTATATTAAGTCTTTTCATAAAAGGCTAATAATAATGTAGTTCAAGTGGACTAGTCTAATAGTGAGCTAACAATAATGTAATTTAAGCTCGCCCTTAGTAAGAATCGATTTAAGTCTTCTCGCTTACAAATAAAAATAAACACTATTATACTATAATATCAAACGACCCTTTATTGTTTTTTTTTTAAATTTCAAGTAAAAGTGAAAAAGGAAAACAAAATAGGCTTGTGATCTAGTTTCATTTGAGGAGAGCTATTTTAATCTTTGAAGATAGTAAGTTATAGAACAAACAAATCACACAAATTTGGAAAAGGCACAAGAGAAACGTTAAGTAGACTCTCTCAAACGGAAAGTTCTTTATGAATTTTTTGTTGCATCATATTTAACATAATATCTTATAATATTGACATTGTGAATTGAGTGTACTTTTTAACCTTGATAAGAAAGTGGGTGAATTGAGTGTCCATTTTAACCTTGATAAGATTGATGGTCCTTTTTAACCTTGATAAGAAAGTGTGATCGTGTCATGTTTGTATGTATTCAATCACTTACAAAGGAATCATTTCATGGGAAAAAAGACAGACAAACTACCCCAACCCATCCTTTCCACGAGTCATCTAAAATATAAAAATAATGTGTTCATTCCTCTTTCTTTTGTTATTTTCTTTAGGTTTTTATTTGAAGTCTCGAGTGGAAGGAACATTTGTAGGGCTTAATGATTGTGGAAGAGTATCTTAAAATATATTCAAAATTAAGGCTTAATGGTTGTTATTTTCTTTAGGTTTTTAGTAAAAATTAACTTTTAATTTTAAAAATGTCACTTTTTTATAAAAAAAATTCAAATATATTCAAAATTTTACTTAAATAGACACAAATACCTTCAAATTTAATAATTAAATAAATTTAAAAAAATTTAGCTATTGTCGCCTCAAGCTCCGATCCAACTTCACCTTCACTTCTATGCTCCACCACCACAACCCTATCTCTTCCGACCACCTCATCACCGACATTGAGCGCCGCCACAGTTACCACAATTGGGAGCAGTATAATTTAAATCATGCATTCAACGCATTTTTTCTTACTAATATCATTTTTAGTTTTAAATATAAAAATAGTTTTTAAAGTTAATCCACATGTCGTTATATGATTGTATTTGTGAGACCATGTAGAGCCACATCATAACAATAACAGAGCAATTGACAGATTTTTTACGAAAAAACTAAAATGATCACGATGGACAAATTCAAAAAAAGACTAAAATGATTCACAATAGACAAATTTAATAACACTACTATTGATTATCATTAATTATTAAGAACCAGATTAAGGAGTTATGTCAATGTCACGAATCATTTTAGCTAAAAAGCTTTTATTTGATTGTTAAATTTGAGAATATCTAAATATACTAAAACCCAAGTGAAAAAACACTGTTCACTAACAGTGCACGGGCGGAAATGCCTTTCGCTTCTTTTGTGTTCTGTTTTTTTTTACAGTTTTATCCTTCCACTAACTATTTATAGCCGGAAATGCCCTTTCATTCCTTTGTGTTCTGATTTTTTTATTATTATTTTAACCTTGCATTCCATGTGTTTGTCATTCGTTTTCCTTTTGCATCCGTGCCCTATTTGTTCTCTGCGTTTTGGATCTTCCCATCATTTTTATTTTTCTTATCCAAATCACCTGCGGAAATTGGTTCCGTTAAAAATCCCTTCTATGTATACTAAAACCCAAGTGAAAAAACACTGATCACTAGCAGGGCACGGGCAAAAATGCCCTTTGCTTCTTTTGTGTTCTAATTTTTTTTTACAGTTTTATCCTTCCACTTACTGTTTATAGCCGAAAATGCCCTTTCATTCCTTTGTGTTCTGATTTTTTTTTTACTATTTTAACCTTTCATTCCACGTGTTTGTCATTCGTTTTCCTTTTGCATCGGTGCTCTATTTGTTCCCTGCGTTTTGGATCTTCCCATCATTTTTATTTTTCTTATCCAAATCACCTGTGAAAATTAGTTCCGTTAAAAACCCCTTCTAGAATTAATTGCCTCTAGAATTTTTTTGGCCTTTAAAACTTCTCGATCGGTTCTGATTGGATTAGGTTTTGATTTCGTGAGGGTGGATTTCTTACCTCCAAGGTTTGTTAGTGAGTTTTTAAGTTTTTTTATTAATTGTGTTTTAGTATTTTTGCTGGTAGTTTACCATGTTGAGGTGATTTAGGGATCATTTTTTAAAATCTGATTGTGGGTATTTTCTTTATATTGTTAGATCTACTCTTTTGGTGTATGATTTGTTTGTGTTTTTCGTTTTATGATGTGTTGTTCTATGTGTTTTTTCGATTTCATTTTTTCTAATTTTGGCTGTTTTGTTTATATCCTTGATATGTTGCTTGGTTGTATGATTTGGCTGTGTGCTTTGTTTCAGTATATAGTAGGAAAATTGAATCTTTGTGATCTTCTAAGTGATGTAACGTCATTGCAACATGTATGACTGCCATTATCGAACATGAAAAGCTTAATTCTCCTAATTTATATTTTAAAGTACCAGGACTAATTACTATTTCTTTTTTGTCTAAAATAAAGGACCAAAAGCATAATTCTCCTGATTTCTGTATCTTTTACGAGCCCAAAGGTTTTTGGCCTAATTGCAAACCTTTCATTTCCGGGTGATTTAGCAATTAACTAGATTTAACTTTGGTAGTCTTTCAAACATAATTATTCATGCAATTTGTAATCCCGCAGCAACGCGTTTATGTCTATTTAAATAAAATTTTAAATATATTTAATTTTTTTTATAAAAAGTAATATTTTTAAAATTGAAGATTAACTTTTTATTATATTTAATAAATACTTAAAAAGGTAGAAGGTTTAAAAGCGTATAGTGGGCGAGATTGTTAATCACTACAATTTTGTTTTTTTGTTTTAAGTTCGATTCTCGAATTTAAACCGTATTATTACTAGTCTATTGTGAAATTAAGCGTACTTCAGTATAGATAATATCATTTATTTCAATGCACAAAGAACTCGAAGGTCAGAAAAATCTACTCCCCTATTTTGAAGGCTCGCCGAAGTTCTTCAAACTCCGCGGGCCAACCCTGATAATATCGAATGTATTAACTAAACAATATTAAATCGTTAGCAGACCAAATTATGCAACTACTCAAAAGTGCTAGAAAGAACACGAAACTTGCCATAAATAAGTATGTGTACACAATTTGTACAAGTCAAGAAACACAATTGTGACTACCAAAAATCCTCGATCTCATAAGTCATAAGATCCTTGCCATTTGAACATTAAACAAAAAGAAAAGGTGGCGCATCAAGCTAGTAGCATAAATACCCATTACCGACGGATCAAGCATGTGGACCCACTATTATGGGCCGGATTATTGGGCCTCAATGACAAATCAGGTACTAATTTCATCATGGCCGTTTGATTTAGGGGCCCAGCTGGTGGCCACATGAAACTGTGATGCGTAAGTAGTTTTGGAATCCCCTTCTTCTAATATTGGAGGTTCATTCAGAAATGCCCAATTGCTCGCTGTCCACCTGCACAATGCATCCAGATCCAATGGTAATTATTTATTTGTTTTTCTTTTCTTTTTATGTTCTACGTATAAAAGACGTGAAGTACTTTAAGTTAACAAAAGACGTGATGCAAAATTCAAGTTCAGTGACGTTCTAAGATTCATAGAACCGTTACCGCTTAACTAGAAGAAAATTATGAAGATTAATAAACACGTCAATTACCAGCCATTGCTGTTTATGATTTTTTGAGTCCTAGGGCTTGTTTCAGTATCTGTACTGCCGATCTCTGTTGTGGTCACAGGAAACGAGCTGGATTTCTGGAGTTTTCTCCCCGGTTCATCAACCGTGCGAATTTCCTGCCATGTGTACAATATTGTCAATTTCGATATGAGTTGTGCTAGGGACAGTCGCTCGTACGCACAACGATAACATCACAAAAAGAGTTTAATATAACGTAGTACCTGGCTGATGCTATTTGATTTCTTGTGTGATTTCCAGTAAGCTTCAATCTCCTCCTGGGTGAGTGACTTATTCCTCTGACCTCCTTAAGAATTAAAGATTGTGACAACATTAGTTCGCAATTAAGTGAAATAAATAGGGACAAAGCACGTCGATTAACTCAGTAAGAAGCTACAAATTAATACAAGTAATTAACAGGATTAGGGTTAAATACCTGGCTTGGACCTTAAGACAGGTGAGTCCCATCCTGGCACGAGCGAACCCATTTCTCTTCAAACTATGTTCTTCAATTCAGCTGCTCACTTTGTGTGAATAATATATCCAGAAGTTAATTATTATATATATACTGCTTTTTTTATGGTGACTGGGCGGCCATTACATATCTTTTACTTTGTTCTTATCCCACAGTTGCCAAAAAATAATATCTTGCAAGCTAGCTGGACGCAATACCGGTATCAGCCCACAGGTTTTAGATACAAGGATGCGAATCCGGACCCATTTCGATATCTCTAAAATTTATAAATCGTGTTCGTTTATCGTATATTATGTAATCATAAATTATTTTAAAATTAAATATAAATAATATCTAATAAAAATTCACAGCACGATGTAAAATAAACAAACACAATTTACGAACTTTTAAAATCATAAGAAGATGTTCCTGTCGGTTAGCGGCAATACTTGAGAATTTTGGATAAGTATCACATATATTTGAAGTTTGGAAGTGACACGAGTCAAATAAAGACCCATAACACGCACCCAAGTAGTTGTCAGTGTTATCAGCTTAGGTGGCTAGCTACTGATCAGTTTGAGGTAGGAAAAAGGATTTTCGCCGATCATTTTTCCAGGATATAGTCTGTTCATATAATATATTGTGATCAATTTTTATTAGGTACTATTCATATTTAAATTTTAAAATTTTAATTGTATTGTGTATGATAAATGAACACAATTGTTGAATCTCTAGAATTCCTAGAAAAAGATTCGGATTTTAAATGTTTGAAAGAAAGAACGGTACGTCAAATGTTAATTTATAAATGGGGTGTGCAATCCACACATCATTTTTTTACTTTTCACACATCCTTATTAATTTCTATCCGTTGATCTTCTTCATTTCATCTGATCTGACGGCCGAAAATTTAAAAAGTGTGTGAGAAGTAAAAATAGATGTGTAGATATCACACCCCTTTATAAATAGATAAAAGTTTTTTATTTTATAAATGTCCGTCTACTTGCAACATGTGCAAATTTGTTACAGGAATACTGATAAATTCCTCCCTGGAGGATCGATGCGGCCAAAACCAGACTAATTAATAGGGCTTTCTTTTGGAAGGTTTCAACGTACGTACATGCATGCAAGTGTTAATTCTGATCATTTTTCTTTACAAAAGTGGTAAGTATGTTGTAATATCTTGTAAGGCGGTGAACGATTGGTCTTTTGAAAGCATGGCCGGCCGGCCATATCAAGTTAAGAAAAAACAAAATGAATTGATGTATATTTGTTTGTAAAACCAATGAACGAACGTTGTAATACATGAGATCAACAATTTTGCAATTAAATATTTATAAAACTATACATATATTTCCACACAGGAATATTAATTAATTAATCAATTCTTGGTGGAAAATGCCTTCTTCTTGAACCTGTTAGGCGTTGCCCTAATCCAAGCTTTGGCATCAACGGAGTCCTTAGTTATGAAAGGTGCAGCTTCTTCACTCGTCAGGACTCGTGCCCAGTCAACTCTTTTTGATGTTACAGCTCCAGGTCCAGAACATTCGTATTGTCCATAGTAAACAGAACTGCATATTATTCATCAATTATTGGAACTAAATTAGCCAACGTAAATAAACTAACAAATTCGAGTCACGAATTTGGGATCGAAGATAAGAAAATTATTATTAGCAATCCAAAATAATCTTCATATAAAGAAATTGAGGAATACTAATAACAATTTTTCGTGAGGAATTACCTTAATTGGTCAGCTGAGTGTCCCCAGTCGTCCCAACCCTGAGGGAGTATGACATTAGGCATGTAAGTGAAGGCAAAAATGACTCTGGAGTAGACACCCCATGGCCTTCCTAACACTGCCGTTTTGACGCCAGTGATCTTGCACCCAAAGAAAATGAACCCAGTGTCCTCCGAAGGTGACATCCTCCGTTGGGCTGTTATGGCACCCCCTCCGTCCGAAATCGAATGCAAATGGCACTTCTGTAAAATTAATTGATTTATTCAGCAATTGAACCCAAACATACGGAAATGGATTCTCTCTTAAGCATCTGCTCGGGATCCTACTGATCTGCTCAGGATCCTACTGACCCACACACAAGGGCCGTTGGCTACAAACAGGGTCCCTTTAAAGTTATAATAATCGTAGCCGTTGGATGAAAACGGTCCTTATTTGTGGGTCAGTAGGATCCTGAATAGATCGCTCATGAGAGAATCCATTTCCCAAACATATGATTTATCACCATACTTAATTCTTGAAAAATCTTTGAACTACTACCAACGTCGCACGATGTTATTAATCCGGATATTATAATATGGATAGGTAAAATGTACCACGAGCGAAATGATAACAAGAAGGGAACTGTTTTAGCCCGAAACAATATAAGTTTAATTAAACAAATAATCAAAAACCAAAAACTCTGTAAAAATATTGTATTATTCTCATATGAGTTACCTCAAAAAAGGAATTAGCATTTCCACATATAAAATCAGTGGCTCCTTCAATATAACAGTTGTTGTAGTAGTGCCTGCCGGTATCGTCAAGTAGGGTATCTTGGTAAGACAGAATTCTGCACACATAAAATGCTGCTCTATCTCCTGAGACCCTTAGCGCCACTGCTTTACCACCGCTTCCATAAGTGTTCTGCATGAATTTCAACAATTAAAATTATTATATTCAAGCGTATATATGCATTATCATAGGGATTCGAAGTAAGAACGGAGTGCCGGTTGTTGACTACCTAATGTACTAACTCTCCTCTTTTATCCGGGCTTGAGACGACCTAGTTAGGAAGACTTGGAAAGAGACTCTAAAAAAAAGACATGGAATACTTGGAGCTAGCAGAATGCTTGGCACAAAACCGAGCGCAGTGACACTAGTATTCATATAGTCGACCCGACTTAGTGGGATAAAATTTTATTGTTGTTATTATTGTCGTTGTAAGAGTATATATGCATGTGAAAATTTTACTTATATTTGTGTGTGTACCTGAATTGTGAGGTAGCGCCCTATAAAATCCGAAGCCAACACAGAGAAAGTTGCAGATTCAAATATATTTCCACTGTCGTTCCACGTAATAACAGTGTCAACTGCCGTTGTGCCACTTATTGTAATAAAGGGTTTGTCCGCGGGGACAGTAATTTTTTCTTTGTAGACTCCAGGGTTAACCTTAACGAACACAAGATCGATGTTATTCGACGGCACGGCGTCGATGGCATCTTGTATTTTCTCGTAATCGCCTTTCCCAGTCTGATCCACGGTTATTAGTATTGCCGTGGACCCCTGAGTTGTGTCTGCTTCTGCTTGAGAAAACGCTAGAAGAACAAACAGTGAAGCCATGACACAGAAGCACTTGGTCATAGAAGTGCCACAAACAGCCACCATGGTCGCAGTTGGAAGATTTTGGATCAAACACCTCTTAAAAAAAATCAATTAATTAAAGCATGAATGTGTTGAAGTAAATATTGAAGAATGTGGATTGAATGTTGAAGAAGATGGATCTTAATTGTTATATAGTAGTCTCAGGTGAATGACAGAGGGAGGTGAGGCCGTTTTCTTGGCAATGAAGTTTAAAGATAATTAGAATTAATCACTTTTTACGTAAACGTGTGGAGGATAATTGTAAGGAATTTCCAGAGTAGCCGGCGGCAGGAGATTTGTACATTGAGACTGAAGAAACAAATGTCTGAAAAATGCGTGAATCTGAGGTGGTTAATCAGGTTAATTTGATATGAAAATGTTGTAATGGCGGCTGATGTTACACAAGTCTTGAGGTAGGTAGCTTAAGAAGTAGAATATGTATGTCGTCATTTGTGTGATATTAGGGTTTATGACCCATTACGTTATTTGAGCAGGCAGCTCAGTTGCTTGGATTTGGAGCTTTGACCATGGCTGCCACCGTTGTAAATGGAGGGAGATTGTTTGCCCTCCCATTCCCATGCCCTTCCCATTCCCTCCTATTTGTGCGGTTACGATTAAGACACTTCAACATTTTATATTAATTTTCTAATAGAGATAATAAGACAAAAAACAATATGAATATAAAATGTTGACGTGACTTAACCGTGACAGCACATATAGAACGGGATGAGAAGGAAATGGGAATGGGAGGCCAGACAATCTGCCTCCGTTTTAAACTAGGCTGAAGCCCGAAACAGGTCCAATTCATAATTCTCACAATGAATTACAAGGCGAATATGCACATCGAAGAAAAACTAACAATAATATATCACTAACATTAATTGCATAAAATAAAGGGATGTCGGATTGTATGACTGATAGAGTCGGTACATACATGAAAGGCTCGGTATAACGAACGAAGTTATTAGCTATTGAGAGGGCTTTTACACACACAGCTAACCCAGCACCAATTCTTTGATACATTCTTGTTTGAAGTATCCTTGATTCCTATGATAACGAGTGAGTGGTGCCAAATAATTCAATCGGGATATATATTTGCTGAACCACACCACAAGTTCCAACAACTACAAAAGTGGCAAAAAAGACAGTAGCAATACTACTGGAAAGACGGTTTCAATATTTCCATACGTAATCCTTTGTATAGGCGTTGAGGTTGACGTATTTTGTGCCTGCAGTCTTGTTTATTTCGCAGGATTTGTTCCATGTTATGTTGTTACGGTGTCGCTTGCATAACTTTCCACTTATGGACGGCTAGTCTGAAGGTACAGAAATCTTTTCGTAGTAGACACCAGGTTGGACGGCACAGCATCAATGGCATCTTGTATTTTAGTGTAATCGTTGCTGCCGGACTGGTCGACTGTTATAAAAATTGACGGGGACACCAGAGTTATCTATCAGTTATGCATAATTGAACGGCTTGTGAGAATACAGGCATAAAAGTAAGAAGTATCAAGGCCATTGAGAAGAAGCCCTTCATCATTCGAGTCGGAAATGTAGCCACAATGTTCGTAGAGAATCACAGAGATATTTGCAAGATGTTATGTAGGCGCGCGTTGCATGCATGCGGGGTGTTGAATATACAGGGCTTTCCATATACAAGTATAGTAGGAAGAGAAATGTTAAGGGGAATCTTTTAAAAGTGTGACTTTTTATGAATTCTCAGTAACTTCACAGTTTAACGTTAATTCTCATGCCAATATTATAAAATGTTGTGCTAAAAATATGAGAGATAACAGATAATCCATGAAAAGTATTACTTTTGTGAGAGTTTCTTTAAAATTTCTCATGTAGGAATACTAGTTTGGTAATATTTCCACGTTCCGTTCTTGATTTGAACGAGTTTGAACTTATAAATGTTTTCCCGATTTAATTAGGATTCTGCCTTTGCCTTTGGACGACTCCTTTATCTTTTGGGAGAGATTTCTGAGTGTGGTAGTTACAGGCCATGCAACGCTATTGATCTTTATTTTGAAATAAAAGATGAATGACAAGGTTGATATGTCACAAACATGTGATATATAGTTAATAATAGATAATAATGTTAAAGTTTAAGTGAATTCATAACTTTACTCGGTGGTGTAATTTGTTGTCACGTGTTATTTTAATGAGTACCATTATATATTTAGACACACAAATTTGACACTTGTTGACCATTCTCTAACACAAATGAATTTCAATACACTACTAATTTAGTAGATCAAAAGAGTTTTTTTTTTCTTTCTAGAGAAATAAAATGTATAACGAAAAACCACGAGTACAACCAAGTCCAGTACAATCAAACAGGAATGCATACCAAGCCGTCGTTGATAAAGAATGATCCCAAATACAACAGTTGTGAATAGAATGACCAAATTTGAGGGCATCTCATAATGAAATCGTGTCATCAACTGAGATTGTGTTGTGATCAAAAGAGCATGCGAAAATCACTTATATTTTAAATGGCAAATATTTATTGTAGTTCTTTTTATCGTGTAGGCTCTAATTCTATCTTCTGGCCCATATTGTTGTGTATTCCTCCAGTCAGTCCACATGTCATGCACAAAGATAAGCATGCATGTCAATAAGAGACCCCAAAAGAAGAGACAACTCCTTCGAAAAACGACCCTAGTCCATAAAATACCGATCCTGCATGAGACCATGTTTGCTAGCTAATAGGAGAAACAGAGCAGAAAATGTTGCGTTGATGTAGCTGGCATTGCTCCAGATACTTCAAATGTGACAGTGGATTTTATGGAAACACCGAGGAGGGGGCATGGCAGCCCAAACTTTATCCATGTTCAATAATGCTGAGTTAATTTAGAAATACTTTTAAAATGATTAAAAATATTTTTAGTGAAATTGACTTTTTGAAAAAAATATCAGATATGTGCTTCTTGCATAAAGTTTTTCTAGGATCTACTTCAATTTTCACTAAGGATGGGTTTCAAAAACATTTTCATCAAAAGCGCTTTCAGTCATTTTAAAAGCACTTCCAAATAAGCATTTTTATAAAAGTTTCTTTTTCTTTTTTCACACGATATTGTATTGTTAAGACGTTACGTGACAACAAACTCGTTTTACATAAGCTTTTCTTATGCAAAGATGCCAATCTATTTTATTAATTTTTTGTTGAAGATGCCAATCAATTAAATTTGAAGGAAACAACTCATACAAGCCTTGGTGTATCCTCGTTGGCAGTACCTCCAAGTCCAGCAATAGTCATGGCTACCACTGCTTAATAATAACATTTTAGGGCTCCACATTTCAAATCCATGCGATAATTGTGGTCTGATGATAGCAAACATTTTTGGTCATATAGTTTTGAGGCCTTTTTAAGTAGGTCTTAAAATGTTTTGGTCACTCCTACTTGTTTCCACTTTGACAGTTGGAAGGACTCATTTGTTTGTTTTTAATATGATATATGAAGCATATTAAGAACCTAATTAAACAACCAGATGCTTCTTTTTCACTTTCCATGATTCCATCTGTATATATATAATCTATGCATATTGTAATTACATAAAGTAGACAAAGTTAATTAGAGCTTATGTTTGTAACCCACGTGAAGGCTCCATTGTTGTAGACGAATTCTACGCTTGTATTTTACACGGCACATTTTGGATTCGATTTGTGACTGGTGAATCACACAATGGTTGTTAGGAGGATGCTAAAATACTTTTGTAAGTCATATCAATTCCAAAAGAATAGAACGTTGTGGCAAAACTACCAGATAATCCCCTTTTTGCAGAGGAATAAAACTAGCTTATGTTTGTTATAATCCGAGTACTTGAACTGAAAAATAATTAAGTTGGTGGGTGGAGTGGACCATATGACCAATCATGCCTTCCACCAGCAAAACAACAGGTTAGATCTCACTAACATTCTATGAATCTATGAGGATAAATATTTTGATCACTTAATTGAGAAATGCTACCGAGAGTTGCTCGCACATGGATTCGTTTATGATTATTTGATCTGCAAGCAAAAGATGCACACATGCACGATTATCCCTAGCTTTATTAAGGGATTGCCAACACTTGCATCTTTCAAGTTAACTATTTTAGATCTTGATGAAGAGAAATTTATTAGTTGATAATCATCTTTGTGCGTGAAATATTTGTTCATTCTAGTTTCAAAAGATAAAAAATCACTAACAACTGGAACATTGAAACGGCAAAATTTTAAACTAATTAACCACGCATTTCACATGTTTGAACGCTTTTCATTTCAAGTTGCGATTGACTTAGAATACTGACACAATAATATCTCGTCTCATGACAATCTTTCTCCTAAACGTAGCTCTAACATTTCCGGTGAACTATCTCATCTGAAATCGAAAGACAAGACCTCATGTCTTCCTTCACTTTCCTTTTCCTCCAAAACACCCAACAAAGCTGACCAAATCCAATCCAATGATTGCCCTGATGTTAACTAATTAAATTATTTGCCTAACACGCTTTCATCTTTCAGCCCGTTCACTGTAATTACAAAACTGAGGTATGAAATGAAACCCTAGAACAATTGAGAACAAAAGCACAGAGATAAAGGCATTAGCACGTGAAGGTGTGACTGTTGCTGGTGACCTTGCTGACACCGACTCATCCGTCAATATTTCTGGTTTCCCGCCCGGAGCTTCAACTCCAAACACTAAAACTCGTAAATCACAACCGCATGATTTGGTGGCTGGAAAAGAATTTCAGGCATGTATTCTATATTCTATATGGATATTTTGGGTTCGACTCTTGTGTCGTTGGTAAAACATACGATGGTGAGCAAAAAGAAACAAAAACCTCTATAAATTTTCTTAATTCCTAAAATTATGGACTGACGTGACAAAAATGACATTTTTTCTTTAAAAAAAATTCACTAAACTCTAATATTAATTTACTACAATATTCCTATATTTACCCAATGCCACTAGGCAAACTTTTGGTTGGTTCGAGCCGAAGAATCAATATATAAATCAATTTTCCATTTTCCATGCATGCATTGCATGCTTCGGAGTCTCGGACCTCGGTGCCTTGTGGACCGTTGTTGGAGGGATTTATGAAGATAATATAATTTTATGTATGCTTAACATTGCTGACTCACAATTTATTGTTTAAGATCTAATCTATCTAGCTTTCATTTTTCTTTATATACATTTTTTTACCATCAACGAGGACATTCCAGTGGTCCTCGCTCCATCACGTGCGAAGGCGCTACTCGCACGTGTTGAAAATTGGTGTACTTTCGGCTGCTTGTCGCAAGCTTCATGCGGATTACAAGTATATAAAATAAAGTTGTTTTAATTATAGTATGACTCGTGCATGTCTCTATTTGATTGCAGGAGTTGATTCTTGAACAAGGAAAAGGATCCAATGACTTCAAAAGAATTGAACTCGGAGCTCATAAAAATCTCATATACGATTCTGTAGAGTGGCAGTAAGGGTGACTTATCTGTAAAACCCTAATGAAAGCACAATTTTTGTTTGAGAATGATGCATAATTATTTTCGAATCGGAGGAGTAGGTTCAATTCCTGTAGATGCGAAATGATAAATATTTTTGTTGAGTTCAATACGTGACTAATGATATAAGGTTTATTAATTTTTAATATATGATATCACTTCATGTCTTAAATGATATGAAGATATATAAGTCCTACTTTCACCACAACACAACAACTATTTAGCAAGGAATAAATATCCTTAAAAAATAGTATTTATGAAAAATAGAAAATTACAGCAGTTTACCAATATACAGTTGGTTAGTAGTTACAAAAAGCTAAGAACATACAGCCCTATGACAAGATTTTACCACTATGGGAAATTAGTTTTTTTTTTCTTTTCAGAATATTAATTAAGGAAAATGTGGTAATTAAGTTGACTAAGTGTACACATGGAAAAGAAAAATTAAATAGACAAAAATAATTTTTTAGTTATTTATTTTTTAGTTATTTAATAATTTTTTATAGACATAATTTTTAAATAAAGATTAAGAAATTAAATAGTTCTAGTTATAATATTTATACGTTGGAAAAATATTATCTACAATGAGAGGATATGTGCATTATTCCGCTCTTAGAGAAATGCAAATATTATCTACCATGAGTACTATTATTTCTTTCAAAGTCTAAGTAGAAGATCTTATATTCGACTTTTATAAATGATTTCGATAATAAATTATTATCTGCCCATTGTATAGTTTAACTAACTTTCATTCTCGTGCTATCATGTAAAAATGAATTTGACTTCAATACTTATATGTATTTAAAAAAATCACATTCTCAATGTTCAGATACTAGTTGTATAAAGGGTAGTGTTATTCATATACTCATTTTTACCTCCTACATGACTTTGTTAATTTTTGTTCATTGATCTTTTTTAATTCATTCATTCTAATGTTCGAAAATTAAGAGGTGTGTGAGAAATAAAAATAAGTGTGTGAATAACACAACTATTATGTAAAATATGTATATTCATATGAATTATATATGAGCCTCCGATAACGATGGTATTAAATAAAGTAATAATATTCTTGTGTAACAATATGTACTCATAAGAAAATCAGACAGACGCGACCGTAGGATAGGTACCCGGTTAAAAGAACGGCTACAAACAGATCTTCCAACAAAGCGGGGCCCATCTCAACGGAGGACGCACTGAAGCAAGCGTGTGGGCGCACACGTGGAAGTGGGGCCCCAGTTGTTTAACCGGCAAAAAATAGAAGTTGGTTACGGAAAAGGGAGCAGAGGCCGTTTTATAGAGCAGGATTCCAACCTCCTCTTCCAAAAGAGAACGGCTTTTCGGCTCAGAGAGAGAGAGAGACGGTCGGGTGTTGGTGGCGGCGCACGGTGGTTGTGGTGGTGGTTGTGGTGGCACGACTCGTCGCCTGCTGCTGCAACCAACTGTAAACAACCGCAATCTCCACAGCATTTCAAATCAAATTAAATTTCAATTTTCATTCGGATAATTTTATGTTTTTAAAATTCAGAAATTGAAAATATCGGCTTCTTTGGCGTTGTTCGTTTTTGCCTCGCCGATATGGTCAATAGTATATAAGTATATACCCTCTCTCTCTCTCTCTCTCTCTCTCTCATCTCTCACTTTCTCTCTCTAAAGCTTTTGTATTTGTGCGCGACGTTGGTGATTTCCTAGAAGCCTCCAGAAATCCCCACGCGCATTTGCCTCCTCCCCTACTGGTACTCTCTCTTTCTCTCTCTCTCTCTCAACTGAATCTTTGATCTTCTTCAAGCGATCCGGATTTTCGGTGTTTTGGTAGGATCTCCATTTTTTGAAATTTTTTTCTAGCATTTTTACATGCGATTTCAGGTCAGAATGTGTTCGATTTTTAGTGCAAATTTCGAGTATTTAATTTGATTTTTGTTGTTTTATGAGGCACATTGTTCTTAATTCTTAGCATTTTCGTCGATCAAATTCCAATACTTTTATGTTCAATGAGTGATTGTTGTGAGGAAACCTGAAAATAATTCAAGTTTTGCAGGGTTTTTTATGACGAAAACGTTCCACTGAAAGAAAAAAAAAACCGATCTTCCAGGTAAATATTTATTTTTTATGATTGTGATGTTCGTAGAATTTGATTTTATAGATTCTTATGGAAGCTTTTCGTGTAATTAGATCCGCGAAATTACGAAAATTTTCAGCTACAACATTTGAATTGTGATCATAGTTGTTGTGGAAATACTGTTAGAGTGAGTGATGCAGTTCAAAAACGTGTTTCACGAGCTACTCGAAATGAGAGATGACAAGGGGAAGAAATCAAGAAGAGGAGGGGAAGAGAGGAAGCACACGCGCCGCCG
The DNA here is from genome assembly GCA_963580275.1 of Crataegus laevigata. Lineage (NCBI taxonomy): Eukaryota > Viridiplantae > Streptophyta > Magnoliopsida > Rosales > Rosaceae > Crataegus > Crataegus laevigata. The sequence goes on from OY756949.1 coordinate 2,125,712, forward strand.
AGCTAAATCTCACATTGCCCCGGAGCATACGTTGTCATCACCTGCATCAGTTGAGCAAGGCAAGTGGGCAAACTTGCCCCCAGAGTTGCTTCTTGACATAATCCAACGCGTCGAAGCGAGTGAGACTTCCTGGCCTGCTCGGAGAGATGTGATTGCTTGTGCTTCGGTTTGCAAGTCATGGAGGGAGATTACGAAAGAGATAGTCAAGACTCCAGAGCAATGTGGCTGGCTTACCTTCCCTGTCTCACTCAAGCAGGTATTTTTTGATAAACAACATTCTTTAGGTTATTCTTATTGAATGTGACTTTCACTTACCTACTAAAGATTTTCACTTTCATCATTACTTGCATATATTTGCTAGCCGGGACCAAGAGATCATCCGATCCAATGCTTTATTAAGAGGGAAAGAGAAACTTCAACGTATCTACTGTATCTTGGTCTTAGCCCCGGTAAATGTTTGGATGCTTATCCCCTTATTGTTCACGAATCACGACTTGGGTGTGTTAGAAATCGGTGTTCAAATTCTTTTGCAATGGATTTGTAAACGTGTGACTAACTCTTTCTTATAAATCTACAGCTCTGTGTGGGGATGTGAGTAAGTTATTGCTGGCAGCAAGAAAGGTCAGAAGGGCAACAAGTACGCATTTTGTGGTGTCCTTGGCTGCAGATGAATTCTCTCGAGCAAGCAATTCTTACTTTGGAAAATTAAGGCAAGCTTAAATAAAATGTATCTTTAGCATTGACACATTCATTCATTTTTCATTTTGTGCTGTTACACCTACGACTCATTCTTTTCGTGCAATTTATTGGAAAATGCTGAGCAGGTCTAATTTTCTGGGTTCCAAGTTTACTGTTTATGACAGTCAGCCTCCACAAGAGTCAGCAATCCAAACAAATTATTGGTCACATCGAAAGATGAATCCAAAGACAGTACCTCCAAGGATACCTGCTGGTAGCTATAGTGTTGCTACCATATGTTACGAGCTCAACATCCTCCGAACAAGGGGACCAAGGAGAATGCAGTGCATCATGCAATCAATCCCCGTATCAGCAGTTCAAGAAGGGGGCGTTGCTCCTACTCCAACAGAGTTGGCGACCTGCCTTCCTCCAAAATGCTGTCCAATGCATGTTTCAAAGGGATCGAAGCAGCTTGCCAACTTGTGCTCTAGTGTCCCCACAACGGATTTGGAACAAGGCACAAAAGATCCACTCATTTTGAAAAATAAAGCTCCTAGATGGCATGAGCAGCTGCAGTGTTGGTGTCTGAATTTTAAAGGACGAGTAACCGTGGCCTCCGTGAAGAATTTCCAGCTGGTGGCCGGTGTAGAGCCATTCCATGATGTTCCATTGGCTGAACAAGAGAGAGTAATACTACAATTCGGGAAGATCGGTAAAGACATTTTCACAATGGATTATCGCTACCCTCTCTCTGCTTTCCAAGCCTTTGCAGTTTGCTTGAGCAGCTTTGACACAAAACCAGTGTGCGAATGAATATTTTCTATTCTCTCATCACAAGACTATCGTGCTCGTCTTCCCTTAGAATAACTGTAATTATACTTTTGGAACAATGCACTTTAAGCTATGGCTTTTGGTCATCAGCAAGTGCCTTCGTTGAAGTTGCAGAAGTCTGTGTAATGGCAGTAACCTGTATAAAGCATGGTGTAAGTTGCATGCAACTTCCTCCAAGTATGTAACATCACTTCTAGATATTCCACGTTTCACTTTCTGGAGGATGTACGAAAATCCCTCTTTTCTCATAAAGATCTCTTGTATTGAATCTTGTTATTCAAATGCAATTTTGCAGAATTTTGTACATGCTTCGTATTAGTTTCTTATTCTACTTTTGTACACGTATGGTTACAGTTATGCGTGCTATATATTTTTCGTACATCTCTGCTGGCAGATCTTAATCAGATAATCCCAGAATTGGTATCATCTCTTTTCATTCCACAACTATAGCGGCAGCCATGACGCCGAGGCTTTTCAGGATTATCCGGGTCTGAATCACTTGGCTCCATGAAGAGGCCTCGAAGGCACCTCCGTCTCACAGTGGATTCATGAGTAAGCTTCTCAGACGGTGTTTTAGTTATTTGAGCCTTGTGTGTTTTGAGGGGATCTGATTTACCATTTGGCTTGACAGATTCTGCTGGGTTATGAGAAAAAACCGTCTGAACACCTGGATTCCTTTCCGCCACAGAAGTATTGAAGACGATAGCATTATTGATGCTCTGTACATTGCTGTTGATATATGCTATCATCTGTCGATCTTCTTTACTCGTTTGATCGAATGTTTCCCCCTCGCTGCTTACCTCTTCATCGGTAGAAGCTTCCAGGCTGTCATCTGGATTGGTCTTGTAACTGCGGTGTATGGGCACGAATTCTCCTCCTTTTTCCGGTTCTGAGCTAATGTGCATTGATGCTCCTCTGTTTTCACCAGCTACCGTTACGATGCTAACTGGTTTTTCATGCATTTGGTCCTCAGTGGCCAGCTTATTAAGTTTCAAAGCATTTTCCCTGATTTCTTTTTGCAAGGGAGCTTGTTCCACGGTTGATGAAACCATCTTCTGAATAGATATCCTTGGGGTACTTGTGTCTTTTGGAGCTTTGGTCAGTTTCGAACTGGAGCTGGTGCTGGCTAATGTCTCCTCTCTGTCAAAAGCTTCTTCCTTGCTGTGCCGCTGCTCTGCTTGCGATGCAACTTCAAGTAGGTCTTTGGTGTGCTTTCCGAAGCCTGTTACTGCAGCATGAAGTTGAGTGGCTGTTTCTTGCATCAGTTCTTTATAGTCTGGATCGTTCGCCTTTTCTTCTTTTATCACTAGCGGTACTTTCTCCCTTTCTTTATTCTGTTTCGACTCTGTCTCTGATTCGGGATGGTGCTTTTGATCTCCGCCAGTGGTATCAGGATCTACCTTCTTGGGTGAAGCAACGGTCTCCGCGGCTTCTGCGGAAGCTGCATGAGTTTGAACGGTGGTTGGAGTATTATTCTGAGCTTTGAAAATAGTTTCGGATGTGCTGATTTCTGCATGTGGTTCCTTTGATTCTGGTTGAGTGGCAGGTGATGGAGATTCAGCAGAGAACGAAGGAAGCTGGAAGTTCTCTTGAGTGTGGGGCTGCGATTGCGCTTTAGGGGATTCTTGTGATGCTGCTTGGAGTTGAGAAGCTGTGCGTGATGGTGAGGATCGAAGGGATTCAACCCGAGTCCGAGCTGTTGCACTAGAAGATTTTCGGGACTCAGTGGCAGCACGAGATGGTGAGGATGGAGAGGATTCAACTTCAACCCGAGTTTGAGTTGTTCGACTAGAATTTTGGGACTCAGTGGCAGGAGATGGTGAGGATGGTGAGGATGGAGAGGATTCAACTTCAACCCGAGTTTGAGTTGTCCCACTAGAAGAATTTTGGGACTCGGTGGGAGAACGAGATGGTGATGGTGGTGGAGGTTCATTCCTCGATGGAGCCTGAGCTTGGGAAGGAGAGGCTTTCACTCGGGCTTTCCCCGCAGGCCGAAATGGTGGTCGCTCAACAGAGATTGAGGTGGTGGTCTGGGCAGGGTTTTGGGTTTTAGCCACTGAACGTGGGTCGGGTTCTACTTGAGAACCACGACTACGCCAAGGGACCCGAAAGCGAAATGATTGTGGTTTCTTTTTGTCTGCCATGTATGGTTTGGAAATGAGAAGGTTGGCTTTGTAGAAGAAGATGAAGGATGCTGACCACTTAACGAAGGGTCTGGTATATATCGAAATTGTATCAGATACCTTGGAAACTTTCTGGGATTTCTGTCAAATTGGTTTATACCTTTTCTGGATATGGATGCTCACCTGTCTTACAAACTTATGATTCACAAGAAATCGGCGATTCCCGAAGGCAGGTTTTCCTTCCCTAACAGGTATGGAATCTCTCATTTTTCTTGTTTCGGAGGATCCCGGAAAAGGCGTGCAGAGTACATGTAATTTGCTGGAATGCCGTTTAAAGAGCATAATCGTTGTTCACGTGATACATAAAAAGGGTTGCTACTGTTCGAAAACTTTACATTGTTTTCTTTTAATTTAATCACGCCTTCTCGGAAGAGAAACTTACCTACACCTGAGATTCCACGGTGGCTTTGGAGTTTCGATATAAACTTCCCATCTGGGAAGTAACCTGGCAAAGAAGTAAACAATGTAGAAGCAAAGTAAATTTTCCTTCGTGCAGTCATTCAAGAAAGGAATAAGATGTAAGCACATTGTCACCAGCATCTTGCTCCTTCGGCAGCTACGGCAAATTACCATACATGAGGCAGCAGCGTACACTTTCTCCTTCACAACGGGAGCTTCCAAACGAGTTCTGAGGTAGCTTTTCGTATCTGCACACCAAGGTCTGTATCAATAGTTTTCATCTATTTCTTTCGTCTAAGTTCAACCCACAATTGTCGAAGTTTTCGTGATTTCCCTTAAAACAGGAACAAAAATGCAAGGAATTTCGCGGGCTGTGCGGTCATGCCATGAAATACTGAAGTCTGCAATTTTACAGCATTCGCGTGGGGGTGAAGGTGCCAGGTTAGAAAAGATAGTTTCGCGTTTAAAATGGGTTACCTCTCCACCTGCACAGGAAAAAGGACTGGAGAATGTAACTGTGGCAGATGTACTGGCGACTAAGGGTAATGAAGAAACCGGACCCTGGCTCTGGTGCCACACGAACGACGCAGTAATTGATGCAGTAAAAAACGTACGATCTTACCTTGCATCTGTACATATAAAACTCATACTACACTCGTGTTTATATTGCATATGAGCATGAAATTGCAGATGGCGAAAAACAATATCGGGTCGTTACTGGTGCTAAAGCCAGGAGAGCATCAGCATATTGCAGGAATCATCACAGAAAGAGGTAAGTTATTTACAGAACTAACTGCATGAAAAAAAATTATGTCTCAACAAGTTATTCGGATTCTATTGACCGCGGTGTGAACCGAGCAGACTACCTGAGGAAAGTAATTGCACAGGAAAGATCTCCCATCTACACAAGAGTTGGAGAGATTATGACTAATGAGGTCAGTTCAAGCTTACGTTCTTAGCCACCAATCGACTTTGGACACGCGATTTTTCTTACGAACTTTACCTCTTAAACAGAACGAATTAATAACAGTAACTTCCGACATGAACCTTCTTCAAGCTATGCAACTTATGACAGGTACGCCGTGGCACGATTTCTGTTCTGTAACTACCGTATACATTGGAGTGAACATTCATTTGGTTGTTTATAAACGCGCGGAAGCAATTACGTGATGATTTTTTTATGTCAACAGAGAATCAAATAAGGCATGCTCCGGTTGTAGATGGGAAGCTCGTTGGCATGATTTCGATCAAAGATGTAGTCCGGGCAGTGGTCGAGCAGCAAAGCGGGGAACTGAAGCGACTTACTGGGTACATCAAAGGAGAATACTACTAGAATAACATCTCAGTTTTATGTTCATCAAATTACTGTAGAGCAAATTTCAAAACTACCTTCGACATAAAGCGTTCTAAGACTTTCATGTGTTAGAAACGGAAATTGTAGTTCAAGTGATTAAGAATGCTCATCCCTGAAGTCATGAATCCGAATTCTTGATCTCCATATTGCTTGATTAATAAAGAATCAATTGTAATTTTCAATGACTAGTTTTCAAGGGAAAGAAATAAACGAAAATCGCGGGATTTCAAAGCGAAATCCAAGTGACTTGACGAGCCAAAATGATTTTGAAAAACTTTGATTGAACCTTTATTTCGGGAATCACTTAGGCCGCCTAATAAATGCAGAGGTGAGGGTATCCCTTTACAAAAAAGGTTCCATTACCGTCATTTTAAGGTTCCCTCTCTTGATTGAGGGACCCGTTTATTTCAGTCTCATATTCTCTCTAACCTCTCAAAGCCCGAACATAAAATGTAACACCACATTACAATAACAAAACATCGGAACACCCAACCACGGACGCAACCAATAACAAAACATTTTTGGGCACCTATTAACCTAATTGTAAACAAAAAGGGGAATAATATGGTATCTCGACAAGAAGTCGGGCCACAGAACAATATTCGCGATCCCATTGTCCTCCAATTTCGAAAGCAACATGTACTCTATCTAGTATAGTTGCATATTCAATTTCAATTTCTTAGTAACTCAATACTTGATATATTTGGCATATTATAAAGGGCGATCTCAAGCCAACAAGGCTACATGTTTTGCGAGAGTTGGGGGGTGGGAGATAGGGAACGCCTATCGTGCGCAACCTTGCCTTTGCTTTCCAAAGAGTCTGTTTCTCATGACTCGAACCCCTGACATTTCGGCAATGCTATAAAGCATATAGATCACCACAAATATTGCACAAATCCCACTGGCTGACAGATGAACCTTTTTATCTTTTCGAACATTCTATCAACACAGGATTGTTCAAAGATCAAAAGACCTCAAGATTTTGATGCAAAAATTCTCCTCTTAGAGTGGTCCTCCTCCAAAGATCAAAGCTTTTTGGTGGCAGTGGATTGGACCTTGTATGGTGGGGGAAGCTGGTCTCATATTCCTCCGTCGGTGGTTCTTGTTCTAAGCTAGTAGTGCTTTTTGGTCAGACCAAATACCCTATTTCTAATCTAGAAGACATCAGATGTCAAAAGTTTGGGTCCTCAAAAGTCATGGACTGTGAACGGAACATCTTATCCGTCATCTTCCTAGCTGTCACACTTTCTTTAAGGCCATGATGAGGAGGAAGTCATTGGTAAGGATTCCAGATCATGTGGCTATCTAATCGAAGATATATTGGGTGGGGTCGAAATACAAAGGGAGTAATAGGTCCTAAGTTTTACCTCTCAGGTCAAATAGTCACGTAGTCTGGTCATCTAAACTTAAAAGAAAATAAGTCAAACGGCCACGAGATCTGATCATTCAAACCTTAAAATTTTTATATGCTGACAGTGAGAGAGAAATTTATCTCTTGTGACAATACATAATTAGTTTGCAATAACACATATTGCTTGAAATATTGCCGCAATAACATCCTTGTTAGAGAGAAGTTCATCCTAAAAGTTAAGGGACTAACAAACAATTTGGAGGGTGGGGAGACCTTATAGCTGGGAGAACTAACAGAAATTCCACAAGAACTGAAAGGGATCCATAACCTTCTCACAACTTTCCCACAAGTGGACTTGAGATATTAAAAATTCAAAGAATCAAATAGATTTAGTGGATTTTTCAAACAAAGATTTCAAGAACATTTTCCTGAATATATATATATATGTATATATGCGATCTCCTTGCTCCTCCGTTGTTGCAGCATCTCCTAAGCCAAAGAATCCAAGCAACTCGTCTGAACAGACAGACTCCTTCCTGCTCATTAAAAACATGTTGCACAATGTAAATTAAACACAAAACACCGACGCGACCATCAACATCAGCAGAAAAAACATATATATATATATGCGATCTCCTTGCTCCTCCGTTGTTGCAGCATCTCCTAAGCCAAAGAATCCAAGCAACTCGTCTGAACAGACAGACTCCTTCCTGCTCATTGAAAACATGTTGCACAATGTAAATTAAACACAAAAAACCGACGCGACAACATCAGCAGAAAAAACATCTATGACATGTCATGCATTATGTTGACAATTCGCAAGACTTGTTATAGTATGCCACAATAGGAGACTTAGCGTGTCAAGACAAGTTATGGCTTGTCAAGACATGTCATGCCTTGCATTCTGATGACAATTTACGAGGCTTGTTATGATATGTATTTTTTTAACACTTTGCCTACTATTTCGGAATAATTAAAATAAAATTAAAAAAAAAAAGATGATCTAGGAAAGAGTAGACCCAAGGCCTAAAACTTTTTTTTTTTAGAAACTAGTACAAAAAGAGGACGGTAGTCATATATGAACGTGTTCTTACCGGTAAGAACACGTTCATTAGTATAGCTGAAAATTTATACGTGTTCTTACCGGTAAGAACACGTTCATTTTTTCAGCTGAGTATTTACAAGTGTTCTTACCAATAATAACCTTTGTAAATTTTCAGCTCAATCAGTGAATGTGTTTGTACCGGTAAGAACCCTTCATATATAATAGCCTAAAAGGTTGTAGTAGTTTCCAAAAAAAAAAATAATAAGGCTCCGAGTCTACTTTTTCTTAGATCTTTTTTTTACATGCATTTTGCCAACACCTTGCCTATTATTTCGGGGCTAACAGCGATGTTTTGACTTGCCACGATGCGAGTTTTAGTGTGTTAAAGTGTTAAAAAATGTATGGCATGACAAACTAACCCTCGCATTGTGGCACGCCAAAACATTGTTGTTGGCCCCGACATGACAAGTGTCGTGAATTGTCGGCATAACACATGTCATGACACACCATGCATTTTGTTAACAATTCGCAAGGTTTATTATGGCGTACTACGATGAGAGGGTTTAGCATGTCAAGACATGTCATTCCTTACATTCTGGCTACAACTCGCGAGGCTTATTATGACATTTAGTTTTTTAACACTTTGCCTACTATTTGGAATAATTAGAAGGAACAAAAAAAGATCTAGAAAAGAGTAGACCACAGAGTCTAAAATTATTTTTTTAGAAATAGTAAACAAAACATCTTATTCGTCATCTTCCTAGCTATCTATTTGTGAACATTTTCTTTAAGGCCTTGATGAGGAGGAATTCATCGAGAATGACGACCAGACCACGTGGCTGTCTAGTCGAAAACACATTGGTTGGGGTAGACTAAAAGGGAAGTAATAATAGGTGTGAAGTTTCATCCCTTAGGTCAAACAGTCACGTGGTCCAGTCATCCAAATTTAAGAATTGCTCTTTGTAAATAGTGCGAGAGAAACTTATCTATTATTATAGTACATAATTAATTTAAAATACCGCTATGTTGACTTGGGATACTGCTGGAATAATATTCTTGCCGAAGAAAAGTTCACCTTATAAAGCTAAGGGACTAGTCAAACAATTTGGAGGGGTGGGGAGACCTTATAGTTGGGAGAACTCAGACGAACAAATATTCCACAAGAACTAAAAGGGATCCACAACATTTTCACAACTTTCCCACAAGTGGACTTGAGATATTAAAAATTCAAAGAATCAAAGAGATTTACTGGATTTTTACAACAAAGATCCCAATAACATTTACCTGAATATATATATATATATACACACACACACACGTTATCTCATTGCTCCTCCATTGTTGCAGCATCTCCGAAGCCAAAGAACCCCAGCAACTTGTCTGAACAGACAGACTCCTTCCTGCTCATTAAAAACATGTTGCACAATGTAAATTAATTAAACACAAAACACAGAATCGACCATCAACATTAGCAGAAAAAAAAACATAAGTCGTTAGATTGATTCGTTGCAACAAATGACTCTGTCTGTGCCTAACGTTAGGGCCCACGATGTTGGTGCGGCTAAGAAAAATAAAACAAAATTTTGGGAGCCTAACTTAAAGGTACATGACAACAGAAAATACCCTCTTCTAGACTGTTAAGTAGTTAAACTCACCATAGAATGACAAAAAAATCAATTGGATTCGTCTACAGTTAGGTCTAACAAACGGGTCGTGTTTATTGTGTCTCGTGTAGTTTTTTTGTTATACTTGTTATCTTAATGGGTTGCGCAAGAAATTGTCATGTTTAATGTCTAGTTCAAGCAAAAAAAATATATTATGGAGTTTTTAATGAATGACTCAATATTTTATCAGGTTCTTAATAGGTAATCCAGTATCTTATTCAGCAAATAATATCTTATTAAGTTCTTAACGAATTCATTTACAGAAGCTGGATCTTCAAATTCGAAAACAAATCCAATAAAAAAACCAAACGGCTCAAAGATTTCTGCATCAACACCTCCAAAAGGTAACCCACTCAACCCCAATTTACATAAATGGCTCAAAGGTATCTAGCATTTCTCTTATAGAATCCTAAACTAAGAAATTTTACACAAAAATACTGAAGCACATGTTTCTATAAATTTGAGACCACTTCAGTCCCCCGTCCATTCTTAAATTGTCAAAAGTTCGAAATTATGAACGTTTCTTTTGCTAACACTTTAAGAGTAGGTTAGTCAAGGGAAAATTAATCTTCTCAAGCAAATACAAAATATTGGATATTGATCATTGACTATTGCAGCAAGTAAACTGCATACCAAAACTGACACTGGATCTAAACAGCAACACTTGGTTGACTGCCCCTGCTGAGTGCTGATTCAGCCAGCAGCTTGCCCATCTTGCAAAATCGAATCTCGGCATGCCCAGAGATCCTCTCCGGATCCAAACTACTGAAACTTAAGGATCAATTAATTTCGACTTTTAAAATTTAATTTAACGGTTAGAAATTATTGTGTTTTTTTAAAGTTTCTTTTCTTGTAATCATTTGATCAAATTTTTAAAGCCAAATCAATTAATCCTTGAGCTCTTATTGTTTTGATCCGGAGAGGATCTCTACTCAAATATAGCTTATTAGAAGCTACTTTTTGAACCACCAATTAAGTTCTAATACTTAGTTACGTATAAATCTCTACCTCTTATTTATTTTACCCTTCCCTAATCTAATAGCAGCCTTTACTTTCTGTTGTTACCCTTCCCTAATCTATAATAGCAGCCTTTACTTTATGTTAGGTTGTAAAGTAATTTTTTAGCGTGTCAGAGACACAATTTGATATATAAAGTAGAATAATACAATTAAAATATCACACTATAATGTCGGCATACTAAAAATTTTTCAGGATCCTGATTTAGATGTGCTTTTTTTTAAAACTTGATGTTTCGACTCTGACATGTTAAAAAAAGATTTTGAAGAGTGAATGAATGGGATAAGCAATTGACAAACACGCAGAAATAAAAATGAAAATCAATGGTCTGATCATCTTTCATCTTCTTGGTCTCCATCAAATCATCACCCTTTTTCCTATCCATATCTTTTGTGATGAAAGCTAAACTATCACACTTTTCAAAAATGTCATGCTACATATCGTCATACCTATGTTACCATCTCTATTTACCGCTAACTAATTAAAAATAATAAACAGAACCTACCAAATATTAGACGATTCAGTACATTAAATGTAATAATATAAATAATTAACTTATTTTTTAAAGTATCTAATTATGTACATTATGACACTTAATATACCAAAACGTATTTTTGGCACACTAAAACACGAGCATTCAACATAAACTAATTGTTTATAAAAAATCCTAAAATTAACTGATAATAAGAGAACAAATTTGTAACTTTTTAAGTACTAATATTAGACTTTCTCACGTGTCGAGGAACATGAAAATATATTAAATTGTTAGACTGTCACACAAATAATCTGATTAACGGTATCATGTTAAACTGATGAATGTATATCCAAAGCTAATTCGCAACTTGAGTAGAGATGAAAAAACTTTTTTAACAGTTATACTGTACTCTCATTCTTCGAGAGGACAAAGAGTATCTTATACGTACGTGTTCTTTGTGGGTTTGAAAGGAGGGGCGAATTGGGATCTAATCCCCACAGGCTGTAAATTCTCAAAAAATCCCACTTGTTCAACGAAGCGAATCCCATCTTCTTCTGTCCTGAAAATATTCGTCGACTTGTCAAAAAAACGTCACTGTAGCAGTTTTTAAAGTTTTCACAACTTGCCACATCCCCACTAGTCTCTCCTCCTCCTCCTCCTGCTTATAAGCAGCAGGGCCAGGCCACCTCTTGCCCATACCATCATTCCTTGACTTCTTCACTATCTGAGTCCCTTTTGTAAACCCTCGTTTAACTTTAGTTCCCTAACACCATACACATTATCCACTCCTCTTATCAGCTCGCCGCAACCGGCGTACGATTCAAACTTCCGGTTTATATCTTCGCGTAAGATCGCAATGGCATCGGTTTCTTCCTCGAGGAATGTCAACTCCTCGTGGACGCCGAAGGAGAACAAGCTGTTCGAGAAGGCGCTGGCCGTGTACGACAAGGACACGCAGGACCGCTGGCACAATGTGGCCAAGGCCGTCGGCGGAAAATCTGTGGAGGAAGTAAAGAGGCACTACGAGATTCTGGTGCATGATCTCATGTACATAGAATCCGGCCAAGTCCCTATACCGAATTATAAGTCCGCCGGAAGCAGCGGCAGCAACAGAGGATTTGGTGACGAGCAGAGGTAAGGGTAGTTATGTTTTCATTTGTCATGATCTCTTAATTGCTTCTAAGCATTCAAAGCTCATCCTTACTGTCCATATTATTCTCCTTGAAAGTAGCCAGACATGCTAGAGATTTTTCAGTGTGTCAGGAACACGGTCTGGTCACTAAGTGTCATAACATAAGTGGCTAGATATTTTTGAAAAGAAAATTCATTACTTTATTATAACACTTAGTGTACTGGTTTGTGTTTCCGATACACTAAAAGATTTCTTCTCGTACATAATGAGTGTTAGAGGATTCTTTACTATAACAATGTCAATCTTATTTCGGCTGTGATGGCCAACTCAAAATAAATTGTCATGACTCAACAAGACGAAGATCGTATAAACTATTATGTTAGGTTTTGATTCCCCAACGTGCAATTCACCTACCGCACGTAAAATTGCATGAAAATATGTTTTTCCTTTTTTAAGTGTAAACTATTATGTTAGGTTTTGACTCCCCAACGTGCAATTCACCTTCCCCACGTAAAATTGCAAGAGATTTTCCATGCTGTCTATATTCTTCTCCATGAAAATATGTCAATCGTAACCTGGTTTTGATACAATCTTAGTCTCGAGCATTCAACATAAAATTAATTATTATTGACTAAAGAAACAGAAGATCGCCTAAATTATTAGGTATGGTTTTAATTCTCGGATGTGAGAGTCACACTCTCGACATGGGATTCAAAAGCTATATATTAGTTGAAAGCTGTATGGGTTTGTAGCTTGTCCACGAATTTTTTTCTAGTGTTCTGAGAATACAGTCTGGTATACCAAGTATTATTAGTGGTTGGAATTTTTTTTTTCCAATCATTCAACTTCAATTCCTAAGGAAGAAAAAAAAAACCACATGAAATCTAATCCGTACTTGTTTTGGATGGCACACGAACATGGTCCTATGACTAAAGTAATTGAGAAACCTTTTGTGACGCCAAACACTCCCTTTAATTACTTATCACATTCTCTCATTAATCTCAAGGCTTGGAGAGATTTTTCAACATGCCATGAAGACGGTCAAGTACACCAAGTTTCATAATATAATTGGTTCAAAATTTGAAAATAGGCATTTTCAATCGATTGTATCATGAAATTTGGAACATGGGGCCGTGTTCCCGAACACACTGGAAATTTCTCCTAGACTTGCTAGTGATTGTCATTGATAGCAGAGATTTTTTAGTGTATCCGAAACACGGGATGATACGCCAATTATTCTACAAAGTAGAGAAGTTTTTGTTTCAAGTTTCCCTACTTGTATAATGACATGATGTATATGACCGTGTTTCGAGTACACTATAAACTCTTCCCATTGTTGGATCTAGCTAAACCTCTTGGCAGCTTTTGTAGTTCATGAAAATGTTTATAAATATATACTACTTACACTTACACGAATACACACCAAGTAATCCATGCGTTACACCAGGGAATATATTAAAAACAGGACATCTTAGTTAAAAAAGAAAGCTCCTAGCAAAAAGATGCTAACTCAATCTGTTAAGCTAATTAAGTATGGGGTTGTGGGATTAGTAAGATAAGGCCACTTGGGGTGTTGGGATAATCACATTGCTTAGCTCAAAAGATGCTTAATTAATTGCTTGTGCAACTTGGAGGTTTGACATTATCTACAAAGATTTTTATGCATTACTTGGAAGATGAAATTAATATATATTTCTAGTGCTAATTACTCTCTAATCTAATCAGGCTTATGAAAAATTTGAAGATCTGATGGGAGGGAACAGAAGACTTGTAAAAAGAAGAAAAATGGATTAATCTGTCATTCTCTAGCTGTTGTTTTCCTTACTTCCAAACGCCAAGTGTGCGAGAAGATATATGTTATGTGTTTCTCTTTGTATTTTGTGTTTGGTTTTCCTATTCAAAATTATTATTTTATGAACTAAAACCACAATATGACATCAACGGGCTTGGAGTGCAAGTAATCAAGATCGTGTATCTTTGCACGCGAGATCTTGTCTCGGATCTCTCTCCATATCATCGCTCGTACATGAAGTATAATTATAAAAAATAAAAACACTGCAATCATACCAAGAAAAAAGATAACAGAACCAAAACTACTAGGAGGAAATAGCAAATCACCAGAACAAGGAGAGGAGATCTAAAACAGCAAAGATAGCAGATCCAAAAACAATGTTGCTGGTGAAACAATTCATCGATCAGAATATTGTAGGTGATGAGAAATCTCAGATTAACAAATGGATACAAGCACAGATTAAGTAAAATTATTACTAATCAAATGCATGATCGGTAACAGTATCAAACTGCTTTGGTCCTTTCCAATTTGTTCCAACGCGATGCAAAAATTGAAATAAAAAAAATGGAGATGCGGGGTATCGATCCCCGTACCTCTCGCATGCTAAGCGAGCGCTCTACCATCTGAGCTACATCCCCAATTGCTCAATACTGACGAATTTTTTTTAACGTTGACTTATAAGTTGATGGACTTCGTTAGGCTCTTGACTTTGTGCCGAGAGAGCTAGGCCTAATGTTTTTGTGTATAATCCTTTTACCTGACACCCGTCATCACGAGAAATTTTGAGGTGCAAGAGTCGGATCATGTGTCCGTGCGAACCCATACACACTAAAAATAAATAATATGGCACCCAAGAAGACCACCTCCATGATCACGTGGTCTCACTAGCTAAAGCGTTTTAATATGGTTGGACGACATTGTTGATTCTTCATGAGTTTAGGATATAATTTAAACATAAATGAACATTTTATAATACAATAAATTAATAACACCACATGTCATTATAACATAAAAAAAACGAAAGCGATGAATTAATAACACCACATGTTAGTATCATAATTTATTAACAAGTAAGGAAAAACACCATAAAACATGCCACACTCGAATATATAGGTTTTGTTACATACCACTCCTAATAAGGGAGCTTTCTGTTACCACAAATTTATGCTAGAGAAAGGGCAAAATTCAAATTGGACTCTAAATTTAGCATTTCCTATCATTTTCACCCTAAACATTTACTAAATATATGCCCCGGATCAGCCACACTTAATCCTATAAATAAAACACAATTTCAATCCTAATTTTAAGTTCACATAAATAAATTGTGTTTTCTTAACTATTTGATTAAAGATACCACAAAAAACAAAAATCTAAAAAAAATGGCAAAGATTGCGTTCACGTTGATTTTCACATTGGTGTTGCTTATGTCGATCCAAGCGGTGTTGGGCGACGACGATTTCGTGGAAACTGCCAAGGATCACATAAACACCGCTGCCACGGCCGCCAAAGATGCGGCTGATAGCGTGTCCAAATCGGATGCCTTTAAGGACGCGAAGGAGACGGCGTCAACATGGGGTGATTGGTTTACAGACAAATTCCAGTAAGTTCACTTTTTTTTGGTTTAATTCTTTCAATTTTGTAAGATTAATTATGTATTAACTCGAGTTTACTTTCTAGTGATATGGGTTTCGGATCGGACGACGAGGATGACGACCATGAAAGCAGCTCAAAGGCACCGAAATCAGGATAATATGGTTGTTTTAACTGCCTAATCATCTTCATTTTTTTACTGTTGTAATTACTTTTTGGTTTGTTGGACTTGGACAAAGATTTACCTAGTTGAATCTTTACCTCATGAGAGGAGGTGAGGCTAGAGATGTTAGATTCCCATATATTATTTGTAAAATAAGAGATTCAACAATGTTGTAACTAAAGCATATTTATGCAATTTTTGCATACAACTTGTTTTTTTAATATAAGCGATATTTAAGATTTCGTGCGGTCGAAACTGTTTTAACCATTTCAATTACAAACCCTTATGAGCCTGGCCTAATTGTTTTTAATCACTTGCGCTGCGAAACTCATTTCATTGAGAAAATGATCATGAACATTAAAGACAATGACAATTATTTGAGGGTAATAATTGTGGGGCTTCTTATTCAAAATGGTTTCTGATTGTCATACCTTCTTACTTTGGTTTTTGAAATTTAAAATCGATAAAAGTGGTTTCTGAAATTGTTCACCCTCAGTCACTTTTTGTTCGTCTGTGAAATCTTTGTTACATTGAGTATTTTTGTCAGATCAACCCCTCCTCTTGAACTGGTGGTTTCTTCAATTTAGTAAAACTTTTTCAAAGAATGACCAAAATGATTGACAGTGGACAATCTTAATGACTAATTCTATCGATTTTAAATTTCAGTCATAGTGAGCAATTATGACAATCTCAGATACCATTTTGGCTAAAAATACTAATTGTAAGGATCACACACGAAACGGGAGTAAATTTTAGTGACACTTCACAATTAGGGGAAAGACTTACCTACAACGAAAATATTATTATAACATTTGTCAAACCAATTATGCGTTGTCTGTTTTAAGTTTCTTTCTTTCTACTTTATAGTATATGATTGCCTTAAAATAATGACACAATTCAGGAATGCAAATGGTTTGCGTGCACTTGCAGATAGTTACCGCACAAGATAAACTGGGACGGGCCTAATTGGGCCATCAATCTCTGTAGTGGATTCCACTTATTGGATTCGATGGAAAGGCCCAATTACCCCAAGACAAAGTCAACCATGCTAAAAGTATCAAGAAGACCAAGAAAATATGGCACTCACATCTCCTAGACATCGACCACAAAAAAAAAATACTCGTGTCATGTTTTTTATTTTTCAATTTTTCAATTTTTGTCAGAATAGTCATGTCAAAGCGACACATTTTCTTCTCATATTTAATGAAGTATTTATGCTTTGAGAATTTGTATCGATAGATCTGATTATTACATCTTTAACCAAAAAAATTAACAACTAAAACTCTAAAGTACGAAGTGTACTAGAAAATTTTGGTAAAATTGACTAACTAGAGCAGTTCTCACATTAGTAAAACTAATGTAAGGTCAAGTCACGACAAATGTAAACAGCGCGAGATCAAGTAGAATCAAAATACTAAAGATGACTCGTATGTTTGTCTAGTGACAACTGGTCTGTTGTTTTCAAACTTCGTGTCTCTTCTTTAAGAGTTGCTGTTTTCAAACTTCGTATCTTTTCTTTAATTGCTTGACACGTATCTTCTCACTTAATAAAACTTATATCTCTTATGTAATTACTTAAAATGTATCTTTCAACTTAATAAAAAGTTAACAGTATTATCACAAAAAGTTACTAGTGCTAATCCTTTGCTAAGTTGAAAAACATCTAATAAGCAATTAGAGAAGAGACACGATGATCGAGGACCAGCACACTACCCAACTTTTTCTCCGTCAAATTTAAGAAATTTTTCAATGTGACCAGCAGTATACCATATATTACTATACAAATTATAAAATATGTGTGTTTAAAAAAATTATCACTTAAAATATAAAATTTCCTACCACTTGCATAAAAACACATACTGTTCTACCTGTTTTATCGTCACAATAAAAAATTTCTCCAAATGTGGCAACAATTAAGACCAAAAAAAAGACAAGCAACATAACTCCTGGATATAGAAAACTACTTCAAAGACTTCCTACAATTCCATGGTATGGCAAAACTAATACGATAAGATCTTGTTAAACAAGAAATTAAGCTGAATAATTAGAGCAACAACAAAGTCCTCCCTTCACTACTGACGAACGTTAATCATGCAGATATCTGATCTAGCTAGGAGCCTAAGCCTGTTTCATGTTTATACAAATCTCACTTAATTAACACTTCATGACTACTCTTAAGCTCCCTTTAATCTTCAGCTGCTGCCCCTCCCTCAACTCCTTCCTCCACATTCTTAAAAGACAGACCTGTAGCGATGGCATTAGTAGTAGCAGCGACGTCACCCTGCTTCGTAATGGTGTTTTTGTTGTTATGCATCCAAACCCTAAGCACCTTCCTCTTCACTCCCACCTCCGCACAAAACCTCTCCACCTCCTCCTCATCCTGCTTCTGAATTCTCCACCCAACCTTCTCCCCAAACTCCATCATCCTCTCCTTCTGCTCCACCGTGAACTTTGTCCGAAACCGCTTCTTAGACAAAGCAAACGGCGGGACAGTTCCACCCTCAAAAGCATTCAGATCCTCGCTCGAACTCTCCGTCCCTCCTCCGCCGCTCCCGAACGCCACGCTAACAGGCTGGACAATCGGAGGCATCGCGTACTTCTGGTGGTGGTGGTGGTGGTGGTGATGGTGCAAAGCCGAGGAAGGCGAAGGCAGCGGCGGCGGAAGCTGAAGCGGACTCAGCATTATGCTCGACCTTCTCGACCCGGGACTGAAGGCCGCCGTCTCCCCGTCCACCTCCTTGCGGTGAAAGTTGCGGTGGCAGTCGCACGCCGCACATTTCAAAGCCTCCATCGTACCCTCCTCGCCGCTCGGCATGAACTCTCCGCAGCCGTCGAACACATTACCACCAATGTTCGCCGCGTGGTTCTTGAGGCACTCTCTATACCTAACAACTTTTGCCAACGACTTGGGCCCACCACCACCGCCACCGGCACCGCCACCGACTCCGGCTCCCTGTGGGGCAACGAGGGTCCCGGATAGGGTACGATCCGGATCTGGGTCGCGGATCAACGGCTGCAACGGGATAGCAGCTGGGTGGTGGTTGTCTAGGGTTTGGTGCTGGTGATGAGGAGCAGTGGCAGAACCGTAATTCCCAGTGCCATTGTGAATCCCAACTCTTCTCTTTTGCTGGTGATCTGCTGCTGCCGCTGGCGACGGCGATGATTCTTTGGTATTTAAATGAGCATAGCTTAGCAAGCCTGACGTCCTCATTTCGTTATCTTGTGCCCTAAAATCCATGGATTTTTTTTATATTCTCTCACAAAAACACACAATCTTCAATAATTTAATACCAAAAGCTGTCACAAAAGCATCCTCGAATTGATTTCAAACGAGTATTTGTGTACTTTCTTGGGGTTCCGAGTCCTCCTGTTAATTAATCTCTGCTGTTCTAAAAAAAACCAAAAGAAAAACACAAAAGGGCAGAAATATGTTTCAAATATATGACAAAATTAGAAGGCATATATATAGCTATGTAGCTAAATGTTTAAATGTATATCCATCCTGTTCCTAGTATATATAATCTTGTCTCGAAGTTAGTACTAAATATTAGGGTGCTAATCCCACCAAAACCCATGTCGTAATCTTCAACTGTTCTTGCTAAAAACACAGCTTTATGGAGAGAGAGAGAGAGAGAGAGAGAGAGAGAGAGAGAGAGATGAAAGTACTCACAGTTTGTAAGAAAGAGAGATAGGAACAAACAGCTGCAACAGCATCTTTGGCATGACTGCTTGAACATCTATACGGTTTTAGAGAGAGAGAGAGAGAGGGAGCTAGACAGCTGGGTTTGTGCTGGGTTTGGAGCTGGGTTTGGAGCTGGGTCCATTGAGATGTTGGTGCTTTTGTGCTTCTGTGCTTCCAACAAGAGACAGGTTGGTTGCTTGTGGTGAGGCCAGCGGGAAGGATAAGACTCCAACTAAACCAACTAGCATACCAAGTAAAAATAGAGAGAGTAGAGAGAAAAACTAGAGAGAGAGAGAGAGGAGAGGAGAGAGAGAGGGAGGAGGGGTGCCTAGTGTACTGCACTGCACACACTGGCTTTCTCCCTTTGCAAGTTTGCAGATTACAAAACAACCGACAACGTCATGTTCAGACCTCTCCCACGCCCTGCCACAGTAGGACCCATCCCTTACCTCTCAACCCCTTCCTCCCCCTTCCATTATTGCCCTTGTTTTTGCCATTTCTTATCTCAACACACTTCACCTCTCAAATGACCCAAACTTGCCCATTTCCAGCAACCCTTTGATGCGACGTAAGCTTTGCCCTTGATGATCGTCACTTTTTGCTTAATGTTTCCTTAATTAAACACATTCTACGAAGACTAACTAACTTTTACTTAATTAGCTTCAGCACAATTTGTAGACCATAAGGATACTACTAATTGATTGGTCAAATTATGATTTGAGCTGTTGAATGGTTAAAGCAAAGTTACACATTATATATATGTGTGTGTGTAGTCTATGTAGTTTTCATTGTCGCAGTTTACAAATCAACTTGTGAGAGTGACAATGCGAGGGCAAATAACTTTTGGATGTGTAAATCCAACTTATTAGTTATTCGGATTACAATCCAAACAACTAACTTATCTGAAACAACTATAGTGATTGATAAGACAGCTCATGTGCGAATAAATCTTCACGTGTTAGCAATGAGACAAAACATAGGTTAAAAAATTGACAAATAACTCAAATAGTAAAAAGACCACGAACGTGCACTTCTCGTGCTACATTTTTTGAAATTGTAAAGAAATTAAATCATGATCCTTGAAATGTAACAACTAAAGCTTGTATTTTGCTAATTGTTGCAACTCAAGAATAACGACTTAGTCTTGAGCATCTTTTTTTCTAGACAAATAAACGTGCAGTGACAATTTGAGGATAAATTAAACTTTTCAAGGGTGTAAATATTAACCTTGCTTAGTTTTACATATTATAGTGTATAATACAAACAACTTACTTATCTAAATTGATCACGGTGATCGAAAAAGGCAGATCAAAAGCCAATATATCTTCATACACTAATTATAATACATACACTTGACTTATCTAAGGCAAACACAATGATTTAAAAGACAACTTAGATATGAATAAATCTGCATCACCCGTTATAATACAGACAACAAACTTGGCTAAAAAAATTATGCTGATAAAAAAATGACAGCTAAGACACCAATAAATCTTTATTTATCCGTCATAATACAAACAACTAACTTACCTAAAACAGTCACAGTGATTGAGAAGATAGATCAAACGCAAATAAATCTTCATACGCTCATTAAAATACAAGCAACCGACTAATTACCTAGAGCAATCAAGTAATTGAAAAAGGCAGCTTAGATGCTAATAAATCTTCATATAACTTACCTAAAACAATTACGCGGTTAAATTGCAGCCATACTCTCATATCTAACTAATTTGGGTTATAGAATTAATAGGATTATTCCATGCAAAAATAACTAAACCAACAAGGGTGAAAGTGAAAAGCACTGTTAAAGTGGTCTTGTCGTTTTTCCCTATCTCTCTTCTGTCTCTTTCTCTCTCTTAATTTTAGTCTGTCTTTCACTAACTCTCTGAGTCTGATTCATATTCAGAAGCATCAAGCAGCTGAGGAATTGAAAGGGCTAACGTGCGGCCTTCTGCAACGCTCTGATCTGATCATACAACCACGCTTGCCCCAACCAACCAAACCCAATACCATTGCCTTTGCTTTCTCTCATGCAATCGATGGCTTTCTCTCTCTCTCCCTCTCACTCTCTCTCTCTCTCTCTCTCTCTCGCTTTCTCTTTCCACGTCTTCCTTGGTGCTTGCCTTTCCCTCTGCGATAGCTACCTGCTGCTACTGTTCATCTGTTTTTCTTTTCTTTTCCCTTTTTTTCAGTCCAGCTTTCCCACCAATTATGTTCAAGTTTTTTTTTTCCTTCAAAAATTAATTTCAGCCTTGAATTTTAATGCACCTTAGGTGTTTTAAGAAACAGAAGTAACTGAGAAAATGAAAATGGAATCTGTTCCTTCTATTTTTTCTGCACAGTAATATGTTTCTTTCTTAAACCAAACTAAGCAGAAAAAAAACAGTAGTTTTATAAATGTTATTCTTATCACATTTTTTTACTATCTTCGGTGACAGATGAGTTGAATAAGCTACATCACTTAATTCAATCTTTTTATTAATTAAAACACTTAAATAATCTTAGGTGGAAGAATGAGACTCCTCGTATACTACAATCATCATTTAAAAAGGTTGAAATTAAATGATGTAGCTTTTCAACTCATCTGCCAACTAAGATAGTAAAAAAATGTGGTATAAAATTGTGATAAGAATAGCATTATTCGTAGTTTTATTATTCTCCAGTAAATTAGAGGTTCGGTGCACAAACACGTGTAGGTTCCATCTCAATATGAAAAATGTGATTAAAGTAGCATTTTTGGGTAAATTGTACCTCAACAATAGTATACTGGCATGAAAGTCACCATAATAGTCTAGTGACATCTATATTTGTAAGTATAAAGTCTTACATTTAACTTAAGTAAATATTAAATTTGATACTATATAATGATTTGACTCATTGTACGACTTATATCAATGCATCTTTTTTGTTCTGAAACAATACTCTCTAAGTTTGGGATAAAGTATTTAATTAATTACTGTTCATGTGTTTATACATGTGTTGGACACAATTAATATGTGATAAATTCAAAACTCACGTATTGTAATATAAATGTATATATAATATCACACGTGATTGTAACAATTGTGCACATAAAAAGTTTTTGAAATTCTACATTTTGGATGAAAGATATCATAATTCTCAAGAATTTTTTTAATGTGCTAAAAAGCCGGTATACTAATTGTCATAATATAAGTGGTTAGATTTTTTTTTCATATATCCAACAACTTGTATTATGACTTTAGTGTACCAAGACGCCTTCCCAACAAACTGAAAAATCTCTTCTAATTCTCCCTACTGCTTCGTTACCTGATGCTACTTCCATGGCTCACAAATTTAACATGATGTTACTCAATTATGTTAGGCACGTCAGGAATGTGATTATTTAGATATAAAAGGACAAAACAATATCTAATAATAGCATGCTTCAAGCATGACTTCCATAACTATGACTCCTCCAATTTATCTGCAAGGTATTATAGTCTGTAATAAAACATTGTGAAAAAACATGTATGACTTTTTAAAAACTTAGGTCTTGATTCTCTTGAAGTTTAAAGAAGTTGAGCTACAGCCCACACCGAATATGCACCCAACTTTCTCATAGCATTCTTAATCTTAACTCGTGTACTGTTTTAATGGGTTAACAACATAATTTTTAGAACATACTAAAATCTCAGGTGGCAAAGAGGCGAAATTGAGGGGCCAAACCTTTTCGTCAATGTGAGGTTGGGGAAGATTAACTTGTTATCCTTAGAGTAATTTTTATTCGTTGATCGACGGCCCTTCCACTCGGCACCAAAGAATCACTAAGGACGACTTTCGCCAATGCTCAACAGGTGACTCTTCCAGTCAATCTCGCTTTTGCCTTTGCACCCGATAAGTGAAATTTAGGTTAAGTTACACATCAATGAGTTAGCCATAATATTTTGGTATTGAATTCACATCTCATTGGAGACAAATCTAAAACCCTTTTTTTTTCTTTCTAAAACCATTTACTCTTTTTTTTAGGTACAACGATATAATTTACACCAAGGAAATGGGGAGTTCGGTTAAGCCACACAATAGGCAACTTAATCTAGTATCGAATTCGTCATCCACGAGATTCAAATTGAAGACATCTCACTTACAATTGAAGATGAATACCACTAAATCATAATATTGAATAACTAAAACTTTTTAGCTTACAAATCATTATAAATATCACTAGACCCTGAAGGTAAGTGGTGATGGTCTCCAAGTCTAGGAAAATGAATGGTATAAACCTTAAACACGCCGTTTCATGTTTTGCCTCTGAATCACTGATCAATGGGAGGTCCTACACCCTGAAAAAAGGGGTAACGGTCCTACAAATGTGGGCCCGAAAGATTCAAAATACATGCAAGCCGTAAAAGCCCAACTTGTATAGTCAAACAAAAGCTGTAAGATCTAGTTTTTCAACGGTTCTATTGGGTCCACGGCCCACTATTGATTTAATATTACTATTGATTTAGCCACCAATCACCATCAACCTAGGACGCAGGCAGGGCCAATTACAGATTTTGTCCCTCTGTGGTCCTACGCAATTGATAATGATGTATTTTCCAAAAGGGCATTTGGGTCATAAAGTATTAACTCTTGATTAAGCTTGTTTGTGATAATAACTTATCTATGTTGTTATTAACTTAGCACTACAGTTTACGATGTATTTCTGCAGATATAAGTAGAAGATTTTAAATTTAATTTTGTGAATAAATAGTAAACTACCAAATGATTATATCTAGTCTATTGTGTGAATAGTTTAAAATTTTATTATATAAAAAGAAAAATAAAGTTTTTTTTTAATAAACTATAATTGTAGTGGGTGAAATTTTATTATGTACTTGGACAAACGGACACGCATTGCATTTTTACTAAATCATGTTGTAGAGTAAAACTATCGTGTTCTGACTCGTCGAGACCAAAAAAAATTTGTGTAAATATTTCACTAAAAGTATGAACTAATTAGTATTGGAGAACTCATTAACCTTATTCTAATCACTTATAATTGTTGGTTTAATTTATAACATTTTCTCTCACAGAAAAAATTGCAACGAGAGACGAATTGGAGCATTGATGAGAACGAAAGAAAGATCCCTCCTCCCCCTTCACCCACCACCACACTTTTCTCCACCTTTCTCCTCCTCCCCCTCCTCCTCCTCTCCCACCACCTCTCCCCTCACTTTTGGGAGCATCACGATTCACGCTTGATGAAAGAAAAACAAAACGATAAGGTATTGGGGGGCGGAGGCGTGAAATTCGGTAATTTTCTGGTTACATGGGGGCAATACAGGTATTTTAATGGAGTGTGGGAGACGTGAACCTTTTTCATGAAAGCCCAGCCCAATTATAACTAATGGGCTGGCCCAAATGATCCATGAGCCTTCTGGGCATCATCACTACCCCAACTTCTGCTCAACATGAAGATACTCAAAAGAGCAAGAAAAACAGTCCCGCAGAGTCACTGAATATCATTGGCATCATCCTCAAAATTTTGAATGCAAAAATTAGATCGAAACATGGTGAAGGCACCGGTACCTTAGCGTTAGCGAGCAACCGTGAAAAGCCGAATCCAGAAAAGGACACTGAAGCTCATGTGTAACGGAGAAAGCAGACTGCAAAAACACCATTAGTCTTGTCCTTGGAAATTTAGTTAACAATATGCATAAACAACAAAAATGCACAAGGGGGCTGTTCTGGGTACTAGGGCAAAATCTAAAACAGCTGAATTGTGGCCTCAGATATTGAATCTACACCCACGCCGAGTGCCGGATAGCATCCACAGGTGAAGGGTGTTTTCCATGTCTACTGAACCTGCGGGCGTAAAGGCATTGATGCATTGCATTCTATCAAGTCCTACAAGAAGTCTCGTTGCCCACTTAGAATCGATGTTTTCTAAATTGAAGACGATAAAACATAGCATAGAGAGAGTATTTATTCAATCCCAAAACATAATTACTGAATAGGGTTCAATACACTCTGATCCTTGGAAGGGCTTGAATGTCACAGAGCTTTCGGCAGCAAAATTTCCACACGCGGACTATTCTTGCACTGCCCAAGCTGAGTTGAAAAAAGATGGCGGATGGACCGACAAACATCTCAATTCCATTCCCGATCAAGGTCCCCAGGTACAGGCCCTGCATCACATGGCATGGAAAAGGATAGTTCACCGTGAATGCATGCACCATTCCTTCCATAAAAAGCAACAACAATTAAAACTCTTACATACATACATTTATGTCATCAAATAGCTAAATACGATGAAAACTGAACTATTGCTAAACTAATCCAGAGTTCATACTCAAAAATAACAGTTACAGAAATTGGTGGTCACCGCAATCAAATAACAAGCAACAAAGAAAAACTGCAAATGTTGGTGCATCAAGTAATATTGATTCTAGAAAATCTACCACTACTACCCGCCGAACCAGATACAGGGACAATAAGAAGAAATTTTCGCAGAAGACTAGAATACAAATAAAACAAGACCCACAAGCAATGGTAAACCAATAGTTCTTACTATCATGCATGCTCCTCAATTAGATTATATCGACCCAAAAAACTCTTAGGGCTCTCGGCCTCTAAGAAATTTTTTCACAATAAACCATTATTAACAAGAACTGGAGAACCACACAACTAATATCATATCTTGGTCAAAATCCTAACCATCATCAACAGACAAAAATTACAAAGACCTGCTGACAACAGTGGTGCCCTTACCTTGTTCTACTACTTCTATGCACCTTTACCTCTTTGTATCTCTGACTGAGAAAACAAGCATGTTTCATAATTCATAGCTCAGGAAAAATACCAAGTAACTAAGCTAACTAAGCTGACGTGGATAGATTGGGAAACAGACTACGTATGCTCTTTGAGTGTTCTAAGATGAAGAAAAGGAGCTAAAACATTAAGAGGCTGAAATGGTAAAGGAAATGCTTTCGGGGCTCAATAGGGAAAGGTTTAATGTTTAAGGTGTAAAGAAAGGGAAATTGAAGAACACAATCTGACAGATTTCTTTGGCAAAAAAAAATCAAAGTAACTTTCGCATTTTGGATAAATGCTGAAGCGCTGAAACGGAGCATACGTGAAATTCAAGCATTGTCATGGAAAAAGTAGAAAGAAAAAGTTGCTGGTTGTTGCCTATTTGGGATACCTTTCCATTTAAAGGCATTCATATGTAATGTTTATTCAAACATGTAACCGTTAAAACCCAAATGACAGGGTACCAAATTCTCCCTTTAGTTTAACACAAGACAATAAACCATGGAGTAGAGAGGGTGCATAGGGAGTTCAGTAACCGAAGAAGAAAGCAATGTTGTCAGTTTCAACATAGCCACGTGTTATAAAAACCTATGTCTGCCATTAAAACCCAATAGAAAGGGTGCTTAGTATCTTCTTACATTTAGCATGACGTACCGGGACATGTTTACCTTCTGTTTCAGTGGAAGAATGCAATTTGACCTAAAGGTAAATTTCACATAACATGTTGCCACGGTTCTTTTAACAAAAGTAGAAGTGGCCAAGTTTTCTTTCGCTTCTCCATCATGCCAACAAAGAGACACACGTTGTAACGTTAACTAAATGCCCTTAGCTCTAGGTGGTTTGTCAATCAAACAAGCATGGAGGGAACATGAGAGATGAGTGTCGAAAGCATATAGAATCTTAGAAGTTCCACTTACTTTGCATTGTGACAATGTTATAAGCACACAACAAAACAGGCAACGTATTACAAAGTAATCGGGAAGCACAACTTCAATAATAGCTCTACAATTGAACACGAAAATTACAAAGAATAACAAGTTGACATAAAAAATAAAATGCTTCAGCAACGAACGTGCAGTGAATCACAGTAATCTTCCAATAAGTAAAACTTCAACACTGTAACATTCTCAAGCAAACACGGTAACCTTCCAATAAGTACAAGACCCGGCATTTCGAGTGAACACTCCTTAAAGACACTAGGCACAAGCATCAAGCAAATGGATTTATCTGGGTATTAATAAAAGTGAAAGGGATTAAAATTTATACCCAATATTAATAAGACTGCTGAGGGAATCCATAAGCTGCTGTTGCTGGGGATGCTGCGAGTGCTGCTGCTGCTGATGTTGCGGCTCCTGCTGCTGAAGCTGCTGTGGTCGCAGACTCGCACCGGCCGCACTCGAAGGAGCCCCATTTGATTCAGAAAATCTCCACATATACATCGTCGCTACCGACCGGTACGGCCGCCACTTTTCGCACAGCTGCTCCATCTGCGACGGCCGAGGCAGCTCCTCGAGATTGTACAGAAGCTGAACGCCTTTCCGGATTCCGAGGTCGTTGATCGGAAGCACGTCGGGCCTGTGCAGCGAGTTAATCATGAACATGTGCACAGACCAAGACCCGATCCCGTTGACCATCGTCAGCATTGTGAACAACGACTTGTCGTCCATATTTACAATCGCCGAGTCCGATAGAATGCCGTTCTGGTACTTCCGCGCCAAGTCGTGGAGGTAACTCGCTTTCCGGCCCGAAATTCCGATTTGCCGGAGCTGCTGCGGCGTCTGGGCGAGCACGGTTTCGGGGACGACGCAAGCCTCGCCGCCGCACAGCCCGATGAAGCGCGTGTAGATCGACGTGCCGGCCTTGTACGCGAGTTGCTGGTAGAGAATGCTGCGGGTTAGGGCAAGGAAGGGGTTGTGGAAGTTGTCGAAGGTCGGCCGCGGGTGTAGGTCGATCAACGGAACCAGGAGCGGATCGGCGTTTCGGAGATAGCGAATCGCCGTCTCGATCTCTCCCTCGCAGGAAAGCGGCCGCGCTACAATTTTGGGCGCCGTGCGCTGCGGGACGGTCTTGATCTTGGAAGCCTTGGTGGCGGCGATGGGTTTGGGGGCTTCCGGTACGGCGACGATTTGAAGGGAGGAAGTGGGGTCGGCGCTGTCGGGCGAGAGCTTCCGGATCTTTCGGGGGCGGAAGGGGATTTTAGAAGGGGGGGAAGAGGTCTTGCACGGAGCATTGCTCAGTTCGGTGGGTGTGGGGCCGACTTGGGCGATTGTGGTATCGTCGATGGAGTCATGGTGCGGCGGTGGCTGAGTCGGAGTCGGAGCCTGAGTCGGAGTCTGGGGCTGGGCTTGGGTTTGGGTTTGGCCCTGGCTTTGCTCGCCCATATGTGGTGAGTGTGTTTCAAAATGAATGGGTGGGTGGGTTGACTGATTATACTTGCGGCGGTGGGTGCGGCGGTGGCGGTGGCGGTGGCGGTGGAGGAGTGCGCGGTGGTTCAGGAGGAGGATTGAATTGAAGACATCGGAAAATTGGGAGTGTTTGTGTAGAGAGAGAAAGAGACAGAAGGGAGTGTAGTTTAAGAATTGACTAACGAGTTTCCGAACGAGTTTTAAGGGCAAACTCAGAAGTCACAACTCACTCGGATTTATAACCTCTTCGTATTTATACGTTAAGGAGTGTGCTATCCACATACCCTTTTTTACTTCTCACACACCCCTATTACTTTTTGTCCGTTAGATCTTCTTCAATTCATCCGATCCGACAGCTGAAATTTAAAAAGGTGTGAGAGAAGTAAAAGGAGTGTGTGGATATCACACCCTATACGTTAATAGGGGTGAGTTTGGACAATTGGGGCCCAAATATGTAAACCAAACATTGGGCAAGTAAGCTGTAGATTGGGCTGTAAACATCCCAATTTAACAGGCTTAAACCTAAAGATCTTTGTCTAAACCAAACTAAACCAATTTCTGGCCCATTAGTTAGACTTTCTAATACTTGGTGTTAGGGCTGTAACTCGAGCGGGTTGAACGTGTTAGATAATAATCAACCCAAATCTAACCTAACATTCACAATTTGTATTCATGTTGGTTTATTTGAGTTCGGGTTTACTTGGATTGGGTTCGAGTTTATCCAACTTTATCGAGTTCAATCTTATAACAGCTTGTTTTGCAAGATTATTTAAATTTTGAATCAAACAACATTAATACTAGTTCAAATTTAATTTTACACATCATCATCCTAAACCAAATAGTGTGGAGTTCATTTCTCATGTTTCAACCACGTGAAGTTAAAATAAAATTACAAAAGAATAGTAAAGTTTCAACTAAAAGAAACGTAAAAAGTAATATTATCATTCATTCTAATGAAACCAAAAGTCATCTGTGAACTTGTACCTAGCTTATATAATATGAAACGGGATAAGTAATATGCGCATGAGAAAATACGGGTTATAAATCGAGTTGAGTTTGAGTTGATATGGGTAGACGAGGCATCAACCCACTCCAATAAGATGTCAACCCAACCCGATAAATGATCGGGTTGAAGTTGGGGTTGACCTAACTCAAGTCACACTACTACTTGGTACTACTACTAACTGCTATATTAAAATATGGATGGATAACATAACATATAAATTATAGACATAGGATAATATTAATAAATAAATATACATCTTATAACATGTGGAGATTAGTAACAACATGTGTGATGTGAATGTCATACAAAATTTTATAAACGGAAGTGAAAAGTTTACACATGCGATTCTAATACAACGTGGTGCTGTCAGAAATATTGATTTTAATCTCAAATATCATCCCATTGGCCCAAAACTACCAAAAAAAGAAGAAGTTAAAAACTCGTTATATTTTGACCAACGCCATAATAATTTTGTGCGTGTATAATTTTTTGTTTATATAATATTGCGTTATTGACACGGAACATCATGATAACGACAAATTCATAGTATAAAATTTGTTCTTAAATTACCTAATATATCTATTGCTACTAAGACCATCTCCAACCCTGGGCTAAAAGCCAAATTACCCCCTAAAATTTTCCCTCAAACTCACTCCAACCCAAGGAGAAAATTCGGGCTAAATGCTAAATGCTAAACCAAGGCCAGATTCCCCCCAGAATTTAACCCAGAAATCGGTGTGGGCTCCATCAAACTGAATGAAAATATTTATCGAAATTAAAAAATTTTTTTATTAAAATGTTTATAAAATTAATTTACGATAGTCTACATATTTATTTTAAAAAAAAAACTTAATTTAAGAAAAAAAATAGCCTAAATTTATTCTTTAATAATTTCGGGCTAAAATTTTAAGCTAAAAAGGGTTGGAGCAGAAAAACTGTTTATGGGCTAAAAGCTAAATTTTTCGAGCTAAAAAATTTGGCTTTTAGCCCAAGGGTTGGAGATGGTCTAAAAGGAATAAATTGAAGTTTGAAAGAACCTTTTGACAAAACAAAAACAAAAACAAAAACGTTTGAAAGAACCTCACTAAAACTATACAGCATATACCAAGTGGTTGACGACTCCATCGTTTATCGTAGAATTGGACCAATCCAACAGAAGTGGATCTTCTCTGGATCTACTTTGTGTGGATTATAGGGATTATCACATTCTAGCCGTTCATCATATATTGTGCGGTCAGTTTTCATCAAGTACTATTTGTGTTTAATTTTAAATACAAAAACTCAAATAATTTTTAACTGCACGATACACGATAAATGACTAAGATGTGAAGATCTCTAAAATTTCCACAATTTGGATAACGATGGGATCCAAATTCCAAACCAACACCCGGTGATGAATGTACTGGTACTCCGTGATGTTTGGTATCCACGTGCACCGTGCGTGCAAGTAAATTCATTAACAACTTTCTTCCTGCAGTTAAAATAATTAATTTTCGTACGGTCTTTTTTAAATTTATTTTTGTTTTTTTAGCTAAATTTGTTTGTGAGAAACGTATAATTCGTCACTTTGATTTCTGATAATAAAATAAGTGATCCTTAAGTATGTTCACAAAAAATTATTTTGGTTGTTCTGTACGAGATTTGTCAATATCTCGTTAAGTTAAAGGGTTAAACAAAAATGTCATTAAAAATATGGTCACGTGATCTTTTCACGTAATTTAACGAGAATATTAACAGATTTTTCACAGAATGACAAAATAATTTATGATAGACAAACTTAAAGACCAATTTTATTGATTTTGATTGTCAGAGACTATAGCTAAAAAATTCTTTATTTGTTTATCTTAGGATTGTATAAGTAAAAAATAATTAATAAACAACGGTGTTGAAAGAGAAAGTGAAATTGTGATCATTATAATAAACAATATCAGTTTACACGTGAGTCGTTAATTCTCAACGACTAAAACATTACCTCGGACGACATACGAAAACTCGCACTTGCAAGCTCCAAGTTTTGAACAAGACATTGATTGTGATTCGTTTGAAAGGATGCCTCTCAAACTAAGGACTGTTAGGTAGAAGATTAGAACTGACAAATCCAATTGATTAATTTAAACCAAAATTGTAATCATCTTGCATAATTGTTTTAATAAGTTAAAATTTGTGTGTGAATTAGGTCGAATTTCTGATTAAACAAAAACAACTAGGTCGAAATTAGTAGATAAGTTTAGTAGCATGCAAAAGCGCGTGGATTTTAGTTGTTTTTATTTTTATTTAATTGGTAAGTACAAAATAAATAATTAATAATAATTGATGGAGATGAATCCACTAGTGACACACCCCGACCCGATAGTGAGGCGTGCTGGCCGTCACGTGAGCGTGACGTAACTATATGCACAGTGCGGAAGCAGGATTAACAATAGGAATACTAAGGAATAAAAACCAAATGACTAGCAGTTCAAGCTAAGGTAACGTGCTAGTGCGTGGATTCATAGTGCTTTTACAAAACCAGAGCATAAATAGCCTACGTGCAGTCAAGCAGAAAGTACTAAATGGAATTAACACCTGCAGGTGATCCTGCATGAGTGAATTCTGTCAGAACGTCCAGGAGATCCTCGTATGCCACCAACAAACACTTCTCAATACCTAGAGGGGCGAAAAACAAAGTTGAGTGGGTCAATAAAACAAATCTTTTTCAAAACCATTCTTTTCTCAAATCACTGTAACCCCTCTCCGTAAAACCTGTATAATTTCCCAGAAATAAAATATACTCATATACATATATATCTCAAAATCATGCTGGAAATATTTGTAGGTATGTCATGCAAAAGTATCATAACTCAATCTCAACTGTATGCTCATATCGTAAATATGTGATGTAAATAGTATCTGATAATCATCTCAGCCCTCGGCTGCATATATATATATATATATAGCTCATAACATCTCAATCTCATCATATATATACTCTGCACATACATCAATATCTTTATGAGATCACTATCATATCACTGTATCAATATAAGAATGCTCTAGTGCTACAATCACGTGAAGACTGTGCGAATGATTCGCGGGTCACCTACGAGTCGAACCCACCTATAGTGGTCTATACGACAAGACTGTGCACCTACTTGGATCCAAAGTGAGCATGCGGTGCGGGAGGTGAACAACACGTGAAAGAATGTGCCCCTAACTCTGGGCTTGAGCACTAACAATGTGCAGGTGTATGAGCTCAAATCACATCATTTCATTCATTCGTATCACATCACATCATTTCATTCTCATCATAACTAGCATAGAATATTACCCGATACTTACCTGTGCGTCCGCAGCACTATCACAATTATATGCAAGTACTAATGCATAATTAAAATAAATAGATACTTGCATGGCATCTCAAATCATTTCATTGTTTAAATTTATTTTCTGGGAAAATAGCAATATATATAGGTATGTACGGAAAACAAACTGCCCACTCACTGATAAATAGCCGGGTCGTAGCCCCTACGTCTAGCCTGGCTACGCTCGTCCTCGGGATAGGCCTTGCCTATATGAGAAGTAACTGAATAAACGTTATTTAACGTACATAGACGGAACTTTAGAAATAACTTCTCATACGTAGCTCAATTTTGGCATTTGAATATACCAACTTGATCTACTCGACATCACGAACATCCCAAAATTTTTAAAATATTTTTTCGACCTGTCACGCACCCCCACGCACCAGAAATGGCACGGACCTACGCGCCCCCCATGTGCGGTCATGTGACTTACACACTGACGGCGTCAGTTAACGCCGTCAGGTATATACCGGGAATATTCCGTTACCTCATAACTGAAACTGTTAAAGTTAACTAACGGCGTCAGTATATTCCGCCAACTCTGACAGAATATGCTGTCATCTTCTACCTCAAACTCTCCGGTGACCGTCGCCGTCGCCGGCGCCGGCGCCGGAAACTGGGGATTTTTCGAAACCTTGTATCTTCGCCGATTTACATCCATTTTTATCGATTCTTATGTCAAATTGAAGCATTCGAAGAGTAGAATATAAATATACCTCTTTTAAGCCTTAAAACCCACTGGATCTCGCCGGGAAATTTTGAGGAAAACCGGCCAAACTCCAATCCTAGCCTTCCCGACGTCTAAACACCTCCAACGAATGTCTCCGAGCTTCGTTAGGACCTCACTAAGCTCCCTATAAACTTCAAATTCCAAAAAACACAACGTTTCAACAACTGCATGAACAGTACACATCTCGGAGTTATGATTTCGACGTGAAATTGAGAGCTTCCTTACCTGAAACTGGTGTCATTGTGTTCTTGGGCTTGCAAGGAACACAATGGTACCTTTAGTTCCTTCGATCTGCAAAGTTTCAATGGGTTTTGGGTGTGTCCGTACCAGAAACGAAGAGAGAGAGAGAGAGTCTGCGTAGTCCAATCCCAACCACCAATCACAACTCAAACTATCTTGCTTCCTATTGGGTCCAATTATTTAGGATAACCATTAATTGGCCCAATTCTTAAACCCATGCAAAACGTACACACGTCACTCAGGGGTAATTCTGTCAACGAAACCAAATTTCCGGGACGGGCTATCACAACTAGCCTAGAGAGATATGTGCAAGTGCAACTTGATGAAATCGAAAGGACGGACAATGATATACCTACGGCTGGAAAATAATCCCGAAAATCCCAAACCGTACAAAAAATTTTTTGATCTCAAATCGAAAAAATTCAGAACCAAAAATCTCGAAAGTTTGGTTACCACATCTCGAACCGATCTCGAACCATTCGATATGGGAATCGGTCTCACCATTTCAAGAGTTCGGTAATCCCGAATCGAAACCTTAATATATATATATATATTAAATGGTTAGTATTAATTCAGGATTTTTTTAGGTTCATTTTCTGAACAATTATAAATGATATTTCTCTAGGTTTCTCTAGGTTTTTTAGGTTCATTCGATATGGGAATCGGTCTCACTATTTTTGGCCATTATTTTGTTGTTTTATGAACAATTATAAATGATATTTCTCTAGGTTCATTTTCTTTTCCTTTTTATTGACAGGATTATTTTCCACCTATTTTTGACAACTTCAGTGTTGATGTTTTGGTCGATGGGCAGACTGTAAATTTGGGTCTCTAGGATACGGCTTTTACTCTCTCTCTCTCTCTCTCTCTCTCTCTCTCTCTCTCTCTCTCTCTCTCTCGTATATTTTTCATGCTTAATGGGAATTTTGAACGTTGGTTGCTTACTTGTACATCAATCCCGAACCGTCCTGAAATCCTGAAATTTTTTTGGGAATCTCGAAATTTTGGTTCGGTTTCGGGTCTTAGAATCTCATCCCAAAAATTATTGATTTGGGATTCGGGCTTTGGGTTTCTGTTCGGGATCTCGACCCGAACCAACCCTAAATATACCTCTGGTCTACAATTACAAATATCAATAAATTAAGGGTTTGTTTGGGAGTTTAAATTGACCAAAAGCAATTTAAAAAAAAAATTATTTATGAATTTTTAAAGTACTTAAAGTGTTTCAGCGAGAAACACTAGTTATGTGTTTATCTTTATGAAGCACTTTAAATGTTTTTCGAAAATTCACTTGCAAATTTACTAAAGATTGGTTCAAAAAATATTTTCACATAAAACAAATAATGGAAATGAACCCTAACACTTTCAGAATTAACATAGCTTCCATTCTAAAAGCAGTTTCAAATCAACCCTAACATAACTTCGATTTAATTAACATTTAAAAAGATAATCTCCATCAACAAAATCAGAATCCTTCTAAATTTGGTGGGAGAACATAATTGACAGACACTTGAAGGCTTTAGAAAATTCCAAAAAAAAAATAAAATTTGACAAGTAAACACGAAAACATCGCTAGATTTCGAGGTTATAAATTGGAAGAAAATTTTCAATAGGACAACTTGATCAACCAATTGATCCAATTATACTTACAACAGGTGAGATTGGGTGCATGGTGAGTTGTATGTACATGATTTTGAAAATCTCTAATGGGGCGGGCACATTCCTCTATAAACATGTTTGATCAGATCAATCGTACAAAATATCAGACTATGTGCATAGCGGGTGGTGCGTCCAAGAAGCTAAAAATTTAATGATGTACTATCTACACATCTCAATTTACTTTTCACACACTCTTTGATAATTTACGTCTGTTGATCTTTTTTAATTCATTCGATCCGACGGCAGAAATAAAATAAAATGTGCGGATATCACACCCCAAAATTTATACTAATAGAGGGGACGCATTCTCTTATATATGACCATCCAAATGATCAAGCTACCATATCAAAAGTCTTTGCCAAATAAACAATTAGATATATACTCAACATTGTTGAAAATATTGGTGGGTAATGAATGCCCACAGTGAAATTGAAAACATTGAGTAGATTTTCAATGCCCATAAAAATGATCTTGACTTAGGAGATGAGAAAAATCGGATTGTCAAAGATGTGTGCTGGGAGTTGCTCTATAAATAGAGCACTCCGTATGCTTTCAATACATGGAAAGTTCATAAAAGAGGAAGAGAGAAAACAGAGGAAGAGGAGAGGAGATAATAGAGAGAGTTATTTTGTACTCCTATTATTCTAAATTATAATGAAAGCATCACTGCTGCCCCAAGGACATACTCCAGTCACACTAACTGTAGAGGAACCTCGTAAACTTTGTGTCTTGTTTATTTATTCCACTGCACACACTGTCAATTTTACAACATGTTATCAGCACGAGAAGCTCTCATGTCAGTAGAAAGCACAACGCCATAAATCAGGTGAAGCACTATCTACCTCTCACCTCTGTTAGCTAAAATCTCACAAAATAAAATGTATGTCAATTTTTCATCTTTCCCAACGCGCCTGAAGCGCCCTACCAAATTCCAGTGAGAATTGAAATTTACAACGACCTGTAGTCGTCACGAGATAAGAAAACTCGTACTTGACAACTAGTTTCCAGAGATCCAGAAGAATCTCATCAGACTTAGAAACCCAGATCGCGTCGTTTTCGACGGATCTCGAGAACTCCCATGAATACTCGGTTGTCTGAGATGGTGATGGCAGGACTGACTCCATATAGGCCTCCCTCTCTTATACCTCCATCAACCCCGCTGTCATCTATGTTCCTATAGGGAGGTTCTTACTTCGTGATGCCATGTTCCCTGGGTCATGCAAGAACAACGCCAGTCTCTGGTAGCCTTTTGGATTGAATTTAATTTGGGCAACCTCCACAACAACCCAGATGGCCTTGAGTTTCGAGACTGGCAGAGATAGAGAGGGAAGAAAAATAATAAATA
This sequence comes from Crataegus laevigata, assembly GCA_963580275.1. Lineage (NCBI taxonomy): Eukaryota > Viridiplantae > Streptophyta > Magnoliopsida > Rosales > Rosaceae > Crataegus > Crataegus laevigata. The sequence goes on from OY756949.1 coordinate 2,162,550, forward strand.
AAATGAGGTCTGATACTTCTTGTTATTTATGTGAATGGTGTTGGTTTAAAACACATTCACAAGCTCTATTTACTTTAAAGCAATTTATTGATCATGGACGGTTTTACCGCCTACTGCTTTAAGTTTTGATTTATGTGAATGGTGCTGAATTCAAGCCCTTGTCACAAGTTTTATTTACTTAAATGCAATTTATTTACTATTTTTGGAATTACCGTCTATTGTTTTAATTTATTTATTGTACTTATCTTTTGTTACAATGAGTATATAATAAGGACCCGAAGTTCCTTGAACGGAGCAGAACCTGCAGTTTCTTGATCCTCATCGTATAAAAATGATTGGACCAGAAGTTCCATCATACAAAAAGATCAGGCATGAAGTCCCTTGATCCTCAAGACCAGGACATGAAGTTCCTTGATGACTACAGTAAGTTTAAAGTGCCACAGTGCCTCAACTTAATTGCAATAAAAGTCATTAAAGTCTCAGTCTACAGACTATTAAATAAGGACCAGAAGTTCCTTATGTCTATACTCAAAATGGTTTAGCAGAAGCATTTATTAAGCGGATGAAATTAATTACCCACGCTCTGCTCATAAAAACGAAATTGTCAGTTTTTACATAAGTACATGTTTTTTGCATGATGCAGTATTAGTTGGGTTGAAATTTGTTACCAACCATCAATACTTCTCAGTACAACTCGTGTTTGGGAACCAGCTAAACATTATACATTTACGAGTTTTTGGTTGTGTTATCTTTGTGCCTATTGCACTGTCACAACTTACTAAAACGAGGCATCATCGCGAATTGGGCATTGATGTTGATTCACCGTCTATCATTCAACATTTGAAACCCATGACTGGGGATATGCTTACTACGTGGTTTGCAGACTATGATTTTGATAAGACAGTTTTCCCGCCATTAGGGGAGAAAATATCATTCCAGAAGAATGATAAGAAGAAAAAACCGTTCCAGAAGAACGAAGAGAATTTGTCTTATTTTGATTCATGAAGCGATCAATTGAGAATAATTGAATGATGCATCGATATGCAAATTAAGTGCCAGATGCATTTAATGATGCAACGAAAATAATGAAATCACATATACTTCTGCAAATGTGCCTACTAGAATTAATGTCCCTGTTAGACAATATAATGAAGCAGCAAATGATTTATCTGTTGCATGCCTGAAGCATGGCAGAAAATGTGGTAGTAAAAGATTTATTTGTTACACACCTAAAGCGTGGCAAAGCCTTAGATTTAGAAGGTTCAGTCATTTAAAGGAAGAAGAATATGACACTACTGAACTATTGCATTCCCAAAGCATAATTGTTAACATGCCGAAAGCATGACAGTCGCCGTATGGATACACATCCCAGAAAGGACAATCCACAAACATGAGAATTTTGATGTCTCATGCATGAAGCATGATAGACGTATAGGTTCCAATGACTCAACTCCTGGAAGTGGAGATTAAGATCCCAGCCCTATAACGCTCAAGAAGAGGTTATGATCCGCATTCTCTAAATTATGGCTATCCTAGAAGAGATAGTGTAATGCCCTTGAAAAGGCAATGGATATCCAAAGAAATGAAAAGTTTTTATGCATGCGCATGCACATGAGAATATGGGATCACGGATTGATGAAAACCAATGATAATTTTGGTCTTACAAGTAGCTACTAAATTTCATCAATGAGTTGTGTTGATATTGAGTCCCGTTCTTTTCCACCAACAAAATTTATTGACAAAAACGGAGAAAGGCAATTCCATTACAATTTTGTAAGAACGTGGAGAAATGGACATATATACTTGAATACAATACAAATAGCCAAATGATGTTGAACCAAAGAGGTTACATATGGGCATTTGTAATACAGTGAAATACACTCACATGATATGACACAAGGTTACTAATTGAAACCTGAAATTATACTCATGTAAACGAGTTCATATGAATAGAGAATCGTATACGAAGGGTTTTGAATCACCCACATCATATCTTCATAAGTAAATCCCTCAAGTATACATGGAATCAAATTGCTCTGTATAAATTCCAAAGGAAAATGTGTCATGAAGTGTAGAAAATCCCTGAAGGATTCAGATTGCTTGAAGTAAATCTTAGAAGGATAAAGCATAAATTATGTACTCAATACCAATGGATGGTATAAATTTCCTGAGTGAGTAATATCATTGTGATATTGTTGCAACATATTAAAATCTCTTGCAAGAGTCGATTAGAACTCCTGAATAGTCAATGACATTAAATTAGAACTCCCGAAGAGTCAAGAAAGATTATAAAGTGTTGAGAGAAATATTGTCTCGAACTGCAGATCGAACAATATGTCAACACGAATCTTATCCATGATGTTTATGATATTAAAGACTCATATGGATTGAAGATTATGAGTTGAATACTCAAATGATTTAGACACTAAAAATGATCATTTATCTTCACGAGGGTAAAGATAAATTGATATTTGGTCCAGAAGTACCACATCTTAGTGAAGTATAAGCTTTATTGTATTTGGCACAATACATTGAAAGAAATAAAGCTTATTTATTAATATCTCCGAGAAATTACAGACATGAGGAGGGATAACTTCACAAAAGTTGCTCATGTGAAACCTCAGTACTCGGAGGTACCCCAAAAGGGGGAGGCACCATCGGTTGATTATTTGGAGCCTCAATACTTAGTGGAACTCCAGACGGCTGAGACAATGGGTGTCTTTGAAATAAAGAATCGAACCTCTGATTGTCATTTTGAGTCCGACCTTCGGATTCTAGCAGCTGGTCGAGCTTTCTTTTCATGCTCGTTGAGTAATTATTTGCAAGCATGTGTAACACTCTATTCTCGTGCTTGAGCCCTCTAATCTCTTGTTTAAGACTTGCCACCTCAGCCATCAATGATTCAACTTGGCGAGTTCGAGCAAGTAGGCATTGGCTCGTATTAGAAACAGAGCCCGCATATTGAATACTGAGAGCCAAAGAGTCTTGAACGACCGCCTCATCTGACCGATTTAAAAGGATTCTGTTATCCTTGGGAGTGAGAAGATTCTTAGCTACCACTGTAGCAGTCAAGTCATTCTTCATCACAAAATCCTTAACCGTAAGAGGACCATTAGAAGATGAGAAAGACGGGCGCCATATATTATCCTGACACGGCTCGTCGGTATCTCTCCCGATACTCAAATCTAAACAAAGGTTAGATGGGCAAGCCATTTCAGAAATGATGAAAAGAAAAGAAGGTCAGATAAAATCTCAGAAGTGCAAAAAGAGGAAATTTCTGCAAGCATCAATTTTCTGAGTGTATCTGAACAAAATTAATATCTCTATAAAAGAAGAGGCAACAGGGTCACATATTCAAAAATCGAAGAGACACTGAATTTCAAAAGCTGGATTTCCCTGCATGACGTCTGTCAACATTTTTCAGACGCAATCTCAGCTCTTGGATATCATGTGCAACCTTATCAAAGATCTCTGATAAAGTTGAAAACGCGTGAATCTTACTGTTCTAATTACACCACATTTGCTGACAAGAGTAAAAGCACAGCACTACTACCTGCTATTGGGAAATCCCTATATATGTTAACCTCCGGTCTCCATGGCAAGGCAGACCTGCAAAATATCTAACTTTTCCTCTTCTCTGAGAATGCATCTTCAGCAAAGCATCTCGAAATACTCAGTTTCTTCCTCTCCAAGAATACTTCTTCAAACAAGTCACACCAGAGTAAGAATATCTCATATCATTAGGGTCAAAAGTAAGGATATCTCATATTATGCTTTTTCCCTACCCTTTTCTTTGTCCTTGTTCTTACCTGTAGGACAAGTAGAAATAGAGCAATCAGTTACCACTTGGAGTCAAGCTTCCGACCTGGAACTGATTGTTTGGAACACTTCCCTAGTTGCTTACCTAGCATCGCTCTCGAGTACTCATTTTCAATTGTTGATATGATGATAGTTGCCAAACATGATGAGTCGCTGAGAAGTGATGTTCTGAAGGACTATCCAAATGCAAGGTTTGCATTCCACTCCTGCATCAGAGGGAAAATACTGCAAAAGAAGATGCCAAACCTGCATAAGGAAAAACTTGGGAAAATACCACTTTTGAAAGGGGAGCAAGTAAGGCAAATGAAAATGATACATTGAAACATGTAGAGACAATCACAGCAAAACACATGTCAATTCATCCCCGACAAAGCCAAAGATCACTTGCCACATGAAGCTCCTCATGGTCCAATTTCATTCAATATCAAGTCTCGACGGCCATTGAAGGAATCACAAGTCCGATACAAGAACAAGTATCCACCACCCCTGAATTAAATTCAGCTCTAGATAAAATGAGTAAATTCAGACCTTTGGAGAAAGTCTAGCAGAAGGTCCTCCAGCCCAGTTCAAGAACAAGCCTGTGGAAAGTTAACTACCAATAAAGCACCTCTGTTGGCAACTCTTCTTGCTAAGAGACCGAAGCAGAATGATCAGCCTAAATGATTTGAAATCAAGGGGAGATACTCATTAGTGGGAGCATTCAAAAATATATCAAGTTTTTAACGAGGCAACTGATGTTGATATGTGGGCATCCAAGGGGGAGTGTTGAAAATATTGGTGGGTAATGAATGCCCACAGTGAAATTGAAAACATTGAGTAGATTTTCAATGCCGATAAAAATGATATTGACTTAGGAGATGAGAAAGATCAGATTGTCAAAGATGTGTACTGGGAGTTACTCTATAAATAGAGCACTCCGTATGCTTTCAATACACAGAAAGTTCATAAAAGAGGAAGAGAGAAAACAGAGGAAGAGGAGATGAGATAATAGAGAGAATTATTTTGTACTCCTATTATTCTAAATTATAATGAAAGCATCACTGCTGCCCCGAGAACGTAATCCAATCACACTAACTGTAGAGGAACCTTGTAAACTTTGTGTCTTGTTTATTTATTCCACTGCACACACAGTCAATTTTACAACAAACATACAAATTGACTTCGCATAATACTAGAGACGCCAACTAATATGTATGTATTTTGTTTATTCTTATTCAAACACACTTTAAACCTGATTATTCACCAAAAAATAAAAAAGGGTAAATTACACCATAGCCCCTCAGGTTTGAGGTCTATTACAACCCCATACAACATCTTTAAAACATTTCACTTTCATACCTCAAGTACTATTTTATTTCAATTTCATACAGCCGTTACATTTTCCATCCATTGAACCGTTAAGTGCTGACGTGGCCGCCACATATATGCCACGTGGCTGCCAAATGTCTGCCACGTGGCAAATAAAAATAATTTTTAAATAAAAAATAATTTTTTGGTTGGAAATTTTAGGTTTTTTAAATAAAAAATTATTTTTATTTGCCACGTGGCAGACATTTGGCAGCCACGTGGCATATATGTGGCAGCCACGTCAGCACTTAACGGTTCAATGGATGGAAAATGTAACGGCTGTATGAAATTGAAATAAAATAGTACTTGAGGTATGAAAGTGAAATGTTTTAAAGATGTTGTATGGGGTTGTAATAGACCTCAAACCTGAGGGGCTATGGTGTAATTTACCCAATAAAAAAATATTATATTACATGCCATACCAATTAATAACAAAAAAAAAAGAAAAAAAGATAGTAATTTGGTAACTATTTTTTGTCCTAAATTTGGCAACTCTCGACTCCTATTCCCATCGCGGTTGTTTTTTTTTAATCTAAATCATTTATTAACAAAATTATCTTTGTCAACAAAAAATGGAGAAAAAACAATTTAGTCTTCTACCACAAAATAAAATCACTAGCAATAAAGTAAGGGTAGTGTTATCTACAATTTTTTTTTTAATTATCACATATTTCTCTCAATTTTCAGCTGTCAGATCGAATAAATTGAAGAAAATCAATAACCAAAATTATCAAGAATGAATAAGAAATAAAAATAAATGTGTAAATAGCATTATCTTAAAATAATTTAGCACAAACCAAATTTTATAATTTGTTTTAAAACCTCACCCATATTTAATCTTATCGTATCTCTAATTAATTTTTTTTTAAATTCCTCTTTCCTCACTTTCACGTTCTCTCGTTCTCCTTCTCTCCTTCCCTCCTTCCCATCTAAGAAACAAAAAAAAACAAAAACAAAAATAAAAATAAAAATTCAGACACTCAAAGTGTGAATCACGGAGGCCACGAGGATTGAGGGCTAACATTTTGTTTCATACAGCGACGTGGCAGAAGGAGAACGCGGTGGCATAGTCATCCCACGAGACTAGAGGTAACGGCAAGGATCGCAGTTGGTCGCACACCACGAAAAAACATCCCATTGGCTGTCCATCTTTTTTTTTTTTCTTAAATATTATTTTTCTGGTTTTTTTTTTTTCATTGGCCATTTCGTCGACCACCTTCTGCGCGCGGCGACAAAGCTCTGTGTCTGTCTCTCTGTTTCTCTGATCGGAGAAGGCGAGAAAAATGAGTTTCCGGGACGACAATGAGGAGGGGAGGGGAGATCTCCGGAAGCCCTTCCTCCACACTGGGAGCTGGTACCGCATGGGTTCCAGGCAATCCAGCATGATGGGCTCGCAGGTGATCCGCGATAGCTCCGTTTCTGTTGTCGCTTGCGTCTTGATTGTCGCTCTGGGTCCTATCCAATTCGGCTTCACCGTAAGCACAGCTCTTCTTCTTCTTCAATCGTTTTCCGCCATTGGAGAGCCCTTGAGCTATTGGGTTTTGGAGACGCTGAGCTTTTCGATTGCAGAGAGCTCACAAAAATAGAAGCTTGAGCTCGATTTTACTTTCTTTGTACTCATATGTGCTGAATTATGAATCACATTTTTGGGTTTTGCAGTCTGGCTATTCATCTCCGACCCAAACAGCAATCATCAAGGATCTTGGACTCACAGTATCAGAGGTTCGAATCTCTGTGTTTCTGCGTATTGGGTTGGTTTTTATTTTTTTTGTTATTTAATTTAGTTTCTTACTATTTTCTATCATCTGCGTCAGTTTTCGCTTTTCGGTTCTTTGTCGAATGTGGGAGCTATGGTTGGAGCCATAGCCAGCGGTCAGATTTCTGAGTATATTGGGCGCAAAGGGGTATGATTCAATCGCTCGTTCTTTTCTTAATTAAGCAGCTTTGTTTAATTCTAATCCGGTGTTTTGTTAATTACAGTCTTTAATGATCGCGGCTATTCCTAACGTTATCGGATGGCTTGCCATATCATTTGCCAAGGTGAGTTTTCGTAACTTCTCCGTGTTTATTGGAAAGTAGACTTGTGAAGAATGCAGTCAGGAACATGCTGTCTGATATCGTTCTTTTGCAGGATTCTTCTTTTCTCTACATGGGAAGGTTGTTGGAAGGATTCGGCGTGGGAATAATCTCCTACACGGTAATTTTGAGTTGTTTCAAGTGTTTCTGTTGTTGAAAAATGTGTAGTGTGGAACTGTGAGAGTACTGATTTGGTTTGATCATTGCTAGGTGCCGGTGTATATAGCTGAGATAGCACCTCAAAACTTGAGAGGTGCTTTGGGTTCAGTCAATCAGGTTGGCTTTGTTTAGTATCTTATCCTTACCGCGAGTTAACTGTTAGGAGTTACTAACGTCTGTCTCTAATCGGATTGTTTAAAATCCTTCTTCTGTAGCTCTCTGTAACGATTGGGATAATGCTGGCTTATCTGCTTGGACTTTTTGTTCCATGGAGGATACTTGCAGTTCTGGGTAATCTTCTTAAAAAGCCGCTGTGGTGTTCCAAGTCACTTCTTTTTACCTGTCATGGATGTAGTTCTTTAATAAACTCGATTTATTTGGAAGAATTATGGATTCGTTTGCTTGCTAATGGTAACTAGAAATTTGAGTACATAAAGGACATCTTATACGGTCTTTGAGGGAACACTTTAAACTTGGCTCCATTGCTTCGCTTACGTTCCCAAGCCAATTAACTGTTTCAGTAGTGTCATGGTTAAATCTTTGGCATCTGTGGAGTGGTTGTTTGGTTTTCTATAACAACTTCTACATAGTCGAAGAAAAGTAATGCTATTAATTTTTAATTACGTACAGTGAAAATTCAACTTCCTATCCACCTTTGAGGAAGGAAATTAATTATTCAAGTGTACACTACTAACAGAAGATTTATGTCCGGGTAAATTTTCAGGAATATTGCCTTGTACGATATTAATACCTGGGCTCTTTTTCATTCCAGAGTCTCCTCGATGGCTGGTAAATTCACAAAAACCTCTTGATCACAGTTAGAATGCTAGATATGATGTTTTCCGGAAAAAAAAAACTCTTGATCACAGTTAGGAAGACCTCCTAGTAAGTTCACAAAAGCCTCTTGATCACAGTTTTGTGTTTTTTTGGTTTTGATCTCAACAGGCAAAAATGGGTATGACAGAGGACTTTGAAGCTTCTCTGCAAGTTCTCCGAGGATTTGATACTGATATTTCGGTTGAAGTCAGTGAAATCAAGGTACAAAGCCATAATTTCCTGATAATGGCATTAAAACTATGCTATGACCGTATCACTCTTGGAAATTCCCCTTTGTAAATGATTTCCTTGATATGTACTGGGCAGAGGTCTGTGGCATCAACAACCAGAAAAACAACAATTAGGTTTGCAGAACTCAAACAGAGAAGATATTGGCTTCCTTTAATGGTATTTGCTATAGTCCAAAAGAGTTGATTCTCTAGTGTACTATCCTTTAGTCCAAAATGTGATCTATATGTTGAAACCTAACTGTTTTCACAAACTGTTGCATTGCAGATTGGAATCGGTCTACTTGTTCTTCAACAACTAAGTGGAATTAACGGTGTTCTATTCTATTCCACTACCATTTTTGAAACTGCCGGTAAGTTTCCCCTCACACATGAAAGAATATAGTTGGGATGCTCTACAGAACCATGTGAATACTTTCATATCATTTGTTACTTGTTTCCTTTGACCCACCAGGAAGTGTGTATATGTACCTCATTATTGTGTATTTAGTACACTCATAGATACCCGTATTACATGTGCATAGTGGAAAACTGAATTGAAGTCAGATTTATTTTAATGTGAAATGGCTCTTACCAATTTTAGTTTTTGAACAGGGATCTCATCAAGTAATGCAGCCACAGTTGGTCTCGGTGCTGTTCAGGTACAGCAAGAAGATAACTTCACCATCTGTTTCTCGTCTCATTCAATATTCTCAGTTTGTAAACATAACAAGAATCTGTATGCATTTAGGTCATAGCGACTGGTGTGACTACATGGTTGGCGGACAAAGCAGGCCGCCGTCTTTTGCTTATTGTGAGTTTGACTTGTTTTTTCTTTTGTAAATATTGAGTCATTTGTCTATTGTCTGTTTGGAGCAGATGGAAAAAATTCATTCTTTTAATTGTAGATCTCTTCTGTTGGAATGACAATTTTCCTCCTCATTGTTGCGGTAGCATTCTACATAAAGGTATTGAATCTATCGTGTTTGTACAAATATCTTAAGGCTATGTGCTTCTTTTGCGTATATTCTCAAAAGGAATTCCACTGATCGCAGGATTTTGTCGATGTTGATTCAAATATTTATAGCATATTGGGCATCATATCAGTGGTTGGAGTTGTGGTATGTTTATATTTTTAATATCACGAGTCAAAGGACGGTGCTTCTTCTCTTTTTTATACGTAATTTCCATTATCTCACACTGTTCTTGCAGGCCATGGTAATTGCATTCTCTCTGGGTCTGGGAGCTATTCCATGGTTAATAATGTCTGAGGTATGTCAATGATATAGTTATATCTGGTGTAGAGTTTTGAGTCTTGCATCGAGCACGAAATTTTTAATCTTATAACTTTTTGCTGGATATTGTTTTGGAACATTTAACAAATTGTGAATTTGGAAATGCAGATTCTTCCAGTTAATATTAAAGGCCTTGCTGGAAGCATAGCAACACTTGCCAATTGGTTCGTAGCCTGGGTGATCACGATGACGGCAAACTTGCTACTGGAATGGAGCAGTGGAGGTGTGCCCCCCTCTTCTCTCTTTCTCTATTCTCTGTCTCCTTCACGGTAACATGTCTAAATAAAACTGTGATTACATCCCAAATAATTCGGTCGATCACCCCACTTATTGAAATGAATCAATGACAATGCCGCTGCTGCTGCTCTTGCTGTTATTTGCCCCTTTTCCCTCCTTGGTTGTACTGTTTAGTAGTCTTGTTCCTCTCTTACTTTTTTCGGGCTAACGTCTTTGGTTCCACTTTCAACAGGAACCTTCACCATTTACATGGTGGTGAGTGCTTTCACCGTTGTATTTGTTACCATTTGGGTTCCGGAGACAAAGGGAAGAACTCTGGAAGAGATCCAATGGTCCTTCAGATAAGTTTTTCTTTTCGTTCTTTCATACGACTTGCTCTCTTCTGTTGCAAGAAACCAGTTCTGCAGTTCCGTTTTGAGATTATCCAACGGGAACTGTACAAAGCGTGCAGTTTTCGTGACATTCTTCAGCCAGCACTTCGTGTTGTGTTGCTTCATTCATTGCTTGCTTTGTATCTTTCAATAGATAGCTGTAAACTCACAGTTTTCTTATAGTTTTATTGAATTCATAAACTTTCCATCGCCCTCGATATAGTTCTTGTATGTAAGAACTCGACGAGCTTCCATGCCTTTCTGGTTTTATATTCATGCCGGCGTTAAGGTTTTGAATTCACAAAGACGAGTGAAGGGTTTATTTATCATTGCAATTCATATAATGTTTATCCCGGTTGGCGGGAAATTTGTACTGTTGACTATTGTCTTTAGGACAACTTTAGTTTACTAGTCTGGGATGATTGGTTTGGAATACCGTTATTGGGGCGTAACTTTGTGAACGAGATACACTGATTACAGTTACAATAGACTCTAAGATTTGTAGGCTTTTTAGTTAAAATAGTCACTAAGATTGTAATAATTCCTCACTTTGGTCCCTAAAATTTAAAATTGATAGAAGTGGTCCCTGAAATTGTTTACCACCAAACATTTTGGTCCTTATATGAAAAAAGTATTTGTTAAATTGAAGAAACCACCAGTTCAATTGGAGGAGTTGATTTGACAAAAATATGCTCAATTTAACGGAATTTTTTCACGGAATAATCAATATGATTGACGGTGAATAATCTCAGGGATCACTTATATTGTTTTAAATCTTAAGGGCTAAAGTAAAAAGTTAGGCCAAATCTATTTTTTGGGGTTGTCTTGTTGACAAAATTCTATAGATATGGGAATGGACAGCCTGCCCTACACATCATATTTAGAACACTATTGGAATAAATGGGCCTAGGCCCAGGGGTCCAGTATTACAGTTAGTTTGTGATTGGAATAACTGAGAAAGTAATTTTGAGCACTAGTCCCTAACTATCTACGAGTTATACTTTAGCCCCCCCTAACTTATTTTTTAGTTCATTTACTAGTTCTGGGAATTAATTTTGCGCATTTACTAGTTCTGTCGACTTTTTTATGTAAAATGTATGGGTAAGAATGCAACTTTTGGATTATGGTCGTTGCTCCAAATTAACATTAATTTTTAAGATGTGAGGTGAAATTCCCACTATACCCTTAAGAAGAAAACATAAATTAATGAAAAGGACTACAGGTGTAGCATATGGTCGAATTGAAGGACAATGGGAAGTACATATTTGAGTTGAGGGGCTAAATTAAACTCCTAGATAAGTTCAAGAACCATTGCTCTAAATTGCGTTTCTCCGTAAGTGTAATTTGGATCGCAAGAGAAGCATTGGAAATGAATTCCCCAACTTCTGTTTCCTTTTCTAAAGAGAACTCCATTTTATTACAAATTGAAGAAAATTAAACTTCACAAACGAAGTTGTACAAATGTTGATAAAAATATAATCCCACATAAACTTCTTTTAGTCATCTGCATTCTAAATCGAATATTTTTATTATTTCTCTGCAACAAAAGACTAAAAATGAGTGTTAAAATCGCTAGCCTTTGTCATTGGCGACCAATTCTAATAACCGTCTGTTGGTAGATTCCAACACAAAAAGTCCTCTTGATAAATTGAAACGATCGACCACCAATACTTGATGCATAGTGATTGATATGAACTTTTTCACAGGTGCGATTCCCACTCTTGCATCCCAAATGAGCAAATACCCTGATATGTCACAGTAACAGTATACACTAACAACGCCATGACATGCTTCCCAGCTTTCTCACATGGCACTGCATTACTAATTTAAAATATCGCTGCAATGTCACGCATTAAGGATAAGAGATCCTGATAAAATAGTGCAGTCCATAAAACAATTTAAGTAGACTCTAAAATCTGTATCTTTCCAAACTAATTCATTTAATTTAAATTTCGAGATCTGTGTCTACGAGAAGAATCTAGGGCATGTGCAGCCTCTGCACACACACCCTCCTTCCAATATCCATGTCTCCTTGTCTCTATTTTGAAAGTAAAGATTCGAAATTTATTTAAAAATGGGTATTTGAAGAGTTGAAATTAGGTAAAAGCATGTGCAACAGTTGCCCACTTTTCAGGATATTAGGGCATAAAAATCTCAAATAGTCAATAAATGCAACCCACATAGACTTGCACCACACATAATATGCAAAACAACAGCTAATGCCAACTAAATGCCATCCTCACAAAGTCAATATTCCATTTATAATCCATTAGAAACCTTTGAAAGAAGAGTTTTGTCTAGTACGGACCTACCCATAGCATGAACCGGGATCTATGGCCCTTGGATCCTTAGGCATTGGACCTGAATTTCGTCGTTGAAATTTGAGTAGTTTCAGAATTCAGAAGGCAAGAACGAATGCACTATCTTATATTCTAGCTACTGAGATTTAAAACCTCACTAGTTACAGATATAGATACGAACGCCAGAAATAAACCTACACAATTTCTTGTCACTAACTCTCTTCCTCTAGTAGTTGGAGCAAACTTTGTGAACCATATCAATATAGCATAAAGGATGAGTATGAAGATCGTCCAAAGTGCGTAAAATGCTAAAATGTATGATATATATGCATTGGAAAATTATAAATTTCCTCACCCATAAGCAGAAACAGTGCTACTATCTTCTAGTAATTGAATACAAAGTAAGTATAATTCAGCAGTGGTTATGTTCATGTGTTTGTGTGTGCTATCGCGAAGGTTTTTTTTCACATTGTGAGTCCAACAGCCAAGAGTTCAACATCAGCAGAGTTTGTATAATGCGGTAACACAATCAGAATTTTACCATCCACACAACGTTCATCTGAATGAATTGGTTTTATTGACTATTGAAAACAGAGGTCCTGATACAAGCTGAATTAACTAAATCGAAAAAGTAAACTCTAAACGCTAACATATAAATAGAGATACATCCAACAAGGTAAATTGGAAGCATTCTCAATACAAAAATAAGCAATGCTACAAATTGTAACTTCCCTGGACAAACGACTGAACATATGCGAGAATCGAGCAGAGAAAAATCACAGTTTAACATCAAGTATCTAATACAACAAAAACCAAATAAAGTACAAGATCAAGAAGTGAAAAATGCAAGATAGAGTGGTTAGGCTAGTAATGACAGATAACTCTGAATGGAGAGTCTAACCAGAATGATGTTCTTGAGCTAGGAAACTACTTTCACAGGATACTTGTCAATGCAGTCTTCCCAAGGACCATTACAAGATGGCTTCACATTCCGAAGCGCCTCCCAGACCGCACTGTTACATTTAAAACCACTTCCAAAGGCAATCTGCCAGATACGATTGCCCCTGCGGATCCTCCCCTTGGCCTCCATATACGCCAATTCATACCAAATGGAGCTCGACGAAGTATTCCCAAACCGGTGTAGAGTCATTCGAGAGGCCTCAACATGTATAGGCAGCAACTGCAGGTTCTTCTCCAGCTCATCAATCACAGCCCTTCCTCCAGCGTGTATGCAAAAATGATCAAATGCCAGCTTGAAATCCGGGATATAAGGTTTGACATTTGAATTGAACAGCTTCTTAACCACAAGCGATGAAAAGAAGAGAAGCTGCTCGCTTATAGGAAGCACAATAGGTCCCAAAGTGGTAATGTTGGTCTTAAGAGCCCCACCGGCAATTGCCATCAAATCTTTTGACAAAGACACACCAGTCTTCCCCTTATCATCCTGCTCCTGATAAACACAACGAAAAGCTTTATCATCCGCGCCACGATGGGTCCTCACAACATGAACAAGCTTGTACTTAGCCCGCCTCCTATCAACGGACTTATTGGAAAGCAAAACCGCGGAACCCCCAACCCGAAACAAGCAATTGGGTATCAACATAGACTTCTTATTCCCAAAATACCAATTCTGAGTAATGTTCTCAGTACTAACAACAACAGCATAAGTATTCCGATGGAGTTGCAACAAGTCCTTAGCAAGATCAACCGCTATAACCCCAGCACTACAACCCATTCCCCCCAAATTGAAACTCCTAATATTACCCCTCAATTTGTACTTATTAACAATCATGGCGGAAAGCGACGGCGTCGGATTAAACAAGCTGCAATTCACAACGAGAATCCCAATGTCCTTTGGCTTCACATGGGTATTGGCAAATAGATTATCCAGAGCACCGTACATCACCTGCTCCGCCTCCTCCCTGGCGGCGGCCATCGACGGCCGGGGAGGGATGTAATGCATCGCCTCCGGGACATAAGTCTCCTCGCCGAGGCCGGAGCGCTCGAGAATCTTGCGCTGGAACTCGAGCGACGAGTCGTCGAAGTCCTGCGTGAGGCGGGAGTGCTCCATGAAGCTCTGGTACGGTGCCTTGAGGTGATCGGGCGGGCGGTAGCAGGCGTAATCGACCAAGTAAACGGGTCTGGGTCGGGTCATGATGTAGACTGTCAACCCGAAGACGAGGACGGCGGAGCAGATGATGACGGAGACGAGATTGTACTGGAGGTGGAGCCAGAGTTGTTGAATGTCGTAAATGTCCATTTGGGAGGCTTCGATTAGGGTTACGATAATCAACGGGATAAAGCAGAGGGTTAAGAGGTTAGATATCAAGTAATGGTACCCTAATTTCACGTACTTGAGATTAACGCTCTGGAGGAAATCGGGGAGCCGTCGGGTTTGGTGGATCCGGACCCCGACCTCACCGCCTCCGCCGCGCGCGGTGGCGACATTGGTTGCGCCGCCTGGGTCCATTGCCGCTGGCTCCGCTTCCGGGGGTATGTGAGAAAGGTCGTCGCTCTCTGTGCTTTGGAGGGAAGCGAGAGAGGGCGATTTGAGAGGGGTATTTATAAATGGACGTGGGCCATGTGGGGCAATGAAAAATTAATATAATAATGGTGACGGCGGCGGGTGGTGCAATACGGAGGAGTTCGAGATTCCCGAGCTCCGAAAGGGAGTGGGGAGGGTTTTGTGCGGTGGGAGATGAGATAACGAGGAGGGAGTTGAGAAATGGGAGAGCGTGATTGATCTTGACGGTTAAATAACTGTTACGTCATACGTGAGAAAACTGGGAATATATAGATATCTAGCTTCGAACGAGAAATTTTTCAATGTGTCGATAACATGTTTTAGTACACAAAATGTTATCATATAAGTGGTTGGATAGTTAATAAATTTTTTAATCACTTGCATTATGATACTTGAAACAGCAAGACATGTTCTCGCACAATGAAAAATCTTTCATTCTCAGTCACTTGGCTAATCAAACCAAAATTTTATTTTTAATAAAAGTTAATTTTTTATATTTTTCATAAACATATTTTTAAAGCTCAAAAGGAGATTCCGGTCCTTTTGGGTAACCTTTTTCAAAACAATTTTTTATTTTTTTTGGTGAAGTTTTTCAAATCAATTTTAGATAAGCAATAGCTCTTGCATTATAGATATCACAAGGGAATACGACTTTCGTACATCTTCTAACATCATTACGTCATTTGAATCGATAAGACAATGTCATATATGCTAATTAAATTGCATGAAAATTGCGTTATTTATCCGGATGAAAGAGACTGAGAATTTATTTATAAATGATTAGGTAAGGGAAATTGCATATTTCAAAACTGTTTTAGATAAACATGAGCATCATCTATCGTTGACAAAAATGTGTGTTTTAAATTGAAAATAAATTGCTGTGTTAGGCTTAAGCTAATAATCCAAGTGCCAACAAAGTTCCTTTTCCTAGGGCCGGCCAGCACAATAAAACTCTTATCTACCTAGATAAAATAAATATTCAACTGTGGTTGGTGTCTTATTAATCAAGGATTGAGATTCTGCGGACCCCAAACCGAGACATTCGAACTACTTAATTTAATCGCACAACCCCATTAGTCCATCCATCAGACCCACTTCACAAAAATCTAGAAACTTGCACAACTCATATATCTTTCTCTCTCTTGAACAGTCTGAACTAGGGCTGGAAAAAAATCCCAAAAATCCCAAACCAAACCAAAAAAATCCCGATCCCAAACAAAAAAAATCCCAAACCAAAAATCCCGAAATTTTCGGGATGTCATCCCGAACCAAACCGAAATTTTCGGTATGGGATTCGGTATTGCATCTCCATTTTTCGGTATTCCCATACCGAACCGAAAAAAAAATTATATATATATATATATTATTTTTTAATTATAAGAAAATTATATCAACCGTTGATTGTTTTGAAATTTTGTATAATCTATCTTGATATGAATCTTTTAATTCAATAGTTCCTATTTTCTATCTGTAATGTAGGAACCAAAAGTAGTAAATTTTACTTTTGGGAATCGATATAGTCAAATTTTATGAGAATCCTCAAGTTTTAAACATTGGAAAAATGTAGGATGTCATCTATCTTGACATGAAGCAGCTAAATGATGTTGATACTATGTTGTTACCAGTTTTGCATTTTCTGTTGGTTTTCCATTTTCTGTTGCTGCATATGGATTTTTTCTTGCCTGTTCCTTTTTTAAGTGGAACCCATATATATTTTCATCCCCCTCGAATTAGTAAACAAGGGAATAACATGGAATGGGAAATGGCTCTCATTCCTTGCATTCCTTTTCCCTATTTGTAAACACGCTATAAATGTCTTTTCTTTTTAATGTCTACATTTTGAAAATTGACATGCTTTATTATTAAAGAAGTACGTTGTATGCATACAATTTTTTGTTAAAGTTTGAGAGACGGGCCGTGACTAACCACTAATCGTTTTAATATTGTGTTCACTTAACAAACACGTGCAAACAGTGGGTGTGGGGTTTTTTTGTATAACTTTTGATTTGTTTTGTAAGATAACCGATGATGTTATTACTTTATAGAAATTTAACTATATGTTGCTGTTGAGGGCATATAGTTGGTTTTTTTTTTGGGGTCTGATATAGCTATATAATATAATGAATTTAACAAGTTTCTGTAGCTTTGGAAAGTGCAACACAAACGATATTTATGCTGAAAATATTTAATTGAAATAAGAATAATAGTTGCATTGTTTCATATGAAAATGCACATATCTCGCCCTATGCCAATAACGTCTCTTCTTAGTATAAATTTTAGGAAGATTATATTCCCGTAAAGACTCCATTGGGCTGGGCGGACAGATTTTGGGCATGGCCCAATATTGGTTTTTTGTCCAAAAAGTCCAAAAGCCCAAAACCATTTCGGGATTCCCGATTTGTCCCGAAATCCCGAAATTATTTCGGGATTCCCGAAAATTGGGATTCCCGAAAATTTGGTTTGGGATCGGTATTGAAATTGGGATTCCCGAAAATTTTGGTTTGGGAATCGGGACAAGGGTTTCGGTATGGGATCCCATACCGAACCACCCCTAGTCTGAACATCTCAATCCACAGTCATTGTACACATCAGTCCAAAGTGGATATCATTCCATTGACCAATTTTCCTCTGGTTCTGGTTTCTTTATATTGTAAAATTACACAATCACACGTTACTGTTACATCTACACGTAGTCATTCCTACTTACAAACAAAACCGAACATGACATGATTGCAAAACGCTTTGCGTTTTCTTTTTATAATTTTAATTGTACGCCCTTGATATATGTGTTAGACTGCATTTTGCATGTCAAAAAAAAAAAATGACTCGTTACATAGTTTATTTGGGTTTGGATGGATACAGGGGGATTTTTATCTGGACCCCTCCATCTATCAATGCAGATAGAGGTCGCGACCCAAATTTAAGACCGACCAAATCTTTCATTGCAAATAGAGAAGTCCACTGCCCGCAAAGCAATCTAGGCCATTAAAAAACGAGACCTTGCAAATTGTCCTTACAGACACCCTAATAATTCCTCTGTGGAAATATATCGTGGATGCCGGCGGTATCACTGCACCACTTCTTAATTATTTCCCATGGCAATGCGTGATAGGTTTAGGATACCGTCACAATCCTCGGTGTTTCTCTTTCTCTCACTCACATCGGTCTCTACTACCTAGGCAGAAGCTTATACGAGTCCAGCTATGTCAAAACATAAACAAACTTGTCTACAAGTTGATACGGGAAGCAAATATAGTTCACAACAGATAAGATGCGAATAGCAGGTAGATATAAAGTTGAACAATACGAGATCAGAAGCCTAACAACGGAAGAAACATAAATATGCGTCAATTAGATAAAGTACCGGCAAAAAAATGCGGAAATCTCCAGCTGCAGCTAGAGGGCCTCTTTCAGGAGTCTCCTAGTTAGATCTATGGGAAGTCCCATCACACTATCGGTTGTCCCTACCTGCAAGCACCCACCAATTCAAATATGACCATCAAGACAGGGCTCTACAATCCCTAATAAGTAGATCAAACATCCGAATCACGATGGGTTATGCTAGCAGGATTCATTAAACAAAAATTCCTGGATGAAACAGACACACGGTACCATAAATAGACTCCATCATGCTTCTGTTGCCTCGCATTCTCCAAATGTAATGACTATTATTTACAACTATAGAAGAGAGACTAGAAAACCAACCACTTCTTTGACATAGGGAACAATCAGAGGATGTTCGATTATGAGTCCCCCGGCAACTTTGAGCACTATCCCCTCCTCAATCTGACATGGACACAGAGGAATGGGTTCTATCGTCGTCATCTCATCAAGGAGAGAAGTGAAACAACCAAGTAGGATACAAAACAACTCTTACCAGCTTCTCAATGACTTCATCTGGTATTTTATGGAAATAAATCTGCAAGGACCCAAATAGATATTATCCATAGATATGACCAATGGAGTTGTAGAATTAGGATAATGGGCTTGAATTTAACAATTTTATGTTTCAGAAGATACATGATAAAAGGAAAAAAAAGGGGTACCTCCACTCGATCCCATTCTCCTTTACTGAATCCCGTTTTAAGGTTTGTAACATGCACAGATCCTACTGTTGCTGCATGCCCTCCAGAATAATCTGCAATTCATGTTAGGAAACTCATCAGAGTCAT
This sequence comes from Crataegus laevigata, assembly GCA_963580275.1. Taxonomy (NCBI): domain Eukaryota; kingdom Viridiplantae; phylum Streptophyta; class Magnoliopsida; order Rosales; family Rosaceae; genus Crataegus; species Crataegus laevigata. The sequence goes on from OY756949.1 coordinate 2,181,893, forward strand.
AAAGTAAAACATCAGGGACATAGACTGATATCAACCATTAAGCCAACCTTTCAAAAATTGCCGTGCTTCTTCCTTGCTGGATGGTTTTTCCCGGATCACACCTTCATAGACCACCACCTCCAGATCATTTTACAATAAGAGTAAGAAATAACAGATTTAATGTCCACAGACTCATAAAAGGAAATTTCTAAATTCCTAGTTTTAGAAACAAGTCATATCAGCATAGGCCATTAATGTTCACTGACTCATAAATTTCGAAATTTCTGAATTTCTAAATTCCTTGTTTGGATGACAAACAAGCGTACGGAAAAGCTGATGTTTGGAGCATCCACAACATAAGATATAATAGAGACTCCATAAAGAATCAACACAAGGAGAAGAAAGAGCTAAAGCACACAATTCATGCCTAAGAAACTAAAACAAGTAGAATGCAAACAAGGGTCTGAATGAAGTTATGATAAGTGATTAACAGTTTCTCAGTCCTTAGAACTTCAAACATTACTTGAACTATACTTATTACTTTCTTCCGTACCCTCTTCAGGATATTGAGGAAGCGAAAGGAGTATGGTAAAAATTCCACATACACATTTTGGTGTATTATCCCGCAACATGCATCAGACATATGACAAGAGTATGGAGACTATAAATATGGTATAAGATGTGATGTATACTTGATCAGAAGTAACTAATAGTTTTGGTTCGGCATCTTTTATGTGGTCCCCAACTGGGAGCATTTGTGAAATGGCTTCTGCCTGAGAAGTTTCCGTCAGCTTAGATTGGTAAGCAATTCTATTTCGATCAGAAACCAGTCGAGATAATGTCATTACATTATTAACAATATGCAGTAAACAAACATCTGCAACAAAGGGAGCATTAACAGGCAAAATTGCAGACCAGAAAGAAAGACCCATATTTATGAACATGAATTTGGTTGAGATTAGCATCTTGCTTTTCTTCTCAACTACTCTTGCACAATTATGTTATTCAAAATCCCAAATTAAGCCTTCGAAAAAAGTCTAAAACTGTAAAACACGATACTTCCTCAATAAAAAGGAAAAGGGAAACATCTCCTCCATAAATGGCACTAGGTGATACCAGACTTTAAGATGCCTTCTGTAGATATACAGAGTGATCATACCATACATATAGATGTATATACAATATATAAAGAAATGGCATACTGTGTCTGCTGCAATCACAATTGTCGGGTCAGCATCCTTCTCTTGATTATTGATGCTTTGCAACTTTGATATAATAGCATCGGCCTGAGATGCAATTCATATGCGGCCAATGTAAGAAATTAAAATCAAAACAACCTTAAACTAAAAGAAGCAAATTCCAAATTTAGCTGATTAGAATTTAGTGTGAACTGTCAATTTAATCCCTGAATTATCACCTAAGTGAATTTAGGTCCCTAAACTATTTTTTTTCAGAAAAATCAGTTCTTGAATTGTAAAAATCTGCCAATTACATCCCTAATATTAGATTCGAAGCTACTCTATTCAATTTTTTGTCAATTTAAGTCACGTTATTTGCATATGATACACATTGGAGGGTAGATTGATAATTTTACATAGAGAAATAGTATATTGAGTTAACTTTGGAGGGTAAATTATACGTTAGATTGGCAACTTATATGAAATGTTAAGGGCTTATAGACGCAAAAAGGACAGTATTACACTCTAAAATGTGTCAAGAGACTAAAGTTGACAAAAAATTGGATAAAATAGGTTTGAATATAATAATAGGGATGAAATTAACAGCTTTTAATGAATTTAGGGACTTAATATACCCAAAAAATAATTTAGGGACCTAATTTTGTGATAATTCAAGGACTAAATAGGCAGTTCACCCTAGAATTTATGTCAGATTCCCAAGGGGAAACAATAAAAAGGAGGAGAATACCAAACCTTTGCCTTAGCAAGAACCAAAACCAACTCCTCTGGTTTTTCCGTTCGGATGGATTTTTCATCAATGTCTGCAGTCTAAAGTAATAACAAGAGTTTAATTTCAAAAAAATCAGCAGGGTAATTAGTATTTATATATTTCAGAGGAACAATTGGTGGTACCACGACTGTAAATTCATATCCCATTTCAGCCAATATTTTCCGGCGTGCTATCGAAGCCGATCCCAAGATTATCTGCATAATCACACATTAACATTAACATCATCTCCGAGATTAGCATAGCTTCAGTGGAAAAATGAGTACAATTTTCACATTAAACTAAAATTAAAAACAACACAAATACTCTGTTTGGCAGAAGCAGCTGCAACCAAACAGTGCCCTAATATCCAGCACTACAGATCTACAACCACCTCCTAGTGTTGTCCACCATCTAAAAGCTTCAATTTCTACTGCAACTAACCAGAAGGGGAACGACGACGTTTCGTGTTTGAACTCGTCGCAACAGAAACGCGTCGAAACCCTAGCTTTTAGTTCAAAATTTGGAGCTGAGCAACGAGAAAAAGAAACTACTTGAAGACGGAGAGTGAGTCGCGTGCCTTGAAGGAAGACGAATCGGCTTCCATGGCTGAGTCAGCCGGCGAGTCAGTCCGATGCCTTGGAGCTTGGAAGAAGCAGTTGTGCCAGCGTTTGGCTTTTTTCTTCGCGCCGTTTACTTGTTTAGGCGCGTTTTTAATATGCCGTCTTTGCAGAGTACGACGATTCTGTATTGGTCGTTTTTGGCGAGTAGAGTTAACATTTCAGGTCGTTTTATTTAGGGAATAGTAATTGAACCTTTTTGTTTATCTTTTTGGTTTTTATTTTAAGAAAACTAATTAAAAGTTCCAAAAAAAATTTAGTTTTAATAAAAAATGACAAATAAAGATGTATTGAATAGTACCAGAAAAAAATTAAAGTATGATTTTTCGTTAAAAGTGAATAGCACCGGGAGTGTTTCGTTAAAACTCCATTTTATTTTTTTATTTCTTTTAATTTTGTTTAAGAATATTGCACAATTATTCAAACCGTTTATTTTTGTGTTTAGGTTTTAAAGATCATCTCAGTAAAAAGTATAGCCAGTCTTGAGGGTGTGCAAAAGGTGTCACCGCACAAGGCCTCCGATTCAAAAGGGCCTCAAAATTTTCTTTACATGTAAACAGATACATATTAGATAGTTAAATGTGCTAAATAATTACAATTAATGTTCCACCGCTAATGGTGTTGGCTTTCAATCTTCTTATGCATGGGCTAGGTTCGAGTCCTCATGATACTACACAAGGCTCCTAAATTCTCAGGGCCGACCTAGTAAAAAGTATACAAATATTCTTTAAGTTTTTTTTTATTACAATCTTGTTTTAAGTTAAATATTATATTTTTTTATAACGTTAATCGAATGGTTAAAAAATTTCTGATTTGATTAATTTTTGCACAGCTGATGTTCAAATGAAAAATAGATGATTCTAATTATTACGCAAATTGCAAAATTAGTGGAAGAGCCAACGAGGAAGTCAGTAGCACCTCCCAAATTATTAACTTGCAAGAGTTTTTCTTCCACTAAAGCAATAGGTCAGAGTATAAGAATATCTCGGAGAATGATGAAAAATTTGTATTTCCTACTAGTAGGGTGGGTTCGGTTTTTTGCCAAAATCAAAACCGAACCAAAATTTCGGTTCGGTTTCGGTTTTTTTCACATCATGGTTGGGTTTTTAAAAAAAAAAACAAAGTATACACAGGGTTAATCCTTATTTGGTTCTTGAGAAATTGGGTTTAAAAAGTAATGATATTTTAAATTCTCTTTTTCTCAGTATTATTTATTTAATTATTTGTTTTGGATATTTTTTTTTTCACATCAAGCAAACAAACAAAGTATACATAGGGTTAATCCTTGTTTGGTTCCTTCAAAAATATCAAGGAAAGTCTTAAAACTTTTGAGCAAAATGGATCACTCAAACACTACATGATTATTAATAAAGGGCAAACAAAGCAGTAAAACCCAAATCACAAACAACCATTAAATCCAATAGTATGTTTAGTGTTCTAAGAGAATGCAGTGAAAGTTTCAGTCATTTACAAAGTCAAGCAACAAAAAATGAAATTTAAAATGTTTAACTCTCTCTCTCTCTCCCCCTCAATTTTTACCTAGCAGAGAGAGAGAAGTTGTACAAGTAGATTTGATTACCCTGTGATTATTACTCCAAATCACTCATAATTTCAATTCAAACAATAAAAACACAAACAAAGAAGAACATGATTGATCAAGAGACAAATGGAAAGCAACTGGTTTAGTGATGAAACAAACAAACCATAAAAAATTAGAAGTAAAATTGGAGTGTGAGAAAAATGAGAAAAGGGTAGTAAGCTTGGCAACACATTGGGTTTAAAAAATAATACCCAAAACAAATAATTAAACAAATAAAATTGGGTTTAAAACTATTACAAATTGGGTTTAAAAAACAATACCCAAAACAAATAATTAAATAAATAAAATTAAAAAATATTAATTTAATTAATTCGGTTCGGTTTGTAGACCTCTAAAACCGAACCGAACCAAAAGAATTCGGTTCGGTTCGGTTTTTTCAATTCGGTTTGGTTTTTTTGTTCGGTTCGGTTTTTTCGGTTTCGGTTCGGTTTGTTTTTCGGTTTTTTTCGGTTTTCGGTTTTTTGAACCCACCCCTACCTACGAGTGCATGGCACTTAACAATTTGAGAGCACCAGCGTCTTGTTCCGCCAAAGATATCGAGTCAGCGATGAACCCCAGTTTATCCTTACTTTTTATAACACAGTTATCAAATTAGCTAGCTAATCTGAAAACACTGTGATCAAAGTAGATTTTAATCATAAACACAGTGACCAAAAACGTTGTTAGCCGCAGTAGTAATAATAATACAACTATTTTTCCAACAGCATAAACAAATAAGTAACAAATATAAAAGCGAATTGGACTTTTTACGAGTGAAGAACAACTTACATGTTTGCAATAATTAGTAAATTGCATGCCGGAAATTGCAAAAATTAAAACTATATAGACTATTAGAGAACAACTTCACTTGAATTGGGTAATGTTAGAGAGATCAAATTTATAGACAATTTGCAAACTAAATAATGTGTCCCCAATAAGTAATTAACATGTTTATCAACGCTTAAACAATAATCAATCGTCAACTTCCAATCATTTAAGTTACAAAATTTTATGTACAAATTTAAAATCCTTACTATAGAGACCGCGATCATAATTTGGCCTTTTAGTTGGGTCACTCCATGCGAGTTTTATTATTTGGTTAGTAAAATGAAGAAGCTGCCTTGGAGTCCCTCATGAATATGATATATAATTATATTGCCGGGGGAGACGACCAATCGACCAATATTTCAAACTTGAAGATATGATCGTGTCACTTCTTTCCAACATTTGAAGAGTACTGGTTTAATTTGATACTCCCACCTTCGACGGTTCTGATTGAACCTCCTTCACGTAAGATTCTCTCACTTTCAAATCTTCTCTCCTCTCATCCTCTCTCACTGTTCTGTCTTTCTCTCTCTATAAAAAGACAAAAAATATCAACGTGACTTAATCGTGAAAGTTCAAATAGAAAGAGACTGGAGAGAAGAAAAAATCTGGATCCATGAAAAGCAACTATATTCTATATTCATGTCATTAATTGAGTTTCTTTTCCTTTTCTCATCACACTTAAAGGATCTGAAAGGAACATACAATGACTTTTGGAAAATTAAAGGGGAAAATGCAACAAATTAACTAATCACATTTGACTCTTGTTGTCTATATATATATTGTTACTTCGACGGTTCTGCATTTTCTGTTATGTTGAAACTTTAGAATCTGTATTCCCATCTACGAACTGATCTGGGTTGCTTTCCTTCATTGAATTCTTAGAGTCTTCATCCTGCGTGAAAACCATAATTAAGATCATTGGGATCATGTTATTGTTATATCACGTGTTTTATGTGTTAGTATTCTATGTGTTATAACATGTGAATTTGTTACGCCAAGTTGGTGATTCATGCGTATACATTTGCTTGGAAAAAGAAAAAATGAATGTAGATATAGAATGAGTATATTGTTTCATTTCATGATACAACTACGATTTGTAAATAACCAAACTTTAAAGTACGGTTTAATTACAAAGAAAGTTGAAGTTTCAATATAAAATCCATTAGTTAATATAGGGAAGTAGCTCAATTACTTATAAACACAAACAAGATCCCTCATTTCTCCGATGTGTGATTGATACCTTCAACACGCTCCCTCACGTGTGACAAATTTTCAAGCATAGCATAAGGACAATGTAAATCGGGTGGCGTGGAGCACGTGTGGCACACACGGGACAAATATTATTAAAAAAATTGAAGTTCAACCATAAAACAAATTGACAATATAGATAGTAACTCAACTATTTATAAGCACATGCAATGCCACTCATTTTCCGAATGTGAGATTATATGTGCCACATATATATATAACCAAGTTTTTAAAAGTGTAGCATTTTCCTTTGTATAAATGAATGCAGCTCCAGGAATTAAAAGAGATTATAAATTTACCTCTGTTCTTCAATATCCATGGAATACGATTTAGTGTTTCCTCCACCAGATTTTCTGTAATTAGGCAAAGGCACCTCACCAGCCTCAATCTTGTTCACATCTTCTACAAGCATCTGATAGTGCCTCTTCACTTCCTCCACTGATTTCCCACCCACAGCCTTCGCCAGATTATACCACCTCTCCGGCGTGTCCTTGTCGTAAACCGCCAGAGCATTCTCAAACAACTTGTTTTGCCTCGCCGTCCACGATCCCGACGACGCCATTGATCGATGTAAACCGAACTTCGCTAGCTACAGCTGGTAATATGCTTCTTGAGAGCTAGAGGCCTGAAAATGCCAAATGGAAGTAGGGTTTATAATTGTTTGATGAGCAAAGAGAACGGCAGTGTTAGCTCCTTATATACTGGAGGGAGGAGAGAGAGAGAGAGAGAGAGAGAGAGAGAGAGAGAGAGAGAGAGAGAGAGAGAGAGAGAGTCAGAGAGTTGTGAGAAGAGAGAGAAAGAGATAGGTGCGTCAGAGAGTTGTGAGAAGAGAGAGAAAGAGATAGGTGCGGTGGGGTCGGGTCGGGTTTGGTTGCACAGCTGTTTCTTTTACATGCAAAACAATGGGGAAGGATTTCGAACTTCGTAATAACGTACGGGGTTTTTTTTTTACTTTCCAGGTAATATATTTCCTGTGGGTTTGCGGATTAGGGTTTAAACCCCCAAGAAATTAAACAGGTCGACTTTGTTTTACCCAATTGAAAAGTGACATGATCGCCCTCATTCCACTCTCCTTCGTGTTCTTGCATATTTCTTCTAGTAAGCTTCCTATATGCATTGTTCGTTTCTACGTTTCAATTAATTGTATTATAATACTTGTATATCGGATGTGTTTTTTTTGTATATGTTGACGAATGATCTCCTAGCTGTAATGCTTTAAGTGAATGATATTAATTAGGGTTCAGGAAAATAATATTCACTCTCAATTTGTACATTATCATGCATTTCATCCGTGAGGGTTATTTTAAGATAGTAAAATATTAATTTTAGATTAACTGAAAGCATGGATAACCATTGCCTGCTAACTTGTTTAATGTTTGATTAGTGTTATGAAACTTTCACGTCTATCACTAAAGAGATTTTTCGTGCCTCGAAGATATTATATGTGACAATAAGTGAAGCAATTAATATAATTAGTGGGAAACTTGAAATATGAAAAAAATTATAACTAATTGTGTTATAACACTTGATATATCGGTCCAATATGTTTCCAGCCGACACACTCAAAAACTTCTCCTATTAGTGTAACTGACAATAAATTGTGGTTGGAGGGCACCTAATCCCGATGCAAATAGGCATGATTTTCGTGCAAGACGAAACTCCTCTCACCCATTTTTGGGTAAATAATTTCAGCTATTTAGGGATGTGCCTTTTTTTAAGTCAGTTTTCTAATAGGCTAATATAATATTATCAACATTTTAATAGATCTAAATCTCTTGTTAGTTTTTATGATTGGTAGAACTTCTGCATAGATGTTGCTGCAACTAGCAAGAAAAAGAATTTCAACATCTATAGATGACCTAGAATGTGACTTCAAATTTCCATATTTAAAAGTGTGTAATTATTACTTAGTTATAGCTTAAGTTAATTGGAATTGGATCCGCTCCGAACCTTTGTGTCCGAAACCTTCAAATCAAACAATCTGGACCGTTGATTGGTGTGCAAGTCAAATTAGAGTCGTTGATGTGTGTGGTGGGCCATAAAAATAATTTAATAAAGACCGTTAGATTAAATTTGTGCGACTCAGATTGCTTGAATTGGAGGCTCCAGACACTAAGGTCCGGAGCGGATCCAATTCCAAGTTAATTTATCAAGAGTAGTACTTGTGCGGTAGAATAGAAAACACCATGAGGTCCAGATAATCGATCTTATTCACGAAAAGAAAGTTAATGTCGAGTTTTATGAGGTAAAACACAAAAATCACTTTCCACTCTCTATCTTTTTTCAAGCGTTTTATACATGCATTTTGTGGTCAATCTCAAGTCTCAACCCTAAGTGAGAACTCGAGCAAAATATGCTTGCATCATTTATAAGACACTTCTCACAAAAATATAAAACTTATGCGTTTTGTTATCGCCTAATTCTGCCACCCAATAAGACAGTTGATAATTGCTTTTTTTATGAATTGATTTTTGAGAATCTATACCTAATCATAATATATCTGGGCTAGTGGCAACCCAAATAGCCAAGCAGTGCCATGGGGTAAAATAGTTCCAACTTACAAGTCCAGTGCAGAATATATCTTCATATAGCTGTTATAAATATATATATATATATACACACACACGCACACATATATATATATATATATATATATATATATAGCTGTTAGTTAATTATGATTCTATTTCCCAGTTTAGTTAGCACAATTGCATCAAGTACAGTTGCCTAAATTACTATTCATCCAATTTCTTGATAACTAGTTGTTACAGTACTGCAGCTGTATTGAAAGCAAACATTTCTTTCTATCATTTAAGTGCAAGAGATCCCATTCGTATGATAAAACAAATCTGATGGATACTAACAGTCGTATATACATTATCTTTGTTACAAATGAGGGTTTCGAGTCGTGAAAACTCTTTGCAAAGTAAGGGTAAGGGTTCGTATGATAGATGTTTCTCTCCTACCATCGCAAAGTGGAAAGTCTTATTGCCTTGGGGTCACCCTTTTAAATGAGGGTTTGGAACCTTGGATTCTTGGCTTATTATATCACTCTCAATGAAGTCAATAATCTTTCATTTTTGTGGAAAAATAAGTAAATATTATAACCTTTGTAAACTATATACATAAGCCAAAATATCTTATCAAGTAATATAAAAGGTTTGCTTGTATTTTTATCTTCTTTTTGGTGCGATAGCAGCTGTCTCTTACTGCTATAATTTGGGAAAAACACACTGAAAAGGGACTCCTAGTCATTGGCTTTGGATATATCATATAAGCGCACCGAATAAGACTCATGCAACTTTTTTTTGTTCAGCTATATATATTTGAAATTCTGATGTTATATATATACATATATATATATATATATAATAGGAATCCTTATCATAATCCACGTCCGATCGATGAAAGAATGTAATATATCTATCCATGGATGCCTGCTGCCGGCCCTTCCTTCAATTTCAAAAGCTTTGACACTTGACAGTAGTAGTTTTCCTTTTTTCTGGTGGCCCTGAGTTGCAAGTTGGAACCTCATCACCTTTGGCCTCCACATTTCTATGGTCATCATGCGCCGGCGCAGGCAGATGCGTTTCGGTAGATGGATTCTTCGAAGACCAAGGACTGGATACCGAATATATAGGTTGTTTCGATTAGAAATTGCTGAGGGCAATGGGGAACCAACTTCCATCCATTTTTATTTGGGGAGAGAAAGTCTTTGATCTAGACATCTCAACAAGCAAAACCATCTATTAGGGATTAGGGTTTGCACAAATTATGTATACATAACATTGAGAGCGGATCCGTAACACCACTTTTTTACACAAGTTTAAGAGGCCCACTCTATAATGTATTTTAGAAATCCGTATCATGTATCTTTTAAGTCTTTCCTCAAAGATCATGTCTACCAAAAATCACCAAAATTCGAAACTATATGACCGTTGGATTAAGGGTTTAGGAGTTCTTTGTAGAACCGTATTCGTCAATTTTCTTCACTTCAAATGAATATCTTAATGATTTTGGATTTGTAATTTTTTGTCAGGATGATCTATGAATAATGTCCTAAAAGATAAACGATTCGGATTGCTGAAATACATTACTGTGTGGGGCCCGGAAAACTTGTGTAAAAATGGTGGTGCGGATCCGCCCCTATAACATTAATGTACAACATGCATTTCTAATCCAGCAGTTATTATCATTTATACTTATGAGAGAAAAAGTGAACATGTCAGATTCAATGCTTAAAAAATTTAATATATGACATACATTGTTGTATAGTAGAATTTTTTGATACGTAATACCTAGCGCTCGCTTGAGACGAAAAACTACTACTATTTTGGTATATAGAAAGACATAATATACCAAATGTGACCGATGAATGGATATATCTAGACTCCTTATCAATGGTGATGATCATTATTCCACTGTAAAGTTGCCTTTTATATGGTTCTGCATGTCCATCAATGGCTTTTGTATTAGAACACCCTTCTAATTATTCTTTCTGCATATGTATCTGTCCCTCCTCACAAGTTGGAAATTGGCCTAACAGATTCAGCTTTGCATACCAAAAGCTTTTGTGTATTTTTTTATAAAAAGGAGAAGCCCAATTGGTTGATCTAGTTGCTGAAATATTGAGAATATGTAGAAATAAATCATCAGAACCAGGTGATACGATATGCATATCTTGACATATAAGCAGAATGACATATATTCTCCATTTGACTGATTTGATAGAAAGTTAGAAAAACCATGCATACAACTTTATTAAAGATTTTAGCTAAGATACTATAGAAAATAGAATACTTCATGTATTTTAATTGTTAGATCTTAACTTTTATATTTTTAAATAATGATTTAACGGCTAAAACTTCGAAGATCCCATATAACAGAGTACAATAGAAAATCTCTTAAGAAAATATGTGTTCCCAATTCCCCATTGTAGAATTTATTAGCCCCAAAAGAGAATACTGCATATAATTATTGAAAATTAAGATAGTAACAATGGTTTAGAGCATTCGTCCTTGTATTCAAAGTCCTGTGTTCAAATTCTCATTCCTGTAGTTAATATAGACATCTTATCGTTAGTATGGGAAAATGTTTTAATATAGACATCCTATTGTTGGTATAGGAAAATTTTTAAAACTAACAAATCACAATCTAAACTGAATTCTTCTTTCTAATATTATATATATATGAATATATTGTTATTATGAAAGTCATAGACGAAGAATCTCATTCTAAATATTGCCTTGTTCTTCTTTCTAATTGAGTATATATGAATCTGATGTGGTTAGGAAAGTCATAGACAAAGAATCTCATTCTAAATATTGCCTTGTAAAGAATGAGAACAACTTACGTACACATCTGGTTTATACAGATCCCCAATCTTTTCTTGTAGCATTTGTGCAATGTAAACGTGACGAGTGTTAAAACATATAAATATATACATTTTATGTTTTCATAACAAATTAGGCCGAATGAAAATGCCTACTAAAAGCCCACATAAATCATGACTTTTGGGCTGTCTTTTTTTCTTGGTTGGCCCTAAGTGAAAAAATATATATTTGATGTGATTTATTCACGAAGCACACAAACATGTGCTTCTTCTAAAAAATATTTTAAGTAATTTTTTATATTCTATATAAGTATTTTTAATTTTCTTTGTCAAACACTATAAAAACACTTTTAGTTAATTTAGATAAACTTCCAAGTACAACCTAATATCCATGGTGGGAACATTTTCCCTTTTTTTAAATTTTTTTTTTTATGGTTTGTAGTGCCACAATCTAATAGTATCTCTAAAGAAGGTTTCAAGGGACTAGGCAAATGCCTTAGGCAAAAATACCTAAGAAGGTTTCGTGAGGCAAAATAGCCTTGTTGTAGGAGATAAGGCAGTCAATGTCAAATTGAACCAAAAAACCGAAAGAAAAAAAAATTCGAATCAAACTAAACTGAACAATAATTTGGTATGGTTTAAGCAAAAAACAAACTGGTTGAAATCGAGTCTACCCCTTTTGCATGGTGTGCTTGGAGTTTCGACAAGGAAAAAGTGGAGGAGAGAGATAGAGTGGGGCGGTGGTGGGTCAAAGAATAAATTTATAAAAAAAACTTTATTCATGTGTCACACATTGATTTTATTCAAAATTGTTTATACCGATTCATAAAACTTCATTTTTATGATTAAAATCGTTTATATTATAAATCGCTTTATAAACGTCGCATCTTCAAAAAAAAAAATCAATTAAAATTATGGTTATTTAGTCTTCTAAGGGCTCGTTTGTTTGATCTTCTTAACTAGGATTAGACTAGCTAAGACTAATAACCCACGTTCAACATGGCTATGGACTAAGTTAAATGGGACTAGCCCGGACTCACGGGCTATCGGACTCGTTAAGTCGTCCTAATTAGTCTGATCCAAAAGCATGGGATTGCTAAGAACCTCAATACGCTGCTTCCCTCGCCGTCTCCGTCGCGTGAATTGGTGGGAGCGAACCGTTGTTCTTCGTCAAAGCCATTGATCCTCCGGTGAGCTTCCAGAACAAGTCTCTTCTCTCTCTCTCTCTCGGATCGATATGGGAATTGGGGGATGAACTTGACACACCCCGATCCTGAAACCGAGGCGTGCCGGCCGTCACGTGTGAGTGACGTAGCCGAAAACGTCAGCGGAAGCAAATTTGGCATGAAGTGCAGCAGTGAAAGTTAAGTTTATAATATACATATGATACAGAGCCGTTCCTAGGTGCAGTCAAGTTTAAACAAACATTACGACTACGAAAGAAAATCCTACATAAGTGGTGGTCTGTCAGAACTGCCTTGGCACCTCACTAGTGTCCACGGCGTTGCTACCTAGTACCTGGAGGGGCGCAAAACATCAAAGGTGAGTGGGCAAAAACAAAGTTTTTCAAAACCATTTCATAAGTCCATAAATAACCCCTCGCTGTAAATCAGTATAATTTTCCCAGAAAATAATACGTATATAAACTTATATACGAAAACATCGTCTACATATCACATCTCGTTATCAAAACGTAATAATAGGCCATGTCGATATATCAATTCAGAAATCATTATCATCATCAGGTAAGTAATATAAAACTAGGGTGTCCCTAGTGCCCTATCAGCCGGAGTCACTTCTAATGACCTGTACGGCTGAATCTATAGCTGATCAAACATACTCAATCATATCAATCATCATTATCACTATCATCATCCTGCACACGAGTCGGAACCACCTATTGTGGTTTGTACGACAGGCTAGGTGTATCATATTACGCTATGTGCTACGATCACGTGAAGGCTGTGCGACGAATCGCGGGTCACCAACGAGTCGGAACCACCTATTGTGGTCTGTACGACAGGCTAGGCACCTATCTTGGATCCAAGTTGAGCGTACGGTGCGTGAGGTGAACGATCACGTGAAGGCTAGGCCCTACTCTGGCGGAGCACAAACACCCGAGGTGCAGGTGATTAACTAAATCACAATCTATCATTATCTCAAACATTACCACAGTACTTACCTGGCCGTCTTCGGCGTCAGCGCATAACATATGCAATCATAATCGTATTCATATACTATAGTAGACATACGACATGGCAATTCAATTACAAAATCCAATCAATTCGTAAATCAATCCATTCATGTTTCTGGGAAAAACGTCATTTATATATATATATACTGAAAACAAAAGCCCACTCACTGGTATGTCGACGGGTCGTATCCCCCGAGCCTAGAGTGACTGCGCTCGTCCGTTGGATACGTCTCACCTATACGTGAATTAATCGCAAAACCGTCATTAACAGCACATAAACGGACCACGTAAATAATTCTTCATACGAAGGTCAATTTTGGTATTTGAATATACCAACGCGACCTACACGACGTCACGATCGTCGTGATATTTTTAAAATAATTTTTGGACTACTCACGCGCCCCCACGCGCCGGGAATAGCACGGACAGACGCGCCCCCACGCGCTGTCACGTGCTGTGCACGCGCGGTTAACCCTAACAGCGCAGGAATATTCCGTTAACTTCTAACGGATTCCGTTAGAGTTAACTGACGGCGTGAGGAATATTCCGTCAACTTTGACGGAATATTCCGTCACCCCCAACCTCCAGCTCCGGCGACCTTCGCCGGCGCCGGAGCCGGACTGGTTTTTCCGGCGAGTTTTCTGGCGAACTTCAAACCTTCCTATCTCCTTCATTTTTCATCCAAAATTCATGAAATTTATACCAAAATGCTCCAAATTCAATGTAGAACACATTTGTACCTTCAAATCCTTCGAAAAACCACTGGAAATTCCTCGGGGAATTTATCCAAATTCGGCTAAGTCCAGAACTACCTACTCCGACGTCCAAAACGTATGAATGAGGTACTCCGAGTCTCGTGGGAAGATTTTAGGACTTGTGGTGATCTTTGTTTTACCTAAAACGATCCAAAACAAAACTTGATGAACAGTGCTCAAAGTTTAAGTCACGGGTTACCTAGGTTTTCGAAAGTTTCAAAGCTTAAAACGTATAGGTACGAGTTCACCAGAATCCAACGAATTCAAATAAGCTTACCTTGAGGTTGATTGATGTCGAGATCGAGTTGTGTGTGTGTGTTCCGTAGGGAGAAGTCGAGAGTGTTTGAGAGTTTGAGAAATAGAGAGATAAGAAGAAAAAGAAACAGAATTAGGTTTGTGCACGTGTGTGCGTGCATGTATAGGGACAGGTGTCCCAATTTGGGTTTAAGGATTTAGGACACCCCAAAAACCCAATATCGTGTCCAAACGTACCCGTTCGCGTGTAGTCAAGGGCAAAATCGTCATTTTACCTCGAACGTATAAAAATACGGGACGGGATGTCACATAACTTGGTAATTAGAGCTGCTCATGAACTTGGTCAATTTGCCTTAAAAATTGATAATTATTTCTCTTGAATTGAAGAAGAACCATCTGGTTGTCCCTTTTTTCCATGATGATTGTGCCCATTAGATGCAGTCAAGAAATTTCGATAAAAAATTTCAAAGCTCTTGTGGAAGCTCTGCCATAGTAGCTTGACAAATGTGTCCTATTTATGATGGGTGAGTGGGTCGGCGCACGGGAAGGCTAACAAAGCACTGCCCAGTTGAAGATTGAGGACGATGGAACAAATTGTCAAATTTCAGTTTCATCAATTTTGGAGAGAGAGGATAAAACGGTGGTGTTCTACTGGATTTAATCTTTTATTATTTATTTTTTATTAGTTTTTAGTTTTTCTTTTGTTAATCAAGTGTGGATTACAAATGAAAGGAAAAAAAATGATTTGAGTCCTAAAATATTTTAGTCTATAGTTTTGACGCGGAGGCTGTCGGGTCAATGTCGGACTCCGTGGATAAAAATGCCACGTTGGTCACAATTATTTTCCCATAAAGTCGTTGTCTTTTTTCTCTCTTTTGTTTATGGGTGTGGGAGACTTGCTTTGGGCCTTTATGTCACTCCCATGTCCTATCGCTTTTATTATTTGCCCATATCATTTTTTGACTTGACAATTCATAATATTTGCATTTTTGGAGTTAATATTTGACTAAGAAAATAGTTGCTGGCCGCCATCAAACTTTTCTAAATTCCCTTGTGGTCCGAATGAAATTTATAGTTTTCCACTTTGAATTTGATTTTCTTCGCATAGTTACTTAGATAAATTAATTTACACGAAGGGGAGTGCTAAGATTTGAAATGAGAAGAAAGCTCGTCTTTTTTTCTTCTCGCCGGATGAGATGATGATTAGTGGGTCAGTGCGTGCTCTTGACCACAATTATTAAAATAGAGGGAAGGTGTTGGGCTGCTCTTTGAATCAGTCTTGGGCCGCCATATCTATTCGTGTGAGAGTCAGATGTAGAAAAATTAATGTTTGACGTAAGAAATCTCATCTCTCAAGGATTCTTCATTGGCCGTCTATTACCTCACTGTTTAATGTTAATTCTCATGTCAACGTTATAAAACATATTGTAAAAACATGAAGTGACGGAGAGTTTATGAAGAGTCTCACTGTTAACACAAACCCTCCATTAGCATTTTTCTTTACATGAATAATCACCAAAAGCACATAAAAGTCCTTAGAATAATCATTTAACTCTACTTTGGTTCAAGTTGAGGACCAATCAAGAGTTATTCAAAGTGTAGGTGTTAAAAAAGTCTTGGTCTCTAACCAATTAACTAATAATTAGATACTTTTAATAGTAAATTTGGGGATGTGGCTCAGTATTACGGTCTGGTGATATTCCTCTTCACTTCAAAGTAAGAGGTCTTATGTTCGAATCTCATGAATGACGAATTCAATACCAAATTAGGTTGCCCATTATGTAACTTAACCAAACTCTTCATTCCCTTAGTATAAAAATATCGATGTATTCAACAACAACAAAAATAGTAAATTTGGGGTTAATATCTTGATACTTGCCCAAATACTTATCTAATTACATTAGTTAAAAATTAGCAACATATATACTTTTACATAAGTCCACCCGGTCTGAGATTGTGAATATGCGGAGAGAAGCCAATCTCTCCTCAAACTTGTTGTTTCCCAAAAAACATATGTACTTTTATCTGGTTGTTAATTAGATGAACTTACATTTATTTTTATTTTTATTTTTTTGTTTTTGATGAAAAACGTGCACGAGTGACTCAAGAAAAACACAAAGATCATCCTTGAACAAATAAAGATTATAAAAAAATCAAGCTTAACATGGTGTCATATTTTGTTCTTCGGTGAAATTTGTAAGGTACTATATCACACTGGTAATATCGACATTTTATTTACAACATTAAAAGAAGTTTCAAACTTAAATTATTCGTCTAAATTCATAAGAAAACGACATTAATTAAACTTTTCCAAAAGAAAATGACTTATCTGAGCCTATCTTAATTGAATTTGGAACAAAGAAACTAGCCATCACTATCATTCTGGCCAAATATTTTGTGGAACTATGTGACACGAGGCTAAAGGTGCCAATAAATCCATTTGGAAAATGAGAGAAGAAAAATCAATGGCAAAGACGTGCTAAAAAGAAAAAGACGATGATCTGTTTAATAAAAATGTGATGTGATCCTCTCTAATCCAAACACAATCCCAAAGTACAAAGACCAAAATAGTAATTAGAGAAAGAGAAATGCTCAAATAGTCTACGATTTTTTTATGAATTTTCTATCTACTCATAATTT
This sequence comes from Crataegus laevigata, assembly GCA_963580275.1. Taxonomy (NCBI): domain Eukaryota; kingdom Viridiplantae; phylum Streptophyta; class Magnoliopsida; order Rosales; family Rosaceae; genus Crataegus; species Crataegus laevigata. Next base: position 2,199,267 of record OY756949.1, read on the forward strand.
AAGGTTAATTTTTGTGCACAATATTATAAAATATTATGTTAAAAATATGAGATAGAGTCTTCTTAGCATTTCTCAATATAAGCTATCAGTCACCTCATCTCTTTTCATAATATTACGTAATGTTAACATCAAAATTAGCGTTGCACTGTGAGGTAACAAAGAGTAGTACTACTTTTAAGAGAATTTCTTGACATTTTTTTCATGTCAATCTCAATAATCTCATAGCATCAATTATCGTGTCAGTATTATAAAGTATCGGGTGAAAATATGAGATGACATAGAGTATCTGAGAGAGTCTCTTGGCATTTTTCTTTCTAAAAACCAAATATCAAAATTTCAATATATTCAACCACACCACCAAAAGCCGTTACTGAAACTGAACATGGCTTCATTAATTGCTTCCGGTGGCTCTGAAAGGGACCATATACACAGACAGAGACACAGCCTTGGCGGTTGGTTGAGCGCGCACACTCCTCACTGCTTGTCTCTCTAGACTCTCTCTCTCATTAAATGTTCTACCTCCTCCTCCTCCTCCAAATTTTCAAACCCACTCTCTTTTCGCAGACTACTTTTAATTTTCAGTTTTGTTTGTTGGGTCTTTGAAGTTCGCAATTTTGGTTGGTGGGTTGTTCTTGAGTTGCTGAAATTTTCAATCTTGGTGGAGAAAAGAATAATTTTCAGAGAAATGGCGGAGACCATGACGGAGAAGAATTTCCATTGACGACCATGAAGTTGTATTCTGTAACTAAAACGGCAATGGGGGCGAGAGCCCAAGTCGGCGCCTTTGCCATTGCGTTAATCTTGTTCGTGATTCAGAGTGGTTTTGCGCAGCAGGGTTCTTTGAGCTCCGGCGTGGAGCGGTCGGCGTTACTGGAGCTCCGGTCTTCGTTGGGTCTCAGAAGCAAAAACTGGCCCGTAAAGGCCGACCCATGTTCGTCCTGGACCGGAGTCACATGCAGCAAGAACGGCCGAGTCACTGGAATTACCGTGTCCGGTTTGAGGCGAACCCGAGTGGGCCGGAAAAACCCCCGGTTCTCCGTCGATTCACTGGCTAATTTCACCCTCTTGGCTTCTTTCAACGCCTCCGGGTTCGCGCTTCCTGGGTACATACCCGACTGGTTTGGCCCCAGACTTGGTGCACTCCAGGTGCTCGACCTTAGGTCTGCGTCAGTCATTGGTTCTATTCCCCAGTCGCTTGGTAATTTGAAAAATCTTACTTCTTTGTATTTATCTGACAATGATATTACTGGGATTTTACCTTCTGCGTTGATAAACATAACAGAGTTGGAAATTCTTGATCTTTCGAGGAATGCGATTACTGGGTCCATACCTTCTGGCTTTGCCAATCTTGGAAAGCTTGAAAGTCTTGACCTTTCTTCAAATTTCTTATCTGGGTCGGTTCCACCAGGTTTGGGAACCCTTTCAAGGCTCAAGTTCTTGGACTTGTCTGATAATATTCTCACCGATTCGATTCCGGTTCAGTTTAGTAACCTTTCCCGGTTGGTTGAGCTTGATCTTAGCAATAACACTTTGTCTGGGTCATTGCCTGTGGAACTGAGAGGGTTGAGGAGTTTGAGGAGGATGGGGATTGGAGATAATGCCCTCGAAGGTCCATTGCCGGAGGGTTTGTTTTCGAGTCTTGTTCAGCTGGAAGTTCTGGTTCTGAGTCAGAATAAATTTGATGGTGCTCTTCCTGGTGCCTTGTGGTCACTTCCCAGTTTGCGATTTCTGGATGTATCCCTCAACAATTTTACAGGAACTCTACCGAGCCTGGGTTCAAATGCTAGTATTAGTGGTGCTGTGTTCAACCTTTCTCATAATCTGTTATATGGAAATCTTACTTTTCCTGTTGGGAAATTTGTCTCAATCGATTTGTCTAATAATTTTTTCCAAGGCAAGGTATTGGAAGATAGTCAAATCAATGATACTCTTACTGGAAATTGCCTACAGATTGTACCAAATCAAAGGAGTTTGCAGGATTGTAGGCAGTTTTATGAAGAGAGGAGTTTAAGTTTCGATGATTTTGGGGTCCTAGAACCAGCCCAGCCACCTTTCCTAGAACCTGAATCAAAGAGCAAGAACCGATTAACATTTATATTGGTTGGGATATTTGGTGGACTCGGCTTCATTGTGATTTTGGTACTGGTTCTGGTGGTGCTCCTGAAAATGTGCAATAAAGGCACAAATCAACGTGGAAGTGCAAATGTTGGGCCTGTTCCAGAAGGAGATGACCCTTCACTCCCCAAAGATCTCATCGATGCATCAGGTCGAGGAGATTCATTTACGTATGAGCAGATTCTCCAGTCCACTTCTGCTTTCAGTGAAGCAAATCTTATAAAACATGGACACTCTGGAGACATATACCGAGGATCCTTGGCGAGTGGAACCCCTGTAGTTATCAAAAGGGTGAATTTGCATTCCGTAAAGAAAGAATCGTACATGATAGAAATGGATTTATTCAGCAAGGTTTCACATACGAGATTGGTGCCACTTTTGGGTCACTGCTTGGAGCATGAGAGCGAGAAGCTTCTGGTTTACAAATACATGCCAAATGGAGACTTGGCTAGTTCCTTGCACAGGGTTACCAACTTAGGAGATGGCAATTTACAGTCCCTGGATTGGATTACAAGATTAAAAATTGCAATTGAAGCTGCTGAAATCCTAGCTTACCTGCATCATGAATGCAGCCCACCGCTCGTTCACAGGTATTCCTGATCTTGCTTTCAGCTATTGTCACATCTTATTGCCATTGTTCATGAAGTATAGTGATTTTGAGTCCTCGTTCTAATAAAATGTAGTATTTTTTTGCTCCAGTCATTTATGTCTAATAAACCTGCTTGGTCTATCAAAATAAAGATTTCGTAATGATAGTGAATGGTTACAAATACAACTACTGAAAGCAAAGTATGCCTTGCGGTTGATAGTTTATGGTTACACCACTTGGCACCTTTCGTTTGAGACTGTAGTTCCCAGACTGACTATAGATTTTTACTTCATGCTTAATTGTTCTGTATCTTGCTAATTTTAGTTAGTTGACAAGCGATTGAAAGTTTGTTTTTGGTTGTTGAAGAGATGTTCAAGCAAGCAGTATACTTCTCGATGATAAATTTGAGGTCCGGCTTGGAAGCTGGAGTGAGTTCCGTGTGCAAGAAGGGGATGGTAACCCAAATGTGATTGCAAGATTGTTGCGGAAACAACAGTAAGTGCTCCTTACGAGTAGCCCGGCATGCATAACATATGTGATCTTTAGCATTTTTCATCAAATTATACTTCAGTCGTGGATAATATATGAGAAACATAATCACAGTTTCCGTTCTGTCTTATGCAGAACCTCGGAACAAAACCCTTATGGTACGTAAATCTACTTGAAACTTTTTTTCTGAAAATTTCGTTCCTCGTATCTCCCTTCCCAGTTAAACCTCCCAAGTCTTGGGTCCTTATATTTCTCGTTCAATAGATTAATTAGTTTTCGTTTCTTTCTGCGTGGACAGCCTCGGCATCAGCTGCTTGCTCATATGATGTATACTGTTTTGGGAAGGTTTTGCTTGAGCTTGTAACGGGTAAGCTTGGCATCAGCAAATCTGATGATTCGTCTACAAGGGAGTTGTTGGATCACACGGTGCGCTACATCAGCATATATGACAAGGAACTGTTGAACAAGATTGTTGACCCATCTCTGATAGTAGATGAAGATCTATTGGAAGAAGTTTGGGCCATGGCAGTCGTGGCCAGGTCCTGCCTCAACCCCAAGCCGTCTAAGCGTCCCCCGATGAAATACATCCTTAAAGCATTGGAAAACCCTCTAAAGGTGGTGAGGGAAGAGAGTTCCAGCTCTGGAAGACTGCGAACAGCTTCATCGAGAAGATCCTGGAGCACTGCTTTCTTTGGTAGCTGGCGGCAGAGCTCATCAGAGAGCGCCACCGCTCTTGGCCACACGAGCAGAGAGAGTATCAGTGGCTTAAAACAGTCAGGGGTAGTAGGCGGATGGGAATCCTCCGCATCACACAAAAGGTTGTCAAATGAAATATTCCCGGAGCCAATTGAAATACAAGATCTCGAGCGACAAGACGAACATTAGACATGAAGAACAACGTCGTAGTCTTCGCACTGACCACCCTGCGTTAAGCTCTGCATCTGCGATTCTGCGTGAAGCTCGACGACGATGCCCGGATAAAGATTACGAGCTATCTGGTGGATTGGAAATGCCTAGTGAAGTTGGTCTAAAATTTGAGCCAGATTGTTACTGGTATGATATGCTTGTTAAATTGAAGAAAACAAGCTGCAAAGCTCAGTGACAGATGCTTTATCAAAGATCCCACGAGTGGAGTATGAATTCGTTACAGATTGGAAATTGGTGATAAATCTTTACAAGAGTTTTCGTGGTTGTCAAAATTCAAACTTCATCAGATACAAAAGCATTTGCACTGTTTCTGGAAGCACTTTTTTTGCCAAACAAAAGCACTTAAAAATATTCTGGCATAACTCCTCACTTTAGTCCTTAACAATGAAATCGATAAAAGTCCCTGAGTTTGTCTCCTGCACATCATTTTAACTTTTCTGTAAAAAATCCATCAATATCAAAAATACCCTTAAAAGGGTGATCACATAATCGTTCACGTGACCAAAATGATTCATGGTCAACATGGACCACTTCTATCCATTTTTGTTGTCAGTGACCAAATTGAAGAGTTGTGCCAATTTCAAGACTATTTTAGCTAAAAAGCCAAACTTAAAAGTGGATCTAGGTCAGAGAACCACCTTCTAGAAAAGCACTTCCAAATGCTCTTGCATAATACACTTACAAACAAGCCCTTGACAATCTATATCATCTGGAGAGTAACAAATCGAAGTGAATCGGAGGATAGTCATAATATGAAAGAAACATTTCATTCAGAATGCAGAAAAGTTGGTACCACATATGGGGCAAAGAAAAGTAAAGGGCTTTTAAGCACTTACTTTACAATTCTCTATTGGAGCAAATCATTTACAGTTCACCTAGATCATCCATAAATGGTCGCGTCTTCTTATCACGAAGCAAAAATGCTTCACAGGGGAAGAATATCGAATTCATGGGGCATGTAGTCTTCGCTCGGCCTGTAGTATTTGTCGGGCGAGTAGAGACTCAAGTTGGAAACTTGGCTAGTATAAAGGCAGGCAAATCTCTCGACCTGCATCATGAAAACACAGTTCCAATTGATGCCATCTTAGAGAAAAAGGCTTAAGAAAGAATGTATGTTTTTTTTAAAGGTCGACGCCATTTTACACCGCACCTGATGGGCAAAGCGGGAGTTCTGATAGCCAGTCTTCATGAGTTGCCCCCAAATCTTATGAAACTGCAATTGTAATCAAACCACAAGTCAACATTCTTGAAACCGAACTCATATACCACTGGACTAAAGCCTCAGAACAAGGGAGCACGTTTCATGTTGTACAAGAGAATCACTACCATTTGGTGACATTCACGTTGAGCCTGTTGATGGGCGAACCGCACTTGATCTCTTTGAAACTATAAAATCAAGCCATTAAGAAGTATAAATACGAATTTCACAACTGTTGAGCAACATATTTAAGCAGCTGAAATAAACATTACTTGGCATGTTTAACAGGCTTACCTCCAAAGCATTGCATTCAGAAGATAATTTTTGCTTCTCCACAGTACTGAAATCGTCATATCTGACAAGGGCAATAGCATTTCTGTGTAAATTTTCGCTCACAATTAAAAATTTAATAAATAAAAGCACTATAGAATTCTAGATGAACACTGACTTGAGAGACCACTTGAGATGATGTATTTTGTCTTCAATCAGATCGCGTTCATTCCTCAACAATCGAAGTTGCTGTATGAAACCAGAATACACGTTAGCTTGTTGATCATGGATTCATGATACTACATTACAGCAATTTCGCAAGAAGTTTTAGAAAGACCTTGCGGGTATCTCTCAATTCCCATAGGAGTTCAACCTCCCTCTCTAGCTCTGGAACGACAAGCATTGTTCTCCACCCTATCCATAAAGACAAGAAATTAGGGAAATTATGATCACATTTGGGGAAGCAACTAGAAGAAAGAAAATACGCACATTGTTTAAAGAAGTGACACAGATTACTGAAAATCGAAAAGACAAAAAAGGAAATTAGAAGATTCAGTACCAAGAACCTTTTTGCTGCGCAAAATATCTCCATATATATGGTCACCAACATAAAGAACCTATGAAAAATGTGTAAAATATTAGACCCAAGTTTGTTGGTAAAATCGGTTTTTCTTGCAACTGACGTACTTCCAGGAAAGAATAGTTCACCTGTGAACTTGACTCAATTGAAAGCAGTTTATGAAGATGGCCAACGCTGCCTCCCTGAAACAATCTCAAAGGCACTATTACTCAAGTTGAAATAATTAACACAATAATCAGAAAAAACGGAATGTTTTGTAATAGAAAATAAACTATTCAGATAAAGCTATTAATATGATCCTATAATGTACTAAATATTTAAAAGAGTACCTGGAAAACTCTGCAAGCCTTCTTCTGTCCCTTCAACGATAACGTAGGTGCAGGTGAAGAACTTCCAACCTATTGGAATATGAAATAATTAATAAAACTAGATAAAATACGAGGATACGAGTGTATAATGTGAGTTACAATGAATTATCAACATTAGCATACCAACCTGAGCCATAGGAGAACCATTATCAGTATTGATTAGCATCCCCGACTCGAGTTCTACCTCAAACAGATTAGCACGGTTACCATCATGAAAGAAGCTTGGCTTTGCACTGCATAGGTAACCACTTCAATTGGTTAGTAAAATGACAGTAACTATGACATAGGCAGTAGATGGCAAATGCTTAGCAAATTCAGAGATGGTGAACATAAGGATAAACAGCGTAACTCATAAAAACCTACACCATGTCAAAGGCTAGGGCAATTGAAATCCAGATTAGCATTCTCCAATTAAGGAATTAATAAAGTAGTGATATATGGTAAAGAATAACAACAAAGAACGCTTAGAGGAAAGGAAAATTCATGACCTGCCAGTGATGACAACATCAAAGTATTTAAGCCAGTCAAAATTGCATTTTCTACTTCCATCCACTGTACGCGCCTCGCATAGGAAATTCATCACAATGTTTGTGTAGTCCCATAAACTGTAAGACATTAAAAAATTTATAAGAAAAATGCGTGTAATAGATTACAAGCAAAAACATTTATAAATTTTCAAATTTAATTAAACAGAAATAAAAGAAGCACAAATACCTGTTTGTCACCAGGAATGTAGCACGGCCAGAATCTCTCAGCATCTTGAGCATAGGAACTATGGAGGTATCATCATTAATATACCTTGTAGCATTAATCATGAAGACTAAGTAAGATTGTTTTACCATTCAATTATTGATTAATCTGCATTATGTGAAACTAATACACAATGTTTATCCTTACCGCTGAGGGTCTTTTGCCACCATTTGCTTTAAAGTTCCATCACGGTGGCACAAATCAACAGCAGCTCGAACATCCTTGTACATAACAGCGTAACTGAAAAGAAAAAATAAAATAAATATTGATATAAAAGAATTTTACCATCCATGGACCACAGAGCAAGTCGTATTCTTACTCGACACCCTCTGGAATTTTTCCTGGATTTTTGTCTTTGAAGTCAACCAGTTGGGCAAACATGTAAGCTTCAGCTAGAGCAAAGAGGGTATCAATGATAATATAATCTGGCTCGTCAAAGGAATCCCGTATTAATGTATTTCCATAGGTGTTAACTTTATCTTCCTTAGATAACTCTTTGAATCCATGGTAAGCAACTTTCACATACTTATGTCGATCCATCTGCACAACCATGTAATACAAGTATTTCACACAGATTCGCAATGCAATAAAGAACAGAAATCCAACTTGGAATGACCACATAAAACATCAAAAAACCATAATCAACGGGATCACCTTCAAGATATTGCCTCTCTTCTTATCCAGAACCAACCCTCTGACCATATATGTCCAATCAAAGGACCAATTCAGCAACTGCACCAGGTAATTATTGTTAATCAACATACTATGAATCGCCCGTATTTTAAAATGGTAGCAATGACGTTTGCTAAGTGTTGAAATTATAATGCACTAAAGAAAGAAAACACTACTGGGTTAATTGCAACATGAAACCAAAATAAGATATGACATGTTCGCAACATAATGTCTTCCTGAAATGGAAAGAACAAAGGGTAGAACAGACGAACCTCACGAGGGTATCCTAGATCATACACCAACTTCCGGATAGTTCCATCGTATGCAAGAGACTCAAAGGTTTCTGGCTTGTACTGTGCCAATGTGTAATCCATATCAAATCCTACCGCAACAATATTCTTCATATTCAACGATCTGTTGCAGAAGATCTGCTTTCTCAAGTCTATTTTACATCCTCCTTGGGGAGATGACCATACACATGGTTTTTGACCACCAACCGTCGAGCCCATATTTGCGAAATGTGATGGCTTGTCACCTCCTACAACAGTCTCGTGGCCCTTTTCCATCGAATGGCTGGCATGCAATTGATAACCTCCTGTTAGATTACAGCAGCGGAGCAAAAATTAGAGCTTCTAATGGTGAATGAAAACGATGATATTTTCATTCAACTAAAAGCAGGATGCACTATATACATTTACAGGTTCAGATTATGAACGTATACAGTACTTTTCAATAAAACATCTCGAAAGTCCTCATTCTTTCATCGTTCTTGGCCTGACCCTTTTCGGAAAACTTCCCAAACGACAAGTCTACAAATCATTTTCTTACAGAAACCCCATTTTCTGTAGGAAAATGAAAACGAAGAAGGAACAAACAAGAAGAATGAAAACCCCATTTCTACAAACAGAGAACCCGGGATTCGGGAAACTTACCCGAAGTGCCAGACAAATGTGAGCGCACAAGTTCCGACTCTACGAATCCTCCAAGCTACGCTCCAAGAGAGACTAAAATTTCCAGTTTTCTCGAAATTAAAAGAAAAGAAAAGGTCTGCTTTTTGCTCTCTCTTTTCTCGCTGTTCAATCCCCCCCAATACTTATGGCCCTCTCCTCCTACGAACTTCTAAAAAGCTTCACGCCAGATAACAAGGTCAAACCCCAAACCAACAAAAACCCACCAGCGAAACGTAAATGCAGACACAGCCCTCGCGAAACTCACGCTTCAAAAGCTCAAAAAATGGCTAAAAATTTGAAATTTTTGAAAGAAAACAACGAGGACGAAAACAAGAACGGACCTATCGTGTGAATGCCTTTTCGTCTACCGGGAGAGCGAGAGCGGAAGCGGGGAGAGAGGGAGGAAGGGGAGGCAGCGGAAGCGTCGGGAGAAAACAGAGAGAGGCAGAAGGAAACGGGTTTCTTGGGAATACGCATGGTGTTAAATAGACATTTGGAGAGAGGAGGAGGAGGAGGGAATGGGATGGGTGATAAGAGGGAATCGGATTCGGGGGGAATAATCTGGGGGATTCCGATGCCAATGGGATTAAGAAAAGGAATCGGAGCAAGTAACATCTAATTTGGGTGGCTGTTGGGTGTGTTATTCGTCCGCATTGGGAAAGGGAGAGGGAATTAAATTCCTTGGTGGGGACGGAGGTGGTGAGAGGATGAGGGAGGGTGGGTTGTTGTTTCCGTTTCCGGAAACGGGAAACTTTGGTGGTGGAGGTGGAGGTGGTGGTGGTGGGAGAGTGGTGGGAAATTGTTCATGGGAGATTGAGATACGGTGCCACGTAGAGTGGGTAGAGGCTGAGATAATATTAACTTTTCCACTTTTAACTTTAATTGGGTTTTTAGTCTTTCTCATTTCTGTTAAAATACGGCATAGCCGCACATGTTACTTCATGGTGAAAGATTTTTGTTTTACTTTTTGCTAAAAAAATTCTGATGACGATGATGATGACGACGATGATGACGATGATTATAAGAGTTCTTTACCTAAAAATTTATTATTATTGGTCACTTAACTTATCAAAATGTGCAGCTATGGTCATTTTCGTTAACTCTATTAGAACTTCTGTCAAAATGAGTCACGTGTCATGCACGTGAGACTGAATCAAGAGACAAATATGAAAAATCAAATAAGATGTATAAATGGTCCCTCAACTTTAATTCAATTGGAGCAATGGTCCCTAAACTCTAATTGTAGCAATGGTCATAGTTACATGTTTTGATGAGTTGGGAGACTAATGGTAATGAATTTTTAGTTGAGAGACCATTGCTTCAATTTGATTAAAAATGAGAGACCATTACTGCAATTTATTCCGATTATAAAACTAAACTAATAACAACATTTTTTTTTCTCCTCAAAATAATAAGATAGAATATTCTAACTTAAAAATATATTTTAAAGTGTGAAGAATATTCTAACTTAAAAATATATTTTAAAGTGTGAAATTGAGCAATTATTTTGAGGTATACCTTAGTGTAGTAGTGTAAAAAGATTAGGGTCTGTTAGAGAATTCTTACGTGAGAAGTATTTTTTTGTTCATAATTGGTTATAAGTGATTTTAAAATGATTGAAAGCATTTTAGAAATGATATTTTTGAGTCTCAATGTACTCGAAGTGCTTATTCGAATAAGCACATAAGTGATACTTCGTGCATTAAGCACTTTAAGTGCTTTGGAAATCCAAAAATATTTTTTCAAAATAACTTATGCTTCTAGTAGAAAATACTTCTAATACTTTTCCAGAATTCACTTGCGTTTTTACAAAAAATTGGTTTTAAAAATATTTTCACGAAAAACAGGTTCAGTCATTTAAAAAACACTTTCTGAACAAGCCTTATAAACACTATTAAGCTTTTATGTTAAATGTTGTCAAAATCGCTTTTTAAATATGAATGTGTTTTTAATTATTCTTATACCACGTCCAATCGAGCCTTTTGGTGAGGAACTTTCAAGTCTCATGGGATGGGATTGATGCTAGAATAGTAAGGAATGAATCACATTATACTAAATAAAAGAGCTTAGATAAGAGGGATTTGATTTGCAAATGACTCCTTACAAGCAAGGTATTAAATATCGATGATATCGGAAATATCAGTAGTCTAAAAACACAAAAATTTCGATGGAAATATAGAGATATTATCGATATCGATAAAAATTGAATAAAAACTACGGAAATTGTAAGAAAAACTTGAAAATTTTTATTGAAACTTTGCAGGATATTTGTTTAGTCAATTATCTATTAGTTTATCATAAAAAAATTGGAAGGAAATGCATTGCATGATGGATTTAACTGATTTAAGTTGATTATATAGTGAGCTAGCAAACATTGTGAGTGTAGAAAATATGTAAATATTTTAGCATATTTTCACAAAAACATAAGTGTCAAGGTGTTGAAGGAGTAAAATGGGAGGGGTTTGAATCCCCTTGGTGTTTTTTTAAATATAGAAATTTAAAAAACACGGAAATTTCGATGACATCAGAAATATCAGTAGTCCAAAAACACAAAAATTTCGATGAAAATATCATAATATTATGGATATTTTATACCTTACTTACAAGTAGTGTTCTAAAAAAATTGTATAGGCGGCCACTTAGGTCTAGGCGATGGTCACCCGCTGCAATTAAGCTAGAGTTGAGAGAAAAATCGACAAATGGTAATTAGGTTTTTGGGCAAAGCTAAAATAGATAAAGGGCTGAAATTTTAATTTTTAGGTTTTTGGGAAAAGCTAGAATGGCACAAACCAAATGATTCCCATTCAAATATTTGTAAATTGTAACCAAATGTTCAACATTCCAAAACATAAATTACACATTACCTTTTTTTTTGCCAAATATGACATATTTGTTTCCCATAATCTTTTTGTTGCCAAAGATGACACAGATTACATAGGTCTGAGGACTGAAGGTCGGAAAAAATAATTGTATGATAAATGTTTATAAAATAAAATGAGTTTATAAAACAACTGTCAAGTTCAGAAATAATAATTGTGTCACATTCCGGCCCGGGCGCAGCCACCTCCCGGGCCCGCTTCACCACCGTAGCACAATATTGTCCTCTTTGGGCCCCGACCACGCCCTCACGGTTTTGTTTTTGGGAACTCACGAGCAACTTCCCAAGAGGTCACCCATCTTGGGATTGCTCTAGCCCCCTTCTCGCTTAACTTCGGAGTTCCTAAGGAACCTGAAGCCAGTGAGCTCCCAAAAGGCCTCGTGCTAGGTAGGGATGGGAATATACATTTAAGGATCACTCTCCTGGGCGATGTGGGATGTCACAAATTGTATCATATATGTTTATAAAATAAATGTTATAATGTATGGAATAATATTTGCATTCTTCTTTGGGGGATAATCGAAACTGTATCTTTACTTTTGAAATTTCATAATCGAAACTATTCAATATTTTGAAAACCATCATCACAAAAATCATTTAAATCAGATATCGTTTAGTTATCCAAAAGTATTATATAAATCAACTATTTAACATGAATATGTTATTTGATACATACACTGTTGATAAATGTTATATAACACGAGATGTTATTTACATTTCAAAGTCATTATGCATTCCTCAAAGTGTTATTTTCATTTAGCGGTTGATGTTTAAATTATTTCTTTACATCATTAAAAATGAAATTCAACCATCAACAACTTATTTAATTTAATATGATCTAAAAGATAATCTACCTATCATTTCTCTTAAACTAATAAAACATAATCTTCAAATCATTAAGTTTTAAATTTAAATATAACGACCAATAATTGTTGAATTAAGTAAAGAATTATTACTATTTTTTATCACCTGAAAAGAAAAATATACTTAGATGAGAAATCACTTACAAAAAGAAAGTTACTCGACGGTAAAAAGAAGTCCGATGTCAATACGCTACGACAAAATGCTATTGCCACCGGGGGAGGCGTTGCCAGAAATTTTGGCACGAAGGCTGCGTGGCTTCTAGAGAGAGATCTCGGCATGAGTTCCGGGTGAGTGGCTGGCTAGTCCGATGACATTAGAAACGCACTCTGAAAGGGAGGACGATTATTTTCCCTCTTAATCTTTCTCTCATTCCCTCTCTTTCTATTTAAACACGGTAACGATTTAACAACGTCAATATCTTATATTAATTTTTTTATAGAGACAATAGGACAAAAAAAATAATATGTGAGATGAGGGGAAGGAAGGGGATGCGAATAGAATGAGAGAGAATCCTACACCCTCCGAAAGCATCCTAGAAAACTGAAAGTGTCAACATGTCAGGCGGCTGATTGACGAGAGATTTTTCAGTGTGATCCACACACGGATTGATACACTATTTATCACTATACAAATAGTATGATATATGTGTTAAAAAATTAATAACTTACAAAATAAAAAATTTCACTACTTACATAAAAATACGTAATATACTACTCATATTTCTATCACAATATAAAATTTATCCGGTCGCACGGGACAAGTAGTAAATATGCAAAGGGGAGTCACCATCCGCTAATAACGACGAAAACCATTTAACGAGAGAAACGTGCACTCCAAAAACAAACAAAATATTCAGCGCCCCCTCCCCCCTGTACCAAAAACTGCGCCAAGGACGTTTCACGTTTGTTTATAAATTAAATTAATGTCTTTGTAATTTGACTATTTTGGTTTATTAATTATGGGCATGTGGCAGCAGCACCTTTTTAATTCTAACGTGTTTCTATGACCAATTAATGTATTATTTTGATTTATTAATTATGGGCATGTGGCAGCAGCACATTTTTAATTCTAACGTGTTTATATGACCAATTAATTTAATTACTGAATAGCGGCTCTTTTAAGGTTTTCATTTTAACGACTTACGAGAATTTCTTTTTATATGAGTTTTCAAATTAATCTTACGATAGATGAAACTATCAATTTTGATAATTCATGTTACAAAAAAAAATGTGATAAGAAGATTTTATGTTACATCGAACCTTTTTATCTGCAAAACCTAGTCTCGTCATCGAATATCTAAATCTAGTAAATTCAATTGCATTAAACCCTAGTAACTTTACACATCTAATTTTATACAATCTTTTATCTATAATATTCAAACTTAGTTACAAAGCATAAAAAATAGTTGAGATTGTGTTTCGAAAATTGGGATCCTCTTCTCCTTGAATGCATAAACCCTTTTTCTTATGAAATTTTCCAACGGTGAAATTTTGAAACGGGTTCTTCTCCCTTTTTCATATGCGAAAAGGAAAAAACAAAAAACTCATGAGGAGAGAAGGGGCGTGAACGATCGAAAGAGAGATGGAGAGAGAGAGAGAGAGGGAATGTGGAGGAGAGAGACAATAGAGGAAGAAGACGGAATGTTTCACACGATAATTTTTTTTTACTTGAATCACTGCCCAAAATTATTATGTTTCGGGTATAATAGAGATTATTTAAATTGATAGATTAATTTACCATAAGATTAATATGAGAGCTCATGTAAAAAAGAACCACATGTGAGTAGTTCTAGTATTTACTATATCTTCTTGGGTGAATTGCTAATGTAGTTACTGAATTATCATCTGAGTGAAAATTAGGTTCCTAAATTATTATTTTTTTCAGAAAAATAAGTCATTAAATTATAAAAATCTGGCAATTACATCCCTAATATTAGATTCAAAGCTATTATGTTCAATTTTTCGTCAATTTAAGTCACGTTACTTGCATGTGATACACATAGGAAGATAGAAGTAATTTTTCATAAATAAATAGTTTATGGAGTTCCTTTGGAGGGTAAATTAGATGTTAAATTCGTAATCTATATGAAATGTTAAGGGCTTATAAGCAAGAAAATAACGGTATTACCTTCTAAAGTGTGTCAAGTGACTTAAGTTGATGAAAAATTGGTTAAAATAGCTTTGAATATAATAGTAGGGATGAAATTAGTAATTTTAACGAATTTAGAGACTTATTTTACTGAAAAAAAAATAATTCATAGACTTAGAGATTTTTTTGTGAGATGATAATTCAATAACTAAATCGGCACTTTACTCTATCTTTTTTGAGTTGAGACACTGATCGACTACTCCTTCTAATCACAAAATTTGGTGGTTTCAAGTACTAGATTATGAATTGTAAAATGAGATATGTAATTTTGTATCTATCAGTAAATGACACGCTAAGGTAATGAATCAACGTATTTATACTCTTGGTAAAAATAAAAATAAATTTAATATGTATTGGATTTCTTATATCGCTTGTATGAATAAAATACACAAACGTTAATAAAATACAATGCAAGTCAACAATTAGAATTATTTTAATACATTTTTTTTCCTATTACTACTATAAGCTACACTAATTAGATGAGTGAAAGTTGAACCCGAGACGCTTGAGATTGTAGTAAAATCCGTATTCAACAAGGCAATCTACCGATCACAAATAAATTAAGGTAAATAATGACTATTTTTTAGGATAACGATATATATTTTTTAATATGTCAGAAACACAGTTAGTGCACCAAGCATAATAATACAAGTTATTAGATATTTAAAAATAAAAAATTTAACCATTTATATTATAACACTTGAACTATCGAATCATATTTCGAATACACTGAAAAATTTCTTATGGACAACAGTCCGAGCACAATAAAACCCAAATGCTCATTGCCAACGCCCATTAAACTCATAGGACTTGGATTGTCTGCTCTCCCACTTTTCATTCTTTTCTATTTGAGCGGTCACGATTAAGTCACGTTAACATTTTATATTAATTTTTTTTATAAAAATAATAAAATAAAAAATGTTAACGTGATTTAACCGTAACCGCTCAAATAGAAAATAATAAAAAGAAATAGAAAGTGAGAGGGCTGACAATCCAAGTTCAAACTCATAAACTCCTCTTGAAGCCCATTAACAACACAAATAAAATTCAACCAATAGTACACGGGCACGTGGGAAAGCAAAATCGCGTTCCACGTGACGAGGAACGCAAAACGTCAAGTCGTATATCGATGACTCACCCACACAGCCACAACACGTCGTCGCAAAAGGAAAGCAGAAACGCAACGACTATGGCAGTCGCTTCGCGCCGCCTTATCTCCAGCTCATCCTCATCCACTGTAACCGCCATTTCATCCTTCCCTCCAAAATTAAAAACCCTAATTTCAAATCCGCACGCTTCCCCCAATCTTCAGCTCCCAAAACGCAGTCGTAGAGACGTCGCTTTGCTCCCCCTCATCGCTCTCATCCCTTCGCTCTTCCGGCCCGACCCGGCATACGGGCTTTCCTTCGGCATTTGTGAGCTAGCTCGCACCATTTTGATTTAGTCCTTTAATTAATAGTTGTTTGCCGTGGAAACCCTAATTTTTTGGGTATTTGCGCAGCAGGACCAAAGGATTGGCTCCGCGAGCAGAAGAAGAAGGCCTCCAGGTTCCTCCTGGCCCCGATTGATGCCTCCCGTGAGAGCCTCGTCGCGGCTCATCAATTACTCAGTCTCTCTCTCTCTCTAGATATATATATATATATATATATATATGTATGTGTGTGTGTGTTGGTGCAATTTCATTTGGATTAATGTGATTTAATTTACAGCGGCTACGGATTCGGATTATACGAACAAGGAGATGGAGGAGGTTCAGAGATTGTTTAGATCTGCTGCGAGGGATTGTGTAATAGAGGACAGGAACTCGTTTGTTGCATTTCAAGCCAGTACGGGTGTTGAGGTTCGGCATTTCGCTTATTTCTCTTTGTTTTTATTTAATCAGGTTAATTAACCCGCGATTAATCTCTAATTAATGCATAGGATTAGCTGTTTGGTTAGTTAGTTGTTACGGCGAGCAGCATCTGATGCTAATTTATAGTAATTTGTATGACTGTATTGCAATTTGCATGGCATTGGAAGAAATTGGAAGAATTTGTTGTAGGATGATGGAGATGTTGAGCTTTTGGTAATTTACCTCATATTACTAAGCTCATTTACTTCACAGGTTTGCACATTCCGTCTGGTTGTAAAGAACGCGTCGTCGTTGCTTGGTGATAAGGATCCTGTAAAATTGGAAGCCGAGTCGATGCTAAATGATCTTATAAGGTACATTTTAGGTCTGACGTAATTTCATGGTAGAGAAATATATTTCTCTATACAATCGTTGTAACATTTACTTGTTATTTTGCAGATCATTCACTTCTCTTAATGGTCTGGTAAATGAGACCGATGTTCAATTTGCCACTGAAAGGTAAACATGGATGAGAGGTTTTTCTTGAAAGCTTTAGAAATTTGTTTACTTTCAGTTTTGTCGCACCCTTGATCCCGAGAAGGAATTTTTTTGAGTACCCTGTTTCGCATAATAGGGTACCAAGTTGTACGTTAGTAACAATTCATTTTTCCATCTGACTTTTTTCTATTGGCTGCAGAAAGAAGGTTGCAGATTCTCTCATGGATACCATATCATCCCTAGACAAATTTGAGCAGGGAATCAAGAATTGCCTTGAAGCTTAACCAATCCGTAGTTTTTTCCTTGCAGCAAAAGCTATCTGGTGGATATCATGCTTGAAATTCTGTAGATGCATGTATATTGTGGATTTGAAATCTCTCCTCTCTTCTTGTCTATCCTGTGTCTTGATTTCTGTCCTCTATCATGCTCTTTAACCTTATTTTGTCCATTTTTATCCTCTAAGTTGTATATTTATAAAATAGCAAAGTTATTGAAGTCGATGCTAGTTTTTCCTTAATGTCTTCATATTGCCTTCTTGATTTCTCTTTGTGGCAAGATCATTGCATTCTTTATTAATGGAAAGGCATCCAGGTAGGTCTTTCTTGGTTTTGGAAAGATAAGGATCTGAAATATACTCACACACACGCATGTGTATATTTCTATATTTAAAAATGTATAGTTTGTCACATTTCAAGTCAATCCTAGTCATTTAATGAACTCTAGTGTTCAAAATCATTCCAGATATTAACTAGGTGGATGACTTGAAGTGGAGCAAAATGCACACTTCTAAATGCAGAGAATGCAGTTCACGACTCTACAAGCTATACTGTTTGATTTTTTTTTCTTTTTCCTTAATATGCATACCCATTGTCAGTGGGTGTTGTTGATAATTTGCTCAACATGATTGAACAACTGCATATGTAAGTATTGGCTTGGTTGGAAAATTTCAGACATCTCAAATTCGTTTGATTTTCTCATTCCAATGGAATATATTTTTCTTCACAGAGCTACAAATATCAATGCCTACTCCTATGCTGCCTTAAATTTTGAGTTTGACATGTGGTATCAGATATAATGACCTGTTGGTCCATGTGGAGTGGTCTAATAGTTTGATGCAGATGGCTACACCAAGCGGTAGCGAAGTTTTGTACTGACCTTGACAGCTGCACAACTAATTGAAGATATTTAGTAAAAATCTGCTGGCTCTCTATGGAATAGTTTGATTCGGTGAGCCAGAAGCTTCAACCAAATACAAGCGACAACATGGTGTTCCATCATCTGGGTGGGTATATAATGACCTAGGCAAACTGCGGAGCTTGTTGAACAGATTTAATGGATCGTGCATGAGTCCAAAATGAGCATCTGGATCACCAATTTGTGAAAGTTTAACATGAGAAAAGCCAAGAGATGGCAGGAGATGATCGGGCCAATCGCTGTAGAAATGGAAGGTGGAATTGGAAAGTGTGGTTGACGGTTTGTTCATAAAATCTGCCAGAAGCACCGTGTGAGCAAGTGAGCACTTGTCTGCTATGGTTTCAAGTACTTGTGTGGCCTCAGAGTGGGTTAGGTAGTAGAGGATGCCTTCCAGAACCCACACTGTGTTCTTCTCCGGCACAAACCCAGATGTTTGAAGTTTTTCGAGCCAATTATTGCTTCTGATATCGGCCGCCACTCTAGTCATGGATTTTGCTGTCATCATTAGACACTGGTGATCGTTTGTAGAGTCCATCGCTGCTTTCAGGAGAGTGGCTTTTATTTGCAGGACATCAGGAAAATCAACTTCGAACACATTGCTTTCCTTCAAGCAACTCAGTCGGTAAGCTCTTGCATCCATTCCTACAAAAAGAAGTGCAATTTTCACTATAAGCTAAATACTTACTTCCCGTAAACGTGAAAGTTGAGAGAGTTCAGTTTCCATATACATTCTATCTACAATTTAATATAAACTACAATTAGTATATTTGGATGGGGCCTGGTCTAAAAGTTTGTCCTGGTTTCCTAAGGTTAGCACATGCATATACATGACCAGTAATTCCTGATCTGTAGTTTACATTGGTGTATAATCAGATGCTGCATGTTGGGGATCAATTTTCCTACAAAGTGTTCGTTTTGATGGGTGTTGTTTTTCCTCTACAGGAATTCATCCAGTAGATTCTGGTAAAGCAATGTAAATGAACTGGTCTTGTCTCGAAAACTACGTTATACACAAAAATGTCCCAACATCGTATATCACAGGCACAAAGGTCACCTTGATATACGCCGCATTGGTTCAAAAAGTGCTGGTAACCAAAATATTGTGATAGAGTAGTTACCAACCTGCCCCAAGAAAAACTACTTGTGCTTCTTCATCATTGAACGAATGAAGTGCTGCTTCAAGCTTTGAATCAAACCAGAGCGTTCGAACTGCAAGAATGACACCAGAGATTTCTCGCGCCTTGTTGACGCAGTCTTTCTTTATCTTCTCATGGAAACTTTTAAGGTACGACTCTCCTGCAAGTATGTCTGCCAGGGGGTCATGAATGACATGATTCCACAAGGCTCTCCCAGCTGCCGTCTGGCAACCGGAGCGCTGAAGAGGATCCCATTCGTTCTCAATAGTTGCATGAACCTGTTGAACGGTGTCTGTGGACAACAAGTCCGGAAGCTTGAACTCCGGCCACATCGGGAACTCAGGTGAGCCCTTGTCTTGACTCGACATGGTCTTTAAATTGCACGGAAAGGCCTTTAAAGTGGACGGAAGTTTGGAAACTAATAGAAAGGAATGAAGAACATATGGCATATGATATATGTAAGCAGAAGATAGGGGTGGGATTCAAAAGGTTAGGCTGCAGCAGGTGATAGAGGGATAAGAAAAGAGAGCCACACAACACAAACCCAAAAGGGTTGGAGACAATGGCTTATAAGTCGCGTCCCGGCTTTTTTTTTTTATGGGCCTTTATAAAAAAAAGGAAGGTTGCAATGCAGTCCACGACTACCACAATTTGATGAGCCTTCTGTTTTTGGTCTACATGCATTGTGTTATTATCTGGTGCGAGTGGCTCCCAGGAAGTGATATCCGATGGTGGCACCCGGGCTCCAAATAAGGGGAACTCCAGTCCAATCCAGTACATGGTTTTATAACAAGTACTCATTTGTTTGGTTTTGGTTGTGCTTGTGCACGCGACAAGGGCGTCATTTGGTCGTACATGTTTGCTTGCGTTGCACAAGGGCAAAGGGAGGTAATTGGCGTTATGCCCCGAATTGAGTGGCTATCTGTTTTGCAGTCGTGTCGAAGCGATTGACCCTCTATCCCCCATGGGAAGGCTGACTTGTCTCCGTGATGCCACCATGGGATCTCGGGACAATGGCATGCCGGATGGGAGGCAGATTGTCTGCCCTCCTAGTTCTGGTGCTCTTCCATGCTCTTCTATTTGTGTGTTCAAAGTTAAATTGCATCAATATTTTATATTTTTATTGCTTTTTGCCTTATTATTCTTATTAAAAAATTAATATAAAATGTTAACGTGGTTTAACCGTGACCACACAAAATAGAAGGACATAGAAGGACACCACAACTAGGAGGGATAACTTTTGAACGTGACATTGTATTATTGGTTAGAAATGTCATGCTAGCATCTTAGGGTGGAGTAAAGGTGTCACTAAGTCAATGACGCACTATGTTTTATCTGCTGTCATGAGAACAGTGACGGGCCCAGACATACACAACTGGCATCGTCAGACAGCCCGTATTTGACGAGGATTCAGCTTATCCACATGCGATCCTAAACCAATATCTTCCTAGGTGAAAAGTTATGCGCGTTTCTTAAGATGAATTGACTTTTCTATAGGAATTTTGAGACAATTTTTTTTAATTGGTTGATTGTTTGGCTTATTAATTGAATTGCCCAGGAAATTGTCTTTATGTCTCAATTTACTCTCTGAAACTGAACTTGAGATTTAAAAATCTTGATTGTTTCAGACAGTTTCAGGGGGCAATTCAATTAATAAGCCTTTGATTGTTTTGTGTGTACAATATGATGTTTTAAATTACTTGGATTACGAGAAGCTGGTTCAAACTTGGATGTAAGGAGCTAGCACATTGCAATGACCGATTAACATAACTCATGTCAAATGGTTATGAGAATCGAATTAAAACTTAGGTGTAAGAGAACGTTCACACACCACCATGATCAATTGACATAATTTACATTTGTTAAGTACGAGAAATATGATTAACTGGCTTAACTCACGTATGTTGATTATTTGTTCCTTTTAAGAAGTGTGAACGTGGTCCTCCTAATACAACTCGCCTTGTGGTTCACTTTTGTCTTTTATATTACCACCACGAGTGAAAAGTCCACACCCAGCGAAAGGCATATGCGAATAAGCATTGTCAAGAATTAGAGGTGGCCGGAAAAAGGGGAGAGTCGTGGCATAGAGAGGACCGTCGCTGCTGTAGCCAAACAAGTGGTGGCGGTGCCGCCAATATTAATTAATGAAATATTCTCTGTAAATATACCTAACTTAGTACCCCCGAATCAACGGCTGACGTGTTTATTCTTGTTCCGGAAAGCAACCCATTATCATCGATATGCATGCAAACGCAAGCGTATCGGGTAAAATCTGGCTTTCCAGAGGCCATGTGGACCAAACACAATATTAACATGATTTTCTAATAAGAACGTCTCACTGTCACGCGTGTTTAATAATTATACTATGTGCTTGTCATTTGA
The DNA here is from genome assembly GCA_963580275.1 of Crataegus laevigata. NCBI lineage: Eukaryota > Viridiplantae > Streptophyta > Magnoliopsida > Rosales > Rosaceae > Crataegus > Crataegus laevigata. The sequence continues at coordinate 2,221,106 of OY756949.1, forward strand.
ACATTGTAAAAATAGACTGTTTAAATTACCGTATCACATTACAAAATAAAAAAAGAAATGGAAATGCTCAAAGAGAAAATTGCATAAAGAGAAATACTAAAGAGATGCTCTCAAAGTGTGACCCTCTATGAATTCTTTGCCGCATCACAATTTATGTCAATTTTCATGTCATCATTATTACACAGTGCTAAAAATATGAGGCGACAAAGAATCCTGAAACAATCTCATTGTTGAGAGAATTTCCTTAGCATTTCTCTTGCAGAAAATACCAGATAGATTACCAAACAAATTAAAACACGCCACATGTAGCATTAGCGCCACACTAAAAAAATTATAAATATTATGATGAAGTGCCGATTTAGTTCATGAACCATCATCTAAGTGAAAATTAGGTATCTGAATTATTTTTTCAGTAAAATAAGTCGCTAAATTTATTAAAGATTGCTAATTTCCTTCGTACTATTATATTTCAATCTATTTTATCTAATTTTTCATCAACTTAAGTCACTTGACACGCTTGTGTAATACTGTCATTTTCTCGTTTATAAGCCATTAACATTTCATATAAATTGTAAATCTAATATCTAAATTAACCTTCAAAATTAACTTACATTTTTTTTTTATATAAAATTATTAATTTACCCTCCAAAATTAACGTCAAAATTAAAAGCGCACTTGCTACACTGGACCACTGGTGCCGCAGAAAGCAAGTGTTTTGGTGTAAGAAAGTAAGAAAATATTTACCAATTCCGGTAATCTGGGTGTGATAAATTCGAGGGGAACTGAGCCGGCAAAAAGCAATATAGTACACCGAACGCAAAAGGTCCGAGAAAGACAAACCCACCCGCACGGCTACAAATTTTGGTCTCCACTCTCCAGGAACTGAGCCAGCGAACGACAGAGATGGCCGCGAAGGTGCCCTGCTGCGGGACGACGTTCTTTATTTACGTGCTGATAATCATAGGCCTGGTTTGCTTCGCCGGATTAATGGCCGGACTCACCCTCGGCCTCATGTCCCTCGGCCTCGTCGACCTCGAGGTCCTCATGAAGTCCGGCCAACCTCAGGATCGCAAGCACGCCGGTCAGCTTTTTTTTCCCTCTTAATTTCATCTTCTTCATTTTTATATATATTTTTTATTTTTGCATTTTTAAAATTTGGAGCTCAGCAGTTTCAAATTTCGAATTTAATTACTTTGGGGCTTCTGTGATCCTCTGGATTCTGAGCTCTAAGAACTGTTTTTGGATTGCAAGTTTTTCAAATTTCGTTTTTGGAAGCGGGTTTTGGATTGGAAATTATGAAATTGTTCTGTGAGATGCTGGACGGTGACCTGAATTACTAGACGACTCAGTTGATTGCACTCACAAGTAAAAGGAATAGTTGAATTTTACAGAAGAAGTAGATTTTCTTGTGTTTAAATGCTTTAAACTGCTCCGATTTTCTCAGCTAAAATCTATCCGGTGGTGAAGAATCAGCACCTGTTACTTTGCACGCTTTTAATCGGAAACGCGTTAGCAATGGAGGTAATTGTGTGATTTTGTGGCTTTATCAAGACAATTCATTGAAAGGAAACTAACGAAAAGTCTAAAAAAAATTTAGTTTTAAAGAAACAGACAAATAAATGTGTAGTGAATAGTATCAGAAAAAGGTAAAAATATAGTCTTTTTTGTTAAAAAGTGAACGGTACTGAAAGTGTTTCGTTAAAACTCGTAGTCCTTTCTTACAAATTGGTGATGTTTCTTTTGTTATTAGGCTCTTCCGGTGTTTTTGGATAGTCTTGTGCCTCCTTGGGCGGCTATTTTGATATCAGTCACTCTCATTCTGGTGTTTGGGGAGGTGGGTTTTTTCGCAAGAGCATTTTACGTTGAATGACTAATTTAACATACAAAAGACGTTCACTTTTGTTTCTTTGTATGCATTACTGCTCCAGATATTGCCACAAGCAGTGTGCACTCGCTTTGGATTGACTGTTGGGGCGGCAATGGCCCCGTTTGTGCGTGTTCTTCTTGTTCTTTTCCTCCCGATTTCTTATCCCATTAGTAAGGTGATGTTAAAACGTGAACTTGCATAATGATTACAATGACTTTAGATGTTTGTAAGTTGTGTGATGCTTCTTGACTATTTGATGTAGCTGCATATATTCGGTCATTTATTTCATTTATTTCCTATTTTCATTTTATTTGTTCTAAATATGTTCTCTCCGCAGGTTTTGGATTATATGTTGGGTAAGGGACATTCTGCCCTTTTACGAAGAGCAGAACTAAAGACTTTTGTGGATTTTCATGGAAATGAGGTATATAATATTTTACTTATCTCACATTAGGGCACTATGCTAGTAGCTAGTGGCATATGTTAGGAACTTTCAACTCTCTGGAAAGTCCTCCGGTTTCCTGTGTTCTATGATTAAATATGGCCATATGCAAATGATCTGTTACTTAGGCTGGGAAAGGCGGGGATTTAACACATGATGAGACTACCATCATTGCTGGAGCACTTGAAATGACTGAAAAGACTGCAAAAGATGCCATGACTCCCATATCAAATGCATTTTCTCTTGATCTGGATGCACCTCTTACTTTGTGGGTTTGCGGACTTCAGATGTTCTCTCTATCATATCTTATGCCTTCTTCCATACTTTTAAACCTGCCACTGTATTCTCTCTCCAGGGACACATTGAATGCAATAATGGCAATGGGTCATAGTAGAGTTCCAGTTTATGCTGGGAAGCCCGGAAATATAATTGGTCTAGTTCTGGTAATTCCATTTTTGCTTTCTTTATACACTTTTTTCAAAGTTGAAGTGATGCTGCGTGTCCGACCAAAAATGAAGAGTGATGCTGTCGGAAAACTTATCAGTTCAACCTCGTATAACTGCAGGTTAAGAATCTCTTGATGGTTGATCCAGAAGATGGAGTTACTTTAAGAAAACTGATGATACGAAAAATTCCTCGGTATGGAAGTACCTCATTATATTTTGGTTTTTATTGCCGATACAAGACATGAACTAATGTAATTTTGAGAATTTTCACTCCTGAGATAGTTCATTTCAATGTCTATGTAGTTCATTTCACTGGCTATGTATTCTCCTTTTATTGGGCTTGAGCATGATTATTCTAGACTGGCCTTTTCATTTGCCCCACAGGGTTTCGGAAGACATGCCTCTGTATGATATTCTAAATGAATTTCAGAAAGGTCACAGTCACATTGCTGTTGTCTATAAGGATATAAGTGGGGAAAAGGATGCACTAAAGAATGGCAAAGATGGTGAAACACCTGTGTTTAAGGATGACTGTAAGAAGCAAGCAGGCGAATCTGGGGCATCATTCAAGAAAGGTGTGTATATTCGTAGCAGCTACAAAAGTATGTTGCCGTTTTGGCTTACTTTCATTTTGAGGTTCAAAATTCAAATCTCAGTTTTCGTATTTGATCGTTTCATGACATTTCTTTTTGTACACATAATGTAATGTTGCGTTTGACTTGTTCTGTGTCTCCTGTATGATTGATGATTAACTGAGCTTTTGGCTACATTGTTTCTCAATGTATGCGCTTTTCCTGAGATCTTCAACCATTGCCACTTTTTCGTATGTCTTTCCTTTGAACTACATAATTAGTGTTCTTGTTAAATTCCAGATGAAAAAGTGGGTTCAAACAATGCTCAGGGTGCTTTGGACAATGGTGACGGAGGTCAACAAGCTAAGAAAAGCCCACCAGCTACTCCCGCTTTTAAGAAACGACACAGAGGCTGTTCACATTGCATTCTGGACATTGAGAACGGTCCCATTCCAGTTTTCCCAGACAATGAAGAGGTTGTAGGAGTAATTACCATGGAGGATGTCATTGAAGAACTTCTTCAGGTAATGATCATGTATTATACAAATAAGTAATTGAATCTGCTTCTGCATTTTCTTACGAAACTTGCAGTATTATCTGGATACTAGATTTTTGTAAATATTAATTGCTGCACGTATTGATCCAAATGGTAAATCTCTGCTTATGCCAGGAAGAGATATTGGACGAAACAGATGAGTATGTCAATATCCACAATAGGTAAAGATTTGAGTGATTTTCACCTACACATATTAGCAAGATGCCTTTTCCTCTTAAATCAGGGGTGCCATGCTGTGGTATGGTTCGTCTTGAGACCGGGACAACCAGAATTTCAGAAACATGTATTTTGGACCGAAAGATGATCATATTTCTTGGATATGCAGGATTAAGGTCAATATGCATGCATCTCAGGAAAAGCCTTCTGACTCGAACTCACCCGATCCTTCCGGAGAATGGTCATCTGTCACCAACGCCCCACTCCTAACATCAGCGTCAGTGCCATCAGAATTGGGTTCCACTCAACATCAAGACTCTGGTAAGCTGTGATGCCAACGGACTCTCATACCGCAGCTCATCAAGGTTCTGAAGATGACGCGTCAAGAGATCGGTGAGTTTGGTCATATGTTCTTTGTATGGATGAAATTTAGATGCACAAAATCGATATTTGAGTTGAAAACTTACCTAAAATTAACCTACATGTTTGATGAAAATCCACTACTAAGAGTCTAAGACAACTCTCTTTTGAGAATGTAAAGTCTACTACTACGTGAAGTGTTACCGAAATGGATATTAATGAAAGGTGTGGAACCATTTTTTGATTTTGTGTGTGTGTGTGTTTGGTAAGCACTCTTTCCCGGGCCTAACATGATCAATTGGCAACTGTATTTTACATTTCTGAAGATAAGATACGAAAACGCGTATATAATCACTTCACGTGTTTATAATCTAAACTACCTATTAACAAAACTTTATTTGCCAACTAAAAGTGGGTGGAAGATGGCATTAATCTTGTCAACAAAAAAAATAATAATCAATATAAAAAATTTAGGCAATATAGTAAATTAAACGCAAAATAATTTTATTGCGTTTTTTTTCAAAGCTTCACAGGCAAGTAACCATATCAGTATCTCATTTTCTCTTTCACAATGCTATCATTCATATAGGAACAATCTCTTCAATGATGAAAATTGTTTAAAGATAGTTATCAAAAAGTTTTAATGACTATTTTATATTATCGTAGTTTTTTTGTCAAACGATTGATTATGTTATATTAGATGTTAAATTAGCAGCCAACAGAGTTTGAACCCACGTCGTCATACAAGAACTCAACTCATTTCCATCACTTTAGTAAAAAGTCACTTGCCATATTATCATACTTTCAAAGCGCATACATTAAACGTAACATGCGTATAATTGCTAGTACAAATGAATAAGCGTAAATAACAAATTTGGAAACTATCAAACACTCGTGAAATAATGGATACCATAATGCGTGACCGTATTCAAATATTAGACGGCAAGTTTTCTTAGTGCATGTGTTGGTTAGCTATTGTGCGCAGTACGCATCCATGGCGTACCCGGACGACATAAACCCGAAACTTTCTCATGACGGTCCTTTTTCCATCAATGGCGGTCGCTGCAAAGTGCAGATAAAATCCAATCTTCCTTCTTCCACATGAGTTCCAGGTGACTGACACGACCACCTTATCAGCAACGCCCCGACACGACAACATAATTACCTCAATCCTACATAAATCCATCATCTTTCAATATATTTTTAGAAAACTAAAGAAAAAGAATTTTAAAATTTTTGTGTTTTAGAACAAAATAAATAGTAAAGTGAATAATATTATGATTGATTTTTTTAGTTTTAACTATAAGGACAAAACGATAAAGTAAATAGTATTAAGATTAATCTTTTAATGTAAAAATGTAATTTTCGTTAAAGTAAAAAATACCGAAAACTTTTAATAAGAATCTGCTACTTAACATATCCGGTTGAAGTTAGTCTTATAATTTCCCAGCTCATCGGGAAAAAAATTGAAAAAATCAAACTTTCCTCTCGATTTTTTATGATCTTGGTTATAAATTATTTGAAAGGTGATTACTTTTTGTCATACTTCGATCCAGACAGTGATTTTCCCATTTGGGTACTCGCAGTTTCATCTCTCTTTCCATTTCCAGAAACATTCCCGCGGATCTGTTTCATCTCCCGCTCCAGATTTGTTGAAGATTTCCTTTTTAGTAAAATCCCACTTCTGTCTTTCAATTTCGATATTTCATCCAGTTTTGGCGCGGTTTTGCGTTGGGGATCTCCAGATTTGTAGTTGCTTTAGTTTACTTTCTTCAAAGTTCATCTGTCGGGGAGGTCGGGGAGGTGTTTTTTAGAGAGAGAGAGAGAGAGAGATGGCAGTGGCAGTGGCTCGGTTAGCTCGGTTAGCTCGGTTGGGCCGCCAAGGAAAACTGCCAGGTGGGTTGTGTATAAAAATGGCGGCGGTGGCGATCTTGGGCCTCTGCTTTATATTCGCCTGGTCGATGTTTTCTTCTTCTTCCTCCTCCGTCACCACCCGAATCGAAAGCTTCGACAACATTGTGGCGCCGCCTGGATCACGGAGCACGCGGGCGAGCACTTCAGGTGGGACCCAACAAGCTGCTAGTAATGGCGGGGATGAGAAAAGGGCTACTGGGTCTGCTGTGAGGTCGCCTGTCCATGAGCATAAGTCGGAGAAGAAGGAGAAGAAAGTGGTAAATGGGAAGAAGGGGAAGGGTAAGAAAAAGTTACCGGAGAGTGTGACGAAGGTTAAAAATGTGGCTGAGGAATCCGAGAGCGAAGATTCGGAGAACGAAAAGGAAGATGGAGATGAAGAAAAGGAGGTAGTGGATGGAAAGGAAGAAGCTTTGAGTGATGAAGGTGAAGGTAATGGGGAGGCAGGAGAAGAGGGGGATAATTTGATGGAGACGGCGGATCAGGAATCCGAGGAGGTGAAGCTGGAAGATGACGGTGGTGAATCCGAAAAAAAAGGAAAGAAGAGGCATAAGATGAAGGGTCCATTGTTTGATCCAAAAGCACATTATAGTTGGAAACAATGTAGCACAAGGAGCAAGCACAATTACATTCCTTGTATTGATATGGAAGTAGTATCTGGAAGGCTGCAGTATAGGCATACGGAGAGGAGTTGCCCGAAATCGGAGCCTATGTGTCTTGTACCTCGTCCTCATGATGGTTATGGCCCTCCGGTCCCCTGGCCTGAGAGCAAGGAGAAGGTATATATGCTTGGAGTTTCATATGTTTTTCTTGCATTCAATTGTAGTACATTGTGAGGAAAAATAATCTTTTTGATGTTTTGTTTTCGTAATTCTCGTGTTTTGTAGATATTGTACAAGAATGTGGAGCATCCGAAACTTGCTGCATTCGTCAAGGAACATAGTTGGGTGATGGAGTCTGGAGAATATCTGACGTTCCCCCAAAACCAGTCCGAATTGAAGGGCGGAATTCTTCACTATCTTGAGTCCATTGAAGAGGTGTGACTTTAATCATTGTCTTATTGAATTTGAGAATCTGTACGATGCCTCTTTTATTCCAACCTCAAATGAATTGATAAAGTCCTGACATGATTATTTGGGTAGATAGACGATTTTCTCTTTCGAACATGTGTTTTTTATATGAAATTAGTGGTAAACCTTTGAAAATCTCATATTTCCTGGATAAGGAGTCTAATTGCTTTATGTCGACTGTTCTTTTGCATCCTACTATTGTGAGAGATGCGGAGTTTTGAAACTGACGGCTGTTTACAAATGGCATTTAAACTTCACCATATACATATACTGATGTGCATGTATATGCTAGTTATCTCCTAATAGTAAATTCTGTCAGTCTTACCATAAAAGAAGTTAAAATATTTATTTTGTTTGATAGATGGTACCAGACATTGAGTGGGGAAAGAATATCCGTGTATTGCTGGATATTGGATGTACAGATTCCGCCTTTGGGGCTTCTCTTGTTGATAAGGATGTATTAACATTGGCATTGGGTTTGAAAGATGACCTAGTTGACCTAGCTCAAGTTGCCCTCGAGCGTGGTTTGCCTGCTTTTGTTAGCCCTTTTCGAAATAGAAGACTGCCTTTCCCCAGTAGTGTTTTTGATGCTGTTCACTGTGGTGGTTGCACCATACCTTGGCATTCAAATGGTTTGAGTCAATTTCTTCCCACCTTTCATTCGTCATTTTTTTCCTCTCGAAGTTTCAAATCCGACTTTAAGTCACACCTTTGTGATATTCTCTCTTTATCAGGGGGTAAGCATCTTCTAGAGATGAATAGGATTTTAAGGCCAGGCGGATACTTTGTCTTGTCAACTAAACATGACAGCTTTGAAGATGAAGAAGGTTTGCCCTATGCTGCTAACTCTTAGTGTATCTAAGATTTGTTTGCTTTACGGGATCGTATGATTTTACCCTGAGTTGCTTGTGCTGAATAATTCGATAACATGTAGCATTTTTTTCTTCTCTTCCAGCCATGACTAAATTGACCGCGTCTATCTGTTGGAATATTCTGGCTCATAAAATTGATGAAGTCAGTGACGTGGGTGTCAAAATATACCAGAAGCCAGACTCGAATGATATATATGAGCTGAGGAGGAAGAAATATCCGCCTTTGTGCAAGGAAAATGAAAACCCAGATGCAGCCTGGTAAGCTTAAATAAACTTGCTGTACAATATTCATCTCTTCCAGGTTTTCTATCATTATATATCCATCCATATTCCATTTGTTGTTTGTTAATTTTTTGAACGGAATCAGTATGTTCATTGTCTGTGCACGGAAGACTGCTTTTCAATGATTTTGTTCTTTATTTAGGACCAGTAAGCATTATGTGTCCCTTAACAGGTATGTTCCCGTGAAGACTTGCTTGCACCCCGTTCCATCTGCCATTGAGCAGCATGGCACGGAGTGGCCAGATGAATGGCCCCAAAGGCTCGAGAGGTATCCTGACTGGTTGAGTGATAAAGTTAAGTTGGATGCGGACACGAAGCACTGGAAAGCTATTGTTGATAGATCCTATCTCACAGGACTAGGTATCGACTGGTCAAAAATTCGAAATGTAATGGACATGAAAGCCATCTATGGAGGGTATGTCAAAAATTTGAAAAGAACCTTGCACTTTCTTTTCTATTCAACAGAAACACGTCGAAGTCGATTGATAAGTTGAATTGAAATGCTTTTATGCAGATTTGCTGCAGCTCTCACGCAACAAAAGGTTTGGGTGATGAACGTGATCCCTGTCCATGCGCCCAATACACTTCCTTTCATTTTTGAACGCGGGCTTGTTGGAACCTACCACGACTGGTGTGAGTCTTTCGGTACTTATCCCAGATCATATGATCTTTTGCATGTTGATCATCTGTTTTCGCGGCTTAAGAACAGGTGAAATTCTATTCCTTCCTGATAAAGTTTCGATTTTTTAATCATATACATATCCTTTACTTCTGGAATACTAATTTGCAGGTGTAAGCAGCCTGTATCAATCGTTGTTGAGATGGATCGCTTGTTGCGGCCTGGAGGGTGGGCAATTATACGCGAGAAAGTTGAGGTACTGGAACCGATGGAGGGAATATTGAAGAGTATGCATTGGGAGATCCGGATGACTTTTGCTCAGGGAAAGGAAGGTATCTTATGCGCCCAGAAAACCTTGTGGCGGCCTTAAAATGATAATGCAGCTTCATACGAGTCCCTAACAGCACGAAGACCTGCGGCGAAGCCATGCTTCCTTCGGGTGCTCCGGCCTCCATCCAGTTTTGAGCGCAATTATTACCGATGTTTTTTATATGCACCTGAATTTTTTTGGTCATGCAATTGCTGTTGATGTAGGGGATGAGCTGAGGAAGTGAGGCTGAATGGGTTCATTTCACAGGAGTAGACGTAATTGTGTTTCCTAACCATTTTAAGTGATGGGTTTTTCTCTGTATAGATTTGTGTATTATATAATGGGATTCTGCTACTGAGAGGAGATTCGAACTCAGTTGCATAACGGGGAGAACATTGCTCTAGCTAATGTAACGATGTCTGCATCTATAAATGTATAAGTTTCTCTTAGGTGCTACATTGTTGTGTACTTGTGTTTGAGTAATTTTTTTTAGTGACTATCATTTCAATTTTAATTCACGGATTATAATACGAGTGAATTTAAATTGACGCGGCCCTCCGACAACAATTTCCAACCCTTGCGCTGGGGATAAATGATCCCATGCTTATAAATGTCTTGGCATAAAAGTCGTTGCTTAATCTAAATATAATGAGTTTGGGCTTTAGAGGTCTTGTCCTTAAAACCTATATCAAACTTAATAATTTTGATTTTATCCAATGATATTCGACACTTATTTTATTGTTTAAAAAAAATAATGAACATGTTATATAATTTTTTTGGATGAAGCGTCAATTTAGTCTCTGAACTATCACCTCAGTGAAAATTGGGTCCTTGAATTATTTTTTCGGTAAAATAAGTCTATAAATTCATTAAAAATTGCTAATTTCATCCATACTATTATATTCAAAGCTATTTTATTCAATTTTTCTTCAACTTAAGTCACTTCACACATTTTAGAATGTAATACCATCATTTTCTCGCCTATAAGCCCTTCAAAAAATTTATATAGGTTGCAAATCTAATATCTAATTTACCCTCCAAAGTTAACTTACACTTTTTTTTAATGAAAAACTACCAAAAAAAATTAACTCCATATACTATTTTTTTATGAAAAACTATCAATCTACCATCCAATGTGTATCACATACAAGTAACGTGACTTAAATTGACGAAAAATTGAATATAGTAGTTTCGAATATAATATTAGGGATGTAATTGGCAAATTTTTATAATTCAATGACTGATGTTTCTGAAAAAATAGTTTATGAACCTAATTTTCACTAAAAAGAAAGTAACACGTAATTTTTTTTTTTATTGGGCTAATGAGCACATAAGTATTATCCAGAATAGTTATGTTTTGGGCCATAAAGGAAAGGATAGCCCAAAAGCCTAGAACTCATATATTTTGGGCCAACTAAGACTTCTATTTGAATTCAGCCCACCAACACTGCGAACCCAAATTACGCCGTCCGTCTGCCTCCCCTCCCTCCCCGCGGCTCTGCGACGAACTCCACTCTTCTTCGCGCCTCCACACCGCTCATACACATGTGACTTTCCGCGAAAGGACAATCCCACAAATTTGACTTCCCGCCATGTCCCTCTCCTCCACCTCCGCGCGGCTCACTCTCCTCGCCCTCCTCTCCGCCACCACAGTCTACTGCTTCTACAAATCCCGCCGCCTCCGACGCCTCAAGCTCTCCCTAAACCCTAACCCTAGCTCCTCGCCTCGCAGAGGCAAGCTCTTCTTCGTCTCCCAAACCGGCACTTCCGAAGCTCTAGCTCGTCGCCTGCTCGATTTTCTGACTTTGAACGGCGTCGCTTTCGACCTCGTCGACCCCAACAACTACGAGCCCGAGGACCTGCCTAAGGAAACCCTAGTTCTTATCGTCGCTTCGACGTGGGATGACGGGAAGCCGCCTCCGAACGCCAGATTCTTTTCCAATTGGCTCGCCGAGAGCGCGGAGGACTTCAGAGTAGGATCGCTGTTGCTCTCCAATTGCAAATTCGCCGTCTTCGGCGTCGGGAGCCGAGCCTACGGCGCTACGTTCAATGCCGTGGGGAAGGACTTGGCTAGGAGGATGAGGGCGTTGGGCGCTTCTGAGATGTTTCCGATTTGGGAAGGTGACGTGGACGGTGGTGATTTGGACGAGGTGTTTGATGCTTGGAGTGGGAAGGTGATGAGGTTTCTGAAGGGTGGTGGGGTGGAAAATGGAGGGGTTTTGAGTAATGGGGTTGGCGATGAATGTGAAGCTGAGAGCTTTGATGGGTCAGACGAGGAGGAGGAGGATGGTGGGGAGTCCGGGGTTGTTGATCTTGAGGATATTGCAGGTAAAGGACCTTCAAGAAGGAATCCAGTGGCGGTGACAAAGACGAATGGGACAGTAAATGGTAAAAAAGAGATGGTCACTCCGGTGATTCGGGCTAGCTTGACGAAGCAGGTAAGCTTGCCCGAGCATACCGTGACTGCAAAGATTTTAAGTTGTGTTTTTTTGCTTTTAGGATTTGTTTTCTGATCTTTTGTTTTGATTTTTCTCGAGTGAAATGCAGGGGTATAAAATTATTGGTTCACATAGCGGTGTCAAAATTTGTAGATGGACAAAGTCTCAGCTCCGAGGCCGTGGAGGTTGCTACAAGCACTCGTTTTATGGCATAGAGAGTCACAGGTAACCGGAATTATTATAAATTTGGAGTAGATTTCGCACCATCCTTTCCCATATACATGTCTGTGAGACTGTAAATTCATGCATTATGCGCAGATTTTAGCTTGACTGTTGCATATCGGTTTTGACATAATGTATAATTGTTGTTACTCTATCTGGAATACCTCAGTGCTATGTAATTAGTGCGAATTGGCAGTCTTAGAAGCATATACATTTGGATTTTTATATTTTACGTGATCGCATTTACTTGATAGTTGTTTATGTACACATTGCCTCAACTAGCAAGCTTAAATTTGACACGTTTGACTGAAACAGGTGCATGGAGACAACTCCTAGTTTGGCATGTGCCAACAAATGTGTTTTTTGTTGGAGACATCACACAAATCCCGTCGGAAAGAGTTGGCAGTGGAAGATGGATGATCCGTTAGAGATAGTTAACTCGGCCATAGACCAGCACACGAAAATGATCAAGCAAATGAAAGGAGTTCCTGGTAAGTCCTGTTTTTTTTTTCTTTGGGGAAGAAATACATCCTAGGATAACGCTTTAGGTATTTTTAGTTGTACAAGACTGCCCGAACCAGTGGTGAATTAATTGAAACACATTTTAGGCAGACATGATTGTATTGGGTTCCCAAACTATTTGGGTGTACTATCATCAACTAATCAGTAGTTCACAGAAACCAGTTAACTGTGATTCATGTTTGATATCATCAACTAAATCATAGGAAACTCAATAGTGTATAAATCTACTTTGTTTATGAGGTATCCTCTCCTGCAGGTGTTACATTGGAGCGATTAACAGAGGGTCTCTCTCCCAGGCATTGCGCCTTATCTCTTGTTGGTGAACCTATCATGTATCCCGAGATTAATGCACTCGTAGATGAGCTGCATCGAAGACGGATTTCTACTTTTCTAGTCACAAATGCTCAATTTCCTGAAAAGATCAAAATGCTGAACCCCATTACGCAGGTTTGTTTGCTACTACTGTTACAACTTCTGTTGCTGTCTAATCATCGTGATATTCTTTAGTTTTCGGAATGATTTTGGACTTCTTTGCACACAGTTATATGTAAGTGTGGATGCTGCTACTAAAGAGAGTTTGAAGGCAATTGACAGGCCACTTTTTGGGGATTTTTGGGAGCGATTCATGGTAAGCATCTGATCTACCTGATACTTTGAGGGCCAAGTTCTTGTCTTTCATCCACTGAGAGAAAATAATATGAATCAGTACTTCTAGTGTTACTCATGTGTATGCTTGAATTTTTATTTCCAGGATTCCTTGACTTCTCTCAAGGACAAACAGCAACGAACTGTTTACCGCCTTACTCTGGTGAAAGGCTGGAATACAGAAGATATTGATGCTTATTATAACATTTTTAGCCTTGGTAGTCCTGATTTTGTTGAAATCAAGGGAGTTACATACTGTGGAACGTAAGTTTTCTTTTCTTTGGTTCCTAAGTAGTTGGGTCATTTACAATGCTCTAGTTCTTTAACGAGAGTGATCAATTCACAGGTCTGCTACATCAAAGTTGACAATGGAGAATGTGCCCTGGCATGCCGATGTTAAAGCATTTTCAGAGGCCTTAGCTTTGAAAAGTAACGGTGAGTATGAGGTTGCATGTGAACATGTCCACTCTTGTTGTGTCCTCCTCGCTAAAACGAGCAAGTTCAAGATCAATGGCCAGTGGTTCACTTGGATTGACTATGAAAAGTTTCACGATCTGGTATATGCGATTCCAATAATTATACACTCCTAGAGCGCCATTCAGGCAATAATATTTATTCACTCATCCATTCTTATTGAAAATGCAGGTGGCTTCTGGAAAACCATTTGACAGTAAGGATTACATGGCTCCAACACCTTCATGGGCCGTGTATGGGGCAGATGAAGGTGGATTTGATCCGTACCAGTCTCGATACAAGAAAGAGCGCCATCACAGACCAAACCAGTGACGACCAGGTTAGGGGTTTGATTAGTGTCGAGTTCTAGGAAGAGTTTTGATTGTATTTTATGGTAGTTTACGTACGTGAAACAGTATTTTCACAACATAACTGCAGTCTATATATTAGAGAGAGTTACTGTTTATGTTCCGATACATTATTTTTTTTGAAAGGAATGTTCCGATACATTATTATCCTTGTATTTTAGTAATTCTCTGCTTCTTTGTTTTTGGGAAAGTTTTACTCTGCAATGTTTATGTTTCAATAACGTCATAAATATGAAGCTACTGTTAATTAGGGAGAGAATTACTGTTTATGTTCCGATTAATTCAAATCGATTCAAAAGGTTCTGGCTAATTGATGTCTTATGTCCTTAGCTCTTGAGACTTACATGAAACGGGGACACTAAGATAGTGGTGTGCCAGACCTATGAGGCGGCGTGTTTGAACTTCATGCATTATGTCACGCGATTGGTTTGGGACACGAGCGCTTTCGCGTTTCAATCAACATCAATTTGAATATAATCCTTCTCACCTTGTACTGTAATAGGAATAGAATTTTTTCTCCTCCATATCCGTCTCCATCCCTCCTCCCACTTTCCTTCTTTTCTCTGTAAAGAAATCACTTATGATGTTGATGCGGTTTAATTGTAACTGTTCAAATAGAAGAGAATTGTAAAGAGGAAAATTTTGGAGAGAAAATTGTCGTCACTTATAAATATCGTACGCAGCATTACACATCAGCCAACCTCATTCTTGCTTTTTTTTTTGGGAACTTTAACGAAAAGCTCCCGGTACTGTTCACTTTAACGAAAAACCACATTTTTACACTAAAAAGTCAATCCTGATACTATTCACTTTACCCTTTATTTTGTCCTTATCGTTAAAACTCAAAGTTTTCAAGCCCTTTTCGTTAGTTTTCCTTTTTTTTTTCCTCTAGTTTTTATTTAATTTTTTGTATTACTGTTAGGCAGAGCAAATTATGTCATTACCCAAAAGATGTCCAATCAGTAAATTTTATTTCACTTGCGGAAAAATGTACTATATGTCTGGACATTTTAAATTTCTACTGTTCTTTTTGCAAATTTAAGCTCAAGCCTTGTTCGTCCACCCAATAAAATGTTGAGTCGTTGGCATTTAAATACGTAAATGAAGTATCAATAGTATCAATAATAAAAGCGACACGTCTTAATCAATAACATGTGAATATGTTTGTTAATATTCGGTGATCGTACATACCGTGTGATTTGATGATCAAGCGATTTGACTCAAGATTATTTCTTCTAAATCGTGCCTAAAGATATCATCTGCATTTGGAAGCATGAGTTTTCTTCATAACTAATAGTCTAATATGTTCTACCTTCATGAATAATATTTGAAAGTTCGTATCCATTTTTCCACATTCAATAACCTTTTGCACACGGGACTTGGGAAGCCACACATTAGGCCAGTCATAAAATTATGGTTCGAACTCATCTTCACAAGAATCAAACCTAAGACCTTTGATATGGGAGAGAAAATAAATATCATTAGACCATGGTATTAAGTGATTGTTTATTCAATAACTTTGAATCTAGTGACTAGACCTGGCAAATGCGATGTGTTTGTGTCGTTTTCATGTTATACTTATCATCGTTACAGGTCGCATTGTACCAAACCCGTTATCTTAACTTTTTTCTTAACAGGTAACCCGATAATGACCCGATTAACGAACGAGTTATGTATTTTGTGTCGTGTCAACTCGTCGTGCAAGAAATTACTATGTCTAATATCTTGATGTGGCAAAAATATCTTATCAGGTGACTGATAAACGACCGACTTCTTAACAAATTCTTGACGTGCAACTCGATAACGACCCGACTAATTAATGAGTTGACCGAAAATTTATTATTTTCGTATAATTTTGTTGTGAGTTAACAGGTTGCGAAAGAAATTTTCATACCTCCTAATGATTCCTCATCCTAAATATTAAGAAATATACCTTCTTTGCTTTTCATAAAGTGTCATACAACTCATCGCTATTCAATCAAACAGTGGCAGTGGATTCTGGAAATCAAACAAACATGGGCGGCGTCTGCTGCTGATACGTATCGTTGAGGTAAGGTGGGCCACCACAACCCAACAACTTGACGAGTGGAAGCAGGAACTGTTGGGCCCCACCCAACACAAGTATAAAGCACGTCAAGACGGCTCCAGCCCTGCCAACTCCCAATCCCTTTCTCTTCCTCCTCATCTTCCTCCAACATATCTCCAAACTTTTACAAAACCAAATTATAACTCTCTATTTAATAGTACGTATCTGTCGATTTCTCTTCAAACTTGTAACGAGTCATTAATTTTCTTCTTAATTATAATTTAGTTAATTATCTTCTTGAACTTTTATAAATGACTAATTTTTTTCTAGAATTTTATTTTTGTGGATTACTCCTCAATTTTTTTATAATTAACTAATTTTTTATTGGTGTCGGATTTTGAATTTTTTTTTTAATTTTTCATCCATTTTGAATATGTGCACGACAAAACGGTAATTTTATCCTTATCAAAAAGTTAATCCGTTAAGGTTAAGGTTCAGAAAGAAGTTTGTTAATTATAAAAATTCAAAAAAATAATCAGTTAAAATTAAGTTCAGAAGAGAAATTAACAGCTCCTTGCAAATTTAAATAGAAAATTGTGAATACATCTTAATAATACTAACGATTTTGTACCAATAACGAAATTAAATCGTAAAATATGAAAATTTGGCAAGTCATTGCATGCATGCTGCATATTACCAAAAGATAAATAAAAGTTAAAAATTGTTACGGTCGAAGATACAATTACTAAGATTAACTGTTAAAAATTCCAATGGTAAATTACACTATACCCCGTCAGGTTTGAGGTCTATTACAATCTCATACAACATCTTTAAAACATTTCACTTTCATACCTCACGTGCTATTTTATTTCAAAATAATACATCTGTTACATTTTCCATCCATTGATCCGTTAAGCGCTGACGTAGATGCCACGTGGCGCACATTTGGCAGCCATGTGGTTAACAAAAATAATTTTTTAATTTTAAAAAAAACCTAACTCTTCTTTATAATATAAATAAATATAATAATAAATAAATAAAACTGAAACCGTATTGACACACTCGTACCCGAAAGTAGGGCATGTTGGCCGTCACGTGAGTGTGACGTAGCCATGTGCGCTGTGCGGAAGCGAAGATCGATGACGAAGTACGAATGAATTAAAACCGAAGTCTAGCAACCCAGAAATGAATGTGTGCTAGAAGTATTACAATACTTATGGGTGACCCACTGGGAAGTTGCTCGTGAGTTCTCAGAAACAAAACCGTGAGGGCGTGGTCGGGGCCCAAAGCGGACAATATCGTGCTACGGTGGTGGAGCGGGCCCGGGAAGTGATCCACCCCGGGCCGGGATGTGACACGTATCCCCCCTAATCCTCCTCTCTTCCTCCCCGCAACCCTCAAATCCATCTCCCCCTTCTTCATCTTCTTCCCTGCAACCCAAAAAAAAAAAAGGAATAAAAAAAAAGAAAGAAAAAAAGCAACCCTTCAATTCGTCTCCCCCCCTCTCTTCTCCCCCATCTTCATCTTCTTTCACCCACCCCCTACCTGTAACCTAGAAAAAAACAAAAAAAAAAACCCAGATCTCTTTTCACCATCGCTGGGTTCGTGAAGTAGGAGGAATGGGAATGGATTTAAGGAGTGAGGGTATGTAGAGGAGGGAAGATGGTGGGTGCGGAAGGAGGGATGTAGGTTTCCGGGTAAGGTGGGTCGCAGGGGAATGAGGGTTGCAAGGGTAGGAGTGGGGGTGGGGAGGGTCGCCGGTGGGTAGGGGTTGGGGAGGGACTGTCGGGGGTTTGGGGGGGGGGGGTTTGATCTTTCTAGGTATGAGGGTTGACGGGATGGGTATGGGCTTCTATCAGCAGCAATACTTCTACTGCTTTTCTCTCTGTAATCTCCGCTGTCGTTTTCTTCATTTGGGGTCCGAGTTTTAGGTGATTTAGCAACTGGGATTTGGTTACTATTTGGAATGGCAGCTCATTCTGGTAGCTCTGCTTCTGTGCCGTCCCTGCCACCGCCACGCCCAAAGTCGCCGCCCCACACACATACAAAAAGCTTGAGTTTTTACTTGTTTTTCTATAAATCCAACTCCAAAAATCTCACTCAAAAGCTCTCAACTTTTGATTGCTCGGTGCTTTTGATTGATGAGTTTTTTATTTGTTATTACTTCACGGGATGGGTTTTCAAACTTTCCTTTTAGTTTTTTTAAAATTATTTTTTATAAGAAGATTTAGGTTAAAAAAAAAATTTAAATGCCACGTGGCTGCCAAATGTGCGTCACGTGGCATCAACGTCAGCGCTTAACGGATTAATTGATGAAAAATGTAACGGATGTATTATTTTGAAATAAAATAGTACGTGAGGTATGAAAATGAAATGTTTTAAAGATGTATGGGATTGTAATAGATCTCAAACCTGAGAGGTTTCTATGTAATTTACCCAAATTTCAAAGTATACGATATTTCAAATCCCTACAACAAATAATTTAATTTTGTAGAGATTAACTTTCCTATTAATTGGGGTGTGCTATTCACACACTCATTTTTACTTCTCACACTCTCCTTTTTAATTTCTGTCATTTGATCTTCCTCAATTCATCCAATCCGACAATTGAAAATTAAAAAAGTATATAAAAAGTAAAAAAAAGTATATAGATATCACACCCCCTACGAATTATGTAGTTGACATGAGTATCCTTAAATGACCATTAAACCCATGGCTACTACAATTTTTTGACTTTATCCATGGTTAAACGAGGCACGAGGTGCTACTAATTAAGCTCGGAGCTTTACGAGTGCGTGGAACCCCTAAGCTGCCACGTCCTACTTATTACAAAAGCACTTATTGGCTTGCGGAGGCGGCTAGCTATACATATAAAATCAGCTTTCTTCTACTAGCTTTGTGCTTTTGTTTCTTAACATAGAACGTGAGCGTCACGTGCCAGCTGCAGCGACTTAAGAAAATTAGCAATTGCCCTCCTCTCATCAGTCTCAGAGAGCTGGCAGTGCAGAGCTGCTAACTCCGCACTAACATGGATCCCTCCGGATCTATTATGTGATAATCCTAAATTTTTTTCATTTTAATCGTATATCGTGAATTGTACAGTCATAAATTATTTTATTTTTATTATTTTAAATTAAATATAAATAATATTTAATGAAAACTGATTACACGATATACGATGAACGATTGAGATGTGTAAATTCTTAGAATCACCACCTAATGGATCTAGAGGGGATCCGTGTTCACTCCTCACAGCCAAAGACGACTTTTTTGTAGCATCTGATGTGGACAGCCACATAATTTGAAAAATTTATAAAACTCAAGGAAAGAAAGGAGAAGGACTCCTAGTA
Source organism: Crataegus laevigata (assembly GCA_963580275.1). NCBI lineage: Eukaryota > Viridiplantae > Streptophyta > Magnoliopsida > Rosales > Rosaceae > Crataegus > Crataegus laevigata. Next base: position 2,240,593 of record OY756949.1, read on the forward strand.
TACTACAATTATCATTTAATTAACTGATTTTTCTTAATTATTAGTTTATTAAATAATGAACTAAATTTAAAAATTTGATTAATTCAAATAATGTGACTGTCCACGTCAAATATTACTTAAAGTAGTATGAAAATATGCTACAAAAATATGATATGAATAACATTACTTATTAAAAAAGTCGAACTACGGTATTTCAGAGCACCTAAAAACTTTTGCGGCCAAAGAGCTCTAGATTTTGCAGTCTTCCTCTTCTTTCTAAATTCTGCAGTAAAACAACCCCAATTTTCTCACTCGTTTATTTTTTTACCCACTTCTTTTAACGGCCTGTTATTTTTATTTACTTTGTGTGTGTTTTACCCTTTTCAACATAATTACACCTGCAAACTTGAGATTAGTCAAGTTGACTGTGTTAATTTGCTTTCTTGTTCATTAAGTTAGTTTGCTTTCTTCGTACATTCGAGTTTTGGGTAAATTGGTCGGAAATTTGATCTTAATCAAGTTGGCTATATTAGTGTACTGTTCTTTTATATCTAGTTAAAACTCCTTTTATAAACTTGAATTAATTTAAAATATCGCTTGTATAAAAAAATATAAAACAAAATTAATTCCTAGGCTTCATCTTCATACAAAATCACATATGAAAATAATAATAATAAAACTTATTAAAAGATATGCTATCATCAATGAACAAGGAAATAAATAAAAAAAATCAAATGCAAAAGCAAACTCCAGCTCTTTATCTTTTCAGATTTTTCGATTGATTTAATTAATTTTCCAGATGTTTTTAACACAGATGAGGAAATTAAGAACAAATAAAAAAAATTACCACGAGAGTTAACTAATTGTGGCTACTCTTTCTGGGCTTGCTTTTCCTCCTTGCTCTTCTTCTTGAAGGCTCCCTAGGTAAAAACCCCTCCTCTTTTTTACCACTACCTTCTTCTTCTTTTACCTTCTGCTGCTGCAACTCTTCCTGTTGCTTCTGCTTTTGATCTTCATCCTCCTCATCTGCTTTTGCTTTTTTGGAATCACTTTCTTTAGCAGCATCTTCAGCTGCAGAAGCAGAAGCAGCAGCAGACGCAGAAGCAGGTTGTTCTACTACTGCAGTGGATTGCTCTTCAATAATAATCTTGCGAGGCCTTCCTCTCTTTCTTGGGGTGTGAGCCTGCGGTTGCTGCTGGGATTCGTCTCCGGTTGATGAAGCTTCTGCTATTGCCACTGATAGCTCAATCGTTTTCTGAGGCTTCTTCTTCCCCATTAAAACTAAAAATAAAATATTAATCTCTCTATCAAATAACAAATATTTTGATGATAATTTTCATCAAGACAGCAACTTTTCTCTTAATCCGACGAGAAGAAATAAAACCCACAAAGCCGAAAAAGATTCAAGAACGTATTATCTAATATTTTTCATAGTTTTTTATCTCTCTCTCTCAAGTTTGAGAACAAGCAGAGAGAGAAAACAAATCTTTGACCTGGATTCTGAAAATCCTCGTTAAAAAATCATCCTTTTCCAGTGACATCCAAAACAATAAAAATTCGATCCGGCCCCTTCCTTCTACTCTTATTCGATAAAAATAAGCAAAAATATTATCAAAAAGCCACTAGAATAATTATATTTCCCTTTTCTTTGGTAGTACCGATTTCTCTATCCAATTCATGTCTAAGTAAAAGAAGCTAGAAAAAGACAGAGGAGGAAATGAGGTCGAAAGCCAATGAGAGAAAAACATATATGGAGTGGCTGAGGGTAACCCTACCATATATATTTTAGATACTACCATGGTTAGGGGACTTGTTACGGTTTTAGGGTTTTTTTGGATATAATAATTAGGGCTTTAGGGTTTTTGATTTTTCCACATTCTAATTTTTTTTATTGCAATTTAGAATGTACAATAGTTCTTAGTGATAGTCTTTTGGCATAAGCAATATTGAAAAGGGGTGTGCTATCCACACACCCCTTTTTACTTCTTACACGCCTCTGTTAATTTCTGTCCTTTAGATATTCTTCAATTTATCCGATCTGACGGCCGAAATCCAAAAAGGTGTGAGAGAAGTAAAAAGGGGTGTGTGCCCTACTGAAAAATAAGACGAAGCAAACGTCCGAATTTAAGTTAGATTTAAACGCAAATGCACTTGGCTAATTGAGCTACAAACTTTTTGAATTTTAGTGATATCCTATTCTCAAACCTTAATTTATTTTTATTACAATTTAGAATGTATAATAGTTCTTAGTGACAGTCTTTTGGTATAAGCAATACTGAAAATTGATGAGGAAGCGAACGTCCGAACTTAGGTCAGATTTAAACGTAAATACTCTTGACTACTTGAGTTATAAACTCTTTGAATTTTAGTGATATCCTATTCTCAAACCTTAATTGAATCAACAAATATTTGAACACAGATTCAGTGAAGAAGCGAGCTCATCTACTTAGCCACTCGATTACAACCACATCTACAAACAAGGTATTAGGGTTATAGAACAAAGGCCAAATGGGTTCTCTCTCTCGACTCTTTTGCTAGTATGTAATGTGAAAAATGAAAAGGGGAGTGGGGAGGAGCATGTGGGTTTATTGGATTTGGATCCGCTCTGGACCTTAGTGTCCGGAGCCTCCTCATCCACAAATCTGGACCTTTGATTGGTTTGCAAGTCAAATCAGTGTTGTTGGTTGTGTGTGGTGGGCCAGGAAAATGAATTAAAGGAGACCGTTGGATTGAATTTGTGCGGCCTAGATTAATGGATGAGGAGGCTCCAGATACTAAAGTTTGAAGCAGATCTAAATCCATTTTGAGGTGGGTAGGTCCTCTCTAGATCTATGTCTTAAAATCCTACAGGGCAAGTCATATTGACTGTTTGATTCGAATTGTGCGGTCATATTTTAATTTATTTATTTCCTTTTTTCTTTTTTCTTTCTATTTCTTTCTCTCTGTCTCTGTCTCTGCCTCATTTAGGAGAAAACCTAACAACCAGTGGCGAAGCCATGTGAGGGCGAGGAGTGGCGGCCACCACTCCCCTCACCGGAAAACACGACTAGAGCGGTGGTTTCACCCCTCTAGTCCCGTCGAAAGTTCCTATTGGTCAGGTGGTTCCGTCTGTGTTCATCTGGATTTGGGTTTGTTGCTGGTGTGTAGCTCTGCCATGTTTGGTTGTATATTTTTTTCAAAAGCCAGGCCAAACGACACCGTTTAGTCCTAGTTTCCTTTAATGCAACGACATTGTTTAGTTATAGAATTGAAAGATAAAATTAATCATATGTCAGCAGAACAGATCCCATTGGCCCCCTCATTCCCCTGTTACCAGACGTTAAGGCTTCAACCTCAAGCTTTTAAGCCATCCAAGCTGCAAACAGCCAGCCTCCAGTCGCTATTCTTGGCCCTCTTTCTCTTGGATGAAGTTTTTCATTTCCAAATTTATGTTAGCCTCAACCCTAATTGCTTATTTAATTTGAAATTTTGTTTATTTGATATAGAATCATAGAGTAATTAATCAATATGATTATTAATTATTGAATATGAATATGAAATCTTATAATTATTGATGAATAAACTTGTTATTTAAAGTAAAAATTGAATTCTTGATTATTCTCATTTATATTGATTAATTGAATTGAATTTTGTTTAATGAATAATTTATATGATATTGGTATTGATTAAGAATCTAAGACTTTTTTTTCTTTCCCATAGTATACAATTACATAATGAAATGATACTATAAGAAACAATGCTTAAACCCTCATCCAAATATTCCAAGTGGTCATCCTTCAAATATTTCAGGTAGTCCTCTTCAACTATTTTAGGTAGTTCCTAATAAAGTGAAGACACTGAGTTTGATGAAATATTGGCTAATCCTTTTTAACCTTGCACTCTTTTAAGTTCGCCCCAACCCGCCACTTAGTGCTATGGTCCAGTGCTATTTCTCTTCACTTGTAAGTGAGAGGACTTAGGTTCGATTCTCGCTAAAGTCAAATTTGAATCACATTGTTGCTAGCCTATTGTCAGACTTAGCCAATTCCCCTACCCCTTAGTGTAGATAATATCGTTTGTTCGAAGAAAAAAAAATTCGCCCCTCCCCTCGACAATTCTTGGCTTCACCACTGCTAACAGCCACCAAACTTTCCCACCGACCCAACCCAACATATTTTAATTTAGTGATTCAAATCGTGCGATTAAAAATTATACCAAAAACATAACATGACAAATAATACATTAAAAATTTCACTTTTAAGCGAGTCTTTTTAGTATTTCTCTCTTATATATTTCTCGTGACAAATGGAAATCTCAGCTCATCAATCAGATTAAGGGGCAAATTGGCAAATTAGCAAATTTATTATGGTGCCGAAAGTAATTTAAGATTTGTTTGACCGACCATAAAGGTCAACCCTTGTAACAGTCCATTCGTATCTTCTACGCGACTCGTGGAGAAAGACTGCATAGACGCGTCATCATCCTTACGTTTTGAAATTTTGCCGACGGCTGGGTAGATGCGCCCCATGTATTCCTCCTCTCACACGTTACGTCGTGGTTTCGGGGCTATTCCATTCCGATGAGAATCTGGATTCAAATTGTGTGGATTTTATGAATTCTTAAATTATAGTTGTTTATTATAAATTATGTCGTCAGTTTTTAAGTATTATTTATATTTAATTTTATATAAAATAATTTAAAATAATTTATGACTGCACGATAAACATTGAACGACTAAAATATGTGGAAATCTTACATTTTTCCTGATTTGGAATCCAAATCATTCCATCCCAACTCCAAACTTAACTGGTTTTTATTTTGGTTGAAAAACGAATGGAACTTAATCGGGATAATTTGTTTGTGCAGGTGATGCGGCATTGTGAAGCTGCCACATGTGGTCAGCGCCAATTGGTCAACGAGAGGTTCCAGAGCTGCCACATTTGAATATCAGTATCGTCGTGGTTAGAGGTGAAATTTTTTGCTAAATTACCATGCCAATTGTATCATACTAAAGTTGTACTAAAAAATTTGTACCATTGGTAATGATACAATACTTGTAACATACCATACATTTTCGGTACGATAATGGTATTCAAAACTATTACCAGTGGTATACCGTACCGTACCACTTCTATTAATATTATATTATTTAGTTATTCATTTATACATGTAATTATGTATTATGTATTATTATCATTATATATGCATTTCTATATATTTTTTTCTAATCATTTATCCAAAACTATCATCTCACTCTCTAACCTCTACTATCCCAATAAAAAAAACCTAAGCCTTTTCTGTTTTGACTTCGTATTTTCACTCATCTTGCCATGGACTTCATTTCTGTTGCTCCCGTTCCAGCGACTCTCTCTCTTTGCAGTCCATCTCATCTTGTCCTTCATCAAATTGGGTTGCCGTTCTCCCTGGCTTCGTATATCAAGTTAATTTTTGTACAATTTTAAAAAATGTAGAGATGGAATTTATGAATCTTTGTACTATTTTTTTAGGAATGCTGAGTTCTTTCAGCAATTCTTTCATCTATTTACTTATATTTCTTAAATGAATCTCTATAAAATTCTCGTAATTAATTTAAAAAGTTTTAAAAACCCAAAGAGTGGCCAAAACACGTTTGGGCCTTGAATTGGGTTGGAAAAACCAAATTTTGGCCCAAAAGAGTGGCCCAAAACAAAGTGATAATTATTATTACCATGTCATGTCAACCAAACTATTTGGCATGCCGAAATTCGGTATACCAAAAGTTTGGCACAATAATGGTAATAGATTTTGCTATACAAAAATTTGGTATGGTAATTGGTACATGAGTATTGGTACTGTAATTGTACCAATACTGCCCCTAGTCATGGTCGTTCAATTGTAGGTTGCTTAATTAGTGTAAAATGCAAGTTTATTAATTAATTAACACTCTAATTAGATAATTAACCCTCGACGAGTTCGTAAATCGGAGAGCTTTACTTAATTGCGTCATGACATAGGGAAACCACACAGAGAATAAAATATGTTTATCAGACGACGTGATTAGATTTATACAAATCGTTTTATTTTATGCACTACTAAACTAACTAAACCTTTTAGTCACCACAGGATGCTTTAGTAGTAGATGACGAATTTCAGATTCGTATTCTACTCGAAACATAGTGGGTTCGATTCATGGCGCTCATGAATTACACGATAGTGGTCAGGGGAGGTTGAAATGCCTTTGCGAGTCTTCTCGACTCTTAAAAAAATTTATTGTCATGGTAAAACCGTCAGCTTGTCCTTTAAAAATTTTTTTTGTTAAGTTGGCCACCTGATAAGAATACCATATACCAAACTAATAAGAATGAAAATACCAAATTCCATACGCTGCCAAATGCATTAGTGAGATTCCAAATTTTAGAAAGGAAACTACTTGCCTCGTTTGGGGTCGGAAAAACATGCAAATTACAATTTGACACGTGCTTATGTGAAATGTCCGACGTGAAGTAGTCGAGTGTTTCTCTTTCGGAGATTAGATTGGACGGAAATCAGATTGGGCTGTTGTTGGACTGCAAAACTCTGCAATGGGTAATATGTTTGCTCTCCGAGCCCATAGCTCAACTCTGTATGAATGGATTGGACTTCATAAATAGTCGTTTCAGCTTTCAGCCCATATGAGGAGGCTTATTGGCTTTTGGACATTTCTTTTGAAATTACAGGGAGTCTCTGTTTTCCTCATGTTAAAGATAAGTGAATACGGTTGCAGACAAATTTGCTAAATTTTTTATTATAAAAGATAGCGGTAGTGGGTTAAGTTTAATATTAAGTGGTAGGTAGAGTGGTTGGGATTGAACTTGTACTATGTTATATAGATAGAATTGTATTCCGTTACTGCGATAAAACTCCAAATGCATGCACTATTTTTCTTCTTTTTACATAGTTATGTTCAATGTTACTGCTAAATTTGCTAATTTTTTTTTTATATAAAAGATAGCGGTAGTGGGTTAATTTTAATATTAAGTGGTAGGGAGATTGGTTGGGATTGAACTTGTACTACGTGATATAGATATAATTGTATTCCGTTACTGCGATAAAACACCAAATGCATGCACTATTTTTCTTCTTTTTACATAGTTATGTTCAATGTTATTTGATGTTTTCGTTTGATTTGTTCTGTTGAATGACCAGAAACAAACAGTTGCGCTAGAAACTATAAATTATATGCGAAATCATTTTTCCTTGCAATATCATTACCATCATTTTGTGTACGATTAGTCATAATACTAAGAGCAATATCGTATTATCGTTAGTGAGTTAAATAGTTAATTACTAGAGAAAACTGGTGAGATCAAAGGTGTGCATAGGCACGCTTTTTTTTTCGCCACTATAATAAAACATCATTTACAATGTTAATAGTTATAAGTTATAACTAAACAATTAAATGGTTTCAAAATTTTGTTTGAATTTTTTTTAAATAAAAAACCCAAATCAATTTTTGATACGAAAATTGAAATAGTTATCAAATTGCTATAAAGATGCATCTATAGCTCCTAATATTCATACTTGAGTCTGAACGAATAGTTTACAATCTCATCTACATAGTCATTATTTTGATGTTTAATAAAATATCTTTCAATTAAAAAATATTAACGAAAAGTTAAAAAAATATATTTAATTTTAATTAAAAATAACAAAATAAAAATGTAGTAAATAGTAACAGAAAAATATAAAAATATAATTTTTCATTAAAAATAAACAGTACCAAAAATATTTCGTTAAAACTTTCTTAAAAAAAAATTGCACCCCCACAAAACAAATAAAAGGAGGAAAATGAATTAAAAGGGGTTAGTTTCCCATTCCATTGAATCTTTGGTTAATTAACTTAATTTAACCCTTAAAAGAAGGAAAAAAGATATTTTTATTAAAAGTAGCCATTAATTTCTCACCAAGCAATTAAGCATCGCCCATCCCTTTCAGGGACAGCAGGCTCGTGAGTCCACATTCTTCTGCCTTTCCCCGATCGGATAAGTAAACGCCCATTTACCTCTCAGATTTCCTCTCCCTCGTAAACCCATTTCCCCATTTCATACGATTTCTTTGGAAAGTTTCAGAATCCGCAAGCCACAAACTCAAAAGCCTCAACCTTTTTCCAACCCAGAGAAGGAAACAACAAAAAGCAACAAATTTTTATTTTATTTTTGGAGACTTGGGTCAATCGCAATTTTGATTGGCAGCCACGAATTCTGGGCTGGGAGGAGAATCAAAAGCCTCGACCTTGGAGTTGGAAAGCGATTCGGGATGTCACTCTCTGCAGTTGAAGATTGTGGATGGAATTGAATCAATTACTTGGTAAGTTTTAATTTTAAAAAAGTTTTCCATTTGTTTGTGGCTCTTGATTCATCTTAGAGAGAGAGAGAGAGAGAGAGAGAGAGAGAGAGAGAGATTTGGCTGCTTCTGTGAATTGATAGATTTTGGGTAGCTTTTGCAGCGTATTTTGTTTTTCTTCGTTATTTTGTTATATTGGTTTGCAAACATTTCAGAATTCAATTGGGTTTCTGTTCGTTTGATTTCATTTGAAATTTTACGAAATTATGAGTTGCATTTGAAGATTGTGGATGTGAATTGCTCAGTTCTTGTTTATTTCTAGGATCTGCTGGTGGGTCTTCCTGTTTTCATCCTCTTTTCAAATAATGTGTGATTATTATTTAAAGTTGATTTATTTCATTTTTTGAAGACTCTGTTCATGCAGTGAAAAGCTCTAAAATTAATCTGTAATTTGGATTGCCAATACCCATTTTTTTGTTATTTGAATTGGATTGGATTACTATACTTTTAGGCTAACATTCTGTGTTCTTCTAATTACTTAGTGTAAATGGGAAATGATATCTGCACAGTATTTTTATCGTCTATGTTCATTGATTTTCCTTCGATTTATATTCAAAGGCTATAAATATACAACGGTGTGCAGAGGGAGAAAAGGCGTGTGCGGAAATTATTTCCGGTATAAAGTTTTCATGATTTTATGAAGTTAGATTTGTGTTTGTTCAATGCAAGAGTGACAATATACTTTTTGTTTTCAAATCCTATTTATTAGCCTGTATAGCTCCATTTTTGCTCTTTCAGTTGTGAGATTGAGTTATTTTTTCCTCAATTTATGGGTTTCTAACTTTCTGTTTCTAAAAATGGAGTTTTTTTTTTTTTCGCTTAAAAAATACCTTTTTACCTGGCAAAGGCTGGATTTTAGTTTGACGATCCGGGTTTCTGGGTTTTTTCCTCTTTGTTTGTGATCATCTGAATCGAAAATATTCTGGTTGTTTCTTTTTTGCAGGTTTCGTATGCCAGTCAGTTCACCTGTGTGGTTCCTGTTGCACTGACATTGTCGTTTTGATCAATATTGAGGGATTTCAGTGAGGATTGCCCTTCTCAATCATGGATGGTTCAAGGAATGGTGAAGTTGAGAATCATGCCCTCCAGATTATACGATACTCTCCTTACCAGCCCTGGAGTAATTTATCTTCATCTTGGTTTGATTTGAGAGTCTTCTATGTGAGGATCAGCAACTTTAAGGTCGATGATTCGACCCCAAAGTTTCTGACTCTCCATCATATTCCTGTAAGCCCAGATACCCTTTTGGAAGTCAATGGTGCGAAAACTAGCATTCACTCTGAAGGTGTTTCTTCACATCTTAGAAGGGATCGGGTAGATAAGAAATCTGAAGAGGCCACATTTGTGAATACGGACAGCATAAGATTGACGGGGAGCGCAAGATTTGAGGTGTATGACAAAGAAGATCTCATCCTATCTGGGGTGTTAGAGATGTCTAACAGCAATGGTTTCGTTGGGGAATCAAAAAACAATGCCAAGCGATGGAGCATGAATTGTGAATCAGATATCAGTGCTTGTACTGGATTTTTGAAAGGGAAACATCTTGGTGGCGCTGAATTACCTGCACCAACCATTGAAGTCTACATCACAGGGTGCTACTCCGGCACACCGATCATCTTAACCAAGACCCTGCAGCTTCATTTTAGAAAGAAACACACTAAGAAGAGCATGTTGGTTGCTATACCCGAATACGAGACAACCGAATGCCAGAAAGATGTCTCGCCCGGAGTTGATATGGAGGTACATATTGAAACTATTTTTTTGCATTAAAAATTTGGAATTCAAATTGGCCGGTGCTTTGCCATAGTTGCATTCATCTGGCATCTTAGGGCAGTGTTGATACATGCATGTTGTAAGGGACCTGCGTTCATCTAATGCCTCAGTCTAGGGTGGGTTTTTCTTTGTTACAAGGCGGAAAATTCTTTGAAGTTTAATTTCCAGTCACTGTAGTATTTGATATCGAAAATTTTACATTGCATTGGTGTCCGCTTCAGTGGATGGCTGAATTTGCCTGCTCTAATCTAAGCAGTCAATCTAGCCGTCCATAAAACCGCTGCATCACATACACCTGTGTACTGTAGGACTCCTTTGATAGATGAGGTATTGAACAGTTTCTTCGCTTTCGAGAGGCAGGCAGGCAGGGCTCCAGTGATCTAAAACTATATAGCGGTAGGGCGAAATTGTTCCTTTTGTCAACTCTTTCTTGCGAGCCTTGTGACTGCCTGCCTGTGCTTCCTGCCCGGAAACATGTTTCTTATTAAACAAGGACTTGCAAACATAACCTTATCTTCTGGCACGTGGATATCATGGGTAGGGCACAGTTTCCGAGTGATTAGGTTGTATCCTTGTTTTTCTGGAGTTCGACTTACATTGGCCTCATCCATCGACACTTGGGGAAGGTCCGTTGTTGCGGGCCTCACATTCTGCTTGATAGTTGTAGACAGTATTCTGAAGGTTATATTGGCACCATTTTATTATATTTGGGATCTTGTTAAGTTGGTTGTTTCAAAAGGTTAATTTACTAAGGGGTAAATAATTAGTCATCATAGCATCTTTCATTTGTTATAGTTCGTATCTCCATCATTTAATCATCGGTTGGGATTTGTAGGTTTTGGGATACCCTAACATTTCTTGAATTGCAGGTAGCGGAATACAGAAACTACAAGCCGGAGAACGAGGAAGAGTACAACAATATGTACTGGAGGAGGACGGAATATATGGATGGTGAAGACGGAGAACTCTCATGGTTCAATGCTGGTGTGAGAGTAGGCGTGGGTATCGGACTCGGCGTTTGTCTTGGAGTTGGTATAGGGGTTGGTTTGCTGGTTCGTACATACCAAACGACCACGCGAACTTTCAGGAGGCGCATGTTGTGATTTTTTTCAATCCGGACGTCAATGTGTTTTGTGTGCTCAATTTCGAAAGGCAGCTGTTCATCTACGTTTTGTGTGCTCGATTTCGAAAGGCAGCTATTCGTCTACGCTCGACGTGCATCTTGAACTACAGATTTTGAGTTAGTACTGTTTGTGTAGCTGACAGTTTATATGTTTCATGTTCCTCTGTGTTTTCTCCATAAACTCTTGGTGAGAGGTTTGTTTAGAAGAAGGGCATGATAGATAGAAAGGGACAATTGTTTGGACAAAAGTATATAAATGGTAAAAGATTGTGTTTTGAACCCAAAAAAAAGATTGTATTTCGTTTCGATAACGAATTGAGATCCTCCTCGGATCTTGTAGTTTAGAGATGATAGATCGAGAAATTCGGGTCACTTATTTAAATTTTACAGCCTTCATTAGTCATTTCATTGTCTTAACTCACAAACTAAGAGTCTGATCCGAACAGCGAGATTCGGAGAGGATCTGAATTTTTCGATAACAACTCTTTCTCTAAAGCTAGTAAAGGGCAATTATGTCTTGTTTTTCCATGGCAAATCTTCCTAGGCTTGCTTTGGAGCCAAGGAAGATGTATCGCATCCACATGGAGATTACTAACTAAAATTTGGATTTTATGAGATTTTATTTTTGGTCATCGGATTAAAATGAGTGGAGAAAAAAGGCGCAAGGTTATGCCAACAATGTTTCAAGATCTTAATTACGCCTTGGCAATTGGTCTAACTAGCATGAGATTTTAATTTTTCAATTGAAGTGAAATGATCCTAACATTTTATATGATAAAAAAAGTTTTACTCGATAATTTATTTAAAGAAGAACTAATGAAAAATTCCAAAAAAACTTCTCTTTTAACGAAAAGTCTTTTTTTAAATATATAGTGAATAGTACTAGTGAAAGAAAAAAAATATGATTTTTCGTTAAAAGTAAAAAATACCGAAAGTGTTTTATTAAAACTCTCTTTATTTAATTGTATAACTGATGCTAATCTGTGCAAAACTATTCAAAGGCGCAAATAATTGACGATATCGGACCAATAATTTGTTTAATTTGTTTTCTTAATAATAATGTAGTCACTAAACATGTTTAGTAGTAAAGGTAATAGGCACTCTCCCACCGATGCCTGCAAGAGAAAAATCAGCCACGAAATAATAAAATTCCTGCCGGATCGTAGCTTGCAGGCTTACAGCAGCATCTCAACCAGTTAATCCGTCTCACTTATTCCGATATACTTTAGGGTTATCAGCTCCTGCTATGGAGGATTCCGGTGCTTCATCATGATCACGCGCTAAGAGTTGGGGCGGGAGACTCAGCTAGCTACCGGCTGCCGGTGAAATGCTCGCTGGCTCTGGAGCCACCTCGGCTCCAGAACGCCCATTAGCACAATGGGGTAGCTTTTCATCGCTACCCCAAAATGCAGCTGATTTCGCATCATCTTGATTCATTAGTTTCGAGAATTCCTCGTGGTCATAGTTTAGTATGGCCAGTCCTCCAAACTCAGTAGGGAGATTTTCCTCATCGAAATATTGTTTCATAAGCTCCACGCTATCTTTGTTCTTCGGGTAAACGAACTTAACCTTGTGGAATGTCTTGTTGTCCAAGAAATACTTGACAATCTGCTCAAACAGAACGGATCAAGATATCAAGCGGTCGTATAAGAAAAACTCTAGTGAATCTGTCGTCAATGGGAATGATTTCAAGATTATAACCGCAATTCAGACTCCGTTGTCTGAGAAATATTGGATATGTGAACTTGGAATTGCCGCGAAAAGATCACGAGTTAATGGAAACCAGCATGATCATGGACTCTTCAAACAGAAGTAAATATTCAATGAAGCAGTGAAAAGCAACTAGGAAAAACAGAACTCAAACCTTCCAAAACGCTTCGAAGATGCGTGGGGGATTGTAGAGAAATGCCACTGCAAGTCTCTCGGGATAGTGGTTCTGTAAAATATTGATGGTGTCTCGAGCTGATTTCACTGGCACGGTAGTACTTAGCGTCCACCCCGTGAAGTCAATCAGCCACGCCATTTGTTCTTGGCCCTCCGGAAGGTTGAACACAGCATTCTCAATCAGATACACCAGATGACGCATTTGATTGTCTATTGACACCGTGTTCTGCAACGTTTCTAGCAGCATTAATCTCCGGCATAGCAAAAGCCAACGAATCAGAAATATGAGTAGGCAACCCTTAATACCTGCATTCCCGGTCTCAGTATAAGAACACTCCTCCCACTACGATCGCGAAAACTTGCTCTGTAAACTTTTCCAGTCTCGCCTTCACTTGCAACTTCGGGCTGACAAACACAACGATCACACCAACACTCAGCTAGAAACGTAAGCATCAGAAACCGAAAACATTGTAACAAGCAAAGCAATTTTACCCAGCGGATTTCCTCGGGCTTATAGGTTGACCTCCATTTGAGTGTTTCATCCAACATTTTCTTCGCCTTGTCAACGTTCCAATTTCGCGCCTCCAAGTACCTCCTGAAGCATGCATCAGTGCAGAACTGTAAACTGCGTCCAGATAGCGGTCCAATCGCAGCCTTCAGCTCATTGATCTGCGTATAAATTTGTATAAATTTCAATTCATACACTCAACTAAGAAACATTTTTTCCTCCTTCCTTGAAAACTTGTAAATTTTCCAAACTTTTCATTACCTTAGCGTCGTGCTTCAACGGATCGTTCACTTGCTGGTGAGAACCGCTCCAGAGGCGCAACATGTTCACAGATTTTCCGATACCAAAACTTTCGCAACCGAGTTCAACTTCGCCTAGAACATCAAGCATTCACACGAGAACATATTAGCTGCTTGTTTACTGGAATTGTAGGGAAAAAAAATTACTGAAATTCAAACAAAAAAAATAAGATCAAAGAATTTACCTAAACCTAAAACCCATAAACCTGAGGAGAAAATTTATCCTAAGTATTTAGTTTCATGTCATCCAATCTCACAACTTCTAAAGAATAGACTTACATGAAACGAGAACGCTTATAAAAAGTAGACTTACATGAAACGGAGACGTCAGGAGGCACGAGGGTAGAAAATAACAAATAAATGAGGAGAAATCACGCAAATTGCGGTGTCAGATCGACCAACGAAGCGTGGTTCAACCAACCCTACCCCATGTTAGAAGTCGATGAATAAAACAGTCCATGTTCCAGAAAAAAATGAACCTTTTAAATTATAATTTAAAGCAATAAGAAGGGAAGAAAACTAAACGAGCAATAATAATTATTGTTGACTCGATATTTCCAGACATTGGGCCCCCGAGACAACAATTATTATTATTGTTGGTAGTCAAAAGGGGAGTGGTCTGTTTTCCATATTCAAGCTCAATTCTTTTGACTTTTATTTAGGGTATCCAGAAGCACTACAGAAAACACAGAATTTCTAATTTTCTATCTGCATTAAAAATAAAAGAAAATTAATAAAAAAAATTTGAAAACTTTAAGTTTTATGATAACGATAATATAAAGAATAAAGTAAATAATATTATGATTGACTTTTTAGTGTAAAAATGTAGTTTTTCGTTAAAGTGAACAATATCGAAAGCTTTTCGTTAATTTTTTTTAAAAATAATAATAAAAAGCCAAAAAATTCCAGTCTTCATTAATTTTCATAGTAAATATGCAATAAAAACAGATTAAAAACATAAAAACAAGCACAGAACATGAACACAGAGAGTTCAATCCTACCTGCAATTCCAGCCTCCGAGCTTGCCAATTGCCAGATGAAGAGAGAGAGAGAGAGAGAGAGAGAAATGTGATGACTTTTTGTAAGACTAACAGGAGAAACAGGTGAAGAAAGAAGATAAAAGGCTGAAAGACTGAAGCTTTCTGTAGTCGCTTCTCGTGTCCTGATATGGCAGGTCCTCCAGATATTTTGGGTCTCCCTTTCCTTTCCACAGAGAGAGCGTATGCGTGCGTGCGAAGTCCAATCTCTCAAATGAGGATCCTGTTTGTAGAGATCCGGAAATTCTCTAATTATATTCGTTTATTGTGCGATTAATTTCTGACCACACAATATACAATAAACAAATATAATTAAAAAAATTCTAAAATTTTCACCAAAAAAAATTCACAAAATCCTTGAAAGAGTATATACCGGATGCTCATTCCAATCTCTCGGCTCTGCTGCTTTCCCCTTTGCTGTGTTATTCTTGGCGGCAATGCTATAGCCACCGTGTGGTGATGTTTGGAGCAATGACAGCCGGCCGAAATCACCCCATGTGTTTTTCACGCACTTTATGCTGCGTGTGTCCGAAGTCCAATCTCATCGCTCTTCTGCTTTCCTACATTCCTCTCTTTTTCTTGGAGGCAATGCTAGAAGTACTGCCGGGTGATGTTTCAAACAAATGACACGCGACCAAACCCACCCCCACGTGGTGTTTCAAGCACTTTATGCTGCACTTGTTGCATGTGCGAGAGCATCAAGTAGAAAATTTTGAGTGTTTCAAAAATATGATCCGCGTCGACAAGTGTTATAATAAAAGTAGTTATATTATTTTTTTAGTATTTAATTACTTGTGTCGTGATATTTAGGTCCCGTTTAAGGGAACTTTAACGAAAAGCTTCCGGTACTGTTCACTTTAACGAAAAATCACATTTTTACACTAAAAAATCAATACTGGTACTATTCACTTTACCCTTTATTTTGTCCTTATCGTTAAAACACAAAGTTTTTTCCTTAGTTTTCCTCCCGTTTAATGAGCTAGATAAGATAAGTTGTGATTAATTAAAAATTTAAAATGAACTTGAGTCCAGCCTGTTGCTTCTTGACTTAAAAGTTTATACCAATTTAATCTTATCTCTAAGATCCAATCACATTCAGCCCACCAAACAGACCTTCATGTTTCGTATTTTCGATATATTAAAAAATCTCTCAGTATCAAGGATCTTGGTTATGTGCAACGAGGCAGATTCTGGATGGTGGTTTGACGGTATTCTTAGACAGAGTAGAATTCTCTACCTTCCTAATCTTTCTACTCTTCCATGCCTTTCTATTTGAACGGTCACAGTTAAGCAACGTAAACATCTTATATTTATTTTTTATAGAGATAATAAGATAAAAAATAATGTGTGAAATGAGAGCATAGAAAGAGGTGAGAATATGAAAATAAAGAATTCTAATCATTTTTGAACATTGAAATGGAGAAAAGTTGGAGAAGAAAAAAGTAGAGAGTATTGGAGGGAATATGAAAAAGATGAAAGTGAGGAAAAGAAAACTGGCGAGTCAGCAATGCGTGACTATGTGGTCGACGTATTGGCCAAGTGGTGGATGCTGCATTGTCCCTGTTGCAAGTGCCGAGTCAATGTCTGCCAAACCAAACAAACAAAACAAAACAAAACAACACAACACAACAAAAGGACTTGACTCACCAATAATCGCTTGGTTTTCCAAGTAAGTTAATAGATTGGACATTTTTCGAAAGAGCGCCAGTTATTCACATGCAAATCAATCCTTTTTTTTTCCACTAAAGAGTAATGTATGGTGACTTGTCCAAAGTGTGTAAATTATACACGAGGCAAGTGGTGAGTTACTCTAGTAGTTATAATGTGTTCTTTCGACAAATTGTGTTTCAAGTTCAAATCCTTACCTCCTCTGTTATGAAAGACCTATACTGATGGAAACTAAAATCCAAGGGTCACGACAGCAAACTAATTCACAAATTACGTCTTAGACATGACACAAAACTAAAATCTCGTTGAAACTAAAATCTATCACAAATTAAAGAAACAACCAAGATAAACATGAAGAGAGGGTGTCATAAAGACTGAAAGGACAAACGTATGTGAAAATCACTTCTCATAAAACTCAGAATTGTAATTAGTTGGATATGCTCAACAACGATCTCTTTGTAAGCCCAATTACTCATCACAAAAGCCCGTCCACGAAACTCAAAGAACAATATAAACAATATTTGGTGGCCCGCAAAACATAAAACTAGCTGAGACGGGTGCGAGAAATTTTTTATTGTGATGGGAACAAAAATTTTATATTTAAGTTATTAACTTTTTAACACACATATCATACTATTTGTATAGTGAGTGTATCACGTCGTCACGTGTGTCGGCCACACTGAAAAATCTATGGACGGGTGGATGGGTAGTGACGTATGGGTTACGTGGACAACGGCTTCCCGCCGAAACGGCAGCCTCTTAATACGACTAAGCGATTCCATGGACTCGAAACCTTCAACAACCACCGCTCCTCTACTGAACCAGAAAAACCCTAACAATCCTCCATCGAAGCCGAAGCCAAGGGACTTCCTGAACCACCTCGAAGCCTACCTCGCGAAGCGAGATGGCGTCGACAAGCTCATCAAGATATCTTGGTACGCCACCAAGATCGTCCTCGCCTCCTCCGCCCTCCCCGAAACCCTGCCCCTAACGCAGCGGCTCAAGAGCTTCAAGTCGAGCGTCGGCGTCAGTCGCAAGGCCTTCCGGTTAGGTAAGTTCGTCCAGGACGTTAACGCTCTGAGGAGCTCGAAATTCGATTCGAATGAGGAGCTCGTACTCGCACTAATCGCCTACGGCAGCGAGGGACTGTATTTTTTCGTTGAGCAGTTCGTCTGGCTGGTCAAATCGGGGTTGATCGATAAGAAGCACTCGCGGAATTTGCAGAAGATCAGCTCCTGGGCCGAGTTCATCGGGTACGCCGGCAGCATTTCGTTGAAATTTAGGGATCTGAATCGGATTTCGGAAGACGAAAAGTGCGTGAAATCGAGCATTGAGATCGTGATTACGAGGGGGAACGGGTGCGAGGAAGAGAAGGAGAGGTTGAGTAAATTGTGTGAGAAGAAAATGATGAAGAGGCTCTCTGTGGTTCAAGATTCGGCGGATGCGTTAATGGCGTTGGCGGATGTCCGGGACGGCGGCGGACCGTTCCTGGGGCCGCTTTCGGTCTCGCTTCGGCCCTGATTAGCACTCACAAAAATTGGGTGTCCTGATGAGATTCATGGCCATTTTACAAGGTATGGTTGCTGGACACTTTCCTTGTTAATTTGGTTATTAATAATTGATCAGTTTTAGAGTTTGTGCTGCAAATTATAGGGAATAAAACTCAATACAGATCCTAGAACGTCATAGCGCTTGGTTTAGCGCCAAATCTACTGTAAACTCCACGTACTCAATATCTTTTCTTAAATTTCTTTTTAAGTCTTCTTAAGTTTTTCTCTATATCTTTTGCTCTGAGTCTCCGACTCAAAATCACATTTTCTAATTGGAGCATCTGTAAGTCGTCGGTTCATATTTTCTAAATGATAAAAAATCAAATGAAGTGACAACTTATATGTAGTGCCTAACGTGAAGAACTTCAATGGATGGATTTGAATGTGTAAGTGAACCTCACAGAAGTTAGAACAACGGATGGAAAACTCTTGGTTTAGGATCTTAACATTTCGAGTTTGTTTGAAATTTTCATGTTTGGTCTGTCGTGTACATCTACATTGTCCTTGAACATGATATGTATGAGTAGTTAGGAGCAATGTAGGCGAAAACATTTGTCGAAGAATATGATTCTCGTATGTCAAATTCGAATTTGATGAGGATGAAGATCCCTTAGGGCCCCAATATCTGATTCAAGTACAACTGAAAATCATCCCTTAGATCCCTTAGGACTCCCCTTGTTCCCACTCCGTTTATCCGAAATCTATAGTCGCTTGCCTTTCGGTTCACAGTTACTACCCACGGATGCAGTTTTATGAGTTCAACTAGTTAACAGAGTGACGATTAAGTGCACTCCTCTGTCTCAGTCGATCCATCCGTGGTTCGAGTTGTCACTCCCGCAATCATCTCACTTAACAAAACATTCTTCTGTCAATATGCAAGTTTACTGTTTCGTATCGTATACAAGTCGTGTGATAACAGAAACTAGAAAGACGCTTCAGTGGCAATATTCTGCACCGACTATGCAAAAGTTTGTATGGTTTGTTGTATTGTTTTCCGTAAGGCTGCGTTTGGTTGGCGAAACAATTGTTTGGGAAGGGAATGTTTGGGAGAGGAGTGTTACTTCCTTCCCCAATTCGGAAAGCGGAAGGGAAAGTTTTGTAATACTTGTACAATGTTGCCATCAGCTATTTGTTCATAACATCGAGTAATGGGCCAAACCTACTCAATCAACCTGGCCCATTATATTTTGTGAAGCTGGGCCAATAGAGTGCAAGCCCAAATCGTATGACGACTATCCACTTCGCCGACATCATCATCGGACACGCTACAATTCGCCACTTTTCCGTTTCTGCTCGAATTCTGACACTCTTCCGCGCAACCAGCAGCCAGCTCTCACCCCCGCGCAACCAGAATCTACCCGCCGGTCCATCTTACTCCTCTTTCCCCATCTACACACTCCAATACGCCATCGTTTCGATGGCCCTTTCCTAAAACCCCGCCGGACTCCGACCTCCTTCCAATTGGTTTTTTTTTTCTTTTTCCCTTCTGATGGAGTCCGAACTCAAAGGCCTCAGTTCCAAACCGGCCAAGCAGGACCGCACCGACGGTCCGGCGTCCAAGGACGACCGCCCGCTCCTCAAACCCGACCCGGCCTCCTCCGTCTCCGCCGACGAGCTCCAGGAGCTAGAGAAGAAATGCGCGGCGTACGTGCGACGCGATGTGTACGGCACCATGGGACGCGGCGAATTGCCGGTAAAGGGGAAGGTGCTGCTAGGTCTCGCTCTGGTGACTCTGGTTCCGATACGCGTGGTGCTGGCCACGACGGTGTTGGTGCTGTACTACTTGATTTGCCGGATTTGCACGCTCTTCAAAGTCCCCAATCGCGACGAGCAGGAGCAGGAGGATTACGCGCACATGGGGGGCTGGCGGCGGGCCGTGATTGTCCAGTGCGGCCGCGCCTTATCCAGAGCCATGCTCTTCGTCTTTGGCTTCTATTGGATCAACGAGTCATATCGGATACCATCGGATTCCGAACCCAAACCCGCACCCCAGGTACTCTCTCTCTCACTCACTGTTTCTCTCTCTAAAGCATGAAAATTGATTTCGTGAGATTGAGTGCTAATTTTGATGTTAAATTTTTGGTCAGGGAAAAGATGGAGCCGAAGAGAAGGAGCCTGAAAGGCCAGGGGCGATCATATCGAATCACGTTTCGTATTTGGATATCTTGTATCACATGTCTAATTCGTTTCCGAGCTTCGTCGCCAAGGTTTGCTACTCTATATGAATTTTGATTGAAAGATGATTCAATTTTATCTATGTGTTGGTTCTGAGTCTCTGTTATCCTGGATTTTGTTGGTGAAGAGATCGGTGGCGAAACTTCCTCTAGTTGGCCTCATCAGGTCGAGTGCATTCGCTTTTGCTTGCTTTAATTTCGTCATACTTCTGAAAATCTGTAGTTTCTCTCGATCATGTTTATGGGAGGAAATGGAATTCAAGTTCCAATTGTTGTTTTTGACAGCAAGTGCCTCGGTTGTGTCTATGTTCAGCGAGAGTCAAAGTCATCCGACTTCAAGGGAGTTGCAGGTACATAAATTGTGGATGCTCCTTGTTTTTGATAGTTTTCTAATCACTCTCAAGGTGCACGACATAAATCTTGCGTTATTTGCAGTATGCAAGGTGAAAATTATGATCAATCACGAGTGGATATGGCACACGAACACTATATAACGAGTTTTCGGTTGTGTTACTTGTATGACAATGTTGTTTGATTAATAATTGGATATCATTTGCAGGTGCTGTGACTGAAAGAGTTAAAGAAGCACATGAGAATAAATCTGCCCCGCCAATAATGCTTTTCCCAGGTTATAGTTTTAAGTACTCTATTATAAGAAGGCCCAATTAATGAGTTTTCTGTTGTCCTCGTTCTTGATGTTTGAATCTTCATTTATTAATCTAATGTGCATGGGAGGGAACACATGAATTTTCATCTGCACTGAAACTGGTCTGCGTTTCATTTGTTAGCCGATGTGCATTATGTTGTAAGCGATGCTTATACTACTGTTACCTGGTATTTAGTTATCGTTAATCTTTCTACAGAGGGAACTACTACAAACGGAGACTTTCTTCTGCCATTCAAGACGGGAGCATTCCTGGCAAAAGCTCCAGTTCTTCCAGTGATTCTTAGGTATCCTTACCACAGATTTAGTCCTGCGTGGGACTCAATATCTGGGGTGAGTGTTTCTTAACCAATTTCCATGAACACGTATAAAGAAAATACGTATATCATGCAGGATGATTATACATACTACAAATACTAAGAATTCAATATGTCAGGCATATAGACTGTTTTCTCTTTCCGTCTTCTGGGCTTCTAATTTTGGTTTACCTCATTTACTTTATTTTCAGGTGCGCCATGTGATATTTCTTCTCTGTCAATTTGTAAATCACATAGAGGTCACGAGGTTACCTGTTTATTACCCCTCACAACAAGAAAAGGATGATCCAAAACTCTACACTAGTAATGTCAGAAGATTGATGGCCAGTGAGGTATATGTTTCCCCTCGAAAGTATATTATGAAAGCAAGTTTAAAGCTTTTTCTCGCTTGAGAGCTTGACCATCAACTAGGTAGAGATATTAATCGTGCGAGCTCCTGGTGTTTGTAACTTGATTCCATGTGTGCTTTTGTTTTGTTTACAGGGCAACATGACTTTATCAGATATTGGACTTGCCGAGAAGCGGGTGTATCATGCTGCTCTTAATGGTAATAATAGCCGTCCTAGTGTCTTGCATCAGAAAGACGATTGATAAAATTCAGGGCCTCGCTCCCAAATGCTATCTAGTCGCAGTTGAGTTTCCTAGTTTTCGTTCACGATTGCAACTAGCCACAGTGAGGGGTGTGCAATTATTAACTTGTAATTCCATGCTTATGGAAACTGTGCCCTTTAACGCTAAAATCTTCGAAATATTTGTATTTTCACCATGTTAAAATGCATTGCAACCCCTTTAGAAGAAACTTTGCACCTGTTGATCTGAAGCATCTCTTTCATGTTATAGGGAAAAATTAAAACTGATATGGACTGCAGAAGAATTATTTTATGGTCGGAGTAAGTTGAAACGGTATTTTTATGATGCGCGCTGCTGTGGACTTACGCTGGCATTCTTAAAGCAGGCGTTTTCCGTTTGTTGTATGTTCTCTTAGTTAACGGAGGAGGGAACGGTTTGGCGGAAGTCGATTTACCTCGACGAGCTCGGCTGGTATACACATTGGCTGTGATTTTGTTTCACCATTATAAAGCTCTGATCTTGGTAAAGCCATATAGTGCTAATGTATGATGATGTATCTCAATCTGATCCTTTCTAGTGCAAATTAACACGGGTAGATTTTACTCAAATGCTTCTCTCTCTCTCTGCATTGGCTGTTGATACAGGTTCAAACCGTTCATTTCTTTCCATTTGTTATTATCTTTATTATTATTACCAAATCAAATGACCGTAGAAGGTTGAATTCACTTTCGAATCATTAAATCCCCTAAAGGACAAATTTGAAATCGCGTGGTTTTGTGTAGTTTTATTTTTTGAAAAGAGTAGAACTGATTTAGCACATCCTTCATGAATATGGAAATGAATCCCCAAAAACTGAGCTTGCTAAGCAATTAATCAGGACCGTTGAAATTTAATCCAACAATTACAAATCGGAGGTCATTTTAAAAATTATAATAATTGTAACTGTTGAATTAAATTTCAACAGCTCTAATTGATTGCTCAGCAGGTTTAGTTTTTTGGAATCCAGAAGAGATTCAGTTCCTTTGTTGCAAACTAATAGTTACAACGGTCACAAACATCAATCCACAAACCTGGGAGAACACAAACAATCTGATTGACAGCAGCCTTCAATTGCTGACGCACAAAAAAACTCAGGGAACATATTCCCCTGATTGCTAGGTCATCACACTAGATACATTCAAATTACAATTGCGGGCGTAATAGCGAGTCCTCTGAACAGTTTCTCACCTTTCTTTCAACGAACCATTCAACGATCTTCGCAGTTCCCACGGCGGCAAGCAACCTTTCAGGGGCGACTGTATAAATAACGAAGATGAAGATAACTGCTTCTGCCGCATTGAGATCGACGACAGGCAACTGAAGGCGCTTCTCAAGCTCCTCTTCTCGCTGTCGGGTGGTTGGCAGTTAGGGTCGTGTTGTACAGCGGAAATCTTCAGAGACTCCGGAAGTATGCAGTTGCATACTGAACCTACCACATATCAGTAGAGTTAGTTTACCTTTGCAAACCACTGTTTTAATTTTTCCATCGTTCATTAGAAATTCGAATCTTGATTCGATCCCAGGTAAGACCTTCAAACATGCATGACCTAAGCCGATTTCTTAGGAAATTGAGTTCGAGCGAGAACATTCCTGGGATGGGTGACCCACTGAGAAGTTCTCGTGTGAGTTCTTAGGCGGAGCCGAGTGCTTTCAAGTTTCATTAGAGTCGTCATTCTGGGTCACCCATCCCAGGAATGTTCTTGCCCGAACTCGCTTAACTTCGGAGTTCTCACGGAATCCGAAACCGGTGAGTCCCCAAAAGGCCTCTTGCTATATGGAGGTGGGTGTATACGTATATGGCACATCACCCCCTCTCTGTTGGTCGATGTGGGATGTTGCAATATATAAGTAAGCCCGACCGAAACACGATCATTAGACCCAAAAAAAAGTCCTGACGAAGTACTAAAGAAACTCAATTGCAACCAATACAACTGAAGAGAGAGGGTGAAGTAAGGATACCAATTCTTGCCAGTCGATTCACCCATTTAGGAATCGATTTTCCCGTGAGCCTGCGACAAATATCCCTGCAGAAATGGTTGCAGTTCTTGACAATCAGGTGATATGTATCGCCGTTGTAGCTCAAAGAATGGCGCTCCATAAACTCTCGAACCTGAGTAGGGTCCAAGCCAGTTGTCCCGATTAATATCGACTTTCTGAACTTGAACCCCGGGCATTGGCGAGGTTCAACCTCAAAAACGCCACTCGTAGGATAGTCATGTGCTCCGAATGCATATTCTACACCATGAACTGCACAATGCATACGGACTATCAGAAAACCTGAACTTCACTCGATCGAAACAGCATACAACGAAGATTAACAAGGTTATAGATATTTGATAATGTATTGCGTCAAAACTTCAGAACCGCTAAGCTTGATAGAATTAAGCAAAACAAACAGAGATAAGAGTTCAGCTTGAGATTTAACACAACATACTTCAGGCGGATAACATAAAACACGAATTGCATGGCCAACGTAAGCTTACCTTCAACACCAGAGTGAAAAATTCCAAAGCCAGCCCAATAGACATAGCCATTCATGGGAGTCAGGTCGTATACATTGAGATAAACTGGTGCTGTTCCTGATTCAGCGCTATCCGATTTTGATTTGGGAGATAAACAAAAACGCCCCGCGGATTTGTTTTTCAATTGAAGAGGGGCAATGGATCTCCATCTCTTCTTCAATTCAAGTTTCATGTTTCCTCAATAAGTATATAACCAGAACGCACTCAATGCTTGCCTCCGGCCTGTGCATTTGAGTACACATGAAAGCCATTAGAACCCAGAGGATGAAATGCAGTGGCATTATAAACAAAAGCTCAACACAACTACATACAATATTATCGTCTTTCTTTATCGATGAAAGCGTTATTTTAAACTACTCTAATCTACGTAAATTGCAACTTATTCATTGACCATAAAGGGCAACCTCAAGCCAACAAGGCTCCTGGCTCTGCGACAGTCCAGCAACATATTCAACGCAAGAACAGTAAAAAGGAAATTCTTTTGTGGGTAATCAAAGATAACAGGCTCCAGTGCAGATCTCAGAGTATAAAATCAGATCCAGTTTCAATTAGAAGAGAGGAAGCAGAGAAATTTCCCACTTGTTTGTTCTTTTTCCCGAGCTTTCTCGGCTACCAAACAGGACCCAGATGAAATATTCAAGCCCCGGAAGATACATGAATTCATAAAACGAAAATCTAAAGGAAAAAACTGGAAGAGATTGAAGTTCTTAGAAAAAAAATGAACAACTGTGGGACTCACCGAGTAAGAGAAGACAGCCATTGGAGGCCAGCAAAACCCAACTTCTTTCTTGAACACTAAAACAGCTGCGTTTCCGTAGTTTCAGAGCTCAGAAATGCCAACAGCTGCTCTGACATGGAAGGCCTTCGTGATCTTGCCGCAACCCAATCAGTATTTTTCTTCAGTTCTAAATTCGTAAAAAGTACAAAACAAAAGGAGACAAGAAAAAAAAAGGTAAAATTGCCGGAAAATGGAAATTGAAGTGTTGGAGTCGGGGGTCGGAGTGTTTTGGGAAAAGTTCGGTTTTTTTTTATGTGGTGACGGTGTGGAATCTCACTGCCTACTTAATTCGAAGTCGGAAGAAATAACTAATTCACGTTTTATAATATAAATATTTCAAATTTTAGTTAATTTTATTTTTAAACAAGATGATATTTTAAAATATAAAAATATAATTTAAATTGACATATACATTTTGCTGAGTAACTAAAATTGATCTTATTGTTACATTCTCTAATACAGGAGTAATACTAAGCGCTATGTTTCAATATCTCACAACGAGTTCTGAATTAAGAAAAAATTAGAATAAAAAGAAATTCATATTTTGTCAAATTTTAATGGATATTAAAATACATTATGCAGAGTCGAGTAAATTAAGCACCCTTTTTTAACGGATTGATGAGTCAGTCGTTTTCACCATGTATTTTCACGTGGGATATGATTGTTCATCATTTGATTAAAGTTTAATTAAATCCAAAAGCAAAACTGATTAGAAAATAATAATACTTATTTTAGGAAAGCTACTTTTTTTTTTTTTTTTGGAAATGAGTAATAACTTTAATTCAACAAGAAATAGTGCAATGATTTGAAAACAAGTCAATTTAAGTTGAAATTCAATAATTAATTTTAAAAACTATTATCGTCACCAAAATAAAAGATAAAAAAAGAGTAATGTTGTTCATACTATATTTTTGTACCACATTTTCATATCATTTTAGGTGACATTTGATTTGGATAGCCACATTATTTTGGCAACCTGATTATATACGAAGATTGATAATGGCGATACTACCTAAACAGACTTAACAGAAAGGACCAATAGTACAACACGAACTACAAATGTCAAAGATTGAAATCCAAATACCAAATCATTGCGATAACAAACTTTGTATTTCTATAACAATCAGCTTAGTTACTAATATTTGTTTTCATATAAAAATAATTTACAAACTTGAGTGCAGCCACGTTGATTAGAACAAGTATACTTTTATGTCCACTGATTTGGAGGCTTCCACGGACATCTTGTGCCGGGTTGGTCTTACTCTCTACTCGTTAAATAAACATCACCACTCAAATTCAACCAAATAAAAAAAAAATTATCACCACCACCAAATATCTAATAATAAATAAACCAATAATAATTACCCTTTTTTTTAAATAAACCATAAAATAGGATAGACAGTGACAGCTTAATTATTATTGAAGTGTTATGTATATAAATGTCCCACCGTGGATTATTTGAAGTTTGAACAATATTTTTTCGTTTATAACTGTGTTAGAATTCGGAGACACATGCTTTGACACGCATTTTGATAAAAAGATTTATTTTGTAATATATTTCAACGATCTAAATTATTTACATTTTAGCACACTATTTATAAATTATTTATGCAAAAAAAAAAAAAAATTTAAAATCATTAAAATAGTAATTTATAATTAAAAATTTGAACTAATACGATTTTACAAAAGTATACTAAATTTAATCCGACGATTAAATAGTTTCAAACTTTAGTAGTTTTTAGTAAACGACATTCTACTGCGAAATGGGAACACTGGAAACGACAAGCGTATTCCATGAATATAAAGCTGTCGAGTGGCACAAACAAATAAACACATGGACAGGAGCACAACTTCAAAAGTTTGGACCCCACCGGTTACCCGTGCCTCTGTCTTATCCAATTTTGCCTTTGTGGGTAGGTCCCAGTCTACAGTGGTTTTCAATCCAATCGCAGTGGCAAAATGGGAAATTCACTTTAAGTTGTTGACGGGCTACGACATTGGAAAACTAAATATTAAAGGCCTGGCCCAATTAAGCAATTTCTTTACTTCGAGTTTTGTTTATTGAATAATACCATATTTTCGTACTATATTTTTATATAATTTTAGGTAGCATTTGATGTGAAAAATCATATTTTTTGAATTAATTAAAATTTTTAATTTAATTGATGATTTAATAAATTAATAATTAAGAAAAATTAGTTAATTAAATGATGATTGTGGTATACGAGGAGTCTTTCTCCTTCATTTTTTTGGGTTTTGCAAAATTTTCAAGTAATGTGGGTGTCCACATCAGATGCTACCTAAAGTGGTATAAAAATGTGGTATAAAAATATAGTATGAATAACATTACTCTTTCTTCGGTTTTTAAAATGATATACTATGGCTCATTTGTGAAGTGTTTTTAAATAATTGAAAGTGCTTTAGTTTTATTATTATTATTATTATTATTATTATTATTTTTATATAGGATTTCAAAAGTATGTGAAGTACTATATGCAAGAAACACATGTTAGCATTTGCAGAAATTACTTCAAATGTTCTTGGTGCCTTAAAACATTTTATTTAAACGTGATTTTAGTCATTTAAAAGTACTTTTCAAACGAGACCTTAATCTGTTTTAAGCGGGACTGGAACTTGGGTACAAAAGGTACTTTTGCCCTAGTCAACTTATTACGCCCTATCAGCTTGTCTGTGTTATGAATTTTTTTACCCTTTTTCGGTTTTGGAAGAAACTTCGATTTTCTTTTTGTTTTTAAAAATAGCATTCTCAGCAATCAAAATGATATACATGTGTGTACATATATACGTCGATATAATTATGTACAGTTGAACAAACACGAACTCGACCAATCATAATCTGACACGTGGCTTCGAAACAAACTTTGTCATGATGAGCCAAGTGAATTGAAATGATCCCAGGCCTCCTACATTTGCCCAAAACAAGTAAAAAAAATTCACCACAACAACATTAGTTACTGTTCTTATAGTAAAAACTGGAGAAATTAACCGGTGATCGATCGATTCTTAACAAATTACTGACCTGCAAGACATCAAAAACTTTTGCTGCAAGGTATTTGTGATGCGAAGCAGCACCTTTCTGCTGCAGCTTATCTGGGTGTAAACATAGCAGCGCCCTTTGGTACGCTCTTTTCACGGAGTTTCCTTCGATTATATCCACAAGAGGTACCGTCTTCCACCCGCTCTCGGGCCAAAGAACCTGCCATGTATCGGTTTAAACCCGCATTAGTTGCTGATCGAGTAGTTAGGCATCAACCTCAGGCTCGAGAAATATATACTCATGAAAGTCTTCAATCTTAGTGACAAAGAAGCGGTGAAGTTTATGCCATGAAGCGTACTGTTATGCAATATCCGCGGCCACTTTTGAAGATGGAGCAACTGGAAGAAAAAAACAACGAATCAATGCTTACAATTTGCATAGTAGTGAGCAGCGAGCGGATATTTCCTTCCCTTCCTCTTGACCACCGTCGTATCTTAGCATCAATCGCCTGCAATTTACGGGATGTTACATTACTGCTAGCCGGAAGCTATAACAGCATGCTGTGTTTGTTTGTTATATATTTACCTGGAGTTCTTCATGATTGTTGCCGGGTTGTGGTTGTGGTTCTTTTTCCTCATCTCGAGTTATTTCTTTCATCTGCCAAGTATAGTGCCTCGTCAGAAAAATCTTCATAAATAATGCACTGAAGGATTAAGTAGAGACTAGACGAAGGAAAACTAAATTGATAGAAAACGAGCGTAGTTTATAGATTACAGGAAACAGTTCTTTTACAGAAGAATTACACACCTGGAAGTTTTCCTCGACGGACTCATCTGCATCTTCAACGATAGGATTGGATCCGTTGGGAACTGATCCTGTCAAAACTCAAAATTTAATGAATAAGTTGTACGCCTTTCATTAGACTCACTAGATACGTGGAAAGGTGAAAGGTTACTAAGCCTGCAGTGAACTGAAACACAAAGAACTGATGCATGATATCTGTTGAGAATGAATCCCGCATTGATAGGAGAACTAACCGGTACTTGATGCAGGGGTGTCCTGCGCGGGAGCATTATTATGTATATAGGGAGCAGTCTTTGCTTCAATATTTTCTTTCTCTAACTGTTTGAGATCTTCCTTCATCTGGAAAGAGTAGAAACAAAGAGTATATATTCAGAAATATGCTGAAGAAAACATATCATTCGTTTTTGGCTACGCGAACTCAAACCATTCTAAATCGATTACCATGACCGAAGCATCAGACAATGTGTTTTTCACATCGGACTTTTGTAAGTCCTCGTTCATTCTTGTTGCGGGAATACTCGCTTCATTCTCTGCTTTGGAAGCACCTTTCTCCTTCAATCTAGATCTCAGACTTCCAAGCTGATCACTACCATCATATGTGGGTTTACACAAAACTTCTTGGTTGAACATTTTAACAAAGTCCTTCACCTTACCCTTAACTTTGCTTCCCCCGAGATTATCTCCTGAGTCCTTCGGTGAGCCTTGTAAACTTGCTTTAGTCGAGGAACTTCTTTTTAAGTTATGAGGTTTCGCAGTTTCATTAGCTTTGACGTCTACAGATGATTTTTTGGTGCCTTTAACCACGCTTTCCTTTTTACCACTCGATTTAGTTACCTCATCTTTGCCTGCATATGAAAATTCAGGCGTGGTGTCAGCGGTAGTACATGATGGCAGTTACCTCGCCATGACAGTTAAGAATTTAACATACCTTGTTGAAGATCTTCATCAAAAAAGAGAGAACGAACATGATTTAGATCCGGCTTGTGAACTTGCTCCATAAGCACGGGAATTTCTTTCTGTCGGTCTTCAGAAGAAGCTGTTTGAAGTAAAGGATGAGGCTCTATATCTTCACTTTTATGGAACGAGATGGTGTTACTGAAAACATCTTCAGCAGCGTCACGAAGGCTGCTGAAGGTTTCTGGTTCAGCTATGGGAAGAACCGCTTCCTCAACAAATTGTCGTGGATCTACTTTGTCAGGAGTGGTTTCATCAACAAGCAAGTCATTTTCTTGTTTGATTAGTTCCACGGTGGGAGACCTAGCATCATCGAGTCGATGCTCATTGGAGGGAAAATCAGTATTAGGCAGGGCGGATTTAGGTGATTGCCTCCCCGTACTCTCAGTAGCAGCGCGTTCATTGGCGCTCAACCCTTCCTCGTTTTTAGTTATTTTCTGCACTCTTGAACTATTCCGCCCCCTAAGAGGCTTCACCATTGGCACTCCTTTGCTTGCCCACTTGTAAATCGAGAAATGAAACTGAAACGGACTGCTAGAAGTTGCATTTTCCGAACTCTTTGAACCCTTTTCCGAATTCCCTCCCGTGTCTGCTTTATCAGATGCATCCAAGCTTGAGGACCCTTGGCCAACAAGAGAAGAATCTCGGTATGAGGACCTCCGGCGAGTACTGGATCGAACATCATATCTCGACTTATCGTGACTTTGGATTGCTTGGTTCGAAAATCTAGAAAGAGAACTCGAACGAGGCAGGTCCACCGGCCCTTTGCTAAATCCGGCGGGGAGGGTGAGAAATTTTGAAGCAAATAAGGTAATTCACGCACGATTGATTCAATATATAACGAACAAAATTGATTCAGTTAAAGAAAAATACATCTAAAACAAAAGATGAACCAGAATATTTGGCAGATGCTCAAACATATTGTATTTCTTGTTCCTCAAGTTTCTATGGTACCTGAATTGTGCAGGCTGTGAAGAAGCCGCAGAGGGCTCGGTCTTGTGCAGCAGGGGGTGGACGGGGCTTTGAACCCGAGAACCTGGCGCCGAAGCAAAAGGGTCCCTCTGAAGCCTCCTTGGACTATAACTGACAGAGTGATTGCCCTTAAAGATGTCATCAAAGAAGTCATCGCTCTGGGTCCGTCTTCTGTTCACGGACCCTTCCCCAAACACCGGCTTCTCATTCAAACCGGACCGATCATCATATTCGTCGTCGTCATCAGCATCCCCTTTCAGTCCGCTGCTCTGGGTAGCTTCGCTGGAGCTGTACCTCATGTCGTTAACAGACCACCGCCTCGGCGGGCCACCAAAGACGTCATGAAAATCAACGTCCGAGTTTTTGGTGGGAGTGTGGGAAGCAGAACCGGAGTTGACGAACGCTCTCTGAGGACTGTAGCCAAGAAGGCGGCTCTCCCGTTGCGAAAATCGCTGCATTTCAATCACTAACCAAATCCCAACTAACAGTTCATCGAAACAAAACTCACAACCAGAAGACAATTTGAATGAGAAAAAATTGGCGGGCAACCGTTCACGAAACCTTTATGTTTCACTGAAACAGTTGCAGGGGAAGATTTTTCGATTTTCGATTTGTCGAAATCAGAATCGAAAGGGAGAATTCAGGAGGAGGAGGTGGGGATCCGGTTAGGAATGTTCGCATGAGATTTTGAGGCCACACAAAACAGGTGAAAGTAACGCGGAGTTTGGTTGGTAATGTTTATGGATAAGTGGAAGAGTCCAAAAGAGTTGGAGGAAACTAATGCCTTATTGGGCAGTTTGGATATACGATTTTGTTTTGGTAGGCACCCGAAATCTGTTAATTGATTGCTGTGCATTTTCATGGTGGGCATTTTATCCAAAGATATCAGAAAATTTTGTAACAAATAAATTTGATACTTCCGGCAATCTGTGACCGTCACACTGCTACGTGTAGGACAACTGACTGTAACACCACGAGGCAGTGTGACAGTTTCTCCCAAATCATGCGTCATATTACAGACATTTCAAAACCCAATCAAGGGAATAAATATGCAGAATTAAGAGACCAAGGATGTCGCAAAGCTGTCGATGACGAAAGATGAGAAACTCTTGAGTTAGATTTCTTGGTATAATATGGTACAGAACACCGGTCATCTCAGGAGATATCTAGTGAAGCTTAAAATGTTACTATCCATATCAATCGAAAATTAGAAAGGAAACACGGGAAAAAGCAAGAAAGAAAGAAGAAATACTTCGAATTGGCCTCACGTTGGAGTCGATATACCAAAACCAGTATCAATCGAATTACAGAGCATGTGTCCGTAGATTTTAGCCCATCCGGGAGTCTGTTGAACTATACTACCAATGAGAACCGTCAGGGAAAGGTTCCAGCGCATCTTGCTTGCCGTTGAAGTAGAACTCCATAATTGCCTGCATCCTTGGAAGTTTATCGGGGTGGTAGTTTACGTGAAGGATTACTGGTTTCAACTTCTTCAAATTAGCATCTTTCCGGACCGTCTTGAAGAGGACCTTGCTATTCATGAAGAGATAGAAATCCATTGTTCTCTTGGAAGCATGAAGCCCGTTGTACCCCGGATGAGAAGGGAAAAACAGTTCCTCGTTGAATACTGCTTGGTCCCATGCTTTTTGTGGCCTAGAGAGTCGTTCAGCCACACGATCCAAAAGCTCAATTGCAGGAAGCGTAGGTCTTATGTAAAAGAAACCAGAGTTATAAACCCATATCCTCATTGTGTGAGCATAACGAGCCCACCCCATCGAGGGTTCGTCAAACACATCATTAAATCCATAAGCTGTGTAGTTATTGTGACCATCAGTCATGGACTCTACATCACAATCTCGATAAAGATGATTGAACGGGTTCTGCAAATATATTATATCAACATCCGAGAGAAGAACACTGTAACCTAGTTGCAGAAACTCCCTCAAGATGCGAAACTTCAACCCTGAGACGGCATGGTTACCTCCCTTCTTCGCAATTGGATCAATACCCTCATCCGAATCTCTCTTGTATACAGGAACGTCATTAGCTTTGCAAAATTCTTCAATTTCATCGTCTAATCCTACTACCAGATAATTCGTTATACCAACTTTCTTGATGCTAGTAAACCATACCTCCAACATGACTTTCACATTTGAATTCGCAAGTGCAACTATAAGCTCTTTTTGAACTGCAACTTCCTCCAAGATCTTTGTCAACCTTGGATTCACGGATTCATCAGGAACGACTGTCGGGTTAGTTCTCAAGCCCTTGACGGTACCAAAAAGGCCAGCCTTACGTGGTTTACCTAACACAGAAAACTGCTCACGTGCATGATCCTTTCCTTGTTCAGACAGACGTAGCTTTTCAGTTAGTTCCTGCACCTCCTTCTTCAGCTCGTCATTCTTGTCCGACAATGATGCAATATCGGACCTCAACGCGGTAATCCGTTCTGTTGATCCACATTGTGATGAGTTAATCTGCAAGCAAAAATCGCATAGCCAGCCATATGACATCGTTCCACATTTTAAAAAAATTATGCTATTTAGCATTATATCTACACTTCTAAAATACCAATTACAATCTGTGAGCTTAATGCAAACTAAAGATCGATGCTTCTGGAAGGGCTAAAAGTGTTATTTGACACCGACAACACTTCTGACAACGATTTGCCAAAAAAAAAAAAACGTGTTTATGGATCGCAGAAGCGCTTTTTCAAGAAGTGCCCGCAGAAGAAGCACTTGGATTTTAATAAAAAAATTTAACCAATTTATAATAAAAGCACTTCCTAACAGCTAAGCCCTGATTTGGTATTGAGGTGCTCCTGAAAAAAGTGGGTATTAAAAAAAAGTTGAGAGCTTTTTTATGTTTGGTAAACATTCAACTTCAGTTTTTTTTTCACAGTTTTGGGTGCAAAAAATCCAAAACACAAAGCTGCAAAACCCAGCTTTGAAAAAACCGGCTTTTTTTCATAGCTATTTTACATAAAAGTTTACCACACACTGTAGTACTTTTATTTTCAAAAACATTTTTACAAAAAAGTTTATCAAAAACTCTGCTCATTTGTCTCACGACAGTTTATTCTTACAGCCCTAAGTGCTTTCTGCAATCCCGAACAACAATTCGTACCTGCTTCTGGACTAAATTGATTAGAAACTGAATCCAATGTCTGAGAAAAATGTAAGCTTTACATGTAAGTTCTATCAGCAATATGCAGACTGGCATAATCACATCACTAAATGAAGCGATTAAGATATGTAATTAGCGCTAATTAAAAGCGAAAGTCAACGAGTACGTAAATTAAGGAAGCGAGATCCAAACCTGGAGATCCGATTTCCCGAATCTGCGGTTTTGGATAGGCCGATCGGAGCTCAGGAATCCGTGAGGAAACAAGTAGGCGACGACGGAGCCGAGTAGGATTCCGATGACAATGGCGGTCACGATTCGAGATCCACGAAACGACTGCGTCTTGTCCCTCATCAACGACCCCTCTCTACGACCTGCCATCATTCCCGCCTTCTTCCACTCTCTCTCTAGTCGTTCGCAGCCGTTGGCGAGAAAGAGATGAAACAAATCAGTATTCGATTAATACTCTGCCGGTTCCGGCGGCGGCGGCGGTGGAATTGCCACTTTCTCTTTCATACATAACAGCGGAGCAGCGAGGTTGCTCTCTCTCGGGGACTGAGGAGAGAGGGAAACGATCGAACTGGCAAAGATTCGGTTCTTTGCATGTACGGAACTATATAACCACCATTGCTGTCCTTGTCTGCACATCGGCTAAGATTTCGTGTTTTTTTTTGTGTGTGAAGTTTGTCGTATTTTGGGGGGACAGTTAATTTAGTTTCAGTTTAACCGGGCCTAGTGGGCCTAACACCGAAAGTCCAGTAAAGAAGGGTTACATGTAACGATTTTATCGTCGTATGGCATTTCGGTCTAATATTATATTGTTATGTGATAAATGGTAGCACCACAATCTAATCCATTCAATCACTTTTTCTTTTTTTTTTGAATTTTTAATTTTCCTCTTCTCATGAAATCCCTCTTAAAACATTTCCAGAGACTCGCGTCTTTATTTTATTTTTTCACACACGATGCCGTTATTAGGATTGGGTGTAGAGAGATTATTGTTGTTGTTTGTGTTTTAGGTTATAGAATTAATTTTTCTTTTTTATTTATTTAAGAACAAATATGAAAGTTTGATAGATAAAAATTTTCAATTGCGTGTAGATATAAAAAAGCTGGGTTCAAATAAAATTTGTCGGAATAATATTCGAGCTCGTTTAAATGTGCTTTTAAAATAACTAAACGCATTTTTGGTGAAAATATTTTAAGAATTAATTCTTAGTAAAAATGCAAGTAAATTCTGAAAAAACACTTAAAGAAGTACATAATTGGTACTTCTTGCAGAAAGCACATAAAGTGCTTTTGAAATCTAAAAATATTTTCTCTAAAAGCACTTTCAGTCAGTTTAAAAGCACATCCAAAAGAGCCATTCATCAGCTTGATAACAATAAAAAACCCAAAAAAACAGGGTGTAAAAAGATCAGATAATTGAGTAGGTTTCTTTATAATGAATGAGGATAGTTTAGGAACTAAAGTTGGGTGTAAAGAGATTTTGATAGATAAAAAGAAGAATGACACTAAAGGAGTAAAAACAAAAGAAAGAAGAATATAATAAAGCAAAAGTAATGTCATGACAAAAGAAATGCAATGGAATTTATCCATGTGTGTGAGCAAAAAGGGAGATGAAGGAAAGAGGAAGAAATGTAGCATATACATGAGAGAGAGAGAGAGTCCAATTGTTTGTGTCATGGATTATTTGAACCGGTCACATATGAAACAACAACAGTTATGTCATCAAGCTTGCCGCCATAATAACGGAACCCAGCATCTTGAGCGGCAGTGGAGAAAGGCGTCTGCCGGTCTCGATCCTGTGCTCGTTGGCGTGCCAACGCTGCAATCTTCTGCGCTGTCACCTGAGGCCCTAATCCAGCTCTTATGGCATGGACCACTACTGCAGTAATCTCGTTGTTGTACAAGTTGTCGAACAGGCCATCAGTTCCGGCAACTATAACATCCCTTGGTGCAACAGGGACTGTAAAAACCTGAATCAAACAAAACCATCTTAACTTTGCTATTTGTACAACAATCTTCCAGGACATTTGAAACATTAAATGAAAAATCATGAAATCATGTTCTAAGTGACGTTGTAACTTGCTTCTGCAACAAACTCAAACAATCTATTATGCGATATTTATCAACCAGCATAGAGAAATTTGGGAAACATTGCTGCTGACCTGGCCAGAGCTAGGTAGATCACCGCTGTTTCCACTCTCCAGTTGATAGGTAAAGTTAAAATCATGCTGTTGCACAGGGGATCTAAAGACGGTGCACCCATCTCGAACCACTATAAACCCACTATCACCTAAATTAACTGCATGAATACCCTGCAGTGAGATAACAAACAGTTAACGCAAGTCCCCAAATAGTTGGTATGATAAAATAGCATTATTATCAGATCCTTTTTTTTTTTTTTTTTGAAACTAGTGTTTCCGGATCTTTGACCCGACTAATCACTAGGCCCCCCGCCTGACCCCACAACATTTGGGAGGCAAGAAACTCTAGCAATTGCTAGGTGGGTACCTTGAGAGGTGTCGAACCCCAAACCTCTTAGTTTGCTGCCAAGGGCCTGACCATTAGACTAAACACTCTTAAGTATTTACAAAAGCCACTCTTACAAGAAAATAAAACGTAAGAGACGAGACTTCCAAAGAAAATGGCATCATTATCAGATCCACACCTGTTCTGTGAGTGCTATGATGCATGCTGTTGAGGAGCCCCTGGCTTTTGTGCTCGAGTGAGCTTTCTCCAATACCCGAGCAGGGTCAATGGAACCCTTGGGCTCCTCCTGAACAGCGGCCACAGAATTAGACATCAGTTCTCTGGAGTACAATCCAGAATTAACACCGAGATCTGCCCAGCCACCAACACCATCCGCCACCCCTATTGCTTGTTCATTCGCACAAATGAAGTGAGCATCCTCCCCGCCAGTTTCCTCTTTATCAGGATGGGGCAGGTAGTACGATCCTGAAGTTAGTTTTAGGGACTTTCCATCTGTAATCTTCCTGTAAACATAGCAATGTATGTTTAACAAATGCTGAGACATATTGCACTACTTAAAGGAAGACTAATTACATCGGATCAAATACTTTTCCACCACAGAATACCTTATATTCCCATAAGTTAGTACATACTTATGTACCAAAATATGTAGGTTATTATTGAACCAAAAAGAATACTAATTGTGACTTGTGAACATATATAAAGGTTTAGTGATTTCTCAATTCTCATCAAATCCAGAAACCTACAAAATGTCCTAACTCTATAACTAAGCAATTTCTCATCATATCTAACTTTCTATTAAATTAAAGGAAACCCTAGCTGCAGGATGTATGTTACACAGAGAGCTTGAAAAAAATGAAATCAGAGACAAATATGACAACAAATAAGACAACAAAATCAGAGAGCTATAATAATATGCCTCTCAACTAGATAAGACAACAAATAAATAACATCTCAGAGACAAATATGACAAAGCATTTGAGATAAAAACTGGTCTCTACAACTTACTCATTAGATGAATCTGCAGAACTTGAAAGTTGCTCCTCAGGAGCAGAACTATCGAAAGACACGTCATTGGCAGTCCCAGTAGATAAGCATGTAGATGAATGATGAAATTCTCTTGACCCAGATCCTTTACTTGGGGAGGAATTACACCATCTCTTTCCAACTTCATATATCAAATACCCATAAATTGCATTAGTGTTCGATTGCCCACTTTTTTTCAAACTCATGCTAGCTGTTTGGAAACAGTCTGAAATTCTTTTGTTGTATAATGTACAGGCACTTTCAGGTACCATTGCATGAAGCCCACGCCTTGAATTTAAATTATCTGGGCAGCATCCCCCAAATAAAGTTCTAGAACCACAAGCAGCCATAGGTTTATTCTGAAACTTGCTTCTGGTCACAAACTGACTGGGCTCAGAAAGTGCACAATCGATATGATACTCGCAAACCTGAATTGAAGGCCCTGACACAGACGGGGTTGAAATAATGCGCGAAATCTCTTCAACAACAGAAATGTTCCTTCTTTTGTTAACTAGCTGTGAATCCAACCTCGCAGCAAAAACAATGCCTGGTGAAAACAATGCTTGGAGGTCTGAAATAGTTGAAAACGGTCTCGACTGGAACAACTTAGAATTTCCAAAAAACAACTTTCCCTGCCCAATTAACCCATCTACCGATTCCTGAAGCGCTCTTTCCTGCCCAACAATCGATCTCTGCAACGCAGTCCTAATCTTCGACAAGTAAGAAGATGGCATCTTACCCTCTTAAACAAAACAGCTCAGCTTCAACCCCTCTATCGCAGATAACACAAAGGCCACCACCGTACGCAAAATTAAATCTCATAACTATATGCACATCTAATCCTACATTAACTAATCACATGATCCCCTATCTCCAACCAATATATCAAAATCGTTCAAAATCCTGAGAAATGAACACAAACGGTGCACGTAATCAGTCATCGAAATTCATATCAGCACAAAGTCCGCAGACAAATCTCCATAATCCACAAGCAATCAGATATCTCTCTATATAAACCAGAAAATTGAAAATTAAAGAAAACCCAGTAGCTAGCTAACATGTATCTAATCAGGCAGACGTGAGTTAGGCCAGTTCGCCCGGGCAGCGTACCCGCCCCCTCGTAGTTTACAATATAAACCATATAGCAAAACTCCAGGAAAAATAACAATTCAATTTCCTACAAGTAACAAAAATCATACATAAAATAATGGAAAATAGCTGAATCAAAGAAATAGAAATCTCACCGAGCTTGGCCGCGATCGGATTCGAAGCCCCAATCCAGAAAAATCAAAGAACTAGATCCCTAATTTCTCCGAGACCCAAAAATCCGACGATCGCCTTCAACGGTTCGAAAAGTAGAGACCCAGAAAATTCTAATTTCACGGGTTTTATGCTTTAGGGTTTTTTCACTGCAGATGGAGCGTTGAATTTACTGACTATTTAGCCACTGGTTGTACTGATATTTACGGAACACTACCGGTAGTTTGCCATCTGATAAGAGGGTGGTTTGGTAATTGTGCTGAACAACTAGATTTTGTCCAATATAATTGGAGGATAAGCTAGTGGTGCGTTGCGAATATAGTTTTACGTTTTGGGAAATTATACACAAACCCCCAATATTTTATTCTTATCACAAAAATGCCCTCCAGGTTGATCTTATTTTCAGTTTAGTTCTCAATTCCAATATGAGTAATGTTATTTATATCATGTTTTTGTACCACATTTTCATACCATTTTAGGTGGCATTTGATGTGGACATCCACATCATTTGAATTAATCAAAATTTTAAATTTTGTTCATTATCTAATAAACTAATAATTAAGAAAAACTAGTTAATTAAATGATGATTGTGGTATACGATGAGTCTTTTTCTTTCGTTTCCTTGAATTTTGCAAATTTTTCATATAATGTGGCTGTCCACATCAGATGTCACCTAAGGTGATCTAGAAATGTGGTCTTAAAATATAATATGAATAGCATTACTTTTCCAATATTGATCAATATCGTTTCCTAATTTTACTATCATATATCAATGTCGTATTTATCGTTAAACTCTATTAAATGTTGTGTTAGTGCGTTGATGTAAGCGTAACCACGTTAATAAGAGTTAGTGTGGCACTGAGCTAGCATCTTTTCCCCCATAATTGTGATTTGATTAGAATAAAAAATTTGTCATTTCAGTTTTCAAATGAGAAAATAAACGATAATGATCATATATGTGTAACACGATGAGAATTGAAGTAGAAGGTAGGTCTTGTTCTGTTTAAAAAAGTGGAAGGTATGTAATAAATTAACCTTTCTACAAATAAAATATCAAAAAAGTGGAAGGTAGGTTATGTATAATGTAAATAAGAAAATAAATGAGTGGATTTTGATATAATGTTAAAACTATCCAAAAGATTAGGAGCACACTTTTGTCATTTTATATGCAATTTACCCCTAAACTTTTATAATTGGTTAATTCTCCTTTTGGATTTTAGTTTTAGCCGATTACTTTTTGAACTTTTACAATTGGGCAATTTATCCCCAAACTTCAATTTCCCTCTTAAACCCTGAAATTCAAACAAAAAG
The DNA here is from genome assembly GCA_963580275.1 of Crataegus laevigata. Classification (NCBI taxonomy): domain Eukaryota; kingdom Viridiplantae; phylum Streptophyta; class Magnoliopsida; order Rosales; family Rosaceae; genus Crataegus; species Crataegus laevigata. The sequence goes on from OY756949.1 coordinate 2,280,762, forward strand.
TGTACTGAGTGAACTAGCGAAAAATAGGAAGAAGAAGAAGAAGAGAAAAAAAAATTTGTGTCCACATTAGGGATAAATGTCACATCCTGGTCCGGGCTCGACCACTTTTCGGGCTCTACCACTTTCTGGGTTTGACTTCGTCGTAGCACGATATTGTCTGCTTTGGGCCCTGGCCACGCCCTCAAGGTTTTGTTCCTGTGATTACTCTCGCCCGAACTTGCTTAACTTTGGAGTTTCGACGAACTTCAAAGCCAGTGAGCTCCCAAAAGACCTTTTGCTAATTGGAAGTGGGCATGTACATATAAGGCTTACAGGATCCTCACCTTTGGGTGATGTGGGATCTTACAATCAACCCCCTTAGGGCCCGACGTCCTCGTCGACACACTTCCTGCCAGGGAGTGGCTCTGATACCAAATTGTCACATCCTGACCCAAGCTCGACCACTTCCCAGGCTCGACTCCGCCGTAGCACGATATTGTCCGCTCTGAGCCCGGCCAGCACGATTTTGTTCTTAGGTTCTTAAGCCTTCTCAGGGGGTCACCCATCCTAGGACCGCTATCACGTGAACTCACTTAACTTCGGAGTTCCAACGAACTTCGAAACCAGTGGGCTCCCAAAAGGCCTCGTGCTAATTGGAGGTGGACATGTACATATAGAGCTTACAAGATCTTCACCCATGGGTGAAGTGGGATCTTACAATCCACCCCGCTTAGGGGCCCGATGTCCTCGTCAACACACTTGCGGCCAGGGAGTGGCTCTGATACCAAATTGTCACATCCCGACCCAGGCTTGACTATACCGTAGCACGATATTGTCTGCTTTGGGTCTCGGCCACGCCCTCCCGGTTTTGTTTCTGGGAACTCACACGAGAACTTCCCAGTGAGTCACCCATCCTGAGATTGCTCTCGCCCGAACTCGTTTAACTTTGGAGTTCCGACGAACTCCAAAGCCAATGAGCTCCCAAAAGGCCTCGTGCTAATTGGAGATAGGTATGTACATATAAGGCTTATAGGATCTTCACCTTCCAGAAACAAAACCGTGACGACATGGCCCAAAGCGGACAATATCGTGCTATGGCAGAGCCAGTTTGGGATGTGTCAATAAAATTACCTTTTTGCAATTAGAAAAAGAAAATTTTGGGAGAAATTGACCAATTATAAAAGTTTAGGGAGTATCGGCTAAAATTAAAGTTTAGGGAAAATTTGCCAATTATAAAAGTTTAAGGGAGTAATTGGCTAAAATGAAAGCTCATGGGATAAATTGGCCCTCCTCACAAGTTAAGAGAAAAATCGACAAACACCTCTTTTTGAAGTGACAATAACAACATCCTAATAATTTTTTTATAATTTGTTGAATAGTAATTCTACTTGAAAGACACAAAATTACTCTACAAACACAACCAGCAAATTAACGCGTACCTATTTAATATGTTTATGAATTTTTTCCCGACAAAAACATAAGTAAAATGCGTTTTACCAACTATGTTTATTTCACAAAAAAAAAAAAGAGTGACAAATGAGGGCAATTTGACACATTTTAAATGTGACTCATAACCAAAGTAAAAATCAAGAAGCCAAATTGAAAGAATATCATAAGTTATTGATGGGCAAGTACTCTGAAGGAAAGAAACCCTAATTTGAAATTGCATGCCAAGCTTTTATTGCATAAATAAATCAACAAAAAAAAAATCCACACAAATTTCTGCCCCAAATTTCTTCGTCGGAAAACCTCCAAAATTTTCAGTTTGAAATCTTCGTGAAGAGGATCTGAGCGCCGTACTGGGGCTGTAAAGTTAAAAACAGCATGGGGGCATGAACATATGTTGGTGACACCGTGAAAGAATAGCGCCGGATGATGAGTGCTAACGCTAGTTTTGCTTCAACCACGGCCGAAGTTTGACCTGCGCAGATTCGAGGCCCCAGGCCAAATGGGATGAACGAGGCCGAATGCCTTCGAGATTCCAAAAACCTCGATGGATTGAATTCGTGAGCATCTTTTCCCCATATCTCAATGTCGTGATGGACAGCGATCAACGGCAAATAAAGTTGTGCATCAGCAGGAATTTCCAGGCTCCCGAGCTTTACCTTCTTTGTTGTTTCCCTCATAAGCATCGCGGCCGGAGGGTATAGCCTGAGCGTTTCATTAACGATTAAAGTTACCTGTTCAGAAAGTGACGGAAAATAAACAAAATGCGAGGACCAAGCAACTTGTTTCTGAAATTTAAGTACTACTTTTATCCATATATAGCGTAGTACGTCAGTGATACAAATCAACGGGAATGGATTTCGTTACGTTGTCGAAATAAATGGAACGAGCTTACATTCTTGAGTTCATTCAAATTCTCTGCAACCGGGAGCTGATTGTCTCCGAAAACACGGAATACTTCTTCCCTAGCCTTGCTTTGCCATTCCGGATGCTGTGCCAAAAGTAGTAGTGCCCAAGTCAAAAGATTAGCTGTTGTTTCTTTTCCTGCAAAGTAGAAGGTCTTGCATTCATCTATAACTTCCTGTATCCCTAGCTTTTCCTCTTCACCATCCGGATTCTTGTATGGCGTCATTAGCAGACTAAGCAGATTTCTCGAATCTCCCTTCTTTTTGCCATTTTTCGCAATCAAAGTCCGTATGGATTCACTACTTTCCTTATCTAATCTCCACCTTTCTCTGTTACTCTTGGTAGGCAAAAACCTGCATGCCAAGAAAAGCAATCAATGAGAACCGCCTCGTTCAACTAAGAACAGCTCAGTAATTAGCGCGTATATAAACGACAACAACGAGGGTAACGAAGGATTAGGAGAACATATATATACGAACAAGGTTTAAATTAATCCACCTGAACCCAGGAATGTAGATGCTCCTTGCTGCCTTAATGAAAAGATGCATTTGTTGTTCTTGCAAGTCGAAAACATGTTTTCCCTCCTCGCAACTGCTTCCAAAAGCCGTCCTCGATATGACTTCCCCTAAGAGCTCATGAAGTTCTTTGTGCACATCCAACTCAAACTCTTCCCTCCCTCCTCTTACGTCCTCCCATTTCTCCAACATCTTCATCGTACTCTCCACAATCCCAGGAACCCAACTCTGTTGTATTAAAATCAGTAACAAATCAAATTTCTAGCCATTTAGTGCTTAACTAACTTCGGGGTTCCACTTCTAATGCGAAACCTTTTTGTTTCACTTTACTAATTCATCGGATATAATATGGACGGACAAAATAGTTGATACGCTACTACGAACCTTAAACATAATGTTAAGTAATAATATGGATATGTAGCATTAAATTGATAACGCTAGGTGACAGTGCAAGGAAGGACTTCTCACCTTGACACGGTCCATCCTAAATGCCTGGTTCACGATCCTTCTGTGAAAAGCCCATTTATCGCCCTCGAGGCCAACGAGCCCCCAGTCACCAAGCAAAAACTTAGTCAGAGGTGTAGACGGTACCTTTCTAAACGACCCACCCGAATTGAAAAGGACTTCCTTGATCATATCCGGGTCGGATATTGCCACTCGGGGCCTCAACCCGAACCAGTAGACGAAATTCTTCCCGTACATCAAAGACCACTGGTGGTAAAATGGGGTAACGCGTCGAACAATGTCGTGGCCGAAAGGGAGCGGCTTGGAGAGAACTTCCGCGAACATACGGCGGATGTCGGCCGAGTTTCCGACGACCGGACGGTAGGCGGGGCCGCGCAGGCCTTGCTTTTGGAAATAGGTTTGTGTCCTCAGTGGTGCCCATATAGTTGAGTACACAAATTTGAAGATGAGGATAAGAAGAAGAGGGAAAGTCAGAAGAAGAAGAAAATGCATCACGAAAGCTTTTCTGGGTTTATACAAACTCTGCTTCCCACAAAAGCACGGCTGCTGACAGCAGAAGCTGCTTTTTGGCTTTTCTTTTGGCCGGAACAAGTGAAGCTGCTAAGTGAAAGAGCAGTTGGTGGTTCTTATATAGAGAAAATTGGGCGGTTGTGTCGACTTTTAAGTTTCAACGCGAAAGTCTTTAAGTTTCAATAAGAAAAATCTTTAGGGAATACCAGGAAAAAATTGCCTATAAAAACTAAGTTTTTGAAAAGTCATCGGCGATTATTCAAATGACTGTTAAGAAATGAAAGAAAAGTTGCAGGAATGGCTACTAGCATTCACGTAAAAAACAAGAAAATAACAAAAATGAGAAGATGATCTGTAGCATTCTCACGTGGGTGTGGTTTGTTTGCCACTCAAAATCAATAATGGACTCACTTTTTGAGTCTCTATACAGTCCTCACATTTAAATATTTTTTTGACTTATCTGACAAGTCTTTATATGTTCCGACTCATTGAAAGTCTTTTGTCTTTATATTTAAGGTATATATGGTTGTATAGGCCATCTCCAACTCTTGGGGATAAAACTTAAAAATTTAAGCCACAAAGTTTTAAGCCATAACTCATAAATTGTTATTCTCCTCTAACCTTATAGCTTAAAATTTTAGCCCAAAATTATTAAATAATAATTTTAGCATTTTTTTCTCGGTAACTTTTTAAAAAAAAATTTATGTAGATTATTCTAATTTATTTCTATGAAAATTTTAATCTAATTTTTTTTTAATTCTAATAAGTAATTAAAAATTATACAAATAACATAGGTATTTATAAAGTTTTGAGTGAAATTTGATTATTTTTGCTTAAATTATTTTAGACCTAAGATTTAATTTTGGGCCGTCAAATTTTTTTTTTTCTTACCAGTAGATTTGATCTTATTTTATCACACCAGTTAGATTATAAGTAAAAAATAAAATAAAAATGTTTGAAATATGACATTTGGTGGGTCCAAAATAATTTAAGCCAGACTTAAATTCTAAGGAGAATCTAACCCAAAGATATATTTTCTCTGCAGGACTAATTTTAGCCCAATGATTAAAAATGGTATGGAGAGTTTTAAACTTATAAGTTAAGTTTTATCTCATGAGTTAGAGATGGTCTTGGAAATGCTTTTATTCCATAACATTTAGAACGGAGGAGGACACGTTTTTGTTCGTGCAAAGAAGTGTTCAACTTTCTTGTTCGTGCAAAGCAGTGTTGAACTTTCTTTTTACCAGAAAAAGAAAAGTGTTGAACTTTTTGACAGCCTAAGAAACTTTTTTTTTTTTTTGCCTGCTCAGCTGATACTGCTAAATTTCCATGAGATTACTAAACACAAACAGAAAGTAGAAAGTATATACGTCTCACGTTAAAATTCTTAATTTATTATTAAGGATATTAAAAGTTAGATTGACAAAAGAATAGTTGTTTCATTACTTGTTTCGGAACTCTCCTATTCTTGATTTAACGCGGTTTCTTTCATTTCAAGTAACTACTATTCCTCTCCATAGCAGTGTGACTGATGTCGAGCTTGCATTTTTTTCTTGTTGACAATTCAATATTCTAAAATTATGTAATTAGTGGGGAAGGGAAAATTCAAACTTGAGTGCAAAAAGAATTGTAATATCCCGAAAATTTTAAATATATGAATATGTGGAAAGAATCGAGAATTTATATTAATTTATTTGAGTTTAGTTTTAAATTGAACTAGTTATGAAGTTGAAAGTTTGGGAATTAATTATTTAAAATATGTAGACCATTCGAGGTCACAATTTATATTTTTGAATAGAGCTCGACCTCACAAACGCGTAGGGACAATCCGTTAGTGAAACAGAGTTATAACGAAAAAGTTATTAACGTTTAAAGTCGGAGATAAATTGATAATTTTAAACTACTTTAGAAGGCTCCAGAAAATCTGGAGCCATGTGAACAAGCCACGTGTGTGGCTGGGATGAAAGGAAGAAACAAAATGGGTGGTTGAGATTAAAAGAAAAGAATAGAAAGGAGGGAAAGGAGGGGAAATGAGATAAGGAAGGAAAAAAGGGGGAGGAAACGGGTCACTCGACCCATGCAAAACCAACGGGCAAAGCCATCGAAATTGGGTGGTCTCCCGGCAAATTTCCAGCGAGTTGAAGTTTCTCATCACTTGGAAATCATTTCTCATCTTCCCCTCTACCTATTCTACCCCAAATTCTATACAAAATAACCTTGAAACTGGGAAAATCACACCGGTGGGTGTGCAGGTTCATAGAGGGCAATTCCTCAAATTTGAAACAAATTTCTTCGATTACCACCATTTATAGCCTCTTCTTGAGGCCTGGAGTAAAGCCAACTATAGGGGTGGCGGAGTACCAAAGAAGCCGAATCAAAGTCACCCAATTTTTAGTTTTCCGGCAGGTATGGATAAAATTAGGGCTTTTATCGGCCAAATTGGACTTGGCCACAGGTATAAAGTTTGCTCCACTCTTTATGATCTTCATTCCTGTAGTTTTTGAGAAATTTTAAAAATAGTTGAATTTTCTAGCGAGTCAGGGCGGCGCGTGGCAGAGATGGCGATATTGCTCTTTTTAAGCTAATTACAATGTTCTGAGTCTATATTTATAATATGGTTAATGTGGATCAATTGTTTGGACTTAATTTCTGAAGTGTTAGTCACTTTCAAATGTGAAGATTATGAAATAGGATTTGGAATGTGAACTACGATTGGCTTGATCCCTGTTTAGAGTACGTAGGCAGTCTGATGATACGTTAGATGCAGCCATAAAATAAGTGAGAATAAATATTTAGAATGGGAAATGGTCTATAAAGGAATGTGGTGACAAAGTGTAAATTTAAGTAGTGTATTTGTTATGGAAATTGTAATTATGGACCATGGTTGTAAACAAGACCTATAAGTAATTAAACACGATAAGTGGTAGTTAAAATAATCGAGAATAAATTTTTTGTTGAACTATTGTTTTAGGAGAATGGAATTTGGACAATGACTTGCGTTCTATTCTTATGCTTTGATGAGGCTTTATGAAATTAAGGTGTTCAAATATGGACAATCAAATATTGTTTTAGGAGAATGGAATTTGGACAATCAAATATGGTTGCAATATGACTTAAGATATCTGTGTTCTGAAGCTTCATTGCACAATAAGATAAATAAAACCCTAATTAGAATCTCAATTTGAAATCCTGGTAAAGAGGATTTGAGCGCCATATTGTGGCTGCAAGGTTATGAACAACGTTGGGGCATGAACATATGTTGGAGACACCCTGAAAAAATAATGCCGGATGATGATAGCTAACACAAGTTTTGCTTCAACAAGAGCCAAGTTTTGGCCTGCACAGATTCGAGGACCCAGACCAAATGGAAAGTACGAGGCTAAATGGCTTCGAGGCTCGGAAAACCTCAGCGGGTAGAATTCGTTAGCGTCTTCTCCCCATATCTCAGTGTCGTGATGGACGGCGGTCAAGGCCAAATAAAACTGTGTGTCTGCAGGAATGTCCAGGCTCCCAAGCTTAACCTTCTTTGTTGCTTGCCTCAAAAGCATCACCGCCTGCGGGTAGAGCCTAAGCGTTTCGTTAATGATCATGCTAATCTGTTCAAAACGGGACAGAAAATAAACAAGATATGGGGATGCAGCGAATAAGTACAAAATTAACTTTCTTCCCAGCATTGATACATATACATAGGAAAGACTGCACAGAACTTACGATCTTGAGGTCATTCAAATTATCTGCAACCGGAAGCTTACTGTCCGCCGACACGCGAATTATTTCTTCCCTAGCTTTGTCTTGCCATTCCTGATGCTTTGCCAAGAGCAGAAGTGCCCAGCTCAGAAGATTAGCAGTCGTTTCCTTTCCTGCAAAGTAAAAGGTCTTGCACTCATCTATAACTTCCTCTATCCCTAATTTCTCCTCTTTGCCGTCCTGATTCTTGTAAGGAGACATCAACAGACTAAGCAGATTTGTTGAATCTCCACTTCTTTCGCAGTTACTCGCAATCAACATCCGTATTGATTCGCGAGTTTCCTTGTCGAGTCTCCACCTTTCTCGGTTATTCTTGGTAGGCAAAAACCTGCATTCAAAAGAAGTCAATGAGTTTGGAATCAGTCACATTTCGCCGTTGAATTTTGGAAGGAAAGTCACCTGAATCCCGGAACGTAGATGCTCCTGGCTGCCTTGGTGAATAAATGCATTTGTTGTTCTTGTAAGTCGAAAACTCGCTTTCCCTCCTCAAAACTGGTTCCGAAAGCTGTCCTTGATATCACGTCCGCTGAGAGGTCATGAAGGTCTTTGTGCACATCGATTTCGAACTCATCTCTCCCTCCTCTTACATTCTCCCACTTCTCCAACATTTTCATGGTACTCCCCACAATTTCTGGCACCCAACCCTGCATTCCATAAGAAAGCCCAACAAATGTATCAAATTAAACGATATAAGATGTTGTCATTTGATACCTACTAAAAGCCATCGTTTCCGAAAGCATTTGATAGAAAAACTTTAAAAAGTGCTCTTAGTTGAAGAGTCACTTGTGAGCAAAAGGAACTTCTTACGCTTAATCTTGCATATTATGATATAAAGGACAATGGTGGAGCTAGAAATTTTTCATTGGGTGGGTTAGCTTAAAGATTTAAATCTTTATAAACAAAAAAAACTTGATACTATATTTTTTACAGTATCACCTTAAGAAATTTTTTTACAAAGTGAGCCAAAAACTTTCGTTAATCAAACAAATTCAAACTTGTATATGTCCAAGAAGCGATGAGAAAAAAAATGTGAGACAAAGAGATGATTTGTAAACTATATTATATAATTAAATTGAGAGAATTCAAATCAGTAACTAAATATATAATGAGCTCTATGTCTCTTTTTTTTTTCTTTCTTGTATTATCTTTTAGAAAAAGAATATGATTTATGTCATTTTTTAATGTGTTTTTTTAATATCAATATTCCTCGTATCCTAAAAGTTTATTTTCTTAAAAAAATAATTAAATTGTTAAAATTAATAAACTACAATAATCAAAGAACGACTACTGAAACTATAAAGATAGAGCCATTAAAATCATGTAGGCAGACTAATAATGGCTAAAATGAAAAGCTCATTTTAGGAATCTCCATGTTATTAGAACAAGTTAATTCCGACCCAATTGTCCCCCAAAACCCTAACAATTCTCTTCCTCACCGCCTCAGCCTAATAAGTCTTACCACAAGTGGGCCCAAGACCACCGGACCGAGTAGTCGAGTAAAAATAGACCGATTGTGCGCCTGAGGCCATGTGACGTCAGTTTGACATCACCTATGTTATAAAAAAAATTGTGCGCCAAGCGCGTACGTTTCACTTGCGCGTGACATCTAGTGGTCTGACAAAATGCAGTACGCGGGGCCCGCATTGCAAGCACTTAGGCCATTTAGTGGAACGTGGGACGTTGGATTTCCCAGATCCGACGGCCCATGGTATTTTTTATTTTTTTAAATTAAAAAAAAAGGATATATCTAAAAAAGACATTGTGACCACGCGGCACAACCTGCACTCTTGGATTGTTAAAAAAGATCATCCAACGGTCCATATTAATTATGTTAGTAAAAAAATGTTTAAATTATAAAAAAGCACAAAAATAAAATTAAGAGAATATGAACCGTGGGGTGACCGAGAGGAGATTATTTCTTAAAAAAATAAGTGACAAGGTTGGTTAAAAGTCCTATTCAAAATTAAACATAATATTAATTTTTAAGCGAATTACCCGCAAAATTTATTTACAGATTAAAAACGTATTTAAAAAATTGCTATTCACTAGAGCAATAATTGTCTTTGCTCAATTGATGGAGAAATTATTGCCTTGGGGGTGGGCTTCTCTTAAGTGGGTTCATATAGAAATTACCTTGACTCGCTCAATTTTGAAGGCCTGGTTTACGATCCTTCTATGAAAAGCCCATTCTTCTCCGACAAGCCCAAAAAGTCCCTCTCCAAATAAAGTTTTAGTCAAAGGGGTAAACGGTAATTTCCGAAACGACCCGCTCGTATTCATCAACACTTCCTTGACCATGTCGGGGTCGGATATTGCCAGCCTGGCCCTGGGCCCGAACCAGTACAGGAAATTCTTCCCGTACATGCGCGACCACCTGTGGTAATGTGGGGACGCGCGGTGAAGCGTGTCGTGGCCAAAAGGTTCCCGCTTTGAGAGAGCTTCCGCGGACAGACGGCGGATCTCGGCCGAGTTCCCGAAGATCGGACGATAGGAAGGCCCCCGGACGCCTTGCTTCCGGAAGTGATGTTGCGTCCTCAGTGGGACCCACAACGTGGAGTTTACAAATTTGAAGAGGAAGAAAGGGAGAGGAAGGAAAAGAACAGCAAGGAGGAGGAGGAAATGCATCGTGAAATCTCACAGTTGCAGAGAGAGGGAGAAGATGAAGACTTATTAGCTCCTAAATACATCATGCATGACGTACACCAACGTAATCCTCTTGAGAAAACAACTTGTGAGTTTGGTAATAAAAATTTTAGATCAATGTTAAGTAGTGTCACGGATCGTTAAAATATATTAAACAGTTGATCTCACAAAAATGAAAGTTCCAAAAGACACTAGTACTAGTCGAGTGGCGGTCTAGCGCCTAGCGCCTGGACGAATTAACCGAATTTGAGTAAATCTATTACATTTTGTGTAAATAAGTGTCTGTTTATACTTAAAATATATATAATTTCATCATAAACTACAAAATAGAATTATATATATTATGAAGTATTAGAATATAATGAAAATATGGGAAACAAGCATAATGTGTGTTTATTTAAGTATTTAACAAATCTCTTACAAATTATTGAAAAAATAAAATACCAATTGAAAGTTATCTGTTTTTTTATCTAAGTAAGTCGCAACCTAGGCAGGTGCCTAAACGAGTCTGGACGAGCTAGGCGAGTGCCTCAGCAAGTCTAGGCACCGTTTCTTAATTTTCAAACTCCTAGGCATTAATCGGAGCAGTTGCCAGTCGCTTAGTGCCTAGGCAAAGGCCTAGGCGGTGCTATGCAGATATTTTTAGAACAGTGACAAAAACATATAGTTGTTTTATTACTCATTTTTTTAATCTCTCTTATACTTGACTTACATGGTTTCTTTCGTATCAACTAATTAGTGTGAAAAGAAAATTTGAACTTGAGTGTAAGATAACGGATCAAAGTAACGAGTAAAATTCAACTTACAAAATTAAAGTCACCGGAAAATAAAGGGAAATTTCGTAGAAAATACAATCAAATATGGTTACAATACGACTTTAGGAATCTGTTTTCTGAAACTTCATTGTACAATAAGATAAATAAAACCCTAATTAGAATCTTCAATTTGAAATCCTGCTAAAGAGGATTTGAGCGCCATACTGTGGCTGCAAGGTTATGAGCAACGTAGGGGCATGAACATATGTTGGAGACACCCTGAAAGAATAGCGCCGGATGACGATTGCTAACACAAGTTTCGCTTCAACAAGAGCCAAATTTTGGCCTGCACAGATTCTAGGACCCAGACCAAATGGAAAGTAGGAGGCTAAATGGCTTCGAGGCTCGGAAAACCTCAGCGGGTTGAACTCGTTAGCATCTTCTCCCCATATCTCAGTGTCGTGATGGACCGCGGTCAAAGCCAAATAAAGCTGTGTGTCTGCAGGAATGTCCAGGCTCCCAAGCTTAACCTTCCTCGTTGCTTGCCTCATAATCATAACCGCCGGAGGGTAGAGCCTAAGTGTTTCGTTAACGATCATGCTAACCTGTTCAAAACAGGATAGAAAATAAACATGTATGGGGATGTAGCAAACTAATTGTGCAAGTTAAGTACAAAAATTAACTTTCTTCCCAGCATTGATGCATATAAATAGGAAAGATTTTACAGCACTTACAATCTTGAGGTCATTCAAACTATCTGCAACCGGAAGCTTATTGTCCTCAGACACGCGAATTATTTCTTCCCTAGCTTTGTCTTGCCATTCCTGATGCTTTGCCAAAAGCAGAAGTGCCCAGCTCAGAAGATTAGCAGTCGTTTCCTTTCCTGCAAAGTAGAAGGTCTTGCACTCATGTATAACTTCCTCTATCCCTAATTTCTCCTCTTTTCCGTCCTGATTCTTGTAAGGAGACATCAACAGACTAAGCAGATTTGTCGAATCTTCACTTCTTTTGCAGTTATTCGCGATCAACATCCGTATTGATTCGCGAGTTTCCTTGTCGAGTCTCCACCTTTCTCGGTTATTCTTGGTAGGCAAAAGCCTGCATTCAAAAGAATTCAATGAGTTTGGAATCAGTCACATTGTGCCGTTGAATTTTGGAAGGAAAGTCACCTGAATCCCGGAATGTAGATGCTCCTGACTGCCTTGGAGAACAGATGCATTTGTTGTTCTTGTAAGTCGAAAACACGCTTTCCCTCCTCAAAGCTGGTTCCGAAAGCTGTACTTGATATCACGTCCGCTGAGAGCTCATGAAGTTCTTTGTGCACATCGATTTCAAACTCATCTCTCCCTCCTCTGACATTCTCCCACTTCTCCAACATCTTCATGGTACTCCCCACAATATCTGGCACCCAACCCTGCATTCCAGAAAAGAGCCCCCCAACAACAATGCAAATAAAAAGATATAATATGGTGTCATTTGATACCTACTAAAGGCCATAACTAAAATCGTTTCCAAAAGCGTTTGATAAAAATACTCTAAATAAAGTGCTTTTAGATGTAAAAGCACTTGCCAAAGTACCTCAAGACTAACTTATGAGCAAAAGCTTATGCATTCACAAGTTCTGTCGTTCCCACCACTTCTTGATTAATGATTAGGTCTGAATTTTACAACGAAACCGCCAATTAAATTTATTCTTGAGTCAACCTTCTCAGTCTTTATTGGCTCGGGGCTCTTCGTACGCTTAATCTTGCATATTATGATATAAAGGATAAAGTATCAATAGGTTCCCTATCCTAAGCTTAGTTCAAAGTTTAGTTGTGAACTCGTGTAGTTTACTAATTATTTCTACAATAACAATAACAATAATAGTCTTGTCCCACTAAATAAGAACGATTGCATGAATTCTAAAATGTCACTGCACTCAGTTTTACGTCAAATATTTCGTTAACGCCAAGTACACTAATCATTTCTAAACATTAAAAATCCAATTTAACCTTGCATATCTCGCTTGCAAGCTAATTGTAGTATCCACAAATTATACTTAAACTACAGAGAGTAAGGTGTATGTCATTTGCTTTTCATATATTTTGTTTTTCCTGTTTATGTGGGATAATGTTTATATCTCGTGACTAGATATAACTTTTTCTTTCTTATTTTTACAATAAATTCTTTTGTACCACCAAAATTCCTTTGCTTAATTAAAAAAAAGAGTGTATAATTCACACTTTTTTTTACTTTTCTCACACCCTTTGTAAATTTATGTTCTTTAATTTTTTTCAATTCATATGATCAGACGAACAAAAATTACAGAGGTGTATGAAAAGTAAAAAGAAGTGTGTGGATATCACACTTTAAAAATTAACAAACTACGAGCTTTTTAATGTACTTTTAAAATAACTAAAAGTTCTTTTGACGAAAACATTTTTAAAACCAATCTTTAATAAAAATACAATACTAAAAAAAATACATAACTGATACTTCTTGCAAAAAAACACATTTAAAATCCAAAATATTTTTTTTAAAAACACTGCCAACAATTTTAAAAACATATTCAAACCTTACAATAATTAAATCGCGACAACGGAAACTAGTGGGACAAAGATCAAAACCACGACGACTAAAATTTAGATTGCCTAAAATGAAAGCCCATTTAGGACATTTCCATTCAATTAAGTGGGTTCGCAGAGTAATTACCTTGACCCGATTCATTGTGAAGGCCCGGTTCACAATTCTTCTATGGAGGGCCCATTCCTCTCCCATAAGCCCAACAAGTCCCTCTGCAAACAAAGGTTTAGTCAAAGGGGTAAACGGTAATTTCGGAAATAACCCACTCGCATTCGTCAACACTTCCTTGACCATGTCGGGGTCGGATATTGCCAGCCTGGCCCTGGTCCCGAACCAGTACACGAAATTCTTCCCGTACATGCGCGACCACCTGTGGTAATGTGGGGACGCGCGGTGAAGCGTGTCGTGGTCGAAAGGGCCCCGCTTGGTGAGAACTTCCGCGAACAGACGGCGGATCTCGGCGGCGTTCCCGGAGATCGGACGGTAGGCAGGCCCCCGTACTCCTTGCTTTCGGAAGTGACGTTGCGTCCTCAGTGGGACCCATATCGTGGAGATTACGAATTTGACCAGGTAGAAAAGGAGAGGAAGGAAAAGAACAGCAAGGAGGAAGGGGAAATGCATGGTGAAACCTCGGCAGCAGAAAGACTCTGAGAGCTAGAGACAAAAGATGCAGACTTATTACTTCCTAAATACATCATGCATGACGGGCGCCAACCTAATCCACTAATAAAAAAAAAAGATAATCTTACTGATGTTGTAGAACAATGGATGCCCACTCAACCAAACGAATCAAATAATGATTGACCACTATACACGTAAGTGGAAATTAGGTTTGTACTGTGAGGTGACGGATGCATGTTTTAGTGCCCTTGTTTTTGTATTAATATAAGACATATGGTAGGAGGAAATGATATCAAAGACCGTAAGAGAGAAGTCACAAGGCTCACGGCAGGGAGGAGAGAGAATATAGAGTTATTTTTGTAATCTTATGATTCCAGATTATAATGAAAGTATTACTATTGTCCCGATGACGTACTCCGATCACACTGATTGTAGAATAATTTCGTAAATTTTGTGTCTTGTTCATTTATTTCACTGCACACATCGTCGATTTCACAACAACTGAATTTTTATTAGTATTTGTTACCTTGCCCTTGAACTTATACGCAACTACCAATTTTTTCATTGAACTTTAATTTTAACCGATTAATCTCTTAATTTTTTTAAATTAGTCAATTTCTTCTTGAAATTTTAGTTTAGCTGATTACCCCTCTGAACTTTTATAAATAGTCAATTCTCCCCTTGACATTAGATTTTTAAAACTTCTCTTCAATTTTTCATGATCCAATTTTTTTTATCCTTTTTGTTCTCATATAGGTGTCATGTGTTGTTTCCTTGATCAAGATGGATATGAAAAATTGGATGTAAAATATTAAAATCTAACGCACGAGGGAAATTGGTTATTTATAAAAGTTCATGAGATAATCGGCTAAAATGAAAGTTCAAGGGAAAATTGACTAATTATAAAAGTTCAAGAAAGTAATCGGCTAAAATTAAAGTTCTGTATGAAAATTGACAACTTAATACAAGTTTAAGGACAAATCAATAAATATACCAAATTTTTAAAACAAATGACGCGTTACGAATAAGAAATAAATACGTTAATCATCACTCAGTTTACAGACGCGTGTACATTTACCTTGAAATGATAACCTCTTTTTGGGCCACTAAAAATAGTAAAAAAATTAATTGTCTCTCTCGCCCTTCCTGCTTTCCAACAAACTAGAGGCCTGTTACTTTCGTCTTCATCCCAAATTTCAACGCTGCAAATTTTTGAAGTTTTGAGCCAAAACTTAAAATTTTGTTTAGAGATCAGTCTTCGTCCCAAATTTCCAGTCGTCTTTTATCAGACAACGCTACAAATTTTTGAAGTTTTGAGCCAAAACTTAAGATTTTGTTTAGAGATCAATCTTAATTGTAAGAGCATCACAAAAAAGATGTTAAAATCCTAAGTAGAATGTTACTATACATATTTAATATCGAAAGTCTTTCCAATCGAAATATTATTTGCTGACTAAATTTAAAGAATTTGTGATTTGGAATCAAATTTGACGTCAATGTCAAATTATTTTTAATTCATTTTAATAATGCATTCCTTTTCCACTAACATTTTAACCAATTAAAATTTTGTTTTAATATTTTTTAATAACTACAAGCACTTAAAACTTTTTTAAATAATAAAATAATATTTGACAATTCGATTGGAGAAGTACAAAATTTAATACAATACTTCAAATTGCCATATCAACCATCAATTGTAATTTGACTCTTATAATTTGACATATCATTTGGAGATGGTATAACATAACGAGACTTCATCTAATCAGTAAGCTATCATCTTTGGGACAATCTCCTAACAGTTAAAACTTCAAAGAACCAGGATCCTCGCCAGATCCATTTCCTAGAATCCCTCAATTGTGTCTGTTCATCATATACCGCGCGATATACGATGAACGGATACGATGCGGAATCCCTAGGATCTTTTGGGAATGAATCCGGCGAGGATCATAGTTCAACATCAAACAGCCCATGTAAATTGGGGCAAAATTTTTACTGGGTTCAATCAAAGTTTCAAACTTTACACTGAATTCAAAATGGGCAACTGTAGATTTGTTCCGAAAAAGGGCTAAATGAGAATCTGGAATTTCAAAATTATTTGTTTCGTATTCTGCAGTTGTTATTTGCTTGAAGGTGGGAGTTTACTACAATGGTTGTGCTGCAATTGCTATACCTTGTTTTCCTTTGACTCCACTATCTTGAAGCAAACTCCGCCACAATGCTTGCTTGATAACAGAAAACAAGCACGTTAAACTATATTTAAGTACAATCATCAACAATCACGTCATATACAGTCTTCGTGGCATAATAAGTTATAGTTTTGAAAGCTCGAGTTGTGAATATTTTTTTTTATTCTGTACGAGCCAACAATATGTATAGATTAGATCAGTTGGTCATGAGAGGACGAAGGAAAGAGACGACAGAATTCTCTATACTTTGGTATGTTACCGTAGCATTTGAGATTAAAAATGCAATATGCGAAAATTGTTGTAAATATGGTGGATGACCACACATCACATGCAAAATCATTGTTCATTCACATGCAAATTCATTGTTCATTCACATGCTAAATTTGTCTAAAGCTTTGTCTATAAAATGGATGATAAGAAGGAGATAATGAGGTGATGAGTTCAAGGGTAGAGATAGAGGAAAGAAGAGGAATGAAGAAAAGAGAAGGAAGAGAGAAAAGAGAGAAAGAGTATAGAGAGTTTGCTTTGTACTCCTACTATTCCAAAGTTTAATAAAAGCACTACTGCTGCTCCGAGGATGTACTCCAGTCACACTGACTGTAGAGGAACCTCGTAAATTTTGTGTCTTGCTTATTTATTCCATTGCACACATCGTCGATTTTACAACACGTTATCAGCACGAGAAGCTCTCGTGTCAGTGGAAAGCACAACGCCACAAATCTTGTTCACCTATGTCGCCTGGAATCTCACAGATAAGAAAATCTTTTCATTTCATCTTAAAATATTTGTACTACTGATTTTCTTGAAGCAAATATGTATATGTTGTTGTATAACTGTATATCATCATTTGCAGAAACAAAATGGTACAGACTCAAAATCCGTAGAAAATCTAATAGTCATGGAAACAGCCTCGGAACTCCAACTTGCAGACCTCGGATTGAAAAATTTTCTTCTTGAAAGTTGTCCATCTTCCCAGTATCTAGAACATATTAAAATTTCAGAAAACTTTAACGGTGCGATCGTCACATATGTCTGAAATACCAAACCAGTTTCCAATTTCCGCAGAAAACTGGACAGCCATCTTATGAGTACCAAAACTCCATTTTCCGTAGCTCAGATCGAAACCGTTTCTTCACGAAAGTTGTTTGGTATCCTCTTATCCATATCATACTAAAATTTGAGCTAAATCTAACGGTTTGATCTTCTTATAAGTGGCAGACAAAGAAAAGGTTTTGGAATGGTGAGTTGCACCATTTGAAAAGAAAAGAAAATTGATGGAAACTTAATCATCACCCTTTTCTATTACTGCTTTATTTATGTGAATGGTGTTGGTTTAAAATCCATTCACAAGTTTTATTTACTTTAAGGCAATTTATTTATCATGGACAGTTTTACCGCCTACTGCTTTAAGTTTTGATTTATGTGAATGGTGTTGGTTTAAAATCCATTCACAAGTTTTATTTACTTTAAAGCAATTTACTTACCATGGACGGTTTTACCGCCTACTGCTTTAAGTTTTGATTTATGTGAATGGTGCTGAATCAAAGCCCTTATCACAAGCTTTATTTACTTAAAAGCAATTTATTTACCATGGTTGGAATTATTGCCTATTACTTTAATTTACTTATTGTACTTCTTTTGTTACGATGAGTATAACAAGGACCCGAAGTTCCTTGATCAGATTAGAACCTGCAGTTTCTTGATCCTCATCATATAAAAATGATTGGACCAGAAGTTCCATCATGCAAAAAGATTGGGCATGAAGATCCTTGATCCTCAGAAATCAGACATGAAGTTCCTTGATGAGTACTTTAAGTTTGAAGAGCCGAAGTGCCACAACTTAATTGTAATAAGAGCCATGAGAGTACCATTCTATAGGCAATTAAATAAGGACTAGAAGTTCATTGATGTATGTAAATGATAATATAATACATGTTTGCTGGAGAGCTTACATCTCGAAGTTTTGATGATTATTGCATGACATTGGGCATTGATGTTGAACACCATGTTCCTCATGTCCGTACTCAAAATGGTTTAGCAGAAGCATTTATTAAACGGATGAAATTGATTACCCGTGCTCTGCTCATGAAAACAAAATTGCCAAGTTTTCTACATGAGGACATGCCATGTTACATGATACATTATTAGCTTGGTTGAGACATATTGCCAACCACTAATACTTCTCAATATAATTCATGTTTGGGCATTAACCAAACATTACACATTTACGAGTTTTTGGTTATGTTATCTATGTGCCTATTGCAATGCCACAAACGTACTAAAATGAGGCCTGAATGCAAATTGAGAATTTATGTTGGATTTGATTTATCATCCATCATTCAATATTTTGAACCCTTGACTAGGGATATATTTACCGCATGATTTGCAGACTATGATTTTAATAAGACAGTTTTCCCACCATTAGGGGGAGAAAATAACATCGTTCCAGAAGAATGATGAGAAAATACCGTTCCAGAAGAACGAAGAGAATTTGTCTTATTTTGATTCACGAAGTAATCAATGAGAAAATGAAGTAAGAATAATTGAATGATGTAACGAAAGTGATGAAATCACATATATTTGCTACAAATGTGCCTACAAGAATTGATGTCCCTATTAGACAAAATAATGTGGCAGCAAATGATTTATCTGTTGCACGCCTGAAGCGTGGCAAACCCTTAGACTAAAAAGGTTCAGTTCTTCGAAAGAAGAAGAATATGGCACTACTAAACTATTACATTCGCGAAGCATAACTGTTGCATGTCGGAAGCATGACGGTTGTCGCATGGTTACACGTCCCAGAAAGGACAATCCATGGACATGGGAATTTTGATGTCTCATGCATGAAGCATGATAGACGTATAGATTCCAATAACTCAACTCCCGGAAGTGGAGATTAAAATCCAAGCTTTATAACGCTCAAGATGAGGTTATGATCCGCATTCTCCAAATTATAGCTATCCTGGAAAAGATAGTGTAACGCCCTTGAAGAGGTAATGGATATCCAAAGAAATGAAAAGCTTTTTATGCATGCGCATGCACATGAGAATATGGAATCACGAATTGATGATAACCAATGGTAAATTTGGTTTTTATAAGTAGCTACTAAATTTCATCAATAAGCTGTGTTGATAATGAGTCACGTTCTTTTGTTCGTCGACGAATGGAAAAATTATTGGCAAAAAAAAAAAATGGAGAAAGGCAATTCCATTACAATTTTGTAAGAACGTGGAAAAATGGATCTATATATATATTTGAATATAATACAAATAGCCAAAAGATGTTGAACCAAAGAGGTTACATATGGGCATTTGTAATACAGTGAATTACATTCACATGATATGACACAAGGTTACTAATTGAAACCTGAAATTATACTCCCGTAAACGAGTTCATATGAATGGAGAATTATATACGAATGGTTGTGAGTTGCCCACATCATATCTCCATAAGTAAATCCCTCAAGTATACATGGGAGCAAATTGCTCTGTATAAATTCCAAAAGAAAATGTGTCATGAAGTGTAGAAAATCCCTGAAGGATTCAGATTGCTTGAAATAAGTCCTAGAAGGATAAAGCATAAATTATGTACTCAATACCAATGGATGGTATAAATTGCCTTAGTGAGTACTATCATTATGATATTGTTGCAACATACTAAAATCTCTTGCAAGAGTTGATGACTAAATTGGAACTCCTGAAGAGTTGATGATATTAAATTGGGACTCCTGAAGAGTTAAGAAAGATTATAAAGTGTTGAGAGAGATATTGTCTTGAACTGCAGAATCGAACAATATGCCAACACGAATCTTATCCATGATGTTTATGATATTAAAGAATCATATGAATTGAAGATTATGAGTTGAATACTCAAATGATTTAGACACTAAGAACGATCGTTTATCTTCACGAGGGAACTGATAAATTGATATTTGGTCCAGAAGTACCACATCTTAGTGAAGAATATGCTTTATTGTATTTGGCACAATACATTGAATGAAATAAAGCTTATCTATTGATATTTCAAAGAAATTACAGATAGGTGCATACACATGAGCTACAATTATGAAAAAAAAAATATATATATATATATATATATACAAAGTGCAGATAAACATGAGGGAGCCTTCATTGCTCATGTGGAGCCTCAGCAGTCGATGGAGCTCCTGAAAGACGAAGAGCCAAAGTTGGATTCTCCAGAGCCTCAACACTTGGTGCAATTCCAGATGACGAAGCTGGTCCAGCTTCCTCTTCATGCTGGTGGAGTAACTAGTTGCGAGCATGTGCAACTCCTTATTCTCGAGCCTGAGTCCTCTGACCTCTTGCCGAAGACTAGCCACTTCAGCTATCAGAGACTCGACCTGACGAGATCGAGCAAGAAGACGTTGGCCCATGTTTGAAACTGAGCCTACACACTGGACACTGAGAGCCAGAGAATCCTGAACAGCCAGCTTGTCTGACCGCCTGGACAACATCTTATTGTCTCTTGGAGTCAGAAGATTTCTAGCAACCACAGTTGCGGTTATATCATTCCTCATCATTGAGTCCCCAACTGTGAGAGGACCATTAGGGGATATGAAGGATGGATTCCAAATGTTGTTCGGAGAAGACAAGTCATCATCTTCTCCGACATTCAAGTTAAGGCAACGGTCAGAAGGGCAAGACATTTTTCGAAGGTGTTGAGAAAGAAGAGATCGGAAAGATGAAGATTTCACAAGTGCAAGAAGAGAGTGTTTTGGCAATTCAGGGTGCTGTGGAACCAAATGAGTGCCTCTATAAAAATAAAAAAAAGAAATCGATGAGGCATCACTCAGCAATCGAAGAGGCAAATCTCACAAATCGAAGAGCCGGGTTCTTTTCTAAAAAGCCGGACTCCGTTCTCAAAAGTCGGACGCCTCTCTCAAAAGCCAGGTCTGCTCAGAAATCACGAGGCGATCAGCTTTTCTAGTTTTGTCGTCACTCATCACATGCAACTGTCAGCTTTGCGGAAATTACGGGCGGCTTTGTCAGAAAGCGCGTAAACCTGACTGTTCATCCATCCACCGGCTGCCGACAAACAGTGAAAGAATAATTCCGGTTGTGAAGGAACTCCTATAAGTACCTAACTTCGCCTTCCATAGCAAAGGCACACCCTCTCAACCTTTCTTCATCTCCGAGAATGTATTCCCAAAGAAACCTCTTGAAATACTCAGCTTTCTTCCCTCCCGATGATACCTTCGTAAATAAGCCATACCAGAGCAAGAGCACCTCATATCATCAGGGTCGAAAGCAAGAGTATCCCATATCATGCTTTCTCCCTGTCCTTGTCTTTGTCTTTGTTTTCACCTGCAAGATAAGGAGAAAGAGGGCAATTAGTCAGAAACCGAGATCAAACTTCCGATCTGGAACTGATTGTCCCGTAACCTTTACTTGTTTGTTTCTCTAGCATTGCTCTCGAGTACTCATCTTCAACTGTCTTCAAGGTCATGAATTCCACCGACAAATAACCCATGACGGCTGATCAGATAATGGCTCTTTACACTGAAGTTGCCAAGCACAGATGAGTCGCTGAGGAGTAGTGTTTTGAAGGACCATTCAAATGCAAAGGGTACACACCATTTCGGCTATGCAAAAGGTTGAAGCAGAAGGGTCAACGATAAGCTGGAATAAGTCACCCAGCATGAAGCTTCAACAACTTTTCGTTAGCACCGCCGTCAGGAAGCAACAGTATCCCATATCGTCAGGATCGAATGTACTCTAGATTTGATGGGGTTGTTTTAACCCTCAAATTCTCGAGTTAGCTCGCTCTATCGGAGGAAACCAGAAAACCCTCCAACCAGTTCAAGAATAAGCCTGTGGAAAGTTAACTACTAGTAAAGCAATTCTGTTGGCAACTCTGTTGGCAACTCTTCTCGCTAAGAGATCGAAACAGAATGATCAACGATCAGCCTAAATGATTTGAAATCAGGGGGAGTATCAAAAAAAAAAAAAAAAAAAAAAAAGATCAAGATTTTAGCGAGTCAATCAAAGACTTGTGCCCATCCAAGGGGGAGTGTTGTAAATATGGTGGATGACCACACATCACATGCAAAATCATTGTTCATTCACATGCAAATTCATTGTTCATTCACATGCTAAATTTGTCTAAAGCTTTGTCTATAAAATGGATGATAAGAAGGAGATAATGAGGTGATGAGTTCAAGGGTAGAGATAGAGGAAAGAAGAGGAATGAAGAAAAGAGAAGGAAGAGAGAAAAGAGAGAAAGAGTATAGAGAGTTTGCTTTGTACTCCTACTATTCCAAAGTTTAATAAAAGCACTACTGCTGCTCCGAGGATGTACTCCAGTCACACTGACTGTAGAGGAACCTCGTAAATTTTGTGTCTTGCTTATTTATTCCATTGCACACATCGTCGATTTTACAACAAAAATGATTATACAAGACATTATACTATTAATGCGAATCTGTTTTCTGAAACTTCATTGCACAATAAGATAAATAAAACCCTAATTAGAATCTCAATTTGAAATCCTGGTAAAGAGGATTTGAGCGCCGTATTGTGGCCGCAAGGATACGAGCAACGCTGGGGCATGAACATATGTTGGAGACACCCTGAAAGAATAGCGCCGGATGACGACTGCTAACACAAGTTTCGCTTCAACAAGAGCCAAATTTTGGCCTGCACAGATTCTAGGACCCAGACCAAATGGAAAGTAGGAGGCTAAATGGCTTCGAGGCTCGGAAAACCTCAGCGGGTTGAACTCGTTAGCATCTTCTCCCCATATCTCAGTGTCGTGATGGACCGCGGCCAAAGCCAAATAAAGCTGTGTGTCTGCAGGAATGTCCAGGCTCCCAAGCTTAACCTTCTTTGTTGCTTTCCTTATAATGCCAACCGCCGGAGGATAGAGCCTAAGTGTTTCGTTAACGATCATGCTAACCTGTTCAAAACGGGATAGAAAATAAACATGCATGGGGATGCAGCAAACTAATTGTGCAATTCAAGTACAAAATTAACTTTCTTCCCAGCATTGATACATATGAATAGGAAAGATTTTACAGAACTTACAATCTTGAGGTCATTCAAATTATCTGCAACCGGAAGCTTATTGTCCCCGGACACGCGAATTATTTCTTCCCTAGCTTTGTCTTGCCATTCCACATGCTTTGCCAAGAGCAGAAGTGCCCAACTCAGAAGATCAGCAGTCGTTTCCTTTCCTGCAAAGTAGGTGGTCTTGCACTCATTTACAACTTCCTCTATCTCTAATTTCTCCTCTTTGCCGTCCTGATTCTTGTAAGGAGACATCAACAGACTAAGCAGATTTGTCGAATCTTCACTTCTTTTGCAGTTATTCGCGATCAACATCCGTATTGATTTGCGAGTTTCCTTGTCGAGTCTCCACCTTTCTCGGTTATTCTTGGTAGGCAGAAACCTGCATTCAAAAGAATTCAATGAGTTTGGTATCAGTCACATTTCGCCTTTGAAATTTGGAAGGAAAGTCACCTGAATCCCGGAATGTAGATGCTCCTGGCTGCCTTGGAGAACAGAGGCATTTGTTGTTCTTGTAAGTCGAAAACACGCTTTCCCTCCTCAAAACTGGTTCCGAAAGCTGTCTTTGATATCACGTCCGCTGAGAGCTCATGAAGTTCTTTGTGCACATCGATTTCAAACTCATCTATCCCTCCTCTTACGTTCTCCCAGTTCTCCAACATTTTCATAACACTCCCCACAATATCTGGCACCCAACCCTGCATCCCAGAAAGAACCCAACAACAACATCAAGGAAATCGTTTCCGAAAGCATTTGATAGAAAAAAACTTAAAAGTGCTTTTAGTTGTAAAAGAACTTACCAAAGTACCTCAAGAATCACTTATGAGCAAAAGAGCTTACGCTTAATCTTGCATATTATGATATAAAGTCTAAAGTATCATTAAGTTTCCTATCCTATATCATTAAGTTTAGTACAAAATTCAGTTGTCGTGATTTAAGTTACCAATTATTTCGAAATATAACATCTAATTTACCCTCACATATCTAATTGTAATATCCATTAAACTATAAAAGGAGTAAGGTTTGTGTCCATCAGTTTTTCATATATTTTGTCATGTATAGATCAATAAAGTTTGCTCATACCGTGGAAGTTCCTTTGCTTAAAAAACAATTAAATTGTAAGTGCTCGTTTATATGTGTTCGCTTTTAGAGAAAATATTTTTAGGTTTCAAAAGCACTTAAAAGCACTTTCTACAAGAAGTATTAGTCATGTGCTTATTCCAAGAAGCGCTTTAAGTGCTTTTTTTAGAATTTACTAACATTTTTTGTAAAGATTGTTTCCACCAAAAATATTTTTTATCATTTTAAAAGTAACTCCAAACAAGTCATAAATCGCGACAACTAAAACTACAATACGGAACAAAACTACAACTAAGAATATGATTGGGCCCAATTTATAATATGCCTAAAATGAAAAGCCCAATTTGGGAATCTCCATTCAATTAAGTGGGTTCATAGAGTAATTACCTTGACCCGCTCCATTTTAAAGGCCTGGTTTATGATCCTTCTATGAAAAGCCCATTCGTCTCCCTCAAGCCCAACAACTCCTTCTCCAAACAAAGATTTGGTCAACGGGGTAAACGGCAATCTCCGAAACGACCCGCTCGTATTCATCAACACTTCTTTGATCATGTCGGGGTCGGATATTGCCAGCCTGGCCCTGGTCCCGAACCAGTAGAGGAAATTCTTCCCGTACATGCGGGACCACCTGTGGTAAAATGGGGACGCGTTGTGAAGATTGTCGTGGTCAAAGGGACCCCGGTTTGAGAGAGCTTCCGCCAACAGACGGCGGATCTCGGCGGCGTTCCCGAAGATCGGACGGTAGGCAGGCCCTCGTATGCCTTGCTTTTGGAAATAGGTTTGTGTCCTCAGTGGTACCCATATAGTTGAGTACACAAATTTGAAGATGAGGATAAAAAGAAGAGGGAAAGTCAGAAGAAGAAGAAAATGCATCACGAAAGCTTTTCTGGGTTTATACAAACTCTGCCTCCCACAAAAGCACGGCTGCTGACAGCAGAAGCTGCTTTTTGGCTTTTCTTTTGGCCGGAACAAGTGAAGCTGCTAAGTGAAAGAGGAGGTGGTGTTTCTTATATAGAAATTTTTAGCCGTGACGAGAATACAAGTAATATATCACGTATTTTAATAAGGACGGTCAGAAATTTTATTTTTTATGTTATTAATTTTTTAAGACACATATCTCATCATTTATAAAGTAACACGTAATGTACCACTCTATATTGGCCAACTCAAAAATTTATCCTTATAAAGAGAGAATTGGGCGGTTGTGTAAACTTCGAAGTTTCAACAAGAAAAGTCTCTAGGAGGAAAAAATTGCCTGTAAAAACTAAAGACAGGTTTTTGAAAAGTCATCGTTGATTATTCAAATGACGGATAAACAAATTAAAGGAAAGTTGCAGGAAATGTTACTAATTCACGTGAAAAACAAAAATAAGAAGATGATGTGTGGAATTTTCATGTGAGTGTGGTTTGTTTGCCACTCAAAATCAATGGTGGACTCACTCTTCGAGTCTCTCTATATACAGTTCTTACATTTAATGATTTTTTTTAGTTATCTGTCAAGTTTCTATATATTCCGACTCATTGAAAGTTTTTTGTTCCTATATTTAAGGTATATACGGTTATATAGACCATCTCTAGCTCTTGAAGATAAAGCTTAAAATTTTAAGCCACAAAATTTTAAGCCTTAACTCATAAACTGTTATTCTCCTTCAACTTTATGGCTTAAAATTTTGGCCCAAGATTATTAAATAATAATTTTAGCTTTTTTTTTTCTTGGTAACTTTTTTGAAAATAAAATATATATAGATTATCCTATTTTATTTTTATAAACATTTTTATCTAAAAATATTTAAATTCCGATAAGTAATTAAAAATCATACAAATACATAGGTATTTATAAAGTTTTAAGTGAAATTTGACTATTTTTTCTTAAATTATTTAAGACATTAAATTTAATTTTGAGCTGTCAATATTTTTTTTTTTACCATTAGATTTGATCTTATTTGATCACAACTGTTAGATTATAAGTAAAAAATAAATTAAAAAATGTTTGAAATATGACGGTTTAGTGGGTCCAGAATAATTTAAGCTAGACTTAATTACTGAGGAGAATCTAACCCAAATATATACTTTCTCTCAATGGCTAATTTTAGCCCAATAATTAAAGATGATTTAGGGAGTTTTAACCTAATATGTTAAGCTTTACATAAAAAGTAGAAAGTATATACATCGCACGTTAAAATTCTTAATTTATTATTAAGGATATTAAAAGTTAGATTGACAAAAGAATAGTTGTTTTATTACTTGTTTCGAAACTCTCCTATTCTTGACTTACGTGGTTTCTTTCATTTCAAGTAACCACTATTCCTCTCCATAGTAGTCTGACTGATGTCGACCTTGCATTTTTTTCTTGTTGACAATTCAATATTCTAAAATTATATAATTAGTACGGAACGAAAATTCATAAAAAGAATCGAACAAAGTTAAAAGTGAAATTCAACTGAGTCTTAAAGTTACCGGAAATAACGGGAAATTTCGTAGAAAATACAATCAAATATGGTTGCAATATGACTTTAGATATCTGTTTTCTGAAACTTCATTGCACAATAAGATAAATAAAACCCTAATTAGAATCTCAATTTGAAATCCTGGTAAAGAGGATTTGAGCGCCGTATTGTGGCTGCAAGGTCATGAACATCGTTGGGGCATGAACATATGTTGGAGACACCCTGAAAGAATAGCGCCGGATGACGATTGCTAACACAAGTTTTGCTTCAACAAGAGCCAAATTTTGGCCTGCACAGATTTTAGAACCCAGACCAAATGGAAAGTAGGAGGCTAAATGGCTTCGAGGTTCGGAAAACCTCAGCGGGTTGAACTCGTTAGCATCTTCTCCCCATATCTCAGTGTCGTGATGGACCGCGGCCAAAGCCAAATAAAGCTGTGTGTCTGCAGGAATGTCCAGGCTCCCAAGCTTAACCTTCTTTGTTGCTTGCCTCATAATCATAACCGCCGGAGGATAGAGCCTAAGTGTTTCGTTAACGATCATGCTAACCTGTTCAAAACGGGATGGAAAATAAACATGTATGGGGATGCAGCAAACTAATTGTGCAATACAAAACTTAACTTTCTTCCCAGCATTGATACATATAAATAAGAAGATTTTACCGAACTTACAATCTTGAGGTCATTCAAATTATCTGCAACCGGAAGCTTATTGTCCCCGGACACGCGAATGATTTCTTCCCTAGCTTTGTCTTGCCATTCCACATGCTTTGCCAAGAGCAGAAGTGCCCAGCTTAGAAGATTAGCAGTCGTTTCCTTTCCTGCGAAGTAGAAGGTCTTGCACTCATCTACAACTTTTTCTATCTCTAATTTCTCCTCTTGTCCGTCCTGATTCTTGTAAGGAGACATCAACAGACTAAGCAGATTAGTCGAATCTTCACTTCTTCTGCAGTTATTCGCGATCAACATCCTTATTGATTTGCGAGTTTCTTTGTCGAGTCTCCACCTTTCTCGGTTATTTTTGGTAGGCAAAAACCTGCATTCAAAAGAATTCAATCAGTTTGGTGTCAGTCACATTTCGCCTTTGAAATTTGGAAGGAAAGTCACCTGAATCCCGGAATGTAGATGCTCCTCACTGCCTTGGAGAACAGAGGCATTTGTTGTTCTTGTAAGTCGAAAACACGCTTTCCCTCCTCAAAACTGGTTCCGAAAGCTGTCTTTGATATCACGTCCCCTGAGAGCTCATGAAGTTCTTTGTGCACATCGATTTCAAACTCATCTCTCCCTTCTCTTACATTCTCCCACTTCTCCAACATCTTCTTGGTACTCCCCACAATATCTGGCACCCAACCCTGCATCCCAGAAAGAACCCAACAACAACATCAAATAAATCGTTTCCGAAAGAATTTGATAGAAAAAACTTAAAAGTGCTTTTACAACTAAACCATAGTGCCTCAAGAATCACTTATGAGCAAAAGAGCTTACGCTTAATCTTGCATATTATGATATAAAGGCTAAAGTATCATAAGTTTCCTATCCTATATCATTAAGTTTAGTACAAAATTCAGTTGTCGTGATTTAAGTTACCAATTATTTCAAAACATAACATCTAATTTCCCCTCGCATATCTAATTGTAATATCCACAAATTAAACTATAAAAGGAGTAAGGTTTGTGTCCATCTGTTTTTATATATTTTGTCTTTTATAGATCAATAAAGTTTGCTCCGAAGTTCCTTTGCTTAAAAAATAAGAAATTTTTAACGAAATGATATCGGTACTGTTTATTTTAACGAAAAAATGAGAAACCACATTTTGGAACTAACAACCCAATCATGATACTATTCACTTTATCTTTTGTCGTTAAAACTCAAAATTTTCAAGTTTTTTTCTTTAGTTTTTTTATAAAAAATACTTAAATTGTAAAATTTAGTAAACTACTATAATTAAATCGTGACAACTAAAACTACAAAGACAGAGCAAAACTACGATGACTAAAAATATGATTGGCCGAGTTTATAATAATAAAAATTTGAAAAATAACTATAAGAACCAGATAAATAGTAAAGTTAATAATGCATAAATAACTTTTTACCGTAAAATTGTGAATTTTCGTTTTTTGTTAAAATTCCCATAACAACATGGCTAAAATGAAAAGCCCAATTTGGGAATCTCCATTCAATTAAGTGGGTTCATAGAGTAATTACCTTGACCCGCTCCATTTTAAAGGCCTGGTTTATGATCCTTCTATGAAAAGCCCATTCGTCTCCCTCAAGCCCAACAACTCCTTCTCCAAACAAAGTTTTGGTCAACGGGGTAAACGGTAATCGCCGAAACGACCCACTCGTATCCATCAACACTTCCTTGATCATGTCGGGGTCGGATATCGCCAGCCTGGCCCTGGGCCCGAACCAGTAGAGGAAATTCTTCCCGTACATGCGGGACCACCTGTGGTAAAATGGGGACGCGCTGTGAAGATTGTCGTGGTCAAAGGGACCCCGGTTTGAGAGAGCTTCCGCGAACAGACGGCGGATCTCGGCGGAGTTCCCGAAGATCGGACGGTAGGCGGGCCCCCGTATGCCTTGCTGCCGGAAGTGATGTTGCGTCCTCAGTGGGACCCATATCGTGGAGTTTACAAATTTGAAGAGGAAGAGAAGGAGAGGAAGGAAAAGAACAGCAAGGATGAGAAGGAAATGCATAATCTCAGTGTATCATTAGCAGAAAGAGAGAGAAGGTGAAGTACTGTTTGGTACTAAGGTACTTTTATAAAGGGTGAGGGTTGAAAACA
Organism: Crataegus laevigata; assembly: GCA_963580275.1. Classification (NCBI taxonomy): domain Eukaryota; kingdom Viridiplantae; phylum Streptophyta; class Magnoliopsida; order Rosales; family Rosaceae; genus Crataegus; species Crataegus laevigata. The sequence goes on from OY756949.1 coordinate 2,310,436, forward strand.
GCTGAGCTCAAAATGTTTGTTGGACACTTAAAAAAATACTTATTTTTACAGTTTTAAATGAAAAAAAAATATTTAAAAATATGAATCAGTAAAAATGAATTTATTCTCATAACACTTTTTTTTTAAAGCATATTAATACGAACTCCCGAAGACTTATTACTTTCTCATACATCATGCATCACGTACACCAACGTAATCCTCTTGAACAAATTGTTAGTTTTTAATGAAAACATTAACGTTTTGGAATCTAAAGTTAGGACTATTTTATTATCGAATACTTATGGCCTGTTTGGTATCTTATTTGAAATTTTTTATCATTTTTCAAAACATTTTTTAAGAACATTTCTTGAAAACAATTTTCTTTATGACTCAAAAACTTGATTGGTTTGTGATTTAAAATTTTTAAATCTTACGACTTAAACTTGATTGGATTGGAGTAAAGACGAAAAAAAGTAAAAAAAAAAGAGAAAGAAAGTAGAAGAGATATATATTTGGAGTGAGGGGAGGAGGGAGAGAAAAGAAATGAGTAAGTTTAAGTTTAAAAACTCTAAAAACTCACTTTTTCTGTTTTTAAGGAATAGACTATATTTTTGAGTTAGTCTTGAGTTCAGTTTTTAAAAATAGTCATACCAAACAAGTTTTTAAGACCTAAAACTTGAAAACTGTTTTTGAGTTTAAAAAGTTGGATTCAAGTACACTACCAAACAGACCCTTATATTTGCACAATTATTTTTACTTTTAGCACACATTTTCAATTTTTTACAATCAACTTGAAAGAACTAAAGAAAATTAATATAGCTTGCCCTATTATCGAAAGCAGTCATTAACTCAAAGAAATAAAAATAAGTGTGAGAAATAAAAATAAGTCTGTTTATATTATCAAGTTCGGAGATTCAGGTCATTGAAATTTGATCTAACGGCTAAAGTTATTATAACTTTTAAATTGGACTCCTGTTTGTAGCGTTGGATCAAATTTCAATGGTCCAAATCCCCAGACTTGATGGATTAGGGGAAAGGAATCCGAAGAGAATGATTTTTCTGCATTCATGGCACTGTTAAATATCACAGAGAAATTTACCCAAAAAAAAACCAAGTAATTTAGTTAGTTACGAGCATCCACTTTCACGCTATCGTGGGTTTGACTCATTCTCTGCGATAAACCTTTCAATTGCAGATAACATTTTGACGTTAAAAATCTCTTATCCAGATCATGTAGCTGGGTGGCATTAGCAACTGTCTATGATGCATGGATACTTCTGTTTGGTCCCGTATCCCGTATTCGATACTTGATCGGATACGATACTTGTCTGATACTCTTGAATACTCGTTTGACATGGGTTGATGGACACTAATCTGTCATGATAGATATGCGTATCCTACATTTAGGATACACATATTCGGCTTTTAGGATACATTTACACTTTAAAAAAAAGGTAATGAAGAGAAGAAAATTAATAGGTCAAAGAAATCTTGTTTAGGTAAAATTCATTTCTTGCATTCTCATTCAGCACAATTTCTAAGGTTGTATACAATAGCTAAGACGTAATTGAGGCTAAACTAACTTCTATAATTAAGCTACCATACAACAGAATAGGAAAATATATTACAATCAATTTGATATATGCTGGATTGATTTGTTACTAGAATCGTGATGATCCTTTCCTTCTTTAACACTCCCCCTCAAGTTGGAGTGTATATTAATCACTTCTAACTTGCTGAGTAATGCCACAAATTGTGAGGAACCCAGCGCGTTGGTAAACAAGTCTGCTAGTTGATGATGTGTTTGAACATGAGCAGTCTTGATCATTCCTTCTTGGAGCTTTTCACGAACTAAGTGACAGTTGATTTCGATGTGCTTCATGCGTTCATGAAAAACTGGATTTGAAGCTATATGAAGGGCTGCCTGATTGTCACAATAGAGTATAACAGGCTACAACTGTTTGACATTTAAGTCAGCAAGTATGTGTGATCTCGCAACAAGTGGATGCCATGGAGCGATACTCGGCTTCCGCTATTGAACGAGAAACTATGCTTTGTTTCTTAGTCTTCCAAGAAATTGGTGAGTGACCAAGCAAGATGCAATATCCAGTGACTGATCTTCTAGTGTCTTTGCAGCGTGCCCAATCAGCATCACAAAAAGCTCTTAATTGAAGTGAGCTGGATGCCGAAAGAAACAGCCATTATCCCGGTGTTTACTTGATGTACCGCATAATTCTATGTGCAGTAGCAAGATGTGGAATACGGGGTTTGTCCATGAATTGGCTAAGAACGTGTACCGCATACACCAAGTCAGGTCTCGTAATTGTCAAGTATATCAATCTTCCAACAAGTCTCCTATACACAGAAGCATCATTTAGTAACGCACCATCAGTTTGCGTGAGTGTGAGATTTGGCTCCATGGAAAATTTCGTAGGTTTCACACCACGAAAGCCTGTATCCTCCAAAATTTCTAAAGCATATTTTCGCTGTGAGATTGTAATGCCTTTGTCTGATCGTGTAACTTCTAAGCCTAAAAAATATTTTAACTTTCCAAGATCCTTAAGCTTGAATCTTTCAGATAATAAGCGTTTTGTTGCTTCAATTTAGCGCAAATCATTACCAGCCAAGATGATATCACCTACATAAACAAGCATCATTGTGAATGAAGCACCTCGTGTTTGGACGAACAATGAATAATCTGCTCGTGATTGATGATAACCAGCAGATTTAAGAGCTGTTGACAACTTCAAAAACCATTGTCTAGATGCTTGCTTAAGTCCATACAACGATTTGTGTAATTTACACACTCGAGTCTCCCCATTTCTTCCAAAACCAGGTGGGATGGACATGTATACATCTTCATGAAGATCACCATGAAGAAATGCATTGTTAACATCGAGTTGGTGCAAATGCCACCTTTGGACAGCAGCAATGACAAGGAGAATACGAACTGTACCTAGCTTATCAACCGAGGCAAAAGTTTCACAGTCGTCGAGGCCTTCTACTTGGCTATAACCCTTCACCACCAATCGGGCCTTATAGCGTTCGATAGTACCGTCAGGATTGAGTTTAACCTTGTAAACCCATTTGCACCCAATGGCCTTCTTATTGGGCGGTAGAGACTGGAATGTCCATGTCTTGTTGGCTTGAATGGCATCAATTTCATGTCGTATGGCAACTCACCAATGTTCATCCTGCATGGCTTGAGAAAATGTGTTGGGTTCTTTGACATGGGTAAGAGAGGTAGTAAAAGCACGATGGTTATTGGATAATTTGTCATATGCAAGATAATGAGAAATAGGGTAAGAGGTACTTGACTTGCGAACCACGTTAGAGACAAATGCGGGACGAGAAGGGAGCTTAACATCAACGTGATAATCATGGAAGCGTGAATATGCATGGGTCAGACGGGTGGAGTGACGAAGATTTGGTGCTGGAATAGGTGAGATAGGATTGAGTGGTGGTGATATAGGATCGGATGAATGTGATATAGGATCAGATGGTGGTAAGTCTAGAGAAGGTAGCGTTGGTGAAGTGATTATAGTGGGCGTTAGTTGTAAAGATGGAAGGGAATTTGTGGGTGCCCCTTGTGTTGTGGAGTGATATGAGGTGTGGGATCAAAGTCATCATCATGGTCGTGGGAATAAGGTGCATGGACTGGTGTAACAATGGGTTCAGCGGCAGCAGAAATGTTAGCATATGGAAAGTTACATCACGAGATGTGAAAATTTTTCCGAGTTCAATGTCATAGACCTTGTATCATTTTTGGCCATGTGGATAACCAAGAAATATGCAACGAGTGGCACGAACATCAAATTTGGAAGGTCGGTGTGCATGTGTAGAGGCAAAACACAAACAGCCAAAAACCCTAAGGTGCATGCATTGAGGTGGAATGCGAAACAAGAGTTCATATGAAGTTTTATCGTTGAGAACTGGCGTGGGTGTGCGATTGATGAGGTATGCAGCAGTGAGAGTGGCTTCCCCTCAAAATTATTTAGGTAATTTGGCTTGGAAAAGTAAAGCTTGTGCTACATTCAACAAATGACAGTGCTTTCTTTCAACAACCCCGTTCTGTTGAGGTGTTGCAACACAACTTGTTTGGTGGACAATTCCCTTCGATGAATAAAAAGAGTCAAGGTTAAATTCCAGACCATTATCACTACGAATAATTTTAACAGTGGACTTATATTGTGTCTCAACAAGAGCCATGAAATGCATCAAAAATGTGCGTGTGTAAGATTTATGACGCATGAGATACACCCATGTGCAACGAGTGTAATCATCGACTATTGTAAGAAAATAACGAGCACTAGAAAAAGAAGGGATGTCTTAACCACCCCAAATATCCATATGCAATAATTCAAAAGGTTTAACGGTGGAAATTGAGCTTAAGGAAAAGGGAGTTCTTGTTTGCTTTGCTAGTGGACAAACAAGGCAATCACTAGTATCACAAGGCTTGATTGAACCAACTAAATTTGGAAGAAAATGGAAAACTTTATGCGAGGAGTGACTAAGGCGTTGATGCCAAGAAGCAGAAGATGATGTTTGGATGGCATGGCAAGTTGCAAGCTTGCGATTATCAAGGTAGTAAAGCCTCTCCTTCTCAGTTCCCGTCCCAATCATCTTCCTCGAATGTAGGTCCTGTATGACACAATAATGATGAAGAAAAATGGTTATACAAAAGGAAGTAAGTGTGAGTTTGCTTATTGAAATGAAATTTAGACTAAAGGATGGGACGCAAAGAACATCGATAAGAATCAACTGGGCTGAAAAATACCATTTTCCCAAAATGTGTAACTTTGGCATAAGACCCATCTGGGAGTTGTACAGTTCTATTATGGACAGGTGTGCAAGAGGTTAACAAGGTGTGTGAACAAATCATGTGGTGGGTTGCACCACTATCGAATATCCAAGGCATCATTTTTCCTTGTGAAGAAAAACAAAATGCTTTACCTGACAATTCACTAAAGGTTGTAGAATTACCAGCATTATGTGCCTTCGCATTTGATTTATTGGTGTTTAGCATGCTGAAAATTTGTTTTCATTCCTCCGGAGTGAATGGGAATGAGCTAGACGATTCTAGTTTGTCCAGGGCAGAGGATGAGACATTGTTACCTCGGGAAGTATCTCCTCGTGTGTTGTTGTTGCGTTGCTCATCCTCACAAACTTTCTTGTATTTGCAACAGTAGTCAATTGTATGACCCATCAAACTGCAAAAATCACATTTCAAATGAGAACGACACTTTTCAGTTGTGTGTCCTGTCTTGTCGCATTTTTCACACTTAGCATTTGGGTTTCTTTTTTATGTCATTTTCCTTTGGTCGCGGTTACTACCTTTTGTAGCAAATGCCGCTGCCTCTGTTCTTACCTTTTCAGCAGATACTTCTTGCTGTCGTTTATGACGAATGATTAAAGAGTATACCTTGTTGACTATGGGGCAAGGGATCCATCAATAAGACCTGCCCCCTAACTGCTCCAAAATTAGCAATTAATGACATTAGAAACTTGATACTTTTATGAGTTTGCATGTAGTCACTGACATTCTTCATGGCCCCACAATTGCATGTGGGAATGGCAAGAAGATCGTCGTGCTCGTCCCAAAGTCCCTTGAGCTTTGTAAAATAAGAACCGACTGTTATGGTCCCTTGAACACAATCAGAGATCTCACTTTCTATGTGGAATAGTTGCATGCAATTGGCCTGGGAAAAACGCTCCTTAAGTTCTCCCCAAATTTGAGATGCTAATTCACAATATATCACAATATCTCTTTAGAGATGGAACTAAGCAACCATGTTTTTACTAACACGTTGCATCGTCCCCACTGCTGCATATCTTCCTGTGAACCTTCAACTGCTTTCTTGATAGAGCCATCGACGAAGCCCATCTTATTCTTGGCTTGCAGTGCCATAGTCATGGTAAGACTCCATGTGCTATAGTTGTTCTCACTCAGTGGTTGTGTCACAAGGGACACTTCGGGTTGGTCTGAGTGGTGTAGATAGAATGGATGATTAGGATCATACTTCGTCCCTTCCGACATACTGGACCTAGAGCTCTGTTTCGTCTCTTTCCTGTTACCCATGGTAGCGGCTAGGGTTTGTGTATTTGAATGTTGTTTTAGGTCACCAAGAGTTTTCTGCTCTGGATACCATCAAAGAAATCTTGTTTAGGTAAAATTCATTTCTTGCATTCTCATTCAACACAATGTATAAGGTTATATATAATAGCTAAGACGTAATTGAGGCTAAACTAACTCCTATAATTAAGCTAGCATACAACAGAAGAGGAAAATATATTACAATCAATTTGATATTTGCTGGATTGATTTGTTACTAGAATCATGCTGATCCTTTCCTTCTTTAACAATAGGAGATATTTATAATTGAAAGTTGTTGAATACAAAGAGCTCTTCTCTAATTGAAATTATGAATACGACTCTCACACTTCTACTGTATAAAGAGGATTAGATTTCAAACTTTTATTCTCTAACAACTCAATTGTGCTTGAATTTGAATAATGAATTATGTTTTAAAATGTATATTTTTATTTTTATATACATTTTTATTAGTCATATCTATAGCATATTTTTATTTTTTATAAAATTCTCGTATCACGGTATACCTATCTATGCTCATAGGCCACCGTAGGGATGCAGCTGCCAATACGACCGGGCAGACAGGTGCCCTACCAGGCTACTACCCCTATAAAACCGTGGGACCCACATCTTCATCGCCACTGACCGATCGATTAACCCGCAACAGACAATACTGTGTCGAATTTAACCCAGGCCCAGTTTAATCAGTTCGGATTTGACTCGTTTGACCGCCATCAATTTCTCAGTCCATGTGCCGCATTTGGACCAAAAGAATATCCATGTGCTCATCAATGCGAAACGACACCGTCTCGTGCATAACTTTGTTGGTGTCTTCAATAATTTGATTTTCTCCAACGCCGTAAGTCGGATAAATTGCTGATTGCGATGAGTAATGCTAAGGTACCATATTTTTCATACTTCTTTTTTCTTTAGAGGGAGACAACACGAGTATCCATCTTTTTTGAACCCGGATAGGCCACAAGAGATTTTATCTTGTTCGTGATCACAATTAAACAGATTCACCAACTCAGAGTATTGAATTCAAAATCTCCCACATTTTTTAATTTTTTGGAGAACCGCAGTTAGTAACCTTACCACCGTGCTACATCTTTAGAGAGGTGTACAAATTTAATATGAAAAGTATAATAAGAGCAGAATTTTTAAATTGAAATGGTCACACTGCTACGATATTTTAGAATAAGACAAAATGTTGACTTTGTCAATCAATGTGTTACAACATAAATTGACGTGTTATAATATAAGTGAAGTGACCATGAATTAAAATGACTACATGGAGGCTACACTACACCTCTCTAAGCTAGTAAACTAAACAAAGCTGCTGTACAACTCAATTTAAATTTTCCATCCAAAACGGGGACGTTTCAAAATACCAAAATCAAGTACGATCTATCGCAAAAACAAGGAAGCTTTTCTCCTCTACAGTTGTACTACATAATATATGATATAACCGGCACAAAATACAGGAGGCCTAAATGTTGGGCTTTCTATCTTGTGCACCTTCCCACGATTCTCCCTGCGAGCTACCACCGCCTGCTCCTCCACTTCCATACGGAGCTGCAACATTGAAGGCACCGCTGCCGCCGCCAAAGGAATTCAGGAAAGCAGAAAATCCCCCTGCGGAAGCGCCACCGCCACCACCACTACCTATGCTCAGCCCAAGAAGGTCACGAGTCATGGGCTGGCCCCCGAATGACGAAGGTGGACCCATCATTAGATCAGTCAATTGGGCAGCATTTGCAGTTGAGAGAAGTTCAAGCCCTAACTCGGCTCCCACGTGAGCACCACCACCACTCTCCGGCTTCTTGTTCCACTGCAATGTGGTGGTACTTTCTTGAGACGGGGATGAGGTCGTGGACAACCCAAACCCACGAAGCAGTGAGGCGTTTGATGCTGCAGCACCCATTTGAGCTGCCTTTTGGAGCAACGCCGTGGCGGACATGGCAGCGGGCTGAGCGTAGTCGCGGTGGTCTTGTTGATCGGGTGTTGGAAAGAGTGAGAAGCCACTGCTGGAGAGGTAAAGGGAGGTAGAGAGTGAGAGTGATGTGGGTTCATTAATGGCGGAGGTTGTGGTGGAGCCATCCAGGCGGCCCAATGTGGGTACTTGATTGGTGAATGAGGACGGTGACGATGCTTGGGGTGGCTGTGCCATCAACGCTGAAGCGGAGGAAGGTGCAAATACACTGGCGAATACAATACTACCATTGTTGCAATTTCCAGTCGAGGTGGTGGCGGTGGTAGTGGCAGTGGTGCTGATTGCCGCGGCAGTTAACCGTGTCGTGGCTGGCGTCGGAGCGGACAGGCCAATTGGGTTTTCTGGCAATTCTGTAACCACCATAAAACAATCAAGCAATCATGATCATCAAAACTTAAAAAGCAGAATGCAAGAAAGTGGTGCAGTCACGAATAAAGCATGTAGAGAAATGTGCTTAAAAATTCTACCCAAGTCCCTCCTCATTGGAAACAACTTAAAAATCTTTGAAAGCTTTGTGCTTTATATGCAAAAGGAGGAAAGGAGAGAGGCAATCATGCGTCCTTTCCCCTCAAACTTTTTCTTCTATTTTTTAGTTTTTTTGTTTTTTCAACCCTAACACTTCTCGATCCCTGAGCTCCCCCATATCAATCGTGCATCCATCCATTTTTCCTGTCGCCGTGGGACAACTCCACTCTCTCTCTCTCTCTCTCCCTCTACATCCCCCCATGCCCCTATACTACTGTAAAAGTTGCAACCTTACAAAAGCCACTCACCCACGCGAGGGCGACATCACGGTAGAGACAAAAACCCAGCCATAAAATAACACCCCAACATCCTTCATTATTATTATTTACAGAGTGATGTAAAGGGGACTATTAAAAGCAGTAGGATTTTTTTAAGGCCGCTCACAATTTAATGTCAATTGTATGTTAACATTGTAAAACGTTGTACAAAAAACATGAAGTGACAAAAAACATGAAGTGACAGGAGTTCTGAGTTTGAGAGTCTCTTTAGCATTTCTTTCATATTTTTTTAATACAGTCGATAATTTGGAAAACAATCCAATTTAAGTTCTTCGAGAAAATGCTATAAACCACTTGAAATTTCAATTGAATCCAACAGGCAAGCATTTCAAGAAGGAAACTGAACTCCCTCTAGAATACTAATCAAACCTATGTGTTTCTAACTATGTAATTAGACAGAGACGCATATACGTAAGTTAAGTCAGTTAAACATAGCAAGGACACCCTCGCGTTGAGTTTGATTCCGCTCGACAAACTACGGTAGTTTCCGTCACCGAATGCTAGCGTAGTTCTAAGTTTATTATTGTAAGATGTTGCAAAATAATAAAACCTAAAAAATTTGTTAAAAGGACTGCAACAATCATGTTACGTATCCAAGACGCGCTACCAAGCTTAGCATTTGACGCACGTACGTTATGTGGCATGCTCGTATTATTCATCATATAGTAATGATAAACCACATTTATTGACCTTATTAAATAGTGTTACCTGAGCTTTGAATAGACAAGGCCGGAGACACCACCGTGTTCGACGGTGTGTGAGGCGGTGGAGGCGGCGACGCCACCACCGCACTCTTCGCACTCGGACTCGGAGTTGAACTCGGGTTCATACTTCCGTCGGACCCAATCATTAGGGTTTGAGTCTTCGCGCTCTCCTCCGCCAAAGCGTCGCAGAACGCCCTGTGCGTTATGAAGCTATCCCTCCTTCAACCATCCCAAAACAAACGACAACGCATTAATAACCGGCGGTTTCCCGAGGAAATGTAAGAAAATGGAAAGGAAAAGAAAAATGTATGTTTTCTCGGGAAACAAACACGCACCTAGAGAATAAAGTTCCGCAATCGCATTTGTACTCTCGGGTGCCGCAGGTCTTCATGTGCGCCTTCCAATCGGACTGCACTGCGTATTTCTTGGAGCATCGCTCGCACTTCCACTTCTTCTCGCCGTGCTTTCGACAAAAGTGCTTCTTAATCCCCGTCAGGTCGCCGAGTGCCCGGCTCGGGTTGTGGTGCACGCAGGAGGTCTCGGGGCAGACGTAGACCCGCTTCCGTACTTCTTTGCTCGTCCGCTGCTTCAGCTTCCACGGCAGGTTGTGGCCCCGCCGGTGGAGCTGCAGGTTCTGGTCCCGCTGGAAGCCTTTGCTGCAGATCTCGCACACGAAACGGTTCGTAGCAAGCAGAGTCGTCGGCGACAGCGCGATCACATCCGCTTCGGGATCTGAAAAAATGGAAAATTAGCAAGAAAATACGTGCTAGCTCAGCTCTAAATAGCAAAAATTAGCAAAATTTAAAGACTAATCGAGAAACGACGTCGTCAACCTGGCATTCCGGGAAGGTTTCGCCTTTTCTTTTGCGGCGGCTCCGAACGAGTCATGGCTTCACAAGCGGAGGAACTTAAACTGGCTTCGCCGCCGGAAGCCGTTGAAACCGTCGGTAACGGCGATGAGGAATTATCCAGCTCCCTCATTTTCCAATTTTTAAATCTCTGAGCTCAAAGCCTCTCAAACAAGCTATAAACAAGCTGACTACTTACGGTTTCAGTTCTGATTGATTAAAATAAACAAAAACTCTCTGATTGTTTCCCGGGAAAAGAGAAAAATTTCCGAGAAAAACCGACAAAATTGCTCGAGCTAAATTAATGGACTCTTTGCCCGGAACGCCGAGTCAACTCAGTCATCGAGGCTGCAGACGGAGAGCCAAAGTCCCATTACGCGGCGCGGCTCCATAGCTGGAACTGGAAGAGAGTGGGGGGAGAGAGAGTGTGTGTTTGTGAAATGCAGGCAGAGAGAGAGGGAGAGATTTGAACGGAGTGGAAAAATCTTAAATTTATTGAAAGACGGGTTAGAGCGGCGGCATTAACCATGGTTAAATTCGGAAGCTATGGATTTTAACCATGGTTAGGGGGATATACCCGAACCCAATGAGTCGAAAGCCGATCCCGTGGCTGATGGTGTAGATCTGGCCGTCCACGTGTCGCAACAAGCGAGAAGGCGACATTTATCGGAGGACTAGGCGGTGCTTGTCTTTTAGGAAAAGAAATTTTTTTCAAATCTCTTTCACTAAATCTTATTAATTAAAAAATTCGAATTATTAAAATTTAATTTTAATAGTTAAAGTTATTATAATTTTTAAATAAATTTTTTATTTTTAGTCGTTGAATTAAATTTTAAAAATTTGAATTGATTGATTGACAAAATTTAGGAAAAATGATACGGAGAGGATTCGTTTCCGTCTTTTAGCACGACAAGGTTGAAACGATTTTTCTAACCAATAATATACCAAACTTTTTTTAAATCAGGACAAAACCTCTGCCTAATTCTAATTACGTCAAAAGGCAGCTTTACCCCTGCACAAATCCACCGTTTCACGACGGAATGAAGGGGTTTTTTGGAATTTGACGTGTTTTTGGTAATTTTACAGTAATGCCACTGAGCCGATAAGGACGGGCGAGCGAATGTGGACAAGACAATTTAAACGTTTTGTCCACGGTTTCAGTGGCTTTCTTGTGATTCTCTTGAAAAGCCTGTCTTGTTTGTGTCACTTACATTGGTAAGGGAGAAGAACTTTCATGTCCACCTCTCAACTTAATCACGTCTTAAACACGTGATTAAGGGTTTAATCGCGCTTTGTTATGTAAACTAAAAAAATTTAAATGCATAACGGTATATGGTTGATTTAGAACACCTAAACATTCATGTCGTCCGTAATCTTCCTTGTTAATTTTGAATATCGTCACAGCGACAATTTGTTGTAAAGGCATATTCTTCTTTAAATTTGTTTGCCTTTGAGTTACTTTGTTAATTGCTCTGGTGGTATCTAAAAGAAATATAAACGCAACGTCATATAATATATCTTAATTTTTCAACTAATAATACGCTATTAACTGCCGCAGTGCGTATTTTGTGTAAATTTTTCCGGTCCATCACGAGGACTTACTCACCATACATTATAATCGATAATGATATGTCATTTGTTTTAAGGTTTACACACAACACGACACAGCGAATACGAAATGTTAACGTGACGTAATAGAATTTAGGTAAGTCTCCAACTTTTGTCTATCAAAATCAAACAGTAGAATGTCACCTTATGAGTCTTGGAGAGATTTTTTAGTGTGATTGGCACATTAGATAATAATACACCACGTATTACTATACAAATTATAAAATATGCATGTTAAAAATTAATAACTTAAAAAATAAATTTTACACCACCTATATAAAAACACATAGTGTATAACTCGTGTTCCCGTTACAATAAAAAAATTCTCTAGTTATGTAGGTGCATCATGCACACCTTGCGTGCACGTGCTTGAGTCTGCCACTAAAGAGCTTCAATTCCCTGCGTCACAAGTCCATTGCAATCCCATGGACCTCACGGTGTTCCGAGATTAATAACCGTCGACTGGTCAAATCAAAAGTTTAAGAAGGAGATGCGATGCATAGCATAATGTTTTTTTATATTTTTTTATGAGAACTGCATAGTATAATGTTTGACTAAAAAGTTAAGTACCCTTTTGTCTCTCCAAAAGTCGGATCTCGACTGAAGAGATTTTCGATGTAATTCAAACACCGTTATTGGAAATGATTCTCTTCGTATTTATTTTTCTTAATTCATCAAATTTAAGAATTCGGACGATTAAAATTTAATTCAACGATTACAAATAGAAGTTCACTTTAAAAGTTATAATAACTTTAGTCATTAGATCAAATTTCAATAGTCTGAATCCCTGAACTTTGTAGATTAGGAGAAAGAGATCAGGAGAGGATCTATTTCCATTGTTATTGGCCTTGAAAAAACTTCATTACATGTAAACTACGTGAGAAAAAACTGAGGGAGGAAAGAGAGTCACCCACGACCAGAAGGCTAGAACAAAACAAATCACGTTAGAGTATAATCATCAGACAAATAACTCGTTAATTATAAAAAACTGACATAACAGTTGAGACAAGCTGTCTGACGGAGCTGATTAGATCCACAACCGAGATGAAGCCATCCCTAAAACCCAGAGAAGCTATCCTTCCCGAGACTAGACCACTGAACAAGAAAATACCACAACCTTACCCGGTCTTCACACCAATAATTTTTTTTTCTGAACGAAACGTATGAATTGGATTGATACATCCACCTTACTAATTCGGCGGATGCTCAAATTTTCTCATTCAAATAAAAAGTCTCATTAGTATTCCCCGTCATCATGAAACTTTATCTACACGACCGAGCCCACGAGCATTTAAGACATTTTAGTAACGTATATTGATATTCAGATTCAGACACAGTGGTCAGGGTCTCGGGGCCCACCAGAAGGGAGACTAGATGCTGAGGTGGACGGTGCGGATGCAATCTGTCAAACACTGCATGGTATATCGACAAGCTGGTTTTATGCTATTGTTTAATCCCAGATGATCATAATTATACTCAAATAATTAGAGACGCAGATTGTCTGTCCTTTTTTTATCATCTCCTTTTCTTTTCTTTTATTTGTACCGTCACGGATAAGTTACGTTAACATTTTATATTCCTATTACTTTTTGTCTTATTATTTTTATTAAAAAATTAATATAAAAAATTAATATGATTTAATTGTAACCGTATAAATAAGAGAGGATGAAAAAGACATAAGAAAAGAAGAGCAGACAATCTGCCTCTAATAATTAGAACCCACTTGAATATTATTTTATCACAATAAAATAATTACAAGATCTAATTATTTAAGCAAGTTGTTGCACCCTCATGTCCAACTTAATTTGTGATTTGCCCATTAATTATTTTTTAATTACAAAATTTCAACCTTTATGTTTATATTTTATGAATTTAACCCCACCTAATATTAAATCCTCATAATTTACGTTCTGCCAATTTAGCAAGAAAACAGTGCAGTCACTGCCCTGGCTTGTTGTGAACTGAATGAGTCAAACGACTGCGTTTGATTTGTTTTGTTTTGTTTTGGGGTAGTGATCTATATGTATATTTTATTTGTATTTCGTTTGGTTCTTTTTGTTTGGTAGACTTTTGACCTCAAAACAAGCAAAAGTTTACATTGGACTCGAAGGTGGCAGATTGTCTGCCCTTCTAGTTGTGGTGTCCTTCTATGTTCTTTTATTTTGTGTGGTCAGAGTTAAACACGTTAATATTTTATATTAATTTTTTAATAGGAATAATAAGACAAAAATCAATAAAAATATAAAATTTTAACGTGACTTAACCGTAACCACACAAATAAGAGAGCATAGAAGGGCACCACAACTAGGAGGGCAGACAATCTGCCTTCGGACTTGAATCTGTTAACTTTTCACACGTCTTGTTTAATTTTGATCTTTAATTTTGTTTAATTTTCTTCTGGGTATTGGTACTAATTGAAAATTCACGACGGCTGAAAACCAAATTAAAAGTTCGGGAAAATTGAACAAGGTCAAAAGTTTATGATCATCAATTAAAAAAATCCCACATTAAAATAAGGACATATTCTATTTTCTATAGTCCAACAAGAAAAAAAACAAGTGGGATTGGTGAAAGCTTACCAAATAAAGAAAAAGTATAATCAAAGTCATAATTCGAGAATTGAGGGAGATTAGTTTGTGCTAAGATCATAATTAAGTACCCAATTTGATCAAAATTGGCATGATTATGTTTCAAGAAAAACTTACTAATAATCCATGGAATTTGAATTGGCAAGAAAAAAAATATATGCTAAAAGGGGTAACTGTAGGCATGTTCAGATGAGGTTTCATCCAATCAGAGATTAGCAACATGGAATTTCACCAGATAGTCTTCTATTTTGGGAAGGGAAATAGTGGAGAGATTTTTTAGTGTTTGGAACACAGAAGAATGCGCAATACGTCATTCATTATATAAGTGGAGGGATACTTGAAAAACAAAATTCATCCAATTATATAATAACATATAGAGAAAATTGCAGCAATGATCTCTCAAATTTAACCCAATTGGATTATTGGTCCTTCAACTAAAAATTTGTGACTATTAGTCGCTTAACACATGCAGTTATGATCATTTTCATCAATTCCATTTGAACTTCCGTAAAAATGAGTCATGGTAAAAAGAGCATTGTTATAATTGAGTTAAAGTTCAAGGACTATTGCTACTTGGTTTTCCATACTTGCCCCTTAACTTAATCTCACGTGCATAACATGTGACTCATTTTGACGGAAGTTCTGACAGAATTGACAAAAAAGATTATAACTACACATTTTGATGAATTAACAGACAATTGATCGTGGACTTTTAATTGATAAATCATTGCTCAAATTAAGTAAAATTGAAAGATCATTACTATCATTTCCTCTAACATACAACCTACCGCCCACTAAAAATTTTCTCGAAGGCGCGGTTGGATGAGAATTTTGTATCGCTTTGTTCGTTGATCAATTGAGAACACAACGTTGGAAGTGACTGAAGACAAAGACTTTTATCAAAAATTGAAATGATTTAGTGGCTGAAAAAGCAAATAAAAGCAAGCAGAAAGTTGAAATTTTATGGCCTTGGCATCTCTTATTGTGGCCTGTTTGGATGTGGTTTCAGAATTACCAAGAGCCTTTATAAGGTTGCTGATTTTGAAAGCAGTTTGGCCGTTTGACAGTGCTTATCTTGAAAGCACTTCGGTTTATAATGCTTTTGATAAAAGTGTTTTTGGCCTTTTATGCTATAAACTATTAATTGTTTGAAAGTACTTTTAAAAATAGCTGAAAACGTTTATGGAACCAATCTTTAGTAAAAATATTAGTGAATTATGAAGAAACACTCGGTAAAATGTCAATGAAACTTGGAGAAGCACCTAAACTGCTTCCTGCATACAATAAGCACGTAACTTGTGCATCATGCATCTCACAAAGATTGGATTTCACTTATTTCCATTTATTGATTTAATTTTAAAAGCACTTCAAGTGCTTTTGCAATTCAAAAGTGCTTCATGCATGCAATAAGCACCTAACTTGTGCATCATGCATCTCACAAAGATTGGATTTCACTAATTTCCATTTATTGATTTAATCTTGAAAGCACTTTAACTGCTTTTGAAATTCAAAAATATTTTCTTCAAAAGTAATTTTAATCATTTTAAAAACACTTTTAAACGAAACAAAAAACTACACTTAGTTGGCAATAAACGCTTTCGCTCGCTCCATAACATCTCCAAAAACAGCCAAAAAAAGTTGTAGATAACCAAAAGTGCTTCAAACGAAACAAAAAACTACACTTAGTTGTCAATAAACGCTTTCGCTCGCTCCATAACATCTCCAAAAACAGCCAAAAAAAGTTGTAGATAACCAAAAGTGCTTCTAACATCAGCGAGCGTGGGTAAATCTTATTTTTTTGTTACGAGTTAGAAAAGCACTTTGTGAAGTTGCATATGTTGCGAAAAAGTAAACAAATGGAATGCAGAGTCACAAGCACAAGGTAATGATGGCTAGTTTGATTATCTTTTTGGTAGCTTTTCTGATTCCTATATGCTGCGCAAAAGGCCATCTTGAAACTCATTTTTTTATTTATTTATGCGACCCCAATTCCTCCCTCTCTCATTTTTTCACTTTTGTTATGAGTGGAAATAGATTCTCTCCTGATTCATTTTGTAGAGATCTTAGAAATTTTTATATCTTAATCGTTAATTGTATATTGTTCGATTAATTTTCGTCAGATGCTATTTGTATTTAATTTTAAATAAAATAAATAAATAATTTTTTATCGTACGATACACGATAAATGATTAAAATGTGAAAAATAAATCCGGATGGAATCCAATTCCGTTATGAGTGGGGCTGCGGGGCCCAGTACTGCTCTGTGTATGCATAAGAGTCAATGGCAGAGTACATTTGGTGGAAAAATGGCTGTGGGGAAAAAAGATTTGAATCGTTTTCCGGTTTTCTGTGTTGTGCTAAATGCGGTGAACCCACGAGACGAGATCAATGCCGTTCGGCACAATGTAGGCCACTCTTATGTCTATCGCTGGTTTGATTGACGAAATAGAACGCGTCGGGATGATTTTATCGCATTATTTTAAGTCAATCATGTTTTTCTATAATGTTGTCTATCCTGAATTTTATTGGCAAAATAAGGTGCCTTAGGATGATCCTATTGCATTATCTCAAGTTAATCATGTCATTTCATAGAGATGTCTATTGCCGGTTTTATTGGTGAAATAAGACTAGTGTTTAAAATATCGATACAGTTGAAAATATCTATATGCAAATTAATAAAAATATCAATGAATATATCAATATTGATATTGGTTGCTTTCGACAAAAATTATAAAAATTTGCAATGGAGTGAATGAATCAGCTCATTCAAAT
The DNA here is from genome assembly GCA_963580275.1 of Crataegus laevigata. Classification (NCBI taxonomy): domain Eukaryota; kingdom Viridiplantae; phylum Streptophyta; class Magnoliopsida; order Rosales; family Rosaceae; genus Crataegus; species Crataegus laevigata. The sequence goes on from OY756949.1 coordinate 2,327,822, forward strand.
CTAGTCGAGATTAGAGAAAAATTTCAAAAAAAAAAAAAAAAAACTTTCTTGCAAAACTTACGTGGTGAATTAGAAAAACATCGTCGATATTCATTGATTTTTTTTATTGATCCTTGTATTTGGACAAAAATATCGACACTTTCATGAATATTTTATACACTGAATCCTATCGCGGTATCTCAAGTGAATCATACCCTTCTACAAGGAAAAGTTGTGATATTACGTGATAACTTTCAGTTACCGCCGCAGTGGCATCTCAATGTATGCAGGTTTCCCTCGGTAAAGTAGCCAGAGGATGTTTCCTATCTATGTACTGTAAACTTCTCCAGATAACGTTTCTCGTATATACAGTACCTTTTAGTAATCGGCCTCCGATAGAGAAAAGATACCAGAAAGCATCTGTACGTTACGCGAAAAGATTATGAAAATATGGAAAGTGCAATACCAGCGGAAAACAAAAACATCTCTCATGATCTGCCGGATTCAGTCTCGCTGCTAACAACGTTCGTTTGCAAGTCTGGAACTGTCTTTCCTCACGAGCGACACGCATTGTAGATCTCACCCCGCATTGCGTCAATGGGCGTGTGATCGTGCGTGTAACGCTCAGGACCGAGGTACAAACCCGTCTTTTCAAGGAGAGCCAGTCCTTCATCTCGACCGTATCTTGAAGAGTAGAGTCTGAGGTACTCAATGTCCTGATAAAACACCCACAGAAATGTCTAATCAACACGAAGAAAGTATAAAATTTTAAACTTCTGGAGCAAGTAAAGATTCAGGAATTATAGTTTGCATTCTCGTCGAGTCAAAGGCATGAATTTTCGTTGAGTTAAATTTTAAACTCAGTTATTCAGATAATTGATAAGGAACCAGACCGTGGAGTGCGTTGAGGATTGCTCTACATGATTGTTTCGTATGTGTTAAAGAAAAAGAGGAATAAATGAAAACAGATTGGGATGAACTTACTATAACATTTTAAGTATCACTTACCTGCAAGCCACTGAGAATGCGCTCGAGTCTGACCGAAGCAACTGGTTGACTTGATGATGAGAACACCTGGCCAGGGTAGAACAAAACTCCATCTCCAGGGGGAAGGCCACGCCTGAATCTTATCTGCTCACGGGCACGTTATTTATTTCAGCAACTGTGAGGATGTAGCTTTTTATAATTGCTAATCAACCTCATAAATCATCAAGATGCCAGGAAAGTACCTCTGCGCTTGGAACATTTGCCTTCTCATAGCAATTGGCACCCCAATATAAGAAACCCGTTCCACCTTCTTTCCATACACGCCACATTACAGCACGGTGTTGTGTACCTCGCATCCCAAGGTGCCAATTGGGGTGGGGGTCAGATGGTCCCAAGCACACATAAGTCCACCATTCCTACAAAATTGACGAGTTTACATCCTTCAGCAAGTAACAAACAAGATGCATGGACGATAAATAGGTAACCATACATAATTACCAGAAACTATTTAATCCATAAAACAAAAGACCACAAACTATTCCTTAAATTCAACCAAACTCAACAAGAACAGAGCCCAGAATTTAAGAAAGTTCCCAAGAAGATAAAGTCTGAGCAAAAATTCTGTAACATCACCTCGCCATTTTCTGTTTGTATTTCGGAAACGATATCTTTGACCAAATCCTCTCGATTCCCAAGCACCCATTCACTGCCAATTTCAAACCAAATTATATTGTTCTCAGACATTGACATTGACAAAAAACTAGCAACTAAAGTCAAATAACAGAGATACAAAAAGAATGAATATCAATACCTTGTACAATAAATTTGAGTATGTGGGCGCAGGAATTTTGGAACTTTCACAAAACCCTCAAACGCAGTAGGTGCATTGCTAGGCCCTACAAGGCGGAAAAGAGCAATATAACAACATAACTTCCCAGGCAGAAGGAGCCAAAGTATGGATGAACTATATACCAATGTCTTTACTGAAATACTCTACCGCCTACAAAACTCTATGCAATACTTAAAATCATCTAGTTAGAAGAAGCAGACGAGTTCATACCACAGTAGTAAGTAGTTAAAACACGAGCATCAGGCGCATACGCATGGATCTCACTGGCTATGCTGCGAAGGGACTCATATTGCTCCAGATTCAGTGGCTGGCATATATTATTAAGGTATGCACATTAACTTACTATAAATTAGTAATGCATTTTGCAAAAGTAAAAAAGACAATGCATAAGTTGTCTCTAATGGAACAACCTTTCATAAATCTTTCTCAATTGAAAACTTAAGGGAAACATGGGATCAGCAACACAATCCAAAAAACCTCACTTTCCTAACATTTTTCGATAGTGTTCATACCTCATCCCACAAGTAAAAGTATGCTTTCTTCCAGTGAGACTTTGTCCTCAATATATCAATTTGTTTCTGCATGTAATCCTTCGCTGCATCACCACTGTGGCACATCAGCAAATGGGTAGAACCTCATCAGTTTTCATCACATATATACCTGATAGGAGTGAACTTGGATGACTAGCTGTATACCCAGAGACAGATCGACTATATGGCAAAGCATAGGCTGCCAACCGTGGATCCAAAAAGTATTCATCTGATTTTGGGTGATCAGCTGCAATAGAGAGACATGAAGGTCACAATGATACATGAAATTCACAAAAGCAAATCATGCATCTTTTTTAGAAGGCATTTATTGAACATAACGAAACAAGAAAGTTTAAGAAATCAGAGATAACCGCATAAGTAATTGATAAAAGCAGAGTAACTTAGGCTTGCTCGTAAGTACCTGGCCAAGGGCAGGTATACGTCAAGACACGCATACTGTCACCCCATCTGCAAAAGTATGGACTGATTTTGTATTGAAGAAGCCACTTAAAATGCTGATCCAGTGCCTCATACCACTCATCAGTCCCATGTTCAACACCAAAACGATCTTCAATTACAGTATCAGATATCTAAAATATGGTTTAAGGATGCAACGACATTGTAGGATCACGAAATATATGTGGTAGAACATACAACAGATCATAATTTATGAAAGACTTTTGGTCTTTGTCATAAGAACAGCACATCTGCATCTTCACACATGGGCATTATTTGCAGTAAGGAATTCATGATTCGCCTTTCAATTTTACAATTACTAGGAACTTTTTATGCTTCTCAGTTACTTGAATTAATATGTCAGAAGTTCAATAAAATTTTCAAATTATACCAAATACTATTTTTATTAAAACACAGGATACGCCAAAAACAGCAGGAAGTGATGGGGTTGCAGGAAGAATGAAGTCCCAAACTGTCATATTAATCTTCACACGTACTGAAAGGCTCGAAACAGCATCTTCCTCCATCACATCAACTGGCCCATTTAATGTACAGAATTCAGAAAATAATGGCGACAGAAGAACTCTTCTCAAAGATGTTGTAGCAGATTTCACCCTTTCTACCTAAAAAAACACATGCTCAAATGAACAGCTAATAACACACAAGAAGATTAAACAGAATAATACACTTGTGTACAAAGTTCAATTTGTAAACCAACCACTTCATCCACTGGTTTCCCATCAATGGGCTCTACCATTTCAAGACAACTTTGAAGATCCCTATAAAGTTGATGCTTCTCGCCTTTGCCCAAGCAATGCGCTGGAGCCCTATACCAAGTCAGAATCAATAAATGTAGAGATCTCCTTGTTCATATTCCAAAGTATATGGAACAGGAATTCTGATATTGCTGAATCAATAGAGAGCTAAAATTGTACAACTTATTGACTAAAAATCAAAGCACATCACTCAAAACAACTGAAACAAATGTGAACTGACTCACTCTGGATCTGCCTTTGTAGCAGTAATGATGATCTCTCCCTCATACTGTCCTGGGGGTTGAGCACTAGGAACATCAATGGAAATCCAAACTGCAGTTGTCTCTCTGGAGGCACCGGCATGGGGAGGACACGGAAGGAGAAAGAAGATTGTGTCAGTCTCTTGCAATAAACTCCTATAGAATTCTTTCACACCAAATATAAGACTATCATGTTACTAATACGATCAGTACCCTGGTAATAAGTTTATTTGACTAATTGGGAGATCAAGAGGTGCAAGAGCATCTGGGACACCCAATATGGGAACCACACGCCGCATGTTAATTGATTGTCCAACAACCAACCTGGCCAGTCAGAAAGTAAGGAATTGGAAGAGTAATTGTAAGCCTACAGCAAGAAAGATATGACTTCAAAGAACTAACCGATCACCAGATTTGGAGCACAAGTCACTACACTGGACCTGCACAACCCCTGCATTTCCAGGATCACCCCAAGAAACTTTTGGACGCAGTGCAATTTGAATACTCTCTCTTTCATTTCTACCAGCCAGAAGATTAACCTTCAAGTAAACCCAACTTAGAATCCAGAAGACTACAGCACCTCAAAAGCAGAAGATCGGATGCTTTATCCTATTCTTTTAAATAAAAAGGTCACAAATTGCTGTTTTTTCACAATTTATGATAGCTCCTACATATTCTAATAGAAATTATATGGAACAAACAAATAGCAATAGCCTCCCAACAGCACGGTGAAAATCTACTGATGTGCACGTTTTTTAAAAATAAAAATATAATTTGCATAACTCATCTCAGACATGGTAAGGATTGAAAACCAAATTACATTAGGTGTGGCAAGACACCACCTAAGCTGTTTGCCATCCATTTTCAATAAATGTCGTGGAATTCATAGTTTTTAGAAGTTAGTTAACAAGACACCATTTAAATCGTGGAACTTTCCATACCGACTCCAAATTCCTTGGTGTTTCTTGTGGTCCAACATTTGCTGTGCTTGGCATGCACCACACATGAACTAAATCAGCAGTCGGAACCTCTGTAGGGTCGATAGATCCCCTGAGTGGACTTGCACCTTGTAAGCCACCCTCAATCCATCCATATGCCGTCCCTCCTCCAGCAACACCTTCAACTGGTGGCACAACGACGTCCTGAGGATTCCCTGGTAGTTGTATCCACATCGAAAAGAATAAACAACTCAGCTCACATCAATCTCTACATTCAAAATCACTTTCTAAATTTTAAGGCAAATCCAACTAAAAGGCACTTCAATCGGTAAATGATCGAAACGCTTCGCAACAATTACAAAATCGCATAACATTTCCTATACCCAATCAGAAAAGCCAATTCATAAACTCTACATCAGAATATTCGAAGTTCCGAACAGCTTTTCAAGTCAATAACCTTAGTCGATCATCGACGCTAACATACAAACAGTTAAGCAATCACAACCAAAATGTTCAGTTTCGCGGCGATTGCAGTGAAACAAAGCATTCATTTACAACAGGCATTTGCATATTGGACTATAACCGCTAAGATTTCAAGTTTGATTTCTCACATTTTCTCACTTACTCCTCCATTTTTTTCTCAGGAACCAAACAGTGCATACAGGAATAAAAAAAGGAGAAATTGAACACCGCCGAGTCAAAACAAAGATTAAACTAGCGCCTGAAAAAAGAAGAGAGAAAGGTGAACAGTCGCCGGGACTAACCTGAATCATCCATTTCCGGTAATTACAATTTGCAGAAGATCGGCGGTTTCCGGTAAAGAAAGCGAAGAGTCGCCTGAGGCCTGAGAGAAATGATCCCGCTGCAAATCGATGCAAGTACCTGCCGGACTTTATTTTTTAATTTTCTTTCATTTAATTTATAGAGAATGACAAAATTACCCTTCTCCATCCGCGACGTTTCCTTACCTGATTAGCTGGAAATCACACGCAACTCTACACCTGGATGCAGATTAGCCCATCTCCTGCTCCTTCTTCTACGAGCTCTCTGTCCAAAGAGGTTACGGAACCACAGCACTACACCGTGGCCCTGTAGAAAATTGGAGCGAACGAAAAATCCCTCTCAAAATTTAGGGTTTGCGCGAGAAACCACACCACCCACCGTTAAGCGACGTCGTTCGGGCTGCCATGGAGAGTGCCTTCGCGAGCGCCTCTGCGATCTCCGACCAGCGGCAGAAGATTGAGCAGTACAAGCACATTCTTTCCACCGTGATTTCCTCAAGCGACGTTGTTCAGGCCAACAAGTTCATCGATCACTGTAAGTATCTCCTCATCGCTCTTTGTTTTAATTTTCGCAATTATTATTATTATTGTTATTTATTTTGGTTTAGCAGCTTTGTTTGGAGGCCTTATGTGTAATTTTGTGCTCCTTCAGTGTTGTCGGATGATGTTCCGTTGGTGGTTTCCCGGCAGCTTTTGCACACTTTTGCCCAGGAGTTGGGGCGGTGGGAGCCGGAGACCCAGAAGGATATTGCCCATTATGCCCTTTCTCAGATTCGCGTCGTTTCATTTGAAGAACAGGTCCTTTTCGGACTTCTATATGTCGAGAATTCCCCGTTTTGCATTTGCTTTGTTCAATTTTGTAGGTTTAGATTTAGCATTGCCCGCATTGTCGCGAAACATGTAGGAATCGCTTGATTTTTTGCAAGACATTTAGAAATAGTCTTATCTGTATAGATTTTTATTTGGGATTAATGTGATTTAGAAAGTACGGTTTGGTTTAATGTGATGCAGGTGACGATAATAAGAGAGAAACTCGCGGAATTGTATGAGTCTGAGCAACAATGGTCAAAAGCTGCTCAGATGCTCAGTGGAATTAATCTCGACTCAGGAACGAGGTCTGATAGTAGGATATTATTGTTATTAGTGTAACTTTTCCTTTTTTACTGCAGAATGAATTGTGGGATTAACAATGTATATGTTTTCGTGTTATTACTTCAGAGCTGTTGATGACACATTCAAGTTATCAAAATGCGTCCAAATTGCTCGACTATATCTGGAGGTATTGACCTTTTTTTTTCTTTCCAAAGCCTGCCTATTTTTCATTTGATACAATTGATGTTTTTTGGAATGGTGTTTAATGCTGTTGTTTGTTGATGCTGCAACTCCTTTATTATTAGTATATGTGCTGGACTATGAATATCTGCATGTGATGATATGCGTTGGAATCGATGTGCTACCTATATGCGTTGGAATTGATGTGCTACCTATATCTGTTTCTAGTGTCTAGATTTGTTGTAGATAGCCGTAGTGTGATCTTTACAAGTGCTTACTGGATCAAATAACATGTTTCTAAGTCAATTTTGGAACCAGTTAGACTTTTATGTAATGTGACAAGTTAACCTTAGTACCTTACCAAGGTCTGATAGCTAAGAGTTCTGTTGTGTAGATGATTACTTGCTCATTGGGGAGTTTTCATCAATGTCGGTTGTGAATGTATTTGTTTATGCTCTTTGTCTGATGTTGGAATGAAGAACCTTATAGGATTTTAATAATACAGGTAATAGCGTAATTGCAATTCAATTTTTGTATTTTGTTTTGCAGGATGATGATGCCGTCAATGCAGAAGCCTTTATTCATAAAGCTTCATTCTTGATTACAACTATTCAGCATGAAGTATTGACTTTAGAGTATAAGGTTTGACATTATTGGATAGTCGGTGAAAAATAATTGCATTAAGTTTGCTGCATGCGAAAAGCATATTTTAATTGCTTTTCCCATGATGTTTTCTTCCTATCAGATTTGTTACGCGAGGATTTTAGATTTGAAGAGAAGGTTCTTGGAAGCAGCACTACGTTATTATGATTTTTCTCAGATTGAAAAGAGACAAATAGGAGATCAGTATGTCAAGTTAACTTCTTTCATTCTTGTTATTTGTACCACTTGAAAGACAGTTTAGATGAATTCATTCATTTTGTTGCAGAGAGATAGATGAGGAAGCATTGGAGCAAGCTCTATCTGCTGCAGTTACATGTACAATATTAGCCGCCGCAGGACCCCAACGTTCTCGTGTTCTTGCCACTTTGTACAAGGTTAACTTCTTTAGCTGGAGATGTATATTATGTGTTCTTCAATTCACATTTGCTGATACCTTGGGGTTTTCATTCAGGATGAACGATGCTCAAAGTTAAAAATATATCCAATACTACAAAAGGTGATCTCTGTCTGTCTCTGTTTCTCTCTCACACGCAAACACACACACGTACTGCGTTATCTGTTTACATTTTTCTCTCCTAAGTGTATATCACTTTTACTGTTTCTTTAATGGATATTTATTAGGTATATTTGGAGAGAATTTTGAGGAAACCAGAAATTGAAGCATTTGCTGAAGAGTTAAAGCCACATCAGGTTATAAACTGACTTATTCTTTTATCTGATATCGTATTCCACACGAGCCATAACAGTTATGTCTTATTTATTTCAACAGAAAGCACTTCTTCCAGACAATTTTACGGTGTTAGATCGTGCAATGATTGAACATAATCTTCTGAGTGCCAGCAAACTTTACACCAATATAAGGTAGGAGATATGTTGCTATTGGTTTTCCTCTTTGACTTGTGCTATTAAGGCGGGATCAGTAATTCTAAATATCTTGAATTCTGTCGCAGTTTTGAAGAATTGGGCACTTTGCTGGGAATTGAGCCTCATAAGGTACAGTTTTCTTGTTTGTTGAGCCTTGTGTTTTACCTTTTAGTCACACAACATCCCTGCTCCTTTTATCACCAATTATCAAGATTGCTGATCTCATCTTTCTCTCTCTCTCAACAATATATTATCTTTCATGGCATGGATTTAATTTTTCTTGCAGGCTGAGAAGATTGCATCAAAAATGATATATGAGGACAGAATGAGGGGATCTATTGATCAGGTATGAATTACAACTTATCATGTATCCAGTCAATAGGACTTAAGTCGTTTTCTCAAACAACAAAAAAGGACTCTTAAGTCGTCAGACCTGTTTAATTGTGAGAGCCACTGCCAGTTTCATTCTTTGCGAGACCATTAAAATGTCTTTTAATCCACTTTATGTCCCCGAGTCTCTTCTTGTTTTCATGACTGCTGCTTCCGCTACGAAAACCTTGGAATTCCAAAGTTTTATGCAAGTGGAGGTGTATATGGTTGTAGTTTAAAATGCTTTGCAGTGCCTTCCTCTTTTACTGGAACAAGATTCAGAATAGTTCGTTTGATTTTGTAATAAATTCTAAATATGTTGCTTTTGGTGACGATTTGTTATTCTAGCTTGTACTTCCTAAGCATTTACCCGAGATGTTTCACAACAGGTGGAAGCTGTCATACATTTTGAGGATGACTCTGAAGAACTGCAGCAATGGGATCAGCAGGTAAATTTGTCTGCCTTGAATAGCATCAACTACTCACTGAGTTTTGTTCGATTTCAAAATTTTCTTTACAAACTTGTGTTGTATCCAAATATAGCCTGCTTTACACTTTCAGTTCTCTCCCTCGCCCTCGTGGTCCAACTCTAAAGATTTTTCTTATCCTTTTGGTGTCCATATTTGCAGATTGTTGGCCTATGTCAGGCGCTCAATGACGTCTTGGATAGCATGGCAAAGAAGGGCATGTCAATTCCGGTCTGATCTTCATTAGCGTGGCTTCAGAAACTGGAAAGTGAATTTGCTTTCACCGCCATACATTTTGGTAGCCGTCGTCTTGCATACTGTAGTGATTCGAATTTCTCGAGAATTTTTTTCGACTGAATTTCAAATCCTGTTACAAGGACAGAAAACTCCCCTGGAAATGATTTTTGTGTATAATTTGGTCGTGGTCGGAAATCTTAAGAACTCTTTTTTGCAGCCCCCTGTGGGAGGGGAGTGTCACATTTTTCTGTTGGCGGTTTAGAGTAGTTATAGGGAAGATCTGTTGCTTTTTCCCATGCAGAACATGTATTTGAATTTTGATGCGATGACTTTGAATGGTAATTTAAGGGTGCTCTTTTGCTCACCGTCCTCAAGTGACAGTAATGCTCACTGTCCTGCTTATTATTATTGGATGAGTTTAAATTTTAAAATTTGTGTTTATTTACTACATCTGTCTTGAAATTTAAATTTTGAGCATCATCATCATTTAAAGGTGACGAGCAAAGATATTTTTGGTAATTTAACCCAACACAAAATCTCATGCTTGGGGCATTGGGTTTGCAAATAATTATAAATATACGTATATAACACTTGGTTATATCGCGTGATCATATTTTTTTACACGCTATAATTACTAGTATATTGTTTGAATACGGTCGCTATACGTGCGACTAAAGAGACAAAGTTGAACCCTATATTCCATCCAAAACAAAAATGGTTTTTTTTGGCAAACAAAACAAAAATGTTTTTTTTGGCAAACAAAACAAAAATGTTTTTTTTCTTTTATCATAAATATATTATCCTTTCAACAATTTAATTTTTATTCAAAACGAAGTCGTGTTACAAAATACAACGTAGTGCCAAGTTCAAATGGGCTTCAAATCCCCTCATGGTAGGTTTAGTGGTTGGAAAGAATTTTATGTTTGTGTTTCATACGATATGTAATGGATTCAATTTCTAAAGGTTGAAATGCCTTCGTAAGTCTTTCCGACCTGCAAAAGGGTTGACTGTTGTGGCAAAGCCACCAACTAATCCCACAAATCAAGAAATCTTCTGAACCCATTATTTATACCAAAAATTTGCCTGCCTCTAATATTTCTACATGTTAATAGGCATTTTTTAGTACAAATAATTGGTACAGAAGATTTGAAGCCGTTTCAAATGGCCTAACAACTAAATCTCAAAGAAACGAACTCAAAAAAATAAATAAAAAGTTGATGAAATTGATCGCAGAGGGTCAGCTGCTATCATCCATTACTTGGTTGTTTACAAACAAACTCTCCCTCCGTTTCGGAAAACCCGAAGATTCTAATCCAGACCCTCTAAATTTTAGCTCTGAAGTTGTTCTAAAATTAGGATCGACAGATAACGGTCTAGCGTTATGATCCGTCGTGCCTGGCCTAAACGAACTGGTTGCTCCGCCTGCATACCTGGGCGGAGGAGAGGGATACCTCCTCGACGGTCCTCTTAGGTCACCACCTCTAAGCTCCATCATATCAGGATTTCTCGAAGAAGAGTCCACAAACGACCTGTCTCCGGCGCTGCTTCCCCCCAGTGGAGCTCCCGTTGCACCGGATGTTGAACTAAAAGGATCATCCGCTTCCCATGAAGTGAGCGCTTCCTTTTTCTTGGCGAAAAATTGCCACGCTCCAAATAGGAAAAGTACAAAGAAAAATACAGGGCTGGTCCATAGCATTGTGTTAAATTCGCCCTTAATTTCCGGAAGGTTAGAGCGATACATTCCCACATACCCTCCGCCAAGGCCTAGAACAACAAGCCTTTCCCGATCACTTGCGATTAAAGGTATCACATTCCTCTTCTCTGCCTTCACCGTCTGACAATTGAGAAACGACGATCTAATCTCATCGAGACCAGCGGAGAAAATAATCCGAGGGGCACCAACCCTAACATAATGCTGAGTCGAAGCATTATACACGAACACCTTCTCCCTGCTAACAAGCAGCAAACACCCCTTTACAGCCTGAAAAGCTAAAGGCTCGTCAATCTCAAACTTTCTCTTGGACCTAACCCTGCATTTGAAGTTCATTACATCCCCCAACAACAAAACCTGAATCAGATCGCCTTCGGATGTAAGCCCGTAGGCCTTAGAGCGCTCCATGGCATCAAAAACATAGTAACGCGAATGCAAACCGTTCAGCCCTTCACACTCACTCTCCCTAACTTTCATGGTCCTCAGGTCCAAAGACCCTGCAGCGGTCTCCGTCAAGAACAAAAGCCGCTGCTTCAAGAAAGCAAGCGGCCTGCTCGACGGCATTGTGGAGCCGTGAACTGAACCATTCTCTCGGTAAACCGAAATCTTCCCACTCGCATCACTAGCCAACACATAACTCATCCTCCCAACATGGTGCACCTCCAAAATCTTAACGGGCAATCCTTCTCCGCCCGTGTCGAATTTCGTCACGGTTTCCATCAAAAGCGAGCTCCATTCTTCCGCACTCGCTCCCTCCCAAACCCTATGCATCAAAATGACACCGTTCTGATGCCCGGTGACCACGAAACTCTCGTTCTTGTAAACCGACAAGAAGGAAGCCATGGCCACGATCGGAGACCCCAGCAGCGTATCAAACTCCACCAAAACGTCGCCGTTTCTGAGAAACACGTAAACCCGCCCTCTCTCGTCTCCGACGGCAACGTATTTCGTAACCCCCTCGAAATCCCGAAACGGCAGGACGTGAATACACGTGGCCTGGGAATCCAATTTCACGGCGGAAACGAACTGAAACCGGTCGGACCAGAACGGGCTGTATTTCTTTACCGAAACTGACCTCGCCCCTTCTCCAATTTTACGATCGGAACCAGACCCAGCTTCTTCTTCAACCTGCTTGATCGGCTTCTGGCTTTCCTTTTCTTCAACCGCCGAAGTCAAACCCTCGTCGATCGGAGCCCCTTTTTTCGGAGGATCCGATTGTAATTTGGATTCTAACGTCGCAACTATTTCGGTTAGGTTCTTCACTACATCCTCGAGCCTCTGCAATACCAGCTGCTGCGCATTGAGCTCGATTTCGGATTCGGTTTCGTTAGATTGGACAAAAAGCTTGGGAACGGAGAAAGGAGATGACAAAATGAGGAGAAAGCAGAGCAGAAGGAGCTTTCCTTTGAGGGAGTTCATCGCCGCCGCCATTGGAGCTCCACACAAGCTATTCAGCTGAGCTCGGAGACTTCTATGCTTTCAGTCGCTACTGTTTCAGTTTCGCCATCGCAGAGCGCGGGAGATTCGGATCTGCGATTCGGAGGATTTGGAATCGAGTTTTTGAGGAATCTGGCGGTGGCGGTGGCGGTGCGACCGAGTGAGCTGTGACTGTGAGCGTTGGACTTGGGTCGACGTACGGATTCAGCTCGGATTAGATTTCCAGAGTCCATGACTTCTGTAATTGTTATGTAATAAAAGTCAAGGCAGATAATGTTTTACTGTAATGGAGAAATGTAATATGCTATACTTTGACACGGATTTATTTCTCAAAATTTTATCTTTAAATTATAAGATTAATTTTCATTGTAATAATTTTGGCTTAAAATTTCTTTAATTTTTTAAAATTAAATATAAATATTACATTTTTTTTTTATGAACATTTTTATTTGAAAATATATAAGTTTTAATAAATAAAAAATAATTAAATTTGCTTTAATTTTGAACTGTAAATTTACCGTTACATTTATTTTATTTATAAATTATATTTTAAAATAAAAAGTTTGAATTTGGATGTTGGATCACCCAACGACCCAATTTTTACGACCATCTAATTATAAAATAGTTGTTAGGAGGATGGAATAAAGTGGGAGACAAAACTGTCAGAAAAAGGTATCACCCGCTACAACTTTATTGCGTGCAAGAAATTGGGGCATGTCTAGAGCATGATAATCTTTAGTTTCTTCGTGTGTATTATAAGAGCCCGCCACTAACATAGCTTGCTCTTTTTGCTAAATCTATCCAAATTTTAGGTTTCATCACAAACTTAAATTTAACCTAAAAGGTTAGCCTAATTGTAAAGAGTTGGAGAGAATTAAGAACCGAAAGTTTAGCCTAATTATAAAAAAAAATAAAACCACTGTTTGATGCGGACATGGTAACATTTAGCGACGTGAAACGTACACACGTATGATTGTAAATGAACTAAGAACAAGAGGCAATCACAACATCTTTTCATTTTACTTGACACCATTCAGGATCAATGTTTCTTATGCACACACTAGCTTCTTCTGTATACTTGTCCGTTCGCCATCTTCGATTTCCTTCCGTCTTCCAATGAAGCTAAGACGGATTCGATTTGGTCAACCGTAATCTCCCCGGTGCATCGCTTTGACGACAAGGAAGGCTGCCTTAATACCTTGAGTAACGAAGATCCAGCTGATGTGTTTGTCCCCGTACCAGCTTCAGCTGATGCCTCCGCCTGCGCACCAGCTCCAGCTGATCTGTCTATCTGTGCACCGGCTTCAACCAATGTTTCTGTATTCGCAACAGCTTCAGTTGATACTGCATCAGGTGACGATTTCTGAGTACCAAGCTTTGCCTTGGACTTGCTAAGCTTGGCTGCAGTAGTCTTTTTTGGAATAATCTCCTTCTGTATCTGCATTTCAGTCCATAACCGGTTGCTATTTTCAGATTTTTGATAAATAAAAAAAAGTGTTGGTTTGGCGTAACAAGTTATTCCTACTATTTCCCATTTGGCGTTGATATCTTACGGATTCTTGATCAGCAGAAGAAAACCGAACTGCTAAACATACCTAGTGCAGCTTTCAAAATAACCATACAATAAGATCTAGATGCGCTACCGTGTCTGAAGAATCCTCCGACATTGAGCTCCTACTATTGCTGTCACCTCGTACTAAGATGAAAGAACGAACTGTGCTCAGTCCATGCTTATTGGATGAGGGCAGAGAATGACTTGACCCCCGACCTAAGAAGGATGACTGCAAAATTTACCAATGACAGAGTTGTGATCAAATGGCATTATCTTACAAAAACTTGGCTAAAACATCAGGGTTTATGTTTCTTTGTGCTGTTCCGAAATAGCAAGATAATATTCATGTTGCAATTTACCTTTGATGATATGCTCCTGTCTCCTCCCGCGAGTAGCGTATTGGGGAAGGCTGGAAAATAAACAATATGACAGATGACAATAGAGTTCAAAAACAAAATGAAATCAGAAGACTACACGGAAAAAAATTTACACAACAACAATATATGATAAATAACAGATCTTACAAGGGGCTTTGGCCTTCTTAGTATCAGGCGCAATATTCAGTTTCTTTATATGACCAAAAACTTCTCTTGAACTCTCATCCTCTGCTGGTGACAAGAAAGTAGCCTGCATTTCCTGTTTCAAATCAAAATGTTCTTGTAAGTTAAAAGAATATGTACAGAAAAAATGACATCAAATGCAGTTAAAGAACGTTAGCGTGGATAAATGATTTAAACAGTGAACATACTCCACCATCATAAGGTATAGTGGACCTAAATTTGAAGAAGCATTCAATAAACCGATAAGAACTCACAGCTTTCTCAGACAGGCACTGTTTAGATAGTCTCTTTTCTGTTTCATCATCGTCAGATGACAAGTATACATCATCGTTATCAGTATACAGTAGAGGCATCATTTGCTTTATTTCTCGTAAGTTCATTCGCACAGCATTTGCTGGTACTGAATCTTCTGCTGGATCATCATCACCAAGCTCTTCATCTTCTGCATTTTCATCACCAAACTCTTCATCTTCCTGTCCATCTGCATCTTTCTCTTCAACCAATGCTGTGTTTTTTCCTTTAGAACCAAACTTCAGCTTCTGCATAAGTTTTTCTGTTCCAGAGGCATCCTGTTGCTCAAGCCACTTTTGATGGAGTTCATTCCGTCTTTCATCATCAACTGGCCTTTCTTCATATCCAGTTGCTATCATATCATTAAGCTCCGCAGTGTCTCCATCATCCTCATCTTCGTCAGTATCTTCGAACCGATGTAAATCATGATCACTATCGTCTTCTTCCTCAGCTTCATCGTCCACAAAAGCTTTGACAGGATCGCCGATTGGAGATGAAGGCACGTCAGCCACTTCAGGAGAACGAGGAGAAATATTTTCTTTGTCATTGTAGTCCTCCTCATCAGAAGAACTACAAAGAGAGAGTATCATTGTCCATTACACCAGAATTTTTAAAGCAAACAGTATCCAACTTAATTAATTTTAGGAAACATTTGAATGCAATAATGACACAAACTACTTGAGTGCTTCACCTTTACAAGATATGAAGACAAACAAATAACACTTACACATCATCAGGAGGAGCAGAGTCAAGTTTTAAGTTCATTGCAAGTATGGATGGTGCAAAAACCTCTTCCAGCGGACTTTTGGGATCATCATTTGGCAGATCATCCTTGGGGTCGGTAGTCTGGGAATCAGAAAACAGGTCCTACAACAATGCACAAGGTGAAACAGCTATGCCCAAGTACAAAATCCTCTAGGATAATGATAAATCTGGTTGAAATGTAAAAAGAACCTGAGTATCATCAATAGGTGCTCGAAATGTTTGTTTGGGTTCCTCATCAACATCCTGCAGTCCAACAAATACATCCATATACTGAATCTCAAGTCTGTCTCAACTTAATGCAAAAGACTATCAGGAGGGTTTGACAGAAAGAATATTTAAGACTACTTCAGGTATAACATAAGGAGGATTGAAATGACAACCATATTGTTCTTGGATTACCAATTAAAAAGCCCTCTTTTTCCAAATTGAAAACCATAGTACTAGCTCTTTCCAAATCACTCAAAATTTTGTTTGTGTTAGTATTATAAAAAGTAGCTCATTACTCAAATCCATGGATGCATGCATCCCTATCCCATTATTTGTTATTAAGAAGAAACACACGGTCAATGCACTTTTACATCTACAATAACAACAAAGCATTTTCTCACTAAGTGGAATGCACTTTTATATCTATAAAACCAAAATTGATCAAGAAACTCGAATTCGATTTACCATCCCGGAAGGAACATTTTCACCGGTTGAATGCTCCTCCTTATCATTAGACCCATCTTTGCACACCTCATTTGCACTATACCCCTTTTCGGTCTGAGATGCAATGGGCTCCTCAGTTGCCACTTTCAGTACCTTATAACCTCCTGTACTACTACATCTGCAACACTCAAAAGACCAACAACGAATCACTACAACTATTAATTATTTAAATAAACACTAAGACCCTAAGAACATTATACAGTTATAAATAGAATACCAACTTTTGTGAAACCTCCAGTTTCCTTTTCCGAATCTTCTCCAGAACTGAAGATATCGGCTTCTGAACAAGCGGTATGGGTTTAAATGCTGCATCTCTGGTTTCTAACATGGGGAAGATGACATCGAATAAGACACAAGTAAGACTATACATGGCAAATTAACTACATAATTAGCATCACTTTGTTTGTACCTCGCAATAGTCTCTGAGATTCAGCATGCAGTTGCTTCAGATGCTCTTGTCTTTCCTACAAAATCAGAATAATTTAGGACTAAGCAAAACAGTATAAATTAATTTCAAACCAATTTTACTGGAAGCAACATGAAATTCCGCAATACTTTTTCAGTCGTTCTCTTGCCCTTGACAGCCGCAGCTTCGCTCTTGGCCCTCTTGCTCTTCTTCTTGTTCTCTTCTTTCTCAAAGCCATCAGAACTACCCCGTTTCTTATCCGTCTCTTCTACCCTCACATCCCCACTTTCTTCCGGCATCTCCCAGTTTCGATCTTTGCCTTCTTCACCAAACTCCTCTTCGACAGAATCAAAATCCAAAACCCTCTTAGCTCCATTGCCGTCTTCACCGCCGCCCAAACCATCAAAATTCGACTTCATTTCACTTTCACCGCCCAAACCACCAAACCCGGAATTGATTTCACCTCCACCGCCCAACCCGTCGGAACCAGAACTCGTTTCACCTTCACCACCGCCCAAACCGTGAAACCCGGAATTAGAATCCCCTTCGCCGCCCAAACCTTCCAATCCCAACCCTAACCTCGATGGCTCATTTGATTCCTCCAAGCTTAGAGCTTCGAATTCAGAGGGATTCACTGGGCCGCTCTCGGATTCGTCAACGTGAGGCTCTTCGGAAACCCTAATTGCTTTCTTTAAGCGCTTCAGCTTCGTTTCGCGGACCGGAGGAGCAGCCTCCAGTGACAGCAGCTCGAAGTCATCGTCGCTGTCCATCTCTGCAATTGAATTCCTCGGCGTAATGGATGAAGAAAGATTAAATTAGGGTTTAGGGTTCTATAAGATTATGAATTTTTGGGGCGGATCTGATCCAATGCCTGAGGAGAAAACAGATAAAGGGTTGTGATGTTTAAGCGCCAAATTATTTTAAATTTCTTTTGGGGATTTGTCAGTGCCGCCAAATTTACCTGCCTGACGAAACTTCAGGACCGTCGGATTTTTCTAATTTTTGTTAGCGGTTGTGATTGTAGCTTTGAGGTCAAACCGTCAAAGTGATAGGTAATTGTAGCAGGAGGATCGTCTTCTGATTCTCTTTGTATAGAGATTTTTCAGTGTGATTGGTACATATAGACATAGTATTACATCACTTGTCACTATACAAATAGTGGCGTATGTGTGCTAAAAGTAAAATAACTTAAAAATAAAATTTCTCACTACTTATATAAAAACACGTGGTATACCTCTCGTATTTTGGTCACAATGAAAAATTTCTCCTCTTTGTGAGGATCCTAAGAGATCCTCAAATTGTGTCCGTTTATCGTATATCGTGCGGCCAGTTTTCATCAGATATTATTCATATTTAATTTAAAATAAAAGTATTTAAAATGATTTCTGACCTCAAATTCTCACAAAAAAATATCCAGAGAGGATCCTCATTCGTAATTGTATACCATTTTTTTGGAATAAGTGATAGTAGTGTTTACTAACTTATTTATCATTGTTAGATGAGTTTAAATTTTGAGATATGTGTAGTAGATCAAATCTCAAAAATAGAATGGTAGGCATTACCACCACTTGAGGGTGGTGAGCAAAAATGCACCTTTTTTTTAATTTTAACGAAAAACTCATAGTACTGTTTAATTTAACAAAAATACCACATTTTTACATTAAAAAGTTAATCATGTTACTATTCACTTTACCCTTTATTTTGTCCTTATCGTTAAAACTCAAAGTTTTCAATCATTTTCATTAGTTTTTCTTTTTTAATGCATTTAGTATTGTCTGTGCTTACTGTCACAGCCCGTCCCGAAATGTTTTTATCGATGGTGTGAAAAGTCTAAATTGCCCTTGGACGTTTAATGGTGGTGTGTAAATTGGCTAAGGGTTTGGGCCAGTCAAGTTTAGTCCTTTTTCATTTTTGGACCCAATTAGAAGTGAGAAATTGTTTTTGTTGATTGGTGACCCAAATCTGGACCCCACATCACTCTCGTTGACTCTCTTTCTCTTTCTCTATCCTCCATCTCAGATTTCATCCATTTTCTGTACAAACCGTACGGACAACTCCAAACCAACTCATTTCTTCACAGATCAAGAGATTTAAGGTCACCATATTGTTCCTTGTGACCTCACGAGTTGAATGGTACCATTTTCAGGTAAGAACTCCTTCGAACACTCGTGAAAACCCTAACCAGATTTATGTCACTGTTCATGCAATCGTAAAATCGTGTGTTTTTTTGGATTTCAAGCTCACTAGGAGTTTTAGGAGGTCCGCACAAGGCTCGGAGTGGTTCGTTGGAAGAAATTGGACATTGGGATAACGAGTTTCAAGTTTGGCTGGTTTTTCTCAAATTTCTCCCGCGAGATTCTGTGACTTTTGGAGCTTGAAAGTGGTAAGAACTTGTTCATTATGTTCTAAGCTTCAATTTGGTACAAGTTTCATGGAATTTGGTTGAAAAATGGAAGAGATGTTGAAGTTTTACAATTTTTCGGCAACGGCGACGATCGTTGGAGTTTCAAGGTTGAAGGCGACGGAATATTCTAACGCCATCAGTTAGATGTAACGGATTCTGTTAGGGTTTAACGGAATATTTCTTACGGCATTAACTGTTACCGTTAGTGTGCCAGGCATGTGGTCGCGCGTGGGGGCGAGTCTAGCCACGCCTTGGCTGGCGTGTGGTGGCGCATGAGACCTCGAAAAATTATTTTAAAATTTTGGAGATATTCCTAAGGTTGTGTAGATCACATTAGTATATTCAAATACCAAAATTGAGCTGTGTATGAGAAGTTATTAGGGAGTTTCGTTTATGTGCTCTAAATAACGTTTATTTAGTTATTTCGCATATAGGTGATACCTATCCCGAGGACGAGCACCAGCAATCGAGGCTAGGGGACTACGATCCTTCGACTTATCAGTAAGTGGGCTTTTGGTTTTCTATATATACCTATATAATTGCTATTTTTCCCATAAATCGCTTTTTAAATGAAAGTATGTTTAAAATGTCATGCATATGAATTTACTTTTAGTATGTGAATTGGTATATGATGCATATATGTGAATTGGTGATGTGGACGCTCAGGTGAGTTATGATTGGTTAATGTGAATTTATGATTATGATGTGATACATTGAGAGCTCATAAACCTGCACCCTGGTGTTAGTGCTCCCGCCCAGAGTTAAGGCACAGTCCTTCACGTGATGTTCACCTTCCACACCATATGCTCACCTTGGATCCAAGTTAGGTGCATAGGCTTGTCGTACAGACCACTATAGGTGGTTCCGACTCGTAGGTGATCCGCGATTATTCGCACAGTCTTCACGTGATCGTAGCACTTAAGTATACTTATTTTACACAGTCTTGTCGTACAGACCACTATAGGTGGTTCCGACTTCTATGCAGGAATGTTTGATATGATTGAGATTGATTATGAGCTATAGACTCAGCCGAGGGCTGATTTGATATCTAGTATTCATATTTGTTCATTGAGCTACCTATGACATTCTGTTGAGATACTTTGGCATGGCATACTCCTGGCATACATTTGATTATCTATTGCTGAGCATGATTTTGAGAGATATATATGAGTGTGTACTTTATTTTTTGGGAAATTATACAAGTTTTACAGCGAGGGGTTAGAACTTTTGAGAAATGAAATGATTTTGAAAAGCTTTGTTTTTGCCCACTCACACTTTCTCTTTTGCGCCCCTCTAAGTTTTAGGTGAGAATTCCGTTGGTGGCTCACAAGAATATTCGGAGGTTCTGATAGATTTCATAATGTACGATCACCTTTGAGTGTTGTATAATTAGTATTTATCCAGTTGGACTGCACTTAGGCTATTTATGCTCTGGTTGTGTAATTCACACTTAATTCTCGCACTAGCACGTTATCTTAGTTAGGACTGCTAGTTGCTTTGTTTTAATTTGTTCGTATTCCTCTTTATTAATCTTGCTTCCGCACTGTGCACATGGTTACGTCACGCTCACGTGACGGACACCATGTCCTGACTTAAGTTGGAGTGTGTCATTTACAATGGGTTAAACCATAAAAACTTGGTTCGAATTCGCCTTTTAATTCATAAGCGCTTATTCAATCCATAAGTGGCTCAGGTTTACATATTCTCTTGGATTCATAAACGTATTCAATCGCTAAGTTCAACAGTGTAAATATGCTCTAGCATTTTCTTCAAGAGTATTTTTCGGATTTTTCATTAATATTATTTCAAAATTCCAATTTGCGTAACAAATTTTATATCACAATACTAAGCGTACACCTATATTATTCCAAAATTCTAATTTGCATAAGGAATTTTATATCACGATATTAAGCGTACACCTATATTATAACACGTGGTTAGCTGTGTATCACTCTCCAATTCCAACTCTGCAGCACAAAACAAGAAACGAAAGCTGAACACAGAAGACTGAGCCTTGAAATTCTTTGAATTTGAATTCACTTACGCGCTCACTTCCTTAGTAAAGTTCATGACCCATTCTCAAGCAAACCAAAGATGTGTATTTTCAGTATAAATTAGCCGTAAACAGGCCAAAGTTCCTCCAAGAGAATAAGTTCACGAAACAAACGAAGATTTTGGTTACTCGGACCATCGAAGATAAACAATTTAAACTTTCAAGAAGATAGTCGATGCTACCCGTAACAAGATTTCATGAATTTTTATCAACGATGTTTAAAGCCATCGCGAGACAATTCGACGTCGTTTAACAGACTAAAAGAAAAGATAACAGTAACGAATCACATATCAATATCCCACGTACTCTCGGCAGTTAACTTTGGCATCTTTCGTTCCTCTGCCAAATTGACAGACGCTGAAACCTGGAAAGAAACAAGAACGTTATCAGGAAACGCTTGATTTTAAGACAACAGAGAAGCAAAACGCTACAAGATTAGAAGTAGCCACGTGACTCGCATCATAAGAAAACACTCGGAAGCAACATTCCCAGAGTACACCGAGAATGAGGTAATAGTTTCTTTACATATGAATTTCTATGATCCGTCTAAATTGGAATAAAAATGTATTACTAACATTTAACTGATGGCAACATAACGATCGAACAACTCCACTGCAATACTGCCGTGGAAATGAAGCGTCATCCTTGATGCTACTACCACCAAGTTTCAATCCAACTACCCCACTAGTAGGAAAACCCGTAGTTGTAGCTCTGGTCGCTGCCACAACCACAACCCTTGACGCAAAAAACACCAGACCGCCTTGTTTTGCAACACACATGAGAGTTGGAGGAACTGAGTGTGTTGCAAAATTGATGCTGCTTCTTTGCAATTCATAGGACAACTGTTGCAAGAAACCCTTGTATACTTGGAATGACCGACATGCAAAATGACATAACAAAAACAAAATTTCAACTTCATTGGGGCAAATTGCAGCCGTTCCAACAGCACCCTTTCCAGAGTCTCACACGCATCCGAGTTCACAATCATCAACTCCATCAACACCCTCGTGTGGAAAAACCAATGTCACCCTTGTCCCCCAACTCAGGTTAATCAATTCTTTAGCATAATTAAATTTCCCTCGAATACTAACTGAATGCAATGACATCTCCTAAGTGCTAAAAGCATACCCTATTCAATCTACTCATATCAAAACTAGTGAAGACGAGCGGAAGCCCAAGATGACACAATTGTCGACAGAGAGAGGAGATCGTTTCCATAAAACACATACTTACGCCATAATCGATTTACACTAATTATGTTACTTATTCAAAACTAGGACCATAATCTGAAAGCAGGCACAGATCATTAACAACCTAAAATTCAAATTTCATACTTCATTCAAACATCAAAATTATATTTGCAATTACAGCAACCAAATCAAAACCCACTAACTAAACCAAGAAATATCAATTTAAAAAGCTTAATTACCTTAAAAGTGCCATTGATTTTAGAACTCCTCGACCACTCCAACCCCAACAGCTTGCTCGACGTTTGGTACGAAGCCCTGAGCAAATCATCATAAAACCTCCGGGACACCGCGAAATCCCACGAATCCTTGGCCAAATCGTAAGACGGCTCAAACGTCGTCGCTCCGCCGTGCAGATAAGAGTACTTGAACTTGCCGTTCCTCGAGCCGAGCACGTGATTCGCCGACACCTTGTTGGCCGAATCGAGCACCAGGGTTCCGTCAAGAATCGTCCGGTTGTCTCCCCTCATGTGAATGTAATTCAAATTCAACGGCTTCCCCGCAACCCTAACCGAGTTCATGAACTGAAACCTAAAGTCCTGCACACACCCAAAAGACAAAAGCCACCATTTTTACAGCTAAATTCACACAGGGCACCCAATTGAAACCACACCCAGTTGCCGAAATCTGCCCACCTTTTTGGGGACGTTGTAATCAACGATGAAGGAGCCGGGTTTCTCGACGGCGAGGACCAGGCCGTGTAAGCTGGGTCCGGCGGCGAAGGTGGCGTCGGTGAGTGAAACTCGGAACTTGACATCGCTGGCGAAGACGGCGACGTTTGCGGCGGTGCCGCTCTTTTCGGTGTCGTAAGAGCCCTTCAAAGATGCCTTCATCGTGAACGAGATGGGGGTAGTTGGGAGAAGGTTAGAAGGGGAGGATATACCACTGGACCTCTGGTTTTTTAAATTGTTTTCTTGTGAATTTGTCGACTTTGGAAGTCAGTGTTAAGGGTTGGTGGTGCGTCCTCTGCACATTTGTTGGGTTTTAATTTTTTTTGCCAATTTTAAATTTTCATTTCTATTTATTTTTTAATTATAAATATTTGCCGATTTGTCTCTTAAAACTTGTACTGAGGTTGAAAATAAAGCTGTACTTTCTAAGATCATCTCTAATTCTGGACTAAAAGTCAAATTACCTCTCAAAATTTCCCTCCAAACTTACTCCAACCTAAGGGAAAAATTCGGGCTAAATGCTAAATGTTAAACCAAGGCCATATTTCCCCCAGAATTTAGCCAAGAAATCGGTGTGGGCTCCATCAAACTGAATGAAAATATTTATCGAAATTTAAATTTTTTTTTATTAAAATGTTTATAAAATTAATTTATGATAGTCTACATATTTATTTAAAAAATAAATAATTTAAGAAAAAAAATAGCCTAAGTTTATTTTTTAATAATTCCAGGCTAAAATTTTAGGCTAGAAAGGGTTGGAGCAGACAAACTGTTTATGAGCTGAAAGCTAAATTTTTCGGGCTAAAAAATTTGGCTTTTAGCCCAAGGTTTGGAGATGGTCTAACAGGGTCATACTATTTGCACACTCATTTTTGACTCTCACACAGTCTTTTTAATTTCTGGGCATCGGATCGAATGAATTGAATAATATTAATGGACAAAAATCAATAAGAATGTGTGAGAAGTAAAAAAGGGTGCAAATAACACTCTCCTTTCTATGTATACATTCACTAATCTAAATTCGATGGTGAATATTATCACTTAAGCACGAGAAATTATAATAACAGAGAATAATGAGTCAAGTTTAGCAACGTTTGCTTATAATAACTAAATGAAACATTAAGATGATTGGTTATATAAGAAAGTCGAGCTTTAACTTAGACCCCCAAGGCAAACCTTACCCACTATAGATACGGAAGAAATGAGGCGTGCCGCTTGTTAAAGATTGAAAATTTTAATTTGGTTTCATATCAAGTGATTCATGAAGCGACCAAACTTTGAAATCTTCTTTTTCAAATGTCAATAGTGAAGCTACTCAGTACTACGGTTTGATGGTATTCTTTTTCATTTGAATTTCATGAATGGTAAAATCGATATCAAAGTATACTGCCTATTGTGTAACTTAGCTGAATTCTTTTTTTTTTTAATGTAAAAATATCGACGTACTAAAAGAAAAGTGTCAATAGCGAAATATCTTGATGGTAAGAGACAACTTGAAAACTAATGAAAATGAATTAAAAATTTTGAGTTTTATCTATAAACATCAAATAAAGAATAAAGTGAAAAGTTTAAAAAGTGACTTTTTAATGTAAAATTGTGACTTTTTGTTAAAATAAACAGTATTGTTACATTTTTCGTTAAAATTTCAATATTCAAGGGAGGAGGAGTGAGTGATCGTATGAGTTCCCGCCAAACAGAATTTGGCGCGTTTTATACAATCTGAAAATCCCTCTTTTTCCCGCGAACTTTAAAGCCTACCTTCTCAAATCTCCAACTTTCTCTCTCCAAACAGTCCCTCCCCATTCAGTCCAATAGCTTCAACATTTTCACACACTCTCTCTCTGCCCTCTCCGTCTCTCCGATCCGGATATATCCCCCAATCACCTCGCCGTTCTTCGTCGTTTCGGGAATCACAGAGAGAGAAGTTCGTGGAAGGTTCTATTGCTCTTTGTTGCTAACGAAGGTCTGTAATCGCGAGAAACTAAATTTTAATTGCATGGACCCTAATTGATTAGTGATCAGGGTTTCAATTTTGGGATCTGAATTTTATGCTGGATCGATTTGTTTGAAATGATTGTTTAATTTACTCTGTGTAATGTTACCATGGTCTAAAAGCTTCTGTATCCCGGCAGCGTCTCCAATTTGATTGGCTGGGGCGAATCCAATTAGAGTAATCCGGTACTGTTTTTCTCATCAGTGTATATTTTGAGGGTTTATTTTCTCCTAATATTTTTTCTGTCAGCTGCTGAATCTGAACCCCTATTAGTCATTTTTTTATGGAGTTAATGGAATTGATTGACTTTAATCTTTTAGAAATGGTCACTACTTGGAATTTTGTGTTATTCGTGTAATGTAGTGCGTGGATTGTCGGCGTGATTGGATTTTAAGACATGGGTTTTGTTTCGAAGCTCGATACATGACTTACATTTTCTGAAGTTTTAGGCTGTTGTGTTTAAGAACTAAGAATTAGTTGAGAACAATTTGTTTAGTTTTATAAGTAAGGTTGATTTCTGTGGCAGGGAAAGGATCTTGTGCATTTTAATGATCATTCGTGTACTAACGAGAAGAACCTGTGTTTTATATCCGATGGAGTTGAGAAGTTGCAATCGTTTGCACTTTATCCAGGCGCTGAACGGTGGTTTAGTGATAAAAACTCAGAATGTGGCTCACGGACGGCCAGTAATCAGATTCGAGGAGTTGAAAGACGTACATGAAAGATTAGATGCTAAAAATGGTGATTCGTTTCCCAGAATTCCGCCAAAAGATGAGTTCAGGGGATCACTTATCAACAGTAGTAGGGTCATGGGTGAAAGTCCAAGTAGCCGTGCTGTGCGAAATATAACAGTCGAAACTGACCCTGAAGCTTATGATAGCAGTGAAGGCAATGCTGGAACAAATAGTGATTTGGATGGTTTTGGTAATTTGACACTGAAGCAGATCAAAGAGACGTGCAAGAAAAAGAAGAGAAAACGTTTGGCGTCTGTTGATTTGAACAAAATACTTGAAACTTGCTCACCTGTAAAGCGTGAGTGTTCTGAGTCACAAACTGATGACGAGGATGTTGATCTCATAGAGCCTCTTAGTAAGTGGAAACACTCAAAGAAGGCAAAGGCCAAGACTAAGAGTAAGCATAAGAGAAACGTTTCCTCTACTATGTCCCAAAAGTCCACATCGACTGTCACATTGGAAGACATCCCAAGTGAGCCAGAGTTACTCCAAATCGATCAAGACGTGATTGCATCTGGTCTCAACATTAAAGTAGAGGTTCCTGAAATTGAGTTTTCAGATATCCAAAACACAATTCCTTTTGTTGGTGGTACCTCTTTGGCTTGTGACAATCAGGAGGGTTCTTGTGGAGTGGTGCCTGATGAATCTCCTGAGACAGCTGCAGATTGTGTTTACAAGACCGAGTTGCCAATTTCCGAAAGAAAAGAAAATCAGATTTATGTTGTTAATGAAGTCTTCTTTGAAGATTTGGAGTATGCATTGGTTCTTGATGAATCTCCTGCCACAGCTGCTGATTGTGTTTCCGAGATCGAGTTGCCAATTTCCGGGACAAAAGAAAGTCAGATTTGTGTTGTTAATGAAGCCTTCTATGATGATTTGGACTATGCAGTGGTGTTTGATGAATCTCCTGTGACAGCTGCTGATTGTGTTTCCGAGACCGAGTTGCCAATTTTCGAAACAAAAGAAAGTCAGATTTGTGTTGTTAATGAAGTCTTCTATGGAGATTTGGAGCATGAAGTGGTGCCTGATGAATCTCCTGCGACAGGTGCTGATTGTGTTTCTGAGACCGAGTTGCCAATTTCCAAAGCAGCAGAAAGACAGATTTGTGTTGTTAATGAAGTCTTCTATGGAGATTTGGAGTATGAAGTGGTTCCTGATGAATCTCCTGCGACAGCTGCTGATTGTGTTTCAGAGACCGAATTGCCAATTTCCGAAGCAAAAGAAAGTCAGATTTGTGTTGTTAATGAGGTCTTGTATGAAGATTTGGAGTACGCAGATCCCACGCCTATTCAGATTGTAACGACCTCAGATTGGGATATTGTTGAGGCAGGTGATCCAGAGTTCACCAGCTATGACTGCTTGGATTTGCCTCTATTAGAATATAACATAGAAGGATATATCACGGATTCAGTTCACCCTGTCAACTTCATTGAAGCAATATGTCTGGCGCAAGATCTAAATTTTGATATGCATGACAATATTTCCTCTGAGGATGAAAGGTTATGTCAGGCTAACAGTGAGACCCAGGTTCGACTATCTGAGGTGGTGGGTGATTATCTCTTCCAGTGCTTGGGACCTACTAATGGAAGTGATTCATGTCTGTCTGAGCCTGACATGAAAGATGATTCACCTTTGAATGTTGAAACCAGAGCTGGCCCTGCTAGTGATTGTAACTCGGGCTCTAGTAGCGGTATGGTTTCTGTTGCTGATGATTCTCCCATGGCTGAGGAGGAGAAGCAATCCCACAAGCCTGCCTGTGCTGGTGCAGATAGAAACTTGTCTCCAGGGATCTTTTCTTCTGATGCTTCTGAAGAGCTTACGACAGTAGTGAGTGGTAGGAGTCCTAGTTTAAACCAGCAGCGTCCTCCTCAAAAGCTCTTTCCGACCAGAAAGGTACATAGCATCTATTGGTTGTTATTTTACTTGATCCTAGTGAGGAGTTTGTTTCTCATAAACTGTTTTCATGTGCAGGTCATTTCGTCAACTTCCCAAGAAAAACTGTGTAAGGCCATGAAGTCAATTGAGTTACACAGTGAAGAACTTCCCGGTAAGTGTTACAAAGCCTGTTGTGCTTTTCGAGTAATTATTGTAGCACTCTGTCAGAGAAACAAAATTTCGTTCAAGTGTTCTTAATATTTAAGCTTTCGGTTTCTTATGCCTTTTCATAACAATTCATATGAAATGCCAAGCACTGTTTTCGGTACTTTGAATTTTAATTTAGTTTGCTGTTCTTTATTCCATTTGCAAATTGCATATCTCTTTACTTCTACATGTATTTGACTTTCATGGTTTTCTGATTATATCAGGTTGTAAGGGGAATCCACGTTTTGGAGAACAAACCGAGAGTACGATTGGTGGAGTCCAAGCGCCTGATCAGATCAGGAGAGCTAAATTCTCTATCAAAGCGCAAAACAACCGGAATCCAAAGAACGAGAATATTAATTCCCACCCTAATGGCATCCCTAAACCTTCCAATGTTTCTGCAGCACCACCTCGTTTTACCACGGGGTGTACTTCTATCCGAACTTGTTCAGAGAGCGCCATTGCATTCTCACAACGCCAGATGCAGGACATTGAATCCCTTGCAACAAAACTCACGAATGAGTTACAGACCATGAAAGAAATTGCAGAAGAAAGGTTACTGCCTGAAGCCTACCGTGCTACGCCCTTGAAATATGATGCAAATGAGGTACCCTAATACTTTTCTCAGATACGTTTTCTGCTGCAACTTTTTATCATGTATATATGCAACAATTCTGTGTGCTCATCTATGAGCTTCCAACGGAAAAAATGCAGGTGCGGATGGCTATTAAGAACGTAACGAGAGTCGAAGTATCTGCGAAAAGATTGCTTTCCATGATGACGAGGGACTGTAGCCGGTTTTGTAAAATCATGGTTTGCTCCTCGTCCTGTTCTCTTTAAATTTTTCGGTATCTGTTATTCGCAGTCTAAAATAATCATCACACTCTTCCCTAATGCAAATAAATTAAGAAGAGCGCGCATGATAACTGTTTCGGCGTTCTAGTAACAATTCTGTTTTCTTTCACTGCCGTGATCGGCGGCATGAATTTGATCATTTCCGTTCATCGATTGCAGAAAATGGCTGATGACGGCGGCGATGCCTCTGAAAACGTTGCAAGCAAGGACAAGGAGAGGAAGAAAATTGTGTTTGCTGATGAAGCTGGGGAGAAGTTCTGCCATGTCAAGTTTTTTGAGAATGACGTGGCAACATTTTTGGATCAAAAGCAAGATTGTTGAATATACGAGTAATGTTAGAAAAATCAAATATTTATAATTTAAAAATATAATTTTTCGTTAAAGTAAAGAGTACTAATAACTTTTCGTTTAAGTTTTTTTTACACAAGTAATTCAGTAAAACCATTAGGGGCAAAAACGACAACATCAATTTTTGAAATTTCCCCCTTGGTCCGAAGGGTCGGAAAACAAGAGCTCCCAAATCTCAGAAAACGCCTCCACAATAACATCCTGGTAGTGGCGGGAATTCAAAGTCAAGAAGCAACGGAGGAGCTCCAACTCCTTGGCCTCGAAGATCTGCTTCTCCATGATCATCTCCATCATCGACCGCCTGAAATCCTCGTAGGGATCCTCCGACTTCTTCACCACCGCCACGCTCTCCCTCACCTTCCCCTCTCCCCCTCTGCACGCCCTCATCGGCCGCAGCACCGTCTTTATCTTTCCAAACTCGCCGCCCGTCGCCGCCGGTTTCTTCGAATCCAAATCTGAATTCGATCTACGAACCTTATCGTAGTCGCCACCGTTACGTCTCTGCTTGTGCGATTCCGAGATCTTTCTGCCTATTGTCTCCATCACCAGCGAGAATTCATTCGAGAAGCTGCCGGAAGAGTAGATCGGAGTTCCGCTTTCTTCGCTGCTCTCTTGGCCGCCGTCGAATTCGCCGCTGGACCAGTTTCCCGAAGAAGCATTTATAAACGGAAGCTCCGGTTTCGCTTTCGGTTTCGATTTCTTCTTCGTCTTCGTCTTCTCCTCCTTCCGCTTCTTCTTGTAGTACTTCTCGGTTTCCGAAATCGGTGGCATAAAATTATCTTTGTAGTTATTATAATTGTGATTAAGTTCGTCATTATCCGCGGATGATTTGATTTCGACGTTACAGTCGGAGATGAATCGCGTGGATGACCGGGACCGGCACGATCCGCAGCCGATGGATTTTGCGGGCTTGGAGAACACGTAGCGCTTTACGGAGTGGTGCTCCGGTGTGGGCGGCGGCGGGGCCGGGAGGTTGGGGAACCCGATGTCCATGGCTTTGGCGTTTACAGGGGACAGCCGGTATATAGCCGGTAAAGGGGAGTGGTGTTTGGGACGACAGAATTGGATTAGGGAAGTAACCCGGAGGAATTTGAGCTTAAAGTAGCGTTTAGCCATTAATTAAGCTGGAGATTAAGCGATAATAGACGGAGGATTTGGTGTTGGATTATATAGTGAGGTGAGGCCGGCTGTATAAGCAGAGGCAGCCGGATTATGATTACCAAATCCAATTTATTCGATGGATTAAATTAAGAGGGGTGACGTGTGCATGGAATTCTCTCTGGTGATTGTATGGTTTGAAATTGTGTTAAATAAATGGCTAGGTTTAAGATTAATTAATTGATAATCAAATTACTAATCAAGTTGAAAGCTCCCGAGAGCAAAATTAATCTCATTATCGTCACAATGTTATCAATAGGGTAGCGTTAATATTGATAGATTACACATTAATAGAAAGACGTCACATATTATAGTGTTGTACAAAGTAAGAGTGAGTTCGATTTTATTCGGTTCGGTTTTTCATCAAAACTAAAACCAAACTACAATTATTGTTTGGTTTGGTTTAATTTGCTAATATGACTCAAAATAACAAGAGATTTGGAAGTTGGAAGCGTGCTGAAAATCGATCGAGAGGACAAATTCGTCAAATTAGTATAAAGCTACTGAAAACCACTAGTTGACAAATTCGTTGAGGTGCTGGGCCAGATAGATACATTTTTGTATGACACGTGCACAAACAAAACCACTACAAGACAACTTGTAGAAAGTTTCTTCTACTATACAGTGTATACACGCGCTTTGACTTCTTGACTTTGCACTATGGGTCGGGTCAGGGCCCGGGAGGGAAGTATTGTAGTCCGCAACGTTGGAGTCACTTGTGACGTGTGAATTGATTTTTTTTCTTTTTTAATAAATAATAACAGTTAATAGGTTAAATTGTTAGCGGTTGAAGGAGAGGGATCAATGAGTATCTCGCCACTAAGGTAGATTGTTATTTGTGAATTCTTTTGTTTAAAAAAAATGTTACTCTTACTACATATTTGTATCATCTCTCTAATAGAGATGAGGCCCACATGCATTGGTGGGCATATCTCAATTAGAGAGATGATACAAATATGTAGTAAGTGTAGCATTACTCTTTTGTTCTTGAGTTTTGGATTTTGTTTTTGTTTAGGCAGTGAGATGACGTGAGTTTAACATTTTTCTATTTGATAGTGAAATCATAAAGATCATATATGTGAAAAATCATTCAATTTGGAAATCTTTTAGCTATTCATTTATATGTCAAATAAATAAATAGTTCATCATGAGAATGCTACTTGTTATTAAAACTGTCAATTGGTTTGACATGTATGGATGGCTAAACGAGCTCCAAATTGAATAATTTTTTGCATATGATCTTTATATGATGAAAAGAGAATGAATGGTTTCAATTATGATGTTTGTACGGTAATTTATGTTAATCATAATTTCAAGGGCAAGTAGAATCCCGCATGAAGAGAACACAAATATTATTCTTTTAATGATCAATGATGCATTTTGGTTGGAACTGCAGGATGGGAATATGGATGCAACATGGGTTTACTTACGTTGGTTAGAGTAATGTGTTTCTTCATTTGCACTCAAGTTCGAATCTATTTTGTTGAAATTTAGATGAACTTAATGTAATTACCATATCATTCACAAACAAGGAACAAAAAAATTTGTGATGCCACCATAACAGCGATAATGGTTCACGAAACATATGATCGGACATTAAGTAGGTCCTATATAATTTAGTGATACATTTATCCGCATCGTTATTGAATGTCAAAAGTGTGAATTTTCCTGATGATTTTATTTTAAAATAATAATTATGTTGAAATTAACTTAGTTAGCTTGACTTGTTTGATGATCAAAGTTAATTAGTTGTGGTAGGGGTTAAGGGGTCCTAAAATATGCATGTGCCCTTAAAATGGTTCCAAGCCATGCGAGACCTACGCGCAAGGAGCACCTTAGACAACGAAACCTCCCTCCCTCCCTCTTACCTTCTCATTTCCAATACCAACTTAATCTCCTACTAATTAAAATTAAAATTTCCACAATCTCCCTTCTAATTTTAAAACACCCTAATCCTTTAGGGAGAGAAAGGGGAAAGTTCCCCTTTTCCTCTTTCTCTAATTGAATCAATTTATCTCCTCCACTATCCCTAATTACATAGGTTCCTCAAATATTTAATTTTACTTTTTTTTTTTTTACAATTTAATTAATTTCTATGAGGAAGCTGTGCCCTAACCTTGACAATCAAGATGGCCTGGCTACCGTCCTCGAGGTGCCGATTCCGGAGGAAATGTTCACCAGCATGGGCAGCAGCGCCGAGTTGCAGTGGGCGAATCTCCGTTCTTCCATGAAAGCTCATCTCTCGTCAGGATCAAACAACGAGTTCATGGCATTGCTCAAGCTTGTTGGCTCTCCTCTCATCCCCCTTCAGGTTCATTGCGACAATGCACTCTCCCGCCCTATCAAAGACTGTTCAATCGTACGTAGTCTTAACCTAACTTGCCAAATAATATAGTTTCATTTTCCATTACGTACACCTACGGACGTAATTTGATAAAATCAAACGAAATATAAAATTTGCATGCATGCATGCGGGCAGGAGGCTTCGACGGCGAATTATATAGTGCAACAATATGTGGCGGCGACCGGGGGACTGGCGGCGTTGAATTCGGTGAATAGCATGTGTGCCGTTGGGGAGGTGAAGATGGTGGGATCGGAAATGCACCAAGGTGATAACGATAGTGTACATGTTCAGAGCAAAGGCAATGGCGAGGTTGGTGGGTTTGTCCTATGGCAAAAAAACCCCGACTTGTGGTACTTGGAATTGTTTGTTTCCGGCTTCAAAGTCAGTGCTGGGAGCGATGGCAAGGTCGCGTGGAATCAATCTGGCTCGCAACCCTGCCACGCCAATAAAGGGCCCCCAAGACCCCTCCGTCGCTTCTTTCAGGTATATACATCATTTGAAAACAACACATACATGTTTCTTTACAAGAGTTTTTGCTAGAAGTGTTTTTATTATTTATTAAAATCAAGTGTTTTTTTGCAAAAATACAAAACATGTGTTCCTTCGCAAAGTGATTATACGACCTAGAAACGCTTACTAATTACTCTATCGCCTAAAGCACTTTTGGTGGTCAGAAAATGCAATTACTTCGTCATAACTCGTTTTCTTCGTAACACGATTAAGTGACAAAATTAACTTTTGTTTATTGATTAGGGTTTGGACCCAAGGAGAACAGCCAACTTGTTCCTAGACGCAGTATGCACAGGAGAGAAAAGCATCAACAAAGAAGAATGCTTCATCCTCAAGCTAGAGACTCCCACGGAAATACTCCAATCCCAAAGCACGCCCCAGACTGAAATAGTCCACCACACCATCTGGGGCTACTTCAGCCAGCGGACGGGACTGCTAATCCGATTCGAGGACAGCAAGCTGGTCAAGATGAGGTCGCGAAACGACAACGTTTTCTGGGAGACGACGATGGAGACGGTGATTGGGGACTACAGATACATCGACGGGATAAACATAGCGCATAGCGGCAAAACGTCGGCGTTACTGTACAGGTACGGACACGCTTACAACCAGAAGAGGAGGATTGAGGAGACGTGGAAGATTGACGAGGTGGATTTTAATATTCGTGGGTTGTCCACGGATTGCTTTCTTCCTCCGGCGGATCTTAAGAGGGAAGACGGCGGTGGAGATCAATAGTACGTACCATACGACTGTTTGTTTTTAAAAAAAGACGGTGTTCTGTTTGGTCAATTTATTTTTACAGAACCAATACAAAAAACAAAAAACAAAGAAGGACGAAGGCAGAACTGCATGTATATATAGGTAAAAGCAAAACTGTTTTTTCTCGTTGATGCCTGTGGCTTTTGGAATTAGAGAGAGCAAGATGAAGAGATTGATTAATATGCACCTTGGTTGCTGCGCGTCTGAGGAGAGATTTTTCAGTGTGACCGGCACAAAATGTGCTACACCACGTGTTACTATACAAATAGTGAGATATGTGTGTAAAAAAGTTAATAACTTAAAAAATAAAATTTTCCGCCACTTACATAAAAGCACGTGGTGTACTATATGTATTTTCCTCACAATGAAAATTCTCTCCACATGCATGGGAAGAACGAATGATCTTCCAAACGAAAAAAGTGAGTGAGTGAATAGCGTGGCAAGAGAGTGAGTTTGACTCGCGAACGATCGACAAGTGGACCGATCCTTTTGGGCACTTGTTATGATGGGCCTGTTCGGTAAACCATACGCAGGCCCAATCAAAAGTTGGACCTCGATAACTTTTGACAAAGCCCATAGAAACTCCCCAGATATCCATTCAAAGCCCAAAGAAAAAAGGAGTGGGCCGGGCCACCAAAATATCAAAAATCTGTTTGCCGGTTGGGTGAAACCCTAATTCACATCCCTCTCCTTTCCGCCAATCTCCGAAGCCCCACCGTTTCATAAATCTCTTTTTCTTAAGATCCGACTGTGATACGATTTGCAAGTAACAAAGTGATGGTCCGGGTGATTGATTTCCCTCCTCAAATGGGCTTACTCAGACAGCGTTGTCGGCCTCAATGAAATATGGGTGGGTCGGGCCTTTTCGGTTTGGTTGAAGCCCAATGGGCTTTTTAAATAACAAAATCTTAAGGGGGTTTGTAAAAATCCATCTACAAATTACATTTCCTATCCACTAATTAATATTTTCTTAAGAGCTCTTAAATTTAGGGAGTGAAATTTTAAATACAACCTCTATTCCTATTGATTGGAGTAGAATTGTTTTAGGAAGCTTAACTTTATAATTTTTTAAGCTAAAATTTATTTTAAAAAATAACCACTACATGGTAGTCTAGTTGTTGGGGATGAATTTTAGGCTTGTATTCACACTGTACGTCATGTGTTTGATTCTTGGTACTGATAAATCACACGATAGTGGTCAAGAGAGGCTGAAATGCCTCTGTAGATCTTTTTGAGCCTTAAAAAGGTGAATTGCCGTGACAAAAACACTAAATTTACTTTAAAAATAGAGTGATTGGAGATGCCCTAATTGATTGGTGGTCGCGGTCTTGTGATGAATGCTGATCGAGAACATAATTAGGAATTAGAAATTAAGGAAGGTTAAGCTTATTTGCTGTCGGTATCAACCAATAACCCCACTTTCTTTAGCTGAGGTTGACTATTTCAATTAGCGCAATGTCGTTGTTTTTTAGTTGTCAAATCGGTGGTCCTACAACTTTACTTTAGTTTTCGAGTCTTTTGGATGTCCGACGAATCCATTGGGATAATATTTTCATCTCTTAGCATTTGTAATTGTGTAATATTTATTCTTGTATTCGAAGTTTAAAATAAAAATTTTCTCTTTTGTTATATCATTTGTATAAAAAAAAATAGAAAAAAAAAAGTTTTGTGGTAGCTGTGCGCGAAAGGTGCGAGTCAAGGGATTAATCTACTTTTGGGATACTTGCCACTCTAAAGTAAAGATTCTTTTTGTATGCTTTGTTTCTTTCTCACTTGTAAGGAATAAAAGGCTTGGCTCCTTAGGATTGCGAAGAAAATTCATTTAGTGGCTGGTTCACGTAACTTTATGAAGATCATATCTATAAAAAATAATCAAAATTAAGTTTGTTTAATCAATTAATTATAGTAAATACATAGACGGTTTGTAATTTATTTATCGAATTCGTCCATCTGCTTTTGTGACATCCCGTCCCAAGTTTTATAATACGTTGAAGTAAAATGACGAAATTGCCCTTACCTACGTGTGAACGGGTACGTTTGGACACAATATTGGGTTTTGGGTGTCCTAAATATTAAGCCCAAAAAGATTGGGCTGATGGTGACACGTGCACCTATACATGCACACACACACGTGCACAGTTTCTGAATCCTTCTTATTCCTTATCCCTTTCTTTCTCAAACTCTCACTCTCCCTCTCGACTTCTCCCTACGGAATACACACACACAAGCCTTCTCGACGCCTATCAAACTCAAGGTAAATCTATTTCTAATCTCTGAGCTTCCCGGAGCAATGTTATGTAAGTTTTAAGGTTTGAAACCCTTGAAAACCCACCGAAACCGTGACTTAAACTCTGAACACTATTCATGTGCTTTTGTTTCAGAACGTTTTAGACAAAACAAAGATCACCACGAATCCTAAAATCTTCCCACGAACCCCGGAGTACCTAGTTTGCAAAGTTTGGACGTGGAATCACTGAGTTCTGGACTGGGCCGAGTTTGAAGGATTTTCCCATCGAGATTTTGGACGTTTTTCGAAGGATTTGAAGGTACAAATGTGTTCTATGTTGAATTTGGAGCATTTTGGTATAAATTTCACGAATTTTGGATGAAAAATGAATGAGATAGGAGGATTTGAAGTTTGGCCGGAATCGGTCGCCGGCGCCGGCGACGGTCGCCGGAAAAACCAGTCCGGCCGGCGACCTGAGGTAGGGGGTGACGGAATATTCCGTCAAAGTTGACGGAATATTCCAACGCCGTTAACTAACGCCGTTAACTGACGCCGTTAGAAGTTAACGGAATATTCCAACGGAATATTCCTTTGCTGTTAGGGAATATTCCCCGGCGCGTGCACAGCACGTGACAGCGCGTGGGGGCGCGTCTGTCCGTGCTATTCCAGGCGCGTGGGGTAGACCTGGCATTCGTGTCGTGTTTCTCGTGTTCGTGTCGTTTTCGTGTCATACCCGATAGCTTAACGGGTCGTGTCGTGTAACACCCGTTAAAATAAACGGGTAATATGACCCAACCCGAAATCGACCCGTTAATATTATCAGGTAATATGACCCGACCCGTTACCCGTTAAGAAAAATATTTTTTAAATCAATAAATAATGAAAATGAAAAACATAATTTGACCCTAAAAAATGTAAAACATAATACTAAATTAGTATATACATACCATATTGTCACATAAATATTAATTCAAAACATTAATCAATAAATAAATAAAACATTTTTCTTTCAAGTTTACATACCCCAAAATAAGAGTCTAATGAAAAAACATTAGTGCATACTACAAAATACAAATGTTCAAAGATATGCAAAATGAAGAGAGTTATACTTAATGAAAGTATAAATAAACTCTTAAGTGCTAGTCAATCTATCGTTTTGATGGGATACGAATTCTCTGAAGCTAATTTCAACGATCACAACCGTAAACTTGTTTGCATATGTTTCGAGATCACATCAGCAAAAAATCACAAAAAACAAACATTCAGAGATCAAGTAACAGGACAAAACTTTTCGACGGTTATAAACAAAAAATCACGATTTAACGGTAATTTTAACTCTGATTTTGATGATTTTATACAGCTACACTCCTTGACCCTATATGAATACAATGAATGAATTCGATCTTTAATTTAAAATATTTATACAAGTGGATACCACAAAATATTATGTTATACTTAATGAAAGTATAAATAAGCTCTTAAGGGTTAGTTAATCTATCGTTTTGATGGGATACGAATTCTCCGAAACTAATTTCAACGATCACAACCGTCAAACTTGTTTGTATATATTTCAAGATCATATCAGCAAAAAATCACAAAAAAAAAACATTCAGAGATCAAGTAACGGGACAAAACTTTTCGACGGTTATAAACAAAAAATCACGATTTAACGGTTATTTTAACTCTGATTTTGATGATTTTTTTACAGATACACTCCTTGACCCTATATGAATACAATGAATGAATTCGATCTTCAATTTAAAATATTTACAAAAGTGGATACCACAAAATCTTATGTTATACTTAATGAAAGTATAAATAAACTCTGAAGTGTTAGTCAATCTATCGTTTTGATGGGATACGAATTCTCCGAAACTAATTTCAACGATCACAACCGTCAAACTTGTTTGTATATGTTTCGAGATCACATCAGCAAAAAATCACAAAAAACAAACATTCAGAGATCAAGTAACGGGACAAAACTTTTCGACGGTTATAAACAAAAAATCACGATTTAACGGTTATTTTAACTCCGATTTTGATGATTTTTTACAGATACACTCCTTGACCCTATATGAATACAATGAATGAATTCGATCTTCAATTTAAAATATTTACACAAGTGGATACCACAAAATCTTATGTTATACTTAATGAAAGTATAAATAAACTCTTAAGTGTTAGTCAATCTATTGTTTTGATGGGATACGAATTCTCCGAAACTAATTTCAACGATCACAACCGTCAAACTTGTTTGTATATATTTCGAGATCACAACAGCAAAAATTCACAAAAAACAAACATTCAGAGATCAAGTAACGGGACAAAGCTTTTCGACGGTTATAAACAAAAAATCACGATTTAACGGTTATTTTAACTCTGATTTTGATGATTTTTTACAGATACACTCCTTGACACTATATGAATACAATGAATGAATTCGATCTTCAATTTAAAATATTTACACTAGTGGATGTGGATATCACAAAATTTTATGTTATATACTTAATAAAAGTATTATTTTCGGGTGTAGATGTAATACTTAAACAACAAATGTTTTAATGTTTTGAAGTATGTTTGTTCAGCTATAGATTCAGCCGTACAGGTCATTAGAGGTGACTCCGGCTGATAGGGCACTAGGGACACCCTAGTTTTATATTACTTGCCTGATGATGATAATGATTCTGAGTTCGGATATCGACACGACTTATTATTACGTTTTGATAACGAGATTTGATGTTAAGACGAGTTTTCGTATATAAGTTTATATACGTACTATTTTCTGGGAAAATTATACTGATTTCCAGCGAGGGGTTATTTATGGTTCTTATGAAATGGTTTTGGAAAACTTTGTTTTTGCCCACTCACCTTTTATGTTTTACGCCTCTCCAGGTACTAGGTAGCAACGTCGTGGACGCTAGCGAGGCGCTAAGGCAGTTCTGACAGACTACCACCACTTATGTAGGATTTCTTTTATAGTTGTAACGTTTGTTTAAACTTGACTGCACCTAGGATCGGCTCTGTATCATATGTATATTATAAACTTAAATTTCACTGCTGCACTTAATTGCCAATTCGCTTCCGCTGACGCACACGGCTACGTCACTCACACGTGACGGCCGGCACGCCTCGGTTTCCGGATCGGGGTGTGTCAACTTGGTATCAGAGCCTAGATTTTTGTTAGTCCTGTGCAGTTGTGAATATTCTAAATCTTTGGTGTTTCTGTCAGAACGATGCCGCCTCGACGAGAGCCACGTCCATCCGTTGATCCTAGCTTTCCCGACCTTTCTCAGTTGGGAGATGTTATTGCTCATGCTATTCAGTCTACCCTTCGTCCTTCCCATAGGACCCCTCTTGAGAGTGCGCATAATTTGAGGTTACCGAGATATGAGGGTGACGAGGGGCACGAAGGTGCCGAGCGTTGGTTTCTGCAGATAGAGCGGACTTTCAGAATATTACATAGTCAGGGCAATCTAGCTGCGGGAACTTGGGTTGAGACTGCGACATGGTTTATGGGAAAGGAACCTGCCACTTGGTGGGAACAGCTGGCTGATAGGATGCCACCAGAAGAGGCCAAGGACTGGGAGGTGTTCAGACAGCAATTCTATGAGCGATTTATTCCAGACGCCTATCTTGATCGCAAGAAACAGGAATTCACGAGCCTAAAGCAGAAGAAGATGTCAGCGAACGAGCACTACAGGAGGTTCACTGATCTTTCTCGCTACCACCCTGAGGTTGCTAGGAATCAGGCCGAGATGCTTCGGAGATTCAAGCTGGGCACTCGAAAGAAATGGCGCACGATGGCGACTACGAGGCACTGTGAGACCTATCATGACTTCTACGCAGTTTTGGTGCAGATAGAAGATTCAGAGAATCTGCCGAGTGATAGCGACAACGAAGAAGAGGGACCGAGGAGAGACGACAAAGGTAAAGGAGTGGCATTACAGGGACCTCGGAGGACCCAGAGTTTCAAGAGAAGTGGTGTTAGCTCGAGTTCTTCTTCGAGTGGGGGTGTGAGTTCCCCGGGTCAGAGGAGATGGGGTGGATTCGCCGGGGGTCAGCGTTTCCAGAGGCAGCGAGATACTGGCGGTTCTTATGCACCATTCTGTCGGAGGTGCAACAGTAGGCATTATGGTGAGTGCAGGCAGGGCGCTCGTGGATGCTTTACATGTGGACAGCAGGGTCATCGCGCATCGAATTGTCCGCAGAGTCAGTCGAGACCTTCACTACCTGCGTTACCACCTCCAGTTCCTATTCAGCAGATTCCACCTCCTGGTGGATATGGTCAGCCGAGTCGTGGTGGTACTTATCATTATCAGGGTGACGTTGCCCCTTATACTCCCGCACCGTACCCATATCCTCCGGATCCGTACCATTCAGGCAGTTATCAGAGTAGCTATTCTCCGTATCCTGGAGGGTATACTTCGTATCCTCCTTATCCTGCCGGCGGACCGCAGTGGTATTCGGGAGTTCAGCCACAGCAGAGTGAGGCTGCAGCGAGCAGCGCAGGATCATCTAGACAGCCTAATCCTGCGGGATCCAGTCGTGGTGTGCCTGGACGAGCTGGTCAGCCGAACAGAGGTCGCGGTGGTCGACAGCAGCCGCAGGGCCGTATTCATAACCTTACAGCCCATGACGTCCAGAATAACCCGGATCTGATAACGGGTAAGTTAAATGTACTTGGTCATTTCGCTAGAGTGTTGATATATTGTGGCGCTACCCATTCGGTCATTTCTTACTCATTTGCCCAATTGACTCAACCTGAGTCTGCACCCCTCGTATTTGAGTTAGAAGTGTCGATGCCTAGGGGAGAGAAATGTCTGGTCAGTTGGATGTATCCAGGGTGCCCCGTGTTGATTGGGGATGTGATGATGCCCGCTGATCTTATTCCGTTGGATATTGTCGAGTTTGATGTGATCTTAGGCACTGATTGGCTACATTATCATCGAGCCAATATAGATTGTTATGAGAAGAGAGTTACGTTCCATCGGCCGGGGTTACATGTGGTCACATTCACTGGCGAACGTAGTAATGTTAGGCACGGTATCATTTCAGCCGTGCGAGCTAAGAAATTGTTGCAGAAGGGTTGTCAGGGGTATCTGGCTCACGTGGTATTGAACGATAGCACTCCTGTCAGTTTGGAGGATGTGAAGGTGGTCAGGCACTTTCCCGACGTATTTCCTGATGATTTGCCAGGCTTGCCACCGGATCGAGATGTGGAGTTCTCTATCGACTTATTGCCAGGTACAGACCCTATATCTCTGACTCCCTATCGAATGGCTCCCGCTGAGTTGCGAGAGTTAAAGATTCAGTTACAAGAGCTGTTAGATCAGGGTTTTATACAGCCGAGTATCTCACCTTGGGGAGCTCCAGTATTGTTCGTGCGTAAGAAGGATGGTACTCTACGGCTGTGTATTGACTATCGACAGCTGAATCGGGTAACGATTAAAAATCGTTATCCACTACCTCGTATTGACGACTTGTTCGATCAGCTGCGAGGAACTTGTGTATTTTCGAAGATCGACCTACGATCTGGCTACCACCAGCTGAAGATTAAGGGCGAGGATGTTCCGAAGACGGCGTTCCGAACCAGATATGGGCACTACGAGTTCTTAGTCATGCCATTCGGTTTGACTAACGCTCCAGCTGCTTTTATGGATTTGATGAATCGGGTATTTCAGCCGTATTTGGATCGGTTCGTCATTGTGTTTATCGATGACATTCTGGTGTACTTTAAATCGAAGTCAGATCACATGCGACATCTTTCCTTAGTGTTGAAGAAACTGAGGGAGCATCGATTATACGCTAAGTTCAGTAAATGTCAATTCTGGTTAGACCAGGTGGCATTTTTGGGGCACGTTATTTCAGCACAGGGTATTCAGGTGGATTCCCAGAAGATAGCAGCGGTGGAGAATTGGGAACAACCACGAACTGTTTCTGAGGTACGGAGTTTCCTCGGATTAGCAGGCTACTATCGGCGGTTCGTGCAAGACTTCTCAGTGATTGCGTTACCTCTCACGAAGTTAACCAGGAAGGATGTTCGATTTGAGTGGGATGATAGCTGCGAGCGGAGCTTTCAGCAGCTAAAACATTGTCTTACTCATGCTCCGGTGCTAGCACTTCCGGACGATAGTGGTAACTTCGAAGTCTATAGTGACGCATCATTGAATGGCCTGGGTTGCGTATTGATGCAACATGGTAGGGGGATCGCCTATGCATCGAGGCAGCTGAAGTCGCACGAGATGAACTACCCTACTCATGATCTTGAGTTGGCGGCGATTGTATTTGCGTTGAAGATCTGGAGACATTACCTCTACGGTGAGAAGTGTAAGATCTTTACAGACCACAAGAGCCTCCAGTATTTGTTCACCCAGAGAGACCTGAACCTCCATCAGCGAAGGTGGATGGAGTTGCTGAGTGATTACGATTGCACGATTGAGTATCATCCGGGTCGTGCAAACGTAGTAGCTGACGCACTTAGCCGGAAGTCTCAGGGTAGAGTGGATGCTCTGTACGCGAGCCGTGCTCCGTTGTTGGCCGAGCTGAGGTCGACCGGAGTCGGATTGGAGATTGATTGTTCGGAGGCAAAGAATCGAGGGAAAGCGTTACTTGCTCACTTCCAGGTCAGATCGATTCTGATTGATCGTATTCTCGAGACTCAGTTGAATGACGCGGAGACTCAGGAGTTGATTCGACTGAGGGGTGAAGGTAAAAAGATCGATCTGTGGATTCGAGAAACCGACGGTATGCTCATGCAAGAAAACCGAATGTACGTGCCAAACGACGTAGAGTTAAAGAAGGCGATTCTCGATGAAGCACACGTATCAGCTTATGCGATGCATCCGGGCAGTACCAAGATGTATCATACCATTCGACCATTCTACTATTGGCCTGGTATGAAGAGGGAGATCGCCGAGTACGTGAGCAGATGTCTTGTTTGCCAGCAGGTTAAAGCCGAGAGGAAGAAACCGTTCGGACGACTGCAACCACTTCCCGTTCCTCAGTGGAAATGGGAGAACATCACCATGGATTTCGTCTACAAGTTACCCCGTACACTGAATGGTTACGACGGTGTTTGGGTAATAGTTGATCGGCTTACGAAATCTACACACTTCATCCTGGTTCGTGAGAAGTTTTCTCTACAACGATTAGCTGAGCTTTTCGTAGCGAAGATAGTCAAGTACCATGGCGTGCCAGTCAGCATAATCTCAGATCGAGATCCGAGATTTACATCCAAGTTCTGGATGGCATTCCAGGAAGCCCTCGGCACGAGGCTACTGTATAGTACGACTTATCATCCACAGACGGACGGACAGTCCGAGAGGACCATCCAGACGCTTGAGGATATGTTACGATCTTCCGTACCACAGTTTGGTGATGCATGGCATCTACGCTTGGACCTGATGGAGTTCGCGTACAACAACAGTTACCATTCGAGCATCGGAATGTCACCATTCGAAGCGTTGTACGGTCGAGCTTGTCGTACGCCCCTATGTTGGTCGGAAGTCGGCGA
This sequence comes from Crataegus laevigata, assembly GCA_963580275.1. NCBI lineage: Eukaryota > Viridiplantae > Streptophyta > Magnoliopsida > Rosales > Rosaceae > Crataegus > Crataegus laevigata. Next base: position 2,371,562 of record OY756949.1, read on the forward strand.
GAGGGTACTTGAAGGTCCAGAGATAGTTGATGAGACGACTCAGAACATCCAGGTAATCAAGTCTAACTTGAAAGTGGCCCAGGATCGCCAGAAGAGTTTAGCCGATAGACACGCCACTGATCGGGTTTACGAGGCAGGCGATTGGGTGTTTCTGAAGTTGTCGCCGTGGAAAGGAGTTGTACGGTTCGGTAAGAAGGGGAAGTTGAGTCCCAGGTATATCGGACCCTACCTAATCACCGAACGGATAGGTGAAGTGGCATATAGACTCGAGTTGCCTCTAGAGCTATCCAGAGTTCATAACGTGTTTCACGTTTCGATGCTACGTCATTACGTCGCTGATCCGTCTCACGTGCTACCTCCGCAGCAGTTAGAAGTTAGTCCGGATTTGACGTACGAGGAGGAGCCGGTGACTATCCTAGACTGGAAGGATAAGGTTCTACGGAACAAAACGGTTCGGTTAGTAAAGGTGTTGTGGCGAAACCATTCGGCTGAGGAAGCTACTTGGGAGTTAGAGGAGCGGATGAGAGTTATGTATCCGCGCTTATTCTATGTTTATTAGTGTCTGCTTGTGTTATGTAAATTTCGGGGACGAAATTTTATTAAGGAGGGTAGGTTGTGACATCCCGTCCCAAGTTTTATAATACGTTGAAGTAAAATGACGAAATTGCCCTTACCTACGTGTGAACGGGTACGTTTGGACACAATATTGGGTTTTGGGTGTCCTAAATATTAAGCCCAAAAAGATTGGGCTGATGGTGACACGTGCACCTATACATGCACACACACACGTGCACAGTTTCTGAATCCTTCTTATTCCTTATCCCTTTCTTTCTCAAACTCTCACTCTCCCTCTCGACTTCTCCCTATGGAATACACACACACAAGCCTTCTCGACGCCTATCAAACTCAAGGTAAATCTATTTCTAATCTCTGAGCTTCCCGGAGCAATGTTATGTAAGTTTTAAGGTTTGAAACCCTTGAAAACCCACCGAAACCGTGACTTAAACTCTAAACACTATTCATGTGCTTTTGTTTCAGAACGTTTTAGACAAAACAAAGATCACCACGAATCCTAAAATCTTCCCACGAACCCCGGAGTACCTAGTTTGCAAAGTTTGGACGTGGAATCACTGAGTTCTGGACTGGGCCGAGTTTGAAGGATTTTCCCATCGAGATTTTGGACGTTTTTCGAAGGATTTGAAGGTACAAATGTGTTCTATGTTGAATTTGGAGCATTTTGGTATAAATTTCACGAATTTTGGATGAAAAATGAATGAGATAGGAGGATTTGAAGTTTGGCCGGAATCGGTCGCCGGCGCTGGCGACGGTCGCCGGAAAAACCAGTCCGGCCGGCGACCTGAGGTAGGGGGTGACGGAATATTCCGTCAAAGTTGACGGAATATTCCAACGCCGTTAACTAACGCCGTTAACTGACGCCGTTAGAAGTTAACGGAATATTCCAACGGAATATTCCTTTGCTGTTAGGGAATATTCCCCGCGCGCGTGCACAGCACGTGACAGCGCGTGGGGGCGCGTCTGTCCGTGCTATTCCAGGCGCGTGGGGGCGCGTGAGTAGTCCAAAAATTATTTTAAAAATATCACGACGATCGTGACGTCGTGTAGGTCGCGTTGGTATATTTCAAATGCCAAAATTGACCTTCGTATGAAAAGTTATTTACGTAGGTCGTTTATATGTTGTTAATGACGGTTTTGCGATTAATTCACGTATAGGTGAGACGTATCCAACGGACGAGCGCAGTCACTTTAGGCTCGGGGGATACGACCCGTCGACATACCAGTGAGTGGGCTTTTGTTTTCAGTATATATATATATGACGTTTTTCCCAGAAACGTAAATAGATTGATTTACGAATTGAACGGATTTTAGAATTGAATTGCCATATCGTATGCCAATTATGTTTTATGCCTGTGATTACGATTGCATTCATTATGCACTGATGCCGAGGACGGCCAGGTAAGTAATGTGGTAGTGCTTGAAATGATGTTAGATTGTGATTTAGTTAATCACCTGCACCTCGGGTGTTGTGCTCCGCCAGAGTAGGGCCTAGCCTTCACGTGATCGTTCACCTCACGCACCGTACGCTCAACTTGGATCCAAGATAGGTGCCTAGCCTGTCGTACAGACCACAATAGGTGGTTCCGACTCGTTGGTGACCCGCGATTCGTCGCACAGCCTTCACGTGATCGTAGCACAGAGCGTGATATTATACACCTAGCCTGTCGTACAGACCACAATAGGTGGTTCCGACTCGTGTGCAGGATGATGATGATAGTGATATAATGATTGATATGATTGAGTATGTTTGTTCAGCTATAGATTCAGCCGTACAGGTCATTAGAGGTGACTCCGGCTGATAGGGCACTAGGGACACCCTAGTTTTATATTACTTGCCTGATGATGATAATGATTCTGAGTTCGGATATCGACACGACTTATTATTACGTTTTGATAACGAGATTTGATGTTAAGACGAGTTTTCGTATATAAGTTTATATACGTACTATTTTCTGGGAAAATTATACTGATTTCCAGCGAGGGGTTATTTATGGTTCTTATGAAATGGTTTTGGAAAACTTTGTTTTTGCCCACTCACCTTTTATGTTTTACGCCCCTCCAGGTACTAGGTAGCAACGTCGTGGACGCTAGCGAGGCGCTAACGCAGTTCTGACAGACTACCACCACTTATGTAGGATTTCTTTTATAGTTGTAACGTTTGTTTAAACTTGACTGCACCTAGGATTGGCTCTGTATCATATGTATATTATAAACTTAACTTTCACTGCTGCACTTAATTGCCAATTCGCTTCCGCTGACGCACACGGCTACGTCACTCACACGTGACGGCCGGCACGCCTCGGTTTCCGGATCGGGGTGTGTCAGTTTTCATAAAGTTCAATGACCAAATGATTTCATATTTAATTAATTTTCTACGTAGATGGTATTTACATAGTGATTTATACATGAACGGTTTTGATCATAAGTATGAAATTCCATGAATCAAATACATAGTGAATTGAGGAGGAACTCGTCCGCATTCATTAAGGAGCCAAGTTAATTGAACAAAAAAAAAGCATAAGGAGATTAAGATTTTGAAGGGGATGCGAGCGGTAAGTTTTTGTAGAAGTTAAAAACATTTTTTTTTATAACTCATTGTGTTTTGGGTTCAAAATACTAATAATAATAAGAATCAAGTAATCTAGGAAAAATTAGTTTGTAAACGCGATATTAAAATCTTGAAGTTGGGCAAAAACTTTAAAACTTTTCTCCTCAATGATTTTCTTTAGTCTTTCTTGAAGTTGGGCAAAAACTTTAAAATCTTGAAGTTGACATTTTTCAATGGGCACTAAAGTCGCCTTAAGAAAAATCATAAGTACCTTAATCGTGTTGGAAGCCTGAAAACGAGATAAAACTTGAGTATAAATGTTGAACTGTTGTAAAATCGACGGTGTGTGCAGTGGAATAAATAAGCAAGACATAAAATTTACGAGGTTCCTCTACAGTCAGTGTGACTGGAGTACATCCTCGGGGCAACAGCAGTGCTTTCATTTATAATCTGGAATAATAGGAGTACAAAGATAACCATCTCTTATTCTCTCATTTCTCTTTCCTTTCTTTTCTCTCTTCTTCCTCTCTCTCTTCCTCTTTCTCTTCCTCTTCCTTTCTTCCCTCTCTCCCGTATGACTTCTATCCCAAAAACATGTTGTGTTTCATAAGACTTATTTTATAGAAGCAAGTAGTGGGATAAATGGTGGATTAGTAGTGGGATGAGTGGCCATTCATTTTAATCACTTTACAACACTCCCCCTTGGATGGCCACAAGTCTTTGATTGACTTGTTAAAATCTTGATCTGTTTTTGGATGCTCCCCCTGATGAGTATCTCCCCCTGATTTCAAATCATTTAATCTGATCGTTGATCATTCTGTTTCGATCTCTTAGCGAGAAGAGTTGCCAACAGAGTTGCTTTACTAGTAGTTAACTTTCCACAGGCTTATTCTTGAACAGGGTTGGATGGCCTTTTTACTTACAAGCGATCCTCAGCTTAGTTGGGGATGAATCAGCACGTTGTCTCCACATGTTTCAAGTAATCGGATCTTCATGCAGGTCCGACATCTTCTTTTGCAGTATTTTTCCTCTAATGCAAAAATTCCCATGAAAGCATCAGAACATCACTTCTCAGCGACTCATCATGTTTTCCAGCTTCGAACATCAGTTGAAGATGACTGCTCGAGAGCAATGCTAGGTAAGCAATCAGGGAAGGGTTCCAGATAATCAGTCCCAAATCGGAAGCTTGATCTCGGACTCTGCTTTCATCTGGATGCAACTCAGACTCCTCCTGCTTCGTCTGTGAGATACTTTTGCTTTTGAAGAAGTACCTCTACACAGGTTTATTTTTGAAGTGGGCTGGGAGGGGTTTGAGATGAGTACTCGAGAGCAAGACTAGGTAAGCAATCAGGATCTCACTTTCTCCATGTTCTTCAGATGAAGGTGAGGAGAAAACGTGATATGAGATACTTTTGCTTTTAACCTTCATGATATGAAATACTTTTGCTTTCGAAGATTTGTTTTCTGGGGTGTTCCAAGGAATGAAGAACACTGAGTAACTCGAAAGCTTTCTTTGAGAATACATTCTCGGAGATGAAGAAAGGAAGAAATGTGGAGAGGGTGTGCCTTTGCTGTGGAAGGCGAAGGTAGAACTTATAGAATTTTTTTTTTCTTCACAACCAGAACTATTCTCGCACTATTTGTCGGCAGCCGGTGGATGGATGAACAGTACCAGTTACGCGCTTTCTGACAAAGCTGCCCGTAATTTCCGCAAAGCTGACAGTGCATGTGACGAGTGACGATAAACTGGGAAAGCTGATCGCCTCGTGATGCTGAGCAATTCCGACTTTTGATAGAGGAATGGCTCTTTTGAGACAGGGATCCGGCATTTGAGAAAAGAGCGTCCAGCTTTTGAGAAAGGTGCCCGGTTGTCTCTTCGATCTGCGAGGAGCTTCTCTTCGATCTCTGAGGAGCGCCTCTTTGATTTGCTTCTTTTTATAGAGGCACGAATTTTGTTTCACCTCACACTTGAACTCCCTTCTGTAAACACTCCCTTCTTGCACTTCTGCATTCTTACTCTTTCTGAACTCTTCCTCCTCAACACCTTCTTAAAAAAAAATGTCTTTCCCTTCCGACCGTCGCCTAAACTTGAATGTTGGGGAAGACGATGACCCATCTTCTCCGAACAACATTTGGAATCCGTCCTTCATATCCCCCAATGGTCCTCTTACAGTCGGGGACACAATGATGAGGAATGAAATCACCGCTACGGTGATAGCCAGAAATCTGCTCACTCCAAGGGACAATAGGATGTTATCCAGGCGGTCGGACGAGCTGGCTGTTCAGGAATCTCTAGCTCTCAGCGTCCAAAGTGCAGGCTCAGTTTCAAATATGGGCCAGCGCCTGCTTGCCCGAACTCGTCAGGTGGAGTCGCTGATGGCGGAGGTGGCAAGTCTTCGGCAAGAGGTCAGAGGACTCAGGCACGAGAACAAGGAGTTGCACATGCTTGCAACTAGTTACTCGACCAGCATGAAAAGGAAGCTGGACCAGCTGCAGGAGTCAGACGGTCGGATCCAGAGTGATCACGAAAGGTTCATGGCGTTACTCCCGAGGTTTATGTTACCTTCGTCCTCTGGAGTAGCACCAAGTGTTCCGGCTCCGGAGATTCCAACTCTGGCTCTTCGTCTTCCAGGAGCTCCATCGACTGCTGAGGCTCCACATGAGCAATGAAGGCTCCCTCATGTTTATCTGCACTTTGTATATATATTTTTTTTCATAATTGTAGCTCATGTGTATGCACATATCTGTAATTTCTTTGAAATATCAATAGATAAGCTTTATTTCATTCAGTGTATTGTACCAAATACAATAAAGCATATTCTTCACTAAAATGTGGTACTTCTAGACCAAATATCAATTTATCTTTACACTCTCGAAGATAAATGATCATCCTTAGTGTCTAAATCATTTGAGTATTTAACTCATAATCTTTAATCCATATGATTCTTTAATATCATAAACATCATGGATAAGATTTGTGTTGGCGTATTGTTCGATTTGCAGTTCGAGATAATATCTCTCTCAACACTTTATAATCTTTCTTAACTCTTCAGGAATCCCAATTTAATATCATCAACTCTTCAGGAGTTCTAATTTAATGTCATCGACTCTTGCAAGAGATTTTAGTATGTTGCAACAATATCATAATGATAATACTCACTCAGGCAATTTATACCATCCATTGGTACTGAGTACATAATTTATGCTTTATCCTTTTAGGACTTACTTCAAGCAATCTGAATCCTTCAGGGATTTTCTACACTTCATGACACATTTTCTTTCGAAATTTATACAGAGCAATTTGCTCCCATGTATACTTGAGGGATTTACTTATGGAGATATGATGTGGGCAACTCACAACCATTCGTATATAATTCTCCATTCATATGAACTCGTTTACAGGAGTATAATTTCAGGTTTCAATTAGTAACCTTGTGTCATATCATGTGAGTGTAATTCACTGTATTACAAATGCCCATATGTAACCTCTTTGGTTCAACATCTTTTGGCTATTTGTATTATATTCAAATATATAGATCCATTTTTCTTTTCACGTTCTTACAAAATTGTAATGGAATTGCCTTTCTCCATTTTTGCCAATAATTTTTCCATTCGTCGACGAACAAAAGAACGTGACTCATTATCAACACAGCTTATTGATGAAATTTAGTAGCTACTTATAAAAACCAAATTTACCATTGGTTATCATCAATTCGTGATCCCATATTCTCATGTGCATGCGCATGCATAAAAAGCTTTTCATTTCTTTGGATATCCATTACCTCTTTAAGGGAATTACACTATCTCTTCCAGGATAGCCATAATTTAGAGAATGCGGATCATAACCTCTTCTTGAGCGTTATAAAGCTTGGATTTTAATCTCCACTTCTGGGAGTTGAGTTATTGGAATCTATATGTCTATCATGCTTCATGCATGAGACATCAAAATTTCCATGTCCATGAATTGTCCTTTCTGGGACGTGTAACCATGCGACAACCGTCATGCTTCCGGCATGCAACAGTTATGCTTCGAGAATGCAATAGTTCAGTAGTGCCATATTCTTCTTCTTTCGAAGGACTGAACCTTTTGAGTCTGAGGGTCTGCCACGCTTCAGGCGTGCAACAGATAAATCATTTGTTGCCACATTATTTTGTCTAATAGGGACATCAATTCTTGTAGGCACATTTGTAGCAAATATATGTGATTTCATCACTTTCGTTACATCATTCAATTATTCTTACTTCATTTTCTCATTGATTACTTCGTGAATCAAAATAAGACAAATTCTCTTCGTTCTTCTGGAACGGTATTTTCTCATCATTCTTCTACAACGATGTTATTTTCTCCCTATAATGATGGGAAAACTGTATTATTAAAATTATAGTCCGCAAATCATGCGGTAAATATATCCCCAGTTAAGGGTTCAAAATATTGAATGATGGATGATAAATCAAATCCAACATAAATTCTTAATTTGCAATGATGCCTCATTTTAATACGTTTGTGGCATTGCAATAGGCACATAGATAACATAACCAAAAACTCGTAAACGTGTAATGTTTAATTAGTGCCCAAACACGAGTTATACTGAGAAGTATTAGTGGTTGGCAACATGTCTCAACCAAGCTAATAATGTATCATGTAACATGGCATGTCTCCATGTAGAAAACTTGGCAATTTCATTTTCATGAGCAGAGTACGGGTAATCAATTGCATCCGTTTAATAAATGCTTCTGCTAAACCATTTTGAGTACGGACATGAGGAACATGGTGTTCAACATCAATGCCCAATGTCATGCAATAATCATCAAAACTTCGAGATGTAAGCTCTCCAGCAAACATGTATTATATTATCATTTACATACATCAAGGAACTTCTAGTCCTTATTTAATTGCATATGGATTGGTACTCTCATGGCTCTTATTACAATTAAGTTGTGGTACTTTGGCTCTTCAAACTTAAAGTACTCATCAAGGAACTTCATATCTGATCTCTGAGGATCAAGGGTCTTCATGCCCAATCTTTTTGCATGATGGAACTTCTGGTCCAATCATTTTTATATGATGAGGATCAAGAAACTGCAGGTTCTAATCTGATCAATGAACTTCGGGTCCTTGTTATACTCATTGTAACAAAAGAAGTACAATAAATAAATTAAAGCAATAAGCGGTAATTCCAACTATGGTAAATAAATTGCTTTTAAGTAAATAAAGCTTGTGATAAGGGTTTTGATTTAGCACCGTTCACATAAATCAAAACTTAAAGCAGTAGGCGGTAAAACCGTCCATGGTAAGTAAATTGCTTTAAAGTAAATAAAACTTGTGAGTGGATTTTAAACCAACACCATTCACATAAATCAAAACTTAAAGCAGTAGGCGGTAAAACCGTCCATGATAAATAAATTGCTTTAAAGTAAATAAAACTTGTGAATGGATTTTAAACCAACACCATTCACATAAATAAAGCAATAATATAAAAGGGTGATGATTAAGTTTCCATCAATTTTTTTTTTTTTTTTTCAAATGGTGCAACTTATAAGAAGATCAAACCGTTAGATTTAGCTCAAATTTTAGTATGATATGGATAAGAGGATACCAAACAACTTTCGTGAAGAAACAGTTTCAATCTGAGCTATTGAAAATGGCGTTTTGGTACTCATAAGATGGCTGTCCAGTTTTCTGCGGAAATTGGAAACTGGTTTGGTATTTCAGACATCTGCGACGATCGAACCGTTGAAAAATTCTGAAATTTTGATATGTTGTAGGTACTGAGCAGACGGACAACTTTCAAGAAGAAATTTTTTCAATCCGAGGTCTGCAAGTTGGAGTTCCGAGGCTGTTTCCATGGCTATTAGATTTTCTACGGATTTTGAGTTCGTACCATTTTGCTTCTGCAAATGATGATATACAGTTATACAACAACATATACATATTTGCTTCAAGAAAATCAGTAGTACAAATATTTTAAGATGAAATGAAAAGATTTTCTTATCTGTGAGATTCCAGGCGACATAGGTGAACAAGATTTGTGGCGTTGTGCTTTCCACTGACACGAGAGCTTCTCGTGCTGATAACGTGTTGTAAAATCGACGGTGTGTGCAGTGGAATAAATAAGCAAGACATAAAATTTACGAGGTTCCTCTACAGTCAGTGTGACTGGAGTACATCCTCGGGGCAACAGCAGTGCTTTCATTTATAATCTGGAATAATAGGAGTACAAAGATAACCATCTCTTATTCTCTCATTTCTCTTTCCTTTCTTTTCTCTCTTCTTCCTCTCTCTCTTCCTCTTTCTCTTCCTCTTCCTTTCTTCCCTCTCTCCCGTATGACTTCTATCCCAAAAACATGTTGTGTTTCATAAGACTTATTTTATAGAAGCAAGTAGTGGGATAAATGGTGGATTAGTAGTGGGATGAGTGGCCATTCATTTTAATCACTTTACAACATGAACCACGTTAATCGTAAGATATTTATGACTAAAACGTGAGATTATATATTTTAAACTTATTCAATCATAACCGATCTAATACTACATAAAGATCAGGTTTGGTAATTTTTTACACGACAAATTAATTTGACACAAAATGATACAAAAATTACAAGTTTTTGGCCAACCTGTCAGCGTGTCCGATTGTTATTAGGTCACCCATTAAGAACCTAATTAGATATTATTTGTCAGGTTTATATTAGACATAACAATTTTTTGCATGATCCGTTAATCCGACATGAAAAGACACAACCTGTTCACTAATTGAGTCTTTATCGAATCGCCTGTCAAGAATTTATTAAAATAACAATTTTAACATAACACGACTCGTTAAGATAACAAGTATAATACGAAAACTGCACAAACATGCCGCAATGCTAAACGACACAGGTGACGTGATGGTGGGAAATGACTAGTGTCACACACCGGCTGACGCGGCTGTATGCACCAACAGTCAAACTTTAGTCGGCAAATGATACCCATTCCCGCGTCTAAATGGATTATGGACCCCGCGTTCACACATACTTTGCTGGGTGCATGTCGTTATAAAACCATTGAGAAATTTCGTAATGGTAGCTCGCTAAACTCTCCACAATTCCCTTCCCTTTTTCCCACGTCAAAATTCAATTTTAATGCTCCTCTCATATGTCTCATTCCGTTGATTAAAACCATTCATCGCTAACTTCGAGATTTCGAGTTTGATTTTCTTCATTTCATATCGTCTTGTTAGGAACTTATTGATCAATTAAATAAGAGCATTCACCACAAAATTAAGATTTCTAGTTCAATTATATTCATCGCAGACTCATATACTATCACGAGTTGATCAAGTAGTTAAACTCGAGATCTTAAGTTCGTTTTTACTCACTTCGTCGCCTTGTCACGAAATTATCGTTAAACTAAATCCGAGACGCCAAGTTCGATGCTCAACTCGTATGCACAGTGGTATTGAGATGGCTCACCCACCCCCATGACCTCACGACCCCAACGCATTAATAATTTAATACGAAATTTACTATTCACACCCCGCACCCCACCACCCCCACCCCCCACAGTCCCAAAGTCTACAGAGAGTCCCAGAGTGTGTCTCTCTGTCTCTCCTCTCTATCTCTCTCGGAGCAGTAAAACTTCCATCTTCTAAAAATGAAGGACAACGATCCACCGACAGTTATAACGATCCCATCATCAACGGCGATCAGGAAGGACGCCTCATCGTCGTCGTCATCCTCGAAAGCCAGTGTCTTTCTCGACAAGAATCGCTACAAGTTCTGGGCTTTAGCGGCGATTGTTCTCCTCGCTTTCTGGTCCATGTTCACCGGCTCCGTCACCCTCAAATGGTCCGCCGGCAACTTGGCCCGCCTCTCCGCCGACCTCGACATCCCTTCCTTCGACGATCTCGACATTCTGGTACTAAAGTCTGCATCTTTCTCGTACTTTGGACTAACCCATCTGCTTAATTTCTTAGTTAATCACGGTGGAATTGGACTTAATCAAAATTAATTAGTGATCAATACCGGATTAATGATTTGCAGGAGGTGGAGGACAGAGAGAAGGTGGTGAGGCACATGTGGGATTTGTACACGCAGGCCGCCGGCACCAGCACGAGTCGATTGCCGCGGTTTTGGCAGGAGGCTTTCGAGGCGGCGTACGAGCACTTGAGCAGCGATGTTGCCGCCGTTCGAGACGCCGCCGTTTCGGAGATTGCCAAGATGTCCATCGGCTCCATCGTTCTTGATCCCTTTCCTCGTCAATCAGCGGTCAGTAAGCCCTCTGATCAGCATAGTCAAGTCTCTCTTTTATGTTAATGGGTGATCATTTTTCTGCTAAATTTTAAATTTTAAGATTAACTTTAAATAATTAATTTTAAAATTAACTTGATGATCTGCTTGTTCTTAGAGAATACAAGATTAGCTTTAGCCACGAAAGTTTAGTGATCTTTCAGATAAGTTGAACACAGTAAAAATGTAGTATAAATTCAAAAGCTTGAGTAGTAGATGTAGGTTAAGTGAGATGGCCGAGGCAGTGTGCTTGTCCTCTTGCACCCGAGTTTAAATTCTTATCCCGATAGATCAGAACAATTTAGAGTATAATATCGTCGTGTAATAGAAACATAAAAGTCGAGTTTGTGGATCGACTACAAGAAACTCTAGATGTCAAGAAGTGTTATAAATTTGTCTAATTTGATACCAATTTGATCTTATCCAACCATCAAAACGCAATGAAAATTTCCAACCGAAAAACATGTGCAATTTTCATGTGACGGAGCAAATTCGCATCGAAGCCTTAGTAATATGTGATTGCGATTTGTGACTACTAATGTTTGTTATTGTGTGCAGAACACAAAAGAGACGAAGAAGAGTTCGAAGAAAGGCGAGGAAAGCAAGAAGGCGACTACATTACGAAGTAGCAGCTAGAATCCTCCGTCACGATTGCTCGGCATCGAACTCTTGCTCAGAGTTTTCGGAGGACGGCGGTGGACACACACCGGAACTATGTGCACGGTTTATATACAATTAGGGTTCAGATCAATCCCCATCTCAGAACAAAAGAAAAAGATGCATATATGAAAACTTGTTTATGAATTGTCCTTGAGTGAACCCCATTAGTTGGGAACTTTGGACATCAGAAAATCCCATTAATTGTATATTTTATTTTTAATTAAGAGTAATAAAGACAGTAAATTTTCCAATCCTGGGTGTTGGGGTTGTTTTGCAGCGAAAGTTTTATGATGGTGTGTGTAAAAAATTCAGTTTTAAAATTAAAAACATGAGTTTAAAACTGAATTCTTCAAGTTTAAAACTACAATATTATGATATTTCTTTTTACTTGTAAGTGAAGGGTCTGAAGTTCGATACTCATCAAAGGGGCGAATTTAAATCGCATTATTACTGATCTGTGTAGATAATATTGTTTGTTCAAAATAAAAAACCATGCACTTGCATTTTGAGAAATTGTAACAATCATCTTTCAACTTTTAATTCAATTGAAGAAATAATCCTCCAACTTTAACCTAATTAAAGCAACAGTCTCTCAATTTTAACTCAATCCTATCAATAGTTCTCCAACCAAGCTCATCTTGACAGAGTTTTAACGGAGTTCCTGAGAATAACCAAAACTGCAAGTTTTGATAATTTAAAAAACCAATGATCATAAATTGTTAGTTGAGGAACCATTGCCCCTGTTTAGTTAAAGCCAAGGAACCATTGCTACAATTCTCTCCTTGCATTTTTACTAGAATATCAAAAGTACTTTTAATAATTTTAAAATCACTTCCAAACGAGCTTTAATTTAATCAAATGAAAAAATAGGGTATAATTTAAGGCAGTCTTACCACTGTATAATTTAAGGTTACACAAAATCGCTCGAGCAGGAAAAAATTAGCACTGCTGCTGTCGTTGGCTGGCTGGCACTTGCTACCACTACTACAAAAGATGGAAGATAGAAGATATGAGGGGAAAGAAAGGGGGCAGGTAACAAAAATCCTAAACCGATGAACGTAAAAAGCCATTTACAGTCCAAAAGCCAAAAACATATTTACAACTGCCTCTTCTGATCTTTAAACTTCATCATCCTCCTCCCTAATCTTCCAGCGTCTGGATCTCACCCATCATGATGCGGTTACTCACGACGTTAAATCCCAAGACCGCCGGACTAACCTTCTTTCCTTTCTTCCCCTTCTTCTTGCTGCCCCCTTTGGAGAACCCGTCCTGGTCCGCATCCCCAACATCTGCACTGTATGAATTCACATCTCCGCCGCTGAACCCAGCGACCCCTCCTTGGTCATTCCCTTTTTGAAAGGCAATTTCAAGGACATCAGCCGGTAGCAACTCCTTGTAGTTGAGAAATTTGTCAATGAACTCGTGATCGGGATCATACGACCCTAGGTTCTCTTTCAGAAGCAACTCCGCCTCCGATTTGGATTGCTTCAGGCAAAACTCAAGGAAACTCGTATCTGGAAAGAAAAATAAATGACATAGCCAGGAATCAGACTTTGAAAGGATATATTCTTCTAAACAAATTCTAGCAAATCTTATATTTCTCAAATCAGTAACCCAATTATGAAACCGAATATCACGAGAACGAATGGATTTGGACCAACACAGTGCCTAAAATACGAATTCACCTTTTTAAGCTATGAAAAAAGCAAAATTATTATAGCAAAAACATCCGGCTCTATGGATTTTGTCCACTATTTAACGAAGTTTAGTACTATTATGCAATACCTTTTGTGCCAATAAGCCTAACGCACTCGCTCTTGCACCAATCTCGGAATCCCATGGCTTCTGCAAAGGAATATAAAACAATGTAAATAGGTGACGAGTAATATTTGTGACAGAAAAATCAAAAGTACCATGACTCTTTACCTGATTGCTTGGTCATGGCATCTCTTTTTCCTTTCATAGATGACTGAGACGGTGAGGATGAAAGTAATCGCTCAGTTGACTTTCCACCCACTGATTTCTGCCTGCCTAATGAACCAGCTGAAGTTACTTTTACAGGAGTATTTTTCACTCCCCGACTTGCAAGATGAGGAAAATCTGCCCTGCTCACAGGGAAACAAACAAAAACACAAGATCCAGGTCAAACTAGCTCTAATGAGATCCCTACATATACTAGAGCTGTGAGCCAAACCCATATGCTTCCCCACAACATAATTAAGTGAGGTTCATTAAGCTTTCCGTCTCAAAGCAAAATAAACACGAACACACAAATGAATAGTACATAAAGCAAAGGAGTAATATCGTACTGCTTATTTTCTTGCTTTGCTTGATCAATTGGTCCCCAGAATAAGTCATCTTCTACTTTATTTTTCGACTGAGATGCATGGGAATTAATTGCGATGGGAGATGCAGCTTTAGATGGAGATGATGCTGAAAGCGACCATGACGGAGCACTATTGCGGGTGACTTGAGGTGGCTGTGATTTCTGCGGAGTTGGAATCTGATTTTGGTGCTGAGCAGCAGCAACCCTCTTCTCCTGCTCCTTTTGGATATCTCTTAAAGATGTGGGTTTAGGAATCTTCCCGGAGTCTGTAAACCATGCTGGAGAAGGAGCAGGGTTAGCCGTTTCTCCTTTCCAAAGAACAAAATCTCCCAATGAAGGCCCTGATGGAATTGCAGGCAATACTTCCTTTTCCTGCTGTACAGAATGGGAGCTTTTGACTTTCTCGGTGGGGCTTGAACTAACAGGCACATCTACAGCAGTAACTGATATTGAGGTCTTGGTTCCAGTACCCTTTGCTTTTGCTGACCTTTTGCGACTCTTTTTGGTGTCTTTTGCCTCAATAAAGTTATCGTCATCTACAGATTCTGAGTGGGTGGGCATAATTTGTGAAGAATGCTGAGTCGACACACCATTAGGAATTTCAACATCTCTTTCACTAGACTTGGCCAAAACCTCCTCTGCTAATAAATCATGAAGCGGGCTCTTCTTGCTCTTTGAGTTTTGAGAAGTTTTGGGCTTCCCAGCATTTAAGTCATTAACACCTGCATCTACCAGAGTTTCTCTAGATATTTTTGGTTCTGAATTGGCTACAACCCCGGCCCAAGGTGTTGACAAACTGGGGGAGTTGATGGTGACTTCAGGTATAATCACTTCTGTCTGTGCCTTCCTCTGTTCTTCCTGTTGAATTTCTAGTAATGATTTCGCCCTAAAACCAGGAGCAGGCTTCCAAGCTCGCTGGCCAATCTGTGTTTGAGTACTTTGCCCAGATACAGACTCAACTAACTTAGAATCACGCCTGATTTCATGAGGTTCCGTATCATCTCCAGAAACTTTCACAGGCTCTAATTTTTCAGATTGTCGGGATTCCACAGCCTCCACTGTAACAATTTCAGGCTTACTGCCTCGGTTGCCTCTCATCTCCAATTTTACATCGCCAACAACAGGCTTTTCCGCTTCAGACTGCGCCTTGGATGCTCCTTTTGCTTGATCACTTGAAGACTGTGCCTTGGCAGATTTTTGCTTCTTGGACTTCTTCTCAGAAGTCTTTCTTTGCCCTCTTACTTCAACATTCTTTGCTTCAACCACTGTAGGAGCCTCGTCATTGTATTTTTCCCTTTCAATCTGCTGTTCTTCAATTTGATTGCCTGATTGAACATTCACATCATTGATATGATCAGGTACATCTTTCTTGAAAGCTCCTAATGATGGCAGAGGATCTGCAACACCCTGAGAAATTGCTACCCCAGTAGATCGGTCAGCTATGAATGCGTTTTCAGCTGCCTCTTCCAGGGTTTTAGCAACATGAAAATCAGAATCAGGTGTGGACTCCTGCGCTAGGGACACCTCTCTAGATTTGGTCATCACATCAAACAACGGTGAGCTCTCAACATTTGTCGACATTGGCAACGACTCCTGCTGAATAGAAATTGGTGCCGCCGGAGTAACATCCCGACTTCTTTGATGGGTAATATTCCCAAGTACTTGATGCGGTAAAGGTACTGAGGATGCTCCCTCACTAACATTATGACTGATCTCTTGGGTACCTTGGGGAGGCAAAGTCATATAACTACTAGTAAGTTCATTTTGTGTATTAGGAACTTGCACATTTGTACCAACTGGAAACATTTCTTGTGACAACTGAAGCCGGGAGGGATCTATCCCTTTCAGCAGTGCAGAAGCCTGCACGTGTCCAAAAGATGGCTCAGTAAAATGCTGTTGAGAGTGATGCTCTGGCATAACCTGGGAAAGCATCTGCTGTTGTTGCCTGAACAAAATTTGCTGCTCCTCCTGTTTCTGTTGCTGCTGCTTGAGCAACATTAACTTATCCAACAATGACATTTGTTGTGTTGGAACAGGCGCCTGGGAATGTAACTGCAATAAATACTGCTGTTGCAACATACTCAATACTTGTGGATCTTGTAATAAACCAGAAGATAGTAATTTCTCTTGCGTTGAAATACTTGAACCATCAATAGCTTGAGAGAGTAAAGATTGTTGATTCTGAGGATGCAGCCTCTGCTGTTGGAACCCAAGTGGGATTTGGGGAGGAAAGTTACTCTGGAGTGGGGCTTGGGGAGGAAAATTACTCTGGAGTGGCTCTGAGCCACCTTGGACAGGAAAAGTTGACCGACCAGCAGCACTATTATTAATGTCAGATGATGACCGGTTGGTTAATCCTTGAAGGATGGACATGAGGTCAGCATTTTGGGTATGAGGAGGCTGACTAGGATTTTCAGCCACTGAAGAGAGGAGGTTTGCATCTGGGACAAACTCCGACTTAGGTATCACAGCTGAAGCATCCCTCCCGGGCCAATATTGATAAGGATTAGGAAAAGACCTCTGTTGTTCAAGAACCATTCTCTTGGCCAACAGATTATCCAATCCACTATGAGTCAAGCCGTGAGGATTGTTTCCCATAAATCCTTGCAAACCTAACAACAAAACATAGAGATCCAAGTCACAAGAAGCCAGTATGATATGCAGGACAAATGAAACTAAAGCATGAATAAAGCTTCAGAAAGTACTTAACATTAGACTCGAAATGTAAAACATATGTTAATATCACCAACCTTCCGAAAAAGGAAACTTCTGAAGTGGTGAGCCACTCGGATTACCAGACATCAGTGACTCCAGAAACCTATTCTGAGCTTCTGTTGTCGAGCCCTGTTTATTCCTTGGATCATTTCTTGCTATCTCTATCTCACTTAAACCAGCTTGAATCATCCCAACATTACCAAAGTTTGGCCTACTTGATGTATCTGCAACCTCTGGTTTAGGTGCAGTAAATCCAGGCGGTGGTCTAGCTTTAGCTCGTAAATGAGGCATAACATCACCAAGTGCCAAAAACGGCGTATCATTTTTTGCACCTGCTATGCGAACTAGCAAATCTATGCCAAAATATCCAGCCTCAAACCAGCCAATAATGTCAGCCCCAGAGAAAGGACCTTGAATTATACCCTGAGGATCTTTATAATAAAGCTGAAGCTCCTCTGGAGAAAGCTGCTGAGGTTGTCTCAATTCTTGTTCCCTATCTAAAATTCCCGATTGCTGCCTCCTTATAACAGGATCATCACTGGTTTTCCATCTTGCCTCATCCCTACTTTCCCATTCATTATTAAGATCTTTCAATCCTATCGACCAGCCCATATCAGGAGTTCTTGACTTAATATCACCAGGAATCTCGTTCCAATCATGCAAGACTGTATGTGAGCGTTCTCCTTGTGATGGGGCTCTCCATGGAGAACCAGAATGAGCAGTAATACCTCCGTGCATGCTCAAATCTGCACTAACAGGTGCCTCCTCAGCCCTTATGAAAGGACCACTGTCTCCTCTAAAAGCTGCAAACAGAAAGCACATTGAGTAAATTTAAATTGGGAGACCCATCTCACACTAGTAACACATCTGAAAAAGCCAGTAAAATCATTTGGATCCTTTTTTTTGAAACATAATCTCAAGAAAGAATGTAAAATTCTGAATCAAGAATCAAATAAACCAGTTCCACATGGACATGTGAACAGGAGGTTAGCATTTTCCCTTCCATTCAAAAAACATAGGTGAGTTTAAATTATCTAGACTAAACTTTTCCAGCCCACCCAATAGTAACCTTTACCAACATGCATATTGATGTTGTTTCAACATCCTTTTGATATTGTACATCAACATACCTTCTGATCTGAAATTGTTCTCTGAGTATATCTTATGTTCCAGCGTTATTTCTCCTTTTAGGCTGGATCCATGATGGAGCACCTGCCTTTCATAAGAAGAGCCCTCTGAATAATTCGGAAGACCACCTTTTGACCTAGCAATGCTTTCATCTTTAGAATCACCAAGTGCAAGGGGTAAATCTTCTCTACTGCCTGCTAAAACAAAAAAGTTCCAACACAAGTCAACCCACTTGAAAAGGATCATGCATGTATAGTTTTTAAATATCTTGAACCAGCAAAACTACCAAGCTTGGGTCTTCTTGACTGTGTAAAATCATTTGGGTTTCTTCCATCTTTAGAAGTCTGGGGTGCACCACTACTTACTATATCTCCTTTGTCAATTCCCTTCAAAAGAGCCTGCACAAACAAAAAATATTCAAATGCATGGATGAAAGTATCAGAAGTAATCACAAAATAATACAATGGATCTGCATTACCATTTCCTCAGAATTCGGTGCACAAAGTGCCAGAGGCTCCAATGGTTCATCCACCGCAAGAAAGCTCACTTCTATAAACCCATCCACTGGTTTTTGATATGATTTCATATCAGCCTTCCTGTATACATCAAGCAGCTTCGTCCTACTATACCTTAATGGATAAGGCTCTCCATGTTCGCTTTCACCTTTGTCCAATACAGTTCCTATAGACTGGGGAATAGTAGGACTGCTGTTCACAAAGCCTCCACCAGAGCTACCCCTTCCACGACCAAGAGAAAAGGTGGGAGGTGTAATTTCTCCACGCCCCCAATTAGATGAATGTGTAGGAGCATGCTTGTTTGCTGATAAAGTCTGGTTATAAGAAGGATCTCCCCTTCCCCGTGCTTGGGAGGAGTTTGATCTCCAAGGCCGGTAGTGATCCCCATCCTTCTCATCCTTTACATGATTTCCAACATGAGACAAACTCTTATCGAGATGCTGACCATCTCTACCAGAGTCTGCCCACTTGTCACGCAACCCTTCTGCCTCCTTGTCATCAGGCCCCCAGCGCGTGTTCCATTTGCTCTCTCGCCGTTGCTCATAATTGGATTCTTTGTTACTTGAATCTGTCCACCGCTCAGGTGGGGCACGACGTGCTTCTCCAAAGTGCTTTGCAGATGAATTTTCTATCCATCGATCCATCCTGCGAGTGTCACCAATTTCTTTATCCCCATCCCTCCAACGATCTTTGCGTCCTGAGGAGTTGGTGTCTCTTTCTTCATCACGCCAGCGTTCACGACGACCACCAGCTTCCATATCCATCAAAGACGGCCTGAAAACATCCTTCTTCTGGGTATCACCAATTTCATCACCATTACCTGATGATTTCATGGTATCCAAGCGACTGCCAAAGGATGGATTTGGGCTGGGAGGTTTTTCCTGCATTTATTTTTAAGAAATAAATAATAGTGAAACTCTGAAGCAATATTCCGATCTTATTTTGATAACTAAGATAGAAGTGCATGCTAATTGGAATAAATGTAACAAAATTTTCTTCTGAAACCAAGCAGCAATTGAGGTAAGCAGATTAATATACAATTATGAAAGAGATGATAACACACCCCAGTTAACATTCCTGTCTTACTCTCCCCCGGCTTAGGCAGAAGCCATTGCGGTGAAAGGGGAATAAGATTCTCAGAACCTTGTCCACCTGTGTACACCAGAAATAAACACAATTTAGAATTATATGAGAATTACCAAAATCCAACTAGAATCACAGTTATTTGGTGAAGCACAATTATTCCAAAATAAAGGGAAAACCTAAAACACCGAAACATGATTGAATGAAGAAACATTATAACATTACTTATCGAAATCAATCAAAATATGAATTGAGAAAAGGCTTGTCAAAACTTGAACTTTGATAAAGTTTATGATTCAAAATACTACTACAACCGTCAAGCATGGGAAATTGTTATGGTGAACCATATTACGATATTCCTGGCGCATCCTCGTTGAATTCATAATATCATTTGTTCCGACCAATAAACGGGAAAATGTAAAATCGAATTTAAAAGCCCTAAGAAAATTAATTGCATTTACCAATATTAATCAAAACCCTAGGAATAAAATATTTATCAAAACCCTAACTACGAAATATTTATCAAAACCCTAAACTCGGCTGCGAAAAACATCAACGCCAATACGAACAGCTACGAAAACGATTAATGTGAGAGCCATTTATCAGAACCGACACAAAAATCTAGGGTTTTTGGTCGAAAATCGGAGGGTGGAGGCGAAATGAGAAAAATCAAGACGGCAAAGGAGGTCGAGGGAGGAAATACCTTTGGAGATCTGGGGCGGAGTGGTGACGGAGAGCTGGCGGCGAGAGGCTGAGTTGGAGAGGTCGGCCATGGATGATCAGTTGAAGTTGCAGAGAGCGACAAGCCAAAACAACCCTTTTGCGCTTTGGTAGTAAGGTAAGACGGAGAGGATGCGAAGTGTGGGAAATAAGGATTAAGGGCAACAAAAATGAAGGGAGATAAATGTGAGAGGGGTAGATTCGGGATTTTGACGAAGCGGCTCACGTTAGCAAGGCGTCGATTTGTTCTCACACACATTCCTGCTTATCTTATACTTTTTTTGTACCACATTTTCATACCATCTTAGGTGTCATTTGATGTGAACAACCACATATTAATCAAATTTTAAAATTTTGTTCATTATTTAATAAACTAATAATTAAGAAATATTAGTTAATTAAATGATTGTGGTATACGAAGAGTCTTTCTCTTTCCTTTTTTTGAATTTTGTAAATTTTTCAAATGATTTAGTTGTTCACATCAGATGTCACCTATGGTGTTATAGAAATATGGTATTAATAACATTACTCCTTACTTTAACACTGTTGAAACAATGCATCATTGTTTTTTGCTTTTTCAAATGTTTGAATAATTGTACCAATGATTCTTTAACTTTATGGGTAAATGACAAAAAACTATCTCAACTATTGGTCTTACGACACTTTTATATCTCATTTTTTTTAAGTTGACAATGTCATACCTCATCTTACGAATTTGTGCCAATGTTATACATTACGTTAATTGGCCATGAAATTTGCAATTAAATGCTGACGCGGCTTGTTCTAGGACCTATTTTCTATTAAAAATTTTAAAAAAAATTAATATTTTAAAAAATATTAAAATAATAAAAAAACCTCAGGTCAGGTCGTTCCTCCCCCTATCTCTCTCTCCATCTTCCTGCAACCCAAAAAGAAGAAGAAAAAGGAAAAAGGAGGAAGAGAGGAAGAAGGAGGAAGAAAAAAAAAAAAAAAAAGGAAACACCTAGTTCGTCCGCCCCACTCCACCCCCACCCACCCAACCTACAGAAGAAGAGAGAGAAGAGAAAAAAAGGAACACCCAGTTTTTCATTCACATTGGTTTTATTTTAACATATAATAAGTGCGTACTACCTTATAACGCATGCATGTTAAGAGATAGTAGATACTTAGTTCCAAACCTATTTGCACGTGAATTGTATACAAAATAACACTAATCAGATTATACATAAGTTGGATTCAAAGTAGTGAAGTGATTGTGATTGGAGTCTAAAGCTTGATCCTCAAACCAAGTGAGATGTTAAAAAATCTACGGTATTTACTAACTATTAATTTATTGATACTTTTCTTCCGATTCAATTTCTTGCGTTGCTATTTATGAAATGGTACTGTTAAAGAATTTTCTTTTTAAAAGCTTTAATTTGGTAAATCTTTTTCAAAAGCTTTAATCCTTGTGATTTAAAAAGAAAAAAAAAGCTTATTACCGAGATTTAAAAAAAAAAAAAATCCTTATGAGAAATCAATAAATAAACTCGGTCAATTTCAGACCAAGTTGGGCCGAACTTTTAAGTGAATTAAAACTGACTGGGCTATTGATCTTTCTTTCCAGGCCATTGGGCTGAGGTTTCTCCCCATTTTTAAAGATCGGCCCAAAATCCGTAAAGCTGACGTCGGATGAGGAGGAGGAGGGTGGAGAGCATTTAAACAAGTCTGTGGCAACAAAAAAAGGCGGGAAAACTTGGCGCCATATGGCGGGAAAACTTGGCGCCATTGCGCGGGAAACGCCGTTGTTCGCGACTTTCTCTCTATTTAACCCGTCTTCCCATTTGCCCTCAAAATTCGGTCATTGCCAGTACCCGCCACATTGCCGCCGCCGTCTCTCGCAAGCTCTCAGAATGGTCCAGCAAGACGCGCAGAACGGAAACCACGAAGTCAAAGAGCCGACTCCCAAGATCGCCAAGCTTCACGAAAACAGCGACGTTTCTGGAAATGCCGCCCCGTTTTTCCGGGTGAAGAAGCTATCCGAAAAGGCGGTTTTGCCCGCGAGAGGCTCGCCTCACTCTGCAGGCTATGATCTCTCGAGGTAAACTCCGAAAAACCCATGTACGGAGCCAATGTAGGCCCACTGGGGCACTCAAGTAATTGATTGGTTAAGTTGTATACTGTAATTATATGTATATACACTTAATTTTTGAAGAAAATGTGTTTAATATCAAACATATATTCATACTACTTCTGCTATATTAAATATAATATGAGCAAAGTGTCTGTCATTCAAAACTGAAAGAAAAAAAAACCTCTTTCGCCTCTCATGTATTCAGTGGCGGAGTCACATAGAAACCAAGATGGGCATGGGCTTATCGTGAAATATTGGTTTATATACATTATCTAGTGGTTTTGTATTTAGAGAATGTGCGGCTCGGTAGTTGAAGGGGTTTTTGTGTTCTTGCACGTCAGGGTTCGAAATTTGGTGGTGAACTTAAGTTTTTTATCAGCAATTATTTTTTGGTTAGTTGATACAGAACAAGATTAATTTATGTTGAAGAAATATTTCATAATAATAGTATTGAGCTATGATTTTTAAATTTTTGTTTGAAATTAATGTTAACTTTATTGTTAATTTTGTAACAAGTTTTGTTTTTATGATATAATTATTTTAATACTAAATTTTTTATACACGTTAAAAGATTTATCAGTCTTGATTAAAAATTTTCATGCCAATACAAAAAAGAACTTTTAATTTTCTCTCATTAGTTATATTGCTATATTTTTTGTTTAATTTTTTATATGATTTAAAGGATCTTCCTAGTCTAAATTTTTGGCTCTTCCACTGCATGTATTAATATTTTTTCCATTAATTTGTCACTTTCTACTATTACATTGAAATTTTTGTAACATTAAAATTGTGATACATCGGTAATTGAAGTCATTTCATTATCAAATTGGATATAAGCCATGATAAGGTTTTCATAGTTAATTTTCAAGGTGTCCCGCTAAAAAAATTTCTAGCTTCGTCCTGGAAAAACCTTTATTCGCACGCTCCATTTTTTATCAGAAAAATAATTGGAATCTGATGCGGGGTTTCTTGGATTTGTTTTGATTTTTTTGTAGCGCGACGGAAACGAAAGTTCCGGCCAGAGGAAAAGCCCTGGTCGCGACCGATCTGAGCATTGCGGTCCCTGAAGGAACCTATGCACGAATTGGTAAAAACCCCAATCCCCAAGCATCCTGTTCAAATTCGATAAATTTTGGTTCTTTGTATACTGAACTGATGTGCGTTTTCTGTATTTTCTGTTGGTGTGCAGCGCCGCGATCGGGGCTGGCATGGAAGCACTCGATCGATGTCGGAGCTGGTGTCATTGATGCTGATTACAGGGGTCCGGTTGGGGTTGTGCTGTTCAACTTTTCCGATGTTGATTTTGAGATCAAGGAGGGTGATAGGATTGCTCAGCTGATCATCGAGAAGATCATCACCCCTGATGTTGTGGAGGTTGAGGATTTGGATTCCACTGCCAGAGGTGCCGGAGGGTTCGGGTCTACCGGTGTTTAGGCCGCCCTACCGGCGTTTAGGCTTCGCTGTGTTTTGGGACTGGGGACTTGGGGAACAATGTAGTTGGATAGTTTTGTCTCAGTCGTAGGTGACAGGTCTACTCTCTTGTTATGCAATACATTCAGTGAAGGAATGAGTAACTAGTTTGATTCAGTTCGATGACCAAACAAGAACGGCGAACAAAAATACGATGATTCAATACGCGATTCAGTGATTGCTAAACCAAAAAAAAGATATATTATATGCATGTATATGCTTGAACAGAATTTCTTCGAACCCAGAAGCGTATCAATTCGATTATAAATATGCTCAATGTAAGGTACATATAAGAAAACAGCAACCAAAACCGGAACCAGGTAGCTTTACGGGGCTGTTGTGGTTGATATACATGAGGTTAAAATTTTATTCTTTCAACTGACCTTAAAGTAGAACATTTCCGGCGGAACCAACTATATCTGCGGCAGAAGTGTCGGAAGGTCAGCGGGGATATCTTTAGTTGCCTGCCATACAAGAAAGTAAGTAGTGTGATGATACTTCCGTTCCTAACCGGATCTCAAACTGTCCAACGGGAAACAATCTCCCGACAAAACCTACGGCTGATCTATTATTCCAAATGAAAACTCGATTTGCATACCTCCAAGTATTTTGTTAACAATGTTGTGGTACTGTAATTGAAGCCCTCAATAGGTTGTCCTTTTGTACGAGATGCATTGAGTTGCTTTCTAACTTGACTGGCCAATGACTGCGCTCACAAACACGAAATGAATATCTTAAAAATATGAAGGGCGAATAGGAGACTTAAATGGGAAAGCGAGCGGATGAAAGTTAATGCAGTTCTCTACCTTTCCCAGTTCTACTCCCCACTGGTCAAAAGAGTTGATTCCCCATACAAAACCTTCAACTGCAATTCTGTGTTCGTAGATTGCCAACAACTGGATGCAGGCAAGTCAATATTAGAATGCAAGAGCAGTACACAGACTTTATAAAATTCCGACAAAAACAAGGTTATACTTCATATAGCACACGACCAGGACAAATTCCAGTAGAAAACAAGCACGGAAACTAAACAGCAGGCCTTGAATGCTATGTCTTAGAATTGGGAAGTTAGCAAATCTGTAGTGAGTGCTGACACATCAAGCAATTAACCATCCGTAAAAAAATTTATAGTTCGATTGTGCAGAAAGCAACATCTCAAATTTTGACAACATATGCTAACACACAAGTAGTCAAACCATAGGATGACCAGATCACATTACAGAAGGTAGAAAATGGAAACGAATCACAAACCTGTCCAATAGTGAAAGCATTTAGTGATGGAAGCAGAAGGCTGAGAGACGGCCGATTTCCAGAGAAGGTCTGTGAGAGAGATCTCATAGTTAGTACTACAGATTTACCTATAAGCCAATGACAAAAGCCAAAAGGAACCCACCTTATGAGTGATAAGATGCTCTGGAACATTCTCTTTCTTCAGCTGTTCTGGGTGCTACAAGAAACTTGATTTTGGTTAGAAACATCGCAGACCATGTTTATGTGCTCTCCTATAAATAGTCAGCATAAGGCATACCTTTCCATAGGCCAGGGCATCAGGCTGTGCAAAAAAGTTAGACATGAGCTCATCGTGGTTACTCACCACTTCACCTGTAGCAATCCACTGACTAAACATCAGAATACAATCTTTGAACAATCCATTGGCAGCTAATATCTTTTCAAAAGAGCTTTAAATTAAGGTACCTTTCAGGTAAACAGGTTGCTGACTCTTCATAACACCAATAAAGTCACAAGGAATAACGCGGCCCTGAACATTAAGGAAGAAAAAGTTAGCAACCATACACACACGACATAAACCAAAGTACCAAATTAATCATCTGAAGGTCAGCAATGTGCTTGGTCCTCCTTCACAAACAAGAAGAAAACTAAAGGTTCTGTATATCATTTTTCATGCTAACCTAAAAGAATGTTCAGATCACCTGGTGAATTAGTTGGTAAAAGCTGTGCTGACCGTTTGTTCCGGGTTCACCAAAGTCAATTTCACCGGTCTCAAAGGGAAGAATTACACCATCAATTGATACACCCTTGCCGTTACTTTCCATGCTAACCTAAATTGAAGAAAAAATTGGAAGTTATAAGTCCAGTTAACATTAAAATGCGCTAACATAAAAATGAAGATAGAGGAATGGTGAACTTGCCTGTTGAATGTGCGGAGCGAGCTTCTCCAGTGCTTGGGAGTACGGTAAGATAGCCTAAGGAATAAGCAGCAACAAGTAAAAACACAAAGCTCATTGATGCTTACAAATATGAAGTCTGGAAAGGATAAAGTAAGACTCACTCTTGCAGGATATCCAAGAAATGAAACATTCCAAATGCTCAACAGACCTAAAAGAACCTGAAGCAGGGATGAAACGTTAGATAACACATCCCCAATTATATCACAAGGCAATCAAATCTATATATAAAGGGAACACACCAAAATGGTGAAAAGAAGGGACTAAGTAGTAAAATAAAATTCAAAAGAAACACCACCCCACATAGAGAAGTAGTTACTGACTTCTTTTTCAAAGAATTATTTTAAATCATTAATAAAGACGAACAAAATATGAAAGAGCCTATTGTCACACGCGTTAGTGTGTGGCAAGGGGCTAGTTCTGCAATAATTATGACAAACAAACTTCAGGTACTTACAGGTATATTTTTCTCAAATGGTGTTGAGTAGAAGTGTTGGTCAATGCTAGAAGCTCCCTTTAAGAACCTTTGATTAGGAAATATAACATCAGCGTTAGTATACACAAAGACCATATTTCACCAACTAATGAATTAAGCACATTATGCACCCTATCTAAAATATTTTCTTCAGTATTTATTTATTTTCTGGCAGGAGGAATCTTTGTCTATAACTTTGACTCAAAATCCAGTTTCAGAAATCACACAGATAAAAAGTGTTTCTCAAGTACATACATTTACTGGTTCCAAAGAGCAGCAAAAGTTTAAGTTTCTCTATATTAAGTTATTAACTACATTTCGATAAAATCCTAGATAGAAAAACAGAATAAATAATCAAAACGTAATCTGCATTGCCTCATGGTGTGTGATAAATCAAATCTATGCATCACAAACTTCAAAAGTGACTCCAATATAATTGAGACAGCTATGAGTGGCTTACTTTTCAACAACTGAGAACCCATACTGAAGAGATAAGGGCAAAACTCCAACAGCACTACAAACTGCACCCAGCCATTCAAAAATACTAATTAAACATCAAGGTAGCTGCATATATTATCTACACAAAAAGGAAAATAACTTACCACTATATCGGCCACCAACCCAGTCCCAAAATGCAAAAGCATTTTTTGGGTCAATTCCAAACTTCTCTACAAGCTGAAAAAGAAAGACACGAGATAAAATGAGTGGATATCTAGACCTTAAAACTTCATTGCGGATTTTAACTAGAGAACCTAAGCCTGCCAAGAATTCCATCTAAAAAAATAACCTCAGTCCTAATGGTCTTAATAAATTGCATCAGCATTGGAAATTTGAAACCAAAAAGAAAAAACTTTGAATTTAGAATGACAGATGACTAATGAAAAATAGTTAACTAAAATAAATAATAATCTTAGTGTTTAATCAACCACAGGCAATAGAGCAAAGGAAATAGTTATACCGTAAGATTAGTGCTGACTGCTACCATATGCTTTGCAACTGCAGCAGGCCTGAAATTATTACATTCACCCATTAGACAGAGTGAGAGTAACTCAGTCCAAATTCAATCATCAAATAATAATCAAATCCAGAATCTGAAACAACCATTAGACTCATATATCGAAGAAGAGTTAGCAATGCACTAACCCGAGAGAAGATGATATCCATTCCCTCAGTGTTCGAGCATTCAACATAGTTTCAGCTGTTGTAAAAGTCTTTGAAACTACCACAACTACAAATATCAAAAGAATATGAACAATAAGAAACCCCACATAAAGCTTAGGTCACCACTTCACTACAAAAGTCAATATTTAGCATATAAATAAGCTCAATGCTTACCAAGGGTAGTTTCTGGGTTGAACCCTGCAATATTTCTGGCAACATCAATAGGATCAACATTTGCAAGACTGCAGACAGAAGAAAACAAGTTATTAGATTGACAAAATAAAGTATCATATGGATACAATATTGAAAACCTCAAGCAATGAATTTGTACTATAGTATCTTAAGTTCTAATTCATTGATACAGAAAACTGGAAATTAACAAATTAAAGTTCAGTGCATAAATGCTTACAAATGCAGCTGCCTTCCCTTTGCTGCCCCCATAGCCTCTGGATCTGTAAGATTTAATCAAACTAATGAGCACTCGCTAAATTTTGTTCTGAAGCCAGTTTAACCATTTTCACAAGGAAAACCCACACTACAAAGTGCAAAGAAAAGAAAATATGCAGAGCTGCAGATCGATAAATGAAATGTATCACTGCGACCTGTTTGAAGAGCTGTGTGCACAAATAGAGGACCTAAGAAGCTGCCACCAATACCAACAGCAATAACATCCTTCAGTGCTTTTCCCGTGGCTCCAACCTGCCAGAATTGCCAATCACTTCAGGATTCGAGCAATATGAACCTAAAACGGATGGTAAAATTTTTTTGGTTGATTACCCAAGATCCACTTCGAATACTCTCAGAGAACTTGTGGATCTTGTCCAGCACTTCCCAAACATCTGGGACCACATTTTTCCCATCACACTGTATAACTGCATCCCTTGAAGCACGAAGAGCTACATGAAGCACTGCCCGATTTTCTGTGCTGTTTATCTGAAAGCACCATCCAGAAAACAAAAATGCATAAGAATCGTATATTATTGGTTTGAGAAATTTGCTGGTCTCTTCCACACATCCTATAAGGCTATCGAATACAAGTTTTCACATAATACTTGACCAAGGGAAGATAAACATGAACTTACACGCTCGCCAGCAAACATTCGATTAATCTTTTCTTTGAGGGATGCCGCCTGCATTGTGGAATACAAACATTAATTAGAAAACAATATATTCATTCAACCCCTCCCAAGAAAGACAGGTTACGAAGTATTCAACCCTACCTCCGCCAACTTGAAGAGCTTCTGCAAGGTTTCAACTGTGGCACGTTGCCTTGAGTAGTCCAACAGAAGACCATCAAACTCACTGCAAGAGTATATATGTATGTACACATCATCAAGCTCCAATATTCATAATTTCATACAAAACAAGGATTATATGAAATTCGAACTAAGATTAACGATTTCATAAGCTCCGATAGATGAACATACACCATCATTGCCTGCGACCGCTTGACATCATTCAGCAAATCGCGCAAATGGGTCTTGTTTATGTCCTCAACGTGAGCCTGAACAGCAAAAAATTACCCATAATTAACACAAAGATCACAAATACTTTCAAACTGCGCGATTTCAAAGAGGTTCTGCCTCGATTACCTTCAAATCCTTCCACGGCTGAGTATCAGAGATCAGAACAGACGAAGCCATTTCAGATTATGCTGAAAAACTTCTCAACCAAATTTCCTGCATTGAAGAATTGGGTTAATTTTCGACCAAAAATAAATAAATTTTCATAACTTTTACCTAAAAAAAACAGAAATTTGGACAAACAGCTCTCACGCACTGTAAAACAATCAAATTGCAGCAAAAAAATATTCTCTTTTCCTAGCGTTTCCCGGGAACCAAACAGAAAATCTAATCAAATTGCCATTTTCTTTCCCCTTTTTTTCAGCTGATCCTTTTTCTCCGATCTATATACAAAACTGAATCCATGCTTTTGCCGACGGCGTGTCGTCTAATAAGACTGTAACATCACGTCGCACTCAATTGACAAAAAAATTCGATAAATAAAGCCGGCGTGAAGGAAACGCTACCAAAATTGCGATCAAGTCCGACTGGAAATTAAGAAATTAATCTAACAAAATAAACAAATATTAAAAAAATGATGTGTACCCGCTGAGGTTTCGAGAAGGGGATATTCTTGGTGCAGAAGGAAGATAGATTTGTAGATTGGCAGAAGCTTTGGAAGTTCGTTAAAAGGGAAAGAGAGAAGCTTCGAGCCAAGTGTCACCGGGCCCACTCGGTGAACCGGTCACGTGAAACCGTAGGTGCTTTATCGGTTTGGATCGGACACGTGGCAAAGCGCCGGTGGTATAAAAAAATGAGAAAAATGCAAAAATTAAATTAAAAAAGTTCCGTGGCCGGGTTGGAACCCGGGTCACGTAAAACTATGGGTGCTTTTTCGGATGGTTTGACACGTGTCAAAGTGCGGTTGTATAGAAAGGAAAAGGATTTTCTTTTTGTACCACATTTTCATACTACTTTAGTTGACATTCGATGTAGAAGTCATATCATTTGAATTAATTAAAATTTTAAATTTAGTTTAGTATTTAATAAACTAATAATTAAGAAAAAATAATTAATTAAATAATGATTGTGATATACGAGAAGTCTTTCTCATTTTTTTATTGTGTTTTGTAAATTTTTTAAATGATGTGGCTATGCACATCAGATGTCAGTAGTATATAAATGTGGTATAAAAACATAATATGAATAAAATTACTCTTTCCACCAACTCTACCAAGACACATAATCTAGATCTTTAAAATTTGATTCAATAACTTTAAACAGAAACTCACTTTAAAAATTATAATACCTTTTGTGACGGTGGACTTAGTGAAAATGAAGGAAGGACCTTTTCCGTTTTCCGTATAGAAAATAAAATCATTGAAAAATCCCTTTTGCCTGGAACCGACCACGGTCACGTGAAACTATGGGTGCTTTTTCCAGATGGATTGGACGCGTGGCAAAATGCGATTGTATAGGTGAAAATTGCAAAAATAAAAAAAGTTCCGTTGCCGGGAATCGAACCCGGGTCTCCTGGGTGAAAGCCAGATATCCTAACCGCTGGACGACAACGGATTTGTTGTTCATGTCGCCTCACTAAATAGAATTATATGAATGAAGGTTGGCACTTGGAACCGAAAACTGTTACCCCTCACACTGATGAAATCACATTAGATAAAAAGAAACATTTACAAATTGGTATTCATAATATACGGTACTTAAGAGAGGTATATTTCCCTTGTATACAAATACTATCAGTTGTGATATGTTTATAGTTTAGTTTCTAAAGGGACTTCTCATTGCATTCTAGGATTTTGCTATGGTATTCTTCACTCCATTTTCAGTAAGATCCGACCGCTTTTGAGCCTCTAAACTTCCTCTGCAAAACTTTGTTTGAGTTTGACAACTTCTTCTGCAACATGAAACATGAGATATAAATCTATATCGTTCCAAGGACAAATAGATTACGGTGAAAAGAACAAGCAGTGAAGAACATTCTCATTTCTCACCATTGTAAAGACATATGATCATACTTTTGGCTCTTCAAAGTGCGGAACTCTTCTTGGTGTAAGGACTTGTGCATCCACCGTAGTTAAAACTTGCGGTATGGATAGTCCTCCGGAGATGACAATTTCTGCAGCGAACGAAAATCAAATGCGAAACAATTTTAAGAAGCCGAGATTCATAATTAGAGAGTACATTATGTTGCAATCTTTATGTACAAAAGAATCGCACCAATCCCCTCTCGAACGGAAAGATTAGGTCTCAGAATATCCTTGGGACTGATCAGAAAAATATCTCCAAGATAAAGGTGGTTCGTAGGTATATAAACACAGCATAGTTCTTCTCCTACGTTTCTTTGAGAAAGAACAACAGTTGAAGTGATAAACCCTAGTGCATACTCCCCAATTCTCGGATGCCTTATGATCGCCACTTCCTTAAAGGCTTTCGAGCTCTGATCTGCAAAGCGATGTAAAATGGATCAATGTTTCGGAACATGTAGGCTTAGACGACAATGTATGGTTTACAAGTACCTGGTGAAATTGCTATACTAATTTGTTTTGATGCAGCATAGATATAGCTTATAAGCGGCATTTTCTTAATAAACCACTCCCAAAGAGTAAGAACAGAAGTTCCCAACCACGATTGCATGAAAATGCCGACTAAGAAGATGAATGTGAGGGAGGTAGCAAATCCAAGACCTGCAGATTGACACCAACAAACATGTTTTGTTCCGTAAACTAGGCCCCGAAAAATGAATGAAACAGCCTTCTAGTTAACATATTGCAGATCATATGTTGAATTCGTCCTTTTGCATTGCTCAAAAGATTTGATTACATCTTCAAAGGCTATACATGCCTCCCTACCCATGTTGACTGACCCAAGCAAATCACGTTTAAACTCAAACGATGATGAGTTGGTAACACAAAAAAATCAACTTCTTCGACTCTTTGGAGATAAACTACAAACCAGATAAGTAATAACTAATCATTCTACTAACCGAAAATATTGATTCCGAGGTGATTGTAGATTGGGGAGAAGAAACCATCAACAAATTTAATGAAAGCCCATGTGATGTAGAATGTAATAGCTATTGGAAGAAGAATGACACTGCAAAGAAAAAAAAAAGAATCACGAAACATATCACGAAAGACTAACTTATATACATTACAAGAGAATGTAACGAGGTTGGAAATGCGGGTTAAGTAAGTTGGCGAGGGCAGAGTGTCCACCCCAGCACTCGAGTTCAAATTCCCACTCCGTAAATTAGACTAATTTATAGTATAGTTTATATGAAAACCAACTGGCTGGGATTGGCTTCATGGAATCTCCTCCTCCCCCCCTCCCCACAAACAAAAGGGTTCTTTCAGAACATATGAATGCTAATCATGGCACATTAGGGTTTGTTACGGCAGATGCCCGGAGGAAGTCCGGCCTCATTCGAATCATAACGCGTGCAAATGCAACGGAGGAACTAAACAGTGTTGAGTAAGAATTAAGAGGGATTAGAAGAGACAATATGTTACCATCCTGTCATAAACTTCTTGGAAGCCCAGCTCTGAATAACTTTCGAAAAGGCCTACACAAAATAACAAGCATAGAATTCAATATCATGCAACAGTCTGAGAAAATATTTGATCTAACACATCACAAAGCAAGTAATAAAACAAGGACATTAACGACGAGATCACAATATTAGTTACGTTAGAATGTAAGCATTCAACCTAAAATCAATCTGCTAACCGCCCATATTAGACGTTCATCATTTGATATGAAAATGTATCAAACCATAATTACCAAAAATATGTTCCCACATTTCATCCGTGTTTATATGATATGAAATATTCCGATCATATATAAACCTAATTCAGAAGGTCAAGAGAGAAAATGATATTAGACGAGAACCTCGCGGCCGGTTTGATGATGGGAATGGGAGGTGGTGGGAGGTGGGGAGTTTGCTGGGGAGGACGATTTGGAATCTCCTCCGGTTTCGGAAACGGCAGCGACTGGGATGAGGAGCTCGAGATCCCCTTCCCTTTCTCTCTCTCTGGTCGCCATTGTTGCTTTGCCTCTGCGTCTCTGCTTCCCTTTGTGTTGTTTAGGAATACTCGGACCACTATAACTGAAAATCAAATTTAACCAATCATCGCTTCCTCTTCCTCAGCAGTTGTTACTTATATTTCCCGGGTCGAACCGGGTCCAAATAAACCAACCCATAACGTCTATGGTCCAACATTTTTTTTTCTTCGAATGTTGGTTATTTGAAATTTTACAGTTTAGATTAGTTTAAAGCATGACATAATTTTTATTGTATCAAAAATGAAATATTTATATCAACAATTATAATATACTAATAATAAAATTTGAATTTGAATACAAAAAGAGTTAGGCCAACTAATTAACTTAAGTTTTGACTAAAAAAACTAATTAACTTAACTCACGTATGCTATTGAACTCATTTATTCATTATTGGAGACCTTCGTTTGCTTATAGAAAAGTCACTAAAAATGCCTAATACATTAAATATGATATTGTTACGTGAATTTGGTTCCTTTCCGGACCTTAGCGACCAGAGCCTAAGGTGAAGGAAAATTCTGATCTTTGATTTGTGTGAAAGGAAAATTGGAGCCTTTAATTTGTTTGAGGTGAGCTAGCAAACTGAGTTAATGATGACTGTCATAATCAATTTGAGTGGTCCTAAATGCCTAGTCTTTGGGCTCCGATAATGAGATCCATAGTGGGTCTCTATCCTAACCAATAATACACAACAAAAGCGAGATGACATAACCACAAAGCAATATTTATTACTTGCAAATTTCATTATAACACGCATGTAAAATATAACTAGTAAAAATTACAAAAGATGTGCAGAAAGAGTCCTTGAAAAAACATGAATTGCATAATTAGAAGACTCAAGTACAAATTTGAGTACTCAGAACCATGACATCAAACTCCAACTCTCTCATAAAATAAATATACAAACACTTCTTGACAAAGAAACCTAATTCCTAAGCAAACACATATATTAAGGAGGCAGATTAACTCAAATCCCTCCATGTACATTCTGAGTCTTCCCAGGTTCCTCCATACATCTTTAGGTACTACTCCCACCTGGGTAGTTGCAGCTATCATAGCCTACGCAACACAAATGGGTACAAGTTTAATGAATGAAAAGAAGAAAAAATATCAAGATCAAAAACTTACTAGGGTTGTTGGATGAGAGGGTGGCGGTTTGCGAAAAATCGCAGTTTTGAGGATCCCCGCCGGTGGTTTGATAGAGGAGATTCATGGCAAATGCAGCATGGGATTTTACGTTGTTTGGTTCAAAACAAGACCCTCCAGGTTGAATTGGAGTGCAATCAAAACCACTTCCGCAAACATAATC
This sequence comes from Crataegus laevigata, assembly GCA_963580275.1. NCBI lineage: Eukaryota > Viridiplantae > Streptophyta > Magnoliopsida > Rosales > Rosaceae > Crataegus > Crataegus laevigata. Next base: position 2,406,370 of record OY756949.1, read on the forward strand.
TATATTAGCCTGCAACTGAGAGTCCGATACGCCGGCCTTGGGTACACAATACGATCCTTTCTTTGGATTTGGCCCCGACGGGTTAATCGGCGTTTTGGGTACTGCAGAAGGTATAGGTGACGCGGACGGTGTAGACGGCGTGGTGGGTGTGATGGGCGTGGTAGGGGTCTGAAGCAAAATAAATCAAGTTAAATTTAAACACTGCAACAAAAACATTTAGAACATATGTCAATCCCTTTGTAACTTGTTACTAGCTGATAACATAATCAATTTCGATTAGCCCACCTAATTCCGTCAGGGTTTGGAGAGATTTTTCAGTGTGACGGAAACATAAGGTGATACACTATATGTCACTATACAAATGGTGGGATATGCGTGTTAAAAAGTTAATAACTTAAAAAATAAAATTTTCCACCACTTATATAAAAACACTTGATGTACCACTCGTGTTCCGGTCGCAATAAAAAATTTCTCTACATTTATAGTCCATCTATACGTCAACATGTCTTAAGTAACCTAATCGACAGCCGGTTGGATCAGCTTATCAAAATTACCATAAAATCCCAAATTGATGATAGTGTTGACATGTTTTTTACCTGGCTGCTCTTAGAGAGGCCAACATCATAAGGCATGGTGAGGTCAGGCTTGAAGAGACCAAATGCTCTCTCAGACCCGGGGCCGGGCTTCAAGTTCTCATCGTAGAGTGCGAAGAGGTAAGTGTCCACAGACTTCCCCGGCATCAATGGCGTCCCACTCATCGATCGAAGGTGCGCAATCAGGTTTCCGTTATAAGCTTTTGCGTTCTCGACACTCGGACCAACCTCATTGTCGTCTCCTTTGTACGGCCATCCGGTCTCCGCCACCACAATTTCCACCCCCTTGAAGCCCGCGGAGTCCAATGCCGATCTTATTGCATCCACCTGCGCATGATTAGGGACGACAATTAGTTTAAAGTTGAATATCGCTCGTAAAATTAAAAAAAATACCAACTTAACTAATAAATAACGGTCCTGGACCGGACAAAACCGGTGCAGATACTTCACCTGAGCATCGAACATGTTCATGTACTTAATATTTGTGTTGGAGTCGAGCCGACCCTCATGCGGTTGGAATAGGCAGAAAGCAAGTGTCTCGGGTCTCGGGTCGCTCCGGTAGGCGAAATACGGGTACGGGTTGATTGCGAAAGGCGAACCGGTGGCGTTGTTAAACCCAAGCAACCCCTTCATGACGTCGCCGAAACCGGGGTCGAAGCTTCCCGAGGACGGCGGTTCGGATTGCTTGAGCACCGCCATGGAATGTACGGTGGAGACCTTGATTTTCCCTCCAAGAGACGCGGAATTGAGGGCGTTTTGGACATTCTGAATCGCCGGAACCAGCTGAGAAATTAGGCCCTGGTCGCCGGATGTCAACACTGTTGTGATTGGCTCATAAAAGATGGCAACATGTTTCCTTGTTTTGTGGCTTGTTTTGTTCCTTGTTTTGTGCCTTGTTTTGTGGCTTGTTTTGTTCCTTGTTTTGTGGCTTGTCTTGTTCCTTGTTTTGTGGCTTTTTCAAAGCCATAATTATTTAAAGGCTTGCCAAATGGAAAAAAGAAGTGTGCATTCGGTGGAGAACACAAAGGGAAGAAAAATAGAGTGAGAGTGAGAAACTCTTGAGGAGAGTGAGGCTCTTGAAAAATTCTGTGAGTGGGTGTACAAGGGATATTGGAGTTTGGGTTATGTCAATTTAACTCATGTATATTTTGTACTAGTTATTCTCATAGTGAAGAGCAATATCTCTCCGAGGACGTAGGCAGGTTTTTGCCGAACCTCGTAATTCTCTTGGTGTCTTTATTTCTTGTATTTTAATTTGTTCAACTGTGGATTTGTAACTTGGTGAGATAACAGGCCAAAGCACAACAATTGGTATCAGAGCTTTGTTGGAAGCTTTGGTTCATTGAAGGTCCAGATTTGTTATTCACCATGATGACTACAAACATGTCATTTTCAGTTGAGAAGTTTAATGGGAAAGGCAGTTTTACTCTTTGGCAGATGAGAGTAAAAGATGTCTTGACTCAACAAGGCTTGGCTAGAGCTTTGAAGGGAAAAGATGGGAAGCCTCAAGAAATGACAGATGACCAGTGGGAGGAGCTGGAGGCTCGTTGTGTTAGCACGATTCGACACTGTATAGCTGATAACATTATCAATAATGTTATGGATGAAGATTCTGCGCCTGCACTGTGGGAGAAGTTGGAAAAACTCTATATTGCTAAGAGTTTGACCAACAAGTTGCATTTGAAGCGGAAACTGTACAAGCTGAAGATGGATGAAGGCGGGAATCTCATGGACCACATGAATGTGTTCAACGGATACTTGGATCAATTGAGGAAAGTTGATGTCAAGGTTGAGGAAGAAGATAAAGCTCTCTTACTTCTTACCTCACTTCCAGATTCGTATGAGAATCTTGTGACAACCTTACTGCATGGAAAAGATACAGTAAGTTTGGAGCAGGTGCAGGCTTCTTTGGTGTCTTATGATACACAAAAGAAGAAGACCATTGTTGATGATGGGTACGAGACTGCATTAGCTGTTCAAGGTGGGAATGGTGGAAGAAAAATGAAAGGAGGATTTGAGAGAGACAGTAGGTCCAAATCAAGTTCCGGAGGTAAGGGTCTACAATGCTACGGCTGTAAAGAATTCGGGCATAAAAAGATAAATTGTCCTTTGAGAAAAAGAAAGGATGATCTTGGTCCGAGTAGTAGCAATTTTGTGGCAGAAGACTTCGAGTATGCCCTCTAGGTACTCGAAGCAACACTTCTCCTGGTGATGTATAGTCTCAAGTGTTGCAGGGGTTTTGCAGCAGGTGGAGCTATGGGATTCACAGGTGATGAGATGGTCCTGAAGAATGAGAAGTGTGAGGAATGTTTGTCTGGCTCGACGGGTGTTGCTGGAAATGGGTGCACTGACAAGTTTCCAAGTTGCAGACAATGAAGAGGAGGAAAACCTGCTGGAGGAGACGAGGATGTGTCGAGATCCTGTCTGAAGCTAAATGGTGTTTTTTTTTTTTGCTTGCAGCAGCTGCACATGCATTGGCAGTGACTGAATCGGAACAGGACCAATGAGGTGGATTCAGGGTGTGCATGCTGGTACGTAAGGCCAATGGACTTTGGTGATGGGTGCAAGGATTTTTGCATGGTATATTCGCCAAGGTGGAGATTGTTGTGATTGGCTCATAAAAGATGGCAACATGTTTCCTTGTTTTGTGGCTTGTTTTGTTCCTTGTTTTGTGCCTTGTTTTGTGGCTTGTTTTGTTCCTTGTTTTGTGGCTTGTCTTGTTCCTTGTTTTGTGGCTTTTTCAAAGCCATAATTATTTAAAGGCTTGCCAAATGGAAAAAAGAAGTGTGCATTCGGTGGAGAACACAAAGGGAAGAAAAATAGAGTGAGAGTGAGAAACTCTTGAGGAGAGTGAGGCTCTTGAAAAATTCTGTGAGTGGGTGTACAAGGGATATTGGAGTTTGGGTTATGTCAATTTAACTCATGTATATTTTGTACTAGTTATTCTCATAGTGAAGAGCAATATCTCTCCGAGGACGTAGGCAGGTTTTTGCCGAACCTCGTAATTCTCTTGGTGTCTTTATTTCTTGTATTTTAATTTGTTCAACTGTGGATTTGTAACTTGGTGAGATAACAGGCCAAAGCACAACAAACACCTCGTTGCCGACGGTGATGAGGATGATGTTGCTCGCCGGGTAGAACGGGGACACGTTGGCGCCGACCCAGCTCTTGGCGAAACTCGGGTCCGATGCGAGACCCGGGATGTCCCCGTTCGCCGCTCCGATGACGATTCCGACGCCGGTGTTCGCCAGGGCTTTGATTATGGCCGCGTCGGAACCGTAAAGCCGAACCTTTTGTATTGAGGTGGACTGGAGCAGCTTCGCGGTGGATGACGGCGGCGGGAGGTTGTCGGCGACTTGGCCGTAGTTTACGCCGATAAATGATTGGCAATCTGCATTGAAAAAACAGAGCAATTCATCCTTTAATTTAAATTATGGAGTTTATTTCTTTTGAAGTAAAAATTATTTTTTCGATATTAGGATTGAGTCAATCAAAATTTTACGAGCTTACTTGCGAGGTTAACAGATAAAACGAAGAGTGATACTGCATGAAGGAATGTAATCGCCATGGCTGAAGACAGAGTGCTCTGTTAAATTCTCTGAAGGTGAAAGAATGGAGGGAGAATATTAATAGAGGTAGGAAAGAGCAAGAGTTGGGGCAAAATCGTAAATTAATTGTATCTTCCACGTGTTGAAATATCTAGACGACATAATTAATAGACTCGTTTATAAGTGATTTTAAAATGACTGAAAGCATTTTAGAGAAAATATTTTTGAATTCAAACACTCTTGAAGTGCTTCCAGAAACACTAGTTATGTTAGAAGAAGCACTGCAAATATTTTTTTAAGGTTGCATTTTTTACTGAGAATTGATTCTAAAAATATTTTATTAAAAGCGATTTCTGTTATTTTAAAAAATGCTTTCAAACAAGCTCAATATTTATCGCTCCTAGAATATACTATTTAAAAATAATTACAACCTTATAATTTAAGTATAATCGTAACACTATGTAGCAGTATTTCGATAAAAAGAAAATTTCTAGCACGGACACTTGAGAACAATTTTCCATTTTTTTAAGAGAAAGGACACCTTAGCACATAAGTAATGACAACAGCAAACATTTTTTTTTTTTCAGTCAGTTCAATATGCTTATCAAAAGAACAAAAATATCAATCCAAAACCACTTTAAATCATTACCATTATTTTATGAAAAGAAAGCACTTTTGTGGATCTACGGTCTACCAAAATCAACCAGCCACGTTACACAAAGCGAATTTTACTTCCTCACTAAGGAAGAAGGAAGCACTTCGTTTTAGAAAGTGAAGACAATTTCACGAACAACATAAAATAACCAACCAATTAAAGCACACTGGGAAAAAGTGCTTCTCATATATTAGTATAATATTAATTTGGTCACTTGAATAACAACAAAAGAATTGAGATATTTTCTGAATTTTTATGTCTGGAGTTGGCGGATTTAGAGATTCTGATAACTCATATTAACTCATCTATTGATTCACTTCATACAAATTAGAAGTTTGAATCTTTTTTTTTTATGACCAGCCCACATTTCTATATCTGCTGAATTCGAACTTTGAGATTTGGAGAGGATCTTGATTCCGACAAACGCACAAAGGTAAGGAAAATTTGAGAAGTTGGGTATAATTGGCGCGCAAGTAACCTTTTGAATAATGCTAACAATAATGGAAAAGAAAGAAGATTTCAAACATTCAAAACTAAGCTTTCTGCCTAACACTTCCTGAATGCTTTAACTAAACGGTCCGCAAAAGATATTCCAGTTCACGTGGAGCAAGAGCAAGCGGAACATGGCGATGATGTTAACGGGGAGCTGTAGAGCAACAGAAGTAACCAGTACGAGCTTAGGTGCATCTTTCACCCTTGCGGAATTACTGTTTATCTCTTACAAAATTGGAACGATACAGAGAAGAGTATGACCCCTGTGTAAGGACGACATGCATAAATCGAGAACAAATATGAATTTGGTGATGACAATTTTGATTAGTGGTATAAATCCTCATGATTAAAACAAAAATGCACACTCATTACAAGAAAATTGTTCAATTAAGGATTACATTATAATTTATCTCTTCGAAAACCAAATATATCGAAAAAAATAAAACAAACTTTGCTCAAATGGCGTAATAAATCCTTTTCGTGTTGATAATGGTACTTTCAGGTGTTCGTTTTTAACAGGTTAATGTATTGCAGAAAAACCAGCGCGACGGAGGTCTCTGGTAAGCTCATCTACAAGTCCATTGAGCAGAAGCCTCTCCAAATCTTTCACAACTTCATCTACTTGAACAACTGCAAACATAGTTTCATCCCAACCCATATCCCACATGCAATTCACGTCCGGCTTCCAGTTATGCATATCGCTTTCCAGCATTTTCGGCAGATACGCTTCCACTTCACATTCATACTTTCCTTTTCTTCCGTAGAACTTCAGTGTCTCGAAATCTTTATGCAGATGCCTAACCAGCTCATCCAAGGAATGTATTTTGACAAAACTTATCGATGTCTTCGTGCAGTTAGGATGGACATTGAGCTCATGCCTTCTCCCCTTACGTTTCATTACTTCATAGCCGCATTCTAATGTGAGCTTGATGTCTACATCCGGGCTGCAGTTGTGTCCGCTGTCGTGAAGAATGCCAAAAGGGATTTCGAGTTTGAAAAGTGCTTCTGCTGCGTTGAGGAAATGATGGCTCTTGATCACTACCTGCTTCAAGTGGTTTTCGCTTTCTGTCAGCGGCTCTTGTTTTCTCAGGTTGAATGCTTTATGGTGCTTCCGTACTTCTGGATAACAAATGTCCAAGCCAGCTTCACGGTTTCCTGCAACTTCTAGAAACCTAATGAGTTCGCATTTTGTGTAAGACGAGAAAAACTTACCTGCAACTAGATGCCATCGTGAGCTACTTAAGTATTGCCACTTTTTCACGTGGCAGTGAGTGACTAGCTTGAAATACTGCAACAATGACATTTCCCGTTGCAGAGAAGTTCTTCTCGTGTAAGACGGGAATTTGAATTGAAAACAGAGGTTCTACTTACGGTTAAGTGTAGTTGATGCAGTTATGCACTCATCATCTCCGAAAACAGGTGCTTGATCTTGCTGATCATACTGCACAACATCCAAAAAAGCTTAAGTCAGTTACGCGCCAATTTGAATTAAACAAATTTTGTAACTGAAGACGTATCTTTTATTTGGAAGTTATGAATTTTCAGATTTTGTATAAATGAACTTACAATTTCATTTGGAAGTAGAGTTTGTGGTTTTTCGAGGTTTCGACATTCAACTTCATTGGGATCACACAGAGTGGGAGCCTCCAGCTTGGCTTCTTTATGTAGGTTTTGCGTTGAATCTACTGATTGAATGCTTGCTCTTGACTTGTTGGACTTGACGATGCGCGGCTCAGCTTGTTTTAGCCTGCTGGCTCTAACTTTTTCTGTTGCATTCTGGCTACCAAGTTTTTCATGGCTTCTTCTGGTTGCCACTTCATCGATTCTTCGAGGCATTTCGCTTTTATTCACTCTTCTAGATTTTGCCTTCTGCAATGGTGGTGCTGTATGAACAGGTCTCTCCTCCATAGCCAGTGCAGTGCCAAATTTTTCTTTCGGTGGTTCAGGATCCAGGTACTTTGGAGAAGGATTGTTCGTGTCAAAACTCAAATCAGAAGAGCTTTTGCTTCTGACCAGATTTTCATGGAATCTGCCATTTGGAACTCCTTTCGGTTGCACTGCACCAGCGACTTCTCTCGTGTTTTTCCTATGTGGTCTAGCTTGGTCTGCAAGTGTCTGCTTCTTTTGCAAATCTACTGCTCCTGTTGACTTAGTCCTTGATATGATTTCGCCTCCTCGTTGTTTTCTTGCCGGCAACTTTGGTTGCGGACTCTGCTGCTCCTTCGTCTCTCTTCCGCGCTTATCTTCCAGTGTCTCTGATTTCAAAAACACGGATTGCTGCTGAAGTTCAAGATTGTTCTGTGACTTATGCTGATTTCTCAGGGGAATCTTGTTCCCGTTTTGCTTTTCCGTCTGGACCCTAATTTCCTTGAACTCTGTTTTTCCTTGCGTCACAAGTCTCGCTTCTGAACTGCTATGCCCCACAGCTTTATTCGGTTTGACGCTCTGAGTAGTTTTTTGCTGCTTATCTGATTTGATGGTTGCCTTTTCTGATCTCGCCACTGGTTTAAATCCTTCCGGATCTCTCCATTGCGATGTTCCATCATGAACAACTAACTCAAGGCTGACATTGTTGGGGAGCATGTTTTTTTCTGCTTGCAAAACAAATGTGGTATTATGCATCAACGGATCCTTAGTCTTAACTCCAGAGTTCTTACTCCTTTCGCGCATCGTTTGCTCTCTCGTTCGGCTTTCTGTTTTTGACTTGGAACTCAAGTCTTCATGCGCGTTGTGCTTCACCTTTTCGTTTTTCGGAAGCTCATTCAACCCCATTAGTTTTGCAATCACATTAGGAATTCTTTCCTTTTCTGGTTTAGACTCTTTCGATTCTGCTGACGGATTCTTGATGCCGGAGCTATAGCTGACTGCCTGACTCTGAGTAACTGATGGGGAGGAGGTTATTTTCCCTTGCTTTTCGCGGTTGAAGCTACTACCTTCTGTAGTATAAGTCAGAGCTGCAGCCATCTTCTGCATGAACCCCGTCCTTCCAACTTCTTGAATTTTATGGCCGTGTCTCGAACCCTTGTCAAATGAGAACCTTGGCAGAGCAATTTGCTTTTGCTCATCTATTTTAACAGCATTATCTTCGTCATCTTCATCCTCATCTAGCAACGTGATCCGACTTTTGCTCTGAGAGCGGACCATGTATTCAGAAGTTTCCTGCAGGTTTACGAGCATTCTCAAGGACTCTTCCAAATCCAGTGCCCCTTTCATTAACTCCTTCCCAACTTCTATTGAAAATCCATTGACATTAAGACCATTCGAGCATGCTTTTAGGATCTGATTCAATTTATGTGCCCCTCTCGATATTTCTTCTATATGGAGATGAGAAAGGTTAGGAAATTGGTTACTTGAACCGAAGTACCTATTCGTGCTACCTTTTCTTTCCATCTTGCTGAACTCCATGGCTCCCCTCCCAATTTGATTCAAAAATCCTAGCATTGAACTTCTGCTAGATGTATCCGCCCTCCCGAGCTTTCCTCCATTTTCAAGTGCAAAAGCCAGTGCCATGGAAAGATCTCCCATTTGTTGTGAGCTCCTACCTCCTCTCCCATAAGCAACAATCTGATTCGAACCATCTTGAATAATCGGTGTTCTGCTACTTCCCCTGGAGCCAATCTGCAGTAATTCGAACGAAATTAAAAACATTTGGACCAAACGAAGTTCATTCTATTCCGATTCCTCAAATAACTGGAATACAACAATTTCGCGTCACATTACTTACTGTTCCACTGGTTCTTGCATCCCCTCTTCCTCTATACGACTGCTTGGAATAAGCATATGCATCTGTTTCAACACATGAAGAAAAAGAAAAGAAAAGAAACGCACATTATTTTTTGCACTGCATATGGATTTGATCAATAAGTACACAAATAAACGTTACTTTAACGAAAGAACACATATTATTTAAGCCTATTTAGACCTAAACAGACTATCAAGATCGTTGCAAACAAAAAATGGACAGCAAATATGTTCGATCGAGTCACATTCAGAAAAATTTCAAAGATGAAACAGAAAAACCAAACACTATGTCCTTTCCCCGACGTGGGATTCACTCTCAGAGTCTCGACAAGATGATATATTGGCCTATGATGTTTGCAACAATTTTTTTTTACCTTACATAAACTTTTTTCGATCCAGATTACTTGCAGTAAAAAGGACACAACAAGATTCTTTCCTTCAGAACTGGTTTTGTGCTTATAAATTTATACAGTTCGTGCTGCTTTAACCGCAGCCCTTACTCGCGCTCCTTGCTAGTGATGAAGAACTAAACATTTTCCTTATCGAGGACTAATTAGTGAAATTAATAAACATTTAAATGGGGTAGATTAGATTGAAAAACTTACCCATTGCCATGGAGTTCGAACGGTTTGAGCTCTGAGACGCACCCATTTTCTCCTTGCGGACGCGAAGATCATCCAGCAGCTTCTGCGCAAAATCCGATCGCTTTGCCATGTTTTGCCGGCAGATAGATCACTTGCGACAATGGTTCAGCTAGAAAATGGTGTTTGGGGCATTGAATTCCCTTAAAAAACAGAGAGGTGAGAGGGGAAGCTCAGGTTACATAATTTGTGGGTGGTGGGGGGATCCTTTCAAAGTTTGGTTTAGGTGGCAAGTCCCAAATTATTTATGGAGAGTTTTTGATTTTCTTTTTATCATATGATACAAAGGTTGACGTAAACGTAATCTCTCTCTCTCTCTCTCTCTTTGTTACATATTGGTCGTGTGAATGACTACCTTATATTCCAATCTAAGCAAAGGCAGAGGTTTTTTTCAAAGAGTTTTAACGAAGCACTCTCGATACTGTTCATTTTTAATGAAAAGAATATTTTTACTCTAAAAAGTCACTCATGATATTATTCACTTACAACATTTTGGTGTGTTTTGATTAAAACTCAAAATTTTTAAATTATTTTTATTATTTTTTTCAATGGGGCTTCGCTTTCAAGCTTTCGTTCTTCATCAACTTTTTACTGTTTTGCTTTGGTCTTGCAATGAGTATGAGTATCTGCTTCTCTCTCTCTCTCGTGCACAATTTGTGTTTACCACACGATTCATGATGACGAGGAAGAAAGTGAAAAATGGCAAACGTGTGATCGACGACAGTGGGTAAATGACTAAATGACTACGTTTATTAATGTTTAAATAATAATTTAATTATTAATTTTTATATTATTTAATTTATAAAATTTTGTCTATAAATTTAATCTTCCTAACATTATCCGTTGTTATATCTCATATTCTATTCACTTAGATTTTTGGGTCAACAGATTTGGACCTAAATAATCTATATTCTATTCACTAAATTGGTTTTATGTTTTTTTAAACACAATTTTAAAAGGTGTGGCCATTGGGGTTAAAAAATTGAGTACCGACCGCATCGAATAGACTGACCATCCGTTTTATGGTTTAAAAATAAAACATAATTTCTATACTTTATCAAACTCAATGATAACTAGGAATGGATTAACTAAATAATTTAAAGTAATGCTACACTTACGATCTAAAAAAACCGTTTTTGGCTCAACTCCAATCCCCAAGCCACCTCACTCATTTGTTCTCCCGACAAGGTCCCTCCGCTCCCGAATAACACGTACACAACCGAACCGGGCGGCTGCTTGTTTAGCCATGTCGACAATTTCGACGATTCCAATGACGTCACCGGTTCATCTTATTTGGTCAACGGTCCAATTGGATAAACCAGCGGCGATGACATGGCCAATTCTATTTTTTTTTCTTGTTAATAAAACTAATGAAAATGACTTGAAAATTTTGAGTTTTAAAGAAAATAACAAAATAAAGAGTAAAATGAATAGTACTATAATTATTTTTTTTAATATAAATGTGGTTTTTCATTAAAATAAAAAATATCGAAAACTTTTCGTTAAAGTTCCCTTCTTTTTTCTTGCTATGCAACATTTGTGCATGTAACAATTTCCAGTATTTTTCTTCACTTAATTATTTGATTTTGATATATATATATATATATATATTTTTTAGTGGCTCTGTTATGAACCCAACTTATCTCTATTTAGATTTGGGTTTTCTCTTGCGTTTTTATATGTTTGCAGGTTCTGTTTGGCATTTGATTTGGGAAGGGAGACGATATTTCTTCGTTTCTTTTTTTGAGTTCCGTTTAAGTATAGTTGTTCCACACTGCATTTTAAAGTTGGGTTCAATGTGTGTTTTTCTTTTGGGAAAATTTGTAACAGTTTTTTTTTATTTAATCTTCTGCTTTATGTTTACAGGAAAGATGGAAGACAGATTTTTATCTTGTGTCGTGTGTTTGAATCATGAAGACTCTTAGAAGCATTTCAATCTCCTTTTGACCACTATTGTGCGATTCATCAGCTGCAAGAACCAAACCTAAGACGTCAGTGGCGGAGCCAGAATTTCAAGTGAGAAGAGGCCTTTCACAAATGTAAAAAGATAGCCGATAACAATTATAGAACTGCTAACCAAAACATCATAACATATTCATTGATAATGATGTGTTTGAAAGTGTTTTGAAAATGACTGAAGACGCTTTTAATGAAAGTGTTTTTAGAATCAATGCTTAGTTAAAATGTAAGTGGATCCTCAAAAGGAACTTGAAATACTTCTTGCAAGAAGTACATAATTGGTGATCCTTCCAAAATTTCACTTATAATGCTTTTGAAACCTAAAAACACTTTCACCAAAAATACTTTCAGTTATTTTAAAAGTATTTCTAAATATGCAGAACATTAATTGTTGCATGATAACCTTGTCATCTATATTAAATTTAATAGGGAGAATCAATAAAAAAAAATCTAAAGACGAACACTTAAATAAGAGAGGTAAGATAGAGATAAACAATAAAATGTTATAAAGAATAACATAGATTTTACAAATCTTATTGTTGTTGAATTAATTTGAATTTGGTATGACAATATATACAAAATTGAATAGCATTGTAGATTTGTAGTCCTACTTCTGGGTTGCACCTGAAAGAGAAAAATTAAAGTAGATTTTTTTTTATTTAAAAAAAAGTGAAGGTTTAACCACTCAGTATTACGGTCTGGTGGTATTTCTTTTCGCTTAGAAGTGAGAGATCTTAGGTTTGAATCTCTTGGATGGAAAATTCGATACCAAATTAGGCTGTCCATTGTGTGGCTTAGCTGAACTCCCCCTCTTTCTAATGTAAAAATATCGATGTACTCAAAAAAGAAAAGTAAAGGTTTAATGTTGAGGGTTTTTTTGATCAAATGCTAACGATTATTATTCTAGGTGATGTATATAATAAAATATTAGAGATAGTGGTGGGATGTAATCAGAGTGGGAAGTTGAAAATTGGAATAGGAAAAAATAGGTTTGAAAATGAAGGTATAATAATAATAGGGACGGTTTGCAAAGAAAAACTCAGGATAGGCCAAGGCCAATCCTTGTCTCAATGTCCCTCCGCCCCTGTAAGACGTATCGTGTAGAATACGAACCTAACATTCGTCCCCAACCATTGTATCATCTCGTGGTGGTTCGAGGGATGTAGTCTTCGATTGGATTTAGATTTTGACAAAACCTTACGTATTGGGGGGATGTGTGCATATTCATCATACTTATATTAGGTAACATTTGTATCTAATCAGTTGATGTATGAAACTTAATTATTACTTTGCCGACAATACTTCTTATTTCTTCATCTGGGTTGGTGATGGTATTAATTTCTGAATCATAAATATATTTTCGAAGAAATGGAAAAAATTATAAATATATAAACTTTGAAAATGAGAGAATATGTATCATACAATTAATTGTAGAATGGAAATCGTTTTTAAACTAAAATAATTCACAAAATGCAATAATGACAAATGCATACTTAAATTTAAATTAAGGGCCTTAATAATCGTCCTCAAAACTTTTAACATCTCCACCTAATGTTTGTTAAACATCATACTTGTCGTTTCCGCACAAAAAAAAAAAAAAAAAAAACATCGTACTCGTCTACGTGGCATAATAATAAGTAGGGTTGGAAATATGTACCTGTTTGTTCCTATTTTTAATTAATAAATACAATTTTTTTTGTGCTCTTTATTTTGTCGCGACCCGCAATGGGACAAAAATGGGCCGGTGACGGATGACGTAGGATCGCCACCTGACTGATCCTGGATGTGACCACAACTCCTACTCCACTGTCCTCTCAAAGAACTCTTTCGGCAAATAGGACTTCGGATCGTGTCGGCTTTCGCACCAACCATATGAACCTCTGCTGACTTAGCTCCAGCCCCCACGCGAACTCAGTGAGCTGCTTCGCCGTCATCGTCCCGCCGCTGCCCAGAGCGATGAAAATGACCGAGTCTGGAGACTGCTGGTCTAGCCAGGCCAAGCATTCAGATTCAATTTTGGTCAGCAGTTCGTCCTCTTTAATCAACGTTTCAACGCAGTGAACAGGTGGGATTGGGATTAACTTATAAAAGGGGTCTTCTCTGGTAAGAATGACGCAGAGTTGGTGGAGGGGATTTTTTTTTTTGTTGGGAGGGGGGGGGGGGTGCATTTCTGGGTGAACGAGGCCGGACACTTCGGCAGGAGGGAGGTCGAAGACACGAAGGCTGGAGGGGCGGGTTGGGGAGTGGAGGAGGGCGGTTGCGGTGGAAGCCTCGGTGGTGAAGTCGAGGAAGCTGACGTGAAAGCTGTGGTGGAGGACCAGACGCTTCGGGAGCTTGAGGAGTGGGATGATGTGGGACGGCAACGTACGTGGTGGAGATTCATGGTTTCTGCCGATTCTACAGCCATATATGGGGGTTTATAAGATGAAAGCACACTGAAAGTTTATCTTTACCTTGCTATAGTGGTGTGTGGGACGTGTATATATAGATGTGTGTATAATTTTGCATGCATGTGTTTTTTGCATACATTGTATTGATGTCCAAGCACATCCTCACACCTTTTTTATCTTCCACAAACTCCTCTTAATTTTGGCCGTTGAGTGCAATGAACTGGAGGTCAAATTATATAAATTTATAGGATATGTGTAGGAAGTAAAAAATGTGTAGAAAACACCACCCTACATAAACTGAAAAATGTCAAGAGGAATTATTGTTTTACTTTGACAGAGACCTAGACAAGAAAATGAAGCTTATGTGACGATGTTTTATGCAATGAGACCCAAAAAATTGTCCCAATAATTGTCAAAATTAATTGGCCATTGCAACTTGTAATTATTTACAGACATGTGTGGAAAATATTAGAGATACCATATAATGTGGACATGCATGTTATGTGAATGATTTGTATCTTAACTTATATGTTAGTTATTGTTGACTACAAAAATCACCTAGCCTATGTGGCGCGCATGCCGAATAACTAGTAGACTAACTAAGTCCTTCAAATGTGTGCGGGGCGTGCCAACTCGTCGGCCGGGCTCGGCCGAGGAATAAAATGTCTTGATGTTGTGTGGATGCGCGCAGCTAACTTCTGTGTCTTGCAACTGCAACCGAGAAAGGAACAACGTCTCGGCCTCTGGGTCCTCAAGCCTGAAGACAAGGCTACCAATTACAAAGTTCACAGCTCGTCGTCGTCCGATTCGGCAACAGTCACCGTATTTGTGAAGGTGAAACCACGCCGAATCGATACTAGAGTATAGGGGCACAAATACTCAAAGCGGATGAAGGTCTTGATAATGAACGTGGTTCGGCCGTCCAAGTGCCGAACTCTAAAACCCACTTGTGAATATGCGATCATAAAATAACTCGGTGTTGAGGCACCGAGCCTAAGTATCAGTAACACCTCACTTTGCCGAGATGGCTGGTGAGATGACCTCTGTCGACGGGGATCCGAAAACCCTCGTCGGCCGAGACTTGGATAGATAACCAGTCGACCCTGTCGCAGTGCTGTTTATCCAAACTGAAGGTGCTTCACGGACGGCTGGTTCTACGGCAACAATGCTGTTTATCCAAACTGAAGGTGTGAAGACGAAAAAGAAAATAAAAATCTAAAGGGAGTTGAGAGGTTTCGCGTAGAGCGAGAAATTGCGCAGGGCAGATTTGTGTGTTCAGTTGAAGGTCCTCTAGAACGTTGCCACTGCCTTTGTATTTATAGGAGCCGAATCCTCCTTTGATCGAATCATAATTCTACTTGAACTGGGACTCCTCGTCCCAATTGGACTTTACCTCGGCCATTCCTTCTTTCGCTAGGACTCTCAACCCATCCCTTTTGGCCATGTTTTATGCTTCCGTGTCCTGGCCTCACCGAGATTCCTCATCGCACTGGGACTCTGTTCGTCTTAAGGATGTCTTTTGCTTCCTTTATCTTTATCTGGATGAATCCTTTTCCTACTGGGACTCAGCCGACCCAATTCAGTTGGCCCACAAACCGACTCACCCACAACATTTTCCTCTGGGCCAAGAAATATTTCACGCTCGGCCTAAACTATTTATTTTGGGCCCAAACAGTTATATATAACGATTTTACTCATGCGCATTACTTGTCACGTCAAATTGTACATGATACAAAACGTGATCTTCGAAGTAATTTGTGAATGAATGCATAAGACATTAATCATGTTCAAGTTTCAAGTATAGTTCCCTTGGCTACGCCTCCTCTCTGAGAGAATGACTAAATTGGTGAAATTGTTCAATCATGCCATATTACTTGTATTGTTTCCCAACTCTCACACTTCTGCAGCAACGCCGGAACTTTGCCTATCCTTACCAAATATTGCACATGCAGTTACTCTTCCATCGAACCCCACAGTGTTTTGAGTGGCACCTATTTAACAGAGGTAGGGCTTTCCAAACATAACTAATTTATTTATTTTTAATTAGAGAGGTGCTACAATGGGGTACAAAATAAAATATGATATATTTAATCTATATATGTGTGTGAGAGAGAGAGAGAGAGAGAGAGAGAGAGAGAGAGAAAAGCACGCATAAAAACTTCAAGTTATTCATTGAGTCATTTCGTCAATTACTTGGTGGGCTCATTGTCGCCAGTGAAATCATGTTGTGTACATATCAACAAATATCAATACATGTTGTACTGATCTAATGAATGATTTAGAGAGAGAATTTGAGGATTTGTCGAGTGTTGTCGATACAACTTGTCAAGATATGCTTAACATGCATTACATCAAATAGTTAATAAACACAAAAGAGGTCTATACCAATATTTGGAACATCCTCAAAAGACTTTCGCATGTATATTCCTTTATCTCGTGGGCCTTTTATCCCCATGGAATGGATTTACAATTAGAGTTTTCAAAGTAATGCAACTTAATAGTAGATATTTGATAACTCCATATTAACGGCACAGAGGCCCAGACCGGCCCAAGTGAAGAGGCCCAGTGGGACCAAGTCATACAGCCGACTAGCCGTTGGTTACCCACTGAGTATGCACTTTGGATACTTTTACTCAACGGTAAGGAACCCCTTTCCCCGCCACGTCACCATATAAAACGCACAAAACGTAACCCGTTTCACAATTTACATGCATAACGTTTACCGACTGAATGCGACTGGCGGCCTAAAAGCGTCGGTTGTTCCTCCAACCGCCACTTCCGGCTTCCCGGTTTGCTGCTTGCTGGCGGTTCACTTTGAATATCCAAAATACCAATTTTACCCCTCACTTCTACCCCATGAAAACCTAGAACCTTCTTGATTAGGCTTTACGCACATTAATTGAAACCAACCCAAAGCATTTATCTTCCCTTAATTAATTAGTTTTAAGTTTGACATTTTTTCCCTATATTTTGTAACAACTATAATACAATTTTCACGTATTAATAGACGCAGCACAAGAGTAGAGAGATACAAACATATACCCTAAAAAAATCAAGTCTTTTGGAATTTACCGGAGTTTGAGAGAAACTCAAAAATTGTTTCATTAATTCTGAATTGATGATTACAAATAGCAGCCTTAAGCTTAAATGGAATTAGCTCAAAAGAGTCTTAGGGAATACGAAAAAAGTCTTATAAAGCGTATATAAATAAATCAAACGTTAAACGAAAAGCTTGATTTTTATTACAAATTTTAGAATGCAGTTTAGAAGTTTAAACTCTAAATTAATCTAACTTATGAAAGAAAAAATTTGAACTCAGAACATAACCAAGGGACATGTCGGCCTTGGGCAAATTGGATATTGGGGGAAGTTTCTCAATCGCTTTCAAAACCAAAACGGTTAAATGTCACCGACACGCAAGCATTACCGGCTGTTATCGGTACATTAACCGTTCCAGCCTTCCGTTTTAAATCTGCAGAAAACTGTTCGTTTTGCGTCACTTTGCTCCCCCTTCGCTTGCACCACTCCACTCTCCCCTCCCCTTCCGCTCCATGCTTCAAAATTCCAACTTACCATTATACCCTCCGCTGACGCCCTAATTACCCATCCAACCAACATCCCAAAGCAAATTACACAGAGCACGCAAGGATAATAATCTTCGATTTCGACAGAAAATTCAGCTGAACCGTCGTCGTTTTGGAGCTCGAAATCGAAGCCGACGGAGCTCGAATTCGAAGCTATCGATGGCAATGTCGGTGGCCAGTAAGCTTCAATCTCCGATTTGCGAGCCGCGAGCCGTGCTCGGTCCCGGCGGGAACAGAGTTAGGGTTTTGGAGGGCCCGAAACGCAAAGACGACGGCGCGAAGAAGCCGCCGCAGCAGACACCGAGGCCGAGAAAACCTGTACCAAAATCGCCGGAACCGGTGGTGCGGAGCGACGTTTCGGTGGACAGCACGTGCTCTTCGGACACGTCGTCGAGCGGTTACTCTGCGAAGACGGCGAGTCCTGGAAAGATTGTGAGGCGTAAGAGCTTGAGGCCGGCGAAGGTTGCTTCCGACGATGCCGAGGTGGCCAAGCCCGCCGGTCCGCCGAAACGGTGCGAGTGGATTACACCACACGCCGGTAAATTTGCTGTGCTCTTTTTAGTAGTTCATCTGTTGTTTGGCTGTCTAGAAAATTGATACGAAAAAGAGGGAAAATTGGAATTTTAGTTTGGAAAATTTGCCTAAATTTAGGAAATTGATAAGAACTTTAAACTCTTTTCATTTGCCAAAGATATATTAGAATTGCTTATAACATGTATATAGTTGAGAATTAAGAATGATAAGAATCACCATTGATTTATGTAATTTAGTTTGGGTGAGCAGAATTTCATTAGAAGTTGAGATTTTGCAACATTTTGTTCAATTTCGATTGATTTGCTCGCTTTAATTGATGCTATGCTTTCCTTTAACAGATCCGATTTATACTTGTTTCCACGACGAAGAATGGGGGGTTCCAGTATATGACGATAAGAAGCTGTTTGAACTGCTTGTCCTTTCACAAGCTCTAGCGGAACTCAGCTGGCCGGAAATACTACACAAGAGAGACATATTCAGGTATGCTTGTTTCACAAGAATCACAACTGCCATGGTTCATTTCATTTAAGCGTTTCGGATAAAGTAATGTCAGTGTTTGAGGTTATACTTTTATGCTGGTTTCGTCCCTTGGCAGGAAACTTTTCGACAATTTTGATCCGTCCTCCATTGCAAAGTTTGAAGAGAAGAAATTACTGTCTCTCAAGGTGCTGTCCGAACAAAAGCTTCGTGCAATTGAGGAGAATGCCAAACAAATGCTCAAGGTAATCACTATTCAGTCAATGCACCATGCGCCATTGCTTAAGCTCACATTCACAAGGGGATTTTGCCGGTGAATTCCTTCTGAAATATAGGTTTCCATGCGATTCACTCGTTTTGCAGATTCAGCAGGAGTTTGGTTCCTTCAGTAACTACTGCTGGAGCTTTGTGAACCACAAGCCCGTAAGAAATGGATTCCGTTATGCGCGTCAAGTGCCGGTGAAATCCCCAAAAGCTGAAGCCATAAGCAAAGATTTGATGAAGAGAGGCTTCCGCTGTGTCGGGCCTACTGTCATTTACTCGTTTATGCAAGTCGCGGGGATTGTGAACGATCATCTCGCAACATGCTTCCGGTTCAAGGAATGCAATGCAAATGCCAAAGCAGACTCGAACCATAAGATTGAGAAGAAGACGGGAGAAGATGGCACTAAACTAACCGAAGCTATGAAGATCGCAGGCCAGAAATGACCGAATTGACCAAGCCAAACTTGTTCCCTAATCGCACGAAATCTACATAATTTAGAAGTTACTGTAAGAAGGTGAAAAATCAGATGTTTTCTAGTAGTTTTTGCATGTTTTATCATGTCTGTGTCATTAAACTAACTAGGTAAGAATGTTATGCTTGCACAGTTGTATCTAAAAACCTTCTCATCCTTTGTAATTTGCTCTTCATTTAGTGTCCTGTAATAAATATCCACTATTATTTTGGTGTATTGCTTTGAATATTTTGCTCTCAAGGGAAATTTTAGAGGTGTTACCCACACCCGGCTACGACGGCGTCCCAAATGAATAACGCGATGCCATGTGTTTTCACGTTCGTTTGGAAAATATTTCTACAAAAAATAAATTAGAAGTACATTTGAAAAAGAAAAACGATACACAACAACACCAATATCTAAATTAAAACATCTCAAACAAATTCGAACGGAAAAATTAAGAAATAAAATAACTTCAGAGCTTACAAACAAGAAGTATGGTTCGAGAAACGCAGACCGAACCAGAAAGGGTTGTGGCAGAACACCAACCTCTTTTCTCCTCATCATCTTTCATAACTCAGTAGCTCACACTGCTAATCCAATCCCGAATTCGGAATTCGGGATTGGATTAAATCCGAGCTTTACCATTCCCAAGCGTGAGCTCCAAGTCATCCAATCCCACCTCGTGAATCTTCTCTCCGATCCACGGCTTTACGTCCGGGATTTGATCCGCGGGAATATTCTGCTGAGGGAAAGCAGGCTTCACAAGATTGAAGGTCGGAGAGGCCGGCATTGCTGACAAGGGAGGAGCAAATCTCTGGAAGCAAACCCATTGTCCGGAATCGACGGTGGAAGCATCGGACTCGTCGCATTCCGGGATAGTGGCAGCTGGAGGATGAGGATGGTGTTGGCGGGTCGGGCTTGCTGGAGCGGAGACGGCGTAAAACGGGTAATCGAAAGAGGCCATGGACTGTTTGGCAATGGTGTCCCAGTTGGGAATTGGGTTGGGGCGTCTGGAGGTCGGGGAGGAGAGCGGCGGGGTTACAGGGGCACTGTTGGAAATTCGCAGGGGCGGAAGAGACGGTGGGATTGCAGAGCGGAAATAGTGAATTGGATTGGATGAATTAGTGACGGGATCGAAGCGGGTGGGACTGGGATAGGACGAAGACGACGGACTGACTTGGTAGGACGGGATTGGACTCGGATTTAGCGACGAGTACGGGCTGATCTTGGTTGATGCGCCCGGCGTATCAGCTTGAATCCGCTTTAATCCCTGTACAACAACAAACACAATCCAATTAACTGAATTAATCATAATTTTCTACGGATCTAAGCTGCAAGAAATTGAAATTAATTAACTAACTATAAATTAAATAAGGATTTGGGATAATTAAAGTACGGCGACCTTCTTGTAGGTGGTGCCGTCGTCCTCGACGGTCCAGCCGGCCTGGAGGCAGAGAGCTTTAAGGACCTCGTTGTTGTCGCAGTGCTTGGGCAAATTGAAGTCTCCCTGAGCTCGGAGGCCGGCGAATATCTTCGCCGCGATGGCTCGCCTCCTCCGCTCTCTCCTCCGGTTGTTCTCCCTCTCCCGCCACGACGGCTTCCTCCGCGCCGTCGTCGCCGCTGAAGTCGCCCCATCCGAAGTCATTCTTCGAACGAATTAGCTCCCTCTACCTCTCGGCCGTAGAGATTGTAAATGGTCGAGCTCAGGTGCGTCGCAGGGGATTTAAACCCCGCAGAATCACGAGGAATGCGCTTTCGCTTTTTCGCTGGTTTGTGTGGAAGAATCTCTCTCTTCTCCTTCCTCTCTCCTTCTCGGTGTTGGCTGAAATAAACATGAAGCTGAGAAAATATAGCACGCATTACGGGTGCACCGAAAGGCCTTGCAGTCGGGGTTTTTTATTGGTTGTACTCATAGTCGTTTCGCGATAACTGATCAAGGACCGTTAGATTAGTATCGCGGTATATATACGGTCAGTGATTGAAGACCTATCTTTCGTATGGTGTTTCTGAACGCGGGTGAGTGATTCTCCGTTGCGAGTGTGTGAAAGAGAAACGCTTTTTGCCGCGTGGAATTTGATTATATAACTGTTTTTCCCGACGAACTAATAATTCTCCCGCGGGTCCGGCCGTTTCAATGGGACCCACTTTTCTGGTTGGATTTTTCTGTTTGGAAAGGTTTTTTTTCCGACTTCTACGTAATCCTTCTCATCAAACAATTATGTTATTTGAAATTTGATTCAGCGGTTAAAGCAATTATAACTTTTAAAGTGAATTTGTATTTTTAGCCATTGAATCAAATTTCAAAAGTCCGAAAGATCCATTTCCTTCTGTTTTGTTCTCTGCATGGGGATTTGGGTTGCACAAGAGGAAGAGAGAAAACGGCTTTTGGGTAAGATAATGGGCTTTGAGTTCTAACATTTAAAACCTATTTCACCAGGCCCAACCCAAAATTACGGGTTATGGATCAAACAAGCTGAAAAACTGATTGCAATTTGCATTCATGCATTTTTAGGCGAATAACTTACATATAACTAAAAAGCTAAGGTGATGATGTTTTAAACTAATCTTGAAATGTTATGTGAATAAATTAAAGCACATGACGGTGCATGAGGGATTGGGATACCGTCACTATATAGTCTCGATTCTCTAAAGTTTTTTATGTTTTCACAAGTTTAGTCTAATACTCCGAATGAGCAAAATGCAAAAGCATGAGTATAATAGTTATGATTTTATTAATAACTGCACTCCCAAATTATCGAACCATTAACAAACAGCGGCTACGATATTGATCCAATTAAATTGAAATAGTCAAGTCAAAATCAAGCCTTAACATGATGCCATGTTATTAATGGAAGGAAGATCAAAATTACACTAATAAACACTCTCCCGCTAAAAGTATGGGCTGAAAATTTGCCACAAGACAATCCCCCACCGAGTACTCACCTGAAATGCAGAAACACCCCACAAACACACAAACCTTCAACCTCATACAACCATGGTTGGACCTCGGAGAAGCTAAACCCTAGATAAACCGAATCAGTAGAAGTCGCCCGTTTTGCACCCAGGGAAATGGGCGCCTCCCACCCATATGTTTCCCTCGATCGATTTTCTCACGTTCAATCCGAACAATTTTGGATTGTCCCTCAAAAGATCAGCTGCTTCTTGATTCAAGGGGTCCTCATGGTTAGGTTCCTGCATAAAGAAATGCAGGATTTGAGTCCACAAAAGGTACACATCCAAATAAAACCTAGCAAAAAAAGAACGGATAATTTGTTTGAGGTCACGAAATATATTTAGCGTTGTGATTAGAGATACCGTGAATAGGTGATACAATCCGTAAATAACAGTGTTTATATTCAAGACAGGTTTCCAGTCTTCCCGAAGAATGTTAAGGCAAGTGTTTCCTTCTAAGTCGATGTTGGGATGGTATATCTGCACAGATGGTATGCATTATGCAACACCAGATATATAAGATGGTTTGGATCGTAACCAATAGACTCGAAAGTTATGTTCCGATGTAACTTAGGTTTCGTTACCTTGGTTTTGCACTTGACCTTCGGAGGCTCGTGAGGGTAGACTGCGGGAACTTTAAATGTGAAGACAAACCCACCACCCCTGCGACAAGAGGTACAAAATGTCGGATTCAGCAAGATGACATCGAAGTTGCAAAATCCAAACAACGTATAGAGAGCCAAATTAAGGTTCAGATCAATGGTTACTTACATATAATATCCCCGATAAGGTGTAATGGTGATCTCAAAGTCCATCAAATCATCCTTTCCATTGGGGAATGAAATCTTGCATTCTTCTGGCATGTTCAACTCACTTATATCTACAAGACAACAACATAATACAATTGAAGGACTACAACAACAAAACCTTTTCTCACTAAATGAGATTGGCAATATGAATCCTAGTCATTGCGTTTAGTTTTGTGTCATAATACAAATGACTGACTGTTTGAAGGAATTAAAATAAACACCGAAACCTTGCCTTTACATACGTTGGATTTAAACGTGTATTTAGAAACTTAATATGCGTGTAAGCGTATAACTTTGTACCACATTGCAGCAAATCATAACATATATACATCCTAAAATCATATTTACCTCTATGAAGACGCAATTCTCCTGCACTTTGCTTCTTGACGAGACCATTCTCCTTTGCTTTTTCAGCTGTTTCCTTTTGCTTTTCTTTCACTTTAAACAACCTGATCATGGTTTCTGCAATTAAAAGAAAAGCACACATTTAAAACGGATAATAAGATGAACCATACATGTCCGTTGTAAGTGTTAACAATTCGTGAACAAAAACATCGAAGAAAACCTGCTCGACGAAATGCCGCAGAAAAGCAAAAGGAAAGGAAATGGAATGGGAAAGCAAAGACGGGAGAGACACAATGAAGACGGACAAGGAATGAAACGGATTTATAGTCTTCCTTTCTTCTCTATTCTTGTCTTCCTGCTACTTGTTCGCGCGGCCACAGGCTTCCCTTTCCAAAATACAAGTCATATCAACGCCATGTCGTCGGCTGTATTTGGAAAAATTAATAATAAAAAAAAAACAACAACAAAATACCACGTACTGAGAAGTCTTGGTTGGAAGATCAATAACGTGATTTTGCTGCATGCATGCACGTACTACATTGATATGCTCTACCAAATCCTTAGCCCCTTGTGGTATATGTTACACAGACACCATCAGCTTTGTGGTAACTTTTAATGAGGGTTATTACACCCCATTACTCTCACCCACCAACCTCACCTCTTCTGCTCTACGTGCAAAACTTACAAAGTTTATTTTTGTTTAAGTAAGATATCCCCACCACTCATGCCAAAATATGCGATCACCCAACACATTTTAATGGATATTCATAGGTCATTACAAGGTTAATTTGGGAAGTTAGAATCAGGTAACATGAGAGATGAAAATAAAACCTCTCGCTTCTCTAACACTATATAATAATACTACCAACTTCCCAATTCTAAATCATCCCATACTTCCTTTAGACCATCATCTTTTCCCAATTCATTCTGCAGTCTTCACGCCTCACTCTTTCTATTCTCAATTCTTACCGACTCTCGTCCCTTACTTCCTTCTGTACAAGAGGCTACCGACTCTCTCTCTTCTCAATTCCTCCCGACTCTTGTCCCTATAATACCTTTCCATATTTGGAAAATGCTAAAGTCTCTTGTGTTTCAGAAGGAAGTATATCCTTACAAGGACGAAAGTCAGGAGGAATTGAGAAGTGAAGATTGCATAATGAATTAGGAAAAATGAAGGTCTCGAGAAAGTATGGGATGATTTAGAATTGGGAAATGGTAGTGTTATTAAATAGTGTTAGAGAAGTGAGAGGTTTTAAGGTTTTCATCTCTCAAGTTGCCTGACTCTCACTTCCCAAATTAAACTTTAATGATCTATGAAAATTCGCTAAAATATGTTGGGTGATCGCATAATTTGGCATGATAGTGAGGATATCTTGGTAAAACCAAAAAAGAAAACTTGGTAGGTTTTGCAATTAGAGCAGAAGAGGTGAGGTTGGTGGGTGAGACTTGAGAGTAATGGGGAGTTGAATATCAGAGTGCGCGACGAATAAGACTAACAAAATAAGAATATTATTGAATAAACGAAAATGCCGAAACGGCTACAAAACCCTAAAGGCTACATTGTGCCTAACTTAATCAAAACAATAACAAAGCAACCTATTTATAATAAACTAACCCTAATCTATAACAAAACCTAATTTTCACGGGCTAAGCCCAGAAAACCAAATATTCAAATAAACTAAAATACTAACACTTTCCAACACCCCCCCCCCCCCCCCCGTCAAACTCATGGCGGTATACGTCATGGGTTTGCAAACAAGTAGATGTGGATGCAAAACTTCAAATTCTGGTGCCGATGCCGATGCCGATGCCGATTTAGATGCCAATGCCGATGCCGATGCAGATTCAGATTCAGATTCCAATGCCGAACAACCAAACAATTTTTTTTCTTTTGTTTTCTCCTTCCTCTTTATGTGCGTTCTTCCCATTTTTTTTTTTTGACAATACAAGAAAACCCATCAATCATTCCACAGAACAATCACAGATTGCAAAAACACATACTAAAATTCCAAACCCTAAATTCTCAAATTCAATACCATAGAAAACATAGCAAATCAGATCAAACCATTTTTTTCTTCCTTCTTCCTTCCTTTTTTCCTTCTGTGCGGACCAACAACATCATCCTTTTCCTCTTTTTTTTCTTCTGCCCGCATGGACCTTAAACTAACGGCAAATAATTTTTTTCTTTGCACAAATACAGACTTGTGGGATGCTCCTGCAGGTTGCAGTGTTCAAAGGTGCAGATTTGGGTGCGAGCAGATGGTGGTGCGATGCGGACCAGGTTGCGTGGGTGCAGGTCAAAGAACAGAGTACGGGACAAAAACAAACGAACAAAGGCAAACAAATTGATACCAACGAGAACGGATTGAACCCTAAGGATCAAACTCGCTCTGATACCAAGTTGAATATCAGAGTGCGCGACGAACAAGACTAACAAAATAAGAATATTATTGAATAAACGAAAATGCCGAAACGGCTACAAAATCCTAAAGGCTACATTGTGCCTAACTTAATCAAAACAATAACAAAGCAACCTATTTATAATAAACTAACCCTAATCTATAACAAAACCTAATTTTAACGGGCTAAGCCCAGAAAACCAAATATTTAAATAAACTAAAATACTAACACTTTCCAACAGTAATGACCCTTATTAAAAGCTACCACAAAGCTGATGGTGTCTATGTAACATATATGACGAGAGGCCAAGGTTTTGGTAGGGCAATATCAATGTAGTACGTGCATGCATGCAGCGAAATCACGTTATTGATCTTCCAACCAAAACTTATCAGTACGGTTATTGATCTTCAACGATAAACAATCCCTTCACTTTCTGTAGCACATGAAAGTTGCATAGCATAAAAACCCCCAATAGACATGCCTATTCAATTCAACTTCATGTCCTCTCTCTTCCTCTCTGGCAACCTAGCTCCATACTAATTTTTTTAGTTTGCTTGTTCAATTGCTTTCTAGTAAGAAATCAAACGTTCGATCAACAAAGAAAGTAATAATAATGGTTAGCAGATGAATGCCATTTCACATCCGTCCATTATATCAGAATGTCGTTAACTAGTGAGTAGCAACCAATTCCTGATTTCATATATATATATATATATATATCAACACTATTATCAAACGAGGTACATGAGATGATATAGTCTTTGTACTCTTTTCTAGCAACCAAACATGCAAAATTGGACTTAAATTAATGAGACCCCAGGTCCCCAACGAAAGTATTAGGCAGAATAGAGAGCATGTACATAATTATATATGTGATTTAGTACGTAGCAGGCATGCATCCCATTGTCCAATTAAAGCACAGCTTAAATTTTGAAAGAGAAATTATACAGAAACAGAAATTCCATTTCATACCTAAATAAGGAGATCATCATTTGCCATTATTTATATTGAGCAAAGAGAAATTTACTTGCATCTTAAACGTTAAGATGTCACCTAGTTATAACAATATTTTGAATCAATTACATACTGTTTTGTTGTTTAATTTTTCTTTATGATAATAAATAATTGGTTTGAGATCTCACAATCGATCATGATGATTTAAATTTGCATACATGTAGTGATGTTATGTATTATGCATTGATACACACACACACACACACACACACATATGTGTATATATACACACACACATATACAATTGCAATTTTGTGTAAATAATGAGAGGTGAAGTCATTATTTGTTGTTTTGAGGATTACGAACCAGCAAATGAATTCAGTTTTATTATTAAATTGATTGGCGTACAATATTCATGTTCGTTTGGAGAAATTCTTAATTTGCTTCTCGATATATAGCTAGATAGCTTCTTAAAAAATAAATATTTATATATTGTAAAACAGAAAATAAATACATGTAATTAGGATGGGTACATATATTCATTAAAAACAATATGGCTACAAATTAAATTAAAAAATATGGGTACATATTAAAATTTAAAACTATGGGTACAAATTGAAATTAAAAAGAATATTGGTCAAATTTTAAAAAGGGTACAAATTAAAAGTAGAAATATATGAAACATACAAAGAAATATGGGTACAAATTAAATTGAAAATATGAGTACATATTAAAATTTAAAAGGGTTTTAATCATAAATGGTCCCTGACATTGATCAAACACATCATTTTGGTCCCTGACATTAAAAATCAATAGAAATGGTCCATGAGATTGTCCACCATCCATCATTTTGGTCATTCCGTTAAAAACTCTTTGGGCAATTTTTAAAACTTCGTAACTCAATCGTTTCTTAACCAAATTTGACCCATAATATATCAAAATGAAGATAGGAAAGTGTAGAACAAGATTATACCTATTTGGAAGCCCAATGGTTGCCGGAGATGGCTGGAAAATAGCCTCAAAGAGTTAGCCAATTTTGAGCCATTTTCGACCAAACTACAACGATTTAGCCATCAAGAAAGATACCATTCTCTTTGTCTCGTCGAGAAGTATGATTTTCATTTTTGAATCACTTAATTTCGTTGATTATTGAAGAAGTTATGAACGTTTAAAGTTTACCCAGTTTCCGGCGAGTTTTCCAGTTTTTTCGTGGACCAGTCACATTTGAGTAGGTCTAAAATATCCATAATATCCCGATATTTCCATCAAAATTTCCGTGTTTTTGGACTACCGAAATTTTCGTATTTTTCGACCAAACTATAGCGATTTAGCCATCAAGAAAGATACCATTCTCTTTGTCTCGTCGAGAAGTATGATTTTCATTTTTGAATCACTCGATTTCGTTGATTATTGAAGAAGTTATGAACGTTTAAAGTTTACCTAGTTTCCGGCGAGTTTTCCAGTTTTTCCGTGGACCAGTCACATTTGAGCAGGTCTAAAATATCCATAATATCCCGATATTTCCATCGAAATTTCCGTGTTTTTGGACTACCGATATTTTCGATGTCATCGAAATTTTCGTGTTTTTTAAATTTCTATATTTAAAAAAACACCAAGGGGATTCGAACCCCTCCCATTTTACTCCTTCAACACCTTGGCCACCATATCACTTATGTTTATGTGAAAATATGCTAAAATATTTACATATTTTCTACACTCACAATGTTTGCCAGCTCGCTATATAATCAACTTAAATCAGTTAAATTCATCATACAATGCATTTCATTCCAATTTTTTGTGATAAACTAATAGATAATTGACTAAATAAATATCTTGCAAAGTTTCAATAAAATTTTTCAAGTTTTTCTTACAATTTCCGTAGTTTTTATTCAATTTTTATCAATATCGATAATATCCCGATATTTCCATCGAAATTTTCGTGTTTTTGGACTACCAATATTTCCGATATCATCGATATTTTAGACCTTGCATTTGAGGCTATTTTCTGGCAATCATTGGGCTTCCAAATAGGTATAATCTTGTTCTACACTTTTCTATCTTCATTTTGATATATTATGAGTCAAATTTGGTTAAGAAACGATTGAGTTACAAAGTTTTGAAAATTGCCCAAAGAGTTTTTAACGGAAGGACCAAAATGATAGATGGTGGACAATCTCAGGGACCATTTCTATTGATTTTCAATGTCAGGGACAAAAATGATGTGTTTGATCAATATCAAGGACCATTTGTGATTAAAACCCAATTTAAAATTATGGGTGCAAATTGAAATTAAAAAGAATATTGGTACAAATTTGAAGAATGGGTACAAATTAAAAATATATATATGAAAAATACTAAAAATATATTTCTAGAAATAATTAATAAGTTTTCCATTTTTTGAAATTGACATACGATGACATGTAATAATTTAATATTCAAATAATGACATGGATAAAAGTCAAAAGACCTTGATAAAAATCGAAAAAATAAGAAAGGTTTCAAATTTCAATTAATGAGAAAGGAAAGAGAGATAGGAACCTAATTTGCCCAACTAATTTAAAACATTGGAGCATCATGTATAAATATACATTTTTTTTGTACATATTGCTCTTCCTACATTTATAGAAAGTATACTTTTTTTTAACAATCGATATTATCTACACTAAAAGGGAGGGAGTTGGGCTTAGCCTCACAATGGACTAGCCATAATGTGATTCAAATTCTCCTTTGCTAATAATCGAACCTAAGACCTTTCATTTACTAGTGAAGAGGAATACCACTAGACCATAATACTAAGTGACCACTTTTCTTCTTTTAAATAGCAGAAATAACATATGAGGAAGGAAAAACTAAACAAAAAAAAGAAATAAAAAGAACTAGTAAGAAAGAGCTAGCACGATCAACGGCAATTCTGTTGTATTCAAAACACAAACACGTATAGTTATTTATTCAATTCAAATTATAACACGTGATTCCATTGGATAAATTAAACCAACGTAGTGATAATTGTTGGAGAACAATTCAGAAATAACAGAACTCGAAATTCTAATACTATATTAATAAAAAATACTTGCTATACAAAAATAAATATAGGTATATCAATGGTACTAACTTGATTACAACAGGTAGAGGCTAGCGCAAAAGTTATGTCATTCGAACAGTAATTTCGTTCCACTTTTGTGCTTGTGGTTCTACAATGTCTGCTCAATTGGGAAACAACTACCTAATTCTGCAACCCGCACCGAATTATAGAATTCTAGCGATGCTTTGTGTGTTTACTCTCTGAAAAGTTTGTACGGAAGAGTATTAACAGATGGAAAATAAAAAGGATTTTTAGAGAGATGAGGGAGAGTTGAAGAACAATGGAAGATGAAAAGATTGTATATCTCATACAATGGAATTATTAGAACAATATGTATCACAATGGCACCTATAGCTATATATATATATATATATATATATATATATATAACTCTCCATATACTAGTCTAAATTACGTTTCAACCCTTCTAACTAAACTTATCAATACTAACATACTCCTTCAACCAACAAATGACACATGGCATTTTTATATTATTACTGTTATTACCCCATTCTCAAACAGAGTTAAGAGCTCTCGAAGCTCAGTTTGCATCAAGCGATCGAAGCAGCAAAAGAAACAAGTGACTGATCTGAAACTCCCAAACCAAGACTCCTGCAATGCTTGAGAAACAGAGGACTGTGCATTCCTTTGGTAAACACATATGCAATTTGATCTTCAGTAGGAATGTACTGCACCACCAAGTCACTTTTCTGTACTTTCTCCTAGACAAAATGATAATATGTGTTAAGGTGCTTGATTTTGGAATGAAATACAGGATTTGAACTAAGTGCCAAGGCAGACAAATTATCACGCTGTAGCAATGGAGGTTCTAAAGGGACTTGATGCATATCTTTAAACAAGGATCGAATCCAAAACAAATTTGCAGCTGAGTTTACCAATGCTTTATATTCAGCTTATGTACCACTTCTCGAGACAATGGTTTGTTTCTTTAACTGCCAAGATATTGGATTAAGTCCCAAGTAAATCACAAAACCTGTAATTAACCTCTTTGTGTTGATATTCGCGGCCCAATCAGAATCTGAATATGCTGTGAGATTAAATTCTGGACTTTTCTTGTAGTGTAATCCACATTCAGTTGTACCCTTCAAGTATCTGAGTATTCTTTTAACTAAGTGAAAATGTAAATCCGTTGGTTTTGTCATGAATTGACAAATCATATTCACATCATGAGCTATATCAGGTCGAGTGAATGTCAAGTACTTAAGTACTTCTACTATACTTCTGTACTAAGTAGGATTAGCTAGATCATTTCCTTCACTTTCCAGCAATTGAGTGTAGGGTTTTGATGGTGTTGATGTAGGCTTACAATTCTCCATTCCAGCCTTTTTCAAGAGTTTTTTTAGTATACTTTGATTGAGTAATAAACAGAGAACCATCATCTCTGTACCGAACATGTAACCCCAAGAAAAAAAATGAGTTTTCCCATATCCTTGAGATCAAATACCTCAACAAGATCTTGTATCACAGCTTGAATCTTAGTTGCACTTGAACCAGTCACAATTATGTCATCCACATATAGTAATAAGAGAATAATATCATTGCTATCAACTTTGACAAACAAGCTTGTATCGGATAATGAAGTTTTAAAACCTAGTGCTGGAAGATAACTTGTAAACTTTGAATTCCATGCACTTGGGGCTTGTTTTAAATCGTACAAGGATTTAATCAATCTGCAAACATGATTTGGACATGTTTGATCCACAAAACCTTGGGGTTACTTCATATATACTTCTTCATCTAGATCTTCATGCAAGAAAACGTTTTTAACATCTAATTGCCTTAAACACCAACCATATTGTGCAGGTAAAGCAAGAATAACTCTCACAGTGGTATGTCTTACCACCGGACTAAAAGTTTCAGAATAATCCAAACCTTGTTCTTGTCTATATCCTTGAGCAACCAATCTTGCTTTATATCTGGAAATCGAGCCATCAAGGTTTTTCTTCACTTTATAAACCCGTTTGCTACCAATAATACTTCTATTTGGTGGTGTTGGAACCAATTTCCATGTTTCTTGTGATCTTAAGGCATTGTACTCCTCTTGCATGGCTTGTTGCCACTCATTTTTACCCATTGTAGAGCTAAATGTCTTAGGTTCCTTTTCAATAGTGACATCAGCAATAAAGGAAAAACAACCAAAGACATTGTCCAATGGTTGTAAAGAGTTCAATTATGGTATTGCAGCAAGAAAGGCTGCATAATTTTTCCTAGTAATAGCTCATGTCTGCAGTTTTGTCAGAATGCCACATTGTCTAGCAGATGAATGAGAACCACTAGATGAATTTGCATTAGTTAAGGAGTTCGAGAATGGTAATATTACATGTAGTTGTGCAGGATTGATGACAGGAAGCAAGGGAGATGTATCAAGTGAAGTGGAAAAAGTTTGGCCATTTGTTGTTTAAGAAGGTGTTCCACCATTTGGAGATGCTGCATTCTCAGTTTGTGACATAGAATTGTGAAGAATTTCAATTCCCAGAGAGTGATTAATTCTTGATGTAATTGATGAAGTAGATTGATTCTCATTTAAACTATGCACTACATGCTGATGTCCCACACTATTTAGAGATGAATGTCTGACTGGTATTATCACAGGGGATGGAATAACTTCCTCTCTGATTAGAGAAGAACTTGATATATGAGCTTGAACCAGTTTTACAAGAAACATAGTCTCATCAAACAGTACATGTCTTGAAGTAATACACTTCTTTGTTTGTAAATTGTAGCATATAACCCCTTTATATCCCACTGCATATCCCAAAAATACACACATAACAGATCTTGATTGAAGCTTATGAGCATTATACGGTCTAAACCATGGAAACACTGCAGAACCAAAAATCCTTAAGTGTTGTACCTCAGGAACCTTGCTATACCATAACCAGTATGAAGACTTGTATGCATGGCATTTTTCTGTTATTACTGTTATTAAAGAGAATGAGGAAGAAAGATGATCTCACTTGGATATTGTGATTGCAAATATATAGGTTGTTTCACACCTTTTCAAATACATGTTCAACGTATTTGAAAATACACTCTTCTTTCTAATCAGTATATAGATGTGTCTCTTAACGAAAATGTTTTTTTAATTAATAAATTAATTAAAAACTTAATCCAAAATTGATTAATTTTAGCTTGTATTAGGTTATATTAATATTAATTAATTAATATTAATTGTATTAGGCTATATTATACAAACCTAATCCCACAACCATAAAGCCCAAGCCTTCAATCCATCTCCAAATGGTCCAAATCCTAACTACTAGAATAAATGAGTAGACCTATATAAAGGCTAATGGAAAATCTATGTGTTCCCAATGTGGGACAAGAGGAGTCTCAAAAGCTCCTACAATAATACTTATCTTCACTAGAGATCAAGGATAAGAACAAGACTCTTTCGAAAAATTAGGGATAAACACGTAAAGACTTTAAAACATGGAAACAGCACGTATGTATGTATAGACTCGCTCATTTCCAACCAGGGGTACACACGCAAGTCAAGAACCTTAATTAGGTTAGTTAGGGTTTCTTCAAAACTTTCAAAGCCTTACTCTAGTTAAGGTTTCTCCAAAACTTTCACGACGAGGCACCTACTGATGGACGACGACGGCGGCGACGAAAGTTGGTTTGATAATCAAGTATTAATGTATGTCTCATATGTTACTTTGTATATAATTGATTTGGAAACTGCAAATATTTCATTCGTGAATGGCTATTATCCATAGAAGAATTGGCTTACATTTCGTGTTGGTAATAAGCTTCAAAGTCTGCAATTTTAATAACTAATTAAAGATATTTCGTCAATTGAAGGTTTTATGTGCAATATATGTATATGCAAATGTGCTCTCTAATCAGTATATTATTCTTTGTTCTTATTTGCGGCTTTGTAGGAGAATAATTTTTTGTTCCTGCATTTAATCTAGCTAGCTTTACACTATCCGTTCCTAACAATCCATTTTCTGTTTTTTTATGCGCCACAGAGAAAACTGTGACAAGACTATAATTCTGTGTTTCGTCGAAGTCATAATCCTTTACGCTGTGTTATTTGCATTGTTGGCACGTATACGTGCATATCCTGAAAGAATTCTTCCACCTATATTAACATAATATCGCCTATCAAGAATGTTTCTGTTGCTCATTCTCGATTTCATTGGCCGGAAGTTTAGAATGATCATCTTCATAATAAGAAGAAGAAGAAGAATGATCATCTCGAAATTAGAGGACAGCAGCCCCCGGTCCAATAAACTCGCGGGAGATGTTATGCAACTGATTCTACGACGACTGGTCTTATCAGACTACGTTCGATGTGCTGCAGTATGCAAAATGGCAAGCAATTATCGAAAGCAATATTCAATCACGCCGCCCCCTTGCTCAGGATCAAGTTCCATGGCTTATGTTAGGCTCTCATCCCATGTCCACTAGAGATCGTTTTCAGTCCAGGTGATTGGAAAGATTATAAATTTCTCCGATCATGGCCAAATCCAAGTTTTTATTGTACAATGAATAGGATGGATTGTGTTGTCTCAATAGAGGGATGGTTGATCATATGGTTGACAGTGCATTGAGGCATCCAGAGGGTTTTATGAATCCCTGGTCATTCTACCTGAAAATTTCCCAGAACCCTAGTTTTAAAATAGAATTCTTCTTCTTCAATCCAATATCTGGTGATCGAGTGTTGTTCCCCTCGTCGCAGTCCACCCTTCCATGCCACTGCATCAATGGTCCTGACTTCTCCGTTTCTAAAATTATTGCCTCTTCTGCACCAAAAACAATCAGCCGGGAGCCATGTTTTGTGGTTTGTCTTTGCAAACAGGGTCATCTGACTTATTGTAGGCCAAGGGATCAATCATGGAGCTCGATTGATGAGGACGTACCCTTTGTTAATGGTATAGTTATACTGGGTGGTAAGTTATATGCTACAACATCCATAGAGGCCAAGTTTTTAATGGTATTTGAGATGATCGAAGACGCCAATGGCAATGGCGGTCCTCTTAGCTATAGGGTCGTTAAGTTCGTAACCCTTGATCCCAATAAACGTCCTTCCTTTTTTCCACTTCCTTTCGTTGAAATTGATTATGATGGATCAAGAGTAGAGCATTACAATTGCCGTGATTTCGTTCACCTAGCAAAAGATTCTGCATCTATGGAGTTGTTTATGATTTTTCATAAGGTAGACTATGCATACAAGCCTAAACAAGAAACGTATTTAATAGCCGATCCTTGATATAAGTCATGCTTGGAAAGACCTTTAGTTACACTTAGCCACCTAAGAATAAAGGATTTCGAGTGTGAAAACTGGAGTATGATATTCATGGTGGTCCACAATGGATGGAGGTTGTTGAACTTGGTGACGGGTATTATTTGTGAGCATTGCCCCCTGATATCGTATCCCTATGATCAGAAGGTTGAAAAAAACAGTATTTATTTTGCCTTTGATTACTCGTGTTACGCCTCATCCAGATGGGACTTTGGAGTGTTTTCCTTCACAAATAAGTGTTTTAGGCATTTTATGATTCATACCCAATATTTGATTGGCTAGTTTAATTAAATTTTGTTTTGTTTCCCTTTTTTAGTTGGAAACATTTGGTTTTTTATTTTTATTTTTATTTTTATGAAAATTGTTTATGATGAGTCCATACTATACCATATATTTTACCATATTTTTAGTTATAATTTATTGGTTATTTTGGTGGACACTTTTGGAGAGATTCCAATTGGAGGATGTTCGTGAGTCTTTCAAGATGATTGTATCAAAATTTCAAAATTTTCAACCCCATGCTATATGGAGGTGGGCATGTATATATAAGACACATCACACCACACAGGACCATTCTGTCACATCCCATATCAGCTCCACCGTAGCAAGATATTGTCCGCTTTGAATCCGGCCCGCACGATTTTGTTTCTGGGAACTCACACGAGAACTTCTCAATGGGTCACCTATCCTGAGATTGTTTTCGCTCGAACTTGCTTAACTTCGGAGTTCCGATGGAATCCGAAGCCAGTGAGTTCTCAAAATGCCTCGTGCTATATGGAGGTGGGCATGTACATATAAGGCACATCACTCACTCTCCGTTGGTCAATGTGGAATGTTACAAAGATGACATATTTTGAGGAAGATTCCTTATTGACCGCTCTTCTGTATTATAAGGTGTGTAAAAAAATAGTGGCAAATGCCTTCTTAATTAACCGGCAATGTTATAAAGACTATATATTTGAACCATATTTTGCAGAACACATAATTTGATGACTGGCGGTTGAATTTTTTGTTAAAATCATTAAATAAAGCACTCAACCATCAACCGTTACCTCATGTGGCCTCTAAAATATGGTCTTCTTAGCATTAGTTTGAATTAAATTATAATTAGCTGATATAATTAAGTGGAGTTTTGGAATAAGGCCGATATAATTTAGTGTTGAATTACCATTATCATGTTGGGCTAGTGCACGCAATAGGGCAAAAGCTGTATCAAGAGGAAGCTGAATGAACAAAGAGGACGTCCCACCTTGTGGGATTTGAAATCAATACTGGACCAAAAAGGCGAGACATAAATTGGTTTGTCGGGATATGTCAGGTGTTTTAATATAATTATTTGAAAATTTTCAAGTCTTAACTAATTGTATTATTATACTTGATGTACCGAGTTATATTCTTAATGCACTAAAAATCTGTCCAAAAAGCTCTCATCTCCTAAAATATATGGCTTTATTTATAATCACTCCATTCAAACTCATAGCTTTCCTAAAACTATATGGAAGGGGTCTGGGATCACATGACAATATATACTCATATTATATCTAAAATGTTTGAGAATGCTTTTGATCCGACTAAATACAAGTTTCAACAATAAAAAATGAGTCATGAATATTTTTTTCCTTGAGTATATGGCTCGTGCTTCTTCAAAAAGCACTTAAAATTTCAACAATTTTTGGAGAAGCATATGCCTCGTGCATTTTCAAAAACAAACACTTATTTCAATGGACATGACATGATCATAATATATAAACCCACAGAGAAATCGCTTATGATAAGAGGGATGATGGCATGAATCAGCAGCATCACTGTTTTTTATGGAATAAAAAAAAACATAAAAGTCTAATTAAAATTTTGGGATTAAATAAAATCTAAAAAAATGTCTGAGTTGAATAGGCCAGTAGAAATGACATAAGGCCCATCTATAAGAAAACAGTCGATGTTCATTGTGATTGGGCTACAAAAGAGATTCAATTCACCAAGCAAGTCCTTCATATAGCAGTTGCTGAACCGGTGAGTGAACTGGAAATCAGAATACCACAGCGACGGTTTTCTTCCATATCTTTCAATGCGTATTCATCGTGCCGTCTATTTTACTCATTCCAGCTGACTTAGTCATCACATCCTACCTATATTATGATTCCTCTTGAAAAAGTTTTTTTTTTATCTATCTATATATCTATATATATCTATATCTATATATATATATAAAGGGAGAAGCCCAAATAGGTGAAGCTTTCAATATTCCAATTATGTCCTCATTTCAAAAAACAAACAACACAAAACCATTCCTATATAGAAGGACTATAATTGTAATACACAAATAAAATAGGGTTAAAATTGTAATACAAAAACATGAAAGGCGCCCAGACTTTTAGATTGATTCTAACCCGTTGATTACTCATGTCTATACCCAGTGAACTCTCCACAAGCAGTTATGGCGGTTGCAAAGTTGCACGATTGAAATCGTGCTATTCTGGAGAAACCAACTCAACCTCCCATACCCTTTCATATCGTCTTTTTTGGTGGTGCTTCTTCATCCATCTTACAGTTTTGGTGCTTCTTCTTTCATTTGGTGCTTCTTCAACATTGAAATTTTTATATACTCTTCATTTTGTTCAATTGTTATTGAATTTCGATTTGGGTTTTGCAGTTCGGATTCGATTTGGGAATTTTGAAAATGGTGAATGCTAAGCCAGTTACGCCACAACGGGTATGTCAATTTTCATGCAAAGACAGTTCATTTCTTTTATGTAATTTTGATCTTTTGCTGATTTCGATCGAATTCCAAGAATTTTTATTTGCTTAGTTTAATTTGTAGTTGTTCATTGAAAAAAGAAAAGAAAAAAACAGGTAGAAAAGAGACGTGCTGAAGTAACTTCTCCATTTTAGGAGCAAGCAAGGCCTCGACAATGGTGTTCCAGATCGGCACCGACACCCATCTCTACGAGGATCCCCACGACGTCAGCGTCGCTCCTCTTCTTTCGACTCCGACAAGTGCGAGGTTCTCAAGCGATTGCTCGCTCTCATCGCCCAGGGCTTCCAAGTCTCCAATTTCTTCCCTGAGGTCCCTTTCTAACTTCATCACTCTCGAATTCGAATCCGAAAATTGATAAAATTTCCGTTTCGACTGAATTTTGTATTATTTCCTTTTCGTTTCTTTGGCTTTTGATTTCTAACTCCTTTTTATCCTGCGTTTTAATTTCAGATTCTAGGATTGTTTTTATTCATCCATCTCCCCAGTTTTTTCCAATTTTTTCCTGCTTTTTCCCATACGAAGTGCATTGCAGGAAGGAGAGATAGAGGTACTGCGTTGTCCGACGGATGAGGGATAGGCCGAGCAACATATGGCCATTTTTAATGGCAACAAAGTCACATAGGCCACAACCTGCAACTGAGTAGGTGTGGCTGACTTTTTCAAAGCTTTTATTTTATTTATGCATATAGTAAGTATCCTAAAATTCTTGGTGATGCTTGCAGGACGAAGTTGCTTTAGACATAGTAAAGAGTAAATTTATCAAGTAAGAAGCAATTTTGAAATTTTGCTTATCTCATATTTTCCTATTCCAAACTGACTCAAGCAAGAAATGAACTAATTTCATAGGAAATTATAATTGGATTTCCAAAAATCTATTAGCGCTTCTCATGAGAGTAATTTTATTTCTAATATGGAAAATTTGAAGTGTACAATTACACTTTTTGAGTGCCAATAATAGTTGGTTCCCATTTCGTAAATTTATTATTGTTCTTATTTTATATTTTTCATTTTTCATATGGGTTGTGACGTGATTTGATCTTGATTTATATTTTTATTTAGCTAGGTGAAACAGACTTTGAGCTTATTCAGTAGGTCACTAATTAAGTTAGAATAAACTGCCTTCATTTCTTTTTCTGTCCATGCTTTAATTTTACTTGGATAATTTTATTTTGTGTAAAGGTTTCTTTTGGGTTTTCAACAATGGAGTTATGGATGCCAAGTTGAAGCCTGATATTTTTTCCCTTTTTTGTTATTTTATTTTATTTTTTATATTCAAATGTTCATATACATTGTTGGAAAAGTATTTTGTAATTACCATGCTATTATACTCTCTTTTTAGTAACTGTGTTTTGGTATTTATTTTTCCAAACTTAATAATTTCTTATGGCACTTTTGAAGCTTTTTTTCTTTCTAAATTTGATTGCTTTTTGGGCCGTCTTTTAATCTGATTTATTATCATCGTGATCAACCAAGGCATCACATTTTCATACACTATAGACATTGAATTAGTGGTTGAATTATGAATTGATGTTATAATATGTGAATCATAGCAAATATTTTTCAAAACATATATTGTTTAATGAATTGCGAAATGGTAATGCCATAAAAATATATGCTATGAGTATCTTGGCACGTACGACAGTTTATATTTTTGGCACGTTTGTGTTTCTTATTCGTATTCATGATTAGTTATCATTTACACTTGCTTTCGCTTGATTTCTCATAAATTGGATGAATGTATTTATGGTATTTTTATTTTTTTTAGCCAAGCAAAGGATTTGGTTGAGCTACAGGTGCATCAACCATTTAATATAAGTGTGCACAGCCTCGACATTACAAGTCCTTCAAATTCTCTGTTTTGGTTTTTGACATATTATATTAGGTTTTATTGATGTTCGTTTGATGAAGTTCTTGATTCAAGAGCATATATCTTTTCAATGTCTACTATTTAGTTTCTGTTGAGTTGAAGTTTGAGTTTTAGTGGTGTTTGTGTATTCAAAATCTCCTTCAGTTTGCTTTTGTTTGTATATATTTTTTCAATACCTTACTTTTTAGTTTGCTTTTGTTTGTATATATCTCTTCAAACCAATTCTTCGAGTTGTAATCCTACTAGCTGTACGAAAAGGAAAGTTAAAAGAGAAAATATGGAGAGGAGAGCCTCCTAAATTATTATTCCAATATCTACTATTACAGAGCAAGCCAACATATATGGGTTTTCTGTTTTCTGAGAGTAAGGTTGCATAATGAAAGGGATAGCTTTTGGATATTGCTAATATTTATGGTGTCCGTGTTGTGTTGTAAACAGAAAAATAATTTTATTTCTCTCTACCAAATACTATGTAGTTGTAAATACCAATATATTTTTTCATGCAATTGTGATCTCCATGTTTATTGTTTTGTGTGGTTTGGTAAAAATCACCCCAGAGAGTTGACCTAATTTTATTCGATCTGGGATTGATTAAAAGAAGATAATGTGTTTTTTTCTCAATAGAATGCATATTTCATTCAACTTGAAGAACTACTAATTAACAACCCATGTTTAGTTTGTTTGTTGATAGCTTAAAAGAATACCAACACTATTAATGTCTAAACCAAATGGATAAGAATAGTAAACAACTATCTTTAGGGGCTCCCATGATTTAAAAAAAGGCCTCTCGCATGCACGTTACCAAATGGATAAGAATAGTAAACAACCATCTTTAGAGGCGCGTAGCGCCCGTGATTAAAAAAAAGCCTCTCGCATGCGCGTGAACGCGTGCGGAGAGGCTAGTTTGTTTATAATATGACATTTAGTATACTAGACTATGTTTTTGTTACATTGAAAAATTTATGCGGAATGGTCTCGTTTTTGTGACTTTGCAGTTCCATAAATGAATCCAAAGTATGGAAGAAAGAAAGAGGATCTTCTCCAGATTCACTTTGTAGGGATCCTAAGGATCCTTACATCTTAGCCGTTCATCGTATATCATCGGGCCAATTTTTATCAGGTACTATTTGTGTTTAATTTTAAATAAAAATATCAAATGATTTATATCCGTACAATGCACAATGAATAACTAAGATGTGAACATTCTTGAATCCCCACAATTTGGATCCGGATGAAAGAAGAAAAAAATAAAGAAAAAAATAAAGAATCCAAAGTCCTAAGCCTAAAAGTGGACACATCAGCACTCTCAACTCAGTTGGTAACCAAAGGTTTAGTCAACTATATGACTTGGTTCACTAGGCCTCTTCCCTTGGGCTGGATCTTGTAAAAAGTTGATGGGCCTCGAAGTGGGTTGTCTTAAAGCTTTCGCATACTGCGGTACTTGAGAAAATAAAAGGTTAGGATTAGATGCAACATGGGAGTTTGTAACTCAAGTGATTACTTTAGGTTTTATATTATTATTTTAAAAAATATGGTGTGGCCAAGGTAGCTAGAGTAATGTAAGAACATTGTTCTCGTTATATTTTCAAAAATCTCTCCAAATTAGCACGTGTGTTATAATGGATAAAATCGTAATAAGAGAACATGCAAAATTGTAATGGGAGATTAAAATTTAACTATGTTTTTAAGGACACAATAATACCAGATATACTTGAACAAAGTTGAATTGAGTAATCACATTTTGTTGTACCGAACGTTATTCCTGATAGATTTTCAAATATCTCTTCAAATTATAGCGTGTGTTATGATGGATAAAATCGTAATAGGAGATTGAATTTAACAATGTTTTTTAAGGAGACAACAATACCGTATCTACTTGAACAAGGTTGAATTGAATTCCAGATTTCCAATTGAGGTGTGAAGAGGAGGCGGGAGGAGGAGGTGGGGCCCAGTGACCCTGCCAATTGGTGTAAAACTTGGACTCAGCAAATGTCATGCCGGTACTACAATTACTGATGGCGGATCACCGGCTGCTGGGACGCCGGACTTGTCTTTGTTTTTAAGACTCAGGCAGAGACTGCACATCTGGCTCTGATATGCCATGCTGCTGGCTATAGCTGTCCTAAACCCTTTTTTGACGCTTTGTTTTTTGTTGTTTAGGGTCAGGGGTAGAGGTAGGGGTAGAGGTAGGGGTAGGTACCCCCAACTAAGACTAAGACTGGACAAGATCAGCTTATCTCCTCCGATTTTGGTACGATGTAGGCCGCTTATCTCCTCAGACGATGACCTCATTGACCTGGTCTATGGCTGATGGGTGAAGAAGTCCAATTTACCCACTCCCCCTCACTCGCGGACGCTTATATAGATATACTCCCCTTCCAGATCTGCCCTACAAGTTCTTGGGCCCGCATGCCTTCCCTTTTTTCAAATAACTTTTACCGTGGGCCCACCACCAGTTTTGGTTATTTTTTTTATTTTTTTTCCAATTCTGGTATTAGGTTGATGTTGTGCGCCAATGTAGCCGTTGCGGACCGGTCACATTGGCTGCATGTTTTGTTTTTTGTATTTCCTTTTTTCTTAGTCCAATTGGTACAAATTCGTTTTTTTTAAAAAAAAAAAAATTTAAAACTTTTTTCACTAATATTACTGTTGGCTACATGTTTTTTCGTTTTTCTATTTTCCATTTCATGAATTTTCCTAAATTATAATACATATGGTATTCAAGTCTATTAAATAAACAAATACTAATTTATACATAATCCGTCTAGGCAAGAGGCTCTAGCCCCCGTCCGATTAACGCATAGTGCAACCTTGATGGATAATGTTGCTGTTTTAGTCCATGTAGTCATGCAAGCACTTAGACAAACTATATATTTTAGTGGTTTTAGACCCATCATATTTTTCTATTTTCCTACCCACCATAAAAAGTTAAGGGAAAACTTGATATAAGTCCATTTTTTTATTACCAATAGTAGGAATAGTCTAATTTATCAAAATTTTATTATCAATAATTATCTATTCAATGATAAGATTTATTATAAAAATCAAATTTCTTCCTAATTTTCTCTTTGATTATTTCTTTTATTTTTATTTTTTTTAATTTCTTGTTCTTCCCCCTACTTTAAACCTCATTTATAGATTTTATTTTTAATTTTTATAATCAATCTATATCATAGGTTAATTATTTTTATGTATCTACATAACATATTCTTTTTTTTATAATCAACGTGTCACAAATTAATGCATCTTGCTTGTAGGTATATTATGTTTTTTTCCCTACCTTTTAGTTAAGTTTCACATCTCCCTTACAGGTATAATATACATTCATAAATTTGTTACTTAAGTTAAGGTAGAATGTTTTGTAGATAATTTATGTTAGTATATTAGTTTTTTTTGTTATAAGATATTAATTAGATTTTTTGGAGTTGAAAATGCATAATATTAGAAGATTTTAATTGATTTTTAATATTTAAAAAAAATATAAAATGAGTATAAAAGAAATAAAAACATGTAATTATATAACTGGACTCACTCCTAAAAAATCATCTGTGTTTTTGGACCTAGATCTAAAAGCCCCAAAAGTTAAAATAAACCTTAGTCTTTTTCCACCCACTTTATCTCCAAAATACCCTTAATGTGACAATGTAATCCGGTTACCCAGTCCAATGCAGCTCATCAGCACCGCCTCTCATCGCGATCCCCATTTCACCTTAAAAAGTCCCCGCCCAAAACTCCCCAAAAAGGCTGGGATCCCACCCCCTCCTCCTCCACTTCAAATCCTCCCCAACCCCAAAAACTCCCAGCCCTTTTATTCCTTCTTCATTTGGTTTTTTCAAATTTTCAAAAAAAATGATCTCCCTTAAAAGTTACAAATGATAATTGTACAAATAAACTAGAAGAGATGGAGATAATCGCAAAGACATAAATTGATAGAAATGGTTTTGTTTTATTTGTTTTTATTAGTTTTGCTTATGATTTAGATATATTAGCAGTATTGAAATACCCAAGCATGTCATAGGTATGGGATATGCCATTTGCCTTCGAGTCTAAGCCCTGGTTTGGTACTAAGGTGCTTCTGAAAAAAGTGGGTATCAAAAAAAGCTGGAAGCTTTTTGTGTTTGGAAAATGATAAGCTCATATTTATACATATTTTACATCAAATTCTCTCGTCTTTTCTTAGTTAGTTCCTTATATTTTTGAGCTATTTTCTTTGTTTTCGTGTTTTATGTAATTTATCTGCTAAAGAAAATAAAATTGCACAAGTGTGATTTTAAGTGACAAATTCGTTAAAAAAAAATACCTTGCTCATTTATTTGAATTTTGTAACTTAAGAAAGCATTTTGGCAGAAAAATAAAGGAACTCTTGGAGAGATGGGAACGGCACAAAGGGCAGCAAAGGAGTGTGAAGGATAGAAAAGCAGTCAGAAAATAAATAAAAAAATCAAGAAACAAAAAGGAAGGCTGCCTTGAGCTGGAGTGGACGGCATCATTGAAAAAAATAAAGAAAAGGGAAGTAATGATGAAAGGAATAAACAGAAGCATGTGAAGTGGGGGAAGGAAATAATAAAAGGAAAGAAGGTGATTAATTATGTCGAAGTGAGTGGAAGGTTTGAGTGCATGTTCAGAAAACAAATAAAAAAAAAAAGAATAACAGAAGCTTAGCAAGGCAGCGTTTAAAGAGAAGAAAAACTGGGCAGAAACATTTGTAGAGTGTGAGAACAGAGCTGCCTTAGCGAGCAGCGGGAAAAGAAAGAAAAAAAAAAATAAAAAAATAAAGAAAACCGAAGCGAGAGCTGCCTCTGGGCAGCGAGAGGAGAGAGCAGCGCAACATTTCAGGAGCAGCTGCCTTTGGCAGCGTTGGAATCGAAGGCAGAGGAGCTGCCACAATTTGCAGCGTGCGAGCTGGTCAGTGGAGACTAGCTAAGGCAGCTTGGGAGCGAGAAAATAGAAGCCACGGTGCACTGCCTTGGGACAGCGTGGCAGTCAGCAAAAGAGACTCACGGTGGAAGGGCAGCGTACGAGTCTATGCAGCGCA
The DNA here is from genome assembly GCA_963580275.1 of Crataegus laevigata. Lineage (NCBI taxonomy): Eukaryota > Viridiplantae > Streptophyta > Magnoliopsida > Rosales > Rosaceae > Crataegus > Crataegus laevigata. Next base: position 2,451,177 of record OY756949.1, read on the forward strand.
AGCAGCTTGCGCAAGGCTGCGGATCAGTGAGAGAAGGCACACTGAGCACAGAGAGCTCTCCGAGAGGAAGAAACTCCTCAACCGGTTTTATCTTTTTCAAACTTACGTTTTATTTTTATTTTAATTTGATAATAATGTGTAACTAATTTTTAAGTAGTTAGGGGCTGTTTTGAAGCCCCGAATATGATTGTGAATGTGTTGTGATATTTTGTTTGAATGAATTTTATAGAAGGATGAAAATTGATTCACTACTTATGTCATTGATGAATTCTTTTTGTGTTCCTATGGATGCATACTTAGTGAGCATATTAAGGATTTTAATGCTATGAATATATGTGTGCCTGCCCTTGTTGAATGAGGACCTACATATGTTCTAGAGTAGCACTTGTTAATTGTGGTTAACATGTGAATCGATTTCTAGGATAAGTAAGACAACGCCAGTACTTATGACGCCTTGTGATGTCTCAAACTCTTTTCATTCTTAATGATTTCTACTTGTTAAATCTATGAACACGCCATTCTAGATTGCATGCTAGGGACTAAGTTAAGTTGAAAACGTCATTCTCTTAACATACTACGTAAGAAAGAGTAATAGGTTGAGTTCTAACATTGAGCCAACTTGAGCATCTTCATCCGGAAATAAAAGGAATTTGAATGAAACATAACACATTTGCATGATTATTTGGTGGTGGATAGCATTTCCCCTAACTCGTTTTTGTTAACTTGTGAATTAAAATCTATTGGTATTATTTAAAATTTGTTTCTGTTCTGTTTCGTCCGAATTAATTAAAATAGCAAATCAACTCCAAAAATCCCAAAAATTTGTGTGAGCATAGCTCGGTGTGTCTAGTTTATGTGTATAAAATTTCGTTGCATTTGGATAAGTTTAAGTTAGTCTAATAATTAGTTTTCGGTGGCTGGTCAGTGGAGACAGCCACCAATTTTTGTGACATCTTTTTAAGTATTTGGATAAAACAATCTTCTGCGGGAAAGACCCTTATTTTCATATGCTACAATCGACAAATTTTAGTGTTAATAAGGAAAATCAATAGGATTATTGCGTGCTACTTTGTGGTGCGCTATAATTTCCTATCAAATTTTTGGCGCCGTTGCCGGGGATTGTTATTTCTAATTGCTTATATTTTATTATTATTATTTTAGTTTATTTTTTTTATTTTTTTTATTTTTATTTTTATTATTATTATTTCATTTTTATTTTGTTATTTATTTTTATTATTTGCTATTTCTTGTCTATTTAGTGTTTTTGTTTTATTTGTTTTCTTTTAGGTACTCTTTGTAGTATTTTTATACTCGAAGGTACAAATGGAGCAAGACATGGCACGTGCGACCATTCAAGCTCAATTGGCGCATCTCACGTCTCAATTGACTCACTATGCCGAAAGGAACACAATGTCAAGTGTTCCTAGATTCGATGTGCCTTATGGGCAAGGATTTCAACTTCATCAATGTTCTCAATTCACTGCAAATGGAGATGCTTGGGGTTATCAAGGCTATGATCAACCAAGCAACAACATGTTTTCCAACGCTTACAATTCAGATTGGACAGATTATTCAGATCATATGTGGGAGGAACCTCAACAAGTTCAACAAGGTGAATATTGGCAGCAAGAAGATGAGTTCTATTCAAGATCTATGCAGCCACCACCACCTCCCCCACAACAATTCCAATCGAATCCATCTGAGGAGTTCTATCAATGTCCATTTGCACCACCACAGACACCATTTCCGCCTCAACAACAACAAGCTCCTAGTAAGTCTCTTGAGGATTTAATTGCTTCGTTAGCTAACTCTACTATATCTCATCAACAGAAAACAGACAAAGCAATTGAAAGCCTTGAGCACCAAATGAGTGAATTAGCAAGTTTGATGGGGCAACAACACCAACCAGGAAGGTTGCCTAGCCAAACTGTGGTGAATCCAAATGCTGAGCAGATGAATGATGTGAGTGGACAAGAAGTTTTTGAGCAGCCGATGGTACAAAGTGAGATCCCAATTCTCGGTGCTACAAAACAAATCTCAGATGGTGTTGAATTTTTCAAAGAACATTGTACGCCAAGACAAATGATTCAAGAAGATGAAGTGGCTGTGCATGAGTCAATCAAGCCCAAAGAAGTTGAATTTGATGACAAGGGACAAGTCACAATCATCACATGCAATCTGGCCAAGTTCAAAGTTCCTGACACTTTTGAAAATGTGGTGTTTGTCATTGAGTTTGAACGAGCAAGTAAGCCATCTTCTCCATTTTCAATTTTGTTTTCTCCTAACATCTTGATTTTGATGATCCAGGCACCTACATTAGAACTTAGACCGTTGTTGGATCATTTCAAGTACCACCGTCCATTCAAGGATAAACCCATGCATTTGAATAAAGAAGGGAGGCCTAGGAATCGCCCATAATCAGATTTGCATTCCTAAACCGTTCTCTTTCCTGCATTTATTTTTCATGTTTAGTTAATTGTGTTGTTTGTTTGATTTGTGTGAGTTTAAATTTATAACATATTTAGTTGAAGTGTGGGGGAAGGTTAAATAAAGTCTTTTTACATTAATTTACATATTTTACATTTTTTTTTTTTTTAAAAAAAAAAAATAACAAAAATATAATATATATATATATATATAAACTTAAAAGCATAAATATTTTACATTGATGAGTGAACTAATTGCATTCATTGGTCATTGGTCAGGTGGCGCCGCAGAAGTCGACGGAGCTCCGGGAAGACGAAGAGCCAGAGTTGGGATCTCCGGAGTCGGAACGCTTGGTGCTACTCCAGAGGACGAAGGCAACATAAACCTCGGGAGTAACGCCATGAACCTTTCATGATCACTCTGGATCCGACCGTCCGACTCCTGCAGCTGGTCCAGCTTCCTCTTCATGCTGGTCGAGTAACTAGTTGCAAGCATGTGCAACTCCTTGTTCTCGTGCCTGAGTCCTCTGACCTCCTGCCGAAGACTGGCCACCTCTGCCATCAGTGACTCCACCTGACGAGTTCGGGCAAGCAGGCGCTGGCCCATGTTCGAAACTGAGCCTGCACTTTGGACGCTGAGGGCAAGAGATTCCTGAACGGCCAGCTCGTCCGACCGCCTAGACAGCATCCTATTGTCCCTTGGAGTGAGCAGATTTCTGGCAATCACCGTAGCGGTGATTTCGTTCCTCATCATTGTGTCCCCGACTGTAAGAGGACCATTGGGGGATATGAAGGACGGATTCCAAATGTTGTTCGGAGAAGACGAGTCATCGTCTTCCCCGACATTCAAGTTTAGGCGACGGTCGGAAGGGCAAGACATTTTTAGAGAGGGTTGAGGAAGAAAAGAGTTCGGAAAAATTAAGATTGCTGAAGCGGAACAAGAGATCGGAAAGATTAAAAGTGCAGAAGTGCAGGAAGAGAGCAGAGGGAGTAAGATTATGAGTGAGGAGTATGAGTGCAGAAGTGTTTGAGGAAGGGAGTTCAAGTGTGATGTGAAGCAGAATTAGCGCCTCTATAAAAAGAAGCAAATCAAAAAGAGGCGCCCGCTCCTCAGAGATCAAAGCTGGACGTTCCTTTCTCGAGAGCCGTTTCCTTTCTCAAAAGTCGGAATTGCTCAGAATTCACGTGGCATCACGAGGGCTCAGCTTTTCCAGTTTGTCGTGACTCATCACGTGCAGCGTGGAGCGTTGCGAAAACCATGAGCCGCACCCGGTTTTGAACCCCGGTTTTCAACAAATCATCATTCCAATTTGTCGTCACTCGTCGCCTGCACCGTCAGCCCTGCGGAATTTACGGACGCTTTGTCAGAAAGCGCGTAACGGGCACTGTTCATCCATTCACCGGCTGCCGACAAATAGTGAAGGAATAGTTCCGGTTGTGAAGCCAAATTTCTATAAGTTCGACCTTCGCCTTCCACAGCAAAGGCACACCTTCACACCCTCTCCACCTCTCAACCTCTCTTCCTCTCTTCCTCTCTTCCTCTCGTCATCTCCGATAATGTCTTCCCAAAGAAAGCTTTCGAGTTATTCAGTGTTCTTCATCCCTTGGATCACCCCAGAAAACAAACCTTCCAGAGCAAAAGTATTTCATATTAAAAAGGTTAAAAGCAAAAGTATCTCATATTATGCTTTCTCCTCTCCTTCATCTGAGGAACGTGGAGAAAGTGAGATCCTGATTGCTTACCTAGTCTTGCTCTCGAGTACTCATCTCAGACCCCTCCCAACACACTTCAAAAATAAACCTGTGTTGAGGTACTTCTTCAAAAACAAAAGTACCTCACAGACGAAGCATGAGGAGTCTGAGGTGCATCCTGATGAAGGCGGAGGGTGAGATGATCCAAGAGTTCAAGAAGATGCCACACCTGCGTGGAGACCGGACTACTTGAAGCATGTGGAGACAACGTGCTGATTCATCCTCAACTAAGCTGAGGAGTACTTGCAAGAAGAAGGCCCATCCAGTTCAAGATGAAAGCTGTGGAAAATCAACAATCATGACCAATGATCGCCTATTAGTTCTTTTCGTTATCTTTTATTTTCATTTTCAATTTTCGTTTGCATTTTCTATATTTTCTTGCGTGCTTAACTGATTTATTTCTTTTCTTTGCAGGAACGTTTGGTTATTTTCTCCCTTGAAGTTGATTGCAAAATTTACGCTTGGGGGTCATCGCTTGGTTTTCTGCAAATTAGAGAAGTTTTCAGTCCCTTTTCTTTATTTTGTTTCGTATTATTTATTCATTTTATTTTTATTTGCATATTAATGTTTTCTGACATTGGGGACAATGTCTAGTTTAAGTGTGGGGGTATCAAGTATAAAAAATGACCAAATTGAAAAAAACTTTGTACCTTCGACTTTGAACTGGTTTCATTTGTTTCCGTGTTGTTTCTTTTTGTTTTCTTAGTGTTTTATGCTGTTTTGGTGTGTTTTATTGTGTTTTGAGGAAATCTTACGAAAATAACATAAAAATTTGAAAAATATTTTGAAAAACCCAAAAAGAATTTTATTTTAGAGTTGTTTTTGTGTGTTTGTGTCTTAGGTACCTTCCAACACAATGATGAGGATTTGGTTTTTAATGGCATGACTGTTAAAGAAAGTTATAAACATGGATGGAAGTTTGATATGCTCTTGGTTTATGCTTAGTTGTAGTTGTTGTTTATGAATTTAAATTTGATCACAAAAGGATAAAATTAGTTTTTGTAACATGCTTGAAGGAATGAGCTCAAACTAATGCTACATCCCTGTGAGACTTGAGCTTATACCTTCTTTGGAGAGTTATTAATCTTGATGTTTTTGTTTTCTAAAATCGTTGCATGATCTCATTATTCTTTGCTTGGTTGCTACTTAGAAGGCGTTTTATCATCTTAGTTCCAAATACTAGAACTCATATCCGTTTCATTCAAAGCATGACATTGAATTGCATAACACATACCAAGATGAAGTTGTTTAGTGAACCACCACATCCAAAAAGCCTTTACCTCCATCTTTCTTATGTTTTGTAGGTTTTACCCCTTTCGAGCCTGGTTTAGCCTATTTTTGTTGTTAACCACATTAAACTGCACCTAACCGTCCGCACCCTTGTTCTTAAAGAATAGTGAGCATGACTAAAAAAGAATTCATTTTATTCTACACTTTGCAGAAAAACAAGTGTGGGGGTAATGATTGGTTATTTTGAGCTCAATTGTACGTTTTGTTCTTGAAAAAAAAAAAAAAAAAAAAAAGAAGAGAAAAACGCGTGAAAAGAAAAGAAAGAAGAAAAAGAGTTTGAAATCTGATCATAAAATGTGTGAATCCTCCCCTCGGGTTTAAAGTTGAATTTTCATTCAAAAGTGAATTCTATGCATTAATCTTATTACTTTGCTTACTATTTCTTTAAGAACCGTTGTTTTTCCATATCTTTTCTTTGTTAACCTATATCCTTAGTCCCGTTACAACCCTTTGACTTCTATCTTGGTTGTTGTGTGTTCAATATGTGGAGTTTGGGATTGGTATGAGCATATGGTATCCCTGGTTCTCGCATCTAAGTAGTAGCATTCCGTTCATGAGATCATATTCATATGTGCATTAATAACTCCAGAAAATGTTTCTTTTGATATAACATATGTGAGTACTAGTTTTCATGTTTACATCAATCTTCTCACATATACCTAGTGTAGGGAGTGTAGTCAGAAAATCTGAGCGAAAAAAAATTGAGTGCATATCTAGTGAGGAGTTGAGTAAATTCTCTAAGGCATGTTACTACATTCAAAATGTTGTTTTAATTGATTAAATGCGAACTAATAAATGGTGACTGTGATTAAGTATGTGCTTAAGGGTATGGATTGCCAAAATCTGTGTAAGTGATGATTTTTAATTTGTCATGTCCATTGGAAATCCCTGAGATAAATGTTGGAAGGTTTAGATTGAGTTTTGTTTTGTTTTCTTTGTTTTGCTCGAGGACTAGCAAAAGCTAAGTGTGGGAGTATTTGATAAGCTCATATTTATACATATTTTACATCAAATTCTCTCGTCTTTTCTTAGTTAGTTCCTTATATTTTTGAGCTATTTTCTTTGTTTTCGTGTTTTATGTAATTTATCTGCTAAAGAAAATAAAATTGCACAAGTGTGATTTTAAGTGACAAATTCGTTAAAAAAAAATACCTTGCTCATTTATTTGAATTTTGTAACTTAAGAAAGCATTTTGGCAGAAAAATAAAGGAACTCTTGGAGAGATGGGAACGGCACAAAGGGCAGCAAAGGAGTGTGAAGGATAGAAAAGCAGTCAGAAAATAAATAAAAAAATCAAGAAACAAAAAGGAAGGCTGCCTTGAGCTGGAGTGGACGGCATCATTGAAAAAAATAAAGAAAAGGGAAGTAATGATGAAAGGAATAAACAGAAGCATGTGAAGTGGGGGAAGGAAATAATAAAAGGAAAGAAGGTGATTAATTATGTCGAAGTGAGTGGAAGGTTTGAGTGCATGTTCAGAAAACAAATAAAAAAAAAAAGAATAACAGAAGCTTAGCAAGGCAGCGTTTAAAGAGAAGAAAAACTGGGCAGAAACATTTGTAGAGTGTGAGAACAGAGCTGCCTTAGCGAGCAGCGGGAAAAGAAAGAAAAAAAAAAATAAAAAAATAAAGAAAACCGAAGCGAGAGCTGCCTCTGGGCAGCGAGAGGAGAGAGCAGCGCAACATTTCAGGAGCAGCTGCCTTTGGCAGCGTTGGAATCGAAGGCAGAGGAGCTGCCACAATTTGCAGCGTGCGAGCTGGTCAGTGGAGACTAGCTAAGGCAGCTTGGGAGCGAGAAAATAGAAGCCACGGTGCACTGCCTTGGGACAGCGTGGCAGTCAGCAAAAGAGACTCACGGTGGAAGGGCAGCGTACGAGTCTATGCAGCGCAAGCAGCTTGCGCAAGGCTGCGGATCAGTGAGAGAAGGCACACTGAGCACAGAGAGCTCTCCGAGAGGAAGAAACTCCTCAACCGGTTTTATCTTTTTCAAACTTACGTTTTATTTTTATTTTAATTTGATAATAATGTGTAACTAATTTTTAAGTAGTTAGGGGCTGTTTTGAAGCCCCGAATATGATTGTGAATGTGTTGTGATATTTTGTTTGAATGAATTTTATAGAAGGATGAAAATTGATTCACTACTTATGTCATTGATGAATTCTTTTTGTGTTCCTATGGATGCATACTTAGTGAGCATATTAAGGATTTTAATGCTATGAATATATGTGTGCCTGCCCTTGTTGAATGAGGACCTACATATGTTCTAGAGTAGCACTTGTTAATTGTGGTTAACATGTGAATCGATTTCTAGGATAAGTAAGACAACGCCAGTACTTATGACGCCTTGTGATGTCTCAAACTCTTTTCATTCTTAATGATTTCTACTTGTTAAATCTATGAACACGCCATTCTAGATTGCATGCTAGGGACTAAGTTAAGTTGAAAACGTCATTCTCTTAACATACTACGTAAGAAAGAGTAATAGGTTGAGTTCTAACATTGAGCCAACTTGAGCATCTTCATCCGGAAATAAAAGGAATTTGAATGAAACATAACACATTTGCATGATTATTTGGTGGTGGATAGCATTTCCCCTAACTCGTTTTTGTTAACTTGTGAATTAAAATCTATTGGTATTATTTAAAATTTGTTTCTGTTCTGTTTCGTCCGAATTAATTAAAATAGCAAATCAACTCCAAAAATCCCAAAAATTTGTGTGAGCATAGCTCGGTGTGTCTAGTTTATGTGTATAAAATTTCGTTGCATTTGGATAAGTTTAAGTTAGTCTAATAATTAGTTTTCGGTGGCTGGTCAGTGGAGACAGCCACCAATTTTTGTGACATCTTTTTAAGTATTTGGATAAAACAATCTTCTGCGGGAAAGACCCTTATTTTCATATGCTACAATCGACAAATTTTAGTGTTAATAAGGAAAATCAATAGGATTATTGCGTGCTACTTTGTGGTGCGCTATAATTTCCTATCAGAAAACATTTAACTTCAGCTTTTTTCACTTTATTGGATGAAAAAAAAAAGTCAAAAACACAAAGCTGCAAAACCTAGCTTTGAAAAACCGGCTTTTTTTGCTTGCCCCTCGTGAGCTTGAATCTCTTGACACAAATGCAATGCTGATAACTCCTTGTAATGCTTCCCTATCTGCCTAACTTTGACCCACCCCAATGAAGTTGATGAAGAAGAACTCGAGTTCTTGGCGGGTTTCTGCTCCGGCAGTGGTATCAGTTGCGGTGTCGTGTTTTCCCTCTCTTTCTCCCCAATCAACACATTCACAACTGTCCCCACGCCTCGTATGCTGTTCTTCAACAAAGCAACCCATATTCTTTTGCTCATCCTCAGGCTCTTTGAAACAAACGAATTCACCCCTGCACCAACCTTCATGTCGTCGCCACTGCCTGCACTGGAAATGCTCTATCTTTGCATAACCTCTTTCACCACCAGCGAGTAGCCGACACATTTCTCAAACTCGTCCATTATCAATTGCTTCCCCATTTGGAGATCGCTGAGTCGATTCTAGCACCCGTCCTGATCGTACTCATTCACGATGAACTCTGTGCCCGTGTCCATATTCTTAATCAAGAAGAAGGCTCCTAACCGGTTGTTCGATAAGACCGATGACAATCCACCGCCGGCCCGAACCGATCGGCTCTTGGGGGTTTATAACTATTTATAAATAGTTTATATAAATCTTATAAATGTCATAAATTATTATATAATACTCAACATCATATCTTTTTTAATCATTTTACACAGTCGCAATAGTTTTACATAAAAATTTACCAAACACTTTAACACTGCTTTTTTTGCTAAAAGCACTTTTACAAAAAAAAAAGTTTACCAAACACTCTATTCCTTTATTTCATAGCTGTTTATTCTCACAGCACAGTAAAAGCATTTTTTTTTTCAAAGCACAGCAATACCAAACCAGCCATAAATCTCTCTTCTATAAGCTAGATAAATTTAGAGCATCTAGATATTATATCAATTTGCATGGTTGGTCTTATAATCCTTGTGCGATATAAATAAAAAGTGTACATGTACAATCGTGAAAGTCGAATTGTGATGCTCCCAAGCTACATGAAACAAAACAGTAACATTATACACAAACTGTATATATGTGACCGGATTAATATATAGAATACAAAAGATATATATATATATATATATTTGTTATCACTATCATCAAATGAGGTACATAAGATGATATAGTCTTTGTACTCTTTTCTAGCAACCAAACATGCAAAAATGGACTTAAATTAATGAGACCCCAACAAAAGTATTAGGCAGGATCAAGGTCTAAAATATCCATAATATCCCGATATTTCCATCGAAATTTTCGTGTTTTTTAAATTTCTATATTTAAAAAAACACCAACGGGATTCGAACCCCTCCCATTTTACTCCTTCAACACCTTGACCACCATATCACTTATGTTTTTTGTGAAAATATGCTAAAATATTTACATATTTTATACACTTACAATGTTTGCCAGCTCGCTATATAATCAACTTAAATCAGTTAAATCCATCGTGCAATGCATTTCCTTCCAAATTTTTGTGATAAACTAATAGATAATTGACTAAATAAATATCCTGCAAAGTTTCAATAAAAATTTCCAAGTTTTTCTTACAATTTTGGTGGTTTTTATTCAATTTTTATCGATATTGATAATATCCCGATATTTCTATCGAAATTTCCGTGTTTTTGGATTACCAATATTTCCGATATCATCGATATTTTAGACCTGGATAGACAGCGTGTACATAATTATGTGTGTGATCTAGTACGTAATAGGCATGCATCCCATTGTCCAATTAAAGCACAGCTTAAATTTTGAAAGAGAAATTATAAAGCAATAGAAATTCCAATTCATACCTAAACAAGGAGATCATCATTCGCCATTATTTATGTTGAGCGAAGAGAAACTTATTTGCATCTTAATCGTTAAGATGTCACTAGTTATAACAGTATTTTGAATCAATTACATATTGTTTTGTTGTTTAATTTTTTCTCGCGATAATAAATAATTGGTTTGAGATATCACAACAGTGACATCGATCATAGCAATTTAAATTTATGCACTTGTAGTAATGTTATGTAAATAGTAACGTTAAGTCATTATTTTCTGTTTTGAGGATCATGTATATATTCATATACAATTGCAATTTTGTGTAAATAATTGAGAGATGAAGTCATTATTTGTTGTTTTGAGGATTACAAACCAGGAAATGAATTCAGTTTTATTTATTAAATTGATTGGTGTACAATATTCATGTTCATTTGGAGAAATTCTTAATATGCTTCTCGATATATAGCTAGATAGCTTCTTAAAAAATAAATATTTATATATTGTAAAACATAAAATAAATACATGTAATTAGCATGGGTACATATATTCAGCAAAAACAATATGGGTACAAATCATTTAAAAAAATATGAGTACATATTAAATTTAAAACTATGGGTACAAATAGAAATTAAAAAGAATATTGGTCAAAATTTGAAAAAGGGTACAAATTAAAAGTAGAAATGTATGAAACATACAAAGAAATATGGGTACAAATTAAATTGAAAATATGGGTACATATTAAAATTTAAAATTATGGGTACAAATTGAAATTAAAAAAAATATTGGTACAAATTTGAAAAATGAATACAAATTAAAAAATAATAATATATATATAAATAATAAAAAGATATATCTAGAAATAATTAATAAGTTTTTCATTTTTGAAATTGACATACAATGACATGTAATAATTTAATATTCAAATAATAACATGCACAAAAGTCAAAGACCTTGATAAAATCGAAAAATGAGAAAAAGTTTCAAATTTCAATTAATGAGAAATGAAAATTAATGAGAGATAGAAACCTAATTTTAATTAATGAGAAATGAAAATGAGAGATAAGAACCTAATTTATGCATATATTTGCTCCTTTCAAACGTAGTCAAGAGCCGTACGCTAGTTAGGGTTTCTTCAAAACTTTCAGAAGAATGTAATCACAGGCACACTTGGTCACTGCTCTTGTGGTTGATAATCAATTAAAATCCCGAATACTACTCGGCCGAGCCCTAAAAATCCTCCGAAGGCAAACCCTAAAAATGTCTCATCAAATCCTAGCCATGCATCATAAAGGACTTGTGACTCTATTTTCCATCATTCTTCAAGACCATTTCCCCCCTCTTTTCAGTATATAGGGATTGCTCTTCCTACATTTATGGAAAGAGAATCAAACGGCAATTCTGTTGTATTCAAAGCACAAACACGTATAATTATTTATTTAATTCAAATTATAACACTTGAATTTATTGGATAAATTAAACCAAAGTAGTGATAATACTTATCTTCACTAGAGATCAAGGATAAGACCAAGACTCTTTAAAAAAATTAGAGACAAGCACGTACAGACTTTAAAACATGGGAACAACACGCATGTATATATATAGACTCGCTCATTTCCAACCTGGGGTACACACACAAGTCAAGATCCTTAATTAGGTTAGTTATGGTTTCTTCAAAACTTTCACGATGAGGCGCCTACTGATGGACGACGACGAAAAAATAAGGTGATCACATGCACACTTGGTTACCGCCCTAGTTCCCTTGTGATTGATAATCAAGAATTAATGTATATCTCATATGTTACTTGGTAGACAGTTGATTTGGAAACTGCAAATATTTCATTCGTGAATGGCTATTAACTATGGAAGAATTGGCTTACATTTCGCGTTGGTTATAAGCTTCAAAGTTCAAAGTCTGCAATTTTAATAACTAATAAAAGATATTTCATCAATTGGAGGCTTTATGTGCAATATATGTATATGCAAATTGGAAGCTTTACACTTTCCGTTCCTAACAATCCTTTTTCTACTTTTATACGTGCCGCAGGGAATTTCGGAGTTTCGTCGGCAACATAATCTTTTACGGTGTGACATTTGCACTGTTATCAGTTATAGCTGCATATCCTGAAAGAAGTCTTCCACCTATTTTAACATACTACCGCCTATTAAGAATGTTTTTGTTGCTCATTCTCGATTTCATTGGCCGGAAGTTGAGAATGATCATCTTCGCAATAACAAGAAGAAGAAGAATGGCCATCTCGAAAGTAGAGGACAGCAGCCCCTGGTCCAATAAACTCGCGGGAGATGTTATGCAACTAATTCTAGGACGACTGGGCTTATCAGACTACGTTCGATGTGCTGCAGTATGCCGTTCATGGCAAGCAATTATTAAAAGCAATATTCAATCACGCCGTCCCCTTGCTCAAGATCAAGTTCCATGGCTTATGTTAAGCTCTCATCCCATGTCCACTAAAGATCATCGCGTTTTAAGTCCAGGTGATTGGAAAGAATATAAATTTCTACGATCATGGCCAAATCCAATTTTTTATTGTACAATGAATAGGATGGATTGTGTTGGCTCAATAGAGGGATGGTTGATCATGATCGACAGTGCGTTGAGGCGTCCGGAGGGTTTTATGAAACCCTGGTCATTCTACCTGAAAAATTCTCAGAACCCTAGTTTTAAAATAGACTTCTTCTTCTTCAATCCAATATCTGGTGATCGAGTGATGCTCCCCTCGTCCCCATCCACCCTTCCATGCCACTGCATCAACGGTCCAGACTTCTCCGTTTCTAAAATTGTTGCCTCTTCTGAACCAAAAACAATCAGCCAGGAGCCATGTTTTGTGGTTTGTCTTTGCAAAGAGGGTCATCTAACTTATTGTAGGCTAAGGGATCAATCATGGAGTTCGATTGATGAGGACGTACCCTTTGTTGATGATATAGTTATACTGGGTGGTAAGTTATATGCTACAACATCCTTAGAGTCCAAGTTTTTAATGGTATATGAGATGATCGAAGACGCCAATGCCAATGGCGGTCCTCTTAGCTATAGGGTCGTTAAGTTGGTAACCGTTGATCCCAACACACGTCCCTTTTTTCCAATTCCTTTCGTTGAAATTCCTTTTGGAGAATTAAGAGAAGAGTATTACTATGGCCATGATTTCGTTTACCTTGCAAAAGATTCTGCATCTATGGAGTTGTTTATGATTTTTCAAAAGGTAGACTATGCATACAAGCCTAAAGAAGACGAGTGTTTAATATTCGATCCTTTGGGTAAGATCATACTTGAAAAGACCTTTAGTTACACTAAGCCACCTAAGACTAAAGGATTTCGAGTGTTCAAACTGGAGTGTGATATTCATGGTGGTCCACAATGGATGGAGGTTGTTGAACTTGGTGATCGGGTATTATTTATGAGCAACCACCATTCCGCAGTTATATCGTATTCCTATGGTCAGAAGGTTGAAAGAAACAGTATTTATTTTGCATTTGATTACCCGTGTTACCACTCACCGGCATCCGGATGTGAGTATGGAGTGTTTTCCTTCACAAATAAGAGTATTAGGCATTTTAGTTGCCCCAAGAGTCGTTCTCGGTCCCAGTTGCATACTGCACCTTTATGGTTTGTACCCAATCTTTGATTGGTTAGTTTAATTAAATTTTGTTTTGTTTCCCTTTTTTAGTTGGAAAATTTTGATTTTTTTTTTTAGTTTTATGATAATTGTTTACTTCCCATACTTATATGCACTTATTACAGTCTTCAACTGACGATTATATATAATTAATGTGAATGTGTATTTAATTCAATCACTACATTTAATCATTCATGAAAGAAACATAATTATATTGAGATCAAGTTATATGAAATACATTTAAAAGAAAACTTCACTTTAATCCTTGGTAAAGAAGATTTTAGATTAAAACTATGAGTAAGATCAAAATCTAATTTTAGTCCCTTGATACATTAATAACCTCATTTATTAATTATATTTTGATTTTTTAATTATTAATCTTCTTAATTTTTAATGTATTAATTTATAGATCACATACGACACAACCGTCAAACTTGTGTGTATATACCTTGAGATCACATATGCCAAAAATCGCAAAAAATAAATATTTATAGATCAAGTAACATGACAAACATTTTCGACGGTTATAAACGAAAAATAACGATTTAACGGTTATTTTAACTCTGATTATGATGATTTTTTACAGCTACACTCCTGGATCCTATATGAATACAAGGAACTAATTCGATCATCAATTTAAAACATATACACAAGTGGATACCAAATAAAGAAAAAGGCAATGCAAGAACCCCAAAAGAAAAGAAAAAAAAAACACTTTGCGCAACGTAGGTACGTCGCGCAAAAGAGTTTTGCGCGACACAGGTGTACTCACGTCGCGCAAAGTTTTTTTTTTTCTCCCTTCTTTTGCTTATGAACTAATTCGATCATCGATTTAAAAGATTTACACATGTGGATACCAAAAAATCTTATGTTATACTTAATGAAAGTATAGACAAACTCTAAGTATTGGTGAATCTATTGTTTTACAGCTACACTCCTTGATCCTATACGAATACAATGAACTAATTCGATCGTCAATTTAAAATATTTACACTAGTGGATACCACAAAATCTTATGTTATACTTAAAGAAAGTATAGATAAACTCCAAGTGTTAGTGAATCTATTGTTTTAATGTGATATGCATTCTACAAAGCTAGTTTCAACGATCCAATCGTCAAAATTTGTTTGTATATACTTTGAGATCGCATACACCAAAAATCGCAAAAAACAAACATTCAGAGATCAAGTAACGGGGCAAAAAATTTCGACAGTTATAAACGAAAAATCTCGGTTTAATGGTTATTTTAACTCTGATTATGATGATTTTTTACAGCTAAATTCCTTGATCCTATATGAATACAATGAACTAATTTGATCGTCAATTTAAAACATTTACATAAGTGGATACCACAAAAGAAAAAGGCAATGCAAGAACCCCAAAAGAAAAGCAAAAGGAAAAAAAACAAAAAGAACTTTGCGCGACGCCCATCATCATCGTGCAAAGTGTCATTGCGCAAAGGCCGTTTGCGTAACATTTTCTGTTTAGAGTCGCACAAACATACTTTGCGCGACAAAATTTGTTGCATCTCACAAGTTACCGTCGCACAAACATGTTTTTGTACTAGTGACGAAACCTAGCTGTAGAATGTGTATGGTCCCTCAATGTTGATTAACCAAGCAGAATCAGGAGCATTTATCTAATAGCTAGCATGATACCTCAATGCAGATTAAACAAGTAGGACCTTACAGATCGTGACCAAGTAGGTAGTGACATGGTCCCCCAATTTAGAATAACAAGACAGGATGATAGGCAAGCATCCAATGGGGCGTTTGTTGTCCTCACTAAACTTCTTTGGATTGGACTGGCTTAGTTGGGATTGCTAGCTGGTGTTTGATGCGAACAAGGATTACCATTAATGAGACTAAGTCGGACTCGTACCGACTAAGTCTTTCACTAAGTAGTCTTAGAGAGGACCCCCAATATGTAGGGGATTCCTAGTCTCGTCCTCAAACCTGCTCTGTTTGCTCGCTGCATTGTCTACAAGAGTTCCTGTGCAACACCCTTTAATCATCGCTCATATCTGAAACAAAGCCCCACCTATTGCCCAAACCTCAAAATTCAACCACAAAAATTAAAAAAAAAAAAAAAGAGCAAAAAAAAAAAAAAAAAAACAACAAAATCAAACCCAAAATTCAAAACCACCCATTGCCAGAAAACTATGAGATGGCTTTGTAGGCGAAGAAGCCAACACATGTGTTAGAGAAAGGAGAAAGATCCTAAAATTTTTGGGAAAAAAAAGGATGAGGAAGGTGGAAATGCTTAACATTGGCAAGAGGGTGAAGAGGATGAGCTTGTTTTGAAAGATTTGCAATGAACTTGCACCTGTGTTTTGTAAGAAAAAGATGGAGGAAAGAAGAAATGGGTCAGAGCCATAGGGAGAAGAAAAGAAAAGATGGTTTAGGAGGGTAGTCTTTTTGGAGTAAAATAAAAGGTGAATAAATATGCATTAAAAAACATAAAACATTAAATAATATCAAATATTACTATATATGCATTAATTAATATAATATTATAGTTTCTTAATTATTTTGTTTTTTAATTCGACACTGCAGCAAACGCTTCACTAAGTTAGTATAGTTTAGTCTAGTCTAAGCCAATCCAACTTAGTACCTGAAGTTAATCCAGTCCGAGATAATCTAGTGCAACAAACACACCTCAATAGTATTAATTTTAAGTTAACTCGTATGCATTTGATTTCTATCAAAATTTTTTTATCACTGGTTTTGGAATTTTTGTTTGCAATATTTTCCGCAAGTTATAAATATCAAGTGTGTAAATTGCAGCTGGAAAAACAACTTATCTGAAAATTTTGGTTTGAATTATAATATTATTTAATATTAGTTTTAAGTTAAAAACGCCTAACATGCTCGCGTGAATCTGTATTTTGTGAAATTTTATTTTTTTGACATGAGTTATAAGATTTTGAACACACCATAAGTTTTGACAAGATTGTCAATTCCAGACAAGCAATTTGTGCTTTAATAGTTGGAAATTCTAATGGAGTGGTTGCTGGAGCCCGTAAAATTGAGAAGATGGTCTAACTGGAGGGGTTCTTCCGTCCAGGACAAAGCTTAATTAAGAGAGGAGGGAGTGAGACCAAAATTTGGGATCAACCTGTGTCTAGGCCGAAAGGTTTCGGTGGTCCGATTTTCTTACACTAGAATTACTCCTCCAAATGGCACTGGGTTAATTTTAAGATCTTTCTTGATGCTATGAAAATGGTAAGGGTGCACCAATAGAGGGGAAAACCTGGGTTGAAGGCTTGAAGCCCAAGTAATTTTTGTTATTTCTTCTCCCTAATAAGCAATGAGAAATGATAAGGAGACTCTCTTAAATGAAGGACTCTCTATGAACTCTCAACCACCTCATGTTTTTTCGTACAATTTTTATGATGTTGGCCAAGAAATTAATGATACAGAATTCATAGAGAGTCTCGCTTTGAGAGATAACCCTTAGCATTTCTCATAAGCAATTGGTTGAGAATATATGAAAGTTTCGTCATTACTGGAATGGGATCTAGCTTTTATAGTTTACTTATTTTCGACACAACTTAATCATGTGTAAGTTTCTTTGTAATCAACTCTGCCTAATTTCACCCTTAATTTTTGCTTAAATTGCATGTTCAGCCACTATATATATATATATAATTATCATCACATTTTGTGATTAGGACTGTAAAAATAAATAACCAAGTTTTTGCTAATTGTTCATGCAAGAGTTGTAAAGCCAACATAGAATCAATCAATATAGCACTAGCACAGACATTCAATATCTCTATTGTATCAACGTAACATTCAGACATTCAATATCTCTATTGTTTCAACGTAACATGCATGCATCAAAACTACAGTGTTAACTAGAGATATTGAATGTCTGTACTAGTCATAATGTCTAGTCACTGGTAATCGAAACACCAATGCCACAAAACAAACTGATTTGGATATCAGTACAAAATGAATTGTCAAAACAACTTTCAATTATTAAGATCAAATACATAAATCAATTATATAAGATCAAATAGCTAAGAAAATAAATATTAACTTTTAACTTAATTTTGTTAATCGAGTGCTTACTTACTCCCACTCATTAATTGAAGCAAACTTAAAGCCTCTCTCCGTCCCCAATATTAGCAACAATGGTGGACAGTAAGTCGCCATTTTTTATTCCAGGCTGTACTAACGACAAATATTTGATTCCAGTAGGTTGCTTTTTTAATATATTATAGCGAGAGGCATCTTTTTAATCACGGGCGCTGCGCGCCCCTAAAAATTATATGTTTAGTGAGAGGGCTGTCAAAAGTTTCAAAAGATTGAGGTCATATTAGTAAGAAATTAAATGAAGGCCACCATGAACATTCGTATGTATACTCCCTCCAAAAAGCTCGGTAATTCGCAATGTTAAAAGGAACATGGCATTTTTACCATTCATTCTTACTGCACGCATGTATACTTTCAATGTTTTGTGTGTAGCTATGTATAATTATGCTTCATTTCTTGCTATAGTATAGGGCATAGGGTTCAGTCATTGAACATTGTATAGAAAGAAAACAAAAAGCTATATAAAAGAATGCAGAAAAGTCAAAAACTACTTGACAAAAGGCGGTCATCTTTACTCATCAACTTATCACAAATTTGTGCAGTATTTGATACTTCAAGTATTTTTCGGCTCTCCCCTATATATAACTTTCTCCATCCCCATGTAGTTTGTACTTAATTTATTTCCTAACTACATTTGATATATATAGTTTAGCAGTAATACAAATTGGAATTTATATACTTGCAATGCCTAGTTTCTCGACATATATACTTAACCTTCTCTGATCCTAACCGCGGTCGTGTTTTGAAGTTCTATAATTTAAAAGTAACTTCAATTCTAGTGCTTAAGTTCAAATACAAAGCAAGATGTGAAAAACAAAATCTCCACAAACTCATTAATCTCTAAAATATCAAAACGTCCCAAAGCAATATAACAACCAATCATGTTCCCATACGCATGTCCTCTTTGTCCAACTTTTTTTCCTATGAACAGAGATTGTCAATAGGCCTCTCAATTTGAAAGCAAAATCTGCATATTTTTATGTACCTACAGACAAAAATCAACAGAATAGAAGTTAAAAGGTGACTTGATGACTGAAATGAAATACTTTATATCTCAAACCAAGGGCGAGGGAATTATCAAATGAAAAAAGTTAAACTAAATCAGACATTTCGACAAAAAAAAAAGAAAAAAAAAACTAAATCAGACATTGTTCTCAATTTATTAGCAAAGCTATGACTTGTATGAGGGCAAAGAATTCAATTTAGTACTTAAAGCAATAACACATAAAATTAATCTATTCTATAATGAATCTGTTCCGTACAAATTCGGAGTTTAGGCGTTTCTTCCTAACAACACACCCAAAATCTGAGTTTTTAATAGATCCAATTTATTCCATACATAATCGTGGTAGGGTTATTGTGCTCCTCACTTCCTGTTTTTCTTCTCCCAATAAATACAGAACCAAACCTAAGAGCTTACTAACTCAAATTCAATCACTCAAGCAGAATTATAAGAGAAGATTTTTCACAGGAAATAAAATGATGTCGCATACTTGAATAATTCTCGCCATTTACCTGGAACGCTACAAAAGATAAAGAGATTGAGAAGTCAAAACTCAAGGCATAGATGAAAACTATAGTAAAACTAAATAAACACATAAAACTAAGAGAAAATAATACACTCTCCCATTGTATATCCATAAAAGTCTTCATTAGCCAAATTGTTTGAGAAATCAGACAAAAAAATAAGCCAAAAACAGAAAGAATCAAATCTTAAGAGACAGAATACACAAAACCTCAATTTGAAAAAGGACTTCACAAACTGGCTATAGGAAAGGGATAAAATTTCATAAGAAAGGAGAAGCC
Source organism: Crataegus laevigata (assembly GCA_963580275.1). Classification (NCBI taxonomy): domain Eukaryota; kingdom Viridiplantae; phylum Streptophyta; class Magnoliopsida; order Rosales; family Rosaceae; genus Crataegus; species Crataegus laevigata. Next base: position 2,471,043 of record OY756949.1, read on the forward strand.
GGACGGCAAGGTTTCAATGCAAGCAACCCCTTGTCTGCCAATCCCAAAAGAGTCTGAAAATGAAGAAGCCTAATTTGTTATTGTTATTTGGGGGGACTGGCCGACTGGGGAAAGGAACCCGAAAAATACCAGAAGAAACCCCAAAAATTACTCTAAAAAGAGAACCAAAAAAACATCCAAACCTGAAGACTTTGATTCCATCACTGTGACTTGAGGATCTCCCTAAAAGTCCTGTGAAGAAAAATAAAAAAAATGAAAGCCTAGCCTATCAATTGATTTATTTGATATGTTAAGAGAAGAAAAACCTGTAGAGAACAAAAACCACAATCAAACCACTACAATTAACGTGCAGAATTTCCAATAATCCTGTGAAAATGCATGAGAAGAATAAGGAATAAGAAGCATTGTGATGGGGACCAAAACACACAAATTTAATAATTGAGAACTACAAAACGACCAGTTCTTGTTGGTTTTTCGCCAATTTTATCTTCTCCTCCAGGCTCTAGCACAACAATTTCAATTTGTTCTCTTGAGGTTATTTTATTTTGTGTTTTATTTACATCTCCCGCAAAACTGCTTCCTCTCCCACGTTTGTTTTTATTTTCATGCACGTTCGCGTTTATTGTCCTACAAAACTGTTTCCTTCATACTCTTCAAGCCTGCAACTGCCGAATAGCAGTTCTATTCTAAACGTATTAGGTCTCTTTTTATTTTATTTTATTCCATTAGAAATAACATGAGAGACTGTAAACTGAAAGCAGTTTGAAAACAGCACTCTCCCACGTTTCTTTCCTCAGTTTCCAATTTTTTTTTATTTTGTTTTTTATTGGTGTTTTTACTGCATCTGTCTCTTTCCTCACCTTTTTGTTTTTGTTTTTTGTTTTTTGTTTTTTTTTTTTTGGTATTTCTTGCTCTCAATTTTTAGTAAAAATTTAGTTTTTCCTTTCAATACAGTTTTATGTTCGGTTATAAGTTTTTTACTAATTTGTCCTCATTTTCCTCATTTTCTGGATTTGGATTGTGAAGAAAAATGATTTAAATGTTATTCATGCACATTATAACCACACAAAACAACATGAGATATAAAATAAGAACAATAATAGAGTTTAGGGGTTTTTGAACTTTAATCCTTCAAGAAGATTAAAATTTAAAAAAAACCTGGTGTTAGATTGAATATTGATTTTTAGTCCCTAAAGTGTCCTTAATTCAAAATAATTAATGTGTATTTTATTTAATATCTCCCATTAAATATTTAAATTTATTAATACACAAATTTTAATTTATTTTTTGACCAAAAAATAGTTTTTTAATTTATTAATTTCATTTAACATTCTTCAAACTTGAAAGACTCAATTAATGTACCTAAATGTTAGTACCGAAATGTGTGTACCGAAATATATTATATTGAACTAATATATTTAAATGTTAGTACCGAAATGTATTAATATTAAATTAATGTACCTAAATGTGTATACCGAAATGTATGCACCAAAATGTGTGTACCTAAATATGTGCACCGAAATGTATATACCTAAATATATGCACCGAAATATATGTATCTAAATATATGCACCGAAATGTATGTACCTAAATATATGCACCGAAATGTATTAATATAAAATTAATGTACCTAAATGTGTGTACCGAAAATATGCACTAAAATGTTAATACCGAAATGTATGTACCTAAATGTATGCACCGAAATGTGTGTACCGAAATGTTAGTACCAAAATGTGTATACCTAAATGTATGCACCGAAATGTATTATAATGAATTTAATATACCTAAATGAAGAAGTTACAGTACATCGAAATATATTGTATAACAAAAATTAGTTTATCTAAATGTTCACAACAAAAATATATTATAATGAATGAAATGAAAATAAAAATTATAATGAAATAAAATTAATACATTAAAAATTAGAAAAGAAAAAGATAAATAATTAAAAAATCAAAATATAATTAATAAATGAGGTTATTAATGTATCAAAGGACTAAAATTAGATTTTGATCTTACACATGGTTTTAATGAAAAAGTAATCTTTGCGAAAGACTAAAATGAAGTTTTCTATAGAGTTTATACATTTGAAGTAAACTAATGTACATATTGTTATGCAGTAAATCATTATACATTTGAAGTAAATCAGTTAAGTTATTGTCGTGTTTCTTGCTGTCTCAAAATAATGTAAAAAAAAAAACAAAAAACAAAAACAAAAAGGTGAGGAAAGAGACAGATGCAGTAAAAACACCAATAAAAAAAAAAAAATTGGAAACTGAGGAAAGAAACCTTTATTTACTTGGTGGGTTTACTGTTGTCCATGGACTTTAAGTAGGAACTTGCATCTAAAATCCCATGTTATTTGACAAGTGCATGAATAACATGTAAATCATTATTTTACGCAAAGTAAAAACGAAAAAGATAATAACTTTTTAGGACGTGCATGATAAAAATAAAAATAAAAGTCCTCTTTGCACAAAACATTTAAAGTATATCTTCACAATTATGGACAGTAAGTCGCCATTTTTTATTCCAGGCTGTACTAACGACAAATATTTGATTCCAGTAGGTTGCCTTTTTAAATATATTAGCCTGAGTTTGAAGAATTCTCAAAAAAACCTTCCAATAATTATTTATTTCTTATCTTAGAAAACTCAAATTTTAGGTTCTAATCTTTGAGTTAGTGGGCTGGTCCACCATCTACGTGTATCTTTTTAGTTTATATTTTTAAATTTATTGAATCTAACGGCTAAGATTTAATATGATTAAATTTAATAGTAAAAAAAATCTAACGGTCCAAATCTAAATCCAACGGTTAAAATAATTAAAAAAAAAATCTTTCATGTGTTTCATATTCCACAAGTTTTGAGTTTCATGGTATCAATTTAGTGATTTTTCAATATTTATTGGAATCTAAATATTTTTAGGTTAAAATATTCATAAAATTAAATTAGGATAGTCTACATAATTTTTTAAAAGTTATTTTTAAAAAAAATTATCCTAAATTCATTCTTTAATAAGCTCGGACTAAAAATTTAACCCATAATGGTCTGAGCAGAAAGACTATTTCTGAGTTAAAACCTAAATTTTATGAGTTAAAAATTTTAGGTTTAAATTCAAGGGTTGGAGTCACTTAGTACCACGGTCGCTCTAGTGGTATTCATCTTCACTTGTAAGTGAGAGGTCTTAGGTTCGATTCTCTCTAAAGGCGAATTTGAACCACATTATTGCTAGTCCATTGTGAGGCTTGAGCTATCCCCTCCCCCCTTAGACCATCTCCAATCCTTGGACTAAAACCTAAATTTTATGAGATAAAAATTTTAGGTTTAAACTCAGGGTTGGAGCCGCTTAGTACTACGGTCGCTCTAGTGGTATTCATCTTCACCTGTAAGTGAGAGGTCTTAGATCCGATTATCGCCAAAGGCGAATTTGAACCACATTATTGCTAGCCCAAAAAATGAGGCTTAGGCTATCCCCTCCCCCTTAGACCATCTCCAACCCTAGGCCTAAAACTTAAAATTGTTAGCCCAAAAAAATTTAGGTTTTAACTTAGAAATAATTTTTCTACTCCAACCCTTATGACCTAAATTTTTTAGCCCGAAATAAATTATGATAGTGTACATATTTTTTTTTTTTAAAAATTATCCTAAATTTATTCTTTAATAATCTCAAGCTAAAAAATTTAGGCCAGAAGGGTTGGAGCAGAAAAGTTGTTTCTGGATTAAAAATTTTAGGTTTTAGCCCAAGGGTTGGAGATGGTCTATAGGTTTTAGGTCAAATTTTCCACTTGTATTGGGTTGAATTTTGGGATGGAATAGTAAGGGGAAAATAGGTTATAGGTTAGGGTTGGAGTTGGTTTTAGTGTAGATAATATCGTTTGTTCAAAAAAAATAAAAAAACTCAAGGGTTGGAGATGGCTTAGAAGAATTCTTAAAATTGAATATAGATCGAACAATTTGTTTGTACAATTCCAGGTCAAGAAAACGCATTCAGATATGATGGAGGGATTCTATCAATTTTTGTATTTTCTTATGTTTAATGTAATTTTTTATTTGGTTTCTTTTTCTTATTTATTTATAAAAGTATTTTAGTTTGTTAAGTAATTCATTATAAGGATAATTTTGTTCTTTTATAGGCAAATTTTCAACTAAAGGTGTATTTTGAAAGTTAATTAAAACTTCAAGCGGTGTTAATGTAATTTATCATTGATAGCTAAGGTAACAATGATCATTTACGCAAACGACAATCAATTCATAACCTAGATAGTTATGATATTCATATTGAATTGTGCAGATTTAAATTCAATTAGACTCGGATGGTAAACAAATACACTAAAAACAGAGTCGGAGACACCGACCAAGGTAGGCTCAGGTCTATTCTCAAAGTTTTTCTTATAAATAATTACTACATTCTATCAATTTGAATTTGACCAATATAATACCAATATCAACTTGAGTTTAGTTGTATTTGACAGTTCAAATAGTTAGTTTCAATCCAACAAAGAATTACAAAGGTTTAGTTATTCACACCAAAGATTCAAAACTACGAGTTCTATAATGATATTAATTAACCGTGTCCTTCAAATTCTCTCATACTTTATGTTTCTACAAGGTCAATAGGAGAAAATGAATTCATGGTCACTCGTCTTAAATTTGATATCAAGAATAAATATAAATGGATATGCTTTTAATGTTTATTCTCAATTCTTGATATCAAACAATGTATCCTCAATCAGCAGGATGATCAACCAAAATAAAGGGATCCCCATTTTTTAAAAAAAAAAATGAAGACACGCTCCTCACCGTTAGATTGGCTTTAATTAAATTGTGTGGTTGAGATTAAAACACAGGCCACACAATTTCATTAAAGTTAAATTCAACGGTGGGGGGCGTATCCCAATTTTTTTGAAAAAAATGGAGATCCCTCCTCTTAAGCAATTCCTTCTATATATTTCAAGTTATGAAAATAAAATTTCATTTATCCAATCTAAATTTGTCCCTCCTAAAATGAATTTTGACTTCACCACCAACTAAAACCCGTTCTTTTGTAGGCTTGCATAACCATTTAACTTATCAAATTGTCTTATTCAATTTTCTCTAATACATATAGACAAAACTTTGTTATTATCTTTTTTTGTTAAGAAACAAAACCAAAATCCGTGTCGATCTTATGCGGAGGTGTCGAAAAGGTACACCGCTCTTTCAACTGCATGATCAAACCCCTTGAACTAAAAGTCTCAGCCATCCAACGGTCACGACCGTGGTCCTGCATGACCAACGGATGGTAACGCTCGGTTGTGTCCGCAGTATAGCATTACTAATTCATTTAAACATTTTCATGACATGGTTGAACGTATCAGTCACATATGGTTGAACGTAAGTTTAATTTAGGGGTGTTTTCCGAGTGGATCGGATCGGAGCTACGTTTTTAATTTCCGACCCGTAATTTTGAAATAGGATCGGAACACAACTTTTAAACTCAAAATTTTAAGCACGTAATTCGAAAGTTCATATATTTTACAAGCTTTTGAGTATTCTCAATTTTATTACATGTCATTTATTTGGTGATATACTAGTATGATTATTCATTTTAATATATACAAGATACAAGTATGATTAATATAAAAACAGTGAACAAACTATATCTAAAACTAAAATAAAGAGTTGATAACACATTTTAGAACTGAGTAGACAAGTATCAGAAATCAAAATATTTTGGTATCGGAATAAGTTCTGTAATATTTCATTTGACTAGTAGAATTTTATTGTCTCACTTTAGTCTTCAATCATCAACTTTGCATGGATGACTTCAAGTTACGTTAACGCGTGGAACTTTTTGAGTGTTTTTTTTGTTACTAAATTAATATATTATATATCGCTTCACACTGTTTAAGCTTCCGTGTGTAGAAAAAATAAGAAGCTGGATAAGAAATATGCCGAGTCATTAAAAGTATATTAAAAAATACAATAACAAACGAAACATTCATTTATATTAATATTAAGCTTAATACATGGGTAAAACTAAAATTACAACTGAAAATATTTTTGCTAGACTGCGATAAAAATCTTTGCCGAAAAAAATATTTAAGCTAAAACCTAACAAAATTAATTTAGTGTAACCTATAAGGTGCCGGCTATGCCCAAAAACCGGGACCCAAAATGTTATCCGCTTGATGCATGTTTGCAACCCAACAAGAACTAAATCTAGTTACAGCCCCAGCTATAGCTGCACTACACCTAATTTTCACCACATTAAACCAATGTTGGGCGAATTGCCTAGTAGGAGTGAAGACAAATACGCCTAAGTATGAAAAAATGGTCCGTGAATTTTCAATCCCTTCAATTACAGTCTCCTGATGACTTTTAAATAAAACTACAGAGACGCAAGTTGTAATGGAAAGCCCGAATAATGCATATTCATATGCTTTAAGGTTTTTTCCACTGTCCATCAACTTTATAAAATGTACTAAAATTACGGCATTTATCCCTAGAGCAAAGTCAAGAAAACTTAGGGTTCTACTATGTCTAAAAAATAAGACAAAGGAAATCAGGTAGTATGAACAACATAGTAGGGTAAAAACGCAAATTATGCATTCGGGATCTATTATATTTTGTAAATAGAGACCTAGAGCCCATAAGAATATCTCTATTGCTTCCCTGATGCATCCTATTCTTAAGAATCTTACTATCTTTGGGGTAATTTTTTTCCTATAATAATGAATTATTCCCACCATAATTGCATCACAGAACACAAATGCACCTGTGATACGAACGTAATTTAGGTAGGACGTTTTGGCTCCGATCGCTGGAATTAATAAAATGGATGGGACTATAAATAAACATTGAAAACTATGGAAGCAAAGGGTTGCTTTGGTCAATTTGATTTTCGGTTCACCCACCGGTTCAGCAACAGCTTCTTGACCACCGCCGCCGACATCTTGTTGACCACGGCCACGGCCGCGGCCTGCTTGTTGACGATCGTTCCCCTTCCCTTCCTCCGGTGGTCCTACGGTTAGGTGAGAAAAACAGGCGTATCCGACAAAAAGGAGGAAAATTGCTGCGTAAACGGAAGGGATAACTATAGCTAACACATGATAATACGTTGGCAGCGAAGAAGGAGCCATTGGGACGATACTAAGAGAGCTAAGAAGAGAGGCAGTGAGTCTAGAGAGCAAAGAGAGAGAGGCGTTGGCAGCGAGGGGGAGGGAGGGAAAGAGAGGAAAGAGAGAGGCAGTGAGTCTAGAGAGCTAAGAGAGAGAGGCGTTGGCGGCGAGGTGGAGGGAGGGAAAGAGAGGAAGGAGTCAGGCAGTGAGTCTAGAGAGCTAAGAGAGAGGCGTTGACGGCGAGGGGGAGGGAGGGAAAGAGAGGAAGGAGTCAGGTAGTGAGCCTAGAGAGCTAAGAGAGAGAAAGAGAAGAGGGAGAGAGAGTGAGTGAGTGAGTGGAGGACTGTGTAGCTGTATAGAGTGAGTGTGTAGCTGTATATATAGGGCACTCAAGATTCCCTTGTACAAATAAAAAAGGAAAATAGAAAATAAAAAAAATGTAGCCACCGTGACCGCAACCGTATACTGGTGCAAAACTGCCTCAACCTAAAACTTAATACCACAAACCACTATCCCTCTCAGTCCACTGGTATCCAAAATACCATTATACCCTTACATTCCTTTTGCAATCAATCAACTTTATACATTTTATGGATACTATTACTGTTTTTGTCCATGTAGTCATGCAAGTATGTAGACAAGTTAGATTTTTAAACCCGGTCACTTATATACATTTTAAGCAAAATGTTACTGTTTTTGTTCATATCGCTCGTGCGCATTACAAGTTTGGTTTTCACAATTGCACATGTGCACGTTTTATTTGTATCATACAAGAATCATCAAACTGATCATGCAAGTTGAAATAACATATTTGGATATGCTCTAAATTCACTTAACTTGTGGAAGAGAAATTTGAACGAACGTTCCAAACTTCTTTGCATAAACAAATATCATAAGATCGGCCATGCAAGTTGAAACAACATATTTTTACACGCAATATTAACACACTTGAAAATGTATGATAAAGACTGAGTGATGTAGGTTTGATTACTAAATGTGGGTTTCTCTAATACATATAGACAAAACTCTTTGTTATTATCATTTTTGTTAAGAAACAAAACCAAAATCCGTGTCGATTTTATGTCGAGGTATCGCAAAGGTACTCCGCTCTTCCAACTACATGATCAAATCCCTTGATCTAAAAGTCTCAGCCATCTAACGGTCACAACCGTGGTCCTGCCTAACCAACGGATGGAAACGCTCGGTTGTGTCCGTAACAAAGCACTACTAATTCATTTAGACATTTTCGTGACATGGTTAGACGGATGAGTTACATATGGTTGAACATAAGTTTAATTTACGGGTGTTTTCCAAATGGATAGGATCGGAACTACGTTTTTAAGTTCCGACTCGTAATTTTGAAATAGGATCCGAACACAACTTTTAAACTCAAATTTTTCAGCACGTCATTTGAAAGTTGATATATTTTACAAGCTTTTTAGTATTCTCAAATTTTTATTACATGTCATTTATTTGGTGGAATACTAGTATGATTATTCATTTTAATATATACAAGTATGATTAATATAAAAAACAGTGATCAACCTATATCTAAAATTTGACAACACATTTTATAATTCAGTACAAAACTATCGGAAATCAAACTATGACTGATTGACTGCAGGCTGAGGGAGGGCCACAACTTTTCCTTACCTATTGGCGCATTACAAGTTCAACTTTCACAATTGTGCATGTGCACGTTTTATTTGTGTCGTATAAGAATCATAAGACCGGTTGTGCAAGTTGAAATAATATATTTGGATTTGCTTTAAATTCACTTAACTTATGGAAAGAGAAATTTGAACTCCAACGTTCCAGACTCTTTTAAATAAACAAATATCATAAGATCGACCATGCAAGTCGAAACAACATATTTTTGCAGACAATATTACCACACTTGAGAAAACGTATGATAAAGATTGAGTGATGTTGGTTTGAATTTGATTACTAAATGTGAGTTTATTAAAAAAAAATTGTTTTGTTGTTAATTTCAACTTGTACTTGATGATAATTATGAAATAATTTTAAAAAATTCATATTTAAAGTTTTAAGCTATATGAAGTCATTTGAGCTCAAATAAAATTTCTCTTTTTTTTAAAAAAAAATCTAGGGAGTTTTGTTAAAACACTAAAAATCTTACAAGGGTTATTTATTAAACAACATTCAATTAATTTAATGACTAAAGTTTTAATCATTCTTAACTCTCTAACCAAACGCCAACATATCTAATATTCCTGCAAACCAAACACCAGCTTCTCCCTCACACTTGCCCGGCACCTTGCTCTCCCACAATATAAAACAAAACCACGAAGCAGCCACCTATTGCTAGACCAAAAATGTTGGAGCAGGCTTGGTGTTGTTATTGAAAGCAATTCCGGAAAGAAAAAGAAAAAGAAAAAAAGAAGGCGTATGAGGCGGCATTGAAACGAAACCCGAGATCGTCGTTTTTTGTCATTTCCGGGCCATGACCTGTTTTGTACCCCTTTGGACAAAAAAAAAAAAAAGGAAAAACCAAAAAACATGTAGCCAACGGGTATATTGGTGGAAAAAAACGTCAACCGAAACCCTAATAGCTAATACCACGGAAATGAGAAACCCTAATAGCTAATACCACGGAAAAGAAAAAAAATACAAAAGGAAATACCAAAACTGGAGGTGGGCCCCAAGTAAAACATGTCTTTGTTTTTTTTTTTTTTTTTTGTCAAATGATAGAATTTGTTAAATTAGATGTGGATTAGACATCAACGGAGTTTGAACCCACACCATTATACAAAGGGTCAACTTCTTTCTACCACTTGATGATATGTCTTTGTTAGGAAAATGGAGTATATTAAACAGAATTATCATTATATTGACGTCTTGCTACGATAATAAAGAGTTATTGAATCAAGACTCCACATGACCTTAAGTATATTTTATATAATTTGATCTCAATGTAGTAATGTTTCTTTCATGAATGATTAAATGTAGTGATTGTATTAAATACACATAATCACATGATTTATATATATATATATATATATATATATATATATATATATTAAGTGCATATAAGTATGAGAAGTAAACAATTTTCATAAAAATAAAAATAAAAAAGCAAATCTTTCCAACTAAAAAAGAGAAACAAAATAAAATTTAATGAAACTAACGTATCAAAGATTGGGTACAAACCATAAAGGTGCAGTATGAAACTGGGACGAAGAACGACTCTTGGGGCAACTAAAATGCCTAATACTCTTATTTGTGAAGAAAAAACTCGAAACTCACATCCGATTGAGTAGTAACAAATGCAAATAAATATTGTTTCTTTCAACCTTCTGACTATGGGGATACGAATGGTGGTTGCTCACAAATAATACCCCATCACCAAGTTCAACAACCTCCATCCATTGTGGACCACCATCAATATCACACTCCAGTTTGAACACTCGAAATCCTTTAGTCTTAATGTGGCTCAGTGTAATGAAAGGTCTTTCCAAGCATGACCTTATGGCAAGAATAGGATATTAAACATGTTTTTTGTATCACATTTTCATATCTTAGGTGGTATTTAATGTGGACAGCTACATCATTTGAATTAATCAGATTTTTAAATTTAGTTCATTATTTGATGATTGTAGTATACGAGGAGTCTTTCTCCTTCATTTTCTTGGGTTTTGCAAAATTTTCAAATGATGTGGCTGTCCACATCAAATGTCACCTAAGGTAGTATAGAGATGTGATATAAAAACATGGTATGAATAACATTACTCTTAAATAAATAATTACACGTGTTTGCGTTTTGAATACAACAGGATTGCCATTGATTCTCTTTCCATAAACGTAGGAAGAGCAATCCCTATATACTGAAAAGAGGGAAAATGGTTTTGAAGAATCCCATTGAAGCATGACGGAAAATGAAGTCACAAGTCCCTTATGATGCATGGCTAGGATTTGATGAGACCACTTGGGAGGATTTTTAGGGTTCGGAAGATTTTTAGGGCTGATTTTAATTGATTATCAACCACAAGAGCAGTGACCAAGTGTGCCTGTGATTACCTTCTTCTGAAAGTTTTGAAGAAACCCTAACTAGCCTATGGCTCTTGACTTGTGTGTGTACCTCTGGTTGGGAAGGAGCGAATATATGCATAAATTAGATTCTTATCTCTCATTTTCATTTCTCATTAATTAAAATTAGGTTTCTATCTCTCATTAATTGAAATTTGAAACCTTTCTCATTTTTCGATTTTATCAAGGTCTTTTTACTTTTGTCCATGTTATTATTTGAATATTAAATTATTACATGTCATCGTATGTCAATTTCAAAAAATGAAAAACTTACTAATTATTTCTAGATATATCTTTTTAGAAATTTTCATATATATATTTTTTTAATTTGTACTCATTTTTCAAATTTGTACCAATATTCTTTTTAATTTCAATTTGTACCCATAATTTTAAATATTAATATGTACTCATATTTTCAATTTAATTTGTACACATATTTGTTTGTGTGAAACTACTTTTAATTTGTATCCTTTTTCAATTTGGACCAATATTCTTCTTAATTTCAATTTGTACCCATAGTTTAAAATTTAAAATGTACCCATATTTTTTTAATTTGATTTGTACCCATATTATTTTTGCTGAATATATGTACCCATGCTAATTACATGTATTTGTTTTATGTTTTACAATATACAAATAATTATTTTTTAAGAAACGATCTAGCTATATATCGAGAAGCAAATTAAGAATTTCTCCAAATTAACATGAATATTGTACACTAATCAATTTAATAAATAAAACTGAATTCATTTCCTGGTTCGTAATCCTCAAAACAACGAATAATATCTTCATCTCTCAATTATTTACACAAAATTGTATGTGTGTGTGCGTGTGTGTATATATATGTGCGTGTGTGTTGAGCAAAAGAAGTGGGATTTGGGAGGACGGTACATGGAGAGTGAGGTGGGTGTACCGAGGAGGAAAATGAGGGTGTAGGTTATGGTGAGGACTCTGTCACGCATTTTTCTCTGGTGAGGGTGGGAGTGATTGGGTCATGGTGTTTAAGTGCGGGTGGGAGGGAAGGGAAAAGGCTGGCTTTTCTGCTGGTTGCGTAGCAGGTTTTGATGAATTTACCAATTTAGTCTTGTTTTCGGACTGTTGTGGAAGACCAAGCAATGACCAAGTCAATTTAAAATTAGATATATACAATAGTTTTGGTGACCCAGAAAATTACTGAAATATTGTGATGGTGTGTCAGCAACGCAGACCCAGCACGGAAGAGAGATACCCACTGAAATTTTTGACCTTTTGCTGGGTTTTGGAGTGGATGGGAAGCAAACAGAGGCTATAGGAGGAACCAATTAATAAGCAAGTCGAAAACGAGTTTATCGAAATAATAAATATCATACTATTCTCATATAACAAGTTTGGGATGCATCTGTAACACAAAATTCATTCTATGAAAATCATGTTTGTCCTTATTTTGTGCAAATTTTGGATGTAGGATTGCACAATATAACATTGAAAGGTGGAGAGACGTATATGCTAATTAATAAACACGATTTTTACAAGTAATTATCTATAAGCAACAATTAAGCTTAGACGTGCTTGGCCCCAATGAGCCGAAAACATAACGGTTTGCCTAAATTCAAGCATTCAATTCATAATGGACTTGTAGCTTATTTAATTAAGTACTCAACCTCTTGAGTTTGATTCTCACTCTTAAATATCGCCCGTCTCGATCTCTATCTCTCCCTCTCATCCATGGCTGCTGAATAATTGCTGGAGGATATTGAGACGTAAAGAAAAGAGGAGTGGCAAAACATATAGGAAACTTCCATGTAAAAGAAAAAAAATTATATATCAATTTTAACTTTAAATATTAAATTACGACCATGGGATTTTTATCAAACGGATAAGAACACAAGCTCAGGTAAGTGTCCGAGGAAGAAAATTAGGACTAAACAATTCTTTCCACAATCAATCTTCAATGATTCATAACCTAATGTCTTGTGTTCAATTTTGATGTTGGTGCATTACATAATGGCGATTATGGAAGCTAAAATACATATGTGAATCTTTTCTACTCCCTAAAAAATAGACTGCCTTAACAAAATAACCAAATGCTTCATTTGAAAAATAAAATAAAAATAGTAGAATTTTTTTATTTTCCTATTTATGTCCCATCCTCAAATATATGAATATATATATATATATGCAAAATACCATTATACCCTTGCATTCCTTTTGTAATCAACTTTGTACATTTTTTCGATACTACTATTACTGTTTTTGTCCATGTAGTCATGCAAGTATGTAGACAAGCTATAATTTTATCCTTGGTCACGTATATACATTTTACGCAAAATGTTACTATTTTTGTTCGTGTAGCTCGTGCACATTACAAGTTTGACTTTCACAATTCTACATGTACACGTTTTATTTGTGTCATACAAGAATCATAAGACTGGTCATGCAAGTTGAAATAACATATTTGGATATACTCTAAATTCACTTAACTTGTGAAAAGAGAAATTTGAACTCGAATGTTCCAGACTCCTTTGCATAAATAGATATTATAAGATCGGCCATGCAAGTCGAAACAACATATTTTTGCAGGCAATATTAACACCAACAAATCTACTATTCTTGCAAACCAAACACCAGCTTCTCCCGTACATTTGCCCGGCACCTTGCTTTCCCACAATACAAACCAAAACAACGAAGCAGCCACCCACTGCTAGACCAAAATTGTTGGAGCAGGCTTGGTGTTGTTATTGAAGGAAATTCCGGGAAAAAAAAAAGAAAAAAAAATTGGAAATACCAAAACTGATGGTGGGCCCCCAGTAAAAGTTATTTGAAATTTTGAAAAAGGATGGCATGCGGGCCCAAAAACTTGTAGGGCATATCTGGAAGGAGAGTATAGAGGCATCCGCGAGTAAGGCGAGTGGGGATATTGGATCGTTATTTCTTGCAGTGTTGGATATGTCTTTGTTAGGAAAATGGACCATATGAAACAGGATTATCATTATATTGACATCTTGCGATAATAATACAAAGTTACTAAATCAAGACTCCACGTGATGTTTAATCTATTTTATATAATTTGATCTCAATGTAGTTATGTTCTTTTCATGAATGATTAAATGTAGTGACTGTATTAAATACACATAATCACATGATTTATAATAAAAATAAAAATGCAAATCTTTCCAACTAAAAAAGGGAAACAAAACAAACTAACCTATCAAAGATTGGGTACAAACCATAAAGGTGCAATATGCAACTGGGACGAAGAACCACTTTTGGAGCAACTAAAATGCCTGATACTCTTATTTGTGAAGGAAAATACTCCAAAGTCACATTTGGTTGATTCGTAACACGGGTAATCAAAGGCAAAATAAATACTGTTTATTTCAACCTTCTGACCAAGGAGGTATGATATAACGGCGGAATGGTGGTTGCTCACAAATAATACCCGATCGCCAAGTTCAACAACCTCCAGCCAATGTGGACCACCTTCAATATCACACTCCAGTTTGAACACTCGAAATCCTTTAGTCGTAGGTGGGCTCAGTGTAACGAAAGGTCTTTGCAAGCATGAGCTTGATCCTGAGCAGGAAAAAAGGAAAATACAAAAACAAAACAAAACGGTGCACTACATCAACATCTACTGAAAGCCTAATACCAAAATTGGAAAGAAAAATAAAATAAAAAAAGAAATACCAAAACCGGTGGTGGACCCCCAGTAAATGTTATTTGAAAAAGGAAGGCATGCGGACCCAAAAACTTGTAGGGCATATCTGGAAGGAGAGTATAAAGGCATCCGCGAGTGAGTGCGGCTGCGGATATTGGATCGTTATTTCTTGTAGTGTTTGATATGTCTTTGTTAGGAAAATGGACTATATGAAACAGGATTATCATTATATTGACGTTTTGTTACAATAATACAAAGTTATTGAATCAAGATTCCACATGAAGTTTAATCTATTTTATTTAACTTGATCTCAATGTAGTTATGTTCCTTTCATGAATGATTAAATGCAGTGATTGTATTAAATACATATAATCACATGATATATATATATATATATATATATATATATATATATATATATATATATATATATTAAGTGCATATAAGCATGAGAAGTAAACAATTTTCATAAAAATAAAAAAGCAAATCTTTCCAACTAAAAAAGGGAAACAAAACAAAATTTAATTAAACTAACCTATCAAAGATTGGGTAAAAACCATAAAGGTGCAGTATGCAACTGGGACGAAGAACGACTCTTGGAGCACTGCCTAATACTCTTATTTGTGAAGGAAAATACTCCAAAGTCATATTCGGTTGATTCGCAACACGGGTAATCAAATGCAAAATAAATACTGTTTCTTTCAACCTTCTGACCATGTGGGTACGATATAACGGCGGAATGGTGGTTGCTCACAAATAATACCCGATCACCAAGTTCAACAACCTCCATCCATTGTGGACCACCATCAATATCACACTCCAGTTTGAAGCTTATTACCATCATGAATGAAATATTTGCAGTTTCCAAATCAATTATCTACAAAGTAACATATGAGACATACACTAATACTTGAATTATTACAAGGGCACTAGGGCAGTAACGGAGTGTGCATGTGATTACCTTATTTTTTCGTCGCTGTAGTCCATCAGTAGGCGCCTCATCATGAAAGTTTTGAAGAAACCCTAACTAACCTAATTAAGGATCTTGACTTGCGTGTGCACCCTGGTTGGAAATGAGCGAATTTATATATACATACGTGCTATTCCAATGTTTTAAAGTCCTTACGTGTTTATCTCTAATTTTTTGACAGAGTCTTGGTCTTATCCTTGATCTCTAGTGAAGATAAGTATTATCACTAATTTGGTTTAATTCATCCATTAGAATCACGTGTTATAATTTGAATTAAATAAATAACTATACTTATTTGTGTTTTGAATGAATTGTCGTTGATCGTGCTAGCTCTTTCTTACTAGTTCTTTTTATTTCTTTTTCATTAGTTTTTCCCTCCCCTTATGCTATTTATTTTCTGCTATTTAAAAGGAAAAAAGTATACTTTCCGTAAACGTAGGAAGAGCAATCCCTATGTACTGAAAATAGGGAAAATAGTTTTGAAGAATCCCATAGAAGTCGCAAGTCCTTTATGATGTCTGGCTAGGATTTGATGAGACCACTTGGGAGGATTTTTAGGGTTCGTCTTCGGAGGATTTTTAGGGCTCGGCCGAGCTGTATTCGGGATTTTACTTGATTATCAACCACAAGAGCAGTGACCAAGTGTGTATGTGCCTTTGGATAAATAGAGTGGAGTTGCAGGAGTGGCATACCAAAGATTCCTAGAGTCCCTAAACGAATTTGTAACCCTTTGGACAAACAAAAAAGGCAAATAGAAAAACCAAAAACATGTAGCCAACGTGACTGCAATTATATTCGTCCGCTGCCGGAGGTGTGCGTAGCTCGAAAGGAGAGGGGCGGCGATCTAGTGTCGAGAGTGGACGACCTCATCCGTCAACTGTGCTCTGGTTTGGCAGGAAGCGGAGCGCGACGCATGCGTGGCGGCTCCTGAGGGAAAAGGGGAGTAAGCTTAGTGGCAGGGCCCCTTCCCAACTTGGAGGGGGAATGCATGAAAGAAGACTTAGAGGAGCTAGGATCTCGATTCGAATCTAACCTAAAATTGTCGGAGAAGGAACGCGGGGGGGGGGGGGGGGGGGGGGCTATGCATTGACAGAAAAGATGTTGATGGCGCGCTGTTGGGGTTCTAGTTTACACTGATTGCAGAAGTTCTCACTGCTAAAGAGGTAAAAGGGGATGCTTTTGTTGATTGCTTCATGTCTCTCTGGCGAGGGCGAGAGGGTGTGTCGATTCGAGAAATTGGGGATCGTAGATTCCTCGCCCGATTTGCGAGTCAAAGGGACCTCCAAAGGGTGGTGGATGCCGACATGCCTTGGATGTTCAGAAACGAGCTGGTCATGGTAGCAGACAGCACGGAGAAAGGAATGAATAGATCGAAACCCCTCTCCATGGCTGAGTTATGGGTGCAGATGCACAATGTGCCGGTACTTAGTATGTCCCAAGTTGTAGCCGAATCAATTGGGGGGCTTATGGGGACAGTGAGAATGGTGGACAAAACTGGGAGCCGTGACTGCATTGGAAGGTTCCTAAGGGTGAAAATCAGATTCAACATTCTTGAACCATTAATGCGTGGGACTTTTGTGACATTCCCTGATGAAGGTAAGATTTGGATCGACTTTAAGTATGAGTCGCTTCCTAACTACTGTTTAATTTGCGGCAAGCTTGGGCACCCCACCAGGGTTTGTAAGAACCTGGTGGTTGACGAATCTAACTCAGAGGAATGCTCGAAAGAGATGAATGAGGCTTTCGCTTTCTGTGGATTGGATGCAGTTACGGACCTAAGAGGTAAGCCTCTGGGTGCCGGCGCAAGGAGTAGGGCATCATCTGGATCTAACGGGGGGAGGAGCAGCTCGGGAAGGTGAAAGGATGACAGGAATGCGGAACCCTCTGGGGGTAGACGCTCGGGGCGATCTTCGATGGCGTCTGGCATGGGGAGTCAGGGCCATCACTCTGCCAGCAAATCCTTTAGTGGTAGCGACTGCAATACAAGGATGCAGGATGAAGTCATTGATACGGTAACCTCGCCAAGTAAACCCCGATGGTCGACAAATAAACCGGGACAGGGTTACAATACACTGGCGAACACAATCAGACGACAACGGGTAGCGGAAGAGGACGCGAGAATTGCTAGAGAACTGGCATTTGATGCAGGATTAATTGGTCCGGGGGGAGCTGTGGCCCCGGGTGTGGAGAATGTGGTACTACTCGACCACCTTGAGCAGAAAGGGAATTTGGACACCACTAGCGGGGTGCGGAATGCTAATCCTATCTTTGATCTCAACCATATGCCTACTGCAGGGGAGGGTGTCGACAACGCGAAAGCGGGGAACGGGAAAGAACCCAACGACCAGGGTGCTGCTGACACCATGGAGACGGTTAGGGACGATGACCCATTTGACTTGGAGGCTATCATAAAAGCAGTGACGGATAAGCACAATGGGAAAAAAAAAAGATTGTTTAGGGAGGAAGTGTACGCATATATTCTACCAGGGGCGGAACCCATCAGAACTAAGCCAAGGAAGATCCTACCTGATGAGGCGAAGGAGACCAGCCGTAAGGGGTCTCCCAAGCCCCAATGAGACTACTTACATAGAACTGTCAGGGTATCGAGGGTGACCTGACAGTTGACAACTTGCTGGAGCATAATCGGCTCCACACCCCTGACATTGTAGTGTTGCTGGAAACTAAAAACAAGAGTAGTCGGTATGAGTATCTTAAGAAAAGTTTAGATTTGGAATACATGCATGCTGTGGAACCTAGGGGCATCGGGGGAGGTCTATGCGTGTTCTGGCGTGATGCGGCACATGTGGCCCTGGTAAAGGCTTTCGTTTTTGTCATTGAAGTAAAAATTTGGGATAAGTCCAAGAGCTGCCACTGGTGTCTGTTTGCTATTTATGCAAGCACGGATGAGAAAAAACGGAGGGATCAGTAAGGATATCTAGCCGGCTGGGTCATGATAGGGGAAGGTCTCTGCTCATCAGGGACTTTAATGACATTCTCTCCAATGATGAGAAGGAGGGTGGCAACTACAGACCGACGTCGAGCATGCGTGACTTTAGGGAGTTTGTAGCTCAAAATGAGCTCATGGACTTGGGCTTTGTAGGATACCCGTTCACGTGGCGGAACAACCAGGAGGCAAAGCCAATTCAACAACGCCTGGACCAGGGCCTAGCTACTATGGGATGGCAAGACCTTTATCCTGAGACCACAATCAGACACGTGGTTTTGGAAGGGTCTGAACATGCCCTACTCTTACTGTCCACTGAGAGAGTGAAAGAGTGGAGGAGTAGGAAATTTTTCTATGATGCGCGATGGAGTAAGTTGGATGAGTGCCGCCAACTTGTTACTGAGGATTGGAGAGATAAACATGGAGGGTCACATGCCTTTCGATTTTGTGAAAATTTGAAATCTCTAAGGTGCAGACTGAATGAGTGGTATAGAGGGAGAGGAAGGAACTCAAAACGAGCCATTGACCAGTTGAAAGCGGAACTCAGACTGGCTTACATGTCTAATGGATTCGCCACGGACGAGGTCAAGATTAAGGAAAGGGAACTCCGGGCAGCCCACCACAACGAAGAAGCCTACTGGAAAATCAAATCGCATGCTCACTGGCTCAAGGAAGGAGACAAGAACTCTAAATTCTTTCATGCGCAAACCCTAAAAAGGCGAAGCTCCAACCAAATTAGGGGCTTGAAGGATATGCATGGGGTATGGCAGGAAGAGGATGCGGTGATAGGCTCTACTGCAACCTCCTATTTTTCTGAATTATTTCGGTCTAGTGAGCCTAGTCAGATAGATGCTATTGGGGGCTGCTTAGAGGCTCGGGTGTCGGCTGAGGATAACCTGGGGCTGACGGCCCCGGTGACTGAGGACGAAATCAGAGCTGCTGTCTTCCAAATCCCCCCTACCAGGGCCCGGGGACCGGACGGATACTCTGGATGCTTTTACCAGGACCATTGGGATACTGTGGGTCAGGATGTAGTGAAGATTGTTAAAGCATTCTGGCATTCCGGAACTCTCCTAAGGAAACTCAACCACACCAATCTTGTGCTTGTTCCTAAGGTCAAATGCCCGAAGAACATGACGCAATACCGGCCTATTGCTTTATGTAATGTAATCTATAAAGTCATTGCCAAGGTGCTTACCAATAGACTTAAGCTGGTGATGCCTAAGGTGGTTTGCGATAATCAATCTGCTTTCGTCGCTAGGAAACAGATCCAGGATAATATCCTGGTAGTGCATGAGATCTTTCACTCCTTGTTCCACCAAAAAAAAGATGACCAGGCTGGCATGGCTATCAAGCTTGACATGGCTAAGGCGTATGACCGTGTGGAATGGGCCTTTCTCCTATCCATGATGGAAAAGTTAGGCTTTGCGCCTATATTCTGCAAATGGATTAAGGAATGTATTTCTACTCCTTCTTTTAGCATCCTCATTAACGGCCAACCAACGGGGCTTATTAAGCCGGCACGTGGACTGAGGCAAGGCGATCCTCTATCCCCTTATCTATTTCTCCTTTGCATCGAAGGTTTTTCTATGCTTCTCAGGAAAGAGTTGGAGAGGGGTGCTCTGCACGGGGTTAGGGTTTCGCCTAATGGGATGCCGATATCACACCTATTTTTTGCAGATGACTCAGTTTTGTTTGGGCATGCCACTGTGGAGGAGGCAATCGGTATTGGGGAGGTGTTGCGGACCTATGCCCGGGGCTCCGGCCAGGTTGTCAACCTCTCCAAAAGTTCAATTTTCTTTGGGTCTAGAACCTCAAAACGGGTGAGGAGGAAAATTACGGATACCTTGGGCATCCAGTGTAAGGTGGGTTTTGGACGGTACCTCGGTATCCAGGCCGATTTTGGTCAATCTAAAAAGGGTGTCTTCGAAGAGGTTCGTGAGAAGCTTGAATCCCGGTTAGCTGGCTGGACCGAGCAATTCCTTTCTCCAGCTGGAAAAGAAGTCTTGATCAAGGCAGTGGCTATGGCCATGCCAAACTACGCCATGAGCTGTTTTAAGTTACCCATAGAGGTATGTAGAGATCTAGAGCGTGTTATTAGGAATTTTTGGTGGAGAGGGAGTGAACAACGGAAGGGTGTCCATTGGATTTCGTGGGACAGGCTAGTGAGGCAAAAGCGATTCGGTGGCTTGGGCTTCAGGGACATCCAATGCTTCAATTTGGCTTTCCTTGCCAAGATTGGATGGCGCTTGACCCTGAACCCGAAGTCTTTGCTGGCCAAGGTGTTACAAGAAAAGTATTACCCTGGGAAATGCTTTATTGAGGCGAGGAAGGGCAGGAACACGTCTTGGGGATGGAAAGGGATCTTCGATGCACGTAAGGTTCTCCTGGGGGGTCTGCGGTGGAGAGTGGGGGACGGGACAAGGATCAACATCACGAAGGACCCATGGTTTCCTAAACCCTCTACTTTTATGGTTAAACCCCTGCGGGATATGCAAGTGTCTATGGTGAGTGACCTTATTGATTCAGACTCCACTTCCTGGCGGGCAGATTTAATATCGGCTAGCTTCCACCGGGACGATGTGGGGGCGATCTTGAGTATTCCATTAAGCCGGACTGGTTGTCGTGACAGATTGGTGTGGCACCACAACGTAAACGGGGAGTACTCAGTTCGATCGGGGTACGGGGTGGCTATAAACCTCATGGAGAACGGTGCGCTGGGAAAGAAAGGGCGCGAGTCCTCTAGTGAAAAATCGAAAATTGGCAAGTGTGGAATCTGATTTGGAAGTTAAAGGTACCCAACAAAATTAAAATTTTCATCTGGCATTGTTGTAACAATGCATTGGTTGTTCGGCAGAACCTGAAGAGGTGTCACATGAGGGTGGACAATGTTTGCGGGGTGTGTGGTGCTGTGGATGAGTCGAAAAATCATCTTTTTTTTTCGGTGCAACCTCAGCCACCTGTTTTGGTTTGGATCCCCGCTCCAGTTGAATTCTTTTGATTTGGCAGGTACCGACTTCCTATGTAGCTGGGAGAAGTTCTGTGCTCTGGTTAAGGGAAGGGACAAAGAGGGCGAAATTATGTAAGAGTTTGCCTTTGGACTTTGGCGGTTATGGAAAAACAGGAATGAGGTGATCTTTAATGGTGTGCACCGGGAGCCCTTGGAAATCCTGGAGATTTGGAGAAGAAACATCTCGGAGTTCAGGGATGCCACGAGGGCGGAGTCTGCGGGTGATCAGCCTGATCGTGAGCCGCTGCTGCCAGTCACGGATCGGCAGGGTTGCAGATGGAGGAAACCGGCCTTTGGAGTCTTCAAGGTTAACACTGATGCCTCATGGTGTCAGTCCACTCTCCGCACGGGGGTTGGCTGGGTTTGCCGGGAGTTCGCCGGAATTCTTCACGGGGCTGGTGGATCGGGATCTGGGCTACACCACTCTGCGGCTGCTGAAGAAGCTGAGGCTATCCGCACTGCCCTCCTGGCATGCATTGAACACAAGTTTGACAATGTGGTTATTGAATCTGATTCCAAACTGGTAATTCAGATGATTAGAAAAGAGCTATCTTGTGACTTTAGTCTTGAATGTATCCTTGGCGATATTGAGGTTCTAGCGCGTAGGCTGACGTCTGTTTCGTTTTCCTTCGTGTCTAAAGAGTGCAATATGGCTGCTCACTCGGTTGCTAAGTTCGCCTTCAAGGAGGGTTATGAGTTTGTTTGGGATTGTATTGGGCCCGAATTTCTGTTTAATATTCTAGCTCAGGATGTAAACCTTTCTATTCGTATTTAATATATTTCTATCTTTGGTTTTAAAAAAAAAAGCCCAATACCAAAATTGGAAGAAGAAAAAAAAAGACACGAATATGTCGCTTTTATTCGAATTCAAATCTCTCTTTAATAAGTTAAATGGATTTAGAGCATCCAAATATGTTATATCAACTTGCATGGCCAGTCTTATGATCCTTGTACGATACAGAGAAAAAGTTATACATGCACAATTGTGAAAGTCAAACTTGTGATGCGCCCGAGCTACATGGACAAAAAACAATTAACGTTTAGTATAAAATATATATACGTGACCGGATTTAAATATATAGTTTGTTTACGTGCTTGCATGACTATATGAATCCATCAAGGTTGCGCTAGGCGCTAGTTGCAAATGAAGAATTTCTCCAAATGGACATGAATATTGTACACCAATCAATTTAATAAACAACAAATAATGACTTCATCTCTCAATTATTTACACAAAATTGCAATTGTATATGAATATGTATACATGTGTGTGTGTGTGTTTGTATATCAATGCATAATACATAACATTACTATAGGTACGCAAATTTAAATTGCCATAATCGATGTCACTGTTGTAAGATCTCAAACCAATTATTTATTATCACGAGAAAAAAAAAAACAACAAAACAATATGTAATTGATTCAAAATACTATTATAACTAGTGACATCTTAGTGTTTAAGATGCAAGTAAGTTTATCTTCGTTCAATATAAATAATGGCAAATGATGATCTCTTTATTTAGGTATGAATTGGAATTTCTATTCCTCTATAATTTCTCTTTCAAAATTTACGCTGTGCTTTAATTGGACAATGGGATGCATGCCTGCTACGTACTAAATCACACATAATTATGTACATGCTCTCTATCCTGCCTAATGCTTTTGTTGGGGTCTCATTAATTTAAGTCCATTTTTGCATGTTTGGTTTACTAGAAAAGAGTGCAAAGACTATATCATCTGATGTACCTCATTTGATGATACTGTCGGATGACAATATCTATATATATATATATATATGACATCAGAAATGGTTTTGCTAGAAAAGAGTGCAAGGCTCTTTGACGTTTTAGCATCATCCTAAACGATTCGGTCACCTATATATAGTTTGTGTATAATGTTACTGTTTTGTTTCATGTAGCTCGGGAGCATCACAATTTTTTTTTAACTAAAGATAGAATATATTAAAGACGCATGGAAATGTTTACATCCCGAGCCAGAGTGTTAAACAAAAAGGACGGGCCAATACAATCCCATCTTGCAACATAACCTTGCTTGAAAACATGCTTAGCAACCAAGTGAGCAGCACGGTTGCTCTCCCTAGACACATAAGTGAAAGTCACAGATGACAACCTACGGACTAGGCACTCAATATCACCAAGCAAACATTCAAGGCTAAAATCAGAAGGTAACTCCTTACGGAGCATCTGGATAATCACCTCGGCATCCGACTCGATAATCACATTGACGTACCCGAGTTCCAAGCATGCAGCGCCTCCCGAATTGCCGAGGCCTCCGCAGCTCCACCCGAGTGGCAGATCTCCATACCAATACCTCCAGCAGCCTGGAGAATCCCCGCAAAGTCCCTGCAAACCCAGCCAACACCAGTTCGTAATGTCTTCCGGCACCAAGCTGCGTCAGTATTAACCTTCATGTGTCCAAACCCGGGCTTCTTCCACTGCTTTCCCCCATCATCCATAGCCATGGCGGTCCGGCCGACAGAAGGGCAATCAAGCTCCGGCTTCTGGACCAGGGACTCACGGAACTCCTGGATGTTCACCCTCCAAAGGTCAAGGATCTCGATCAGGGACCGGTGTATCCCATTGAAGACAGCATCGTTTCTATTTTTCCAGATTCTCCAAAGGCCGAATGCAAACTCTTGGAGGACATCATCAAAATTTTCGTTACCTTTGACATGCTTGCAAACCTTCTCCCAGCTTTCAAGGAAGTCGCCTCCGGCCAGGATTCGGGAATTGAGATGGAGGGGGGAACAAAACCAGAATTGGTGACTAAGCTGGCAGTGGAAGAAAAGGTGGTTCTCCGTTTCATCCACCTCATTGCACACCCCACAAACATTGTCCACTCTCATGTTCCTTCGTTGAAGGTTCCGTTTAACCGCCAAAGCATGGTTACAACACTTCCAGACAAAGATTTTAATTTTGTTCGGAACCTTTAACTTCCAGATTGAATTCCAAGCATGGTCGTTAAAACGCCCACTGCTGGCCATACCCCTCCCCCTCTTCCCAAGGTTACCATTCTCCAAGAGCCCAACTGCCGCTCCGTACCCGGTTCGGACAGTGTACTCCCCAGTCGTACTGTGGTGCCAAATCAAACGGTCGCTTACACCACACCTACTGATGGGTATACTTAATATCGGAAGCACATCCTCCTTTTCAAAGCCCTCATTAATCACACCGACGTTCCAGCAGTGTGAGGTCGTGTCAATTAAATCGCTGACCATGATGCCCTGTAGGCAGTCCCGCGGGCGAACCTTAAATGTCGAAGGTTGGGGGAACCACGGGTCTTCCCGGATTTTGATTCTAGAGCCATCACCCACACGCAATCTTACTCCCTGTTTTAGCACCTTACGTGCTTCAAAAATACCCATCCACCCCCAAGATGTCTTCCTTCCCATACTGGCTTGCAGGAAGGATCCCCCCGGAAAATATTTGTCTCTTAGAATAGTGGCAAGAAGCGACCCAGGGTTTTGAATCAGCCTCCAACCAATCTTCGCGAGGAAGGCCAGGTTGAAACAATGAATGTCTCTGAAACCAATGCCACCGGCTTTCTTCTGTTTTAATAGCTTCTCCCATGAAAACCAGTGCACACCCTTACGATTCACATTACCTCTCCACCAGTAGTTCCTAATAGCTCTCTCCAAGTCCCTGCACACTCCGATAGGCAGTTTGAAGCAGCTCATAGCATGGTTTGGCATAGCCATCGCAACTGTTTTCACTAGAACTTCCTTTCCAACTTGGGACAGGAATTGCTCGGCCCATCCCGCCGTGCGAGACTCAATTTTTTCACGAACCTCCTCGAACACCGCCTTCTTTGAGTGGCCAAAATCCGCTTGCAGCCCTAAATACTTCCCAAAACCCTCCTGGGGTCTCATTCCCAGGGTCCTCACAATTTTCCTCCTAATTCGGTTCTTGGTACTAGCACTAAAGAAAACCAAGCTTTTGGAGAGATTAACCACATGCCCCGACCCCCTAGCATATTTCTGTAACACTGCAACTACCCCAAGGGCTTCCTCAACCGTGGCCTCACCAAACAAAACAGTCGTCAACAAAAAACAGATGTGAGATAGGGGTTCCAGAAGCCGTCACCCTGTAGCCGTGAAGAGCGCCCGTCGCCATCCCATTTCTGATTAACATAGAAAAGCCCTCAGTACAAAGTAAGAACATATAGGGTGAAAGGGGGTCCCCCTGCCGCAAACCCCGTTCAGGCTTGAAATGTCCGGTCGAATTCCCATTCACCAGGATACTGAAGGACGTGGAGGAAACACATTCCAAAATCCACTTACAGAATAAAGGCGCAAATTCCAATTTAGTCATCATCGAAATAAGAAAGTCCCATTCCACGCGATCATACGCCTTAGCCATGTCCAGCTTAATGGCCATACCCGCTTGGTCCTCCTTAGATTGGTGGAGGAGAGAGTGGAGGATTTCGTGCACCACAAGAATCATAAGATTGTACATGTACACTTTTTTATTTGTATAGCAGTATAGCACAAGGATCATAAGATTAATCATGCAAATTAATATAATAGCTTATAGAAGAGAGATTTAAACTCGAAGGCAAATTATCATTTGTAAATTCTAATAGTGAAATTATATTTTGCAAAAGTGAAAAACCAAATGAAGGAGGAATCAAGGAGCTGGGACTTTTTGTGGTGGTGGTGTTGGTTGGGAGGAGAAAGGGGGAGTGGGGCGTTTTCTTGGTAGTTTGGGTTTTGGGATCCCAGCCCTTTTTGGGGGTTTAACAATTTCAGAGCTATCAGGAATGGGGATCGCGATGGAAAGTCGTGCTGATGAGCTGCGTTGACCCAGGTAACCGAATTATATTTTCAGATTAAGAGAACTTTGAAGATAAAGTCGGTGAGAAAATAGTAGGGTTTATTTTAACTTTTTATGGTGGGTGGGAAATTAGAAAAATAGGATCGGTCTAAAACCACTAAAATATATAGTTTGTCTACGTGCTTGCATGACTACATGGAACATTATCCATTAAGGTTGTACTAGGTACTAGTTGAATAGGAATTAGGGTTTATTGCCTAGGCGAATTATGTATAAATTAGTATCTGCTTATTTTATAAATTGAATACCATATAAATTATATTTTACCACATAAAAACCGCCTCATTTGCATAAATAGATATCTTAATTACGACTTCTTATTATATAACACATGCCAATTTTTATGGACCCGAATGTCTGTCCACAGTGTGTGGCTTTGGATATGTGGCAGGAATGGCGCACTAAAGATTT
Source organism: Crataegus laevigata (assembly GCA_963580275.1). Taxonomy (NCBI): domain Eukaryota; kingdom Viridiplantae; phylum Streptophyta; class Magnoliopsida; order Rosales; family Rosaceae; genus Crataegus; species Crataegus laevigata. The sequence goes on from OY756949.1 coordinate 2,498,017, forward strand.
CCAGAGTCTCTAAACGATTTTGTACCCATTTGAACAAACAAAAATGGAAAAATAAAAAAACAAAAAGCATGTCGCCAACGGTAATATTGGTGAAAAAAGGAAAAGAAAAAACGAATTTGTACTAATTGGAGTCATTCGACGTCTCCACAAATCATTCACAGACCAGGCCAATGAGGTCATAGTCTGCGGGGGTAGGCCCTTGGTGCTGCCTACATCGTACCAAAATCGGAGGAGATAAGCTGATCTTAACCAGTCTTAGTCTTAGCTAGGGGGCGCCTACCCTTAACCCTACCTCTGACCCTAAACAACAAAAACAAAGCGTCAAAAAAAGTTTAGGACAGCTATAGCCTGCAGCATGGCATATCAGAGCCAGACATGCAGTCTGTGCCTGAGCCTCTCCGACGTCGAAGCAGCCGGTGATCCGCCATCAACAATTGTAGTACAGGCGCAACATTTGCGGAGTCCAAGTTTTACACCCATTGGCAGGGTCACTGGGACCCACCTCCTCCTCCCACCTCCTCTTCACTCCTCTATTAGACTATAGTGTTATACTTCAGTAGTGTTACACTATTTTGATATAATAAATGTGTCACTTTACATACATTTTTCCTTAAAAGCATTTTTAAACTCAATCTCCTATTACTATTTTAACTGTTCTCTTATTACGATTTTATCCATTATAACACACGTGCTAACTTGGAGAGATTTTTTAAAATATAACGAGACCAATGTTCTTACATTACTCTAGCTACCTTGATCACACCATATTTCATAAAATAAATAACATAGAACCTAGAGCAATCACTTGAGTTACAAACAAGCATGTTGCATCTAATCCTAACCTTTTATTTTCTCAAGTACCGTAGTGTGCGAAAGCTTTGAGACAACCCACGATGAGGCCCATCAACTTTTTACAAGATCCAGCCCAAGTCAAGAGGCCCAGTGGACAGTCATACAGCTGACTAAACCTTTAGTTACCCACTAAGTTGAGAGTGTTGATTTGTCCACTTTTAGGTGTGGGACTTTGGATTCTTCGTTTTTTTTTCCTAGATACCTTAGATTCATTTACGGAACCGCTGCGTCACAAAAACATGACAATTCCGCATAAATTTTTCACTGTAATAAAAACATGGTTTAGTATACTAAATATCGTATTATAAACAAACAAATTTTTTTTTTTCAAATGGAATCATGATACAAAGATAATATATGTAGGATGTGATTGCTGAGACAGTTGGAATAAATAAAATAGACGGCACAATGAATATGCATTGAAAGATATGGACGCAAACCGTCGTTGTGGTAATCTTATTTCCGGTTCACTCACCGGTTCAGCGACTGCTATACGAAGGACTTGCTTGGTGAATAGAAACTCATTTGTAGCCTAACCACAATGAACATGGACTGTTTTCTTCGTGCTGGGCCTTATGTCATTTCTACTGCCCATTCAGCTCAGACATTTTTTTCGGTTTTATTTAATCCCAAAATTTTAATTAGACTTTTATTTAGTTTTTTTATTCCATAAAAATCAGTGATGCTGCTGATGCATGCCATCATCTCTCTTATCATAAGCGATTTCTCTGTGGGTATATTTCATTACGATCATGTCCATTGAAATCTCAAGTGTTTTTTTAAGAAGCACTGAGGCATATGCTTCTTCAACAAATTATTGTTGAAATTTTAAATGTTTTTCGAAGAAGCACGAGGCATATATATACTCTTTCAAAACAAAAAATATATTCATAACTTATATTTTTAATTGTTGAAACTTGTCTTTAGTCGGATTAAAAGCACACTCAATCATTTCAGATATAATATGAGTATATATTGTCATGTGATCCCAGACCCCGTCCATACGGTTTTAGGAAAGCTATAAGTTTCAATGGTGTAATTATAAATAAAGCCATATATTTTAGGAGACGAGAGCTTTTTGGAGAGATTTTAAGTGTATTAAGAAGACGACCCGGTACACTTAGGATAATAATATAATTGATTGAGACTTAAAAAAATTCAAACAATTGTATTATGACACTTGACATACCGAACTGTATCCCGACAAACTATTTATGCCTTGCCTTGTTAGTCCAGTATTGATTTCAAATCCCACAATGTGGGACGTCTTTTGTGTTCAATCAGCTTCCTCTTGATACAGCTTTTGCCCTCTTGCGTGCATTAACCCAACATGATAATGGTAAATCAACACTAAATTATATCGGCCTTATTCCAAAACTCCACTTAATTATATCAGCTAATTATAATTTAATTAAAAGTAATGCTAAGAAGACCATGTTTTTAGACCAAGACAGATAATTCTGGAGCACGAAATTTTTGACCTTTTGTTGGGTTTTGGGGTGGAAGGGAAGCAAACAGAGCCTATAGAAGGAACCAATTAATAAGCAACTCGAAAACGAGTTTATCGAAATAATAAATATCATATTATTCTCATATAAAAAGTTTGGGATGCAACTGTAACACAAAATTCAGTCTATGACCCGTCCAGTCAGAGACAAAAATGGTGTCGTTCGGATTCGAAGTAAAAAACTGAGATCCGTTTGCATACTCGGATTAAGCTTTGGTTGGATGCTCATTTACTTTGGTCTAGCTCACCACGCCAGTTTCATAAAACAAGGTTGATGTTTTTCATTTTTGTTAATAAAGTTAGATTAGTGTAACAACGGGAACTAGTTTTTCAATTTGTCGCATCATTTGGTATTCAAAGCTATGAAACTAAATTTGTGAACCCATATTGTTCCAAGAATACATGAAGCATATATGCTAATTAATAAACACGATTTTTACAAGTAATTATCTATAAGCAACAATTAAGCTTAGACGGGCTTGGCCCCAACGGCCCGAAGACATAACGGTTCGCCTAAATTCAAGCATTCAATTCAACCAACAATGGACTTGTAGCGTATTTAATTAAGTTCTCAACATCTTGAGTTTGATTGTCATCCTTAAATATCACCCGTCTCGATCTCTATCTCTCCCTCACATCCATGGCTGGTGAATAATTGCCAGAGGATATTGAGACGTAAAGAAAGAGGGGAAGTGAAACTGTTGACTACAAAAATCACCTAGCCTACGTGGCGCGCAGGCCGAGTAATTAGTAAGCTAACTACGTCCTTCAAATGTGTGCGGGGCGTGCCAACTCTTCGGCCGAGGTCGACCAATGAGTAAAATGTGTTGATGTTGCGTTGAGCGCGCTGCTGACTTCTATGTCTCGCGATTGCGGCCGAGGAAGGAACACGTCTCGGCCTTTGAGTTCTACAGCCTGAAGACAAGGCTGCCAATTACAAAGTTCACGGCTCGTCGTCGTCTGATTCGGCGACAGTTACCGTATTGGTGAAGGTGAAATCACGCCGAATTGAGACTAGAGTATAAGGGCACAAATACTCAAAGCGAATGAAAGTCTTGACAATGAACGTGGTTCGGCCATCTAAGTGCTGAACTCGGAAACTCACTTGAGAATATGCGATCATAAAATTACTCGGCGTTGAGGCACCGAGCCTAAATATTAGTAACACCTCACTTTGCCGAGAGGCTGGCGAGATGACCTCTGTCGACAGGGATCCGAAAACCCTCGTCGGCTGAGACTTGGATAGGTAACCCGTCGACCCTGTCGCAGTTCTGTTTATCCAAACTGAAGGTGCTTCACGGACGGCTGGTTCTACGGCAACAGTGCTGTTTATCCAAACTGAAGATGTTTACCGATTGCCTTCACAGTGTTGTTTATCCAAACTGAAGATGTGAAGGCGGAAAAGAAAATAAAAAAATCTCAAGGTGTTGAGAGGTTTTGCGCAGGGCAGATTTGTGTGTTGAATTGAAGGTCATCTTGCATGCTGCCACTGCCTTTGTATTTATAGGATCCGAGTCATTCCTTGATCAATCAAAATTCTACTAGGACTCGGACTCCTTACCCCTATCAGACTGCCTCGGCCATTCCTTCTTTAGTTAGGACTCCCACCGAGGCTCCTTATCGTATTAGATCTTTATCTTTACCGATGGACTTCGCTTCCTTTATCTTTTCTTGAACTAAATCCTTTTCCCACTAGGACTTGGTCGACTTAATTCAGTCGGCCCATGAATCTATCTTCCGTAGCATCTTCTTTTAGGCCGAGAAATACTTCCCTTGACCCAAACTGTCATTTTGGGCCCTAACATAAACATATAGAAAACTTACATGTAAAAGAAAAAAAATTATATTATCAATTTTAACTTTGAATTTTATATTACGATCATGGGATTTTTATCAAACGGATAAGAACTTCTGCTTAGGTAAGTGTCCGAGGAAGAAAATTTGTACCAATTGAACTAAGAAAAAAGGAAAATACAAAAACAAAACATGTTTCCAATGTGACCGGTCCGCAACGGTGCACAACATCAACATCTACCGAAAGCCTAATATCAAAATTGGAAAGAAAAAAGAGAACTTTAACGAAAAGCTCCCGGTACTGTTCACTTTAACGAAAAACCACATTTTTACACTAAAAAGTCAATCCTGGTACTATTCACTTTATCCTTTATTTTGTCTTTATCGTTAAAACTCAAAGTTTTCAAGCCCTTTTCATTAGTTTTCCTAAGAAAAAAAAATGAAATACCAAAACGGGTGGTGGGCCCCCAGTAAAAGTTATTTGAAAAAGGAAGGCATGCGGCCCCAAAAGCTTGTAGGGCATATCTAGAAGGAGAGTATAGAGGCATCCGCGAGTGAGGGAGAGTGGGGATATTGGATCGTTATTTTTTGCAGTGTTTGATATGTCTTTGTTAGAAAAATGGACTATATGAAACAGGATTATCATTATATTGACGTCTTACTCAATATACAAAGTTATTGAATCAATACTCCATATGATTTTATATAATTGGATCTCAATGTAGCTATGTTCCTTTTATGAATGATTAATTGTAGTGATTGTATTAAATAAACATAATCACATGATTTATATATGTATTAGGTGCATATAAGTAAGAGAAGTAAACAATTTTCATAAAAATAAAAATAAAAAAGCAAATCTTTCCAACTAAAAAAAGGAAACAAAACAAAATTTAATTAAACTAACCTATCAAAGATTGGGTACAAACCATAAAGGTGCAGTATGCAACATGTACGAAGAACGACTCTTGGAGCTACTAAAATGCCTAATACTCTTATTTGTTAAGGAAAATACTCCAAAGTCACATTTGGTTGAGTCATAACACGGGTAATCAAAGGCAAAATAAATACTGTTTCTTTCAACCTTTTGACCATGGGGGTACGACATAACGGCGGAATTGTGGTTGCTCACAAATAATACCCGATCACCAAGTTCAACAACCTCCATCCATTGTGGACCACCTTCAATATCACAATCCAGTTTGAACACTCGAAATCCTTTAGTCTTAGGTGGCTCAGTGTAACGAAAGGTCTTTCCAAGCATGATCTTATGCCAGCAAGGATCGGTTAGAAAACTCATTTCTTGTTTAGGCTTGTATGCATAGTCTGCCTTATGAAAAATCATAAACAACTCCATAGATGCAGAATCTTTTGCTAGGTGAACGAACTCACGGCCTTTGTAACGCTCTACTCTGGATCCATTGTAATCAATTTTAACGAAAGGAAGTGGAAAGGAAGGACGTGTGTTGGGATCAAGGGTTATCAACTTAACGACCCTATAGCTAAGAGGACCGCCATTGCCTTTGGTGTCTTCGATCATCTCAAATACCATTAAAAACTTGGACTCTAAGGACGTTGTAGCATATAACTTACCACCCAGTATAACTATATCATTAACAAAGGGTACGTCCTCATCAATCGAGCTCCATGATTGATCCCTTGGCCTACAATAAGTCAGATGACCCTGTTTGCAAAGACAAACCACAAAACATGGCTCCTGGCTGATTGTTTTTGGTTCAGAAGAGGCAATAATTTTAGAAACGGAGAAGTCAGGACCATTGATGCAGTGGCATGGAAGGGTGGACTGCGACGAGGGGAGCATCACTCGATCACCAGATATTGGATTGAAGAAGAAGAATTCTATTTTAAAATTAGGGTTCTGACAATTCTTTAGGTAGAATGACCAAGGTTTCATAAAACCCTCTGGACGCCTCAACGCGCTGTCGACCATGATCAACCATCCCTCTATTGAGCCAACACAATCCATCCTATTCATTGTACAATAAAAAATTGTATTTGGCCATGATCGTAGAAATTTATGATCTTTCCAATCACCTGGACTTAAAACGCGATGATCTCTAGTGGACATGGGATGAGAGCTTAACATAAGCCATGGAACTTGATCCTGAGCAAGGGGACGGCGTGCCTGAATATTGCTTTTAATAATTGCTTGCCATGAACGGCATACTGCAGCACATCGAACGTAGTCTGATAAGCCCAGTCGTCGTAGAATCAGTTGCATAACATCTCCCGCGAGTTTATTGGACCAGGGGCTGCTGTCCTCTACTTTCGAGATGATCATTCTTCTTCTTCTACATATTATGAAGATGATCATTCTGAACTTCCGGCCAATGAAATTGAGAATGGGCAACACAAACATTCTCGATAGGCGGTAGTATGTTAACATAGGTGGAAGAATTCTTTCAGGATATGCACGTATAAGTGCCAACAATACCAAAATCCCAGGGTTAATGATTATGCCTCCGACGAAAGTCAATGCTAGAACCCATCCACGGGTTTCTCTGTAAAGCTAGCCAGATTAAATGCAGGAACAAAAAATAATTCTCCTACAAAGCCGCAATTAAGAACAAAGAATAATATAGTGATTTAGAGCACACAAGCAAAAAAGCCCGCGCGATGCCGCGGATTTACAACTATAATTACACATAATTACAACAATGTTTCTAATTCTACTACTACATATATACAACCATACTCACAATCCTATTTACACATATACTAATCAGCATTTTAAACTATGTTAAATGGGGGGAGTTTTACCTCAGTACAAAACTTGATAAAATTAAGCAAATCCCCATGTCATTGGTTCCTCATTTTGACCCTTGCTCTTATAAACTGGGCTGAATGCTGCACATGGACCGTCGATTTCCACCGCAAAGAAGGGATTCTCCATCTTCACCACTATTGGTATTCTCTTCCTGTTTTTCTTTGCCCAGATATTGGAAATTCCAATTTTGAAGTCATTTTCTCACACTAAATAGCAAAAAAAATAAATTTAAAAATTAGAGAAAAACAAAGAAAAGCATCTAAAACTTATATTCGGAGATAGAACAATAAGCAAAACCCAGTTGAGAACTCACCATAAAAATAATATTATAATCATCCTATCACAGCCACAGGAAAAAGATGTGCAATGCAGAGATGGCAACAAAGCAAAAAAACTAAACTGATCACAGAATTTAATCAGCAGAGCAAAGTCAGTGGCAGTTAATTTTTAAATCACATGTGCTCAAAGATAAATAATGATCTTGGTATTTGCAAATTGCGGATAAACTGATCTGGAAACAGAAGTTGTAATATTAGTTTTGTAACTTGCAAGAGAACAACAATCTGTCAGGCCAATACTATTATGTTTTTGCATTAATACACATGAATAAGACAGACTGAAATGCATAGGTTTAACAAATCAAACATGCATCTAACCCACCTGAGATAAAACTCAAAATGTAAAAAAAAAAATTTGTGTCTTTCAAGGTAGCCAAAGGGCCCAAATACAACATAATTATCAAAACATCAAAAACTCCCACCAAATTCATTCATCAAACCCCTCAAAAAAATTAAATAAAAAAAACCAGAAACAAAAAGAAAAAAACGCAGAAACAATTGATCAAAACAACAACTAAAGATACCGAAAGAAACCAAATTGGAAAATATGAGGGCAAGTATCTAGCAAGAACTCACCTAAATAGAATCCTATGAGATGTATGAATCAGCGAGAGATGAGTAAAGCGAGAAGCCAAGGAGAGGAACGATGTGATTCAATGGAGCAGGAAGAAGAGATATATCTGGAGCTGGTTGAGTGCGATTCCAGCTGTTGAAAGTTGTTTTGGTTAGTGGCACACTTGAAATAATACAAACTAACTGGGGGTAAAATAGAAACATATTTATATTGTATATTGTATATGTATGACTTTCGTCAGGTTTCACCATTATAATATACTGTACTCCTGAATTTCATATCATGGTCATCGATCTGTTTGCTTTTTGAGCATCATGGTGTTTGTTTAAGTTCCATGCAAATCTTTGACACAACGATTTATATCTGCTCCAGGCCTGATAAGCAATCATTTTTGTTTAATGGAATTGATAAGCAATTATTTTTGTTTAATGGAATTGATTACCTATAATCAATTATTTATTCTCTGAATGTGCTGACATCTAAAAGCACTTCTATCTGAAAAGACTGAAAAGAACTTATACTTAACCACAGACCCACTCACTCAACATTGGCTTTTGCACCATTCAAATTACAAAGTGCTGCTTTTGCTTAAAGCTTTCTCTCCTGCCTCGTTTCTATGCCTAACAACTTTCACGCCAATACATTCTTTTTTCTGGTTCTGCAGCTTTATGGGAATTGGAAAATGCAATGGCCTCCAGGCTCTCTAAATCTCCTCTAAAAAATCAATAACACAATAAAAAAACATGAACTTAAATATTTTCCCTCTCTTCCTATCCCTCTCCCTCATCTTAGTTTAATTGCATCTTCCACACAACAACATTATGGTGGGTTAACGATCAGTGATTTAGTCATCTAGAGTGAAAGCTTAGCACACTGTGCCCATGTTAGTTGCTAATTTTAATTAGCAAAACTAAGTATCCTATTTGTAACCCTTGCTATAACTAACTTAGGAAACTTAGTTACACATAAATCATGGTGTTTGTTTAAGTTCCATGCAAATCTTTGACACAACGATTTATATCTGCTCAGGCCTGATTAACTGGATATATATATTTGAAAGCAAAGGGCCAGTTTGAAAACTTCTAGCTGATTTGTATACCAAGGAACAAATATATGGTAAACTGAATTCAAAATTGTCGTTACAAAATAAAGTAAAATATAAATGAATTATAATAATTATGTTAATTGCAACCATGCTAAGACGATATATATTTAAAAGTTATGAGAACGCTGAGCAGCTATTGCTTCCATATTTTCATGTTTATAGGCTACTATTTGGGGGGAAGATCAGAAATATTGAATTAACAAATACAAATTGAGCTACAGAAAGTCTTAGTCGACATGGTACATTGTCCATATTAATCAAACCAAGACATCTTTTTATTGACAAAAAAAAAAAGGAATCTTTTTAATTACTTTACCCATTGACTACTAAGTTAATGCTTCGGAATGACAAAGGGCTACATCTTTCATGTCACAGGTGCAATGCAATGTATGTCTATCTTTTTCTTAAGCAATTGCATGTGTATGAGAGAAAAAAAAAAGACCCGGATTCATTTGTGCGTGTGAACAATTTTTTATTTATTTTTAATTTTGAATGTAGAAGATATGTTATAATTACATATGAATTTCAAAAAATAATAATAATAATAATAATTTGTGTGAAATTATATTATTATTTATAATTTTATTTTGTAATAAAAAACTGAAATGTTTTTTAACCCTCTTTTTATTGTTAAAGAGGGTTGTTAATAAACAGTCTTTTTTTGTAAATTAAAAATCGATCAATGTGTACCCAAACCCTTTACCTCAAGATGCTGAGCATTTTCTTTTTAGTGGGGGTGGGGGTTTTGGGGGGATTCATCAACAGCTCGTTTTCCAATTCTTGGTAAGCTTGACTCTGGTATTGCTTTATTTGCAAAACTTCCACGCATCCATGCATTTAGTAGATGTAGTCAATCAATTAATATGATACATTTTCTTGTGGAACAACTATTTATTGGAAGGGTTACAATAAGCACACAAACTGAAAAGCCAACCTACGGCCCATCTGGCCGATCCAAAATATATGGAAAAAAAAAAATCAATACCAATTCAATCTAAATGCCAGAATTCTCAAATAACACAATAAAAAAAATGAACTTAAGAAATGAGTACGGTGTGTAATGTGAGTAAATCACCCATTTGAAACAAAATTTACTCTCCTGTAAAACCCATAAAAGACCCTCTTTTTTTTCTAATCGTTAATTTCGATTCAACAAAATGAAGAAATTTTTTTTCTAAAGCCCAATTACATTAAATCACAAATTTAAAACAGATTTTAACATGCAATAGGTATAGAAGATACCTGAGGTGATGAGGAATCGTTTGATCTTTGGCCTGAAAGCTACATCAGTTGCTGGTGGAAGATCCGATTCGAGTAGACGCAGAAATCGTCGAGAAGCTACTGGGCAAACTTCAGAAATCATATATGATTATTTTATCATAGAAATCATAAATTGAACGAAACTCTACGGGGCAAATTCTGCAAAAGCAGAACCTGGTGAACTCACAAAAGTATTTCAATGGACCTCATGCAAGTAAAATTTAAAGAAAAAAGCACATACATCCACTCTATCATATGAACTTTTAATTTTACAAAAGGGCAGATGGACCTTATCACTTTACAATCAAAGAATCACAGTGACCAATTTGAGCAGTAATGTCAGCATGCACTGGAAAGCCAGAAAAAGAAAAAAGTCTCCATCTTGCTAGTTTTCTCGGCAACCAAACAGAAAATTGAAAGCAAGAGAAGCACAGTAACTGCTACCTGGAAGTTTGGGGAGGTGGCAGCTGGACTTGGTGGAATCCAAGAAAGAGATAGCTTTGATTTCAGCTGGAAATAACAAATTGAGAGCCATCCAATCCAATCAAAATTCAAAAAGCTACTGGGCAGACTTCAGAAATCATATATGATTATTTTATCATAGAAATCATAAATTGAACGAAACTCTACGGGGGAAATTCTGCAAAAGCAGAACCTGGTGAACTCACAAAAGTATTTCAATGGGACCTAAGGTTATCTATCTGATCCTGCCCATGTCAACTGTAGTTACTACTTAAGTCTTTCTTTCTTTTTATTTAGGAAAAAAGTTGAATATTCATTGAAATTAAGAATAGTATCATCGATCTGTTATCGTATTCCACATGGTCTTCGAAATTTCAGTAACTTCTAGAATCAAACTTAGGATTTGGGGAAGATAACTTCTTTTAAACACTATAGCTGCAAGCCATTGCATTGGAATTCCTCGTGAGAGAGAAATAAAATGAAAAATATTCACATTACTTATGTCATAATACTTATTAGTCTTCTTTTACATAAAGGTTCAACATTCTACATTGGAATGCAATGCAACACTGGAAATTATGATCAACAAAACATGAAAAAATTGAAAAGGATAGGGTAAACAGATAAACAAAACTCCCTAAATTAGAAAACAAAATTTTAAAAAATAACACACTTGCAAATAAAAGAGAGAAAAAAAATTGTTCAGTAAAAAACCCAAAAGGAAACGCGTGTACTATATACCTTCAACACAAAGGGGTTCCAAGGTTGGAGATGAAAGCCCCAAATTTCCAAAAGCACCGTTCCCTGAAACTGAAAATCGAATCACATCAGATACTCACACGCAGCATCCATGCGCACACAGAAAATCCACAAAATTACAAAGGCAAAATTAAAAAACATAACCCCCAAAATTACAAAAGCAAAATATAAATGTAACATTCATCTGTAAATCGAAAACCACCAAAAAAAAAAACAGGTGTGCTAATAAACACGCAAAACTCACTGGAAAACGTTAAATTAGATCAGCCAAGAAGAAGTTCCGACCGAATTAAAAACTGGTTAAAACTTGTAACCCTTGATTTGTTTCCAAGCAAACAACTTTGACGGCTGCAAGATGCTTAATAATTTAAAAAAAAAAGAGAGAGGACGAAGCAATGCAACCACAGAAAACAAAGTCTCATACAGAAACAAACGAACGATTAAAAACGCAGCTGCTAATCCTATCAATCCTCCATATACAAAATTCAACAAATATATTAAAAATCGCCCCTATCTCTAAAGGGGCTTATGCACTCCACTCAACATGGAAAAGGATAAGCACACAAATTGAAATTCAAATTCGTCGGAAAAACCTACCGGGAGCTGGGTTTATGGAACTCCTCGGTCTAGGGGCAGATTCGAGCATGCAAAACTCGAATGTTGTTATTAGGACTCTCCTGAGTCGAATAGATGTGGTTGTAGGGCCGGCCGCCACCGAAAAACTTATGAAAGTCGCCGGGAATGTCCAACGCAAACTGTGTTCGAGGGTTCAGGATCTAATGTTGCATGCAAACCAAAGCCAAATGGATTTGAAGATTGAGATCGAGTTGAAAAGGCTACCGAGTGAGTGATTTTTGGGTTTCTCATTCAAAAATTGGAAAGATCTCGAGCGAAGTGGCTCGTGAAATTTGGATTCTAGGGTTGGGGGAACCAAATATCAGAGAGATACGGAGGAGCCCTCCGGACTCGATGGGGAGCTTTTTGGTTCAAATTGAAGTGAGCAGGAACGAAGAGGGGAAGGAGAAAAACTGAATTTTCGTGCTCTGCTGTCGAAGACAATGAACTGTGAGTCGCAAATGGCAGTGACAGAGGAAAGAGGGGAGAGGGAAGAAGGAAGAAACAAACTGTATATATATTTTCTTAGATAGTGGCAGAAACGTAATAAAGCAAACTTAGTTGGGACACAATAGAAAACACACTGTGCTTATGAACAGTGTTTCAAGCGAAAATGAGTTTTAGTATAGATTGAATTTGCATATACATATATTGCACATAAAACCTCCAATTGACGAAATATCTTTAGTTTGTTATTAAAATTGCAGACTTTGAAGCTTATTACCATCCTGAATGAAATATTTGCAGTTTCCAAATCAATTATCTACAAAGTAACATGTGAGACATACACTAATACTTGATTATCAATCACAAGGGCACTAGGGCAGTAACCGAGTGTGCATGTGATTACCTCGAGTTTTCGTAGCCGCACATCAGTAGGCGCCTCATCGTGAAAGTTTTGAAGAAACCCTAACTAACCTAATTAAGGATCTTGACTTGCGTGTGCACTCCTGGTTGGAAATGAGCGAATTTATATATGTGATTACCTTGCTGTTCCCATGTTTTAAAGTCTTTACGTGTTTATCTCTAATTTTTTGACAAAGTCTTGGTCTTATCCTTGATCTATAGTGAAGATAAGTATTATCCCTACTTTGGTTTAATTTATCTACGCGTTATAATTTGAATTAAATAAATAACTATACTTATTTGTGTTTTGAATACAACAGAATTGCCGTTGATCATGCTAACTCTTTTTTACTAGTTCTTTTTATTTCTTTTTCATTAGTTTTTCCCTCCTCTTATGCTATTTCTTTTCTGCTATTTAGAAGGAGAAAAGTATACTTTCCGTAAACGTAGGAAGAGCCATCCCTATGTACTGAAAATAGGGAAAATAGTTTTGAAGAATCCCATAGAAGTCGCAAGTCCTTTATGATGTCTGGCTAGGATTTGATGAGACCAGTTGGGAGGATTTTTAGGGTTCGTCTTCGGAGGATTTTTAGGGCTCGGCCGAGCAGTATTCGGGATTTTACTTGATTATCAACCACGAGAGCAGTGACCAAGTGTGCATGTGCCTTTGAATAAATAGAGTGGAGTTGCAGGAGTGGCATACTAAATATTCCTAGAGTCCCTAAACGAATTTGTACCCCTTTGGACAAACCAAAAGGCAAATAGAAAAACCAAAAACATGTAGCCAACGTGACTGCAATTATATTCGTGCAAAACTTCCTCAACCTAAAGCCCAAGACCAAAATTGGAAGAAGAAAAAAAAGACACGACTATGTCGCTTTTATTCGAATTCAAATCTCTCTTTCATAAGTTAAATGGATTTAGAGCATCCAAATATTTTATATCAACTTGCATGGCCAGTCTTATGATCCTTGTACCATACAAAGAAAAAGTTATACATGCACAATTGTGAAAGTCAAACTTGTGATGCGCCCGAGCTACATGGACAAAAAAACAATTAACGTTTCGTATAAAATATATATACGTGACCGGATTTAAATATATAGTTTGTTTACGTGCTTGCATGACTATATGGATAAAAACAATAACATTATCCATCAAGGTTGCGCTAGGCGCTAGTTGCAAATGAAGAATTTCTCCAAATGGACATGAATATTGTACACCAATCAATTTAATAAACAACAAATAATGACTTCATCTCTCAATTATTTATACAAAATTGCAATTGTATATGAATATGTATACATATGTGTGTGTGTGTGTGTTTGTATATCAATGCATAATACATAACATTACTATAGGTACGCAAATTTAAATCGTCATGATCGATGTCACTGTTGTAAGATCTCAAACCAATTATTTATTATCACGAGGAAAAATTAAACAACAAAACAATATGTAATTGATTCAAAATACTGTTATAACTAGTGACATCTTGATGTTTAAGATGCAAGTAAGTTTCTCTTCGTTCAATATAAATAATGGCGAATGATGATCTCTTTATTTAGGTATGAATTGGAATTTCTATTCCTCTATAATTTCTCTTTCAAAATTTACGCTGTGCTTTAATTGGACAATGGGATGCATGCCTGCTACGTACTAAATCACACATATAATTATGTACATGCTCTCTATCCTGCCGAATTCTTTTGTTGGGGTCTCATTAATTTAAGTCCATTTTTGTATGTTTGGTTACTAGAAAAGAGTGCAAAGACTATATCATCTGATGTACCTAATTTGATGATAGTGTCGGATAACAATATCTATATATGACATCAGGAATGGTTTTGCTAGAAAAGAGTGCAAGGCTCTTCGACGTTTTAGCATCATCCTAAACGATTCGGTCACCTATATACAGTTTGTGTATAATGTTACTATTTTGTTTCATGTAGGTCGGGAGCATCACAATTCGACTTTCATGATTGTACATGTACACTTTTTTATTTGTATAGCAGTGTAGCACAAGGATCATAAGATCAATCATGCAAATTAATATAATATCTAGATGCTTTAAATTTATTTAGCTTATAGAAGAGAGATTTAGACTCGAAGGCAAATTATCATTTGTAACTTCTAATAGTAAAATTATATTTTGCAAAAGTGAAAAACCAAATGAAGGAGGAATCAAGGGGCTGGGACTTTTTGTGGTGGTGGTGGTTGGGAGGAGAAAGGGGGGAGTGGGGTGTTTTCTTGGTAGTTTGGGTTTTGGGATCCCAGCCCTTTTTGGGGGTTTTGGGCGGGGACTTTTTGAGGTGTTTAACAATTTCTGAGCTGTCAGGAATGCGGATCGCGATGGGAGGTCATGCTGATGAGCTGCGTTGGCCTGAGTAACCGGATTATATTGTCATATTAAGGGAGTTTTGAAGATAAAGTCGGTGGGAAAATAGTAGGGTTTATTAACATCTCCCGCGAGTTTATTGGACCAGGGGCTGCTGTCCTCTACTTTCGAGATGATCATTCTTCTTCTTCTACATATTATGAAGATGATCATTCTGAACTTCCGGCCATTGAAATCGAGAATGAGCAACACAAACATTCTTGGTAGGCGGTAGTATGTTAACATAGGTGGAAGAATTCTTTCAGGATATGCACGAATAAGTGCCAACGATTCAAAAAACAGTGTGTAAAAGATTATGCCTTTGACACATAAAAAAACAGAAAATGGATTGTTACGCCTTTCTCTGCGGCACATAAAAAAACAGAAAATGGATTGTTAGGAACGGAAAGTGTAAAGCTAACTAGATTAAATGCAGGAACAAAAAATAATTCTCCTACAAAGCCGCAATTAAGAACAAAGAATAATATAGTGATTTAGACAGAGCACATTTGCATACACATATATTCCACATAACCTCCAATTGACGAAATATCTTTAGTTTGTTATTAAAATTGCAGACTTCGAAGCTTATTATATTATCACGAATGAAATATTTGCAGTTTCCAAATCAATTATCTACAAAGTAACATATGAGACATACATTAATACTTGATTATCAATCACAAGCGCACTGGGGCGGTAACCGAGTGTGCATGTGATTACCTTATTTTTTCGTCGTTGTAGTCCATCAGTAGGCGCCTCATCGTGAAAGTTTTGAAGAAACCTTAACTAGAGTAAGGCTCTGAAAGTTTTGAAGAAACCCTAACTAACCTAATTAAGGCTCTTGACTTGCGTGTGTACCCCTTGTTGGAAATGGGCGAATTTATATACACATACATGCTGTTCTCATGTTTTAAAATTTTTACGTGTTTATCTCTAAATTTTTTGAAAGAGTCATTCGGTTAAGTAAACGATGCAAGCATAAAAGATAAAAATTAGGAAAACACCTCCGTAAACGGAAGGTAGAATGATAGCAAGCTCGGGATGTTCCAGTTCTGAAGAAACCCTAACTAGCCTATGGCTCTTGACTTGCGTGTGTACCTCTAGTTGGGAAGGAGCGAATATATGCATAAATTAGGTTCTTATCTCTCATTTTCATTTCTCATTAATTAAAATTAGGTTTCTATCTCTCATTAGTTTTCATTTCTCATTAATTGAAATTTGAAACCTTTCTCATTTTTCGATTTTATCAAGGTTTTTTTACTTTTGTCGATGTCATTATTTGAATATTAAATTATTATACGTCATCGTATGTCAATTTCAAAAAGTGAAAAACTTATTAATTATTTCTAGATATATCTTTTTATAATTTTTCATATATTTTTGTTTTTAAATTGTACTCATTTTTCGAATTTGTACCAATATTCTTTTTAATTTCAATTTGTACCCATAATTTTAAATTTTAATATGTACTCATATTTTCAATTTAATTTGTACCCATATTTCTTTGTATGTTTCATATATTTCTACTTTTAATTTGTACCCTTTTTCAAATTTGGACCAATATTCTTTTTAATTTCAATTTGAACCCATAGTTTTAAATTTAATATGTACCCATATTTTTTTAATATTATTTGTACCCATATTATTTTTGCTGAATATATGTACCCATGCTAATTACATGGATTTATTTTATGTTTTACAATATACAAATATTTATTTTTTTAAGAAGCTATCTAGCTATATATCGAGAAGCAAATTAAGAATTTCTCCAAATGAACATGAATATTGTACACTAATCAATATAATAAATAAAAATGAATTCATTTCCTGGTTCGTAATCCTCAAAACAACAAATAATGACTTCATCTCTCAATTATTTACACAAAAATTGCAGTTGTATATGAATATATACTGAGGAGGAAAATGAGAGTGTAGGTTATGTTATGGTCAGGACTCTCTCACGCATTTTTCTATGGCGAGGGTGGGTGTGGTTGGGTCATGGTTTTTGAGTAGGGGTGGAAGGGAAGAGAAGAGGCTGGCTTTTCTGCTGCTTCCTGGTTGCGTAGCAGGTTTTGATTGAATTTACCAATTTAGCCTTGCTTTTGGACTGGTGTGGAAGACCAAGCAATGAACAAGTCAATTTAAAATTAGATGTATACAATAATTTTGGTGACGCAGAAAATTACTGAAATATTGTGATGGTGTGTTCGCAACGCAGGCCCAGCACTTATCCCCTCAGGGACATGGATCCCCTTCGGATCCATTGGTTCTAATCCACCAAATTCTGTAATTCAGATCATTGAAATTTGATCCAACGATTGGAAACAGAAGTTCACTTTAAAAATTATAAATAATTTTAGTTGTTGGATCAAATTTCAATGATTCGGATTACGAGATTTGGTGGATTAGAACCAATGGATCTGGATAGGATCCATGTCCCCCTCAACACACCCAGCACTGCACACTTTTGGTGGATTAACTTGACACTCAAATTAAACCCTATTGATGACAATTGTAGTATATAAGCAAGTGGGATCGTTCTGGACCGGGGATTAACTAGGGATGCTAATCAATGTGAGTGAGACTCAAAAACACTAAACTAGACTCTATAGACTCTAAAACACTTAAAACAGCAAGAAACAATAAAAAAAGACTCAATTCTAGACCTAACAAGTGAATTGGACGAAAATCAACTCAATGGACTCAAAAGACTAAAAGAAAACAGATTTGGACTCTAAAAACACAATTTAAGAACAAGGGGGTTTGTTTTGACGAAATTGAATTTAAAACAGAAACTTGAATTCAAACTTCAAAGAAACAGATTGTGATGAAATTGAATGGTGAGAAACTAGTTAGAGGGGTCCTTATCCACACATGGACATATGTTGGTGCGACATAGACGCGCGAGAGATTTTTCAGTGTGACCGGTACATGGGGTCGTACACCACGTGTCACTAAACAAATGATGGGATATGTTTACTAAGAAGTTAATTACTTAAAAAATAAAATTTCTCATCATTCCTATTAAGACACGTGGTATACCACTTGTTTCTGTCACAACTAAAAATTTCTCAAGACGCGCCCGATCTGCCGACTTGCGGTCTCCTGTTGTCAGCTGCACCTCTCGAAACCCGGGGTGGGGGGGGCGACACGTGGAGTTGTACGGAGGATCCGTTTCTGGAAATGTGAGCATGCGAATGTGGTGTCGTTTGGTGGCAAATGGGAGTTTAAAAGAGCGGGACCCGCCAAGTAAGATAATTCTGGAGCACGAAAATTTTGACCTTTTGCTGGGTTTTGGAGCGGGAAGGAAGCAAACAGAGCCTATAGGAAGCAACTCCAAAAGAGAGAGAGAGAGTCGTCCTCTTAAAAAGGTTGGGATGCAACTGTAACACAAAATTCATACTATTCTCATACAGAAGGTTGGGATGCAACTGTAACACAAAATTCATTCTATGAAAATCGTGTTTGTCCTTATTTTGTAAAACTTTTGGATGTTGGATTGCACAGTATAACAATGAAAGGTGGAAAGATAAAAATGGTGTCGTTCGGATTCGAAGTAAAAAACTGAGATCCATTTGCATACACGGATTAAGCTTTGGTTGGATGCTCATTTACTTTGGTCTAGCTCACCCTGCCAGTTACATAAAACAAGGTTGATGTTTTTCATTTTTG
Organism: Crataegus laevigata; assembly: GCA_963580275.1. NCBI lineage: Eukaryota > Viridiplantae > Streptophyta > Magnoliopsida > Rosales > Rosaceae > Crataegus > Crataegus laevigata. The sequence goes on from OY756949.1 coordinate 2,516,969, forward strand.
TAATAAAGTTAGACGAGTGTAACAACCGAAACTTGTTTTTGAATTTGTCGCATCATTTGGTATTTAAAGTTATTGCACTAAAATTGTGAACCTATATTGTTCCAAGAATACATGAAGCATATTTGCTAATTAATAAACACGATTTTTACAAGTAATTATTTGTAAGCAACAATTAAGCTTAGACGGGCTTGGCCCCAATGGCCCGAGGACATAACGGTTCATCTAAATTCAAGCATTCAATTCAACCAACGATGAACTTGTGGCTTATTTAATTAAGTACTCGACATCTTGAGTTTGATTCTCACCCTTAAATATCGCCTGTTTCGATCTCTATCTCTCCCTCTCATCCATGGTTGCTGAATAATTGCTGGAGGATATTGAGATGTAAAGAAAGGAGAAGTGAAGCATATAAGAAACTTCCATGTAAAAGACAAAAAATTATATATCAATTTTAACTTTAAATATTAAATTACGACTGTGAGATTTTTATCAAACGGATAAGAACACAAATCTCAAGTAAGTGTCCAAGGAAGAAAATTAGGACTAAACAATTCTTTCCACATTATTTCCCGATATGGTATTTGCCGACCACAATCAATCTTCAATGTTTCATACGTCAATGTTCTGTGTTCAATTTTTAACACTGGTGCATCACATAATGGTGACTATGGAGGTTAAAATGCTTCCGTAAGTCTTTTCGATCTTCATAAAAGTAGACTGCCTTAATGAAACAACCAGATGCTTCATTTGAAAAATAAAATAAAAATAGTAGAACTTTTTAATTTTCCTATTTATGTCTCATCCTCTAATATATGAATATATATATATATTTACGCAAAATGCCATTATACCCTTGCATTCCTTTTGCAATCAACTTTATACAATTTATGGATACTATTACTGTTTTTGTCCATGTAGTCATGCAAGTATGTAGACAAGCTAGATTTTTAACTCGGTCACGTATATACATTTTATGCAAAATGTTACTGTTTTTGTTCATGTAGCTCGTGTGCATTACAAGTTCGATTTTCATAATTGTATATGTGCACGTTTTATTTGTGTCGTACAAGAATTATAAGCCCGGTCATGCAAGTTGAAATAACATATTTGGATATGGTCTAAATTCTCTTAACTTATGGAAAGAGAAATTTGAACTCAAACGTTCCAAACTCTTTTGCATAAACATATGGGAACTTTAACGAAAAGTTTCCGGTATTGTTTATTTTAATGAAAAACCATATTTTTATACTAAAAAGTCAATCATAGTACTATTCATTTTACCATTTATTTTGTCCTTATCGTTAAAACTCAAAGTTTTCAAGTCATTTTCATTAGTTTTCTTTAAACATATATCATAAGACTGGCCATACAAGTTGAAACAACATATCTTTGCAGGCAATGTTAACACCACCAAAGTATCTACTATTCTTTCGAACCAAACACCAGCTTCTCCCTCACATTTGCCTTGCTCACAATACAAACAAAAACAAACGAAGCAGCCACCTAGTGCTACACCACAATTGTTGGAGCGGATTGGTGTTGTTATTGAAAGCAAATCCGGAAAAGAAAAAAAAAGGCGTATGAGGTGGCATTGAATCGGAACCCGAGATCGTTGTCTTTGTCATTTCCGGGCCATGACCTGATTTGTACCCCTTTGGACAAACAAAAAAGGAAAATAGAAAAACAAAAAAAAACGTGTAGCCAACGGGTATATTGGTGGAAAATACGTCAACCGAAACTCTAATACTATGTTTGGATTAAGGAAATAAACTTGTAATTTGGATAAAAGTCAAAATTTATAAATCGACATGCACAAATTCCCTTGTTTAGATTCATAAACATAGAAATTTAGAATTTTCGCGTGAAAAAAAAACTTGGAATTTGAAACCTCCAATTCCCAAGTTTAAATTCCATGTAAATAGGTGTTATTTCCCAATTTCTATGATTGAGAGTTTAAAAATAACAAATTTGGTATTCAATTCCATTGTTCTTTTAGGGTTAACCAAACAAGAAAATTCAAAAATTATAGAAAATAAAATCTCGTCATTTCAAAATTCCTTAGTAATCTTATATTTCTTCATTCAAATATAGTATAATAGCTAATACCACGGAAAAGAAAAAAAAACAAAAAGAATTTGTACCAATTTGGACTAAGAAAAAAGGAAAACACAAAAACAAAACATGTGGCCAAGTGAACGGTCCGCAACGGTGCACAACATCAACATCAACTGAAAGCCTAATACCAAAATCGCAAAGAAAAAAAAATAAAGAAGGAAATACCAAAGAGGTCTTAGGTTTGATTCTCGCCAAAAGTGAATTGAATCACATTATTGCTAGTCTAATGTGAGGCTTAGCCTATCATCTCCCCCTTAGTATAAATAATATGGATTGTAAATGGTCTTAGAAAAATTCTTATAATTGAATATAGATCGAACAATTTGTTTGCACAATTCCAGGTCAAGAAAACGCATTCAGAGATGATGGAGGGATTCTATCAATTTTGTATTTTCTTATATTTAACGTAATTTTTTTTATTTGGTATTTTTTTTCTTATTTATTTATAAAAGTATTTTATTTTGTTAAGTAATTAATTATAAGGATAATTTTGTTCTTTTATAGACAAATTTTCAACCAAAGGTTTATTTTTAAAAGTTAATTAAAACTTTAAGCGGCGTTAGTGAAATTTATCATTCAAGAGTAAATTATTCTGCTGGATGGCCAAGGTAACAATTATCATTTACGCAAACGAGAATCAATTCATAACCTAGATAGTTATGATGTTCATATTGAACTGTGCAGATTTAAATTCAATTAGACTCGGATGGTAAACAAATACACTAAAATCAGAGGCGGAGCCACCGACCAAGGTAGGTTCGGGTCTATTCTCAAAGTTTTTCTTATAAACTTATACTACATGCTATCAATTTGAATTTGAGCAATATAATACCACTATCAACTTGAGTTTAGTTGTATTTGTCAGCTCAAATAGTGAGTTTCAATCCAACAAAGAAATACAAAGGTTTAGTTATTCACATCAAAGAATCAAAACTACGAGTTCTACAATGATATTAATTAATCGTGTCCTCTCTTTTTGGCCTTTATTAGAATATAAAAATAATTCGCCTCGTTTGCGGACTTTATTATTTTTCTTAATTTATCATCTTCCTATATTATAGAATCTACGAAATCAAGATAGAAAAAGAATTCTCGTGTCCAAATTAGCCTAACAAAACCCTTCAAATTCTCTCATAGTTTATGTTTCTACAAGGTCACAAGGAGAAAACGAAATCATGGTCACTCGCCTTAAATTTGATATCAAGAATAAATGTAAATGGATATGCTTTTAATGTTTATTCTCAACTCTTGATATCAAATTTAATGATAAGTTACTATGTATCCTTAATCAGCAAGATGATCGACCAAAATAACATGACTATGTTTCCTTATATCTCAGTTATGAAAACGAAATTTCATTTATCCAATCTAAATTTATCCCTCCTAAAATGAATTTTTGACTTTCACCACCGACTAAAACCCGTTCTTTTGTAGGCATGTATAACCATTTAACTTATCAAATTGTCTTATCCAATTTTCTCTAATACATATAGACAAAACTCTCGGTTATTATCGTTTTTGTTGAGAAACAAAACCAAAACCCGTGTCGATTTTATGCCGAGGTATCGAAAAGGTACACCGCTCTTTCAACTACATGATCAAACCCCTTTCACTAAAAGTCTCAACCATCCAACGGTCATGACCGTGGTCCTGCCTAACCAACGGATGGAAACGCTCGGTTGTGTCCGCAACATAGCATTACTAAGTCATTTAAACATTTTCGTGACCTGGTTGAACGTAAGTTTAATTTAGGAATGTTTTCTGACCCATTTGGATCGAAAATACATTTTTAATTTCCCACCAGTAATTTTGAAATAGGATCGGAACACAACTTTTAAACTCAAATTTTTCAGCACGTAATTCGAAAGTTCATATATTTTACAAGCATTTGAGTATTCTCAAATTTTTATTACATGTCATTTATTTGGTGGTATACTAGTATGATTATTCATTTTAATATATACAAGTATGACGAATATAAAAAACAGTGAACAAACTATATCTAAAACTAAAATACATAGTTGATAACACATTTTATAATTGAGTGACAACTATCAGAAATCAAAACATTTTGGTATCAGAATAAGTTAGGTGCACACTTTGAAAAAAATTATATCGGAAATTCCTAGTTGTTAGAATTGCAAAATGCATTCTGATTTTTATTTCAACTTTTAAGAAAACATTCAGATTCAAAATTTTTGCGTACGGATTCAAAAAATTTATCGTCGAAAATTAGAAACCCATTCCGACTCTAGTTGAATCTTATTATTTAAATCATTCAGATATCAAATGAGCTGAACCCTTGCCTACCCTGAAATAATAATTTCATCTTTATCACAAACCGGATGTCGTATCCACCGTTAGCTATTTATGGTTGAAACTTCAACAAGTCATTCATATTGATAATAAGGCTTAATACATGAATAAAACTAAACATTCATTCATATTGATAATAAGGCTTAATACATGAATAACACTAAAAATTACAACCGAAAATAAAGGTGCTAGGCCTCGATAAAAATTTTTGCCGAAATTTTCAAATCGGTCAAATGAAAAAAAGAGTGTCCTGCACCTTTTACATTAACTAAAACTAACAACCTAAATTTAATTAAGTGACGTTGTCTCTCTCTGGTGCCCGCAACACCTGTGGCGCCCCCAAAAGCTGTGGTGCCTGTGGTGCCCCCAACATGAGCCCAGCCAAACAAGCCTTCCAGATAGTGGCAGCCCAATTCCGAACAACAGGCCGAAAAACATTTCACTTAGTGACAGCCCAATTCCACTTAGTGACAGCCCAATTCTGAGCAACAAGATATTTAAGATTCACCCAATTCCTAAAAAGTATCCCCCTGTTCCGGCAATATACTAAAAATCGCCTAATAGGTGTAAAAATAAATAAACCTAAAAATGCAAATATAGTCCTAGGATTCTCGACCCCAGCTATTATACTTTCTTGATGGCTCTTGAACAAAAGCACAAAAACACAGGTTGCGGAGGAGGTGAATGCTGCTCAGCCGGGACAACCTCCGGAGGGGGGTGCTGAACCACAGATAGTTTTCAGTATCGCGACGGTATCTTTCAACATATTTCAAGCCTTTTTTATCTTCCCCTCTATTAGGTTCATTCCACCCGTGGAAAAAGTGTTGAAATCGGACAGCTATCTCATTTTTGCCTTTCTCTTTACGATTTTGGATGTTTTTTTTCTCATTATTATAAAAAACCAAAGAGAAAATATCACCCCGAGATTAGTGGCCGTCCTAGAAATTGGTTATGTCAGGGAAGTAATAGAGTTAGGTTTATGGGCTTTGGGACTTTATATACAGAATATAATTGACCCCGAGTGCATTATATGCCTTTTCACCCTTTTGAATTGTTCCTATTTCCTAATTTCGTTTGTTTTATTTATGAGACATCCTAGAGCTCTATCCTTTTTAGATTTTGCCTTAGGAATCAATGCAGTAATTTTAGTGTATTTCATAAAACTAATTGACGGTGGAAGAAAACTCAAAGGCTACGAACACGAGTTGTTTAGGCCATCTCCAACCGAAGGGTCCAGAAGGTCAGAGGGCCGAAAATGGCCCTAAAACCGTCTCCAACCGAGGACTAGGCCAGAGGGCTCTGGAATCTGGGAGGGCCCCACGGGATCGGAGAGGGCTGGAGGGCTGGAGGGCTGGCTACTTTCGGCCAGCCAGCCAGCCCCGGGCTGGCTATTTTTTTTATAATTATTTTCTTATTGCTGTCGGTTATAACCGACAGCATTAAAGAAGGATTTTTTAATACTGTCGGTTATAGCCGACAGTAATAGGTATTCATAGGCAAATGTATTACTATTAGTGTCGGTTGTAACCGACACTAATAATTTGAAATTCAATTTAAAAAACTAGCCGTTGCATTATTATTTTTTTTTGAATTTGTTTTTTACAGTTTTATTATTATTTTTTATTTACAAAAATTTTCCTATAACTTTTTATTTTTTCCTATAACTTTTATTTTTTCCTATAACTTTTATTTTTTCATATAACTTCTATTTTTTCATATAACTTCTATTTTTTCCTATAACTTTTATTTTCTCCTATTACTTTTATTTTTTCCTATAACTTCTATTTTTTCATATAACTTCTATTTTTTCCTATAACTTTTATTTTCTCCTATTACTTTTATTTTTTCCTATAACTTTTATTTTTTCATATAACTTCTATTTTTTCATATAACTTCTATTTTTTCCTATAACTTTTATTTTCTCCTATTACTTTTAATTTTTCATATAACTTCTATTTTTTCATATAACTTCTATTTTTCCCTATAACTTTTATTTTACAAAATTTGTTTCATATTTTTTTAAAAGTCCATTTTCCCCTATAACTTCTATTTAAATTGTAGTTTTTAAATAATAAATTATGTTTAGCCCTATGGCCCTTTGGCCCTCGGTTGGAGACGGTTTTTTGTGACAGGGCTAAAACGAGCCCTCTGGCCCTCTGGCCCTCTGGCCCTCGGTTGGAGACGGAGGCAAATATGGCCCTTCACTGTTCATTAAAATATTAATATCTTGAAGAATCTTGGAGGGCCAGAGGGCTAAAACGAGCCCTCTGGCCAGCCATCGGTTGGAGGGGGTTTTTTGTGACAGGGCTAAAACGAGCCCTCTAAACAACCCATGTTCGTAGCCTTTGAGTTTTCTTCCACCGTCAATTAGTTTTATGAAATACACTAAAATTACTGCATTGATTCCTAAGGCAAAATCTAAAAATGATAGAGCTCTAGGATGTCTCATAAATAAAACAAACGAAATTAGGAAATAGGAACAATTCAAAAGGGTGAAAAGGCATATAATGCACTCGGGGTCAATTATATTCTGTATATAAAGTCCCAGAGCCCATAAACCTAACTCTATTACTTCCCTGACATAACAAATTTCTAGGACGGCCACTAATCTCGGGGTGATATTTTCTCTTTGGTTTTTTATAATAATGAGAAAAAAAACATCCAAAATCGTAAAGAGAAAGGCAAAAAAGAGATAGTTGTCCGATTTCAACACTTTTTCCACGGGTGGAATGAACCTAATAGAGGGGAAGATAAAAAAGGCTTGAAATATGTTGAAAGATACCGTCGCGATACTGAAAACTATCTGTGTTTCAGCACCCCCCTCCGGAGGTTGTCCCGGCTGAGCAGCATTCACCTCCTCCGCAACATTCTCCCCCTCCGGAGGTTGTTCCGGCTGAGCAGCGGCTGAGCAGCATTCACTTCCTCTGCAGCATTCCCTTGTCCCGGCTGAGCAGCATTCACCTCCTCCACAACATTACCCCCCTCCAGAGGTTGTCCCTGAGCGTCATTACCCTCCTCCGCAGGTTCTCCTAAGTAAATAATACAAGCATATAGGATAAAAAGCAGGAAAATACCTCCGTAAACGGAAGTTAGAAAGATAGCCAACTCTGGATGTTCCATTTCAGAAAGGTAGAAGAGAGAAGAGGGAGAAAGAAGAAGGAGAGAGAGCGAGTTTACAGAGAAGAGGGAGAGAGGAGAGAAGAGGGAGAAAGAAGAAGGAGAGAGAGCGAGTTTACAGAGAAGAGGGAGAGAGGAAGGAGATGGAGGGACTGAGTAAGAGAGAGAGAGAGAAGGGAGGGAGGGAGAGTGAGAGAGTGAGAGTGAGTGAGTGGGTGAGTAGTGAGTGACTGTAGCTGTAAATATAGGACTTCAAACGTGGCAGCTGGCAGGAATGGGTACTAAAGATTCCTTTGGACAAATAAAAATGGAAAACAGAAAATCAAAAAACATGTAGCCACCGTGACCGCAACTGTATACTGGTGCAAAACTTCCTCAACCTAAAACTTATTCCCACAAACCACTATCCCTCTCAGTCCGCTGATATCCAGAATACCATTATGCCCTTGCATTGCTTTTGCAATTAACTTTATACATTTTATGGATACTATTACTGTTTTTGTCCATGCAGTCATGCAAGTATGTAAAGAAGCTAAAATTTTAAACCCGGTCACTTATATACATTTTACGCAAAATGTTACTGTTTTTGTTCATGTGTCGTACAAGAATCATAAGACGGGTCATGCATGTTGAAATAACATATTTGGATATGCTCTAAATTCACTTAACTTGTGGAAAGAGAAATTTGAACTCGAACGTTCAAGACTTCTTTGCATAAACAAATATCATAAGACAGGCCATGCAAGTCAAAACAACATATTTTACAAGTATGATTAATATAAAAACCAGTGAACAAACTATATCTAAAACTAAAATACAGAGTTGACAACACATTTTATAATTCAATAGAAAACTATCAGAAATCAAAACATTTTGGTATCGACATAAGTTAGGTGCACACTTTGAAAAAAAAATTATATCGAAAATTCCTAGTTATCAGAATCTCTAAATCCATTCAGATTTTCATTTCAACTTGCATCAGATTCGAAATTTTTGTGTAGAGATTCAAAAAAAATTATTGTCGAAAAATAAAAATCCCATTCCGACTTGGACCCCTAGTTGAATCTTATTATTTAAATCATTAAGATATCAAATGAGCTGAACTCCAGTCTACCCTGAAATAATAATTTCATCTTTATCACAAACCGTATCCACCATTAGCTATTTATGGTTGAAACTTCAAGAAGTGGAGATAACTAGTAAGTGATAATCGTTTGACACGGACAATGGTAATATTATATGTAAAACCTTTATTTGGATTCTGGCAATAACAAAATTCTTTGTTTCCACAACTTTTATTTGGAAACGCCAGTTGAACCTATGAACTTATGAAAGATGTGATAAGCTATGACTGATTGACTGCAGGCTGAGGGAGGGCCACAACTTTTATTTACCTATTGGCGCATTACAGGTTCAACTTGCATGTGCACGCTTTATTTGTTTCGTACAAGAATCATAAGATCGATTATGCAAGTTGAAATAACATGTTTAGATTTGCCCTAAATTCACTTAACTTATGAAAAGAGAGATTTGAACTTGAACGCTCCAGACTCCTTTTCATAAACAGATATCATAATATCGGCCACGCAAGTCGAAACAACATATTTTTTCAGGCAATATTAACACACTAGAAAAAGTATGATAAAGATTGAGTGATGTAAGTTTGATTACTAAATGTGGGTTTATTCATAAATTTAAGTTTTGTTGTTAATTCCAACCTGTACTTGATGATAATTATGAAATAATTAAGAAAATAATTCATATTTAAAGTTTTAAATCATATGAAGTTATTTAAGCTCAAATTAAATTTATCTTTTTAAAACCTAGGGAGTTTTGTTAAAACACAAAAAAAATCTTAAGAGGGGTATATATTAAACAACATTAAATTAATTTAATGATTAAAATTTTAATCATTCTTAACTCTCTAACCAAACACCAACATATGTACTATTCCTGCAAACCAAACATCGGCTTCTCCCTCACATTTGCCCGGCACCTTGCTCTCCCACAGGACAAACCAAAACAACGAAGTAGCCACCTACTGCTAGACCAAAATTGTTGGAGCAGGCTTGCCGTTTTATTGAAAGCAATTCCGGAAAAAAAAAAGAAAAAAAAAAGAAAAAGAAGGCGTATGAAGCGGCATTGAATCGGAACCCGAGATCGTCGTTTTTGTAATTCCCCTTTGGACAAACAAAAAAACGTGTAGCCAACGGGTATATTGGTGGAAAAAAAAGGTCAACCGAAACCCTAATAGCCAATACCACGAAAAAGAAAAAGAAAAAATTTGTACCAATTGGACTAAGAAAAAAGGAATATACAAAAACAAAACATTTTGTGATTAGGACTGTAAAAATGAATAAAACAAGGGCCATTACAAGTTTTTACTAATTGTTCATGCAAGAGTTGTAAAGCCAACACAGAATCAATCAATATAGCACTAGCACAGACATTCGATACCTCTATTGTATCAACATAACATGCATGCATCAAAAGCCATGGACACTTACCTGCAGGCATGGTCATCCTTACTGGAAGGTCGACGCAGTCTTCTACTTCCAACACCCTTTATGAACTCTACTCGGAGAATAGGTTTGTAGTTTTTGAGTTTCGAATGGTGAGGAAGCAGGGACTACAGACTTGACAGATGTATAGCTAGGGCTTCGATCAAATCCATCCTATTATTGGATAAAATCTCAACCCAATCTCTATTACCTAATTAGAGTCCCATCATGATTCTGTATCTTTGCATTTACGTCATAAAGACCTTAACAGGTTGCAAAAAAAAAAAAAGACTCCAATATATTTATTTCATTAAGGCACTGAGAATTCTTGTAAGTCAAGTAACTTATTGGTGATCACTGAGTCCACTAAAGTATGCAACCATTCCTTCTAGTAACTTGTCACTCTAAAACCAAGTGTAGAACCATGGTAAACAAAATGCAGATTAGGCTGCATTCCCACTCCATGATTACATGCACAGTTAGTTCAAAAATACAAAATGAACTGTCAAAACAACTTTCAATTAATAAGATCAAATACATAAATCAATTATATAAGTTCAAATAGCTAAGAAAATAAATATTAATCGCCACCATGGCCAACGCTTCTTCCATCCTTCGCAAGCTTCCGCTCTTCTCTCACATTACTGCAACGCTATAAGTATAATTGCTGCACTACACGTTATGTAAGTTTGGTAATTTTTAAAGTCAACATGTGCACACTCTGAAAATAATTATATTAGAAATTCCTAGTTATTAAAATTGCTAAATGCATTCAGATTTTCATTTCAACTTTTGAGAAAGCAATCAGATTAAAAAATTATCCGTACGGATTCAAAAATTTTGTCGTCGAAAATTATAAACCCAGTTCGACTTGGACCGCTAGTTGAATCTAATTACTTAAATTATTAAGATATCAAATGAGCTGAACCCTAGCCTACCCCGAAATAATAATTTCATCATTATCACAAAACGAATGTCGTGTCCACCATTAGCTATTTATGGTTGAAACTTCAAGAAGTGGAGATAATTAGTAAGTGATAATCGTTTGACACGGTCAATGGCAATATTACATGCAAAACCTTTATTTGGATTCTGACCATAAACAAAATCTTTTATTTGGAAACGATAGTTGAACCTATGAAAGATGTGACACGCTATGACTTATTGACTGTAGGCTGAGACAAGGCCAGAACTTTTCTTTACCTATTGGCTTATTTGCATGTTTAATTTATGCATTTTTGAAGGTGGGCAGCCTTGGATTACGTGGGAATGCTCAGCCGACCTAACCTCTCGAGGAGGGAATCCGCAGCATGAACAATCACAAGATATCAGAAATCGTATTCTTAACAATGCTATTCTTTAACTTTCTTCAAGCTATGTTTATTATGCCATCTATTATATTTATTCTTTCTGTCACAGGAGTCTTGGAATCGGACACATTTTACATTTTTATCATTTCCTTTATGATGTTGGTTGCACTTTTTTTTTTATATTATCTGAGAACAAAGAACAAATATTACTCTAAGAATATATGCGTTCGTTGAAAATGGGTACGTTAGGGAAATAATTAGGACGTATCCATTTTCAACGAATGCAACTATTCTTAGAGTGATATTTGTTCTTTGCTCTCAGATAATATAAAGAAAAAGTGCATCCAACATCATAAAGGGAATGATAAAAATGTAAAATTTGCCCAATTCCAAGACTCTTATGACAGACGGAATAAATATAATAAATGTAATAATAAACATGGCTAGAAGGAAGTTAAAAAATATCATCGGTAAGAATACGATTTATGACCTCTTATAGTTGTTCATGCTGAGGATTCCCCTCCTCCGGAAGTTAGGGCGGCTAAGTATCGGCTAAGTATTCGCCTGAAAATGTAAGTCGAAACAACATATTTTTGCAGACATAATTAACACACTTGAAAATGTATGATAAAGACTGAGTGATGTAGGTTTGATTACTAAATGTGAGTTTCTCTAATACATATAGACAAAACTCTTTGTTATTATCTTTTTTGTTAAGAACAAAACCAAAATCCGCGTTGATTTTATGCCGAGCTGTCGAAAAGGTACACCGCTCTTTCAACTACGTGATCAAACCCCTTGATCTAAAAGTCTAAGCCATCCAACGGTCACAACCGTGGTCCTGCCTAACCAACGGATGGAAACACTCGGTTGTGTCCGCAATATAGCATTACTAATTCATTTAAACATTTTCGTTACATGGTTGAATGTATGAGTCACGTACGGTTGAACGTAAGTTTAATCAAAACTATATTTTTAAGTTCCGACACCCGTAATTTTGAAATAGGATCGGAACACAACTTTTAAACTCAAAATTTTCAACCTGTCATTCGGAAGTTCATATATTTTACAAGCTTTTGAGTATTCTCAAATTTTTATTACGTGTCATTTATTTGGTGGAATATTATTATGATTATTCATTTTAGTATATACAAGTATGATTGATATAAAAATCAGTGAACAAACTATATCTAAAACTAAAATACAGAGTTGACAACACATTTTATAAGTCGGTAGAAAACTATCAGAAATCAAAACATTCTGGTATCGAAATAAGTTAGGTGCACACTTTAAAGAAAAATTATGTTGCAAATTCCTAGTTATCAGAATCTCTAAATCCATTCTGATTTTCATTTCAACTTGAAAAAAACATCAGATTCGAAACTTTTGTGTAGAGATTCAAAAATTTTATTGTCGAAAATTAAAATCCCATTCCGACTTGGACCCTTGATAAAATTGAAGTTCCACCATAAATCAATTGATAATATAGATAGTAGCACAAGATCATAAAAATGCATAGCAAATTCTGTCTCTCACCGATATAGGACAACTCTCAACAACTCCTAATTGAATCTTATTATTTAAATCATTAAGATATCAAATGAGCTGAACTCCAATCTACTTTGAAATAATAATTTCATATTTATCACAAACCGAATGTCGTATCCACCATTAGCTATTTATGGTTGAAACTTCAAGAAGTGGAGATAATTAGTAAGTGATAATCGTTTGACACGGACAATGGTAATATTATATGTTAAACTTTTATTTGGATTCTGACCATACAAAAGTAAATTTTAACAAAAATTTTTTGATACTGTATATTTTAACAAAAAAGTTATATTTTTACATTAAAAAATTAATTCTGATATTATTTATTTACCTTTTATTTTGTCATTATCATTAAAATTGAAAAAATTTAAATTATTTTCATTACTATTCCTTAAACAAAATTCTTTGTTTCCACATCTTTTATTTGGAAACGACAGTTGAACCTGTGAAATATGTGACAAGCTATGACTGATTGACTGCAGGCTGAGGGAGGGCCACAACTTTTATTTACCTATTGGCTCATTACAAGTTCAACTTTCACAATTGTACATGTGCACGCTTTATTTATTTCGTACAAAAATCATAAAATCGGTCATGCAAGTTTAAATAATATATTTGGATTTGCCCCAAATTCACTTAACTTATGAAAGGAGAAATTTGAACTCGAATGCTCCAGACTCCTTTGCATAAACAGATATCATAAAATCGGCCATGCAAGTCGAAACAACATATTTTTCAGACAATATTAACACACTAGAAAACGTATGATAAAGATTGAGTTATGTACAAGATTACTAAATGTAAGTTTATTCATAAATTTAAGTTTTGTTGTTAATTCAATCTTGTACTTGATGATAATTATCTCTACTAATTAATAAAACACTCATTGTCAACTAAAATTCTATAAAATTATCAGTTTAACTCTCTAATTAAAACAGAATATGAATAAGAAATATGGAGTAGAAATGTCATTTCACACAAATAAATTTTGTTTTTTTTTTCAAAACTTTACATACATGTAATCCTAACATATCTCTAAATTTAAAAAAAAAATTCACACTCCCACATTCTCTGTCACTCTCTTCCTCTCTCCTCCTATTTCAAAAAAAAAAATTCAATTTGTATTTATTTTACATGTATTTATTTTATGTTTTACAATATACAAATATTTATTTTTTAAGAAGCTATCTAGCTATATATCGAGAAGTAAATTAAGAATTTCTCTAAATTAACATGAATATTGTACACTAATCAATTTAATAAATAAAACTGAATTCATTTCCTGGCTCGTAATCCAAAACAACGAATAATGACTTTATCTCTCAATTATTTACACAAAATTGCAATTGTATGTGTGCGCGCGCGCGCGTTGAGCAAAAGAAGTGAGATTTGGGAGGAGGGTGTATGGAGAGTGAGGTGGGTGTACTGAGGAGGAAAATGAGGGTGTAGGTTATTTTGTGCTCAGGACTCTCTCACGTGGTGAGGGTGGGAGTGGTTGGGTCATGGTGTATAAGTGGGGGTGGGAGGGAAGGGAAGAGGCTGCCTTTTCTGCTGCTTCCTGGTTGCGTAGCAGGTTTGATGAATTTACCAATTTAGCCTTGTTTTTGGACTGGTGTGGAATACCAAGCAATGACCAAGTCAATTTAAAATTAGATCAGAAAATTACTGAAATATTGTGACGGTGTGTAGGGATGTACAACGATTATGGCGGGCAGGTAATCGCAGTTATTTATCTATAACCATTTATGCTCATACTTGCATAACCGTTTACCCGTTGAGTAATTGCCTAAACAGTTATACTCATACCCATAACCGTTTATAAACGGTTAACCATATCCATAACCGCATACCCATTTAACCATAACCGTTTAATACCCGTTTACTCATTTACCCTTTTTAGGTCTTGTTTATCTTCTTTTTTTTTTTTACCATTTTCCCTTTTCACCCGTCTACATGTTTTTTAACAACTTGAAAAAAAAATTTAAAAAAATTTGTCATAATATTTTTTTTTACAATTAAACACCGTTATAGGTACATTCATCATATATTTTCATATTTTAATTTTTTAAATCCTTATATCATTCCAGTAATAATAGTTTACAGACGATATTTCTAACTATTACCAATGAAGGTAATATAATATTTGCTAAGTATTCTTGGGTTACGAAAACTGTTTAGAAGACAACTCATAATCTAAAGTATTAACATAACATATATAAAATGAGCTACATTATATTATAATTAGCTATATAAACTATGCACTATAGTCAATAGCATTGATCTAAGTTTTGTCCGATAGAGAACATAGTTTGTATTAATTTTACATATATAAAATAAATGAGTAAACGGTTACCCGTTTATAACTGCGGTTAATACCCATAACCACCCATTTAATTTCACGGGTAAACGGTTATACCCATAATCATTTATTTATCTAAACGGTTACCCATAACGGTTACCATGAAGTTTAAATGGGCGGATAACCGCGGATATTTTGCCCATCCCTAGTCGTATGCTTCAAAATAAAATTATATGACTAATAATTTGTACATATAAATATATCATGTAAAACCGTGATTGCTATGTCTCGGCACATAAGCAAATATATGTTATTGACATTATCAATAAACACTTATAATTAGCATAGTGTAAAAAATAAAACGATGCATGTTGGCTAGTGCCAAACAATGTGTGGCTTGCCAAAAAGGTTTTATGCTTGGTATGTAGGCTTGTATTAAAAGTGTGGTAATAGAAATATAAGTTATTGAGCACATCATATAGGTTTTATGCTACATAAATCATGCACTATAGTCAATAGCGTTAATCTAAGTTTTGTCTGATAGAAAACATGATTTGTGTTAATTTTACATATATAAAATAAATGGGTAAACGGTTACCCGTTTATAACCGCGGTTAATACCCATAACCGTCCATTTAAATTTCACGGGTAAACGGTTATACTCATAACCGTTTATTTATCTAAACGGTTACCCATAACCGTAACCGTTTAATTTAAATAGGCGTATAATCGCGGTTACCCATAATTAATGGGTAGTTGTCCATTCCTAATGATGTGTCGGCAGCGCAGTCCCCCTCATTACACCCAGCACTGCACACCAAGCACGGCAATGCAGTCCCCCTCATTTGACCTTTTGCCGGGTTTTCGGGTGGAAAGGAAGCAAACAGAGCCTATAGGAGGAACCAATTAATAAGCAACTCGAAAACGAGTTTATCGAAATAATAAATATCATACTATTCTCATATAACAAGTTTGGGATGCAAACTGTAAAACAAAATTCAGTCTATGAGACCCGCCAAGCCAGATAATTCTGGAGCACGAAATTTGAAAAATGGAGGGCCGCGAGTGAGGGCGAGTGAGGCGAGTGGGGAACAGAGATGGGTTGTCTGCCCTCCTCTTTTCATACTCTTCTTATGCTCTTCTGTTGGTGAAGTCACGATTAAATCACGTTAATATTTTATATTTTTATTACTTTTTATCTTATTATTTAAAAAAAAATTAATATAAAATATTAACGTGTCTTAATCGTGACCGCACAAAACAGAAGAACGAAAATGAGAAGTCAGACAAGACAATCCATCGGGGAAATTAGACGTCTTCACCCATCAGAGACAGAGCAAGTCAATGAGGTCATAGTCTGAGGAGATAAGCTGCCTACATCGTACCAAAATCGTAGGAGATAAGCTGATCTTGTCCGGTCTTAGTCTTAGCTAGGGGTGCCTACCCCTAACCCTGACCCCATCCTACAAAAATAAAGCGTCAAAAAAAGAGTTTAGGACAGCTATAGCCTGCAGCATGGCACATCACAGCTAGACATCCTGAAAGAATCCCTTTCCCAAGTTTTACACCCATTGGGAGGGTCTTTCCCAAGTTTTACACCCATTGCGAGGGTCAATGGGACCCACCTCACCCCCCCCCCGGTCCTTTTCACTCCTCAATTGGAAATCTGGAATTCAATTCAACCTTGTTCAGGTAGATATGGTATTATTGTCTTCCTAAAAACTTTGTTAAATTCCATCTTCTTTTACGATTTTAACTGTTCTCTTATTACAGTTTTATCCATCATAACACACGTGCTAACTTGGAGAGATTTTTGAAAATATAACGAGAACAATGTTCATACATTACTCTAACTACCTTAGCCACACCATATTTCATATAAAAAAAAATAACATAAAACCTAGATCAATCACTTAAATTACAAACCCACATGTTGCATCTAATCCTAACCTTTTATTTTCTCAAGTATTCTATATCCTTTTGATTCATTTACGGAACAGCCACGTCACAAAAACGTAACCATACTTTTAACTGTATCAAAAACACGACCTAGCATGCTAAATGTCATATTGTAAACAAACAAAAAAATCATTTTGAAGTGGTCATTTACTTATATAATAACACTTGGTTATCAATTTATGTTTGCGGTACAATATAAAGTATTCTCTATTCAACTATTCACACACCCTAAATATCCAAAAAACCATTTCCCGCCACCCGGCTGAGTTGTGGGTCGTTTTATCCTGAATATCCAAAAAACCAGTAATACCTTTGCACTCCTTCTAGGCTTAATCCAAAGGTGTTAGTATTATTTTCCCTAACTTAAGTATAATGGTGCATGTAGTGTTACCGCCCAAGACCTCCAATTTTCTAAAACCCTCAAGTTTTTAGTCTAACAGAGACAATCTATGAATCTAAATCCGATCACGTATGTACAATCTGTGAATAGTGTAACCATTTTTGTTCATGTAGCTTGAGAGCATCAAAATTGCGACTTTAATACACAGATGTACATGTATACTTTTTTATTTATGTCGCACAAGGATTATAAGACGTACCATGCACGTTGATGAATACTCCACATTTATCTAACTTATGAGAAGAGAGATTTGAACTCGAACGCAAGTGACATATCCCAAACCTACGACATGCTTGGGGATTCAAACCTTCACATATATATGTTCAAAGATTTAATTCACAAAACTGTAAATTCAGAAAGTGCAAAATAACAATATAAAGAGCAAAAGTTAATTAATTGGTGCTATGTTCAATTAATATAGCGAATGCAATCTGCGATTATATTAATTAAAGACCAAATAATGAGGCGTAAATATTAAACGTCATTGTTGTAACTATTCGAGATTTATTTGTTTAATTTATAGTTCTATTATATTTAATTAAAGTGCTTTGTTAAATTACGTTTTTTTCAATAAATCAATGAAATATTATAATTAAATTTTATTTTTCAAATAAAATGGGGTACATCTTAAAAATCTAATAAGATAACCTAATAATTATATGCCCTAAACCAATTTGTGGTGCTACGTTCTTCTTCACTAAGATTCGAGGTCCCATGTCGATCATCACAGAAAAAATTTCTTCTTCTTGTCACTTTCCTTCGCTCGTGCCTTCAAAAAGCTTGTGTGTTCGGCGATGCTTTGTTGTCAACCTTCATGAACATAGCTTTTCGATCTCTATATTATCTGAGAGCAAAAAACAAACATCACCCTCAAGAATAGTCGGGTTCATAGAAATTGAGTACGTTAGATAAATAATAGAGTTAGTTTTATGGGGTTTAAAACTGTATTTACATAATATTATTGACCTCGAGTGCATCATATGCCTCTTCACCCTATTAAACTGTTCTTATTTCCTAATTTCTTTCGTTTTATTCCTAAGACATCCTAGAGCTCTGTGTTTTCCAAATTTTGCCATAGGAATAAATGCTGTCATTTTAGTATACTTTATAAAATTAATTGACACCAGAAGAAAACTTAAAGATTACGAATACAAATTGTTTAGTTTATCTATTATAACCTGTGTTTTTGTGCTTTTGTTTAAAAGTCATCAAGAAAGTCTAATAGTAGGGAGATTGAGAATCCGTGAACTATATTTTCAATTTAAGTATATCTATTTTCACAATTATTAGGCGATTCTTCGGATATTGCTGAAATTGGGAGATACTTAAGTATACTATTGCTTTAAATTGGGTGATAATTAACTATTATGTTGCTCAGAATTAGGTGATAATTAAGTTTAATGTTCTTCGAAATTAGGTGACTGTTGATTGGATTTGGGCCATCACTAAGTTCAATGCTTGTTTATAAATGTTCATGAGGTGTCCTGCAGGTGGAGAACCATAGTGTTATGATCTTCACCCGTACGACACCACATGATCATATTCAAACAAGTATTGAACTGAGAGACAGCTCAAATCCTAGCAACAGTCACCTAAAACTGAGCAACATCAAACTTAATTATCAACCAATTTTGAGTAACAGGATAGTTAATTATCACCTAATTCCTAACAACAGTGTACTTTATTATCCTTTAATTCAGCAATATTCGAAGAATCGCCTAATAGTTATGAAAAACATATATATCTAAAATTGAAAATATATTTCGTGAATTCTCGATCCCTATATTACACTTTCTTGATGACTTTTAAATAAAAACACGCAAACGCAGATTGTAATAGATAGACTAAACAATCTGTATTTGTAACCCCTAAATTTTCTTTCCCTGTCAATTAATTTTATAAATATACTAAAATTACAGCATTTATTCATATGGCAAAATCTAGAAAAGAAAGAACTCTAATATGTATTAGGAATAAAACGAAAGAAATTAAGAAATAGGAACAGTTAAGTAAGGTGAAGAGGCATATAATGCACTCGAGTGAAGAGAGTCAGTGAGTGAGTCTGTGAGTCTGTAGCTGTAAATATAGGACTCCAAACGTGGCAGCTGGCAGAACTGGGTACTAAGGGTGCATTTGGTACGCGGGACGGGACGGGACGAGGCGTTCCGTCCCGCGTTTGGTACGCCTAAAACGAGTGGAACGAGGCGTTCCACGGGACAAGTTTTGGATGATTTTTGGTTCCACCTCCCCCCCATGGAACGGGGTCGTTCCACGTCTGTGGGACAGAAATTTTTAACATTTTAGGACAACAATGCCCCTTGTCTTTTTCAAAATTTACAACATCCGTCCCGTCCCGTTCCGTCCCGTCCCGTTCCGTCCCGTCCCGTCCCGTCCCGTCCCGTCCCGTCTCCGTACCAAACGCACCCTAAAGGTTCCTTTGGACAAATAAAAATGGAAAACGGAAATCCAAATAACTTGTAGCCACCGTTACCGCAACGGTATTATTATACTGGTGCAAAACTTCCTGAACCTAAAACTTAATACCACAAACCACTATCCCTCTCAGCCCACTGATATCCAGAATACCATTATACCCTTGCATTCCTTTTGCGATTAACTTTATACATTTAATGGAAACTATTACTGTTTTTGTCCATGTAGTCATGCAAATATGTAGAGAAGCTAAGAGACTGTTTGGTAGTGTACTTGAATCCAACTTTTTAAACTCAAAAACAGTTTTCAAGTTTTAGGTCTTAAAAACTTGTTTGGTATGACTATTTTTAAAAACTGAACTCAAGACTAACTCAAAAATATAGTTTATTCCTTAAAAACATAAAAAAGTGAGTTTTTAGAGTTTTTAAACTTAAACTCACTCATTTCTTTTCTCTCCCTCCTCCCCTCTCACTCCAAATATATCTCTCTCTTTTCTTCTTTCTTTCTCCTCTTTTTTTTTTTTTACTTTTTTCGTCTCTACTCCAATCTAATCAAGTTTAAGTCGTAAGATTTAAAAAATTTAAATCACAAACCAATCAAGTTTTTGAGTCTTAAAGAAAATTGTTTTCAAGAAATGTTTTGAGAAATGATAAAAAATTTCAAATAAGATACCAAACAGGCCCTAAATTTTCAGGAGTTTTAACAAAATACTTTTGATATTATTCATTTTTAACGAAATATTACATTTTACTTTTTTTCATACTATTCATTATATTATTAAAATTAAATTATTTTTTGACTTTTCGTTAGTTTTTTAAAAATTTTAAACCCGGTCACTTAAATACATTTTACGCAAAATGTTATTGTTTTTGTTCATGTGTCGTACAAAAATCATACGACCGGTTATGCAAGTTGAAATAACATATTTGGATATTCTCTAAATTCACTAAACTTGTGGAAAGAGAAATTTGAACTTGAACGTTTCAGACTTCTTTGCATAAACAAATATTATAAGACTGGCCATGCAAGTCGAAACAACAAATTTTTGCAGGCAATATTAACACACTTAAAAATGTATGATAAAGACTGAGTGATGTACGTTTGATTACTAAATGTGGGTTTCTCTAATACATATAGACAAAACTCATTATCATTTTTGTTAAGAACAAAACCAAAATCCGTGTCGATTTTATGCCGAGGTGTCGAAAAGGTGCACCGCTCTTTCAACTACGTGATCAAACCCCTTGATCTAAAAGTCTCAGCCATCCAACGGTCACAACCGTGGTCCTGCCTAACCAACGGATGGAAACTCGGTTGTGTCCACAATATAGCATTACTAATTCATTTAAACATTTTCGTTACATGATTGAATGTATGAGTCACGTACGATTGAATGTAAGTTTAATTAGAATTACATTTTTTAGTTCCAACCCATAATTTTTCAACACGTCATTTGAAAGTTCATAAATTTTACAAGCTTTTGAGTATTCTCAAATTTTTATTAGATGTCATTTATTTGGTGGAATACTAGTATGATTATTCATTTTAGTATATACAAGTATGATTAATATAAAAATCAGTGAACAAACTATATTCAAAACTAAAAAACAGAGTTGACAACACATTTTATAATTCAAAAGAAAACTATCAAAAATCAAAACATTTTGGTATTGAAAAAAGTTAAGTGCACACTTTGAAAAAAAATTATATCGAAAATTCTTAGTTATCAGAATCTATAAATCCATTCTGATTTTCATTTCAACTTTTGGAAAAAAATCAGATTCGAAATTTTTGTGCAGAGATTCAAAAATTTTATTGTCGAAAATTAAAATCCCCTTCCGACTTGGACCCCTAGTTGAATTTTATTATTTAAATCATTAAGATATCAAATGAGCTGAACTCCAGTCTACCTTAAATTAATAATTTCATTTTTATCACAAACCGAATGTCGTATCCACCATTAGCGATTTGTGGTTCAAACTTCAAGAAGTGGAGATAATTAGTAAGTGATAATCGTTTGACACGAACAATGGTAATATTATATGTTAACCCTTTATTTGGATTATGGACATAAATAAAGTAAAAAACTAATAAAATGCCTTTAAAAACTTCATTTTTAATGAAAAGTTGTTTTTAAATTTTTAAAAATATAGTTAATATTACTAACAAAAATAAAAATATAATATTTCATTAAAAATAAATAGTATCATGAGTGTTTTTTAAAACTCTCTAAACAAAATTCTTATCATGAGTGTTTTTTAAAACTCTCTAAACAAAATTCTTTGTTTCCACATCTTTTATTTGGAAACGCTAGTTGAACAGATGCAGATTCTCTGCTCTTTTTTTTTTCATACACTTCCATCTTTCTCCTGTTAATGTGACTTAACCGTGACCACATAAACAAAAAGAGAATGAAAGTGTATGGAAAAATGAACACAGAATCTGCCTCCCAGTTCAACCTATGAAAGATGTGACAAGCTATGACTGATTGATTGCAGACTAAGGGACGGCCCCAACTTTTATTTACCTATTGGCTTATTACAAGTTCAACTTTCACAATTGTACATGTGCACTCTTTATTTGTTTCGTACAAAAATTATAAAATCGGTTGAAATAATATATATGGATTTGCCTTAAATTCACTTAACTTATAAAAATAGATATTTGAGCTCGAACGCTCTGGACTCCTTTGCATAAGCAATATTATAAGATCGGCCATGCATGTCAAAATAACATATTTTTCAAGCAATATTAACACACTAGAAAACGTATGATAAAGGTTGAGTTATGTACGTTTGATTACTAAATGTGGGTTTATTCATACATTTAAGTTTTGTTGTTAAATCAAACTTGTACTTGATGATAATTATCTCTACTAATTAATAAAACACTCATTGTCAACCAAATTTTTATAAAATTATCAGTTTAATTCTCTAATTAAAACAAAACATGAATAAGAAATATGGAATAGAAATGTAATTTCACACAACTAAATTTTGTTTTTTTTCTTTTCAAAACCTTACATACATGTAATCCTAACATATCTTTAAATTAAAAAAAAAATATTCACACTCCCACATTCTCTATCACTCTCTTCCTCTCTCCTTCTATTTCAAAAACAAAAAAAAAATTCAATTTGTATTTTGTTTACATGTATTTAATTTTATTTTGTGTTTTACAATATACAAATATATTTTTTTAAGAAGCTATCTAGCTATACATCTAGAAGTAAATTAAGAATTTCTCCAAATTAACATGAATATTCTACACTAATCAATTTAATAAATAAAACTGAATTCATTTCCTGGCTCGTAATCCTCAAAACAACTAATAATGACTTCATCTCTCAATTATTTACACAAAATTGCAATTGTATGTACGCGCGTTGAGCAGAAGAAGTGGGATTTGGGAGGAGGGTATATGGAGAGTGAGGTGGGTGTACTGAGGAGGAAAATGAGGGTGTAGGTTATTTTGTGGTGAGGACTCTCTCACGCATTATTCTCTGGTGAGGGTGGGAGTGGTTGGGTCGTGGTATTTAAGTCTGGGTGGTAGGGAAGGGAAGAGGCTGGCTTTTCTGCTGCTTCCTGTTGCGTAGCAGGTTTGATGAATTTACCAATTTAGCCTTGTTTTTGGACTGGTGTGGAAGACCAAGCAATGACCAAGTCAATTTAAAATTAGACATCTACAATAATTTTGGTGACCCAGAAAATTACTGAAACATTGTGATGGTGTGTCGGCAACGCAGACCCAGCGCGTAATAGAGATACCCACTGAAAATTTCGACATTTTGCTGGGTTTTGGGGTGGAAGGGAAGCAAACAGAGGCTACAGGAGGAACCAATTAATAAGCAACTCGAAATTTGAAAAAGGCAGGGCCGTGAGTGAGGGCGAGTGGGGAAAATAGATGGATTGTATGTCCTCTCCTTCTCATATTCTCTCCGTGCTGGCTTGTTTGTGCAGTCACGGTTAAGTCATATCAACATTTTATATTCCTATTACTTTTTATCTTATTATTTTTATAAATTTTAATATAAAATATTAACACGACTTAATCGTAACCGCACATAACAGGAAGGCATGAAAAATGTATGGGAAAGTATGGAGGGGAAATTGGACGTCTTCACCCATCGGACACAGATCAGGTCAATGAGGTCGTAGTCTGAGGAGATAAGCTGACCTTGTCCGGTCTTAGTCTTAGCTAGGGGGTGCCTACCCCTACCCCCTACCCCTGACCCCAAACAACAAAAATAAAGCGTCAATAAAGGGTTAAGGACAGCTATGTCCTGCTGCGTGGCATATCAGAGCCGGTGATCCTGAAAGAATCCCCTTCCCAAGTTTTACACCCATTGGCAGGGTCAGTGCGACCCACCCCCTCCTCCCACCTCCTCTTCACACCTCAATTGGAAATCCGGAATTCAATTCAACCTTGATCAAGTAGATATGGTATTATTGTCTCCTTAAAAACGTTGTCATAACAAACGTGCTAACTTGGAGAGATTTTTGAAAATATAACAAAAACAATGTTCGTACATTACTCTAGCTACCTTAGCCACATCATATTTCATAAAAAAATAACATAGAACCTAAATCAATCACTTGAATTACAAACCCAAATGTTGCATCTAATCCTACCCTTTAATTTTCTCAAGTATTTCTTTTTATTTTTTTCTATATCCTCTAGATTCATTTACGAAACCGCCACATTACAAAAACGTAACCATGCCACATAAAATTTTCACTGTATCAAAAACACGATCTAGCATACTAAATGTTAAATTATAAACAAACAAAAAAATCATTTTGAAGTGCTCATTTACTTATATAATAACACTTGGTTATCAGTTTATGTTTGCGGTACAATATAAAGTATTCTCTATTCAACTATTCACACACCCTAAATATCCAAAAAAACCATTTCCCGCCTCTCGGCTGAGTTGTGGGTGTTGCACTCCTTCTAGGCTTAATCCAAAGGTGTTAGTATTATTTTCCCTAACTTAGGTAGAATGGTGCATGTAGTGCTACCGCCCAAGACCTCCAATTTTCTAAAACCCTCAAGTTTTTAGTCTAACAGAGACAATCTATGAATCTAAATCCAATCACGTATGTACAATCTGTGAATAGTGTAACTATTTTTGTTCATGTAGCTTGAGAGCATCAAAATTGCGACTTTAATACACAGATGTACATGTATAATTTTTTATTTATGTCGCACAAGGATTATAAGACGTACCATGCACGTTGATGAATACTTCACATTTATCTAACTTATGAGAAGAGAGATTTGAACTCGAACGCAAGTGACATATCCCAAACCTACGACATGCTTGGGGATTCAAACCTTCACATATATATGTTCAAAGATTTAATTCACAAAACTGTAAATTCAGAAAGTGCAAAATAACAATATAAAGAGCAAAAGTTAATTAATTGGTGCTATGTTCAATTAATATAGCGAATGCAATCTGCGATTATATTAATTAAAGCCCAAATAATGAGGCGTAAATATTAAACGACATTGTTGTAACTATTCGAGATTTATTTGTTTAATTTATAGTTCTATTATATTTAATTAAAGTGCTTTGTTAAATTACGTTTTTTTCCATAAATCACTGAAATATTATAATTAAATTTTATTTTTCAAATAAAATGGGGTACATCTTAAAAATCTAATAAGATAACCTAATAATTATATGCACCTAAACCAATTTGTGGTGCTACGTTCTTCTTCACTAAGATTCGAGGTGCCATGTCGATCATCACAGAAAAAATTTCTTATTCTTGTCACTTTCCTTCGCTCGTGCCTTCAAAAAGCTTGTGTGTTCGGCGATGCTTTGTTGTCAACCTTCATGAACATAGCTTTTCGATCTCTTTTATCAATCTTAAGTTCCTTGCATACTCGACTTCTATAAAATGAGTCACTCTCAAGTCTCACCTCTTAGCGTCGTCTCATTTGGAATAATGTTGGAAACACGCTTAATAATTCAGTATTTTAGGCAAATTTTCTCAACTTTCCAACATTTTTTATGGTTGAACCTTCCGATGAATTTGGGCAAAATTAGGTATCAACTGTTTGCTTGCATCAACTAAAACAAATCAAGTGGGAAAAAATTAATTATCTCAAAAAAATAAAAGTAGGTGCTAATAAAAAAACTTGAAAATTGTTACCTCATCCCCAATATTTGTGTCACGTACGTTGATAATTTTTTCACCGCTTTTGTCTGAGCATCTCTATATTTGCCTAATGCCAAACTCAAAATTTTTATCATACCAGTAAGTGCACTTTTTTAGAAAATCTTCGCCCAAACAAGTTCCATACCAACTGCTATAATTTTCATGAAATTTCTTCCACCCAAGAAAACATCTTTCAGCGATTAACCATGCAGTTTCGGTTTCGACTCTAACTTCAACGAGATATGACATTTTCGTAAGCACAAACAAAATAGGAATGTAATCAATTAAATAAGAATGTAATAAAAGATTGTACATAATTTCGCGTTCTTGCTTTCATTTCTTGATCGAGCTATCATTAGTTAATGAAATTTTAAAACACAAAGCTTGTTCTTGCTTTCATTTCTTGTTCAGTGTGCTAGAAAAACGATCCGGTATATCAAGTGTCATAATATAAATAGTTAAATTTTTTTTTGAAGTATCCAACCATTTGGTTTACCTGTTACATTCGCCGCACACTAAAAAAATCTATCGGCAATTTGATGTTGTCCTGGTTTTCGTACTTTTAGGCATATCGAATATGAGATACAAGGAGACTTATAATCCATAGGATTACTGAGCCTAACATGGAGATTTCCAGGTGCGAGTTATGCTCAATAAGTTGAAATAATGTTTCATGTTCGCTGTCGAATATTGGTAAAATAAAATAAAAATTGTCTTTTCATTTCTTGTTTCATCTCAAATACCGTTAAAAACTTGTACTCTAAGGATGTGGGTTTGTAATTCAAGTGATTGATCAAGGTTCTATGTTATTTTTTTTATGAAATATGGTGTGACTAAGGTAGCTAGAGAAATGTACGAACACTGTTCTCGTTATATTTTCAAAAATCTCTCCAAGTTAGCACGTGTGTTATGATGCAGAAGATTCTGCATCTATGGAGTTGTTTATGATTTTTCATAAGGTAGACTATGCATACAAGCCTAAACAAGACACGGGTTTAATAATCGATCCTTTGTGTACGATCATACTTGGAAAGACCTTTAGTTGCGCTAGGCCACCTAAGACTAAAGGATTTCGGGTGTTCGAGGGAGGGAGGCAAATTCTCTGCTCTCACTTTTCATATCATTTTATCATCTCTTATTTGTGCGGTCACAGTTAAGACACGTCAACATTTTATATTACTATTACTTTTTGTCTTATTATTTCTATAAAAAAAAATTAATATAAAATATTTACGTGACTTAACCATGACTGCACAAATAGGAAAATGATAGAAGTGTATGGGAAGTGAGAGAGCAGAAAATCTGCCTCCAAACTGGAGTGTGATATTGATGGTGGTCCACAATGGATGGAGGTTGGTGAACTTGGTGATCGAGTATTATTTGTGAGCAAGCACCATTCCGCTGTTATATCGTATTTCCATGGTCAGAAAGTTGAAAGAAACAATATTTATTTTGCATTTGATTACCCGTGTTACTACTCAATCGGACGGGAGTTTGGAGTTATTTTCCTTCACAAATAAGAGCATTAGGCATTTTAGTTGCCCCAAGAGTCGTTCTTGGTCCCAGTTGCATACTGCACCTTTATGGTTCGTACCCAATCTTTGATAGGTTAGTTTAATTAAATTTTGTTTTGTTTCCGTTCTTTAGTTGGAAAGATTTTGTTTTTTATTCTTATTTTTATGAAAATTGTTTACTTCTCATACTTATATGCATCTAATACAATCATCAACTGACGATTATATATAAAGAGAGATTATATTCACACACCCCAAATTACTTCTCTCACACATTTTTAATTTTTTAATATTTTCTACACACCACTAACACTTGATAGAAAAATATTAAAAAATTAAAAAGGTGTGGGAGAAGTAATTTGGGGTGTGTGAATATAATATCGCTATATAAATAATGTGAATGTGTATTTAATATAATCACTACATTTAATCATTCATGAAAGGAACATAATTATATCGAGATCAAGTTATATGAAATAAATTTAAAGACAAATTAATAAAAATAGTTGAGAAACTTTGAGTTTTAACAATAAAAATAAAATAAAAGGTAAAGTAAATAGTACTAAAATTGATTTTTAGTGTAAAAATATAGTTTTTCATTAAAATGAACAATACCGATAATTTTTTATAAAAATTTCTTAAATTTAATGTCATGTGAAGTCTAAACGCAATAACTTTGTATTATTGTAATAAGAAGACAATATGAAAATAATCCTGTTTCACATAGTCCATTTTCCTAGCAAAGACATGGACTTGGATCCTCTCCGGATTCCCTCTATGGGGATTCCAGAGATCAAGCCACAAGGGTCGTTCATAAAAAATCGTGAGGCTAAAATTAAATGATTTTTATATTTTAAAAAATAAAGCAGTTTCGTTTTGCTTAAAAAGTATTTAATTGTAACCGCACGATTTTTTATGAACGATCCATGTGACTTGATCCCTAGCATCCCCATGGAGGGGATCCGGAGAGGATCCAAGTCCCAAAGACATATCAAATCCTGCAAGAAAAAGGGGCTACTGGGACATCGTTTTATGCGAAGCCCAAGAATCGTCAAATTAGATCATGAAACGTCATTTCACCTTATTGAGCATAACTCACACCTTGAAATCTCCATGCTAGGCTCGTTAACCCCGTGGATTATAAGTTTCCTTGTGTCGCATTTTTCGATAAGCCAAAAAGTAGAGGTGGGTACTTAGAACCGAAAACCAAAACCAAAACCCGAATCAAATCGAACCGCACCGAACGGTTTAGTTTTGCGGTTATGAAACGGTTTTAGTTTTGAAACCGAACCGCAACATAGAAAACGGTTTGGTTTCGGTTTTGGCTTTTGAAAACCGCACCGAAACCGAACTGCGCCGTAAATATTAATAAACATTTAATTAAATGTTCATATTAGATTTCGTGTTTTAATTGGTCGTTTGTTAGAATCCATGTACTTAGTATAGACTAAACCACACTAGGAATATGATGAGAGAGAATTGTACTCCGTTAAAAACACTCATAGACCAGTAATGCTACATTTACCATATATTTGTACTATATCTCTAATAGAGGTAGGGCTCACCAACGTATGTGGGTCTCAACTTTATTACTGGTACAAATTATAGTACAAATAGGTAGTAAGAATTGCATTTTGCTCATAGACCTCTCCATAAAGTCTTTTTTTGCCAAAATGTTGTCATAAACACTTTTTATTTTATAATATTAAAACAATTTTAATCATTTGAACGACACGTTCAAATATACCAACAAAAAAAATTCACAAAATTTAATAAAACTCCTAAAAGGTAGTAACAAGGAATTTGAAACCCTCCATCCATGTTAAAAAGGGGCCAAAACGGATTTTGAAATTGACATAACTCCTTACTTTTTTTTCTTCGTCAAACAATAGATTTTTTTAATTAGATGTTAGATTAGGGAGCCGACATGGTTCGAACCCCTGTCGTAGTGTAAGGGCAATACTTCTCTCCACCACTGTGGTAGAGGGCCACTTTCTGGCATAACTCCTTACTTTAGTCCTTCAAATTTGAAATCGATAGAAGTAGTCTCTGAGTTTATGCACCATCAATCATTTTGGTCATGCTGGGAAAAATTTTCGTTGTTACTATGAGTTAGAAAAATAGTATAAACTAATAGTGAAGCCACCAAAGAAATTTGTTGGTGTTGAAAAATATTTGGGATGTCCTAAATTAATTTAAGAAAACATGTGGTGCGACTAAAACGACTCAAATTTTGGCTTATAATGAATCTTGTAAAAGTTCTTAAAATCGATTTGAAAACATGAGTTATATAACTTACAGTTTTTATGAAAAAATTAAAATTTTTAGTTTTAGGAACTATCTTACGTGGGAATTAACGAAAATGTTGCAAGACATTTGGATGTGATTTTTCCTTTATTAGGTCCCGAAGCTATTTTTCATTAATTTTTAAAGTTGAAAATAGAAAAAAATAATGAATGCTAATAGTGGAGCCCCCAAAGAGATGTGTAGGTGTACGAAATCTTGGAAATATCTTAAATTAACTTTAGAAAACATGTGATGCGAGTAGAATGACTCCAACTTTAGCTTATAACGAATGTTGTAAAATTTCTCAAAATCGATTAGAAAATTGTGGGTAACTCACAGTTTTTGTGCGTTTTTAGCTTTAGAAAATATTTTATGTCAGAGTTAAGATCTTGCAAAACCTTTGGATGTGATCCTACCATTTATTAGGTCTCGGAATAATTTTTTATTGATTTTTAAACTTGAAAAATAAAAAAAATCTTTAAATTTAGATTTTAAATCGTTGATTTCAAGTGTTTAAATATAAATTAAAATATATTTTCTATAGAAAAAACATATTTTGAAGAACATGAATATGATCGTTTGTTGTTATGGTAAGAGAAATAAAAGAAATTTTAACAAATATTAAAATATTAAAAAAATAAATGAAAAATTAACATGAATATAAATTATAATATAGTCGCTAGAACTTTAGCGACTTGGTATGGGATTAGTCGCTATATTAATAGCAACTCTAAACTAGGAGAATCGCTATTTAAGTACCGATCGTATATTTTTCTATTTTTTTAATTCTTTTCTCTATTTTTGTTTAAAAAAAACTAATGAAAATAGTTTGAAAACTTAAATACGTTACTTTATTTAAATTTAAATACTTTTAGATTTAAATTTAGATTTGTATCTTGTTTTCAAATTTTTTGACCTGGATTATAAGAAACCATTTTGTATTTCGGCATCTACAAATATTTTTTGGGCCTCGCCATTGTTTATTAAATTGAGAATATTTTGTCATTTTAATTCTTATTAAGTAATTTTTTTATGAAAATGATTGATGGTGGATAAATTCAAAGAACATTTTTAACTATTTCGAATCTAAAAAATGAGAGTAAAGAGTTATGTCAATCTCGGCAATTTTTGGTGTTTGCTTCCGCGGACGTAGCCAATCTGGGTGAACCACGTACATCTGGTGTTTGCTTCCCTACCTCTATATCTTTACATACTTATCTGCACTAGTGACCAAAGCAATCTAGCGAAGGTCACACACTTGACACTTTCTGTTATATTAAAGTCCTCACTGATTTTGTGCATCAACACGTTTATTAACTTGAAAGACCTTTGTTATTTTATACCATCACACACACGCAGATATATATATATATATATATATATATATATATATATATATATATATATATAAGGGTGGACTAATCTTGTTATCAAGAGTCGAACAATGATCTAATGAAGTCCACTCATTTGAAGCATGATATCACATATTCTAGTATGAAAGTTTTGCTCACGTTTAATGAATTCAAATTTATTCAACTTGTTTTATGAAAAACATTGTAAGGGACACCCTTTTGTTGCACAAACATGTTTTAACATCACAACTGCATGCAACATGCTAATTGTTTACATAACAAATGTATTTTTCCTATTATTATTGGGAAATGCTTATTAATATGTTAAATTACAAATTGTACATTTTTTCTTAAAAACTAAACCGAAACCGTTTGAAACCGCACCGAACCGAACCAAATGGTTTGGTTTCATTTTGGTTTTGGCTTCAAAACCGCATCAAACCAAACCGCAAAAACTTGCGATTTTGGTTTTGGTTTCACTCAAAACCACACCAAACCGAACCGCGCCCACCCTACCTAAAAGTAAGAAAATACAGATAAATAACATTTACCATTATAGTAATAAGTAATCTCCAAACTCTTATGCACAAAAACCAAGACAACATCAAATTGTTGAAATATTTTTTAGTGTGCCGAGAATATGGCAGTTACACCAAATGTGGTCAACAAAGGCACGGCGACTATGGACGAGGTCAACAAGATGTCGACAGCAATCAAGAAACAGGAGTTGTTGCTAAACCAATGGGTGAACTGGAAATCAAATTCAACATAGCAACAATATGCTTCCATGTCTTTCAATGCATCTTTATATTCCTGTCTATTTTACTAATTCCGGCTGTCACACCCGTCACGTCCCCCATAGAGTACCTTCGTACCACAGTTCCACTTTTTATTTTTTATATAATTATGGTCGCGATCATTCATCAATATAGGTTAAAAATCACTCCAAATATAATGAGGTTCTTAGGAATAGGATGCATAAGGGAAGCAATAGAGATAATCTTATGGGCTCTAGATCTCTATTTACAAAATATTATAAATCCCGAATGCATAATTTGCGTTTTTACCCTATTAAGCTGTTCTCACTACCTGATTTCCTTTGTCTTATTTTTTAGACAGAGTAGAGCCTTTCTTGTTTTTGCCCTAGGGATAAATTCTGTAATTTTAGTGCATTTTATAAAGTTGATGGACAGTGGAAAAACCTTAAAGCAAATGAATATGCATTATTCGGTCTTTCAATTACAACTTGCATCCCTATACTTTTATTTAAAAGTCATCAGGAAACTGTAATTGAAAGGATTGAGAATCCACAAACTTTTTTTTTTTCATTTTTAGGCGTATTTGTCTTCACCCCTGTTAGGCGATCGGCCAAACATTGCTGTAATGTGGTGAAAATTAAGTCTACTGCCGCTTTAGTTTGGGTTATCACTCTAATCAATTCTTGCTAGGTTACAAACATACCTCAGACAGATAACATTTTGGTTCCCAGTTTGTGGGCACAACCGGCAGCCTTACACGTTTAATTAAATTTATTTTGTTAAGTTTTAGCTTAAACTTATTTTCGGCAAAGATTTTTATTGACGCCTAACACCCTTATTTTTAATTGTAATTTTAATTTTACCTATGTATTAAGCTTAATGTTAATATAAATGAATGTTTTTTTTGTTGTTGTATTTTTTAATATGCTTTTAATAACTTGAGATATTACTTATCCAGCATCTTATCTTTTCTCTACACACGTAAGTTTGAACAGTGTGAAGCGACATATTCATTTAGTAACAAAAAGACATGCAAAAAGTTTCACGCGTTAACGTAACTTTGCATGTCTTTTGGTTACTAAATGAATATGTCACTTCACATTGTTCAAACTTTCGTGTGTAGAGAAAAGATAAGAGGCTGGATAAGTAATATTTTGAGTCATTAAAATCATATTAAAAAATACAACAACAAACCAAACATTCATTTATATTAACATTAAGCTTAATATATGGGTAAAACTAAAATTACAACTGAAAATGAGGGTGCTAGGCGTCGATAAAATTCTTAGCCGAAAATAAATTTAAGCTAAAACTTAACAAAATAAATTTAATTAAAAATGTAAGGGTGTTGGTTGTACCCACAAACCGGGAACCAAAATGTTATTTGCCTGAGATATGTTTGTAACCCAGTAATAATTGAATCTAGTGACAACCCAAGCTAAAGTGACAGTGGACTTAATTTTCACCACATTACAGAAATTTAGGCCCATCACCTAGCAGGGGTGAAGACAAATACGCGGCCTAAAAATGAAAACAAAAGTCCGTGGTATCTCAATGCCTTCAATTACAATTTCATGATGACTTTTAAATAAAAGTACAGAGATGCAAGTTGTGATTGAAAGACCGAATAATGCATATTTATACGCTTTAAGGTTTTTTCCACTATCCATTAACTTTATAAAATGCACTAAAATTACAGTATTTATCCCTAAGACAAAGTCAAGAAAACTTAGGGCTCTACTATGTCTAAAAAATAAGACAAAATAAATCAGGTACTAAGAACAGTTTAATAGGGTAAAAACACAAATTATGCATTCGGAATTTATAATATTTTGTAAATAGAGACCTAGAGCATATAAGATTATCTCTATTGCTTCCCTGATACATCTTATTCCTAAGAATTTGACTATCTTTGGAGTGAATTTTAACCTATATTGATGAATGATTGCCACTATAGAGGCAGTGAGTCTACAGAGAGAGGGAGAGAGGGAGATGGGGAGAGAGGGAGAGGGGGAGAGTGAGTGGAGGACTATAGCTGTATATATAGGCCAAAGATCTGCTGTCTCCCTTTTTTGTCTCTTTGCTAATATATGGACACATGTCATGGACTTAATTAAAAAATAAGTTTGTTAACTTTTTATCCATTAAAAATTAAAAAAAAAATTCTAAATACATTGAAATAAGCATACGCAAGCGTATTTGTAAATCCGGCGTTTCTTCTTCTCAGACTATCATGTCTCAAACACCTGTAAACCTAGCTATCTGAATCTCTACCCTCATAATCTGCAACAAGAGCACTATTGTTCCTCACTTAACTCGAAATTAACACTGTTAAACAGAAATTAAAAGTGAACAAAAGGACACCAGAATTTTGTGGAAAAAAACCCTCCGATGTGAAGGGAAAAACCACAAGACAAAGACCAAAATACTGCCACTATTGAAATGGGATTACAAGCACCAATCTCTCTAAACTTTAAAGGCTGACTGACTCAAGAGCACACATAAACTCTTGGATGAACTCACTATTTTTCTGTTACTCACATTATGTAGAAGAGCTACAGGTTAAAAACATAGAAATATTCATAATCAACTCCTAAAAAACTATGGAATGGGATAGACAAAGCAATCAATATTTGGCTGCTTTACATTTACTCAGTTCTTGAAACTGGAAAGACCTTTCTTTGTCCAAGAATTTTGCTTCTTAGACAGCTGAACATTAAAAATGGGCATTTAATACTTTCGCTGGGTCTCATTAATTTATATCCATTTTTGCATGTTTGGTTGCTAGAAAAGAGTACAAAGACTATATCATCTCATGTACCTCATTTGATGGTAGTGTTGGATAATATATATATAGGAATTGCTTAAGGGAAGTGATCCTCATTTTTTTTTTAAATGGAGACACGCTCCCCACCGTTGGATATAACTTTAATGAAATTGTGTGGTTGAGATTGTGTGGCCTGTGTTTTAATTTCAACCACATAATTTCATTAAAGACAATCTAACGGTAGGGAGTGTGTCCCCATTTTTTTCAAAAAAATGGGGATCCCTCCCCTTAAGCTGCCTCTGTATATATATGAAATTAGGAATGGTTTTGTTAGAAAGAGTGCAGGCTCTTTGAAGTTTTTGCATTATCCTAATCGCTTATGTATCCTATATCTTAATCTGGTCACCTGCATACAATTTTGTATAACGTTACTGTTTTGTTTCATGTAGCTCGGGAGCATCACAATTTGACTTTCACGATTGTGTATGTACACTTTTTATTTGTATTGCACAAGGATTATAAGACCAATCATGCAAATTGATATAATATCTAGATGCTTGAAATTTATCTAGCTTATAGAAGAGAGATTCAAACTCGAAAGCAAATGACATATTCCAGACTTATGACATGCTTGGGTATTTCAATACATATATCTAAATCATAAGCAAATTAAACTAATAAAACAAATCCGTGTCTATCAATTTATGTCTTTGCGATTATTTCCATCTCTTCTATTCAATTTGTAAAATTATCATTTGTAACTTTTAATAGTGAAATTATTTTTTGAAAATTTGAAAAACCAAATGAAGAAGGAATCAAAGGGCTGGGACTTTTTGGGGTTGGTGGCGGTGACGGTTGTTGAGAGGAGGGGGTGGGATCTCAGCCTTTTTTGGGGGTTTTTGAGGTGGAATGGGGATCGCGATGGGAGGTCATGCTGATGAGTTGTGTTGGACCAGTTAACCTAATTACATTGTTACATTAAGGGTATTTTGGAGATAAAGTAGGTGGGAAAAGAGTAGGGTTTATTT
The DNA here is from genome assembly GCA_963580275.1 of Crataegus laevigata. Lineage (NCBI taxonomy): Eukaryota > Viridiplantae > Streptophyta > Magnoliopsida > Rosales > Rosaceae > Crataegus > Crataegus laevigata. The sequence goes on from OY756949.1 coordinate 2,552,845, forward strand.
TAATTTTTTATGGTGGGTAGGAAAATAGAAAAATAGAGTGGGTCTAAAACCACTAAAATATATAGTTTGTCTATGCGCTTGCATGACTACATGGACAAAAATAGTAACATTGTCCATCAAGGTTGCACTAGGTGCTAATCGGATAGAGGCTAAGGCCTATTGCCTAGACGAATTATGTATAATTTAATATTTACTTATTGTATAGATTCGAATACCATACGAATTATAATTTACCACATAAAAAAACCGACCCATTTGCATGAATAAATATCTTAAGTAAGACTCCTTGTTATAACACATGCTAATTTTTATGGACCCGAATGTCTATCCATCGTGTGTGGCTTTGGATATGTGGAGTGAAGTGGCAGGAATGGCGCACTAAAGATTCCTGGAGTCTCTAAACGAATTTGTACCCATCTGAACAAACAAAAATGGAAAATAGAAAAACGAAAAAACATGTAGCCAACGATAATATTAGTGAAATAAAGGAAAAAGAAAAAAAAACAAATTTGTACCAATTGGACTAAGAAAAATGGAAATACAAAACAAAAAAAATAAAAACATGCAGCCAACGATAGTATTAGTGAAATAAAGGAAAAAGAAAAAAAAACAAATTTATACCAATCGGACTAAGAAAATGGAAATACAAAAAAAAAAAAACATGCAGCCAACGATAATATTAATGAAAAAAGGAAAAAAAAAAACGAATTTGTACCGATTGGAATAAGAAAAATAGAAATACAAAAAAAAAAAAAAAAAAAAACATGTAGCCAATTGACACTGGTGCGCAACATCAACCTACTACCAGAATTGGAACAAAAAAAATATATATATATATATATAACTAAAACTGGTGGTGGGCCCGCGGTAAAAGTTATTTGAAGAAGGGAGGCATGCGGGCCCAAGAACTTTTATATATGCGTCCGCGAGTGGGGGCGAGTTGGGAAATAAGGCGTCTTCACCCATCAGCCATAGACCAGGTAAATGAGGTCATAGTTTGTGGAGATAAGTTGCCTACATCGTACCAAAATCGGAGGAGATAAGCTGATTTTGTTCAGTCTTTAGTCTTAGCTAGGAGTTACTGCCGAGAGATTTTTCATTGTGACCGTCACACGATCACACGAAGTAGTATATCATGTGTTTTTATATAAATGATGAGTTATATATGTTAAAAAGTTAATAACTTAAAAATTAAAAAATTTCATCATTTCTATAAAAATACGTAATGTCACAATTAAAAATTTCTCGTACCTATCCCTACCCCTACCCCTGACCCTAGACAACAAAAACAAAGCGTCAAAAAAGGGTTTAGGACAGCTATAGCCAGCAGCATGACATACCAGAGCCAGACGTGCAGTCTCTGCCTGAGCCTTAAAAACAAAGACAACTCCGGCGTCTAAGCAGCTGTTGACACGCCATCAATAATTGTAGTGCTGGCATGACATTTGCTGACTCCAAGTTTTACACCAATTGGCAGGGTCACTGGGACCCACCTCCGCTTCACACCTCAATTGGAAATCTGGAATTCAATTCAACATTGTTCAAGTAGATATGGTATTATTGTCTCCTCAAAAACATTGTTAAATTTAATCTCCTATTATGATTTTGACCGTTCTCTTATTACGATTTTATCCATCATAACACACGTCATAATTTGGAGAGATTTTTTAAAATATATCGGGAACAATGTTCGGTACAAAAAAATGTAATAACTCAATTCAACTTTGTTTAAGTATTTCTGGTGTTATTGTCTCCTTAAAAACATTGTTAAATTTAATCTCCCATTACAATGTTGCTTGTTCTCTTATTACGATTTTATCCATCATAACACACGTGCTAATTTGGAGAGATTTTTGAAAATATAACTAGAACAATGTTCTTATATTACTCTAACTACATTGGCCACAACATATTTCATTAAAAATAAAAAATAAAAAATAAAAAAACCTAGAGCAATCACTTGATTTACCAACCCCATGTTGCATCTAATCCTAACTTTTTATTTTCTCAAGTACCGTTGTGTGTGAAAGCTTTGTGACAACCCACGTTGAGGCCCATCAACTTTTTACAAGATCCAGCCCAAGTCAAGAGGCCTAGTGGACTGAGTCATATAGCTGACTAAACATTTGATTACCCACTGAGTTGAGAGTGCTGATGTGTCCACTTTTAGGCTTGGGACTTTGGATTCTTTCATTTTTTTTCTTTTTTCATCCGGATTTATATTGTGGGAATTCAAGAATTTTCACATTTTAGCCATTTATAGTGCATTGTATGATTATAAATTATTTAACATTTTTTATTTAAAATTAGACACAAATAATACTTAACGAAAACTCGTCTCACGATATACGATGAACGGTTTGGATGTAAGGATCATTAGGATCCCCACAAAGTGAATCCGGAGAAGATCCTCTTCCTTTCTTCTATATACTTTGGATTCATTAACGGAACCGCCACATCACAAAAACGTGATCATTCCACAAAAAAATTTCACTATAACAAATATTATAATCTAGTATACTAAATGTCAAAAAAAAAAAAAAATCGAGTTGAATCATGATACAAAGGTAATTTATGTAGGATGTGATGGTTGGGGTAGCTGGAAAAAGTAAAATAGACGGCACGATGAATACGCATTGAAAGATATGGAAGTAAACCATGACTGTGGTAATCTGATTTCCGGTTTACTCACCGGTTCAGCAACTGCTATATGAAGGACTTGCTTGGTGAATTGAATCTCTTTTGTAGCCCAACCACAATGAACATGGACGGCACATTCAGCTCAGACATTTTTTTAGATTTTAATTAGACTTTTATGTTTTTTTATTCCATAAAAATCAGTGATGCTGCCGATGCATGCCATCATCCCTCTTATCATAAGCGATTTCTCTGTGGGTATATATTTAGAAGTTTTAACGAAAAAATTTTAGTACTATTCGTACTGTTTATTTTAACAAAATTTTTTTATTTTTACACTAAAAAATCAATTTTGATACTATTCACTTTACTTTTTATTTTGTTCTTATCGTTAAAACTCAAAGTTTTCAAGTCATTTTCATTAGTTTTCCTTATATATTTTGGAGGCAGATTGTCTGCCCTCCTGTTACCGTGTCCTTCCCATCCCTTCCTATTTGTGCTGTCACAGTTTTATATTTCTATTGCTTTTTGTCTTATTATCTCTATTAAAAAATAATATAAAATGTTAACGTGGCTAAACCATGACCGCACAAATTGGAGGGAATGAGAATGACACAGTAACAGGAAGGCATATGCTTCTCCAAAAAACTATTGTTGAAATTATAAGTGCTTTTTGAAGAAGCATGAGTCATATTGTATAAAATAAAAAAAAATATTCATGACTTATATTTTTTACTGGTGAAACTTGTCTTTAGCCGGATCAACAGCACTCTCAAACATTTTAGATATAATATGAGTATATATTGTCATGTGATCCCAGACCCCGTCCATATAGCTTTAGGAAAGCTATCAATTTCGATGGAGTGATTATAAATAAAGCCATATATTTTAAGAGAAGAGAGCTTTTTGGAGAGATTTTTAGTATATTAAGAACACGACTTGGTATACTAAGTATAATAATAAAATTAGTTGAGACTTAAAATTTTTCAAACAATTATATTATGACACTTGGCATATCAAATTGTATCCCGACAAACTACTTATGTCTCGCTTTTTTGTCCGATATTGATTTCAAATCCCACAATGCGGGACGTCTTCTGTGTTCAATCAGCTTCCTCTTGATACAGCTTTTGCCCTCTTGCGTGCATTAACCCAATATGAAAATGGTAAATCAACACTAAATTATATCGGCCTTAAAACTCCACTTAATTATATCAGCTAATTATAATTTAATTAAAAGTAATGCTAAGAAGACCATATTTTTAAACCATATTTTAGAGGCCACATGATGTAATGGTTGATGGTTGAATGCTTTATTTAATGATTTTAACAACAAATTCAACCGTCAGTTGTCAAATTATCTGTTCTGTAAAATATGATTCAAATAGATAGTCTTTAGGTTGATTAAGGAGGCATTTGCCACTATCTTTTTACACACCTTATAATACAGAAAAGTGGTCAGGAAGAAAAGAATCTGTGAGTAGGAATTTACCAATTTGATCCAATCAGACTGCCACTTAATTCTTAATCCCTGTTTTAGATATGTTTAATTTTTTAGTTCTTGTCACCTTTTTTATCGGTAATATACTAATATTGCGAGATTTTAACTTCTCTTTCGGATAAAAACTTGTGTGGAGCTTGGCTTGAAATTAGACTTCACTTAGTGACACTACAACCTACTCAAAGCTCGTCACGTGACAAGTCTTAAATATAATCTTTTACCATTCTTTTATATTTAAAATTTTCATAATTATTTTTTCTACTAATTAATTTATATTTAATCTAGTGTTTCCTTTTTCGTTTTTTTTTTCCCAAATTCCCTTCCAGTTTGTTTTGCAGTAGGTCTTCGGTACTCTCTCCCACTTCTTTCTCTTCCAGTTTTGTTTCTTGCTTTCCTTCAAAAATAATAAAAATTCAACACCCACTCCAATTTTATCATGGAAAGTAACCAAGAATCTATAAGTTTCTTTTCATTATTTATACAATAGTTGCTTTGATCATGTGAGCTTGACATGAATAACCCACATATATAGGCGTATAAGAGTTTTTTGTTTCCCTTAATTATATTTGGTAAAGATGTACTTTCTTGAAAATAGAAAGCTACTACGATCAAAATAAAGTGAAAGATAACAAATAGGTTATGAAAAAATTAACTCGATAATATGAAGTGTGCACTTCAGTATTTATAGAGAAGACATAAACAGTGGGGGAAAAGAAATGTTTGTATTTGGAGAGAGGAGGGGGAAAGAAAGCAAAGAAATTTTATGAAGAAAAAAGTGCGGAATTTCATAAAAAGCAAGAACCATAACTGGGAGAGAGAAAGAAATGGGAGAGACAGTGAAGAGAACGAAAAAAACAAAGTGGAGGGAAGTTTGGGAAGAAAAAAATAAGGGGGAAAGTAGGAAAAAAGGAGGAAAAAGGGAAATAGAAAAAAAAATGGACACATTAGATTGATACCTATAATATATTAATTAGTGAAAAATAATTATGAGAATTTTAAATATAAAAGAATGATAAGAGATTATATTTAAGACTTGCCACATGACGAGTTTTGAGTGGATTGTAGTGCCACTCAGCGATGTCTAGTGGCAAGTCAAGCCCCACACAAATTTTTCTCCTTGTTTCGAGTCACGCAAAAGCAGCCATTATAATTCAAGCCATTTTAACCGGATGGGGATTCTCTCGTCCCTTTTCCCCTTCCCTATCTCCCTCCCTCCCTCCTCTTCTTTCACAGTTTTTTTTTTTCACTCATTTTCTCCATACAATGATGAATTCTTGAGTGTTCAAATAGGAGGGAAGGAAAGAAGAGAGAATTCTAATCTTTTTAAACTCATACGTGACAGCATTGCAAAGTCTACGTAAACTTTCTGCTAATTTGCTTAACTACAAAGACTTATTTGCTTCATTAATTAGTTTTGATATGACTATTCATTATATTAAAGACATTTGGAAGGGAAAAATGGATGAAAACTTTCACTTTTGGTCAAAATTGAAGATCACTCGTGAAGAAAAGTTGGCCATTTTAATCTTACTATTTTGTGGGGACTAGTAGGGCTATCTTTTTTTATGAGTAACTTTAGCTTTAGACAAAATAGGAAAGTTTTCATACATTTCTTCCTTCAAATTTCTTCAATGTACTGAATGGTCGTATCCAAGTTAGTCCTCCCTATCAAATGAGTCAATTGAGTGGTTGTGGTGGTGGTGCGTGCAATTTATGGCATTGATCGAGTTATTGGCTTGTTGTCCACCCAAGAAATTTACGAGCCGTTTGATAACTATTTTCTTCTCAATTTCAGATTTTTGGAAACTAAAAATTTGTTTGATATACTTTCAGTTTTCAAAAACATGAAAACTGAAAATTGAAAACTACTTTTTTGAGTTTCAAAACTTGGTCTTGATTTTTTTATTTTTAGTTTTCATTTGTTTATTTAAAATTGCAAATAGGTACCAAACAAAATTTGAGTTTTCAAAAAAGATAAAATTGAAAATCTAAATCTAAAACAAAAATAATTATTAAACGACCCCATAAATATGATTTTTATGAATATATGTATTCAATAAAATTATCATTGACTATTAAGTTAATAATCATATTAGATACATTTAACTATTAATGAAAGGAACATAATTTGCTTCCGTTAGTTGCATTGGGAGGAAATTTATACAACAAAAAAAAAGCATACCGACACATGGTGTTTTAATTTAATAACACTCAATTATGGTAACGAGACGTCAATACAATAGTAAACTCATTTGATATAATCCATTTCCTAACAAAAATATATCAAACACCACAAGAAAACGGAGCTAGTTGGATAATGTTTACTGTGAAGCCCAAAAATTGTCACTAGATCATTAGAATTAACGGGCCTTTGCAACTTGTTATTATTCATACCCAAACCTTCATGACAACTAATTCAGAGAAGGAAAAACAGAGGGATATATTTTTTTTAACATCAATTTCCGACTACAAACATAATTTTTTAAATATCAATTTTTAATATAAAAAAAACTAATACCTCCTCGACTTCATTCTCAGTGCTTTCGTATTTTGAATGTACAGCATAATTTTTGCAACAGTTACAGAATATGCTTATAATCCAACACGACAGATAGGGTTTCTCTCGATGAGATCAAGCTTGCCTTACAAAAATAAGAGAACATGGTGAACCTAGCTTAAGATGAAATGAAAATTTTAAGAAAAAGATTCAGAGAAGGAAGAAAAAAAGGAAACTTTTTAAAATCAATTTTCGACTATAAACGTGAAACAATATCATTTCACTTTATTGAGCATAAAACCAAGACAGCATCAAAATGCCAGCCGTACGTTGTCTTACCCCGACGTGAGAAGAATACTTTAAGTTCTCCTGACAAGTCACCAAGACCAAGCCCTCGATCACATACCAAACCTGAACCCTGAAGCCGGAATTCAGAACACACCATCCATATTCTGGTGGAACATCAGCGAGTTTCTAGACCAGAAATATATAAATAAACTGATTACTACGTCCCTTCAATCTGGTGGAACTCTGCAAGAGGAGTTCGATCTAGTGCTTCATTTCTGATCACACGATCCAAAGAGTAGTATTTTGGGGAGCAAATGGTAGTTTCTTTGGACAATGCAAAGGAAACAAAAACGACTACAAATTAGGGTTTAAAAAATGCTTGAAGTGCTTTCTACAAGAAGTTACGTGCTTCTTTCAAGTGCTTTTCCATAATTTACTTGTATTTTTACTAATAATTGTTTCTAAAAATATTTTCACCAAAAGCGCTTTTAGTTATTTTAAAAGCACATCCAAACGAGCTCAATGAAAATTTCATCATTACTGGAATGGCTCTAGTTTTTATAGTTTACTTATTTTCAACACAACTTAATCTTGTGTAAGTTTCTTTGTAATCAACTCTGCCTAAATTCACCCTTAAGTTTTGCTTAAATTGCATGTTCAGCCACAATATATATATATATATATATATATATATATATATAACTATCATCACATTTTGTGATTAGGACTGTAAAAATGAATAAAACAAGGGCCATTACAAGTTTTTACTAATTGTTCATGCAAGAGTTGTAAAGCCAACCCAGAATCAATCAATATAGCACTAGCACAGACATTCGATACCTCTATTGTATCAACATAACATGCATGCATCAAAAGCCATGGATGCTTACCTGCAGGCATGGTCATCCTTACTGGAAGGTCGACGCAGTCTTCTACTTCCAACACCCTTTATGAACTCTACTCGGAGAATAGGTTTGTAGTTTTTGAGTTTCGAATGGTGAGGAAGCAGGGACTACAGACTTGACAGATGTATAGCTAGGGCTTCGATCAAATCCATCCTATTATTGGATAAAATCTCAACCCAATCTCTATTACCTAATTAGAGTCCCATCATGATTCTGTATCTTTGCATTTACTTCATAAAGACCTTAACAGGATGCCAAAAAAAAAAAAGACTCCAATATATTTATTTCATTAAGGCACTGAGAATTCTTGTAAGTCAAGTAACTTATTGGTGATCACTGAGTCCACTAAAGTATGCAACCATTCCTTCTAGTAACTTGTCACTCTAAAACCAAGTGTAGAACCATGGTAAACAAAATGCAGATTAGGCTGCATTCCCACTCCATGATTACATGCACAGTTAGTTCAAAAATACAAAATGAACTGTCAAAACAACTTTCAATTAATAAGATCAAATACATAAATCAATTATATAAGTTCAAATAGCTAAGAAAATAAATATTAACTTTTAACTTAATTTCGTTAATCGAATGCTAACTCCCACTCATTAATTGAAGCAACTTAAAGCCTCTCTCCGTCCCCAATATTAGCAACAATGGCGGACAGTAAGGCCATCTCCAACCGAAGGGTTCAGCGGGCCGAAAATAGCCCAAAAACCGTCTCTAACCGAGGGCTAGGCTAGAGGCTGGCCATTTCTAGCCAACCAGCTAGCCTCGGGCTGGCTTTTTTTTTTTTACAGTTTTATTATTATTATTTTTTACAAATTTTTTCATATAACTTTTATTTTACAAAATTTGTTTCATATTTTTTTTAAAATTCCATTTTTTCCTATAACTTCTATTTCACAAAATTTATTTCATTTTATTTTAAATTCTTTCTTTCCTATAACTTCTATTTCACAAAATTTGTTTCATTTTATTTTAAATTCTTTTTTTCATATAACTTCTATTTAATTTGTTTCATTTTATTTTAAATTCTTTTTTTTCCCTATAACTTCTATTTCACAAAATTGTTTGATTTTATTTTAAATTCTTTTTTTTCCTATAACTTCTATTTCACAAAATTTGTTTCATATTTTTTTTAAATTATATTTTTTTCCTATAACTTCCTAAGCCATTATACAACATTAAATTAAATTAAGTAACATGAAACAACATTAAACAATATGAAACAACATTAAATAACATTAACCAACATACAAATTATACAACATAAAAAAACATAAATTATGTTTGGCTCTATGGCCCTTTCGCCCTTGGTTGGAGACAGTTTTTTGTGACAGGGCTAAAACGAGCCTTCTGGCCCTCGGTTGGAGATAAAGGCAAATATGGCCATGTACTGTTCATTAAAATATTAATATCTTGGAGAATCTTAGAGGGCCAGAGGGCTAAAATGAGCTCTCTGGCCAACCATCGGTTGGAGATGGCCTAAGTCACCATTTTTTTTCCAGACTGTACTAACGACAAATATTTGATTCCTGTAGGTCGCCATTTTTAATATATTAGCCTGAGTTTGAAGAATTCTCAAAATACCTTCCAATAAATATCTTACTTATTCTCTTAGACCTACTCCAACTCTTGGAGTAAAACTTAAATTTTAGGTTCTGAACCTGCTCCAACCTGCCATAACTCATTTCTTGGGACAAATTTAGGCCAAAAGTCCCCTTGGGTTAACCGGCCGGTCCACCATACACATGTATTTTTTTTAGTTTTATATTTTGAATTTCTTTGAATCTATCGGTTAAGATTTAATATGAACGAATTTAACAGTAGAAAAAAAATTCTAATGGTTACAATAATTAAAAAAAATCATTCATGTATTTCATATTCCATGAGTTTCATATTATTAATTTAGTGATTTTTCAATATTTATCAGAATCTACATATTTTTAAATTAAAATATTCATAAAATTAATTTAGGATAGTCTACATAATTTTTTTTAAAGTATTATTTAAAGAAAAAAAATTATTCTAAAATTATTCTTTAATAATCTCGGACTAAAAATTTAGCCCATAATAGTTTGAGCAGAAAAAATGTTTCTAAGTTAACATCTAAATTTTCTGAGTTAAAAATTTTAGGTCTAAATTTAAGGGTTAGAGCCACATAGTACTACAGTCTAATAGTATTCATCTTCACTCGTAAATGAGACGTCTTAGGTTCAATTCTCGCCAAAGGAGAATTTGAACCACATTATTGCTAGCCCATTGCAAGGGTTAGTTTACCCATTCTCCTTAGTGTAAATGATATCGTTTGTTCAAAAAGAAAAAAAGAAACTCAAACCCTTAAATATAGATCGAACAATTTGTTTGTACAATTCCAGGTGAAGAAAACGCATTCAGAGATGATGGAGGGATTCTATCAATTTTGAATTTTCTTATGTTTAATGTAATTTTTTATTTATTTATAAAAGTATTTTATTTTGTTAAGTAATTAATTATAAGGATAATTTTGTTCTTTTGTAGACAAATTTTCAACCAAAGGTTTATTTTTGAAAGTTAATTAAAACTTTAATCGGTGTTAGTGAAATTTATCATTCAAGATAATTATTTTGCTGGATGGCTAAGGTAACAATTATTGTTTACGACAATCAATTCATAACCTAGTTACGATATTCATATCGAATTGTGCAGATTTAAATTCAATTAGACTCGGATGGTAAACAAATAAACTAAAATCAGAGGCGGAGCCACCGACAAAGATAGGCTCAGGTCTATTCTCTAAATTCACTAAACTTGTGGAAAGAGAAATTTGAATTTAAACGTTCCAGACTTCTTTGCATAAATAAATATTATAAGACCGGCCATACAAGTCGAAACAACATATTTTTGCAGGCAATATTAACACACTTGAAAATATATGATAAAGACTGAGTGATTCTGGTTTGATTACTAAATGTGGGTTTCTCTAATACATTTAGACAAAACTCTTTGTTATTATATTTTTTGTTAAGAAACAAAACCAAAATCCGTGTCGATTTTATGCCGAGGTGTCGAAAAGGTACACCGCTCTTTCAACTACATGATCAAACCCCTCGATCTAAAAGTCTCAGCCATCCAACGGTCACAACCGTGGTCATGCCTAACCAACGGATGGAAACGTTCGGTTGTGTCCGCAATATAGCATTACTAATTCATTAAAACATTTTCGTTAAATGGTTGAATGTATGAGTCACATACGGTTGAACGTAAGTTTAATCAAAACTACATTTTTTAGTTCCGTCCTGTAATTTTGAAATAGGATTGGAACTACATTTTTAAGTTCCGACCCGTAATTTTTCAACACGTCATTTGAAAGTTGATATATTTTACAAGCTTTTGAGTATTCTCAAATTTTTATTACATGTCATTTATTTGGTGGAATACTATACTAGTATGATTATTCATTTTAGTATATACAAGTATGATTGATATAAAAATCAGTGAAGAAACTATATCTAAAACTAAAATACAAAGTTGACAACACATTTCATAATTCGGTAGAAAACTATCAGAAATCAAAACATTCTGGTATCGAAATAAGTTAGGTGCACACTTTGAAAAAAAATTATATCGAAAATTCCTAGTTATCAGAATCTCTAAATCCATTATGATTTTCATTTCAACTTGAAAAAACATCAGATTCGAAAATTTTATTTTCGAAAATAAAAATCCCATTTCAACTTGGACCCTTTTATTGTCGAAAATTAAAATCCCGTTCCAACTTGGATCCTTGATGAAATTGAAGTTCCATAATAAAACAACTAGTAATATAGAGAGTAGCACAAGATCATATAACCACATAATAAATTTTGTCTCTCACTGATGTAGGACAACTCTCAACAACCCCTAATTGAATCTTATTATTTAAATCATTAAGATATCAAATGAGCTGAACTCCAGTCCACCTTGAAATAATAATTTCATCTTTATCACAAATCGCATGTCGTATCCACCATTAGCTATTTATGGTTGAAACTTCAAGAAGTGGAGATAATTAGTAAGTGATAATCGTTTGACACTGACAATGGTAATATTATATGTTAAACCTTTATTTGAATTTTGACCATACAAAAGAGAATTTTAACGAAGCGCTCCTAATACTGTTTATTTTAACGAAAAATTATATTTTTACACTAAAAATCAATCATGATACTATTTATTTTACACTTTTATTTTGTTCTTATTATTAAAACTCAAAATTTTTAAATCATTTTCATTTCTTTCCTTGAAACAAAATTCTTCGTTTCCACATTTTTTATTTGGAAACGCCAGTTGAACCTATGAAAGATGTGACAAGCTATGACTGATGGCCACAACTTTTATTTACCTATTGGCTCATTACAAGTCCAACTTTCGCAAGTGTGCATGTGCACGCTTTATTTGTTTCATACAAAAATCATAAGAATGGTCATGTAATGCTCCATACTCCCTTGCATAAGCAGATATCATAAGATCGGCCATGCAATTCGAAACAACATATTTTTCAAGCAATATTAACACACTAGAAAACGTATGATAAAGATTGAGTTATGTAAGTTTGATTACTAAATGTGGGTTCATTCATAAATTTAAGTTTTGTTGTTAATTCAAACTTGTACTTGATAATAATTATCTCTACTAATTAATAAAACATTCATTGTCAACCAAAATTTTATGAAATTACCAGTATAACCCTCTAATTAAAACATAACATGAATAAGAAATATGGAACATAAATGTAATTTCACACAACTAAATTTTGCTTTTTTTTTTTCAAAACCTCGCCTACATGTAATCCTAACGTATTTCTAACTTTAAAAAATAAAAAAAAAACTTCTCACTCCCACATTCTCTATCACTCTCTTCATCTCTCCTTCTATTTCAAAAACAAAAATAAAAAAATTTCAATCTGTACCAATATTCTTTTTAATTTCAATATGTACCCATATTTTTTTTATTTGATTTGTACCCATATTATTTTGTTGGATATATGTACTTATGCTAATTATATGTATTTATTTTATGTTTTACAATATACAAATATTTATTTTTTTAGAAGCTATCTAGCTATATATCGAGAAGTAAATTAAGAATTTATGTATCTCAATACAATTATATCTTCTTTTATTATAAATAGAAAAGAACACATTTAAAACGGATAATAAGATGAAACATGCATGTCTGTTGCAAGTGCAAACAATTCGTGAACAAAAACATCAAGGAAAACCTGCTCGACGACATGCCGCAGAAAAGCAAAAAGTAAAGGAAATGGAATGGAAAAGCAAAGACGGGAGAGACACAATGAAGACGGACAAGGAATGAAACGGATTTATAGTCTTCCTTTCTTCTCTATTCTTGTCTTCCTGCTACTTGTTCGCGCGGCCACAGGCTTCCCTTTCCAAAATACAAATCATATCAACAACATGCCGTCGGCTATTTTTGGAAAATAAAAATAAAAATGTATTCAAAAACTAAAAATACAAATCATATCAACGACATATCGTAGGCTTTTGACAGGGATTTTACCACCTGCAAAAGTAGGGATAAAACACTTAAAAAATACTTGCAAGAGAACAAGGTAGTTATAGTATAATAGCTCAAGTAAGGCCGTTTTCCACAGGAATTTAATGAATAATTTATGCAAAAACCAAATCTTAATTAATTATTTGAAAACAAAGATTGGAAAAAGTTGATTTTGAATTTAAAAATAATCAAAACGAATTTTAAAATAAAACAAAAGAAATTAAATAGAAAACAATTTAAAGAAAATCAATTTGTAAAAGCCTAAGGTTCCCCCGTCCCCTTAACAATCCAATGCAATCTTACAAACTACTTATTAATTTCTACATACATGCTTTGAAGGTTAGGTTTTCGTAATACATATTCTTCTCGTGATATTTAAGTAAGAACGTATATCTAACATGCAATCCATCTGTGATATTCAGATCAAATATGAACATGCAAAACTCATTAAGTTTTGTGAAAACCCTTTGAAAAACCATGCAACACCTAAGAGCGTGATATTCGCCTTAAATGAAATTACAATTATCAATCATAAGAAGCAATACTCAATCCTCCGGTGATATTCTGACCGAATTGCATCCAATTACTTGTCTAAAAACCCTAATGGTCGCGAATCACTAAGATAATTAGATAGTTTAATCGCGGTGATTAATAATTCAAAGCAAACATGCATCCATTCATAAGCAAATTAATAAAATTACATATTCATGCTAAGGTTCCAGGCTTCGCCCTAGCAAACGAAAATTAGTTACGAACAAACATAAACAAAATATTAAAAACAAGAATAGAAAACACCTTAAAGTAGAAAATCTCCAAGAACCCTAACAAAATTCTCAGTCTCCCAAGTTGAGTAATAATAAGCTCTTCTCTGGCCTAGGGCCGGCTAAACCTTTTTAAATCCCCTTAAAAGTTAAAACCCATCGCACAAACCCTAAAATAGTTCCTTTATTCCAACTAGGAAACTAAGAATAATAATAAAATATATTAGAAAATAAAATTCTTCCAAAATATTAAACGATATAAAAACATGAAAATAAAAATGAAAGAAAATAACTAACAGAAAATGAAGTAATAGAAAAACAAAATAAAAGACTAAGGAAAAAAAAATATATAACCTGGGGATTCGAACTTAGGATGATGAGGAACAAAAAGTGATAAACATGCACATACCCAGGCTGGGCTTTCCCATGCAAGCCCTGCGCAATGTTGATAGAAGAGAGCAGATGGGCTATACGAAAAGAAAAGAAAAGAGCAGGCCCACCGAATGCAGCCCACTTGCAGCACAAACCCTAGATGTGGTTTGAATCCGAAATCACATGGGATGCTCTCCCTTCTAATTCCTTATTATTAAAACAGTTGCAATTATGCCGCATTAATAATTTGTTTTGAATTTTGAATTTTTGAAATAAGTAATAAGACGAAAAAAGAGTGTAACATAATAGAATGGTAAGATGAGAATCCTATTCCTATTACAACCTAGGCATGCGTCATAAACAACTTCTGAATATCCCATCAATCCATCATGCCCCTATCCTATGCATAGGATTCTTCAAAACCATTTTCCTACGTTTATGAGGAATGTAAAGTTTTTTTTTCATTTTCTTAGTGTCAAAATATAATTTTTTTTGTTAATACAAACAGCACCAAAAACTTTTCCCTTAAGTTCTTTAATTTAAATAGCTGTCGACGCATACTATATTTCATACTGGGAGAGAAAAACTAAATATGGCATGTAAAGAACAAAAGTCATGAAAAAGAAATTAAAAAATAGAATACGATTTTGAAAGAAATAAAAAAAACGGTAAAGAGCAAATATCACCCCGAGAATAGTTGCGTTCATAGAAATTGGATACGTTAGGAAAATAATGGAGTTAGTTTTTATGGGATTTCGAATTGTATTTACAAAATATTATTGACCCTGCTGATATCATATGCCACTTCCTTCTACTAAACTGTTCTTATTTCCTAATTTCTTTCGTCTTATTCTTAAGACATCCTAAAGCTCTATCTTTTCTAGATTTAGCCATAGGAATAAATGCTGTCATTTTAGTATACTTCATAAAATTAATTGACAGTGTAAGAAAACTTAAGAGTTATGAATACGGATTGTTTAGTCTATCTATTACAACTTGCGTGTCTATACTTTTGTTTAAAAATCATCAAGAAAGTATAATAGAATTGATCGAGAATTCGCGGACTATATTTTCAATTTTAGGTATATCTATTTTCACAATTATTAGGCGATTCTTCGAATATTGCTAAAATTTGGAGATACTTAAGTATATTGTTGTTAAGAATTGCGTGATAATTAATTATCCTGTTGCTCAGAATTAGGTGATAGTTAAGTTTAATGTTGCCCAGAATTTGATTGGATTTGGGTTATCACTAAGTGGAATGCTTGTTTGAAAATGATAATGTGGTGTTATACAGATGGAGAACAAAACACTGTGGTTCTCAGTTCGGAGGACCGAACGGCAGCCGTCTAGGCTTAATTAAATTTAATTTGTTAGATTTTAGCTAATGTAAAAATTAAAAATTACATTAGCTAAAATCTAACTTAAATTTAATTAAGCTTGACAGCTGGCGCTCGATCCCTAAAACCGAGAACCATAGTGTTATATTCTTCACCTATAGGACACCACCTGATAATATTCAAACAAGCATTCCACTTAGTCACAGCCCAAATCCTAACAAGTCACCCAATTCTGAGCAACATCAAACTTAATTATCACCAATTTGAGCAATAGAATAATTAATTATCACCTAAGTTCAAGCAACAGTGTTCTTAAGTATCTTCCAATTCCAGTAATATTCAAAGAATCACCTAATAGTTATGAAAATGGATATATCTAAAATTACAAATATAGTCCGCAAATTATCGACCTTTCTATTACACTTTTTTGATGACTTTTAAATAAAAACAAAAACGGGGGTTGTAATAGATAGACTAAACAATATGTATTTCTAACTCTTGAATTTTCTTTCCCTATCAATTAATTTTATAAAGTATACTAAAATTAGGGCAATTATTCATATGGCAAATTAAAAAAAAAATAGAACTCTAAGATGTCTTAGAAGTAAGACAAAAGAAATTAAGAAATAGAAACAGTTAAGTAGAGTGAAAAGGCATATGATGCACTCAAGGTTAATAATATTTTGTAAATTCAGTACTAAACCACATAAAACTAACTTCATTAGTTCCCTAACGTACCCAATTTCAACAAAGAGAGCGAAGAGATACAGAGAAAAGGGAGTGAGAGTGAAGAGATATAGAGAAAAGGAAGGGAGTACGGAGAGAGCGAAGAGAGATAGAGAAAAGGGAGTGAGAGTGAGAGAGTGACTGTAGGTGTATATATAGGACTTCAAAAGTGACCCTAGGATCCCTAATAAAGGGGATCCGAAGAGTGTCCAAGTCCCCTCCCTCTATCTCAAATAGAAACCATGTCCAAATTTTATAAAATTTATAAGATAAAAAGTAGAAAAAATATTAGGATGACTTAACTATAAAATTATGCAACTCGAACCAATAAAGACTCTTAGGGCAACTAAAATGCCTAGTACTCTTACTTATGAAGGAAAATACTTCAATATCACATTCAATTGAGTTGTAAGAATCAAAAGGCAAAATAAATACTGTTTCTTTCCAAGCTTGATATTCAACATGTACGCCTGTTTTGTTTACTTGAGCCGAAGGACAACCTGCGGAAGAGGTGAATGCCGGGACAACCTGCGGAGGAGGTGGATGCTCAGTCGGCCCAACTGCCGGCTGAGCATTCACCTCCTCTGCAGGATCTCCCGACTGAGCATTCCCGTCCTCCAGAGGTTGTTCCTGGTTAAGGAAACAAAACACGCGTAATGGATAAAATAAAGAAAACAGTTCCGTAAACGGAATGATGACTAACTCGCTGCGATGTTTCATTTCAGAAAAGCAGAAGAGAGAGAGAAGAGAGAGAGCGACCTTACAGTAAGCTAAAGAGAGGGGGTAGAGAGAGAGTGAGTACAGAGAGAGCGAAGAGAGATAGAGAAAAGGGAGTGAGAGTGGGAGAGTCACCGTAGATGTATATATAGGACTTCAAAACTGGCAGCTGGCAGGAATGGGTACTAAAGGTCCTTTGGAGAAATAAAAATGGAAAACAGAAAATCAAATAAATTGTAGCCACCGTTACCGCAACGGTAGTATATTGGTGCAAAACTTCCTCATCCTAAAACTTAATACCACAAACCACTATCCCTCTCAGCCCACTGATATCCAGAATACCATTATACCCTTGCGTTCCTTTTGCAATTAATTTTGTACAGTTTATGGTTACTATTACTGTTTTTGTCCATGTAGTCATACAAGTATTTAGAGAAGATAAATTTTTACGGAGTTTTAAAAAATACTTTTAGAATTATTCATTTTTAACGGAAAATTATATTTTTTCTGATACTATTTATTATATCTTAAAAATGACTTAATTAAAAAGAAATTTTTTTTAGACTTTTCGTTAGTTTTTCTAAATTTTTAACATCGGTCACTTATATATATTTTGCGCAAAATGTTACTGTTTTTGTTCATGTGACGGACAAGAATCATAAGAGCGGTCATGCAAGTTGAAATAACATATTTGGATATGCTCTAAATTCACTTAACTTGTTGAAAGAGAAATTTGAACTTGAACGTTCCAGACTTCTTTGCATAAACAAATATCATAAGACATTTTTTTGCAGACAATATTAACACACTTGAAAATGTATAATAAAGACTGAGTGATGTAGGTTTGATTACTAAATGTGGGTTTTTCTAACGCATATAGACAAAACTCTTTGCTATTATCTTTTTTGTTAAGAACAAAACCAAAATCCGCGTCGATTTTATGATGAGCTGTCGAAAAGGTACACTGCTCTTTCAACTACGTGATCAAACCCCTTGATCTAAAAGTCTAAGCCATCCAACGGTCACAACCGTGGTCCTGCCCAACCAACGGATGGAAACGCTCGGTTGTGTCCGCAATATAGCATTACTAATTCATTTAAACATTTTCGTTACATGGTTGAACGTATGAGTCACATACGGTTGAACGTAAGTTTAATTAAAACTACATTTTAAAGTTCTGACCCGTAATTTTGAAATAGAATCGGAACACAACTTTTAAACTCAAAATTTTCAACACGTCATTCGGAAGTTGATATATTTTACAAGCTTTTGAGTATTCTCAAATTTTTATTACATGTCATTTATTTGGTGGAATACTATTATGATTATTCATTTTAGTATATACAAGTATGATTGATATAAAAATCAGTGAACAAACTATATCTAAAACTAAAATACAGAGTTGACAACACATTTTATAAGTCGGTAGAAAACTATCAGAAATCAAACCATCCTGGTATCGAAATAAGTTAGGTGCACACTTTGAAGAAAAATTATATCGAAAATATCAGAATCTCTAAATCCATTCTGATTTTCATTTCAACTTGAAAAAAACATCAGATTCGATACTTTTGTGTAGAGATTAAAAAAATTTATTGTCGAAAATTAAAATCCCATTCTAACTTGGACCCTTGATGAAATTGAAGTACCTCCATAAATCAATTGATAATATAGAGAGTAGCACGGGATCATAAAAATACATAGTAAATTCTGTCTCTCACCGATATAGAACAACTCTCAACAACTCCTAATTGAATCTTATTATTTAAATCATTAAGATATCAAATGAGCTGAACTCCAATCTACTTTGAAATAATAATTTCATCTTTATCACAAACCGAATGTCGTATCCACCATTAGCTATTTATGGTTGAAACTTCAAGAAGTGGAGATAATTAGTAAGTGATAATCGTTTGACACGGACAATGGTAATATTATATGTTAAACTTTTATTTGGATTCTAACCATACAAAAGTAAATTTTAACGAAAAAATTTCGATACTATTTATTTTAACAAAAAAATTATATTTTTACATTAAAAAATTAATTCTAATACTATTTATTTATCTTTTATTTTATCATTATCATTAAAATTGAAAAAATTTAAATTATTTTCATTACTATTCCTTAAACAAATTTTTTTGTTTCCACATCGTTTATCTGGAAATGCCAGTTGAACCTATGAAATATGTGACAAGCTATGACTGATTGACTGCAGGCTGAGGGAGGGCCACAACTTTTGTTTACCTATTGGCTCATTACAAGTTCAACTTTTACAATTGTACATGTGCACGCTTTATTTGTTTCGTACAAAAATCATAAAATCGGTCATGCAAGTTTAAATAATATATTTAAATTTGTCCTAAATTCACTTAACTTATGAAAGTAGAAATTTGAACTCGAACGCTCCAGACTCCTTTGCATAAACAGGTATCATAAAATCGGCCATGCAAGTCGAAACAACATATTTTTCAAACAATATTAACACACTAGAAAACGTATGATACAGGTTGAGTTATGTACGTTTGATTACTAAATGTAAGTTTATTCATAAATTTAAGTTTTGTTGTTAATTCAAACTTGTACTTGATGATAATTATCTCTACTAATTAATAAAACACTCATTGTCAACTAAAATTCTATAAAATTATCCGTTTAACTATCTAATTAAAACAGAACATAAATAAGAAATATGGAGTAGAAATGTTATTTCACACAAATAAATTTTGCTTTTTTTTCTTCAAAACTTTACATACATGTAATCCTAACATATCTTTAAATTAAAAAAAAAAATTCACACTCCCACATTCTCTGTCACTCTCTTCCTCTCTCCTTCTATTTCAAAAAATAAAAATAAAAAATTCAATTTTTATTTATTTTATGTTTTACAATATACAAATACTTATTTTTTAAGAAGCTATCTAGCTATATATCGAGAAGTAAATTAAGAATTTCTCCAAATTAACACGAATATTGTACACTAATCAATTTAATAAATAAAACTGAATTCATTTCCTGGCTCGTAATCCACAAAACAACGAATAATGACTTCATTTCTCAATTATTTACACAAAATTGCAATTGTATGTGCGCGCGTTGAGCAAAAAGAGTGAGATTTGGGAGAAGGGTATATGGAGAGTGAGGTGGGTGTACTGAGGAGGAAAATGAGGGTGTAGGTTATTTTGTGGTGAGGACTCTCTCACGCGGTGAGGGTGGGAGTGGTTGGGTCATGGTGTATAAGTGGGGGTGGGAGGGAAGGGAAAGAGGCTGGTTTTCTGCTGCTTCCTGGTTGCGTAGCAGGTTTGATGAATTTACCAATTTAGCCTTGTTTTTGGACTGGTGTGGAATACCAAGCAATGACCAAGTCAATTTAAAATCAGATCCGAAAATTACTGAAATATTGTGATGGTGTGTCGGCAGCGCAGACCCAGCACGGAAGAGAGATACCCACTGAAATTTTTGCTGGGTTTTGGGGTGGAAAGGAAGCAAACAGAGCCTATAGGAGGAACTAATTAATAAGCAACTCGAAAACGAGTTTATCGAAATAATAAATATCATACTATTCTCATATAACAAGTTTGGGCTGCAAACTGTAACACAAAATTCAGTCTATGACTCGCCAAGCCAGTTAATTCTGGAGCACGAAATTTGAAAAATGGAGGGCCGCGAGTAAGGGCGAGTGGGGTAAGGATATGGATTGTCTGTCCTCTCCTTCCTATACTCTATCCATGCTCTTCTGTTTGTGCGTCACGGTTAAGCAACGTCAATATTTTATATTCTTATTGCTTTTCTTCTTATTATTTTTATAAAAAATTAATATAAAATATTAACGTAATTTAATCGTGACTGCTAAAAAAAAAAAAAAAAAGAGCATAAGAAGAATATGAGAAGGGGAGGGCAGACTGGGAAATTGGACGTCTTCACCCATCAGACACAGAGCAGGTCAATGAGGTCATAGTCTGAGGAGATAAGCTGCCTACATCGTACCAAAATCGTAGGAGATAAGCTGATCTTGTCCGGTTAGTAACAGTAATAAATGGGGCATCGTTACTGATGGGGGCACACGTGAAAGAAAGAGACACTAAACCCTGAAATCTGAATTGGCATTAATTACATGGATTCTGAATTTGGTTTCATATCTTTGTTTTTTATTCAATTTAACCTTACTCTCTCAATTACTTGGTCTGAATCTGAAACCTTTTTTTTTTTCAAACATAAGATATCCTTTATGCTAAAAAAAAAAAGTGTGAGCTTAGCTCTACAATAAGTTAATAATAATGTAGTTTAAATTTACATTTAAAGAGAATTAAACTTAAGATCTCTCACTTATAAATAAAGAAAAATATGACTAGACTGTAGTACTAAGTGACTATTATTTTTTATTTTTTAATACACGATATTATCTACATTAACGGAAAGAAAATATGTTAAGCCTTACAATGTCTTAATAATAATATAATTCAAATTCACATTTAACAATAATCAAATATAAAAGTTCTTATATAAATAAAAAAAAATATCATTAAATTTTAGTATTAAGTGACTAAACCATTTTTATTGTTGTACCTACACACAAAATTTGAAGGAAATTTTTTTGAACGATCGAGTCCAAAGCTCAAAGTCCAATTTCTGTCCCCGCGTTTGCCAATTCGAGCGGTAAAATTGAAGACCTACGTGAATACTGACTAGTGGTCTTAGTCTTAGCTAAGGGGTGCCTACCCCTACCCCCTACCCCTGACCCCATACGACAAAAATAAAGCGTGAAAAAAAGGGTTTAGGACACCTATAGCCTGCAGTCTGCGCCTGAACCTATAAAATAAAGACATGTCCGGCGTTTAAGCAGCCGGTGATCCTGAGAGGAACCCTTTCCCAAGTTTTACTCATATCGGCAGGCTCAATGGGACCCACCTCCTCCTCCAACCTCCTTTTCACTCCTCAATTGGAAATCTGGAATTCAATTCAACCTTCTTCAAGTAGATATGGTATTATTGTCTCCTTAAAAACATTGTTAAATTCCATCTCCTATTACGATTTTGACTGTTCTCTTATTACGATTTTATCTATCATAACACACGTGCTAATTTGGAGAGATTTTTAAAAATATAACGAGAACAATGTTCGTACATTACTCTAGCTATCTTAGCCACACCATATTTTATAAAAAAAAATAACATAGAACCTAGATCAATTACTTGAATTACAAACCCACATGTTGCATCTAATCCTAACCTTTTATTTTCTCAATTATTTCGTTTCATTTTTTTTCTTTATCCTCTGGATTCATTTACGGAACCGCCATGTCACAAAAACGTAACCATGCCACATAAAATTTTAACTGTATCAAAAACACGATCTAACATACTAAATGCTATATTGTAAACAAACAAAAAAATCATTTTGAAGTGGTCATTGACTTATATAATAACGCTTGGTTATCAATTTATGTTTGCGGTACAATATAAAGTATTCTCTATTCAACTATTCACACACCCTAAATATCCAAAAAAAAAACCATTTCCCGCCTGTCGGCTGAGTTGTGGGTGTTGCACTCCTTCTAGGCTTAATCCAAAGGTGTTAGTCTTATTTTCCCTAACTTAAGTAGAATGGTGCATGTAGTGTTACCGCCCAAGACCTCCAATTTTCTGAAACCCTCAAGTTTTTAGTCTAACAGTGACAATCTATGAATCTAAATCCGATCACGTATGTACAATCTGTGAATACTGTAACCATTTTTGTTCATGTAGCTTGAGAGCATCAAAATTACGACTTTAATACACAACTGTACATGTATACTTTTTTATTTATGTCGCACAAGGATTATAAGACCACCCATGCACGTTGATGATTACTCTCACATTCATCTAACTTATGAGAAGAGAGATTTGAACTCGAACGCAAGTGACATATCCCAAACCTACGACATGCTTGGTGATTCAAACCCGTGCATATATATTTTCAAAGATTTAATTCACAAAACTGTAAATTCAGAAAGTGCAAAAGAACAATATCAAGAGCAAATTAATTGGTGCTATGTTCAATTAATATAGCGAATGCAATCTGCGATTATATTAATTAAAGCCCAAATAATGAGGAGTAAATATTAAACGACATTGTTGTAACTATTCGAGATTTATTTGTTTAATATATAGTTCTATTATATTTAATTAAAGTACTTTGTTAAATTATTATTTTTTTCATAAATCAATGAAATATTATAATTAAATTTTATTTTTCAAATAAAATGGGGTGCATCTTGAAAATCTAATAAGATAACCTAATAATTATATGTAACCAAACCAATTTGTGGTGCTACGTTCTTCTTCACTAAGATTCGAGGTGCCATGTCGGTCATCATAGAAAAGATTTCTTCTTCTTGTCACTTTCCTTCGTTCGTCCCTTCAAAAAGCTTGTGTGCTCGGCGATGCTTTGTCGTCAACCTTCATGAACATAGCGTTTTGATCTCTTTTATCAATGTCAAGTTCCTTGCATACTCGACTTCTATAAAATGAATCACTCTTGAGTCTCACCTCTTAGCGTCGCATCATTTAGAACAACGTTGGAAACACACTTAATAACTCAGTATTTTTGGTAAATTTTCACAACTTTCCAACATTTGTGATGGTTAAACCTTGCGATGAATTTGGGCAAAATTAGGTACCAACTGTTTGCTTGCATCGACTAAAACAAATAGAGAGATCATATTCACACACCCTAAATTACTTCTCACACACCTTTTTAATTTTTTAATATTTTTTACTCACCACAAACACTTGATAGAAAAATATTAAAAAATTAGAAAGGTGTGAGGAAAATAATTTGGGGTGTGAATATAATCCCCCAAACAAATAAAGTGGGAAAAAAGTAATTATCTCAAAAAAATAAAAGTAGGTGCTAATAAAAAAACTTGAAAATTGTTACCTCATCCCCAATGTTTGTGTCACGTAGGTTGATAATTTTTCCCCGCTTTTGTGAGCATCTCTATATTTGCCTAATGCAAAACTCAAAATTTTTATCATACCAGTAAGTGCACTTTTTTTAGAAAATCTTCGCCCAAACAAGTTCCATACGTGCTATAATTTTCATGAAATTTCTTCCACACAAGAAAATATCTTTCAGCGATTAACCATGCAGTTTCGGTTTCGACTCTAACTTCAACGGGATATGCCATTTTCGTAAGCACAAACAAAATAGGAATGTAATCAATTAAATAAGAATTTAATAAAAGATTGTACATAATTTCGCATTCTTGCTTTCATTTCTTGATCGAGCTATCATTAGTTGATGAAATTTTAAGACACAAAGCTTGTTCTTGCTTTCGTTTCTTGTTCAGTGTGCTAGAAAAACGACCCGGTATACCAAATGTCATAATATAAATGGTTGAATTTTTTTTTCTAGTATCCAACCATTTGGTTTACCTGTTATAATCTCCGCACACTAAAAAATCTATCGGTAATTTGATGTTGTCCTGGTTTTCGTACTTTTAGGGACTGAGATACAAGGAGACTTATAATCCATAGGATTACTGAGCCTAACATGGAGATTTCCACGTGCGAGTTATGCTCAATAAGGTGAAATGATGTTTCATGTTCGTAGTCGAATATTGATAAAATAAAAAAAATTGTCTTTTCATTTCTTGTTTCATCTCAAATACTGTTAAAAACTTAGACTCTAAGGATGTGGATTTGTAATTCAAGTGATTGATTTAGGTTCTATATTATTTTTTTATAAAATATGGTGTGACCAAGGTAGCTAGAGTAATGTACAAACATTGTTCTCGTTATATTTTCAAAAATTTCTCCAAGTTAGCACGTGTGTTATGATGCAAAAGGTTATGCATCTATGGAGTTGTTTATGATTTTTCATAAGGTAGATAAGCCTAAACAAGACACGGGTTTAATAATCGATCCTTTGTGTACGATCATACTTGGAAAGACCTTTAGTTGCGCTAGATCACTTAAGACTAAAGGATTTCGGGTGTTCAAACCGGAGGGTGTTCACACCTATTAACCCCGTTGATTATAAGTTCGATATGCCTAAAAGTAAGAAAATACAGATAAATAACATTTACCATTATAGTAATAAGTAATCTCCAAACTCTTATGCACAAAAACCAGGACAACATCAAATTGTCGAAAGATTTTTTAGTGTGCCGAAAATATGTCAGTTACACCAAGTGTGGTCAACAAGGGCACGGCGACTATGGACGAGGTCAACAAGATGTCGACAGCGATCAAGAAATAGGAGTTGTTGCTAAACCAATGGGTGAACTGGAAATCAAATTCAGCATAGCAACAGTATGCTTCCATGTCTTTCAATGCATCTTTATATTCCTGTCTATTTTACTAATTCCAACTGTCACACCCATCACGTCCCTCATAGAGTACCTTCGCACCACAGTTCCATTTTTTATTTTTGATATAATTATGGTGGCGATCATTCATCAATACAGGTTAAAAATCACTCCAAATAAAATTAGGTTCTTAGGAATAGGATGCATAAGGGAAGCAATAGAGATAATCTTATGGGCTCTAGATCTCTATTTACAAAATATTATAAATCCTGAATGCATAATTTGCGTTTTTACCCTTTTAAGCTGTTTTCACTACCTGATTTCTTTTGCCTTATTTTTTAGACAGGGTAGAGCCTTAAGTTTTCTTGACTTTGGCCTAGGGATAAATTATGTAATTTTAGTGCATGTTATAAAGTTGATGGACAGTGGAAAAACCTTAAAGCGTATGAATATGCATTATTCAGTCTTTCAATTACAACTTGCATCCCTGTACTTTTATTTAAAAGTCATCAGGAAACTGTAATTGAAGGGATTGAGAATCCACGAACCTTTAAATAAAAGTACAGGGATGCAAGTTGTAATTGAAAGACCGAATAATGCATATTCATACGCTTTAAGGTTTTTCCATTGTCCATCAACTTTATAACATGCACTAAAATTACATAATTTATCCCTAGGCCAAAGTCAAGAAAACTTAAGGCTCTACTCTGTCTAAAAAATAAGGCAAAGGAAATTAGGTAGTGAGAACAACTTAATAGGGTAAAAACGCAAATTATGCATTCAGGATTTATAATATTTTGTAAATAGAGATCTAGAGCCCATAAGATTATCTCTATTGCTTCCCTTATGCATCCTATTCCTAAGAACCTAATTTTATTTCGGTATTGATGAATGATCGCCACCATAATTATATCAAAAATAAAAAATGGAACTGTAGTGTGAAGGTACTCTATGGGGGACGTGATGGGTGTGACAGTTGGAATTAGTAAAATAGACAAGAATATAAAGATGCATTGAAAGCAATGATCAAAATATCGATAATATCAGCGAAATATCACCGATATTATCATTTTTTTAAGATAACGATATTTTTTTGCTTATCTTTTAATTATCCTCAAAATATCGCGATATGATCGATAATATCGCCATATTTTGAATATTATCACGATATTCTCGATAAAGATAAATATAGTTGGGCCTCTGGTCCCTTTTATAATTCTACACCAGCTTTCTTAATACTGACTAGGGCGATGTGGGACGGATGATGAAGGAGTTGACGAGGCCGGAGAGGCAGTTTCCGGCCAAACGACGATGAGTTAGACGTCGTGTGAGGTATCATTCTCTTCGTCTCTTCGAGAACTACAATTTTCCTTTTTGTTTCACCCAATATCGTTGAGTATTGAAGAAGTTATACTCGTTTGAATCTAACCTAGTTTTCGGCGATAAACCGTGGTCATTTGGCCATATTTCAGGTCATTTTTCGGTCAACGCCGGCCACCACTCGGTCCTCACTTGGTATGAACCTCTTCTCCACATTCCTAACTACATTTTAGCTTTTGAATCACTCAATTTGGTTAAGAAACGAAGAAGTTACAAAGCTTTGAAAATTGCCCAAACCTTCGGCCCCAAACCCAGTTTTCTGACGAGCACCGCCCCTTTCGAGGCGTTTTATGGCCAACCCACGGCGATTTGGCCGGCATGCAGGGTATCAATCCCTTCATCTCGTCGAGTACTACAACTTTCATGTTTGGATCACTTAATTTGGTTGAGTAACGAAGAAGTTATGGACGTTCAAAGTTAGGGTAGAATTCCGGCCGAACTCTGGCCTTCTTCTTCCTTGAGTCCGACGACCCATCAACCTTAGGCTCTTTGGGCCGTTCCTGCCAAGCCCAAAACCTGGGCAGCCCCAACCCATTTCTTTTTTCTTTTCTGTTTTTATTTAAATTGTTTAAAATGCCTTGAGCCATTTTAATTTGGGGCCTTTGGCCCGTTCCCTTTTTAAAACACCAAGGGGATTCGAACCCCTCCCATTTTACTCCTTCAACCCCTTGACCACCATATCACTTATGTTCTTGTGAAAATATGCTAAAATATTTACATATTTACACTCACAATGTTTGCCAGCTCGCTATATAATCAACTTAAATCAGTTAAATCCATCATGCAATGCATTTCTTTCCAATTTTTTGTGATAAACTAATAGATAATTGACTAAATAAACATCCTGCAAAGTTTCAATAAAAATTTCCAACTTTTTTTTACAATTTCCGTGGTTTCTATTAGATTTTTATCGATATCGATATTATCCCGATATTTCCGTCGATATTTTTGTGTTTCCGGACTACCGATATTTCCGATATCATCGATATTTTATACCTTAATTGAAAGACATGGAAGCCTACTGTTGCTATGCTGAATTTGATTTCCAGTTCACCCATTGGTTTAGCAACAACTCCTATTTCTTGATCGCTGTCGACATCTTGTTGACCTCGTCCATAGTCGCCATGCCCTTGTTGACCACACTTGGTGTAACTGCCATATTCTCAGTACACTAAAAGATCTTTCGATAATTTGATGTTGTCCTGGTTTTTGTGCATAAGAGTTTGGAGATTACTTATTACTATAATGGTAAATGTTATTTATCTGTATTTTCTTACTTTTAGACATATCGAAAAATGCGACACAAGGAAACTTATAATCCACGGGGTTAATAGGTGTGAATTATGCTCAATAAGGTGAAATGACGTTTCATGATCTAATTTGACGATTCTTGGGCTTCGCATAAAACGATGTCCCAGTAGCCCTTTTTTCTTGCAGGATTTGATATGTCTTTGTTAGGAAAATGGACTATGTGAAACAGAATTATCATCATATTTACGTCTTATTACAATAATACAAAGTTATTTCATTCAGACTTCACATGACATTAAATTTAAAAAAAAATTAACGAAAAATTCTCGATACTGTTCATTTTAACGAAAAATCATATTTTTACACTAAAAAGTCAATTATGATACTATTCATTTTACCTTTTATTTTGATTTTATAGTTAAAACTTAAAGTTTTCCAGCTATTTTTATTTGTTTTTCTTTAAATTTATTTCATATAACTTTATCTTGATATAATTATGTTCCTTTCATGAATAATTAAATATAGTGATTAAATTAAATATACATATTCACATTATTTATATATAATCGTCAGTTGATGATTGTATTAAGTGCACATATATATATATAAGAAGTAAACAATTTTCATAAAAATAAGAATAAAAAACCAAATCTTTCCAACTAAAAAAAGGAAACAAAACAAAATTTAATTAAACTAACCTATCAAAAATTGGGTACGAACCATAAAGGTGCAGTATGCAACTGGGACCAAGAGCGACTCTTGGGGCAACTAAAATGCCTAATGCTCTTATTTGTGAAGGAAAAAACTCTAAATTCACATCCGATTGAGTAGTAACAAGGGTTATCAAATGCAAAATAAATACTGTTTCTTTTCATCTTCTGAACATGGG
The DNA here is from genome assembly GCA_963580275.1 of Crataegus laevigata. Taxonomy (NCBI): domain Eukaryota; kingdom Viridiplantae; phylum Streptophyta; class Magnoliopsida; order Rosales; family Rosaceae; genus Crataegus; species Crataegus laevigata. The sequence goes on from OY756949.1 coordinate 2,581,937, forward strand.
AATACGATATAACGGCGGAATAGTGGTTGCTCACGAATTTGGCCTAGGGATAAATTATGTAATTTTAGTGCATGTTATAAAGTTGATGGACAGTGGAAAAACCTTAAAGCGTATGAATATGCATTATTCGGTCTTTCAATTACAACTTGCATCCCTGTACTTTTATTTAAAAGTCATCAGGAAACTGTAATTGAAGGGATTGAGAATCCACGAACTTTTTTTTCTTCTTCATTTTTAGGCGTATTTGCCTTCACCCCTGTTAGGCGATCGGCCTAACATTGCTGTAATGTGGTGAGTCTACTGCCACTTTAGTTTGGGTTGTCATTAGAATCAATTCTTGCTCGGTTACAAACATATCTCAGGCAGATAACATTTTGGTTCCCAGTTTGTGGGCACAACCGGCAGCCTAACACGTTTAATTAAATTTATTTTGTTAAGTTTTAGCTTAAACTTATTTTCGGCAAAGATTTTTATTGACGCCTAACACCGTCATTTTTAGTTGTAATTTTAATTTTACCCATGTATTAAGCTTAATGTTAATATACATGAATGTTTGGTTTGTTGTTGTATTTTTTAATATGCTTTTAATAACTCGAGATATTACTTATCCAGCCTCTTATCTTTTCTCTACACACGTAAATTTGAACAGTGTGAAGTGACATATTCATTTAGTAACAAAAAGACATGCAAAAAGTTCCACGCGTTAATGTAACTTTGAATGTGTTTTTGTTACTAAATGAATATGTCGCTTCACATTGTTCAAACTTTTTATATTCTAATTACTTTTTGTCTTATTATTTTTATTAAAAAATAATATAAAATGTTAACGTGGTTAAATCATGACCGCACAAATAGGAAGAAATGTGAAGGACATGGTAACAGGACGGCATATGCTTCTCCAAAAAACTATTGTTGAAATTATAAGTGCTTTTTGAAGAAGCATGAGTCATATTCTTTAAAAAAAAAATATTAACGACTTATATTTTTTATTGTTGAAACTTGTTTTTAGCCGGATCAAAAGCACTCTCAAACATTTTAGATACAATATGAGTATATATTGTCATGTGATCCGAGACCCCGTCCATATAGCTTTAGGAAAGCTACAAATTTCGATGGAGTGATTATAAATAAAGCCATATATTTTAGGAAAAGAGAGCTTTTTGGAGAGATTTTTAGTGTATTAGGAACACAACTTGGTATACTAGGTATAATAATATAATTAGTTGAGACTTAAAATTTCAACCAATTATATTATGACACTTAACATACCAAACTGTATCCCGACAAACAACTTAGGCCATCTTCAACCGAAGGGTCCAGAGGGCCGAAAATAGCCCAAAAATGGTCTCCAACCGAGGGCTAGGCCAGAGGGCTCTGGAATCTGGGAGGGCCCCACGGGATCGGAGAAGGCTGGAGGGCTGGCTATTTTTTTTTTATAATTTTCTTAATGCTGTCGGTTGTAACCGACAACATTAATAAAGGTTTTATTAATACTGTCGGTTATAACCGACAGTAATATTTGAATTTTTTTTAATTCAACGGCTAGTAGTTGCTGTATTCATTTTTTTTATATTAATTTATTTTTTTCCTTTTTTATCCTTTTCATATGAATCAAATTATGTTTAATATTTTTTTAAAATTTCATTTTCTTTTCCAATAACTTCTATTTCACAAAATTTGTTTCATATTTTTTTTTAATTCCATTTTTTTCCTATAACTTATATTTCACAAAATTTGATTAATATTTTTTTTCATATAACTTCTATTTTACAAAATTTGTTTCATATTTTTTTTAAATTCCATTTTTTTCCTATAACTTCTATTTCACAAAATTTGTTTCATTTTTTTCCTATAACTTATATTTCACAAAATTTGATTAATATTTTTTTTTCATATAACTTCTATTTTACAAAATTTGTTTCATATTTTTTTTAATTCTATTTTTGACACACCCGCACCCGAGAATGGGGCGTGCTGGCCGTCACGTGAGTGTGACATAGCCATGTGCGCTGTGCGGAAGCTAGGATCGAAAACTAAGAACGAACTAATTAAAAACAAAACCACTAGCAACCTAGATACGATAGTGTGCTAGAGGCATAATAGAGTACTTATACACAATCAGAGCGTTCTAAGTTCAACTGCAGTCAAGCATAAATAAAAAGGGGTTTAATTACACCCTCAGCCATACATAGGAATAAAGCTGTCAGAAAGCCGGAAGTCCTCGAAGTGCCAAACTCGTATCTCACGCTACCTAGAACCTGGAGGGGCGAAAAACAAAACTGAGTGGGTCAGTAAAACAATTCCTTTTTCAAAACCATTCTTTATTCAAATCGTATAGCCCCTCACCGTAAAACCTGTATAATTTTCCCAGAATCAAAATATACTCGTATATACGTATAATTTCTCAAATCATGCTGAAAAGTATATGAATGCCGTGCCAAAGTATTCCAATCGAACTCAATCATAAAGTATTGATGTGATAAATGACAGGTAGTCATCTCAGCCCTCGGCTGCATATAAATCTCATAATCATCTCAGCTCTCGGCTGCATATATATCTCATAATCATCTCAGCTATCAGCTGCATATATATCTCATAATCATCTCAGCCCTCGGCTGCATATATATCTCATAATCATTTCAGCCCTCGGCTGCATATATATATCTCATTCACTGTTAGTTTATCGATTCTCATTAATGCATGCCCTCACCTGGCACTTACCTGTGCGTCCGCCGCACCAACATGCGAATATGCAATCATTAATGCATAAAAATAATATATGAATACTTTGCATGGCATTAAATTCTCATAAACGTTCATTTATTTCTTTCTGGGAAAAATAATAATAAAATATAGGAAATACGGTAAAAACTGCCCACTCACAGATACGTAGTCGAGACGAAGCCTCCTAGCTTGGCTCAATCACATACATCCTCGGAATACGTTTCCCTATACGTGAAATTTCCAATTAACTTAGTTTAATAACACATAAACGGAAACGTAAATAAAATCTTCATAGATTGTCCAAATATAGGGTGTAAATATATGAAATCGATCTACTCGACGTCACGAACGTCGTGGTATTTTCAGAAATTTTTTTGGAGGTCCCACGCGCCCTCACGCGCCAGGACAACCACGGACACACGCGCGCGCCCACGCGCAGCGCGTGCATCCCACGCGTCTTCTCCGATCACCCCTCGCCGGACTGAACTTTCCGGCGGCCGGAAAACTGGGAAATTTTCCAAGCTTCGTATCTTGTTCATTTTTCATCCTTTTTGACCCATTTTTCTTCCTATGTGCTCCAAATTAAGTGTAGAACAAGTCTATACCTTCAAAAACTCCGAAAACCAACGAGAATCTCGTCGGGAAATTCTCCAAAACCGGCCACCTCCGTTCTCGACGATCCCGACGTCAACGCCTAGCCAACGAACGTCCCCGAGCTTCCTTGGGACCTTCTAAGACTCGTGGTGAGCTTAGATTTGCCTAAAACACAACGTACAAAAACTTCATGAACAGTGCCAAACTTTGACCTCGTGAGAACGACGTGAAAACGAACGAAATCTCACCTGAAATGGGTGTCAACGTACTCGTAGGAGCCTCAGGAGTCGAATGGTGGTGATGGATGATTCGATCTGTGAAGTTTTGGCCACCTTTGGCCTTGGCCGTACGTTTTCTGGGCGAGGGAGAGAGAGGGTCGACGGAGGAGAGAGAGAGAGTCTGATGGGTGAGAGAGAGAGGGTGTGAAAATAATAAAGTGTGTGGTCCAATACACACACACACAAGCACACGTGCTAAATTCCCCGAAGGGGTAATTCCGTCATTTCACCATTAATATTTAAATATGTCGGGACGGGTCGTCACAATCTACCCACCTTATTAAAATTTCGTCCCGAAATTTCATACACGCAAATACATACTAATACTCATAAAATAACCTCGGGTACATCTCTCTCATCCGGTCCTCGGCCTCCCAAGTAGCTTCTTCCGCCGAATGGTTCCTCCACAATACTTTCACTAAACGTACAGTCTTGTTCCTGAGTTCCTTGTCTTTCCAATCAAGTATCGTCACTGGTTCCTCATTATATGTCAAATCCGAACTGATCTCTAAGGTTGATGAGGGATCACATGCGATGGATCAGAAACGTAATGCCGAAGCATCGAAACATGAAACACATTATGAACTCTGGACAACTCCGACGGCAACTCAAGCCTGTAAGCTACTTCACCGACTCGCTCGGCGATCCAATAAGGTCCAATGTACCTAGGTCTCAACTTACCCTTCTTTCCGAACCGAACTACACCCTTCCACGGTGACAACCTCAAAAATACCCAATCACCGACATTATATACTCGGTCAGTAGCATGTCTGTCTGCTAAACTCTTTTGGCGATCTTGGGCCGCTTTCAGATTATCTCTAATAACCTGAACATTCTGGGTAGTCTCCTCTACAATCTCAGGGCCCACCAAAGTTCTTTCGCCAACCTCTGACCAACATAAGGGTGTACGACACGGTTTCCCATAAAGTGCCTCGAAAGGTGCCATCCCGATGCTAGAATGGAAACTATTATTATAAGCGAACTCCATCAAATCCAAACGCTGATGCCATGAGTCGCCAAACTGCAAAACTGAGGGTCTCAGCATATCTTCCAAGGTCTGAATAGTTCTCTCTGACTGACCGTCCGTCTGGGGATGATAAGCTGTACTGTACAAAAGTTTCGTACCCAACGCTTCCTGGAAAGCAGTCCAGAACTTAGAGGTGAATCGAGGATCGCGATCGGAGACAATACTAACTGGAACGCCATGGTATTTCACGATCTTCGACATGAATAACTCGGCCAATCGATTCAACGAAAACCTTTCCTTGACAGGAATAAAATGCGCTGACTTCGTGAGTCGATCGACAATCACCCAAACTCCATCATATCCGTTTTGTGTACGAGGAAGCTTGTACACAAAGTCCATGGTAATATCTTCCCATTTCCACTGCGGAGTGGGAAGTGGTTGCATCAACCCAAAAGGCTTCTTCCTTTCCGCTTTTACCTGCTGACATATGATGCATCTGCTAACATACTCAGCGATTTCCGTCTTCATACCCGGCCAATAGTAGAACGGTCGAATAGTATGGTACATCTTCGTGCCTCCCGGATGTATCGCATAAGCTGAAATATGCGCCTCATCTAGGATATCTTTCTTTAACTCAGCATTATTCGGCACGTACATCCTGTTTCCCTGCATAAGCATACCGTCTGATTCTCTGATTCGCAGGTCTTTCTTCTTACCACCATTCCTTAGCTGAATAAGTTCCTGAATCTCGTCGTCGTGAGTCTGAATCTCAACTATTCTGTCGATCAGGATTGGCCTAACTTGAAAACTAGCAAGTAAGGCTTCCTATCGATTTTTCACCGTCGAATTCTCAATTTCCAACTGCGCTCCAGTCGATCTCAACTCGGTAAGAAGAGGTACTCGACTCGCCTGAAAAGCGTTAATTCTGCCGTGGGACTTCCTGCTAAGAGCGTCAGCTACCACGTTTGCACGACCAGGATGATATTCAATCGTGCAATCGTAGTCGCTCAGCAATTCTATCCTTTTCTGCTGACAAAGCTTAAATATTTCGGAGTAAACAGGTACTGAAGATTCTTATGATCTGAGAAGATCCTGTATTTCTCATCGTAAAGGTAAGGTTTCCCAATCTTCAAAGCAATTATAATGGCTACCAACTCTGAATCATGTGTAGGGTAATTCATCTCGTGAGGTTTAACTGGCGTGAAGCGTAAGCAATCACCCTACCATGCTGCATCAACACGTATCCCAAGCCATTCAACGAAACATCGCTGTAATCTCAAAGTTACCATCATCATCAGGAAGTGTCAAGACAGGAGTATGAGTGAGACAATACTTCAACTGCTGGAAACTCCGCTCACAATCATCATCACACTCGAACTTGACGTCTTTCCTGGTCAACTTCGTCAATGGCAGCGCTATAATCGAAAAGTCTTTAACGAACCGCTGGTAGTAATCTGCCAAACCAAGGAAACTCCAAACCTCGGTAACGGTTCGTGGCTGTTCCCAATTCTCTACAGCCGTAATCTTCTGAGGGTCAACCTAAACACCCTGAGCTGAAACAACATGTCCCAAAAATGCTACTTCGTCCAACCAAGACTGGCACTTACTGAACTTAGCATGTAATCTGGGTTCCCTCAGCTTCTTCAACACCAAAGAATGACGTCGAATATGATCTTCTTTTGACTTAGAATACACCAGAATGTCATCAATGAAGACAATGACGAATTTGTCCAAATACTACTGAAATACCTTATTCATCAACCCCACAAAAGCTATTGGTGTATTCGCCAATCCAAATAGTATCACAAGAACTCATAGTGATCATAACAAGTCCTAAAAGCGGTTTTAGGAATGTTGCCACTCTAGATCTTCAACTGATAATAGCCTGACCTCAAGTCATCTTGGAATACACACAGGCACCTCTAGGCCGATCAATCGTTCATCAATATATGGCAACGAATAACAGTGCTCAATCGTTACCCGATTCGACTTCTTATAATCAATGCATAACCTTATAATCCCGTCTCCTTCATTACAACAAAACTGATTTTCCAAGACGATGCACTAGGTTAAATGAAACCCTTAACAACCAATTCTTACAACTGAATCATCAATTCTCTTAATTCAGCTGGAGCTATAAGATAAGGAGTTAAGGAACTAGGATTAGTACTTGGTAACAATCAGGGGTGAACTCCACGTCGCGATCTGGCGACAATCCAAGTAAATCATTAGTAAAAACGTCAGAAAAGTCTGATCACCCTAACATTCTCCACGCTAACAGGAGCCTCATCATTCAAAACCACGTGAGTCAAGTACGCATAACAACCTTTCATTAATAACTTTTTAGTTCTCACTACTGAAATGATTTCATGCCTGACTCCACTACGCTCACCAATTAAAGTAACCTCTGATAATCCAAGACGATGGAAAGTAACTAATTCCCGTAGTAATCGACATCGGTAGGATCATACCGTGGCCAATCAGAGTCTAGAATAACATTGAAGTCTACTATATTTAATGGGATAAGATTCTCTGACATAACTATATCTTCTGCCAGCACTGGGCACCATGAAAAACACCATACTATCATGGAATGACTTACCTGTTTACTTGCTTAACGAATCCAACGAATAAGTTATTAATATTACGGTCTGCAGCCCGCAATACTGATAACTTACAGTCGTCTAGGTAAGTAAGCAACAACTCTCGAGGGTGCAATATTACCATCTTGCCCCCCATTGAGAAATACATATACATGCCTCGATCGTGCTCATTCGCTACTTTCTTTGACAACCTCGTCAGTAATGTAAAATTTCTGCATCACTATCCATCGAAACTCTAGCAAGTGACCAAAATGTTTAGCGTACTCACAATCAATTTCGAATAATCCTGAGCATCATGTAGTGATACGTGATCAACACATTCCTGGGCTTGTTGTCTTCTTCCAACTCTGTTGGCGTGAAATCCTCGTCCTTGAGAGTTACGCCCCTGACCTGACCATAGGTATAACACCTACCATTAACTCTTCGACGTACTCCAGAACGTCAATCGTTGCACATACGACACCAAGGTGAATTTCCACTATCAGAAATTCCCCTGCCTCGGGAATCTAAAACCTTCGAGAGATCTAACAAGTCCTCTATGACCTATGGAGCTAAAATCTTCGCTAGAAGAACTAGAACTGATTTCGTATCTCTTAAAATCCTGAGTCTAGCGAAGTCTCTGAGACGATTACCCAATACTTTTATTCTTATCCTTAATCTGATTACTATCTTTTCCTTCTTCTTTCTCATTATTACCAGACACGTCCTCAGAGTTCGCAATCCTCAACAAAGTCTCGTAGAACTTCCTGGTAAACATTATAAGGGTAAATGGTCGCCATCAAACGACATTTCTTCCTAATATCCAGCTTAAAGTGTCTAAGCATCTCAACTGAAATTGTAGCAACTTCTAAGTCATAACGAGACAATTTAGTAACTTCCTTAGTACTCGTTACAAGATAACTTCTCATGTTTCGAATCTACTAACTCTTGCGTCTTACGGTCTAGGTATGCTGGGATATGAATCTCTTATAGAATGACCGTTTAAAATTCTATCAGTCTGTAATCTCCTCGGGCTTTCACCCGTAAGTTTCCTATTCTCATTAGGATGCCAATTCTGCGTCCAAAAGCCAAACAGTGGTCTCTATCCACTTATCGTCGGGAAAACTCCCCTGGCTCTACTTCAGCCTGAAGTATTCTCAATCTAATTGAGCCAACGCTCAAAACCTTTCATGGCCTTCCTTACCCCAAAAGGTAAGCAACTTTAGATTATACTCTGACTCCAAAGAGTTCGCTGGGAAGGCGAATTACAGACTGATCAATACTAACGTTAGTTTCCCCCCAACTGAGCTATATAGGGAAACTAAGCTCATCTGAACGATATGGCTCTCTACGAGGCGGCATAGTTCTGACAGAAGACATCAAGTCATTAGAAAATCCACAAAATATGCAAGACTGCAACCTAGAGCTCTGATACCAAACTGACACACCCGCACCCGAGAATGGGGCGTGCTGGCCGTCACGTGAGTGTGACATAGCCATGTGCGCTGTGCGGAAGCTAGGATCGAAAACTAAGAACGAACTAATTAAAAACAAAACCACTAGCAACCTAGATACGATAGTGTGCTAGAGGCATAATAGAGTACTTATACACAATCAGAGCGTTCTAAGTTCAACTGCAGTCAAGCATAAATAAAAAGGGGTTTAATTACACCCTCAGCCATACATAGGAATAAAGCTGTCAGAAAGCCGGAAGTCCTCGAAGTGCCAAACTCGTATCTCACGCTACCTAGAACCTGGAGGGGCGAAAAACAAAACTGAGTGGGTCAGTAAAACAATTCCTTTTTCAAAACCATTCTTTATTCAAATCGTATAGCCCCTCACCGTAAAACCTGTATAATTTTCCCAGAATCAAAATATACTCGTATATACGTATAATTTCTCAAATCATGCTGAAAAGTATATGAATGCCGTGCCAAAGTATTCCAATCGAACTCAATCATAAAGTATTGATGTGATAAATGACAGGTAGTCATCTCAGCCCTCGGCTGCATATAAATCTCATAATCATCTCAGCTCTCGGCTGCATATATATCTCATAATCATCTCAGCTATCAGCTGCATATATATCTCATAATCATCTCAGCCCTCGGCTGCATATATATCTCATAATCATTTCAGCCCTCGGCTGCATATATATCTCATAATCATTTCAGCCCTCGGCTGCATATATATATCTCATTCACTGTTAGTTTATCGATTCTCATTAATGCATGCCCTCACCTGGCACTTACCTGTGCGTCCGCCACACCAACATGCGAATATGCAATCATTAATGCATAAAAATAATATATGAATACTTTGCATGGCATTAAATTCTCATAAACGTTCATTTATTTCTTTCTGGGAAAAATAATAATAAAATATAGGAAATACGGTAAAAACTGCCCACTCACAGATACGTAGTCGAGACGAAGCCTCCTAGCTTGGCTCAATCACATACATCCTCGGAATACGTTTCCCTATACGTGAAATTTCCAATTAACTTAGTTTAATAACACATAAACGGAAACGTAAATAAAATCTTCATAGATTGTCCAAATATAGGGTGTAAATATATGAAATCGATCTACTCGACGTCACGAACGTCGTGGTATTTTCAGAAAATTTTTTGGAGGTCCCACGCGCCCTCACGCGCCAGGACAACCACGGACACACGCGCGCACCCACGCGCAGCGCGTGCATCCCACGCGTCTTCTCCGATCACCCCTCGCCGGACTGAACTTTCCGGCGGCCGGAAAACTGGGAAATTTTCCAAGCTTCGTATCTTGTTCATTTTTCATCCTTTTTGACCCATTTTTCTTCCTATGTGCTCCAAATTAAGTGTAGAACAAGTCTATACCTTCAAAAACTCCGAAAACCAACGAGAATCTCGTCGGGAAATTCTCCAAAACCGGCCACCTCCGTTCTCGACGATCCCGACGTCAACGCCTAGCCAACGAACGTCCCCGAGCTTCCTTGGGACCTTCTAAGACTCGTGGTGAGCTTAGATTTGCCTAAAACACAACGTACAAAAACTTCATGAACAGTGCCAAACTTTGACCTCGTGAGAACGACGTGAAAACGAACGAAATCTCACCTGAAATGGGTGTCAACGTACTCGTAGGAGCCTCAGGAGTCGAATGGTGGTGATGGATGATTCGATCTGTGAAGTTTTGGCCACCTTTGGCCTTGGCCGTACGTTTTCTGGGCGAGGGAGAGAGAGGGTCGACGGAGGAGAGGGAGAGAGTCTGATGGGTGAGAGAGAGAGGGTGTGAAAATAATAAAGTGTGTGGTCCAATACACACACACACAAGCACACGTGCTAAATTCCCCGAAGGGGTAATTCCGTCATTTCACCATTAATATTTAAATATGTCGGGACGGGTCGTCACAATTTTTTCCCTATAACTTCCTAGGCCATTATACCACATTAAATTAAATTAAGTAACATAAAACAATATGAAACAACATTAAATAACATTAATCAACATTGAATTTATTTGAATTTAAGTTGTAGTTTTTAAATAATAAATTATGTTTGGCCCTTTGACCCTCGGTTGGAGACGGTTTTTTGTGACAGGGCTAAAACGAGCCCTCTGGCCCTCGGTGGGAGACGGAGGCAAATATGGCCCTGCACTGTTCATTAAAATATTAATATCTTGAAGAATCTTGGAGGGCCAGAGGGCTAAAACGAGCCCTCTGGCCAGCTATCGGTTGGAGTTGGCCTTATGTCTCGCTTTTTTGTCCAATATTGATTTCAAATCCGGACGTCTTCTGTGTTCAATCAGCTTCCTTTTGATACAGCTTTTGCCCTCTTGCGTGCATTAACCCAATATGAAAATGGTAAATCAACACTAAATTATATCGGCCTTAGAACTCCACTTAATTATATCAGCTAATTATAATTTAATCAAAAGTAATGCTAAGAAGATCATGTTTTTAAACCATATTTTAGAGGTCACATGATGTAATGGTTAATGATTGAATATTTTATTTAATAATTTTAACAACAAATTCAACCGTCAGTTGTCAAATTATGTGTTCTGCAAAATATGATTCAAATAGATAGTCTTTAGGTTGATTAAGGAGGCATTTGCCACTATCCTTTTACACACGTTATAATACAGAAAAGCGGTCAGGAAGAAAATAATCTGTGAGTAGGAATTGACCAATTTGATCCAATCAGACTGCCACTTAATTCTTAATCCCTGTTTTAGATATGTTTAATTTTTTAGTTCTTGTCACCTTTTTTATCGGTAATATACTAATATTCCAAGATTTTAACTCTTCTTTCGGATAAAAACTTGTATAGAGTTTGGCTTACTATTAAACTTCGCTTAATGGTACTACAACGCACTCAAAACTCGCAACGTGGCAAGTCTTAAATATAATCTTTTACCATTCTTTTATATTTAAAGTTTTCATAATTATTTTTTCTACTAATGAATTTATATTTAATCTAGTGTTTCCTTTTTCTTTTTTTTCTTCTTTCTCCCTATTTTTTTTCTTTCCAAATTCCCTTCCAGTTTGTTTTGCAGTAGGTCTTCAGTACTCTCTCCCACTTCTTTCTCTTCCAGTTTTGTTTCTTGCTTTCCTTCAAAAATAATAAAAATTCAACACCCACTCCAATTTTATCATGGAAAGTAACCAAGAATCTATAAGTTTCTTTTTGTTCTTTATACAATAGTTGCTTTGATTATGTGAGCTTGACATGAATAACCCACATATATAGGCGTATAAGATTTTTTTTTTCCTTAATTATATTTGGTAGAGATGTACTTTATTGAAAATAGAAAGTTACTACGATCAAAATCAAGTGAAAGATAACAAATAGGTTATGAAAAAATTAACTTGATAATATGGAGTGTGCACTTCGGTATTTATAGAGAAGACATAAACAGTGGGGGAAAAGAAATGTTTGTATTTGGAGGGAGAAGGAGGAAAGAACGCAAAGAAATTTTATGAAGAAAAAAGTGCGGAATTTCATCAAAAGCAAGAACCATAACTGGGAGAGAGAAAGAAATGGGAGAGACAGTGAAGAGAACGACAAAACAAAGTGGAGGGAAGTTTGGGAAGAAAAAAAAAGGGGAAAAAGGGAAAGAAGAAAAAAAAAATGGAAACATTAGATTGATATATATAATATATATAATTAGTGAAAAATAATTATGAGAATTTTAAATATAAAAGAATTATAAGAGATTATATTTAAGACTTGCCACATGGCGAGTTTTGAGTGGATTGTAGTGCCACTCGACGATGTCTAGTGGCAAGTCAAGCCCCACACAAGTTTTTCTCCCTGTTTCGAGTCATGCAAAAGCAGCCATTTTAACTGGATGGGAATTCTCTCGTCCCTTTTCCCCTCCCCTTCCTTCCCTCCCTCCCTCCTCTTCTTTCACAGTTTTTTTTTTCACTCATTTTCTCCATACAAAGATGAATTCTTGAGTGTTCAAATAGGAGGGAAGGAAATGAGAGAGAATTCTAATCTTTTTAAACTCATACGTGACAGCTTTGCAAAGTATGCGTAAACTTTCTGCTAATTTGCTTAACTACAAAGACTTATTCGCTTCATTAGTTAGTTTTGATATGACTATTCATTATATTAAAGACATTTGGAAGGAAAAAATGGATGAAAACTTTCATTTTGGGTCAAAATTGAAGATCACCTGTGAAGAAAAGTTGGCCATTTTAATCTTACTATTTTGTGGGGACTAGTAGCGCTATCTTTTTTTTATGAGTAACTTCAGCTTAGACAAAATAGGAAAGTTCTCATCCATTTCTTCTTTCAAATTTCTTCAATGTACTGAATGGTCCTATCCAAGTTAGTCCTCCCTATCAAATGAGGCAATTGAGTGGTTGTGGTGGTGGAGCGTGCAATTTCTGGCATTGATCAAGTTATTGGTTTGTTGTCCACCCAAGAAATTTATGAGCCATTTGATAACTATTTTGTTCTCAGTTTCAATTTTTTGGGAACTAAAAATTTGTTTGATATACTTTCAGTTTTCAAAGACATGAAAACTGAAAATTGAAAACTACTTTTTTGAGTTTCAAAACTTGGTCTTGATTTTTTTACTTTTTGATTTTTAGTTTTCATTTGTTTATTTAAAATTGCAAATAGGTATCAAACAAAATTTGAGTTTTCAAAAAAGATAAAATTGAAAATCAAAATCTAAAACAAAAATAATTATTAAACGACCCCATAAATTTTTTGATCCTTTGCAATATTAAAATTGTACTTCATTTGGCTAATTCAGTGATCGGGAGAATTTTGGTTGTCCCCAAATTATATCGTCTCATAGCACTCATGACGTCACTAGAGAGTTATAACGATAGTATGATATTCGTGGTTGTAAGAAGGGGATTTGGATTCCATCCGGATCCAATTTGTAGAGATTTTAGGGATCCTCACATCTTAGTCATGCATCATAAATCGTGCAATTAGAATTCATTTAAATTCTATTATTTAAAATTAAACACAAATAGTAACTAACAAAAATTGGCTGCACGATATATGATCAACGATTATGATATAAGAATCCATATGATCCCCATAAAGAGGATCCGGAGATGATCCTCATCCGTAAGTAAGATTCTTAAGATTCTCACGATGGCAAACGTATTTGTTGCTGTTAAGTATTTTGAATCTATATATGTTCTAACTACTAAGTACAGTGAATTACTAATTCGTGTAATTTCAATTAAAGAAATTAGGGGGCAAGTGGCTCTTTATCACAGTAATGGAAAAGTGTTGAGTCCTTGTGTTACGACGTGGAGTTAAACTCCGTCAATAGCTAATGTAACATTTAACCTAACAAAACCTCTCATTTGACAAAAATAAATAAAGAAATTAGGGGGAAAAATACTCGTATGCTAGGGGATTGCGTATCCAAACGTTTAAGTGGGCCAAATTTTATCCATTTGTAAGAGCATATGATACGCTGACAATATGATGAATAGCATCTTATCAAACTCCCGAGAAGAGCACTTGAGATTTTTTTCAAATTTTAATGTCAGGAGTCTAAGAAACAGGAGATTTGTACGGTTAAGAGATAAGAAAAGAGATTCGGGTTGTTTAAGTTTTTGAATTTTTGTGAAGTGGACTAATGAAAACCATAGAATTAAAATTAAGTGATCCGGATTTCTCAATTCACTACCTCCTAGCACTGAGATATGGAGCGAATCCTAATCTCAAGAAGTTGACTCTCAACTGATTCTTTTGTGTTGTGTGTTGGCATTTGCATCTGTTCTTTTTGCCTGCATTTCATGTACTGTTTCCGATACGAATCCAAATAATTACGTAGCTTTGGTATTCGAAAAGAAAAGGAAAATACTCAACCCAGGTATGGGGCTGCATTGCCCACAAGTTTTGGCTACACAAAGATTTGAAGCTTCAATACGAAGACAATTAATATAAAGATCCATACATACATACATGAGAAGATATGCAAGCATGAATATTTATGCCAACAATAGTGTCAGGTGCTACGAGTTGATCAAATTTTAGTAATAGTAGGATACTTTTTTCACCCCAACTTGTTCACAATTCTCACACCATATATATATGTCAACCAACATATATATAGTAATAGTAGGATAGCATCCATATGTCTTTATCATCAACCACCACCCCCCCCCAAAAAAAAGGTAGATTCTTGTATCCCGTCATATATAACTACACTACGTGTATTCATCCCGTGATTAGAGATATAAATATAAGAGAATTCATTCCAACTGTGAAGATTTTTAGAATACGTACAAGTCTTAAGAACTTGTGTGATACATATGCAAATTGATGAACTTTTCAAGCCCATGTAGGTTCACTACAATATCATCGATATTGTTTCAACTTAATCACCTATTGTTATGTGTGTTTTATCACAAAAAAAATCTCGGTGATATTAATTCTGGAATCTCTCATATATTAATTATATATTATTTTATTATATGCATGATGTGAGATCTGTTCTCAAACATGCCCTTGTTAAATTAATTATTTGAACCTATTGGACATGGTTTAAATTAAATACGCATTGAGGTTTATTTAATTAAAAGGGGTCCAAACTACAACTTACAAGCCCAAAGTAGGAAGTGATTGAACAAGGCTCATGGGACAAAGCCCATGGCATTAAGCCCCATAAGGAGGTGTGGCAAGGGATATCATAAATGCCCATGTGTTTTCTCATATAGCCCTAATGCTATTGTGAATGCAATTAGTTTTGTACCTTAGAACGAAAGAAAAGAAAAAAAAAAGATAGAGAAAACCCTAGCCGAAAGCCTCCTAGTGTGCCACCGATTCCATTGGTCCAAGTGAGTGACCTTGTTAGCACAATCGAATGGTTCACTCCATCATTTGTCGTTCGTGTATAAGTGTGGATACTCCTAGAGGTTGAACACTGGGGGAGTTTCTTATGATTAATCATAAAGAGTAAGAACACAAAAACAAGAATGATCCTACTAAGTGGCGCACACATGGCTAAGGATTCATGTAAATCTGTTCACCATCTTCTTTCTTGTATTATTGAATGACTACCAACTGGAGATGTAATTGAGATTACATATTATGTTTATTTATTTATTTATTTTTCACTGTGTATTTAATTATTCGGTTATATAAAAATTGCAATTATATGCCCAATGTCCCAATAGCCCTCTCACGAGTGTCCTCACACAAGGTCACAAGAGAAATCATTTTCCACATCAAGAACCGGTCGAGCCATATATTATACCGGAACCAACACCAATCTTTTGGAAGGCCCAACCAATATTCAGTCATCGAAGTCATGGCCAATTTTTTTTTAGGCCAAATTGTTCCGTCAATACTCTTTAAATTGGAGCTAATGCAATTTTTCGAAAGGAAAACTAATGAAAAGGGCTTGAAAACTTTGAGTTTTAATGATAAGGACAAAATAAAGGGTAAAGTGAATAGTGCCAGGATTGACTTTTTAGTGTAAAAATGTGGTTTTTCGTTAAAGTGAACAGTACCGGGAGCTTTTCGTTAAAGTTCCCTTTTTCGAAAGCTCATGACGTGTCGGGAGAAGATTTTCTTGGCTGATAATTTATATCGTAGCAAAGATTTTGGAGGCATCAAATCCTAAAATCTATCCGAATCGAGGCATCAAAACCTCGATCAGACTATATTTCCCATAACTACTTCTATTGAATCAGAAGCTGATTCTTGTGAGAGTGCTTTAAATATATGTATATATATATATATATATATATATATATATATATATATATCCAAATGAACTTGACTTAATTGCCTTGTTATCTGATCTATTCCAATCCATATAAGAGTAGGATTCTCCTCTCTAAATTCCCTTCCCTCCTATCTTTTTTCACTTTTCTCCTATTCTTTTTATTTATTTATTATAAAGAATTCAATACAAAATGTTGACATAATTTAATTGTAAGCGTCCAAATAGAACAGAACTAAAGAAAAAGAAAAATGGAAGAGGAGAGAATCTGATCTATTCATATATATATATATATAGATTAATTGTAGGGTCCACACAACATCAAATTTTAACGATCCGAACCTTCTATTTTTCAAGTTGCACCTCATAAATCATTCTTACAAAATGTTAGCCAAATCGGAAATATTTAAGACATCTAATTGAGTTTAAACAAATTTAAAGAATACTTTGTTATATAAGAATGAAATTTTATCTTAATAATTAAATAGGTAAATGATTTTGGATTGAATTGAATTTTTACAAGAATGATCTATGAATCGAAACTTATAAACTAAATTATTCGGATCGTTGAAGTTCGATGTGTAATGGGGCCACCTAATTTCCATTTATTGAAAAAAATGGGAATCCTTTTGCATAAAGGGCTTGTGTGTGTGTGTGTGTGTTTGTTTGTTTGTTTGTTTGTTTAACCTAGACTCCTAGTGCATGCCTTGTTGCGTTGCCTCCCACTCCTGTCGTTTTAGTAACAACTACGTACGCATGCATATTGGTTTTTCATTTCTTATGAAAAGCTAGTGCGTCAGATTCGGACAGCATTCCATGCAGTAGGAATCCCCACATGACGTTGTAATAAACAACTAATTCTTTAATTAAGGCCTAAAAGGCAGGGAATTACCTTGCAGCCAATTTCATGAACTGAAGGATCATTAATTTGTTTTTGTTTCATATGGTTTAATTAAATCGAAAATTTCTTATATGGTGGTGGGTCAATGTGTCCTTGTATCAGAATCTCCATTGGATGGCACTAAATCCTCCATGACATTGATGGAACCTATATCATTTGGGGTTCCAAAGTTCCATGCTTTGCAAATACCCAATATAATCCTACCTGGTGGGACTTACGTAGAAATATTTGACAAACTCTAGATTGGTGGACGAATATTTGTGTTTATCATCCTATTTATCACTGTATGATTAGTTTAAATTTTGAGACATGTGCAGTGAATGAAAACAAATTTCAAAATATAACCGCACTCAATAATAACAAGTATGGTAGTGAGCAATACCACCACTTGAAAATAGTGAGCAAAAATGCATTCATTCCTTGAAACAATGACATGAATAAGTTAGGAAGTTTACTCTCTTAAAAAAAAGTTAGGAAGTTGGCTCATCATCTCCTTTCCCACGCATTATATTACACATGCAAAATAAAATGGAGGTGGTAGACTTCCACTAGTGGGATCATATCTAATTAAGAATCTTAAAATTTGGAATCCAACAGCCTAATGAGATTCCCATGCATAGAGTACTCCCATTTGTTTAAGATTCCCTTCTTTTATTCTTATTCAGAGAATTGGCAAAAGGATATAATTCGAAGGGTGAATATTATTATTTCATCCTCCTCCTATAAGTCCTTTCATATTTTGATTCTTCTGGTGGTTTGCTTCTTGAATCGTTAATTGGTTGTCTTGGTGGAATTCGTTTCTCTTTAGTTTTTGGGTTAGGCCTATGTGCATGCTATACTATTATTATTACTTTTGCCTAATGGAAAACATTATTGCAATGCAATGACAAGTGGGCAAATAAGTGTCAAAAGCTGGGAATTGGCTCCTCGCTGGATCCCCTCCTGGGGAATTTTAGAAATCAATGTACACGGACCGTTGATAAAAAATCGTGCGGTCATATTTTTAATTTATTTTATATGTTTTACACAAATTGAGATTGATTTTAAAAATATAAAAGACATTTAATTGTGGCCGTACGATTTTTGATCAACGGTCGGTGTGCGTTGATCCCCAGAGAGGAAATTCGGCAAGGATCCAATTCCCAAAAGCTGGTTAATTGTAGCTTTAATGTTACGTATCACTCAGTATCATAGATGTTTTAGCTGTTAGATTTAATTTTTATAATATTAAATTATCTATTTTCAATCACCAAATGTTATGTACTATTGGAGAAAAATTGTATTAAGAGAGAATTGTAATAAGACTTTGGCAAAGAAGAATTTGTGACGTGTCCCCAAAACGTTACTATCAATCTTCCAACAAGTTCCGCTTACGTCGGACACTCGGCCTATAAATAACAGCAGCTCACTCCCAATGCTCAACACTCGACAGAGAGCCTCTCATTCACACACACCGTCTGGGCTCTCACTTTCTCTCTCTACTTTCTCACTTGTCCATGGCGCTCCGTCAAGTGCTTGCTAAGCGCGCATTTGACGCCACCAGAGTGTCCCTAGAGCCACCGTCGTCGGTTATGGCAGCTCACCAAACCATCGTGCCTCCGAATGCCGCCCGGGTGAATTTGAACAGGGAATATCTGACCTCGACGGACACCCCCTGGAAAGGATTTTTCCGCCGATTCCTCCACCGCCAGTCGGCATCGAAGCTCCCGGAATTCCTGACCGTTCCGGTTGGGGAGAAGCTCCGGGAAAAGCTGAGAGGCATCAACATTAGCGGTGATCAGCTCCGTCTCGGCGGTCTCATCCCTCCGCCTCCAGATCGGGACCCCACCGCCGAGCTTCCGTTCGGAATCTCGGTCCGCAACGCGAAGAAGATTCTGAGGCTTTCTCAGGTGGAGAAGCTGAAGGCGAAGCTGAGGGAGATTCCGGAAACTTCCATTTCGCGATCGGAGTTCGTTCGGATCTGCAGCGAAGGATGCGAGAGCGAAGAGCAAGGTGCTGAGTTAGCGAAGATGATGGACGAGTCCGTAAACGTTATCGTTTTGGGAAACGTAGTGTTTCTCCGGCCGGAGCAGGTAACTTCTTATTCTTTCCCGCTTTTATGTAGATTCTGTTTCCGTTCTTGTTTATGATCTGGTAAAATTACGAAATTGACCTTGAGGTGGAGGGTTGAAGAAAACTTTATTATCCTTGGCCGTTTAACACGTATCTAAGAAACTTACATGTAACGAGGGCATCGCCGTTGATTTTGGGATCTAGAAAATAAGACACACTGAGTGTTTCGGTCCTGTAATACAACGATATGTAAAACTGCATGATTTGTTTGCTATATCACCTCATTGGATAAAAGTTGTTCTCGTTTTTGTAATGCCTGACGAACCTTTGTACAATTTTTTTTTACAGGTGGCTAAATCAATGGAGAGCATAATCTCACAATCCATGCCCATCCCAAACGATCCAAGAAGAAAAGAGCTGCACCAGATGGAAACTCAAAAGATGTTAATTGACCAAAAAGCCAGGGCCCTGGTACGAGGGGAGCTCTACTGTGGGCTGGGTTTTTTGTTATTTCAAACGATCGGGGCCATGAGGCTCACTTTCTGGGAGCTGAGCTGGGATGTCATGGAACCCATTTGCTTCTTCGTCACCTCCATCCACTTCGCCTTGGGCTACGCCTTCTTTCTCCGGACATCGACGGAGCCTACCTTCCAAGGGTTCTTCCACCGTCGCTTCACAGCCAAGCAACGACGGCTCATGGAGGCTCATAAGTTTGATGTCCAAAGGTACAACCAGCTCCGAAAAGTCTTTTATCCGAATTCGGATCATTCATCGTCATTTCATCACGAAGATGGAATGGTTGTGGGATCATCGTAGTAGGCCTTCGGTTATTTATGTTAGACCTAAAAATCAAACAAATTTTGACTGCAAAGAGTAATGTTTGTTTCAACAAGCAAACCAGTTGGCTTTGGTTTAGAAAGTATGGTTCGGGTATGTTTGGACTTTTTACGAACTGTCGAGCCAAAAATCGGCGTTTGGCGATGAGAAACTCGAAATCTTGCACAGAGGTTCAGTTGTCATCATCCCTTGTGTATAGTAAATTGTCTAGTTGAATGTTAAGCAACTTTGTTCTTCATGTTAAAAGAGAGCTCGTAATTGTTTTGCAAATCATGTATTAGGAGATTTGACTACAATACTTGTAGTATCTAGTACTATCACTTTCTAATGGTCAAATATTAAAATGTGTGATTGTGATGTTGTTTGCCATTTATAAAGGGCTCAAAACCTAAGTTACGTTAATTAGTAAAGACAATGTGTTAGTTCTTTAACGCTTGTGTTCGAACTCGAGTTCTATTTTCTTGATTAACCAATTACATAATCTGAGTTACGCTAATGTGTTTGTTCTTTAGCACCTGCGCGGTCAGAAAATACTAGAATTATTGTCAAAGTGGTTAGAGAAGGGTATCTTGTCTTTTGAACTAGAGAAGCACTTGAATAAAAAGTCAAATAGATGAAATGAAGGGTAAGTGCACCAACGAAGGTTTTGCGGACCGAAAAATACTAAATGGGCAACTCTAAGCCAACAAAACTCTCCACTTTATGAGGATCGGGTTGCCTAATGAAATATACTCTTCCAAAAAATTTCATCCACGTAACTAACGGTGGTTTCAGATTTTATAAGGTATAGATTATACCATTATCCAAATTTTTAGGAGATATTTGCTTCGTCTTATATAGGATAAATCTCACTTTTTCTATATTTCAGTTATGTGATACGAGATATAAGAAGAAAGAAATTTATCCACGATTGTATGGTAGAATCTCCCCAATCTTCAGTGATGTTTTATCTGTTTTTTTCCGTACACAAAATCTCTTCACCACTATTTGATCAACCTTCGTCCAACTTTGATTGTTGACCACGATTTTGGCTAGTTTATTAAGAACAACTCCTACAAACTTGGCTTGATCAATATGTAGAGCCACGTTAAAACAAAGTTGCTACAAGACTCCACAAGGCCAGTCACCAAACTGGAGGCCTAAGTTTCAATCGACACTTGTAAAGTAATAAGTTTCCTTTATCTTCTGCATTTAACTTGAACAGACTTTTAAAAATTAACATCCATTTTACTTTCCAATATTAATTAAATACGACAAGTAATTATCTTATTCAATACAATTCTAGGCAACAAACAACCTTAAAATCTATCATAAATCATCAAGCTTCTTTGTGGAAATATGGTTCCACTTGCCCAAAAGAAATCTCCAATGTTGTCGGGCACTTGCTGAAAGAAATCTCCAATGGTTCATCAAATATGCTTCCACTTGCCCAAAATAAATCATCAAGCTTTTTTGTTACAGAGAAAGTTGGTTGTTCATTTTTCATCGCACGTTTCGCTTTCAGAGAGATGATAGGAGTTTATGATTTTACATGCACAATCACTCGTTGCGTCTCTGCCCCTAAGAAAAAGATGTTCCATCTCTCATGGCCTTTGCCCTCTTAATCCAGTGAAAGAATATCGCTAGGGTTTTTGTTTGGTGCCCGTCGACATTTGTCCTCGTAACGAAACTTCAAAACTTTGAGTGACGAAACAATTTGGAATTTGTTGACATAGGTTTAGACATGAATATACACAACCAATGATGGCCCGCTGAGTTGTGATTGATATTTGCAGCAATTATATTGAGCAGCAAGTGTGATGTGTTAGGCCTACATGTCTCCATCGCATGATTTCGAGTGCCATTACCAGTTGCAAACCTTTCGAGTTTCTTTATAATTTGGGCGCTGCAGTAGTGGTCTTCCATGATTTCGAGTGCCATTACCAGTTGCAAACCTTTCGAGTTTCTTTATAATTTGGGCGCTGCCGTAGTGGTCTGCCAGTAGACTCGTTAATGCGTGCAAATTAGGGTTTGCATGATGTTATGATCTGGTTTCTACAGTACTAGGTCATGACGGAGCCCACTTTCCAAGGGTTCTTCCACCGTCGCTTCAAGGCCAAGCAACCGCGGCTCATGGAGGCTCATAAGTTTGATGTCCAAAAGTATAAGAAATTTTTGTGACGGGTACACAGGATGGTACATTACGTGTCACTATATAAATGATGGAATATGTGTGTTAAAAAGTTAATAACTTAAAAATAAAATTTCTCACCACTTTAGTCCACTTATATAAAAACACATGATGTACCCTCCGTGTTTCAATCACAATGAAAAATTTCTCCAAAAGTACAACCGGCTCCGAAAAGTCTTTTATCCGAATTCGGATCATTCGACGTGGTTTCATCAGGAAGAAGGAATGGTTATGAGACCATCGTAGTTGGCCTAGGTTAATAAAACTAAATCACTTAAAAATCAAACAAATTTTGACTGCAAAGAGTAATGTTTGTTTCAACAAGCAAACCAGTTGGCTTTGGTTTAGAAAGTACGGTCCGGGTATGTTTGGACATTTTACGAACTGTCGAGCCAAAAATCGGCCTCGGGCCGATGACGAAACTTTCGTCTGGTTATGAGAAACTCGGAAACTTGTACAGCGGTTCAGTTGTCATCATCTATTGTGTACAGTGAATTACCTAGTTGAATGTTAAACAACTTTGTTCTTCAGTTAAAGGGGAGCTCTTAATTGTTGTGCAAATCATGAAATTAGGAGATTTGACTACAACACTTGTATGTATTTTATCACCATCTAATGTGTAGATATTAAAATGTGTGATTGTGATGTTTTTCGCCATTTACAAAGGGCCAAAAACCACAAATTCCAAGGTATGTTAATTAATAAAGACAATGTGTTTGTCCTTAACACCTGTGTTCGAATTCGAGTTCTACTTCCTTAATTAACCAATTACGCAAACTAAGCTTCAGTAATTAATCAATACAATGTGTTTGTTCTTTAGCACCTACAAATCCCATATTTGCAACATCATTACTTAACGATTAACTTAACAGATTTTCTTTAAAATGTATGATATTGAACAAAATAATAAGTAATTTGAT
Source organism: Crataegus laevigata (assembly GCA_963580275.1). NCBI lineage: Eukaryota > Viridiplantae > Streptophyta > Magnoliopsida > Rosales > Rosaceae > Crataegus > Crataegus laevigata. The sequence goes on from OY756949.1 coordinate 2,605,156, forward strand.
GAAATTGAAATATTTTAAAGATATTGTATGAGGTTGTAATTGCATCCAAACTTGAGTAGGTATAATGTAATTTCCCCAAAAAAAGAGTTTTTTTTTCATGAAGGGTGGGTAAGTGCAAGAACGGAAATTTTGCTGATGAAAAATACTATTTCAAAATTACATCCTCGTATCTAATGTTGGTATCAGAGTTTCTAAGGTACATATTATACCAATGTCCAAACTTTTCGAAGATTTTTGCTTGTCTTATATAGGATAAATCTCACTCTTTCTACATTTCAGTCATGTGATGCGAAATATACGAAGAAAGAAATTTATCCACGATTGCATGTTAGAATCTCCCCCAAACTTTTTGTGTTCCTCTATCTGCTATTTGTCCGTACATGAAATCTCTTAACCACTATTTGATCAACTATCATCCACCTTTGATGGTTGACCACGACTATGGCTTGGATTAATAAGAAGGGGTGTGATATCCACACACCCTTTTTTACTTCTCTCACACCTTTTTGAATTTCGGCCGTTGGATCGGATGAATTGAAGAATATCTAACGGACATAAAGTAATAGGGGTGTGTGTGAAATAAAAAGAGGTGTGTGGATAGCACACCCCAATAAGAACTTCTACAAACTCGGCAACTCCTTCCTTCATCAAGATGAACAAAGTTGCTACAAGACTCCACAAAGCTAGTCACCAAACTGGAGACCAAGTTTCAATCGCCACTTATAGAGTCCTTCATCTTCTATTTTAACTCGAACAAAATTTAAAAAGTTAACATCCTTTTTTTTCGCTCGAATAAAAATTAAATAACAAGTAATTATCTTGTCCAATACAATCCTAGGCACCAAACAATGCATTAAAATTTAAGGAAAACTAATGAAAATGGCTTGAAAACTTTCCTTTTAACGAAAAGCCACTTTTAAATGTATAGTGAATAGTGACAGTTAAAGGTAAAAAAACTGTTTTTCATTAAAAGTAAACAGTATCGGGGGTATTTTATTAAACCTCCCTAAAATCTATGGGTGTGCTATATCCACACACCCAGTTTTACCTCCCACCCGGTCTTTAGAACAAATTAATGGAAGAAGATCAAAAAACATAGATTAAAAAGAATGTTTAAAAAGTAAAAATGAGTACGTTGATATGATCCCCCAAAATCTATACTACATCATCAAGCTTCTTGGTAGAAGTATGGAACTACTTGCCCAAAAGAAATCTCGAAAGTTTTGCCAGGCCTATATAATCCCACTTGTTAGAGACGATGAAAGACAATCTATGGGCCTCCAAAAATACAAAATGGTCCATCTCAATGAAAAGAAAACCCCAGATTCAAACTATTTCGCACGTACCGAAGAAAAAATCCAACCATTTTCCTCTATGCCAACGTTGGCAATCAAATCCATGCCTGGGAAAAGGTCAAGATTTTCGTTACAAAGAGAGTTGGTTGTTCATTTTTCATCGCACGTTTCGCTTTCACAGAGATAATAGGAGTTTATGGTTTCTCATGCACATTCACTCATTGCGTCTCTGCCCCTAAGAAAAAGATGTTCCATCTCTCATGGCCTTGGCCCTCTCAATCCCGTGAAAGAATATTGCTAGGGTTTTCGTTTGGTACCCGTCGACTTTTGTCCTCGTAACAAAACTTCAAAACTTTTAGTGACGAAACAATTTGGAAGTTGTTGACATAGGTTTAGAAATGTATATCCACAACCAACGATGGCCCGCTGAGTTGTGATTGATACTTGCAGCAAACATATTGAGCAGCAAGTGTGATGTGTTAGGCCTACATGTCCCAATCGCATGATTTCGAGTGCCATTACCAGTTGCCGATGTTTCAAGTTTCTTTCTAATTTTGTCTGCCAGTAGACTCGTTAATGCGTGCAAATTAGGGTTTGCATGATCAGTGGCGGATCCAGGAAATAATATTAGGAGGGTCAGTAAGAATAGCGAAGTAAAGTCCTAGTAGGCCTAAAGTCCTAGTAGGTCTAAAGTCATTTGGAAAGACATACTGCACACCTGTTAATGTATGCAAGGGCAACACCCAAGGTATCCATGGACATTCACCGAATCTTGGTAGGCCTTAAGTTAGTTGGAGGGCATGTATGAAGCCAACTCTAATCTTCAAAAGGGCAGCACCCAAGGTATCCATGGACATTTATCGAAGTTCCAGACTCAGCAACCAAGCTATCAATGGGCGTTCACCAAAGTTCCGGGGGGGGGTCAGCTGACTCCATGCCCGTCAATGCATCCGCTCCTGTGCATGATGTTATGATCTGGTTTCTATAGTACTACGTCATGAAAGTTCAAGGAGAAAAACTTGCATGCATGGAGTATGCACTCTCTCTCTATTTCTCTCACGTAAGTTTTTTTCGAGTTGAAGTAAACACGAAGCAATAAAAAAAAAAGGATCCACTGCAGTAGTCCATCTTTTTAGAAGCTGGGAAAACTTACAGAAGCATTTTCCCTTGATAACCACCTTGTAATTCACTAGAGTTGGGAATCAAATTCAAGACGTATGGTATAACATAAAAGTTGGCAATCGTCCCAACTATTAAACCATCCCGTAGTGGTTAATTACATGACAGTTTTTTCAAAGAAATTATTATTTGTGCTTATATTATCTTGTATTATCTATCAACAGAGTTGATGTTCTTAAAAGAAATTATTATTTGTGCTTTATATATACCTTGTATAATCTATCAAGTCAGATGACGTTTTAGTCATATTAGCAAAACTATACATTATTAAAAATATTTACATTATTCTAACTCAATTTATTTATTGCAACTTGCCAACACATATTTTAAGGTTTTGGATGTTGTGAGGAAATTAATTAACATATTACATATATATTCTGGGGGTTGATACCAACGAGATTTTAATAATTCCACCTTAACAATTGTATTTGAATTATATTTTATTTTATAAAGCATTCTTTCCTAATTATAATTTGGTAGTATATAATGCTATTTTAGAACACTACTAAATTCAGCGGTCGGCAGATCCACTTACTTGAATTGAAACCTGAAAATCTTGGCTGTAATCCAAATATTCAATTGTAGTAAACTAGCAAGATCTTGGCTGTAATCAAATATCCAATGCCAGTAAACTAATAAGTGGCTCCAGACCTACTCCTCAATATGCTGCTAGAAGAAAGCTCCCTTCGAGTAATACATTATTT